>CM070596.1:63859156-65249409 GCA_036346395.1 Hsuehochloa calcarea
AGCTGCTGAAGAAGTCGATGCAGACGTTGATGTAGAAGCACCAGTGCTAGTGCTAGGAGAAGAACGGCATGAAATATGCCGTTGCTTCTTATAGCACTGAGACTCGATGTGGACGACCTTGTCGCAGTAGGAGCAGCGAGGACGGCCACCGCCAGATGGAGGGCGGACACCACCACCTGTGGTAGCCGCTGGAGGAGGCAGTGTACTGAAACGTAGAGCGGTAGGTGTAGCAGGTGAACGAGCGGCGAGCACGGAGGGGAGTGGCATCAGACCAGTACCACTCAGATGAGTCTCCTCTGCGCGTATCTCGGTAAGAACCTCCAAAAGAGTGACACGAGGGTGGCGTGCAAGAAGCTGGGCACGTCTTTACTCGAACTCAGGACGAAGGCGAGTAAGGAACACCTAAATATGCTGAAACTCCAGTCAAGACGCATGACCAGACAAAGACGAACAGCAGGAGCGGCGGCCCGAAGGCGAAGAGAGTCCACCGACGCCGCATGCAGAACTCTGAGCGTATAAGGCGTCAACGGTAACATCACCCTGCTGAAGAGAATGCTCTTGGCGAACCACTGACAGGTAGAGAGCATCTTCGGGTTCAGAAGGCCGATTTAATGTGAGTCCACATCCGACGGCCAAGGAGTCCCACAACCTCGTAAGAAAATGAGGCTGGACACGGTGATGAAGACAAAGAATAGCCGAAAGGCGTCGTCACACCACTGAGTGTAGACAGCCAATCGATCCATATAGGAATTCAGAGCCTCTTGGTAGGTAGAGGCAGCCTTCTCATCGAGAAGGCCAAGAAGATCAACAGCAGACCTTGTTTACCGTTTGGGGCGCGCAATGCACGTAGGCTCCATCGGAGGAGTAGGGTAAGGCGGGCAGGTGACATCGCCAGAAAGAACACCTCAGAGACGAAGACCACACATGTGGATGCGCATGTGAGATACGAAATCGGTGTAATTAACACCATCGAAGATCACCGGACAGCGAGGGAGGGAAACGTTACCCATTGGTAGGCGACGCGGGACGGCGCGGCAACCAAGGCAACGTAGTCTAACAGGCGGCGCTGGACGACGCGGCGGTTAGACGACGTTTTTTTTGGACCCAGCCAATATTTTAAGCCGCTGTTGGGCTGGCTCCCTCGGCTCAGCCCAAAAGGGCAAAACCGAGAGAAGCAAGGGGGGAACGTGCTAGGTTCCCCCAAAAACTCATCGGCGGCGGTTGCGCGGCGGCGGCGACGGCGGCGGCGGCGGGTCGACGCGGCGCCGCTCGCCTGATTCGACGACGGCGGCGGCTCGGGCGCGATCGTCGTCTCCTCCCCCTCGGCCACGGCGACCTCTGGCGGGACGGCGAGACGTTGGAGACGGTCGAGCTCCCGCGCAGCAATCTGGAGGCGGCTAGGAGATGACGAGACCTCAGTCGAGCTCCCGTACAGCGATCTGGAGGCGGCTAGGAGATGACGAGATCTCCCGGCGGCGGGCGACGAGACGTTGGAGACAGTGGTCGAGCTCCCGAGTTGAATCTCCTCCCAATCGCTTCCTTCGTTGCGGCGACTACAAGGCAGCGGCGGCGTCGTGGCCGACGCAGCTAGAAAGAGGCAAGCGGCGCAACAACAACAAAGCGATGGAGGATGAGAAGGCCGACGACAGCGGCGGGGAAGGGAGGCCAGCGACAGTGGCAAAATAACTACGGCGGCTAGGTCAGGCGAGGAGGACGAGTTGCACGTCTGGAGAGGTAATCCTAATGGGCTCTGATACCATGTTAGGAATAGCAACTTGTATTCTCAAGTGGCCAATGAGCCAGTATATATAGACAAATACAATATGCAAATAACCCCTCATAACAATAGGGAATAACATAACTATACATATATATCTCTAACAGTCTCATCACTGCATTCAGTTTACTTTATATCATAGTTGTCTCAAGCCACAGCTGGGTAAATATTGAACAGCAATGTGGCCCTGCACAAGGCTTGGAATGTGCACTTGTTCCATGGCAGTAGAAAAGGTAGGTCACAAGCAAGTGATGACACCTTCTTTGACATATGTGGGGGAGTTGGTGCGGCCAACAACCAAGAACACCTCCAAGTATTTATTTGCTTCCATCCGGAGCTGAGCATCCTTTTTTGTTGATGACGATCTTTGCCCGCCTTAACACTCTTGAAGCTAGCAGTCCGTCATCGTCAGAACAAGCCAAATGCCTCAGACCATGCTCACTTTGAGGTTTAACCATCACGACCATTCAGCCAAAAGGGCATCCAAATGCCTTAGTTGATAGTTAGAGACACATGTACCAACCTTCCCTTAATAAAGCTTACAGCCTTGTCCTCCTCTTGAGTCCCTACTTCTGTCTAAGCTCAATGTAGAGTTCTGCATATCTCTTTGTCATCTGATTACTGACTGACCAGTAGAACGTAAGGAACATGTGTCACCAGACTTTGCTAAGTATTCTACTATCTGCAAGCCATCTGCATTCTGCAGGATTTACTACTGACAATTATTTCAAATTATTCATAATCTTACATACATTCAATTAAATATGAAAATGTATACATTTGTTGAACAGTGTGCATGTTTTTATACATAAGTGCAAAAAAGATGCCAGGCAGACATCCACGTAGGTATGTACGCACATGACCAGGTGCAATAGAGCCAGATGGAACAATGGAAGAGGACAAACACAAGGAGAGAGGATTATTGGTCCATAATTTTCCTCATCTGATGTCTTGTGAGATATGTCTCCTTTGTTCTCTGTACAATTGCATCACTTGCCACTAACTACAAGTTAAGCAATAACATAAAGTTCTTCTTGCTCTCTGAAACGAAAGGCAGCTTCTGATACTTTTTCCTCCTGCTCCACAGAGGCTGCCTTCCTTGTTGAAGGATGAAACTACCACCCCACGGAAGAAACTATTAACCAATGTATCAAATGCTTATCTTCGCCCACTTGCAGGTATTCCCATGTCACCAATCTTCGGTGATAGGGAGGCTGTTCATTGAGTCCAACTGAAAGATGTTTCCTTACGGACATGGGTTTCTAACTGTGCCATAAGTAATTATTTCAGTAAAATCACATGTCGCAGTACTGTCTGTTGATGCAATCAGGTTAGAGAAGTGCAGGAACGAATCAACTGTTGTTTTCTCCTGTTTTTCAAGAGATATACGGTTATACCTCGACGAGGTACGACATGTCACCCGAAGTATTTATACAACTAATTAAGTCTTAATTAATCGTATGGCCGTTTTCAACCTTCTAATTATCAAGTAAAGTAATGCCGACTTGCTGGATTTTGTACTATCTGAATTTTACCTGACCCTTATCTCTGTATATTTCAAGGACTGCGAAGAACATATACGAATAACACGAAATGCACGTGGACCATATCTCAGTCATCCATCAGGGATCAACGAACACACCAAATTATTGTATCCAACAACTGTCTAATGGTATAATATGGCGAGTAAGGCCACGCAAATCCAATGCTAATTTCATCCGATCTTTGCTACTTCCACAATGAAAATAACAGGCGAAGTTAAGCGGAGCTTTCCTTGATGATTAGTTCAACTCCAGCTTCCACAGTGGTTGTGACTTGAGCCCTCACACTGTCCAAATCACCGGTGGAGTCCTGAACACGAATCCATCAGATCATCGCATTACAGACAACGAGATCGAGACGCAAATCATCAGAGCTACAATGTGTCAATGTCCTACGTTAACTAGAGACAATTGAGCAAGGACATGATGTCTGTATATGGAGTAACGGCATCAGTGTTCTTACTCACTATTGTCGCATAACTGAAAAGCAGACACAATATGCTTCTGTGCTAATACTACAAAATCTGAGCATAAGTTCTGAAGCTGTTCCAGTCAGATGATAGTTGGGACACACCATTTTAAGTTGTGCCTCATTCTGATTTCACATCACAATTCACGAGATTTTTGCTCACATTTGTCTGCAAAAGCATGCAGTGCGCACCCCCATCCTGGCTGTTAAAATGTTGCTTTCCTATAGTGCAAGAAATGCAGATAGGCCCATAGCATTCCGAGACGTGTGACCCTCTCGCGATGGACAAGTTTCTCGGCGCCGGTTTTTTCCCAACTGTTATGTCCTACTTTGCAGGAAAGCGATTCTGCCTGCTACTCGTATCACTCGCTGCCGACGCTGCCCAGTGTCCACACACTGTTGACTAGTATTTAACAGATTCAGTCCCTGTCCTGGCTGCAACTGCTACTTTCTGTAGCCCACTTGCTGCAGGTGACAATAAACTCGAACATAACTTTTATCATCAACAGTACTGTTTCTCTAGGAAGTGGCTGCAGTAATCAGCATATGTTGATAATGCAAATCATTTTGCTTGATAGTTAGATGTTCTGCTATCCTACCAATGATGCTCATCACTTGCAGAACACTTTAAATGATTATTCTTAACACACAGAAAGTTCAGTATATGTTAAGTACCTGTATATGCAGACAATGCAGTTGAATTGATATTTACTAAAATGTACTCGTTGCTTTCAGGTTTCAATACAGAACAGTGTAGTTACCTGAGCCATGTAGATTAACACATGTGTCACAAATCTGGTCACATTTTAGGGAAGAATAATGTTCAAACATGATAAACAAAGCCCCTGTTTCTCTAGGCAAAAATGAAAACTAGTGTGCAGTGAGTGTTACCCTTAACAATGTCAAAGATGGTTAATCTGTCAGAGTATCCGTGATGACATTGGCAGTTTGACTTACAATCATCGGAGTGAGTGTGTGAGTCACCGAGGGTGGAGCCAGGATTGGGCCATAGCGAGCCGAGAGCTCGAGAGAAACATGAATTTGTTATCGTTCTAACACGATACAGACATTTTAAGCTATTTACAAAACAAATAGAAGTTTACTTAGGAGGAAAAATTTTATATAAAAAATTAAACATAACAAAAATCATGAGCATGATGGATGATAACTTGAGTGTGGTGGAGTTCGGAACACATGCACGCTTCACCGAATCATGGATGGTGCGACAGATACTAGAGACAAGGAAGAAATGCTTAATCAAAGTCTAAATATGCAGAGAAATAAAATATCGTGCACTTATGTTGTACAAATTAGACTCGATATTAACTTGGAAATTTGGGAAGAAAATAGAATCTAGATGCTACATAAGATGTGTTCATGTATCACAAATTAACTCTTAAACATTTTAGTTTTACCTTAACTATTACTTAATCACATAATTGAATAAGTATAAGCTTACTCGTAGCAAAGTTTCAACGATCAACGAAAGGTAATTCATGAGGGGTCGGCCTGCCATTTCCTTCCGTCCATCCCCCCCGCGTGTGTGAAACAAAACAAGGCTTTGTTTATCATTACTCGCCACACTGCGCCTACCATTGTAGTACCACCAACTTGCGCAGTTTTTAATGGACTCTATGTACAATTCCCGTTTCCAATGGTGAATAGTATTTACTATTCAGTTTTCGATTTTCATTCGTATATTCAAATTAGCTTATATTTTCAAATACTTATAGCTTCTATCCAAGCTCGAGTTTGTGTTTCAAACCTCCTTGCAATTCTTGAATTCAAAATTCAAGTTTGAATTATCCTTTTCAGTTTTGGACCCCTTTTCATTTTGCTCTCCTCCTTTTCTTTGGGCTCAAATTGAGATTGAATTCTCCTTTTCTATTTTGGACCCCTTTTTCATTTTGCTCTCCTCCTTTTTCTTTGGGCTCAGTCCACACATTTCTTGGGCCGGCCCAGCCCGCCCGCCCCCCAGCCGACCTTTTCCCCGACCCACTCCCCAGCTCTTCCCTCGGCCCAGTACCTCCCGGCCTATCACCCCTACGCCCAAGCCCTTCTTCTCCCCTGGTTGAGCCGCTCCGTCTGCGCTTGCTGCGCCTCCTCTGCTCTGCTTGACACCACCCACTCCCTTTGCTCCTCTGTGGTCAAAAACCCCAACGATCTCCTCTTCGCCTTGTCACAAGAAAGGCGGTCATTGAAAGATCTAGACCCGCCATTATGAGTTAATTGAGTGTTTTGGTGATTAATGACAAATCTAATTGTGAGACTAATAATTCTATTGCTATATCTAGTGTGTAGTCTCATTTAGATATAAAGGTGAAATCCAACGAGGTATGCATTCAACTTGTAATCTTATAATGTTGCATTCATCGGATCCAAAATATAGAAAGAACTCAACCATAAGTTTAACTTGAATATGTGCATATAATCTAATTACACATATGTGTATGCACACATTTAGGGGGAGCTCATTCTATATTTTGTGGTTTCATTAGTATTGATCTATATTCCGTTTTCCACATATATTTGGGATCTTTACTTTGAAACATATCCGTTTGAGTATATAGAACTTGTGTAGTTCTTACATACTCATGTCGTGAGTATATGTAACTTGTGTAGTTCGTATATACTCACGTTGTGTTACATTTATCAATTCAATTTATGTGTAATTGAAGTGGTTATCATTAATTACCAATAAGGGAAAGATTGAAGTATCTTGTCCCACCATTACGTGATAATGGTTTGTTGTGATAACTAATAGTAGCCACAATGTGGAACTAATATTTTCCATGAGTTGGATGAATATGTTATGTTTCAGGGTGATGAGGACTTTGGATGTCATCATGTGTCAATGACATTAAAGTCAAGAGCTTGGAGTAAATAATGCATCATGAGTTGATGCTTATCAAGAAGAAAAGATGATCATGAGTTGATCATTAAGACAAGAGAAGACCCATCATGTGTTGATGGAGGTCAAGCAAAGGATCATCATGTGTTGATGATTATCAAGTTAATGACCCGGACTTGAAGTGATGATGTGTGTCATCAAGCTTCAAGAAGATACAAGGCAAAGGTATGACTAACTAGGGCTAAGAATGTGTTCCTAGTCTTTTATCGGTCTTGGTGTTTGGTTGAAAGACCGGATTGCTAGTATAGGTTGCCGTACTATTAAGAGGGTTCTTAACTAGTAGTTTAAGTTAGTCATGTGTTGATAGCTCATTGTGTTTGCTCTAGCTCATCCAGGCATGATGTTATTTATTTGCGAATGTGATTTGCAAATAGTCGAGGCTCATGCGTAACCTTTGTAGCATGTGACTTAAGTTTGCAAATGCGTTTTGCAAATGGCGTAAGTCCATGTACCTTATTCCTTGTGATGAGTATTCTAAAGGTTGGCAAATGTGTTTTCTAACCTGCTGAGAATATCATCTTTGAAACCTTGTTGAAAATGCACTCAAATGGACAAATGTGTTTTGCCATTTGAGCAAAGTCAAAAGGGTTTGGTCTCTGTGGCCTAGCGGTCTGACCGCCAAGGGTCACCGGTCTGACCGGTGGAAAATCGGTTAGACCGGCCATCTGTTGGCAGTCCGACCGATTTCCTCTTCTGTTGATTTTCTGAGCGGTAGTTCCGCCGATGAAAAAACGAAACTACCGATGTGTGGAAGTTCCGGGGTTAGTGCGAAATATTTTTTTTCAGAGAAGCACCCTTTTGGGACTTAGCCGTTTTTCCTCAGGAGGTTGGACCGACCAACCTTGGCGGTCTGACCGATTTGGCGGCGGTCAGACCGGCCATTAGTTGGCGGTCCGACCGGCCGTGAGTCCAACAGATAGTTTTATAGCTGTTGGGGCATGGGCGGTCCGACCGGCCATTAGTTGGCGGTCAGACCGGCCCTGCACTGTTTCAAGGGAATCTTTCCTCCAACGGCTAGTTTTTGGGTGTGGGCTATAAATACCCACCTTGGCTGGTTGGAGAAGGTTACTGGTTGTTGCTGGTACTATTGTGAACCTCTATTGAGCATCTTGAGCTAAGAGCAAGCCTCTCATTCTATTTTGTGCATGTGTTGCACTTAGTGAGATTTGAGAGCAAACCCTAAGTGCATGTGTTGCCTTAGGTAGTGGATTGTGTATCCACTTGAGTGTTAACACTTGATTAGTTCAAGTGAAAGTTGAGATTTATTTCTCTTGGTGTTTGCTGACACCTAGACGGCGTGGAGGCGTCATGCCCGGTGATCTTCTCAAGAAGCTTGTGAGAAGGCCCGGCGTGTTGTGAGTGATTTGGTGCTCGCCATCTCCAGAGTGGAGGAAGAGCAACCTTAGTAGAGCGATGTGTTGGTTCGTGTTGGAACCGGTCTAAGTGGTTGGACTTACCTCGGAGGTGTTGGCTTAATTAGTGGAGCCGGTCCAACGTGGTTGGGCTTACCTCAACGTGGATTAGGGGAGACCGGCAAGTCTCCGAACACCACGGTAAAACAGAATCGTGTCATCTTGTTTTATCTTTAGCTTTACTTTGAGCATTTTACATTACATGCTTTAATTGCTTATATATTATTGTATGATTGCTCTCTTGTATTGTATCCATATTGTTGGTGCACTTAGGGAAGCCTAGTTGATTTAGGTTTTAATTGTGCAAAACCAATTTGTTATTAGCTTCGCATTATTAATTGGTTTTAGCGCCAAAGAATTTTTAAAACCGCCTATTCACCCCCTCTAGTCGGCCACCTCGATCTTACAGTCATGCCATGATGCCACGCCGGTCCGCGACCCCGGTGCCCCCTCCTCGTCGAGTCCCATCGCCAGCTCACCCTTGACCGCCCAGTCTCGTCGCCAACTCCTTGAACCATCAGGACGCTCGCGCAAGTTGTTGCTGTCGTCATCCCCCCATTCTGCACCCGAACCTGCCCATGCCAGAGCGCCCATGTCACTCCTCGGGACTGCGCAAGCTCCCTGCGCCTCCATCGGCTCTTCGCCCCCTTGGCCACCTATAGTTCTCCCCCTTACCTCCCCACGTCGCCCCATTTTCTCCCTGGTAAGCCCACCGAAGCAGCCACCATTTTCCCCTTTCGGCCGAGCCACCTCTGCCAGCGTCTAGCCTCTCCGGAGACGCAACCGCCGCGCCACCCCTGTCACGAAGCGCCCCCGACGCCAAGGAGTATCCCCCCAAGCCCCTTGGAGTTGGTCCACCGCCGAGCTCGGATTCAGCCTTCTCCCCCAACTCCGCCACCTCCTTCTCCACCACCATTCTCTGGGCACCGACCCTCCTGAAGGGTTACGGGTAAGCGCTACAATAGCACAAAATAAAAATTTACCGCGCAACCAAGGAACCTCCGCAAGTAATAGATCACGAGATTACCGCTAGACGCGCCGACTCGAAGCGGAAGTAGAGTCGATGTAGCGAATAGATGCAGTCTTAGTCGTACTCGCCGCGCGACTGCTCCTCCGAGTAGTCGTACTCACTTCGCGTCCGCTCCTCTGAGTAGTCGAACTCGCCTCGCAACTTCTCCTCCTGCTCCGGTGATCGTCACGAGTTGCGGATCGTCATAGTGCTGATGCTTCGCAACAGCACCTCCGAGGTATCCACACATACAGGGTAGGAACACCGCACGCTGGTGTGCTAGCACCGGCAACGTGGTTGAGGATGGCGTGGCTATTAGGGTTTCGGGAGTTCTTCAAAAACCGTGCTCCACCCTATGCCACCGCCTCTCTTTATATAGGCATCCATGATGGGTCTCTTACTCGAGGCCCATTAGGAACTCATATCTTATACGAATTTGGATCACCATCCAAATCAAATCTCCAGCCCCTTAAGTGTGCGACCCTACAGGTTCTTGTGCAATTGGTTGTGACTCAAAAACTTTTTTCCGACCACTAGTCATCAGCGGCACCTAGCAGCATGTAACAATTCCCAAGTACACAAAGAATATATCGGACGAACCTTAACGTAATATGATCTATGATCAGGTCCTCATCACTCACGATCAGTTCGTATCTCTATACGACCAGTCTGTGATTACGTTCGACCAGTCTACGACCAGATCGTATCTCCATACAACCGGTCCGTAACTGATTGAACTAAGTGACCTACTCATGCATTCTCCCTTTGCCTCACGATGTCTGGTTGAACTCCAGGTGAGATATGGTGTCATCTATAGACTGTTCAATACTTTCTCGATCGAGTGTCGGATAACTTCATGTGGTCGACACTTCGACCACTAGTGGCATGGACATGCACTTTCTTTATCCGATCACCACGAGGGGCCCAGAGACATCTCTCTTGTTATGCAAGGAGGGGCAAATCCCATCTCGACCAGTCACATCCCTCCGCATGTTTCATAGCATACCTGAAAGTTACCTTTATAACTGCCCAGTTACGGAGTAGCGTTTGGTAACCCCTAATAGTGCTATTACACATGTAGGGAACCATGTTGTTCTCAAGTCTAAGGATTATACATCATCATTACTTGAGACCAACTAATCACACATAGATTCATAACAATCTCAATAGTATCTCGATGATGGGTCTATCCAGCTCCATGTTCAACATGTGCTTACATTATTGATTCGATATTTCTATATCTATGACCAGTGAAACATGGCCATCAATCAATACATGTGCTGGTCGTAGAGTCACAGTTGTTCCGACCAGTGACATTCGACCAGGGATACATTTAGAATGATATCATATAAGTTAATGAGTTTCACCAACAAGTCACATACTCATTGATCTATAACTGATGATTCATTCAAGGAACATGATAAACATATTATCCAATATCATGAACATAAGGAAATATAATTATCTCTGTGATTGCCTCTAGGGCATATTTCCAACACCTCCCCTGTTCCCCTTGTTGACTCAGTAGGTTCATCTCCCCGGCTCAGCGCACCGCCAGAGCTCCTCCCCCGCTGCAGTCGTGCCTTCGTCGCGCTGCCGCTCCGACGAACGTTCGGCCGCGCCACCGCCACCATAGAAACCGCCTCCGTATGGGCGTTGCATTTTTGTCATTCCTCGGCGCCGCCATCCCTCCCTCTGCCGGCGGCGAGCCACGGCCGCCAGTGCTCGAAGCTCCCTGTGCTAGCACGCAGGACGACACACTATTCATGTGTCATTAACCACTAATGATGGTCTTAAAACTCTAAGCAATCTTTTAGCTGTTAATGACGCCTTAATCAGCCAGCTTGCTCTCACTGCCTTGTGGGCCCAAGCAACAGTGAACACCGGTTAATTCCCCTCTTGTGACCGATAAGTGGGCCCGGCCGTGTACTGTTCCATGGATTGGTAGACCCGTAGACCATGCACAGTGTGTGTTGACCTCCGGTCCACGCACTGTACACGTGAACCCGACACTGTACATGGGCCCCACATGTCAGTGGCCCAATCCTCTCTCCTCTTTTTTTATTTTTTGATTTAATTCCAATTCAAACTTCAGAAGCTCCGTTCTCCTCCGTTATAACTCCAAAAATTAAGAAATTTGTCTAAATTCAAGATCTTGCTAATGACACTGGTCTTGTTTAATTTGGAGTTCATTTATTATGTCATTAGTATTTATTTGCTCTCTTTGCTTGTTTGTGCTTTTTTCCGGTACATTCGTTCGGATAGGATTCAAAGACGCAGGAGATCTCCAAATTGACCAAGCACAAGACTATCAAGACTCTCTTGCCTATAACCAAGGTGGGTCGACACTTTGGTCATTTTGAGCCTATATTTTATGTAAATTATATTTATTTAAATTACCAAAATTGCATGCTTTAATTCTTTAGTCAAATGTATATTAAAGCTTAAGGTGGTTAAATACTCATTTGATGATTAATTAATTATTAAGCCATCCTTTGATAATTGAATCAATTATTCCATGTGACCCTAGTAGCTATGTGGTAAATACTAGTATAGGTTGTACTTAAGCGACATGCTAGTCTTGCTTAAGTACTGGGACATTAAATGTCCTAATCATCATATTTTAAACATGAAAGTGGTTTTAGACAGTCATTGTGGGTAAATGACTGGTGTGTTGAGATAATTGGTTTTACTCATCAAAACGCTAAACAACTTGCTATTACCACATTTGGGCGGATGGAAAGGGTGGTGGGTGCCGTCATGCACAAGAGTGGTTGGCATGTGGTATGAACCGTCCGAATGGATTAAGGACTTAATCTTGTCATGATCTCCCTTGTAAAATAAGTACAACCACAAGTCTGTAAAATACAACTTGGCTTAGTAAATTTATTAAACTCTGAATGTTATCTCGCTGGAGGGGTAGTGGGATCGTGCAAGCACTGGACACGGTCCGACTTGAATGGGACATCAATGCAAGGTGAAGTTACCAGTCACGCTAGGCGTTGTGGGCAATCCAGCTACACTAGTTGATGATGTGAACATCTCGCACAACGTATGTGTGTAACCCCATATGGGAGAGATAACAGAAGGGGCGAAATATTTCAAAATGCTACTGTGATGATCACTCAACTACATGACTACTGAATCATGTGGGGGTAACGAGTATGATTGTCTCTTGTGGGTACAATGTATAACCTCTGCAGAGTCTAAACTGTTTAAACAGTCGTGCTTACGGTCAACGGCGGACATGGGAATTTACTAGAGTTAGTTCTATTTCAAAAACCTTTGTGGGTGGTATAAAAATCAGGTCGGGCTCACCTAGCCCTGAGATTGGATTTTTCCTGAGCCACCGAGCTTAGTGGTGCTGTTAATGATTGGAGGTAGCTCCAATCAAAAGAAGCATAAAGTAGGGGTTCCGACGGAGGGGACATATGCTGTTATTTAATATTGCACAATTACTCTCTTTAATAAAATACAATTTGGTTAAAATGCTTAGTGATAGGAATTTGTAATTATAATAATTGAAAATGTTGCTTTAGCAAATAAAAGAACCCGAGTCACCCTTGTTAAGTCATGCATGTATATTATTACATCCCGTGTGTTAGCTTGCGAGCACGAAAGTTGTGCTCTCATTCTCATAGATTATAACAACTAGTGCCATGAACCTAGTTTTGTATTTTTTTGGGTGACTATTTAGTTTTGTAATTTTTTTAAAATAATATTATTTTTAAAAAAATTCAGAGAGACACAATACAGTAATACTCACGACGAATCTGTTAATAAACTCAGTGGGGTGAGCATCCAAATGAGATTACGGCTGCAACCGCCGTTCCATCATCTGTATTACAGTAAAACAATTCGGCGATGCCTTATTGCACATTTTTTCCCAATTGCACGGAAACATTACTTGAAACAAAGAAATTGTTGTCTAAAAAGAGATGAATATAGGGGTAAAAACTATGGACCTAGAAGTAGAAGCCTCTTGCCTTTGATAATTGCAAGTAGACGAACTGTCTGTCAGTCAGGAAGAACAAAAACAGAGAAGTCAATTTGGTGTTGGGCTCATCATTCGTTGTGTTCGGACTCTACTGGGCCGAGGTAACCTGTAAGGTCCATCTCCCAGCCTATATGCCCACGACAAACCCACCTGATCGAGCCGGCCGTCTCCATTGACTTATCAAACAAGCAAACAGCTCTTCGTTTCAGAAAAAAAAAAGCCAACCTCCGTGTCACATCGGGCCCATTGCAGTACTTCAGGCTTAAGCATTTCTTTCTTCTCCCCCACTCCCCGCGACTTCTCTAGTACTAGTACTCTCTAAGCCCCTTTTTTTTTAAGTACTCTCTAAACCCTCCTAAAACCCTAGCTCCCCTCCGCCTCCGCCTGGCCTATGGACTCCACGGCGCGATCGGGCGCAGGCGGCGTCATGGGGGTTTCCAACCCTCGTGTCTGGATCGTCGCGGGCATCGCCGTCGCCGGTGTCATCGTCCTCGCGGAGGCCACGCGGCGCCGCCGGCGGTGGCTGCGCGGCAAGTCCAGCGCGCCCCCCGACTCCGGCGCCTTCTGCGATCGCTTCGAGCTCGCCCCGCCGCCGCAGCCACCACCTCCTGCCGTGCGCCACGCACTCTCAGGCCTCACCTTCGCGGCCAGCGACAAGTGAGCTTCTGAAGCTTCCCAGCTCTGCTTCTCTATTCCGCGCGATCGCGGGTTTCCTGTCGTGGTTTTGATCTGTTTTTTCGTGCTTTAGCTTCGAGATCGAGGGCTACGTGGCTGGGTTTGGGAACCCGGACTGGAAGAGGACCCACAAGGCAGCGAGCCGCACGGCGGTGGCCACCGCGATGCTGCGGAAGCAAGGTGCCACCTGCGTCGGGAGGACAGTCATGGATGAACTCAGCTTTGGGTTTGTACTTTTAGTTGGTTCAAATTGAATTGATCTGTTTGATTTTGAATGATTGCTACTATTGTGAGTTGTTGGTTCCAGACTGCCAGGTTACTGGAAGCTGTAGTAGTGACTAATTTTAGAGAGCTCTAGGATGTGAGCTTAAGAATGCGTATAGAAAATGGAAGGGGAAAAGGACAAGACGGTTAAGAGTAACATCATGAATTTGAAGTATGCCAATGCAATTCACATTTTCTATATTTTGTGCAGAATATGTCCTCTGCATTAGTCAGAAACGGAAAATATTACAAAAAAAACATTGAGTTCTGCTGTGTGCACCGGGAAGTGCACTCGAGCATTTCCAAAATGCACTGGTGCGTCCAATAACCATTCCTATGGGGTCAATTATAAATTTATAACTAAAAATTTTATCTTTAAAGGTTTACATACTTTTATGAGGCCGGATCCTTACAAATTTAAGGGCTTTTGTGCAAACATCCATAGAAATAAAGCCTTTTTTTGCAAAAAAAAAAAACTGCACAGTCAGTTCAATGTACCATTTGACCATTTAGTTGAGTTAGTGTGACTTCTGAAGATAATGTTGTGAGGTAGCCATTTTTTCACTTGTGAGGTGGGCTTGTTTAAGTTTGTTAGTTTTAGGAAATTGATGCATAGTATCTATGGGACTTGAGGAAGCACATGACTTGCTCAAACTGCATAGGATCTTCGTATCCTATTGATTGAGGTTTTGGAATAGGTTAATCCCTACAGGAAGACACTGCCCATCGAGGAATTTTGTGGTGACTGTTTTCCAACTTTCAGCAGATGCAAGAAAGAATTATTAGGAACAATCAACCCCTGTCTCCATTTGGTATAGAGCTGATGATAGCAAATTTGTTGTAAAAGATACCAAAGTTGCTTAACCGGTCACATTGGGGGTTTCATATTCACAGGAATAATTCTCACTTGACTGTTAGTCATAGTAAATACTAAATAAATCATCTTATGTTTGACTTTTCCTTAAGTTTTGCACCATCTATGCTATCCTCTTGAAATCTCGTTATCTGAAATGGCTAGTTTTTCTAGTCATTGAACAAGAACTTTATGTCATATTAACCATGAACAAGCCCATGTGCCGAACTGCTACCCTACGCATCGTAAGCCTGAATACTATGAACAAGAACTTTATGTCATATTAACCATGAACAAGCCTCAAGCTTAAATTAAAACTTACCATACATGTATCTGTAGGGGTTATGCATTAGATCATGGAAGCATTTGTACACTACAAATTTAAATATGTTTATCTTAAACTCATTTACCATGTTCTGACAGTGTCACTGGAGAAAATTTACACTGTGGAACTCCAATCAACCCGGCATCTCCATCACTTGTCCCTGGAGGGTCATGCAGTGGCTCTGCTGTGGCAGTTTCTGCACAACTTGTCGACTTTGCTCTTGGTATTTTTCAAAGGACCCCACTTATAATTTCTCACTTGTACATGTAAATGGAACATTTTCCATGATATGCTTTTGTTGCTTCACGAAGAGCATGCTCTCTTCATCTTCATGTGTGATAATGGTTTTTGTATCTGCGGTAATGCTTAAATTTACTATACATGTGTTCTCTTGTACTCAATTACGTTTAGTTATTTTTCTTTCTCGCATTCATTTCAAAATATTATTTGTGAGTATTATTCCATTACAAATGGTATGTTGTTTAACGTCTCATTAGGATATGGGTATATGATTAACAGTTATCTGCATGTGACATATTATCAAGTCATTTAGAGCCAGCAATGATTAGAAGTAAAGTCTCACTTTTGAACATTGCAGGTTCAATGTGGGTGTGGTTACAGCAAAGAGCATTGCGTAGTGTGTACTGTACTATGTGACGGTATCTTGATCGGCTTGAGTGCACATCACAGTAATATAATATTTTGTTGGATTACAGAATGAACTCCTGGATAGTTGGTTGTGTCATTGACTCTTAGGTCTATAATTCTTGTCCAGAACGTTGCATCTTTGCAATGGTATATCTTGAACTTATCTGGTTGTTATCATTATTAATGTTGGAGAAGTCCTTCCATTTTTGTGATTATTAATTCTGTCTTCTGTCTGTTCTTTTTGATGCATTCTGATACTTGTCTCTCCAAGAGTAGGTCTGTCATGCATGTTTCGTAGTGATAATTGTTTCTCCAAGAGCTTAGTTCTTATGTTTTGCTCTTTCAAAATTTCCCTATGTTTTTTCTGTTATTGTCTGCTATTCCTGACCTTTAAGCCCCGAAACTCTTTTAGGTACTGATACAACTGGTGATGTAAGACTTCCAGCATCTTTCTGTGGTGTACTTTGTTTCAGGCCCTCTCATGGGGTTGTGTCTACTCTTGGGACCTTAGCAAATTCACAAACTTTAGACACAATCGGTATTTTCTTGCCCTTACCTGTGACTTATGTTGTTAATGTTTATTACTTGTAACGATAATCATTTTCATGTTTTCTATGGCATAAGTTGTCTTGCGAGCATGTTCATGTGCCTTGCAGGCCATGTTAGAACAGAACTCAAATATGTACCTCTCTTTCTACAAAAGAAGTAATGAGAAATTTTTTATTTATAAAAAACAGAGTCCTTGTTTCAAACAAAGAAAAACAGAGTGGGTGTTATTAAATTTCATACTAACATTCATAATTAAAGTGTGTCGTTATTTTTCAGTAAGAAAAAACATATGGCTCTTCAGTCTTCACAATCACAATGAACACATATATTACATATGGCCCGATAAACAAAGATCATATGTAGCTAAAGATACTGGTGATGTAAAATATGTAACCAAACAGTTAATATGTTGATAAACCAATACAAGACTTCTGATTCAATCCCCCTTGACATGTTGTATGTTTTGCATTAGAATTGATTGCAAATACTTTTGGGGGCTATCTCAAATACAAGAGACCAAGAGAGGTGGCCCTCTGATTCAATCCCCCTCTTTACAGAATATCATAATACATTAGAAGACCAGCCTACACTCAGAACTAAGAGGCCTTTGCCAACTGTCCAGTGGCAACGTACTTTGTTTTTTTTGTTGGAAATTCATAGATTATTTCTTATTTCACTGACTTTCTGGACCTTGTTAGGTTGGTTTGCACGAGATCCCTGTGTACTGCATCGTGTTGGAGATGTTCTTTTACCTGCTGCTGCAGGTGGACTTAGGCAAACAAGGCAGTTATTTTTTGCTGATGATTGCTTTCAGTTGCTGGAGGTCCCCAACCAGAAAACAGTGCATGTCATAGAAAATTCTGTCCCGACATTACCCGGATGTAAGCCATACTGATGTCTCTTTTTCTTGAATCTATCTGGGATTATATATATTTCTTTTGCACAACCAGATGTGCCACAGTCAACTCCACATCTTGCTTGCAGATCAGCCACCTAAGCACATCAATATTGGCCAGTATATTAGTTCAAATGTACCTAGCCTGAAGGAGTTTAGTGAACATGCTACGGAGTTGCAAGAAGGAATATCGACCTTGAAAGCTCTCTCCACAGTTATGCTGCTATTACAGAGGTTGGTTTTGAATAGTTCTTTGCTCCAGTGTAGAAACAATTAAACAATAACTTGTTTTGCTCTGGAAAATGGTACAAATAAGTACACCGAGTAATGGACCTTGAAGGCTGAAAATATCAACTGTTAGAAATTTAGGTTACAATAATCATGTCTTCACCTGTTAATGTCAGCGATGATGATTTTTTGAGGAATTAATCAAAACTTGCTGACTCACCGATCATACTAATATCCTCTTTTGTGGCCTGATTGATGTGTAATGACCAATGAGTCAACTTTGAATTTTTCGACATACCGAATTGACTAGGTACTGTATGGTAGAATTGCTTGTTTGCCATTTGGTCTGCTATTAGTTGAGTCAACCTCAGTGGCAGGTTGGGGCATCATGTCAGGTAATTAAATTGTACCTCATCCTCATGCATTGAGTTGTTACTGTTAGGCTAGTAAGAATAAAGTGTTCATAAGTTACCATAATTTGTGAACTCTTTGATGTCTGGCTTGCCGATTAGTATCTACTGGGAGGGACCTTTATATCCTCCATGATGACTGATTTTACGGGATTAACAGCAAAACTTTTGGTTCTGTTGAGTGGATTGTTTGTTCCATTTTCTCAGCTAGCACTACATGTCACTTTCCGAGCAGCTAAATTTGCTTGTGGTTTTGATGAATGCATGCATAATGTTCAATGGTTTGACGCAAGCAAAATCAGTTTCTTTTGGGGTGATATCTCATGTTCCTTTAGTAGTGTTTTTTTTTTGCTTAATTGCTTATAGTTCAACATGAACCAATGAGTACCGTGGAACTTACACGTCAATCAACTTTTTAGATATGAATTCAAGACAAACCATGCGGATTGGGTTAACACTGTAAAACCCAAGCTTGGCCTTGACATCTCTACTCATGTACTACAAGCTGTGAATTTCACACATGATAACATCAAATCTGTGTACATTGTACGAAATGAATTACGAGCTGCACTCAATAATCTTCTAAAGGTATTCTTCTGCTTAATTATTTTCTGAGTTGTGACTGGTTAGCTACTTTTCTTAGTTGCGACTATTTAACTACAGGTACTCAGCTGTGCTCATTTTACTGGCTCCTTTTCGAGAAGTAAAGCAGCTACTATATTGTTCTACTGTTCATACTTTAGTATTTATTATTTAGTGACTAGGGAATGAATTGTTTGGTACTTGGACAGCATTACAATGGTCTTACATGGAGGACTTGATTCTGTAAAAAAAAAGAACTGATAAGGAATCCTTCTATGAATTATATTACATTTACCCTATGATAGATTGAGGAAAAAAGGTAAACAATGGAGTGTGTGCATGATTTAATTTGGTTCTATCCATTTCTTTAAATGTTAAAAATGATAGCTTGAGATGCCATGTATCATTCCTTTTGTCACCAATACCATAAGCTAGAATTCATGGTAAATTTAAAATCAAAATTATGTCTTGCCAAAAGTTTATCATTGGCTTATATGAAGGGTTTTTTTTTCATGAAGTTTTTGTGCTTAACTCATTCTTTGACATGTTGCCATTTAGGATACTGGAATTTTAATTCTGCCAACCACAGCTGGATACCCTCTGAAGAGAAACTCCAAACAGAGACTATCATCTGAGTTTGAAGATAGAATGTATGCGTTTGTAGGGATTGCTGCACTTTCAGGCTGTTGCCAGGTAGTTTATCTAGCCATTTTCAGGTAGTTTTTCTTTTCTTTTCTTATAAAAAATTAAAAACAGTGTATGACTCCTTTCACTTTTGCAGGCCACTATCCCCTTAGGAAATCACAACGATCATCCTATATCTCTTTCATTTGTAGCAGCACATGGATCAGACAAACTACTTCTTCGTACTATCTTGGATATGTATACTCTCATTCAAGAACAAGTAGTTTTGGCATCCAAGTTGGTACTCGCACCAGTAACCGATGGTGATGTTGATGTTGATGTTTATGCATCGGAGTTATTGAAAGAAAAGGTTTTTCAACAAACAATCTGTTGACTCTTTGTTTCTTTTGCTGAGGGAGGGGTGGTATGGGGATGAAACATGGGTTGGGTGGGGAAGATTCCATAGGTCCTGATTTCTACATTAGGTTTTCTTTGTTAGAGATAGGGTACTAGAGATATGTTAGAGATAGAATCTATCTCTAACATATCCTTATCTATACCTCTTGTACCCTATATATATTGGCCCTTTGGGCCTCTTTAATAACACACAATCTATTCATAACATGGTATCAGAGCAAAGGTTCTAAACCCTAGCCTACAACCTAGCTTTCGCTGTCCGCTGCCCCCGGGAGGTGCAATCTTCGCTCCTGGGGGTGGCCAGATCCAGATTCATCTGGCGTTCCTCGCGTTGCTCACCTTGCAGAGGAGGTACCCGTCCATGTGCAGCACCTCGTTCATCGCCCCGGCGTTCGTCAGCATTGTGAGCTTGCTCGGCGTGTAGCCACCGGAAAGCGAAGTCACCACACCGTCCTCCGCCGAGGCCTCCCGCCGCAGCAGGTCCCCGAGCGCCACGCTCCAGGTCCTCCTCGCCGCCGCCGCCATCCTCAGATCTCAACCGCAGATCGGCTACCTCGGCCATTAGCGCCAGAGGGCGCTCGATCCGGTATTGCGCCTCTTGACTACCCGCGCCTACGCGATCATCGCACCTACCTCGCCCGCGACGGAACCTCGTCTCGCCTTGGCTGAGCTCATGGGCCGCCAGGCCGGGTGCTCCCGCGGGAAGGGTGGATCCATGCATTCGACCGCGGTCCCTGGGAGGAGCAATCTCCGCTCCCAGGGGCAGCCTCTTGTTGTCGCCACTTGTGCCGCTCGTGCTTTGCTGCCGGGCTCTGCATCTTCTGCTCGTCGCCGGATCTTCCACATCGCGCGCCAAGGAGCAGTATTGGCGTGGTCGACGGCCCCAAGTCCGTGCCGCGGCCGGGGGAGGGCGCCGAGAAGCGCGCCGAGGCCACCGTCCGCAAGACCGAGAACCGCCGCGACGCCGGCGGAGGTCGCCTCGCCTCGGCCGCCCAAGACCACGCCGCGTGCCTCCAAAGACGGCCGCCGCCACCGCCACGAACTCCTGCCGCCGTCTCTTATTCCTTCGCGGAGAGTCGTCGCCGATTGGATAGAGGTGTGGATGATGGCTTCGGCGCCGACCCCGACGCGGCAAGGCTTGGCGCGGACGCCGCCTCGACCGATAGTCTCGCACCGCGAAAGGCGGCGGCCGCTGAAGCGCCGGGAATGGGTCGGTGCGATCATGGTGGCGCTTCAGCAGCCATCATGGACGCCGACGCTGGCCGTGCCGCTGGCCGGCCTCTCCCGCCGCTAACGCCCAGAGCTCGTCGCCGGCGGTCCTTCTTTGGGCATGCTGCATGCCCTCGAGCTCGTCGGCCGAGCCCTCGCTCCGCCTTCCGCCAAGCTCTCCGCCACGCTCTATCTTAATCAATAGAGATTTGGAGAAACCAATAGGATTAAGGACGTCATTTCAGGTCATGCCTTAACCCTTGTGCCCAAGTCTAGAAGGGCTTATTTGGGAACATAGTGAGTGTGATAGTGCCGATTTTTTTTTGGTGGTATGTGTACCAGGATCCAAATCCTGCTCTGCCGAAATGCCGTGATCGGCCGATGCCAGAATCCGATTCACATCGAAATTTAAAGAAACCGGATGAAGTTTGCAATTCAAAATTTGAACTCGGTTTTTCTCGGGGCCGGTAACCGGTAAAACCGGCTGAACATACCGGAAAAATTGGAAAATATAGAAAAATGGTAATTAGCAAATTGAAATTTGAAATAATGCAAATATTAATGAGAAAGTGTTTCAAGTTGTACATAAAAAGTCATCCTTGGTAGCTTCACTCTCTAGGGCAGTCCTCTCGTCCAAGTGTTCTAAAACATGTAAAATAATAAAAAACATAAATTAATGGCAATGAATGATAACTTGACCAGCATACTAAAAACAATGAGTAGTAATTCGTACCAATACATTGTCGAGAAACGTGAAGGTTGTGCAATGTAGTCATTGTTATCATAGAGTACATGTCTTTCAAATTGAGCTAGGTGAGCTTTGTATTGATCCCAAGTGTGTGTTTCGTGGGCATATTGTAGCCAATGATTATAAATTTATTGGTAATATTCGGGGTCGACCCACTGGTAAACCATTCTGGCATTGCTATTGAAGGATACAAGACCGTAATGGAAACTAGGATTAGAAGAGATGTCTGACAAATGAGAATCATCACCAGAAGGTAATAGATTGGCATCTCGATGTCCATAAGTCCGAGTAGACCTTGATCTAGCATGAGATTCATATGAAGAAGAGTCATGTGTCCGAGATTGATCTTTTTGACGATCCTTAGCCCTTGTGTAGGCCTTATGAATTGTTTTTGAAGCATGACAACCATGCTCTTCATCCTAGGTAGCATGCATGAAGTTTTGCTCGCAGGTGAATTCCAATGGTTCGTCTTGTCCTGCATCATTAGTTGTCCCACCATCACCACCATCATCGGACGACGGAGAGCTACTATCACCAGACTCTTGGTACTGGACTTCATCAGATGGCGGACTTTTTGTTTCTTCATCGCTTCCCACAATATCCTCCTCAATGGCATTTTGCTTCTTCTTATCAGGCACTTGTTTCCTTGTTTGTGTAAGTGAGGCAAAGTCCGCAGTCAATTTTTCAGTTGGTTGGCTACAATATTTCTTTTTCTCAAGATGACTCTTGCCAATATTTTATATTATCCATTGTACCAACGGTTCATCATCTAGTGCTTTATCCAATTTCTTTTGAGGGATGGCATTAACTACAACTGTAGATGGTATAGGGGCTCCGATTGTATCATGGAGCTATCAAGCCACTCATGGATTGAGTTCTCTCTGTCGTACATAGTGACATTAATTAGATCGCCAAAAGGATCTACATCCCTATCTTCATTTCTAGTCTCATGCTCTTGCAATCGTAGCTTTAGATTGTAGTGGACATATACGAGTTTATTTAGTTTCTTGTACCCAAGACAGTTCCTCAATTGTGTATGTACCAATGCAAATGTGCTCCAATTACGTTCGCATCCATTGAACAAAACACATTGTGAGACAACCCGTAAGGCATATTTTGTTAGTGTTGATGTCTGTGCTCCAAACGTCATCCACCATGTAGCTACAAGTAACATGAAATTTATGTTAAACTCATAGTGATGGATCATTTTTCATGTATATGTGAGTTCATAACAATATACCTGCAGAATGACGATTAGCACTAATGTAAGCCTCATTTGAAGCAAATAAACCTCGTCGATTACGATATAATTCTAGCTCGTCTAGAGCACTGCCTTATAGAGCCGGCTATTTTTGAATTGCCATTGACCGAAATGGATTCTTCCCAAACTATATAAGTTGTGGCGGTGTATCGGCTATTCTTTGAATTGCCATTGTCAGGGAAACGACGAGGGCTGGATTCTTCCCCAAACTATATAAGTTGTGGCTTTGCGAGTTTAATAATGATGCTGTGCAACCAAACACACTTAGAATGTTATAAAAAATACAACAAATATATGTTATGTGTTTGGATTTAAGAAACTATTAACTTGCCTGGAACTATATATGTGCAGTCCATCATTGCAATTCTTCTATTAATAAGCTTTATAACACGATCATAAGTAGCCTTATCTTCTTTCAATACGTCTTTAAGTTCGAAATTGAGATCATATGTTTTTCCAACTATTTCTGCCACTGTTGCGGGTTTCTACTAGTCTACATATCTTAGTAGTCGATAAATTGGTTCTACCAATTTAATGACTCAATCCATACTGGACCACCATTGTCTACTTGTGAGACAGGAATACATGTATTCTCCTTCCTCGGTCGTGCTCAAATTGTTGGAGTCTCACACATTTGATACCATCCACTTCGTGAACTTTGCTTTTCTATCCCAAAAACTTTTCAAGAAAATACATGTCGTTCCAAACCTTGTGGCGTTTGGACGAACTAGCTCTCCTCTAATTTGTTGGTGCATTTCATTATGGAGGCGACTTTGGTTGTATAGGAACCGATAAATCCTCTTAGCCGCCTTCACAACTGCATCAACCTCCTCGAACTAGCCAATATCCTTCAACATGAGGTTGATGGTGTGCGCTGCACATGGCTGCCAGACTAAAATTGGATACTCTTCAATTACCAGTTGGCATGCTTTCTTGTAGTTCGCACCATTGTCAGTCACAATCTGCATAACATGTTTAACTCCAACTTCTTCCACAACTTTACGAATCTCACGATACAAAAAGTTGGCATTTTGTATGTCACCAGTTGCATTCACTGACTTATGGAAAAATATTCTTCCATTGCAGTACAATATGAAGTTAACGATACTCATTTGTGTAGGTCCAGTCCATGAATCACACATGATAGAGACTCCATATATATCCCAGTCATCTTTGAACTGTGCTACATACTCCTTTACCTCTTGTTCGTTAGCATCAAGATATGTCCCATCGATTTCATGCCCTCTTGGTGACGGAACGCTTTGACCAAGTTCTTGTGTCTCTTTGATGGCGGCATGAAAATAAGGACAATCTGCCTTAACTCCAGCAATGTCATTACTGTGGAACCACTTAGACCAAATTTTTTCAAGTTTTGACTTTGCTTCTCCTCGAAGTGCTGTATCAATGCGGGGTTGGACGGGTGCCCGATTGCGCAAAATGTCAGAATCAACTCTCATGGACTGTGACTTGCCAAATATCCTCGAAAAAGCATTGCTTCCTGTACCACTTCCTCTACCACTTCCACTTCCCCTACCACTTCCACTTGTCGTACCACTTCCACTGCCACCATGTTCAAACGTCGCACCCCTGGCTTTGACCCTTTGTTACAGTTGATGTACCTCTAACGACTCTCGACGAGCCCATTCTATTTGCATTTCCTCGTTATCATCGAAGACATCTTCATATAATTGATCACGAGTTACAGGCTCTCTTGCGGCTTGCTCCATTCGCAGTCGTTCATCTTTAAGAGATTTCTTTCTTACCTTCACTTCTTCAAGACTTGCTAGTATGAGCCTTCGGACTTCCGTCGGAACTCCACTACAAGCAATAACATCGCCGTGTTTCCCAGCAAAATGTTCTTTTAGGCGGGTGACACCTCCACCTGATTTCTTAAGGTTACAATATCTACAGTTCCAACCAACACCTCCTAGTCTCTCCATGATCCCAAACATTGATCGATTTAGGAGCCACCACCTACAATAATCCATACCACATTCTGAATATATGTTTCAGAAACTCATGGAAACACTATAGCAAATGGAGAGAAAACTCACCGTGCTTGCTCCTGCGTCTCGCTCACTTCTTTCTTGCTGCCGCCGATCGCCGCTTCTTGCTGCCTTGCCGCTTGCTTGCCATTGCTCATTGCCTTCTTTGCCGAGGAGGAGGAGGCAAGAGGGGAGAGCAATGCTGCTTGCTTGCTGCTTGAGGGAAGGAGCAAGAGAGAGGCAAGAGGGAGACAATGCTATGTGCTGCTGTCCAAGCCTCCAAGACATGATATTGCTAACAAAGGGCATCCAAGGTTCTTTTATAAATTATAAGTGCTAAATATACTAAAAACAAATGTTTCAATACATAATCTAGCATAACAATGCTTAAACCAACTAGGGAAGGACATTATGGAATCAAAAATTCAAATTTGAATTCAAAGTTTTTCGGCCGTTTTTTTTCCCGGGACCCGACCGGGAAAACCGGTTACCGGTGGTCACCGCCGGTAACCGGCTGGGATTTTGATCCCTGTGTGTACCCTTAATCTTGTAGAAGATGTCTTGTGGGGAAATATGATTATGATTTGCAGCAATAGCACGCCACATAGAAAGTACAAATACTTACACTGGACCAAATTAGAGTAAGCACATGCAAGGTAAAATTAGAAGTATAAATGGTTACTGTTTTTAGAATTGGGGGGAAGTACAAGTAGTTATGCTATGTTTTTGAGTTGTCACCGCCCAAGGATCAAAATCTCGGTTCCGGCCGATTTCGTACCGACGGCGTCATCGTAATCGCCGTTATCGGAATTTTTAAAAACCGGTTCAAATTTGAATTTGGTTTTTTACCGGACCGGTTACCGGCCGGTAACCGGAAAAACCGGCAAAAAAACCGGAATTAAAAAAAGTCATCTTTTATGTTTTAATAGTGCTAAATATACTAAAAACTAATGTTTCCATACATAATCTAGCATAACAATACCTAAACCAACTAGGGAAGGACATTATGGAGTCAAAATTTCAAATTTGCATTTAAAAGATCCCGGCCGGTATTTGTTTCCCGGAGACGACCGGTAAACCAGTTACCGGCCGGTATTTCAATCCATGTCACCGCCTCACCGGGTTAAAGCACTTGATTTCATGTGTTGAGCACATGCTTGTTTGAACTTTCAATCTGTTCAAAGCTCCCACAATCTGCTATTGAATTTTGCCTTCCTTCGACAGGGAAATAGTGCTTACAAAAGAAGACAGTGGAGCAAAGCAATTGAATTTTATTCTGAGGCTATCCAATTGAATGACACAAATGCAACATATTACTGTAATAGAGCAGCTGCTTATCTGGAACTTGGCCGGTATACTTGTTATCATTCATTTGGACCACGCAAGTTTTGTCTAAAATCAGAATTTTAAAGCTAGGCATTTTTAATATTTTGCAGTTTTAAGCAAGCTGAAGCGGATTGTGACCAGGCCTTATTGTTGGATAAAAAGGTAGGGTTTTTTTTCTTCAGTTTTTTAAGGCCTCCTGTTAGCCCCTTAATAACGTGCAGCCTAATTCTTACTTTTATTATATTTCTGTGTATAATGATCTCTAGTACATATCACCTTTTGGTTCTGCTCTCTCGAAAATCCAACCTCTGTATTTGAGTACATTTTGCTTTACGTTCTTTTTGTTGATAAGATATCTACGGTTTTTTTTTTTGTAGCATTCTAACTACATATATGTGGTATGGATGGATCTTCTGGTCCACACAGTGTTACAAGTTTGAATTTATTGACCTATGATGAAACCTTATGTATACGGAAACATTAGATATAAGTTAAGTCAGTGCAACATTTATTTAGTTTCCTTACTGAAAAGGAATTCTGGTTGTGATTGCCTAACATCAAGTATGAACCATCTCTTTATTAAGTATTCACACGGAGTAGTTTGCTTAGTCAATTAAACTCCTGAAATACCTGCATTCTAGAAAAAGAAAGAAAGAAAGAAAGAAAGAGAATGTGTTGTATTGTGCTGATGCAATGCAGTGGATGATGATGAATGCTTAATGAACAGTTCAAGCTGTGTACATTTCCATAGCTGCAACCAAGAAAGAAATAGATACTCTCATTGGATGGTTCTGCATGATTCTGGTATCATTACCATCTTGTGCTGTAATGGTGACATCAAAATCCTGATCTCTTCTTTTGTCGTTGTCTCAGTACGTTAAAGCATATCTACGACGAGGTACCGCAAGAGAGGTGGTTTTGAATTACCAAGAAGCTCTCCAAGGTGTGGCAATTTTCTAGCATGGCATTACTAACATATCAAAAATCAAAAAATGGATCTTTCATATTACTCTTGTCAGTTGCAAATTACTTGCATTTGATAATGCTGGTAAAGGTTTGAAGCCAAGCTTTATTGGCAAGTGCGGCTAATTAGGTTGGTAAACTAGTGCGTCCAACTGCTTATACTGACGCTAAATCGCTCCGACTGGTGTAAAATCCTCTCAAGGGTTAGAAAACAAAGTTCAATGGATATTGTATTTTGTGTGTGTCATATTTGATAGAAACCCTCTCAGTTAATTAATGTTCAATAATCAATATGCTGTGGGTAAATCCCATGTAATTAGCATTTAGCAAATATCATCAGTACAAGATATTCCACAAAGGATACATCGTCAAAACCAAGCTCCTCCTGGTTGATCTTGTCCTGCTTCTGGCACCAGGGACCTGATGGGAGCTGTGCAAATAGGGTCACTCAAATATAGAAAAATGAATATTTTGTGGCCAAAGATATTTTATTAAATAGTTTTAGAAGGAAACCCTTTTGTCGGCAGAATACATTTGCATTTACGAAAGTTATGAAGAGTGATCATGCGTGACACCTTCGTCAATCTATGCTTTTGCTAATTCGTAGTGTAAAATCAATCTGTTCGAGTTATTCATTCATATGCCTAAGCAGAAGATGGTAGATGAGACTATTGTTATACTATCAGATTATGATCCTAAAGGGTGATACAGCCTCTAGGTGCTACGTTTTCTTCTACACTGAACCTTTTCTCTTATAGATAGTAGTAATTAGTAAGCAAGCATTCCTTAAGTTGGTCAGACTCACTCAAATAAAATATACATACTTCTTTCGGACTAGCTTATCTAATGGTAGCCTTCCATTCCACCTTTAACTCATGAAGAACGGGTCTTATTATTGAGTTGGTTGCCATTTCTTCTTATCGAGGGAAGAGTCCAGTGATTTCATTACTGATGAGCTGTCAAACTAGTTGCCAAACTATGTATTCTGCATTGAATTGTCTCAAAGATGCTTTCAAGAAAATATTCTCTAAAGAGCTCACCTTATTATTGATTTGGTTGCCATTTCTTCTTATCGAGGGAAGAGTCCAGTGATTTCATTACTGATGAGCTGTCAAACTATGTATTCTGCATTGAATTGTCTCAAAGATGCTTTCAAGAAAATATTCTCTAAAGAGCTCACCTTATTTGTACCTTGCATAATCCATTGCATGTGCAGATTTCAGGCATGCTTTAGCTTTGGAACCACAGAACAAAGCAGGCCTTGCAGCAGAGAGAAGACTACAAAAACTACTCGGGTGATCTGAGGAGCTCTCCAACTTGTGAATTTTTGAAAGATGCCCCTGGTTGAAGGCAATTTTGATCAACTACGTGTAAAGAAAGGAAGCCCCTGTGCTTTCTCAAGAGTTACATTATTCGTGGGCCATTGAACTCTTGCGGTCTCCCCCGCTGTGTTGCCATTCATAAGTCAACATCTCATCACGAATTCGAGAAGATAATGGTATCTTCTGAGTGCAGAAACTGTGCCATACTGAAATATTGTAGGCCAGGTGATGTCGCATGCAACATTTGAAGGTTGGATAAAGCTGTACCATTTACTAGATACTATCCAATGCGGCAAGTGGCAACATGAAGCGAGGATATCGCAAGCTTTGTATGAAGTATGCCGCTTTGGCTTGAAAAGCCTTTCTGAGTGAAGTGCAGCGAGTGCTCTTAGATCTGTCTGAGCAGAGTCATATGATGAACCAAACCTATAGTACAAAATATTGACATCTAAACTAAACTGTTTAGTAGGTTAACTACACAAGTTTCGGTGGTAGTCTTTGCTGCAAATGAATCTATGTTGGAGATCTATGGTTAGGGAAAAAATATAGCCAAAACTATTTTAGAAGGAAGCATATAGAAAGCAACACCGGTGAATCTGGTTTGTAGAGGCAATCGCATGAGGAAGTATATAAATAGCAACACCAATGTCGAAACAACTAAAGATTGTTGTAGAAGTTAGTAGGACATATAAAATGCATTGTCCAAAATACAGATATATATAACTGAGTTTTACAATGAATACGATGTAGTATGCAAAATGTACATCGTTTGACAATTGCAGTATAACCAATATAAGCAGATGGCACCATATGCATCTAAGCTTGTAAGGCAAATGTATGCAAGTCTATATGTAGCCAGCTGAACTATGGGGAAAAAAGAGGCAGCTACTATGTTTATGTGAAAAAACATACTAATCAAAACAATAGGAGCGAAGCGACTATATACTATCATACAAGATAGCATGATCTATAAAACTACTACAACAGTGTATTGATAAAACTGTTGCACAATAGTTGTAAGGACCTAATGATAGATGGAACTATAAAAGCAATATGAGTATATTCGTAACATCTATATCTAAAGTTGTAAAGAGAGTGCATCTAGGGTTGTACGCAGAAAACGAAACTATGAAGCTTTGCATTGTCTGGTATGTTACCATACAGACCACGAACTGAAGTGTAGAAATGAAGGTAACATGTAAGCTGTATATCAAGCAGAACAATATACATATTTCTCTAAACACAAATCTAATTAAGCAGATAAAGGAAAGCATAGAGTACATGTAAAATGAAGAACCATACATCAGCAGCTAGAGAGTTGGAAAAGGCACAATGATCGATAGAGTATGCACAAAGAGAAAAGCAACAGGGATATAGAACTAACGTCCATATCGTTTCACGAGGACACCCACAAAAAGAGCGAAAATAGGCCGCATTTGGTCAGCCTCGTAGACGTGATCGACATCAAATTCAGTTGCTCATTGGCCCCAGAGCGTAGGTTTCATTCCACGGTTGCTGCACATAACAGAACCGAGTGGTTAAGAAAAAAACAAAGCTATATAACATGCATAGCATAGTAGAAATGAAATTTGTAGCTTAAGGTAAAACAGATCTGGTTGTTATACTTAGCATCCCTCAGTATAATAACCCTCTTCACTGCAGGGAAATTTTGGCTTGTAGTTTGAACAGTTGCAGCATTAGAGACGCCCATGATAACGCCCAGAACATCTGCGATACAACCGTACAATTAGGCAGCTGGGAAAACAGTAGGCTCGATAGAAAGCATGAAATTAGGCAACAACAAAAGAATAAAAGAAATAGCATGATGTGTAGGAACGTACCAAGAAAGGATCTAGTCTCGCCCACATAGTTAGGGAGGTCAGCAAACGACACAAGATTGCTTGCTTGTTGGATTTATTTCAGACAAAAGATTGTACGTCATCTACGCATTGAAAAAAGGGGTTAATCACGGACATACAAACGATGTACATAGAACCAGTAGAAAACGTACAACACCTGTTTGTGAATAAAACAGGAAAACGTAAACAAAAGATTGAAATATCTTTTTCTGCCTAGTACCCCAATGTATAGTGGCGAACTCTTCTATAGTAGACTAGTAAGATACAACATATCTATCGAAAAAGGATGGAGAACACAACACATGCGATACAAAGTAATAGATACAGTTACATGAACAAGTCAATGGTTTTTTTAAGCTGTACAAAACCGAAGACAAACTGCGAGTTCATTAAAATTATACACTGCATAGAAGACAAAAGGGTAATATCTTTGCTAGGCTGATTGTAAGATCTCATGATAAACAATATTCTTTGTTTTAGATCCACATATTCCGTCCTCATTTTCAATAAGGTTTTTTAATCCCTCTCTGGATGTAACGCGCGAAACAACAACGTAAAGTTAGTCGTGTGTAAAAACTGGTTTTTTTTTAATATATGCCAACACTCCTAAGGGTCTGGCCTTGACTTTTATTAATATTCATAGCATAGGAAAGTCTAATTGGAAACCGGCAACGTTGTGACTTAAAAAGTCATTTTGTATTTCTAGTTGTCAAAGTGATGCGGAGAAGATATACAATCTGACCAATACCAGAATCGGTCGTAATAGCAACCTCAATCATAACGCGACCAAGTTTTGTAACTATAAGACGTGTTCCGTTACACAGACCAGTAGACTGGTTTAAGTTTCTTAGAAGCATGACTGGATCACCTAATTTGAGGACTAGTTTATGCTGGGGAAAGTTGTTTGCATCTATAGAATTGAGAAGTTTAATACGATAAAGAAGATCAGCATCAACTGCTGTGTCGGTGGATTTCGATATAGCATCACAGCTGAGGTACTCTACCTCATCACCAGGTATTCTAGCTGAAATGAAAGAATTTATTTGGTCAACAACCTCGTTAGTGGGCGACAGTACAGCGCAGCTGCATAGATAGTCTATTTCACGAAAACAACTATGTAAATCAATGTAAATAGAATCTGTTATGGCAGCTATGTTATCGATCACCTTCTGTTGTAATAAGGAACTCATTTGTGATTTCTATCCAAAACGGTTCGGGCTCGACCAGACAACCGGTAACAGGCAAACGGCCGTCACCGAGATCTAAAATCCATTGACTGAATTTAGAGACATCACTATGGGCATATTGACTTGAATCTATAGCAGACAGTCTCATATTAATACCTAATGATAGGACTTCAATGGATTTCCATAAAGAAGAATTTGTAATTGTGGCATCGACTATATGAGACCTAGTTCCCCCATCAATGACAGGTAAGATCTGCCTTAGGGCACCGCCAAGGACAAAAACCTTACCTCCAAATGGTACGTTGGAAAGGTCGCTATTCTCGTTGGACAGTATATCACGAAAAGTCTGATCCAACGTCTCAAAACATCTTCTATGAGCCATAAGGGCTTCGTCCCAGATAATAAGACAGGTAGATTTGATTAGATCTGCGACCATGGTTACTCTCTTTATATCACAGACAATTGATTCGTCTATGTCAATCAATATCTTGAAGCAGGAATACGTCGTCCTACCTTTAGGTAAAAGAAGGGAAGCAACACCAAAAGAAGCTACAGTAAGAACAATAGCTCGGGTAGATCTCACGATCTGTTACAATCGCATTCCAAAAAAACATCTTCCCAGTACCTCCATAGCCGGATACAAAAAAAAAAAAAAAAAAAAAACTGGTTGTCTGTCGTTCATGCGCGAAACTATAAACTAAAAGGCTTTTTCTTGAGCAGGATTAAGGCTTTTGCGTAAACTGTCCGACTCAGTAATGAGATCATTAAGGTTGCATGCGAGTTCATCGTCTATCATAGTATTAGTGAGGCTAAATGTAACATTCAAACTTTTCGTAGGCGAGTTGAAGGAACTCATCTTAGCTCCACTTCTTGCAAATAGAGTAAATAACTCATCTAGCAAATGATCTTTAAGTTCAGAGATAGGCATTACGTAAGTCAGATTACGAATTGAGCAACACAATTGATGATGGAAATCATCTGCTAGATCTAACCAGACTCTATCAAAAAAAGATCGTTTGTCACTAATATCACAGAAAAGTAACATCGTAACAAATAGTTGTCTAAACTGTTGTGTTTTGCCCCCACGTAGTTGCTTCCTCAAAACCGCGATACTACTCAACATCATCTCCTAACAAACCACGAGCAGCACAAGCCTCTTTCTTTGAATGTGTCATAGGCAACACCCTGAAATGTACGAATATGCTCGAAACTCTATGCACCCTCAACCACCATAAGCAGCATTCTAAGAAAGTAACGTTCACCAATAGAAGCGAGCTGTTCGACATAAGGATAACGTCTATGGATATCATAACCAAGGATCCTCCATACCACATCTTGCTCACATATATACATGCAGTCTAGATATTCTCTAAGATCATTGACACTGGACGTTCCAGAATCATATGGTGCATCTTCGCCGGCTTTCCTAACCTTTTTGAGGTATATCTTTGTACAATCTTGGCCTTTAGTAACGTTCTTAAAAATATACTTTAGTACTCGTGTTTTTTTACAACATTCAACGTTTATATGGTTTGAGTATTTTTTTAAGAGAAACAAATTATGTGGAACTACCCATTTGTTGTCTAGACGAACATTTCCTTTAATAACAAAATGACCATTATTAGGGTGTTTATAAAGAACGAAGCCATCTTTGTCGATGGTTGTTGTGAGAACCCTGACAATTAATCTAATCTAAACAATGCTAATCAGTATTTAGCAGTAAATTAAAATTTTCTAATCGAGAGCAAACCATAACCTCAACTTAATATCGAACACATCGCCAAGCCATCTCATATAAAATTAATTAAATAAGAACTCAACATCAGAATTTACACCGGAAGTCATTGCCGCATTATTGAACTATCAATATAATCATTAGAGACACATACAAAATTTCATTGCAAGCAAAAATAAAATATTACAAACTGGGGATTTCATTACAAGAATTAAGAACATCAGACCATAACATAAATTACAACCTTTAGTAAATTACAAAAGAATAAAATAAAGTCTTGCATGCATGTCGCAACGCCTTCCCTTCCTTGATCATTTATCGCCAGCCATCAAACCCTTTCCTCGACCCAATTCAAAACCATGCACACATTTTCCACAAAGACCATTAGAGCAGTAGCAAACAAAAGCTATAAAAGGTAGTGAGGAATAGAAAAGGGATTGTCGTCAAAATTCATGAAGTTCAGTGAGGTTCCCAGACCAACCTAAGTCAATCGACACCGTCTCACTTCCGTAGGGTTCATCACTCAGTAATTTTAGAATCCAACACCCACATCATACCGACTTACCTCAACCATAGAAAAATCTGGCATTGCCTTATGGACCAATGGCACATTCCTTTTTCCATGCTAATACCCACTATTCTATTTTACTGACTTACTGTTTGCAGTAGAAACGCTAGAGAATAGTGCAGAAAGCACCTCCCTCACATAACTCTCCCCCAGCCAAAGCCTTCCCATGAGCCACCTCCCCCAAATAAGCCTGTTAGAATAGGACTTATTTTGTCTTTCCTTATATGTATATGGGCCTCTTGAATATATATGCACACAATATTCATAACATAGTATCAGAGCTGCTGAAGTAGAGCCTCGCAGAACAGCTGAACAGAGTCACCTCACGGAGAAAGTCCTGACATGCTAGTCTGTCCTCCAGTCGAGGAAGGGCCTCCCTACCCCCCTTAGATCGTCCAGCCCCATATGCCTTGTTCTACTTTTTTTTTGCATCGCACAACGCTGATAGTCGTGTCCGAAGTTCTTACAATAATTGCACTGAAACCCAGTTGGTGCAAAAACAGGAGTGGAAACAGACACCTAAGAAGGGATTGTAGTCGAAGCAGAAACCGTTAGTATAGTTGAAGAAGAAGGGGTAGAAAACACAGCCGGAACAAACTGTGCCGCTAACCCGCGGTGAAGCTCCTCAGCACGAAGTGTCGAAAGAGCCTCAGTGACTGTCGGTCGTGGTGAGCGGCTTAGCAGTTAAGCCTTGACAGGCTCAAACTCTGGGCGAAGATGGCGGACAAAGTCATCAAGGCGAAGGCGATCGTAATCCGTGTTCTGCACTTTATGACACTCTTGGTAGAGCGAAGAAGCGAGCTCATCCAGTTGGCGCTAGAAACTGGCCAGAGCTCGGAAGAAGTCGTCGACGAAGGAGTGCTCCTGGTGAAGCGTCTCCAACTCACGCTGAAGCGAAAAGAATTGAGCATCGCTGCTCTGCTGGTATTGCTCGCGCAAGTACTCCTAGATTTGACGAGTGGCAAACAAACCAACAGTGTCTAGCTAGATGGAGTCGTCGATGCTAACCACCAGGATGGCTTGAACTCGGACCTCATCAGCACACCAGCGCTCAAAAGCCTCTATGACATACTGAAATGCCTCATCAGCAGCAGCAGCGGCCTCTGCCTCTTTCTTGGCAGCCTCATCTTCTGCAGAAGGAGGTTGTCTGGGACGAGGTTGAACCGGCGGCGGCGGACAAGGTTGGGCACTAGTAACATGTCTCCAGAGGTGGAGACCATCGAGTGTAATCTCCATGAGTGAAGACCACAACTTGTAGTTTGTCCCATTAAGCTTTCTTCCTGAGAATGGAATCACAGCGGATGGAACAGAAGCCATCAGTAGGCGGCGCTGGACAGCGCGGCAACCAAAGTAACGAAGTCTAACAGGCGACGCTGGATAGCCTGACAGTTACATCGATGTTTTTTTACTTGCGAGTCGGTCTGGCTAGTAGACCTTACGAAGACCAGTCAAGAAGACCCGATGCGGCCAGACTGAAGAGACCGACGCACACGCGAGGGGGAACTAGGGTTCCCCTTTGTTGGCGGCGGCAAGCGGCGGGTGGCACTCTAGCTCGTGCATTTCATCTAAGGTTAGCATATCCACATCATGTGATGATTTGCTTGATATGTCTTGTTGCTCAAAAATAGATGCTCCTATTTCCTCTATGTCTTGTGGTACTAACATTGCAGAGGAAAATAAAGAGCTAAGGGCCCCACATTTGGATGAAAAATATATTTATGCCAAAAAGGGGAGAATAAAAATATTATTTCTTGTGATTTCACCTTATTTCATGCATAGTACGAAGAATTGTTTATGCTTTGAATTGCTTAGCAACATGCATGAAAATAGCTAAATTGTTTAAATTCTTATCGTATGATGACTTATATCCAAATGTTATTATTGATAAAAGATTAGTCATCAATCACCAAAAAGGGGGAGATTGAAGGATCTAGACCCGACATTATGAGTTAATGGAGTGTTTTGGTGATTAATGAAAAATCTATTTGTGAGACTAGCATTTTATTGTTATATCTAGTTTGTAGTATCATTTGGATATAAAGGTGAAATTCAACGAGGTATGCATTCGACATCATATTTCTATATATTGTTGTATTCTCGGATCCAAAATATAGGTTTAACTCCACCATAAGTATAACTTGAATATGTGCATATGTTCCTATTACACATTTGTGTATGCACACATTTAGGGGGAGTTCACTCTATATTTTGTGGTTTCAGTAGTATTGATCCATATTCTGCTCTCCACATATACATTAAGGATCTTTACTTTGAAACATATCCTTGAGTATATAAAACTTGTGTAGTTAGTATATACTCGTTTGTTCTCTCATTTATCTACCTTCAATTATGTGCAATTGAAGTGATTATCATCAATTACCAAAGAGGGAAAGATTAAAGTATCTTATCCCAACATTATGAGTTAATGGTATGATGTGGTAATTAATGATCCTCATATTGTAGAACTAATATTTTTCATGAGTTGGATGAATAGGTTATGTTCTAGGGTAATGAAGACTTGTGATGACATCATGAGTTGATCGTCATCAAGTCAAGGTTTAAGAAGAAGATGCATCATGTGTTTATACGTATGAAGAGCTTGAAGAAAAGGAAATCATCGTGTGTCGATAATGTTCAAGAAGTAGTCCCTTCATTGGTTGATGGAGGTCTAGTGAAGGATACATCATATGTTGATGCATATCAAGACTTGGGATGAAGGATGTCATCATAAGTTGATGAGCATAGAGTCAAGAACTCGAAGTAAAAGAATCATCATGTGTTGATGATTATTAAAGTCAAGGACCCGGACTTGAAGTGAAGATGTGTGTCATCAAGCTTCAAGAAGTTGCTTAAGACAAAGGTATAACTAGCTAGGGCTAAGGATGTGTTCCTAGTCTTTTACCAGTCTTGGTGTTTGGTTGAAAGACCGGATTGCTAGTATAGGTTGTCGTGCTATTAAGAGGGGTCTTGACTAGTAACATGAGTTAGTCATGTGTTGATAGCTCATTGTGTTTGCTCTAGCTCATCTATGCATGGTGCTGTTATTTACGAATGTGTTTTACAAATAGTTGAGAATCATGCATTTAATCTTTGTAGCATGAAACTATAATTTACAAATATGTTTTGCAAATGGTTGAAGTTCATGCACCTTAGCCTTGTAGCATGTTGCTATTATTTGCGAATGTATTTTACAAATAGTTGATGCTCATGCATGATTCTTGTAGCATGTGACTTGAGTTTGCAAATGTATTTTACAAATGGTTTAAGTCCATGTATCTTATTCCTTGTGGTGTGATTCTAAAAGTTGGCAAATATGTTTTTCAGCTTGTTGAGAATCTTACATTTAACTCTTGTTTGAATTGCAAGTTAATTGGTAAATGTGTTTGACAAATTAAGCTTCTCTCACGAATATCGGTAATTCCAACATTAAGACAGCGGAACTACCGCTGTGCGGTAGTACCGGCATGTTGGGAGCGGAACTACCACAAGTTGGATGTTCTGAAATCCTTGCGGTATGTTTTTTACAGAACGACACATTTTGGAGTTTTAGTTTGCTCTTTGAAAGTTGGTAGTACCACTGTGCTTTGAACAGAACTATCGCAGATCGGTAATACCGAAAAACGAATAGCGGTATGTTTTTTCCAGTAAGTGTCATGTGTTGGACCTAAGTGGAAGTGGTAGTACCGCCTTTCAGAAACGGAACGACCGAAGATCAGAACTACCGCGCATTGGTTGGCGGTAGTACCGTGCTGCACTTTTCAACGGCTAGTTTCTCGTCTGATATAGTTGTTACTGTGCTTGTCGTGTAGGTGCGGTAGTACTGGCCATTGAACGGCGGTAGTACCGCTTATGCTAATTTTTCAGTATTTTGTTTCCAACGACTAGTTTTTGTGTGTGGGCTATATATACTCACATTGGCCAGTTGGAAAATGATCTTTGGCACCTCTATTCATTCCTTTGAGCAAAGATCAAGCCTCTCATCTCTTATGTGCATGTGTTGCACTTAGTGAGCTTGGAGAGCAAACCCGAAGTGCATGTGTTGCCTTAGGTAGTGGATTATGTATCCATTTGAGCTTAGACACTTGATAAATTTAAGTGAGAGTTGAGTCTTGTTACTCTTAGTGTTTGCCGACACCTAGACGGCGTGGAGGCATTATGGACTGGTGATCTTCTCAAGAAGCTTGTGAGAAGGCCCGGCGTGATTGTGAGTGGTTTGGTGCTCACCATCTCTGAAGTGGGGGAAGAGCAACCCCGAGTGGATCGATGTGTTGGTTCATGTTGGAACTGGTCCAAGTGGTTGAACTTACCTTGGAGGTGTTGGCTTAATTCGTAGAGCCGGTCCAATTCGTTTGGGCTTACCTCAACGTGGATTAGGGAGACTGGCAAGTCTCCGAACATCACAGTAAAACATCATCGTGTCTATTGTGGTTTGTTCTTGTGCTTCACTTTGAGCAATTTACATTACTTGAATTCAATTGCTTACTTGTATTTGGTTAATTGTTTATATTTAATTGTATTCATATTGTTGGTGCACTTAGTCAAGCCTAGTTGATTTATGTTTTAATTGTGCAAAACCAAAGTGTTATTAGCTTCCGCATTATAAATTAGTTTTATCCAAAGAGATTTTTTAAACCGCCTATTCACCCCCCTCTAGTCGGCCTCCTCAATCTTTCAACGCTTCAGGTCGTGTTGCTTCGGTGGCAAAACTGGCCGAATCTAGTACCAAGTAAGCAAAATCACCGAGCAAAATAGCTAAGGGGGTTAAGTCACCTGATTTTGCAATATAAGAGGGTTAAATAGCCGATTTTTTAGGTCATAAGGTTAAGTGGCTGCATAGCAATACTTCAGAAATCATATAGAGTTATTTCGACCTATAATTGTGTCTAGCACGAGCACGGCTGGAGATGGTTAGATTTGTGCAACAAGTGACGGTGTCAAGCACTTAAACATGGTTGCACGCACTGCCATATCAAGTAATCAAGTCCCCACTCGGTTTACAGTAGCTCATAAAGGTAAAATAGAGTTGGAATTAAGGGGAATAGACGATTCAAAAACAAACGATATATATATATATATATATATATATATATATATATATATATATATATGTGTGTGTGTGTGTGTGTGTGTGTGTGTGTGTGTGTGTGCAGCCTGCCATGAAACATCAGAGCGTGACAGGACAAGGGCACACGATTCTATCTGCAAAGGTAGAGTTGCATCACCACACTAAGTACATTATTAAGAAATCTAGGTGGGATGCATGACGAATGCATTCTTGCATATATAGTGATTTTGGTCTTAGACGATGGAGCGGTGGGCGTCCAGAGATTGGGAGGAAGAGTGCAATCAGTAGGGATCTCGAGGTAACCCTCAGCATCGTATTCTTGAGAAGCTCCTCACCGGTCTCCTGGACATCCTTGAAGAGCTCCGCCATGGACTCGTTGGCCCTCCTCATCTCGTCGGGGTCGGAGCAGTGGGGGCCGGGCAGGATCTCCTCGGGCACGAGGTAGTCAGTGAGCTGCGTATCCTTACACGACTTGATGAACTCGTCCATCTCCTCCTGCTCCAGCAGTCGGGTCTTCCTCCTTTTCGCCACCCGTCCCTCCTCCGTCCACCGAAGCTTCACCCCCAGCACCGGCCGCTTCTCCTTCCCCTTCCCCTACCATCTCTGGTTCCTTCTCCCCTTTCCTCCACCGTATGATCCTCCTAGATGCTTTGCTTCTTTAGGGTTTCTTTCGCCGTAGTGGTGGTGGTGGTGTGTTTGGGCCAGGACCCCCTAGATTTATATCCGCGGGCCATGTGCGGCCACCATGTTCGATCCCTTTTGTATTTGCAAATCTCAACGGCGTATAGTAAAGCAACACGGAAAAAAAGATATTACTTTGAGGCAAACATCCGATCCACACGAATTAATGGGGTATTTGGTTTAAGTGATCTCATTTTATATTAGACGTATATTTATAAAGGATAAGGTGATAATAGATCGACTCATTGTATTACTCAAACTAAACAAGTGAGTCAAGTTCGGAGTTAGATCACCAGCACGTCCAACAAAACAAGCAACCCGTAGTCGGACGCCTCCACTCCAGTCACGAGTCCCAGCGCCCCGCTCCCCTCTGTCTCTCTTCGGTCTTCCCCACATCATATCTACACAAGCCACACCTTCAAATCCAATACAGGCCTGCTGCTCCCAACCCAAGTCCCATATTGCTCGTTGCCCGCATCAAGATCGATTGCCTCCATCCCTCTAGCCATGTTGCTTCTTGTTGTGGTGTCTCCACCGCTGGTGGTAGTTGATCCTTCTTTGTACCTCTCTCCAAGTCCAAGCCCCTCTCCATCTCCTTATCCCTTCTAGCTATCTCTGGCTTGGTGAGTAGAGAGCGCCACGGTGGCACGTCAGACGAAGACCAAAGAATCCAAGGTGACAAAGAACGAGCGGGGGGCTACAGGCTCCGAGCGGCATGACCAACAACGAGACAGTGTAGAGTGGGTCGGCGGCTAGGCGACATGCCGTTCTTGCCCCGTCAGATTTGGGTGTTCCGGTGATGAGGTCGACATGCTCATCCTATGAGTTCAACTACTCACCATTGCCACATTCCTTAGTTCTCCTGGTACGCTTTTGTTGCAAATATTTCTCAAGTTTGTTGTACACACTTTCCTCGTTGCAGAAAGTGATTTGGTTTGTTGCGATGTTTCTTTCTCAAATCTTGTAGAAATATATACTTTTGTTGCACTGGTGTGATTGATTTGTTGCATCGTGTTTTTTTGTTACAAAAAGTGATTTCGTTTGTTGCGATGTTTCTTTCTCAAATCTTGTAGTAAAAGGTATTTTTGTTGCAGTGGAGTCGTTGATTTGTTGCATTGCGTTTTTTTTTATTGTTGTAACAGGGTTGTTATTTTGTTGTGCCAGTTGTTGTGATTCTCTTGTTGCAATGGAAAGAGCATTTTGTTGCAAGCTCATAAATCATTGTTGTGCTTCATATTTTTTTGTTGCAACAAATCGAGTTTAAGCAGGCTCTTGATTATAGGGATTTGATCCAATAATTGGAGGTCAAGCTCTTCGCAAGGTGATGATTTGGTGTTGGATGCTCAATTTTTCGAATCAAATGAGCCAATTAGATGTATGTTGTAAAGAAATCTTGGAGGAAGGGAGAGGCGATGCTCACGAGGATGAAGGGGATCAAATGGTTTCCTCTCGGCTCGTTGGAAAGATCCAACGACAGAAACAGCGTACATCGCTAATTCTCGTATGTCAAAAAAACAGTACTAAGTGCTACTGACCATACACCAAGAGCAGAGGACATTCTTCCAAAGCGTTTTGGCTCGTCGCTTGATGTTGTATTGCACTCGAATGAGTTGCTTGTGTAAATGTATGTATACTTGAAAAGAAAAGTTCAGTAGTTAGTGAACGTTCATCCTTCGCTTCTTTTTTATATTTCGTTTGGATTTTTACGGTCTCCGAGATATAACTTTAATCATTACTTTTCATAACTTCACGCTAATATAAAAACTTATAATATTATAATATTATGAAAGTATTTTTAACAACAAATACAGTGAAATAAATTTCATATAGCCTCTTGTCATAGCTTACAAAAAAAATCCCGTTGCAACCAGATAGCTCCATCACACCAGCCTCCGGCGTCGCCGCTTCCCTCCCCCTCACTCTTCTTCGCGCCCGCCGTGCTACTCACCTTCTTCTCCGGAGCCAACCACAGTTCCACGCTCCCCCTCTGCCTCCCCCGCCCCTCCTCCCCTACCAGCGACCGGCGACGGCCTCATCGCACCGCTGTACCCCCCAAAAAACTCTCCACCACATACCGCCGCCCTCCTTCGCCGCCCACCACCGTACCACCGCCTCCCTGGTCTCCCTCTACATCGGGGGCATGATGAACTTGTCGGCGGTGCACGCATCCAGCCACCACCGGATTTTCGTGGCCCTTCATCCCACCTCATCAGGCACAACCACCAGCTGCTTGCAAGCAAGAGAGGATAGAGATGGAGAAGTGTTGGGGGAGAAACAGGGAGGGAGGGGGCTATACTATCGGGATGCTATAACATTTTCTAATTTTTCTATTAAAAAATAGACCAATATAATCGTTCTTTTATCTCAGCACATGCAAATAGACGGTTGTTGGGAATTTGCTTCAGCTACTTGCAGCTTTCCACTTGTTAGTCACTTAATTTAGTCTGGAAAAATTCAGTGCATGTACATTTCCTAGTAACCAATTTGACCAAACAGACCAAAGAAAATGAATCCCTATTCCCAACTATTCCATAAGTGCAGATGTTTGCTCTTTTTTCCTGCATTACCCATAACAGCAGAGAAAGCCCATGCATACTTCTAATTCTAATACCCTCAACTTTGGGATGCAGAGGCCAATGGCCATACATACACTTTTCGCAACACGAGATATTGCAATACACTAGAAACCTTTTTCCCTCCAAGAATATGAATTTAGGCAATAACTATTCAAGACAAGGCTATAATGACAATAAAAATAAGAAGAAAAATTTGTAAAAGTGCTTATTCTAAGGAGGATGTTACAATAGCTAATATAGCCGATTACAACAGATTCTTGGTGTTCATACCCTGATCACTCTCCTGTACATATATCCCTGCGGACAAAAAAAGTTACACTTCATCTTAGCTCATTCGTAGAGTTCGTCCTTCCAATAGTGCTTGGTTCTCCGATTGATACAGATGCTAATGATTTGGAAGCCCAAGCAGTGGCATTCCTTGCCCCCTCCTGTAAATTCCCTCGCTTTGAAGGGTATAACCTATTGAATTTCTGTCTTGCTTGCTCAAGGTAGGTGAAGAAATATTCATGCACACCCATCAAGTTTGCAAAAAAAGAATGCCTCCTCCATGCCCATTTGGCAAAGGAACCCATCTTTGGAAAAAGAAGATACAGCAACCTCAAGAGTACAAATGAAGTTGCCAATGCTAGATAAGTATCCTGCTGAAGTATTTTCTCCGGTGAACGAGCCCACCAGAATGGACAATTTTCCAGTTCAGCATCCTTTTTAAGCTCGATTTCATCTAATGAATGTACCATGGCTTCCCCAGTAGTTGACTTCACTGAAACATTGATGCCTTCATCACATAAATTCACCATTAGCAAATCACTTAGAAAAATAGATACAGCCACCAAAGATATTTTAAGCAAGAAATTCCAAAGTCCAAACTCTGGGAGACAGGGACACTAGTTTGGAACAAAGATACCTCATACTACAAGCGAGCCGGAAACATACAAGCTCATAGCTCAGTGTAACAGTACAAGGATGAACTCTGATGCAAGCAAAACTATTCCCAAAATAAACAAGAGTCCGCATGGAACAATTAGCACACCTGAAACATCGCTGTAGAAAGCAGCTAGATACTTAACAGTTCGTGGTCCATGATACCGCACTCGCATTGTCGAATTCAAGAGAAATAGTGTTGGAAAACCATGAATCCCATATCTTGATATTATGCTGCAGTTTCCAATGTCAAATTAATATTTCACCAAAAAGAATGTATTACACGGAGAAACACATATTTCTTTACTTAAGGCAGAGATACCTTGGCCTAATTGCAGATTCTTCAAATGCAAAATGACGAATAGTTGGGAATAAGGAAGCCAACGTCTCAAAATTTGGTTTGCATTCTTGTGAGAACAGGCACCACGAGGCATAGAAAAGTACAGCAATGTAGTCATCTTTGTTCATGTGAAGAAGATTAACTGCCCTTGCCAATGTAGCCTCATCTCCCTATAATGTTAAAGATTAAGAGTCAGCTTCACATCTACAACTACAACAGATGGAATATCCCGGTGCTCATAGGGGTAGATAGGGGCAAAGAAAAACTATATAATAAATAGATAATAGGATTACCTATATAGTAGTTCTTAAACTATTTTTAACTCACTTTGATGCAAACATAAGAAGAAGAGAGACCTGCTATGGATATTTTATGTTCTCACCTTTAGCTCCACATGTGAGTACATAAACATGAGACCAGAGTAGAAGACTATTTCCAATTTTCTATTATATCTAATTTTATCTAAATCGAACAAGCCATTAGCTTCCAAGTTTCATAGCCCAAAAATACAGGTTTATGCAACCAGATTGGAATCAACATACATAGTAACTCTGATTAATTCAACAAGTGAGTTGGACATGGCACAAACACCAACTGATAAGACATACAGAGCATAACACTTAAAGTATGCCATGTTATTATAGGAGTGGGGTTTCAGGGTCACATTTCCAAAGCAGGCAATCTGAAACCAATACAAAACTGGCTTTTCACTTGCTTTGGCATAAGGACAATTTTTTGGACAATTCCTTATTTGCCATCGAAAGTTTGCATCATCCCTTATATATATGTCACTCATTGTATGACTGAATCCGCCCACATGTCAGTGACACAGTAAGGGATTTTGGAAATTTCCAGTGGTATATAAGGAATTAACCCTAATTTTTTTCATAGCTCAATGCATTAACAAATTATCGGTGCAATTTGCTAAACGCCTAAACCAATCAATAGGATGTAATATTCACATAACTTGAGAACCACCACCGAAATAGGTATTAACCCTAGAAATTTTCCTAATTTCACGGTCACAAGCCCCAACTTTTCACTCTTAACAATTCACCCCATGAATCATTTGCCAGTCTCCATAAAATCACATAACACGATTACACTGGACCTATGAACATGGTCTGAACCAATTTGCATACAAAAACAATTTTTCTGTTGTTATTTAATCACACCGTTGCAATAGCTCACCTCGATGACGCCGATCGGGTCGCCGAGGCGGCGATCCATCGGCGAGCACGTGTCGGAAGGCCCAAGGATGGATTCCACGTCAGTGGGCACCAGGCATGACTCGGGAGGCGTCGAGGCGGTGGAGGAGGGCTCGACGGCGACGAGGAGGATGGGGAGGAGCAGCGCCGCCCACCACGGCGATCGCCGCGCCATGGGGCTGTGGAGAAAGGAGGGCTCTACCCTAGATCTGGGCGCCTTGAGATCGGCGGGGGCGGCGCATATGCTAGCGCTCAGCGCCGGGAGGGCACGGCGGCCATGGCGATTTGGGCGGCGATGGGTGCGGAGGTGGGCTTCTTTTGACGTGGGTTTGGTGTGTGAGGCTTGCGTTGTGCGGGGTCGCTTTATCGGGTTTGGTACCAACCGACCCTCCGATCATGATCGGACGGCGCAGAGTCCCGCACCAGCCAGTGTACTGCGGGACGCGAGGTCGTCTCCAGAGTATGACGTGCGGGGCCCTCCGTGCGGTGACTGGAGGGGTGGGCCCAGTTTCGAGTAGGGTACGACGTTATATGATTGCACACCGTGTACATGTGAGCCAAGATGAGATGCCGGCAGTGGGACCTATGAGGCAGTTTCGATGTCAGTGGGATCATCCTGTCAGCCATCCACCCCCTCGGGGACGAGGATCGCAAAATAGCTTATATGTAACATGTAACCATATTCATTAATTTATAAGTATTTAGGTACACTTTTTTTTCTTAAATTATATATATATATATATATATATATATATATATATATGCACGCACTCCAAACATATGAAATGGAATACATGTTTTACTCCCCTCATCCCTGCAGGAAATTGCCATCCCTACTCTGTAGCCTCACGGAGCCGTGGAAAATCCGCAATGGGTTGATACAAAATTGCAAGTGAGATGAGATGCTCGATTTGCTTTCATAATTGGATATGGGAGAATATTAACTTGCTGCTCGTTTAATGGCAAAATGGTGTGGAGAATATTTGTGCTCGGTATCTATCTCAAAAGAACAGTATGAAACCCTGATTATGCTACAGTGGACATCGTTGGGTCTAAATAGCAATGCTCCTAATTGATTGCTACAATAACAATACCCTTGCTATAATGCCCAGATAATAATACTGTGTTATAATAGCACCGAGTGGCTGCGTTTTGGAACGATCATGGTATCAGAGTGACTAGTTTAAGATTTGGACGGAATGAAAAGTTCGTCGCTGTTGCAGGCTAATGGTGTGGAATTGAACCCTGGGATGAGGAATGAATGGACCAATCATTATGGTATCAGATGGTATGTCACTGTCACTACAATTGCGAATAAGATTGTGCCAGCTGGCGAATGATAGAATTATGAATGAGCAGTCCCGAGTGTGCATTGCAAAGCTGACACAAAGCAAAGTCTTCGTTAACACCACCGCTCTCAACCGTTTGGATCGTCATAATTTTGCTGGGCTATTATAACACACATTAATGATATTTAACGTGGTTTCTAAAATCGTTTCACGGCACACATTAATTATGTTTAATGTTGTTTCCAAAAACGTGTCACAGAGTGATGGTGAGAATTCCCTTCCGTGCCTACTCATGTGCCTACTCATCTATGTTGCGCTGCTGACTACTCTATCCTTGCGCCAACATACACCGTCGCGGGAGAGTAGTGTCTTCGAAACTGATGTCTCTCGTGATACTGCACAGGTTGAGGCAAATCAGGCTTTTAAAAAGCGTTAGAGCGATGGTTCATGGCTTCCTTCATCATCGTCTTCGCATCCGACTCTACTGCGACCATCATCAAAGCGATTCTCTGTAAGTCGTGGTGATCCCCTTTGTCATAGTTAAATTTTGCTTGCTGGAATTTAGTCATGTGATGACGATGCTTTCTACTTTTGTTAGCAGAATTCCTATTATAAGCTTTACTCTATTAGTGCATATATAGTGCCTAGTATATATACTTATCATTGTTTTAGGAATTAAAATAATCACACTTGCGCATTTACCTAACAGGCATATAACCATCACTGTATAATTGCCCATATGGCTGTGGCAGCTGGCAAATAACAAATTAACAACCATGGTGAACTAGACGTTCCACCATGCATAGAAATCATGGGAAGCTGAGACCATAGAGCAACCAACACCCATTCACCTCAATGGCTTAGGCTAATTGGCAACAACAGTAAAAACTCGCACTACAAGCTGTAGTAAACTATCAGAAAGAAAACTGAGTGGCACATAGTCATTCGAGTAACCAGGTAGACTTCTTGAATGACGCAGATACCATGTTCTGAAAGAGGTACAAAATACGTTTTGCTTTTGCTTACCATTCATCTCGAAATAATGATCTTCATTTCATAGGACTGTAATCTGGGATGACCAGTATGGATACCAACAAATTTACAGACAAGGTACAAAAAGAACAAATGAGTACCGTTACAAAAAGAAGAATGTAATGAGGAAAAAATCGGATTATACCTGTATGGCACATTGGCCACGATTATGTACACCGCAGCAGCAACCCTTTATTGAATATGGTTTTGCTACTAAAATAACTTTGATGGCTTCATCTCTGTATCCTGGCAATAAAACCTTGGCCTGGAAAGCTTAGCCACCAAGCCTATGCTCTGCAGCATGCACTTGCCCGATCAGTCTCATGGCACCTTGTGGTTCCAAGACGATTCATGACGAGTTAGCTGACCCATGCCTCCAGTGTTCCAACTGAATTTTGTTCTCAATTGTCCTCGGACAATACTTATAACAGTATGTAGGTGGTAAAGAATACTTATAACAGTATGTAGGTGGTAAAGAATAACTTCATATCCTGTGTCAGTGTCTGTTATGCTCATTGTTTTCTCAGAAAGGGCTTCTGACAGACCAGTAGCTGTTCATCACTAGCTATGTCAAGATCCAATATACGGGCATCCCACCTGAGCTGAGTAACAACAGATCTTGCAGCTTCAATAAGAGGGGCGGTGTCACGGATTATAACCCAGCCCTGCATATGCATCAAACAAATAGCTAAATTTTAGATTAACACACTGAATACAAATCATCTTATGACTAACGCAAGTACTGCTTCACATATGAATTGTAGAAGTATGCGAGTGCAAAACTAGTCCTAGACAGCCTGATTCAAAACTATCCGTACGGTATTTTACAAGGAATGACAATGTCTTAACCAGGGTAATGACAATGTTTGTGCATTATAGATATAATGTAAATAAATACAAGCATGTATTAGCAAGGGTACTTTTTTCAGTGCAATGCCAAATGCCACATCTTCAGTAGTAGAGTTTGATTAGCAATAGATCATAATCAGAATCCTTGCAATTTTCAGTTTTGGGAATTAAACCAAAGTTAATACTTCATCTTGTGGATATCCCTGACTACCTACCACATGGCATAGTTAAGCAACAAGAGTAGACTAACGATTTTTTTTAAAATTAACTTTTTAAAATTTTATTTTAAAGTTAACTCCCGCGAACTTTATTTCCAATTCTAACCCCTTTGATCACGCCACGTCACCACCCGTAACGTGATAAAACAATACTGTCATGCCAACCCGTATCTGGGCAAATTTTTGCCACGCCACGGGTAGTGGCGTGACAGTATTGTTTGGTCACGCCACTGGTGGTGGCGTGACAAAAGGTACTATTTTAGTGGACTTATCATATGACGTGACAATGTTGTTGTGTCACACCACAGGTGGCGACGTGACCAAAGAGATCAGAATTGGAAATAAAGTTTGCGGGGGTTAACTTTAAAATAAAATTTAAAAAAAGGTTAATTAATAAAAAAGTTCTAGACTAACTAGAATAGCATCATATCAATCAATTTGTTATTTTAAAACCACCAACACCCAACAGGACACCGTTATGGTTTATTGCCCCACATGCATCCAGGAACCTCTAGATGTGAGTTATAGATGTGTTTCATGATTGAATAACCCAGTTTCTATATCAATATAATCAGCAAAACTTGCTTACCTCTGGTCGTAGGATACGATCAACTTCCAAGAATATGTCAAGAGTAGAACATCTATGCTTGTGGCACTTCTCAAGTGACATCAAACCATCAGCATGCACCATATCATATGTTCTCGGATAAGTTGGAAATGCTTCACACCTAAACACATGTTTGACATTCTATCAGTTAACTGAAGGTAATTGATCAGAAGATCCACGTGGCAAGAACTGTCTAAAAAACATGTTTTACATATGCATCTTTATGTAACTTTAGCTAGCGTTCTTCTACAAAACAAGTATTTTCCATAAGCATGCTAAAGGTGGTTGTTTATTGACATTGGTGAGTTGCGGCTGTATCTGTATGCGCATGTACATATGGGGTATACTATAGGGAATTTGAGCAAGAAAGACAATTGGGAATATCTAATAAGCAAACAGTATACGCCTGAAACTATAGGGAAAAAAATCACACAGGAAAAGGTCATGGGCAATTACTTACCAGTCATGTTGGACCCCAATAAACCCACGATCGTAAATTAGTGGCAGATAGTTCGGGGCATTCGTAGGAACAACATTCATCACCCATGTGGACTTTCCAGCCTTGAGTAAAGCAGCATTAAATCCACCAAAGTGAGCATTCATATCTAGAACATTCCTTAGCATGTTAAATGGTGGCTGTGGGTCCTCATCACCAGGTCTCTTTGGATGATCAGAAAATATCAGCGGAGAAAGCAAAGACCAGTAGTTCCGCACCATGGAATCCCAGTTTGCCGATCCTCAGCAAAGACTTCCGAATGCACACCTGACAATTCAGAAGGTTTCAGTGCAAGGCAGAGAAACAGTTGAACATAGAAATGCCCACACCTTAACAATGTTATTTATATGCTTGTTTGTTTTCTCCAGTTGCATTGTGTAGCTCAATACTTACCATGTACATCAAGTTCTGTTGAGTTCAATCTAGCCTGAGAAGGCCATGTTGTGCGCTGTTCAATGGGGATCCAACACTGACTTCTTGTTCCTGCTATGCAGGGATTTAGTGGTTGGTAGTGTGGTGATTCTGGATCATGACTTTTACCACAAAGCACAGGCCCAGATTTCCTGTAAAACAAAGAGAGCAAATTCATCATGCATCTGAAATTTTATGTCTATTATAGAACTTGTAGTTATTGGTAAGCAGTTGGATTCAAGACATGGGCAAGAAGCAACAATGCAATACAATACCTAGTGCTGTAACAATCCCTTTTATTTGTCTTTTTCCACACAATTGTCTCATCTTGCTGTGACAGCATCTCCCAACAGAGGCTATCGGCAAAGTCACGAATGGTTATCCATTTCTTTTTATTTTCTTTGTCACGCAAGGCCCTGTGTGTATTCAGATTCGATGTCCAGACAAAGTATCCACTAGGCCTCAAAAGTCTGTCCACTTCAACCAAGAAAACACCATCTGCAATATATTACGGGAACTACCTTAATTTTTCATCCAAAAGTACCAAATGATCTTAAATACATCTGTATGATAATTCTACATATGCGAGTTGGTAGTGACAAGGGTTATAAGCTCACTGAAGCAATCCAGAAAGTACACTGGAACATAATTTGTTCATTTATTGCTAACTAAAAAGGAAGAGTGTCTTTTCACTTTTGGTAGATAACAGTACGTCCTCGAACATTTGGTCCTCAGCTAGATATTTACATCAATCTTACACAGATACTAACCTAAGATGGTACACGTGCAAGACATCAATGGCCGTTAATCCAAACAATTTGAACTGAAACTAGAGTAGATAAAACCATTTCAAACAATGAGAGCTGAGACATTGGGAAGAACAAAAGCAATACATACCGTTTTTGTCCCATTCAACGTTACACTTCGCACAATGCACCATATCGAAAGAAAAATAGGGATATGGAAGCTGCTTTGATGCAAATGAACCAATCATTGCAGGAATTCCTCTCTCTAGTGTTATTTGCACTTGACTGCCCGATGCCTCATAGTTAGCAATGCACATAGTCAAGAGTTCTCTCTCAAAAAGATGTGCTCCCAAGGTACCAAATCCACATTCTATATCAAGGATTGTCCTAACCTGAAAATGCCATGTCAAGAAACACAATCAGAACGGCATGTAATAATAACTGTTGTATGTTAGATTGAACCTTGACCACATTGCAATGGGCTAAAAGACCAATGTATACATGTTACATGTATAGGGAAATATGCAAAGAACACCCTATGCTGAAGCTCCGAAGGCACGTATTGAAGAGCGACCACCTGCGTCTGCACACCTGCGATCTCATGTAGGAAGCATCAACACCAATATGCTTAGTAAGCTCATGCTTTACTGGATCTCGAGCAATATTGATCGCACCAGTGCTGTCTGACAAGAGATAATTCGGTGTAGAGACATAAACACCAAAGTCCTCAAGGAGCCACCGTAACCAAGTGATCTCAGTCGTCAATGACTCGTAGCCCTCAGCTCAGCCACAACACTCGAATGCAAACTGCAGTTTGCTTCTAGGTCTTCCAGACAATAAGAGAGGAACCAAGAAAGACACAATAGGCAGAAAGAGACTGACGATCAGAATGATCACTGTCCCAGGTCACGTCAGAGTACGCTTGAAGTTGCAAAGAGTTGGAACGAGGAAAGAAAATGCGGCGAGAGATGGTCCCACGAAGATATCGCATGACACAAAGAAGGTGGTTGTAGTGGAGTTGAGTGGGAGCCGAAACGAACCGACTCGGGATGTGAACAGAGTAAGAAATGTCAGGTCAACGATCCCAATAGACAAGGCTTCCAACAAGGTAACGGTATCGAGTGGGGTCCTCAAGAGGCTCACCATCAGTGGGTCGAAGATGAACTCCAAGCTCCATATGGGTATCCACCGTGCGCTGATCAGTAAGACAAGCGTGAGCAAGAAGATCCTGAATCCCAAGGAAGCAACGAAGGGGACCCAGATTAGACATCAAGAACTACTCATTGAGACGCTTTTTTACAATATCAATATATTGAGGATCATCCCTAGTAATGATCATATCATCCACATGTAGAAGAAGCAGCGTTCGACCACGAAGAGAAGTGTGAACAAAGATAAGCAAATCAGAGAAATGACCTCGCCCAAAAATAGGCGTAACATGAGGCAAGCATAAAAGCACAAGTTGTCTCAAGTAGGTGACGATGCTTATGCTCAGAAACACCATTCTAAGCATGAACACCAGGACAAGAGTATTGAGGAAGAGTACATTGCTCAGCAAGAAAACGACGAAGCGCAGCAGACAGGTAGGTACTCACCAGCAAAGTAAGCACAAAACACACAAATAGCCGAGTCAAACTGGGTGCAAACCATAGTGGCAAACAACTGGTAAATAGAAAGAACCTGAGACACATAATCACTGGAGGGATATGGGAGTTGTAACTGCTTGCCAAACCTGCAACCCGTACAGTGTAAATAGGTGCCATTAGAAACAAACCCAAGGACACCATTCCCTACTAGCGAAGAAAGACACGAACCACCGATATGACCCAAGCGGTAATGCCACTGAACGAAGGTAGCAGTGGAAGAAGCAGCTGAAGCGGAGGCGGTGGAAGAGGTCGACTGGTTGGTGGAGGCAACGGAAGGAATGTGCAGCTAGTCGAGCTCCTAGAGGCACTGTGAATCACGACGCCTAGGGCTAGTCCCAATCAGAGTCTCGGTGCATTGATTTTGAACACAACAAGAGTCAAACTCAAGAATGATACGACAACTGTGATCAGTGATCTGACCGACCGACATAAGCTGCATGGATAGTTTGGGAACATGAGAGACTGCAGGAACAAGAAAGGAAGAAATGGAAAGAGTGCATCGTCCTGCAACAGGAAGGGAGGTACCATCTGCAATCTGAACCATGAGAGGAAGAGCTAGAGGACTCACAGAAGTGAGGTGAGAGGAATCCGATGTTATGTGAAAAAAAAGCACCAGAATCCATAATCCAAGGAAATTTTATACCTGACGAAGGAGGTGGTTGTGGCGAAGCACCAGAAGACTAAACAGGAGAACTAGAAAAAGCTGAGGCAGCGTGGCATCGAAGTAGAGTGAGCATCTCCTGGTGGACCTCTGCGTAGGAACTCTGGAGAGAGCCTAACTAGGAAGAGCCTCCAGCGCCCTTCGAGGACGATCGCCTTTGCGTACCGGTTCTTCCGCTTGTAGCATTGCTGAAACGTGTGGCTGTCACGATCACGGTAGGTGCAGTGGAGACCCATAGTAGAAGTAGGTGCCACCGGTGCAGCAGAAGAGGAAGCCACCATAGGCGTTGGAGAAGAAGACAACTATGCAGCCAAAACAGAGGTGGGTTGCATCTGGCCCACGCTACGAAGGCGAGTCTTGGCGCAAACAGCGATGAGAGCCTCCAACATAGATGGACGAGGCTGATGAGTCAGTAGATGTGCACAAACGGGCTCAAACTCTGACCGAAGACGTGTCAGGAACTCGTAGAGGCAGTGAGTCTCCAGGTGAGCCTGCTGCTGCACGCAGTAGGGACAGGTCCGACAGACGTCCAGTCCTAGAGAGTCAAGCTAACGCCACATCGCGGACATCTGCTGGTAGAAGTCGTCCCAGTGGCATCAAGCTACTCAAGGGAGTGTGCCTAGTGCACGACAGAGAGATACATAGCATCACTCGTCAGCTCGTAGTGGGCACGGAGGCGTTCCCGCTTCAGCTGAGACATCGGCAGTTCCACCACATCCGTAGAGATGGCCACGGTGACACGATCATGCTACCCACTAGGATGGCGGAAGCACAAGCCTCGTCGTCCTGCCACCTCTCGTAGGAGTGCAACTGGGTTTGGTACACCTCCATGGCCTCCTCAAAGACAGCAATCGTAGCCTACTGGGTAGCCTCATCGGCATCCGCGGGGAACTGAGCGTGACGGGTAATGTGGGGCAAAGCGGACAAGGCCACTCTCAAGTAAGGTGGCCCTAGAGGCGCTAGCTCCTCATTTAGATCCTAGTATGCATGGCCCACTCGCAGTAGTTCATCCTATCGAAGATAACTTTCGGGACCGGGATGTCAACTGGGCCACTAGGTGTGGCCATTGATATGATTCAACCTCTTATCATATTAGATGAATACACAAATGTATAAATAGTAGTAGTACAAAACCCTAGAGCCAATGGCCCTAATGGGCTTACATACACATATACATAACACCCCCTTTCAAACTCAACATGGGTCAGGAGGATCTGAAACATTGAGTTTGGAGAGATAGAAACGATGTTGCTCTCGAGTTTGAGCCTTGGTGAAGAAATCAGCAACTTGAATCTCAGAGAGCACATACTGAAGAGCAATGGTCTTCTGTTGACAATGAGAATGAGTGAAATACGCATCCACACCAATGTGTTTAGTAAGCTCATGCTTCACTGGATCAGTAGCAATCTGTATAGCACTAGTGTTGTCACACAGAAGAGATGCAGGAATATCGCATGACACACCAAGATCCGCCAAAAAGCCAACGAAGCCAAACAATCTCTGAAGTAGTAGTGGCCAACGCTCGAAGCTCAGCCTCAGCTCTAGACTGTGATACTACAATCTGTTTCTTGGACTTCCAGACAATAAGTGAAGACCCAAGAAAAATGCAATAGCCAGAGACAGATCGTCTATCAACAGGATCACTCGCCCAAGTCGAGTCAGAGTAAGTGTGAAGCTGAAGCTGAGTCGACCGAGAATAAAAGAGACAACGATCAACAGTCCCTCGTAGGTAGAGCAGCACACGTAGTAGGTGAGCATAATGAACAGATGTGGGAGCAGAAACAAACTGACTGAGCACATGAATAGAATGAGCAATGTCAGGACGTGTTACTGCAAGGTAGACAAGACTCCCAACAATATGACGATAACGAGAAGGATCTTCAAGCAAAGTGCCATCAGTAGGACGAAGCTGAAGATGAAGCTCCATAGGAGTAGCAGCTGTCCGACTGTCAGTGAGTCCAGAACGAGCAAGTAGGTCCTGAATATAGCGCTGCTGAGATAGATAGTAGCAATCATCTGTGTGAGTAAACTCAATCCCCAGAAAATAATGTAGAGGACCCAAATCCGACATCAAAAACTGCTCACTGAGCCGTTGCTTAACAAAAGCAATATACTCCTTGTCATCTCCAGTAATCAGCATGTCATCAACATAGAGTAAAAGCATAGTACGACCACGTGGAGATGTATGAATAAATAATGCAGGATCATGATTACTCGGGGAGAAACCAGCAGCTAACACAACTGAACTGAACCTCTCAAACCAAGCACGAAGAGCCTGTTTGAGGCCATAAAGAGCACGACGAAGGCAACAAACATGACCAGCAGGAGCCATTACACCCTGAGGTGGGACCATATAGACCTCCTCTTGCAAATCACCATGAAGAAAAGCATTCTTCACATCCATCTGAGAGATAGTCCAAGAGCGAACAACAGCCACAACAACAAGAGTGTGAACCGTTACCATATGAGCAACAGGAGCAAATGTCTCGTCATAATCACGACCATGTGTCTGCTGAAAACCACGAGCAACTAGTCGAGCCTTGTACCTCTCAACAGAACCATCAGATTTGGTCTTAACTTTAAAAACCCACTTGCAAGTAATAGGAATAGCATGAGCAGGCAAAGGAACAAGATCCCATGTGCGAGTACGATCCAAAGCAGCCAACTCCTCAGCTATAGCTAACTGCTACTCAGGATGAACAACAGCATCCTAATAAGTGTGAGGCTCAGACACAACAGCAGGAGAGAGAAAACCATATCTGTTGGGAGCAGCAATAGTAGTACGATCACGAAGCTCATACCGAGATGACGGTGCTGGTGGAGGATCATCAGAAGGAGTACCATCAGTACTAGCCATGCCATCAGGTGAGGAAATAGTAGAAGGCTGAGCATCAGGAGGAACCCTAGACCGACGAATATAGTGAAGAGGAAACGGTATGCGGACGAAGGATGGAGAAGAAGACTCCACAGAAAAAGGTGTATCAGAAGAAACAATGGGTAGAAGATAGAGAAAAGAGAGACTCAGCGGGAGAGGAGGACCGAATGGCAGAAGAGTAAAAGTAGGGACGATCCTCAACAAAGGAAACATCACGAGAAATGCGCATACGCCGAGCAGAGGGTTATAACAACGATAGCCCTTATACTCAAGACTATATCCAAGAAAAACACACTCAACTGACTGAGCTGTTAACTTCGTGCGCTCACGAGGCGGAAGCAGAACATAGCAGGTACAACCAAAAACCCGAAGATGGTCATACCGTGGGGGAGTGAAAAACAAGAGCTCTCCAGGACTTTCCCTGAAGGCGGGAAGATGGCTGCATATTAATGAGATACACAGATGTAGAAACCGCATCGGACCAAAAATGTTGTGGAACATGAGATGCAAGTAAAAGAGTATGCGCAATCTCAATAAGATGACGGTGTTTACGTTCAACAACACCATTCTGAGCATGGGCACCAAGACAGGAAAGTTGAGGAAGGGTTCCCTCAGTGGAGAGAAATTGACGAAAAGTATGCGACAAGTACTCCCCTCTTGAGTCAGAACGAAAGGTCTGAATAGGAGTGGAAAATTGAGTGTGAACCATACGGGCGAAAGACTGATAAATGGACAAGAGTTGAGAACGATGTTTCATAAAATAAACCCAAGTATATCGAGAATAGTCGTCAATAAAGATGACATAATATATATGACCACCTTTGGAAGCAAAAGGAGCAGGACCCCAAACATCAGAATGAACTAACTCAAAAGGTCGACTAGACCGAGATGTACTAGTAGGATATGGAGTTACAACTGTTTACCAAGCTTGCAACCCTTACAAACATAACTAGTGTCGACAATGACACGACCTAGGACACCCTGCCGTGCTAATGTAGAAAGACGGGATCCACACAAATGACCAAGGCGATGATGCCACTGAGGAAAACTAACAGAGGCTGATGCAATAACTGAAGATGCATGAGCAGAGGAAAAAGGAAGACTCAGACGATCAAGGAAGTAGAGACCCTGAGAATCTCTAAGGCGATGGCCAGTACCAACAAGAGCTCCTGTCCGACGATCCTGCACATAGCAAATAGAGTCATCAAATCCAACAAAGTAGTGCATGTCGACAAAGTCGACCAATGCACATAAGGTTCATAGAAAGTCGAGGTACAAATGACACATCAGGAACAGTAAAATGAGAAGTAGAGAGAGTGCCCTGATGAGTGACTGAACATGAGGTACCATCAGCTGTCTGTACACAAGAACCATCCATAACAGGTCGACATGATGCAAGATGAGACTTATCCGATGTCATATGAAAAGAAGCTCCAGAGTCCAAAACCCATGGAAGATTAGTACCTGACACAGAAGAGGAGGCCACAGTAAGACTGGCAGAACCACTAGGAGAGGCATCAGATGAAGACTGCTGATGAGCTTGCGTCAAGAGCTCAAGCTGGATCAAGCCGACCCAACCGAGCGACATAAGCGAGTCCCCAACATCTGGGAGTAGTGGCAGCAACCACACGACGACGACGGCGGTGAGATGCAGGTCGCAACTCTGGATGAAGTCGATAACACCTCTGAACAGGATGTCCAGGCTTCTTGCAATGAGAGCATAAAGTTTGGTTGGATGTAGTATCAGGAAGTGAACTAGGCTGGTAGACCTTCTGACGAGGCACTGCAAGAACAGACTGAGGTAATGTCAATCCGAAAGACAAAGAGCGAAGTCATGTCTCCTCAGCAATCAACGCAGCAAGGGCCTCCTCCATGGATGGAAGAACAACACGTCCCAGTAGTTGAGCTCGAATAGACTCATATTCTGGGCGAAGGCGCATAACAAAAGTGAACATCAAATTCTGTGCATCATGACCCGCTTTACCTACACAGCCAGTACATCCAGCACAGGAAGGGGGAACCATGGAGAACAACTGTCGTGAAATACGAGTAAAAGAATTGTAGTACTCCTCAATGGACATCTCCTGCTGACGTAGATCATGAAGAGTTTGTAGAAGAGAAAATCGACGCGCTGCACTGGTATGCTCATAGCGCTGCTGAAGATACTCCCACATCTTGCGAGAACTTGGAAGATCAATGAAATCCATCCTAATTGAAATTTCACCACTATGACATAAGATACCCATAACGCGATCATCAGCACTGTGCCATGCAGCAGCCTCCTTCGCATCAGTCTTCTCAGTCGGAGGCTCCGCTGTAATATATGAAAGAAGGCCAATAGACCGAAGAAGCATGCGAACAGATGACGACCACTCACGATAATTCTGGCCATCTAGTTTAATATTTGAGGCCAAAAGAGTACCTCCCATACCTAGAGAAGCAGAAACACCAAAAGTCATCTTACCAATAAATCACCTTCACCACCAACCGAGCAACCAGACTGAGACACCAGTCATTGCATGCACCAGAACAAGCGACCGGACCGAGGCAGGCACCAATGACCGGACCGAGGCGAGGCGAGCGGCTGGAACTTAAATTAAATCACCGAGGGAGCGATTCCCTTCGCCTCACCGAGCGACCACCGACTGGTCCCCTTCTCTCCTCGCTTCTCTTCGTTCACCGAGCGACCACCGACCGGTCCCCTTGTCTCCTCGCTTCTCTTTGTTCACCGAGCGACCGGTCCCCTTCTCCTCGCTTCTCCCACTCAGCGTTGGCGAGAAGGCGGCGTTGGCGAGAAGACCCGGGATCTTCGCTCGAGAGGGAGCAGAGGAGGTGGCATGCGCGAGGACGAGCTCCCCGCTGGTCCAGAGGAGGTGACGGAGACGAGCTCGTGCTGGCGGCGGTGAAGACAAGCTCGTGCGTCGTCGGGCGAGGAGGCGGCGTCGGTCGAGCGAAGGATCCCGCCGGATCTCGGCGACCGGTGATGGATTGTGACGGAGACGAGCTCGTGCCGGTGGCGGTGAAGACAAGCTCGTGCGCCGTCGGGCGAGGAGGCGCTTGGTCGAGCGAAGGACTCACCGGATCTCTCGACCGGTGATGGAGGCCAAGGCGAGTTCCAGGCCGAGGAGACGCAGGCGGCGCAATCCACGAGTCCAGGCCGACGGCTTACCGCAACAGAGAAGATGCACTAAGGCAAGAGCTACGAGGCGGAAGGCAGAAGGCGGCGGAAGGCTCTGATACCAGGATATGATTCAACCTCTTATCATATTAGATGAATACACAGGTATAAATAGTAGTAGTACAAAACCCTAGAGCCAATGGGCCTAATGGGCCTACATACACATATACATAACAGCCATCATGCGCGGAATCCGCAAGAAAGGGTTTGGCGATGAGGTGGAGATACCCGACAACAGCGTAGAGCTGCTGCCGAAGGAGCTTGAGGCAGCAGGGGCGGCGGCCAGAGTCGGAGCATCAGCGACAGCGACCGGGCTCAGGGTAGTAGCGACGAGATTGGGCAGGAGAGAGCCTGAGCTAGTCGGTGGCAGCCCTATAGAGGCGATGGCGGCATCGGTGCGAGGTGGGAGCCGACGGTGATGTCTCCCGTGGCGGCCACGGCATCGGAAGAAGAATCCAAGGCGATGGCGACCGGGTCTGCAGCGAAGAGAGGCGGAGATGAGCTTGTGGCATCGTCTCCTGTGGCGGCTGTGGTAAGATGTCTCGAGGCAGCGGCGTGGTCCAACAACCCGGTGGCGGATCTGGAGCGACTCGTGGTGGCGGCAGATGGGGTTGCCCCAGCGGCGGCCAAGTAATGGCGACGGCCATGAAATGCGGCGGCGCGCAATTTAGGTGGATCTAGGTTTGGGTACGTGGGAAGAAAGAGGGAGAGGCGCCAAGTGATGGCGACGGCCATGAGCATGGCGCGTGGCCCTTAGGTGGATCTAGGGTTTGGGTAGGTGGGGAAGAAAGAGGGGAGAGGGAAACCCTAACTCTAACCTGCTCATGGTAGCAGGTTAGAGTGAACTGTCACCACCTCGCAATGGGCTAAAAGGCAAATGTATACATGTTACATGTGTAGGGAAATATGCAAATAACATCGTATACAAGAGACTAATACTACACAGCTAATACATATCTAACATTGTAAACTCAACAATTATCTCAACCCTTATTGCAGCAGATTAGCAGATGAACTATGAACTAGCAAATAGAAACAGAAGAAAGCATCATATCAACTTGACAAGAAAAGGACACTGCAAAATATCGCCAACTGTGTTTTACATAATTGATCAGAGTGGATGTCCTATGGTCCTACCAAGAAAATTTTTGCAGTATAGTACAGAAAACCCTGATGTACACTTTCCAGCGCATCGACCATACATAGTTTCCAAAGGTCGGATTAAGTAGAATAGACCAGAGCTTTCCAGCTAGCCCACTCGCCATGCAAAATTTCTAGAGGATTGTTTAATGGAAAGACCACCACGGACCAGTGCTGCTGAATAACAAATCATCACTCAAAAAAAAGCAATGAAATACATATATCCAAAAATACCGGACAAACATTATGTGCTTAAACTTGTCCCCTGATTCTAAATAAAAAATATGAAGTCAAAGGTGATATAACCCTATACCAAACCCAAAACAAATGTTCAACGGATATAGCTAGACCTCCTTACGCAAGTAGTACGAATATCTTGATAAAATTAAACCAGTTGAAAATCTCGCCAGAAGACAGCAGAATTCCTAGGATGTTGATAGAAAGCGCTAGCAAGTGTATGCCTTTTTGAAGAATTAAAATCAGTAATTTACGAAAGAGTAACACCTCGTAGAAAGGAAATGTCATTGGTTTAGTTCTACTAGCTAGTTCAGTCATGCATACACTGGCTATGAAACTACAAACTCATTAAAAGCATAAGTTAAAACATAGGAATTTGGCAACAACTTACCCCAGCCTCATTGAAATTGAACTCATTCCGCAGCCCAATCATCTCGGCAATCTGATGTGCATAATCCTCCACACCGTCGGCCATATGTGCGTCCGACGGAAATGAGATCTGGTCCTCCTCCACCATCATCCTACAACAATCGGAAACCACCAAATTCACAACCAATCCACCACCTCAAAATTTCCCAAAAGAAGAATTTGTTCACACACCTCTTGAACAGGCTCCCCGACGAGAACTCCTGCCCGCTAATCCGCACGTTGTCCTTCCAAATGAACCCCTTGCCGCTCGGCCACCGCACGGGGATTCGGTAGCTACGCGGCGGCGCGACGAGGCACGCGACCCTGCCCTCGTGCGTGCACCGCCGCTCGTAGCTTATCACGACGCCACCCCCCAGATCTGCCACGTCGACGGCGTCCGACACGTTGTAGTAGCACGGCACGTAGTTCTCGTACTCGGGGGCGCACACCTCCGCCTCCCGCGAGCGAACCCCGCCGCCAGCGAGCTCGCCGATGTTAACCAGGTCCGTGACCAGCTGCTCCTGCAGCCGCCGGTACCCACGGTGCGCCGCAGCCGCGACCGCGGCGGCCGCAGCCCCGCGCCCCGCATAGAGCGACCCTGCCCTCGCCACGGATCCCACGAGCGCCGCCACGGCGAACACGAGGACCCCGATCTTCACCACCGCAGCGGCGAGGTGCCGCTTCCGCCCCCGCGCGGCGCACGCGCCAATGCCGTTCTCGCTGGGATCCTTGGGGTCGTAATACGCCTCGTCGGCCGCTTCGTACGCCGCCGGCTTGCCGCCGATCCCCGACACCCCTCGGTACAGCGGCCGCGACATGCTGCTGCTGCGGATCTCACGGGCCGCACCAGAGCCGCATGGAGAGCGAGGCGCGAACCACCACCAGAGCGAGCGAGCGAGCGAGCAATTCCGCAATGGCCGGCGCTGCTCCGCCACTCCCACTCCCACTCCACTGCTACTGCCTCGCCATTGCACGCGCCGAGTAACGGGGCGGGGAGGGAGAGTGAAGCGCGCGCAATAACACCACACCAAGTAGCAGTAACCGAGCGACTCGTCCTTGGCCGTTTCGCCCCGGATCTCCCCCTCTCGCGTCGTAAAACGGAACGGGAGGAGGGGAGAGATGGACGGGACGGCACTCGAGTAGCAGCAACTCACTGTATCTGTAACTCTGCGTGTGTGTGTGTAACGCTCGCTTACTCCCTTAACGCCGGTATAAATAGAGGTGTGGTTTACGGTGTTGGTCTGTGATATTGACAAGTGGGGCAGGGGAGGAGTGGGCCCACTCTGGGTGGAAGAGAGGGGAAGCGGGGGGGTGGTGGTTACTGTTGGGGATGGAAGTATGGAACTGAATCACAGGTAACTAATGGGAGGTGGGGCCCGCGGCGTTTTGGTGGTGTACCGGATGGGCATGACGTGTGTTTGGTCCGGTCGTTCTCGTGATACTACAAAATCAGAATGTGACATTTGTCTTTCTGGACGTGCTTGTAGTGCAGTGCTGCTGAATTTTTAATATCTGAGGCAGGGAGATTATTATAGAATAACCAGTAGGGTGTTTCTCCAACAGAATTCTAAATCGTGCATTAAATAATATTTTTAACACATGATGTAAATTAACTAATTAAAAGATGATAATGTATATATCTATAAGCATCACAATAGTGCAACATGATAGAACAAACACTATGTGCAATAATTATATAAATAAACAGTAGTAAATAATATTTTTTCATAGTATACTTCAATGCATGCATAACTGACAAAACCATCAATTATTTGAAACCATCTATCAATTTACTCCCAATGAAATGAAAGAACGTCGATATGCACAGGTATTGCACATGCATCAGCCACAAAAGGAAATTACCAGAAACTTGAGATGAGGCCTTATACTTATTTGAGACAAAATATATGGCCATATATTTTAACATCCAACTTAAATCATAATCATAAAGACATCATGATACGATAAACAATGTAGTAAGGTGAGACGTTAATATCTTGTTTGAGACAAAAGGAGCACTACAATGCGATACATTGACAAACATCGCCTCAAATCTTCACCCTTCCATATTCTTTTCCTATCCTCATATGTACATTCGTCTACACACTTCAATACAACAACATCAATGGACTTGGCAAGGGAGTGGTAGACGCAGAGTCATAAGGTGAACTTTTTTACCTCTTACACAAGATCACAATTTTCTTTTGATTTTGGTTTCAAGCCATCCTCCAGCCACCTCAAACAGTCACAGACACACAAACACCAGCCTGAGATTGGCTTAGCCATTGATTATCTCCTTGGTTGATCCAAGAATAATTTTATCTTAGGCTTTCGGGATCGATCGGGAAGAAACTCCATGCAAAAGTTTTATGAATCCGAGGAAACTAAGCTTTCGCTTGGCGTGTCCGATCCAAAGGTCTTGAGAACAACATGAAGGGGAACTAATGGGCCAAGTCCAAGTTCCTGACAAACAAAAGATACACGATTAGCGATGTTAAGTAATCATGCATAAACTCGTCAAAGTACAGCTCAAATCATACCGATGCAGGTTCTTCAATTACAATAGGTCGGTTGCCTTCCTTATCGAAGAGTTCGCATGCACGCGAGCGTCTTTGCTCCTCGCCTCCAAAGCTTCCATCCGATAAACGTTGATGGCAGAAGCAGCAAACTCTTCAAAATCCAATTTTCTGTACTGAAGAGTGCACACCTAGTACCATGACTTGGGCAAGTAAGTGGTTATCTCAGTCTAGTACTAATACAATTGAAGATACTATGAAGGAGGCTTACCGTGTTCACAAAGTCAACAACCCTAGTACCGATTTTTGCATCTGTAGAATTCTTCACCAGGCCTGCAAGTTCAATTTACTTATTCCGCAATTGCATGCTATACATTAGATTGAACGACCAAGGTAAAATTACAAACCACTTTCAAATTTTGAAAGGAGATATAACCACTCTTGTTTGGACCCAACAATTCAAACTGCTCTTTTAGATAGAAGAGTTGATTTGTTGTTAGTGTCTTAGCTAGGGTTTGCATAATGTATGGAGATCCCTTAAAATTGCTCATTGGTAATGCTAGCGGAGTCAAGACATAATGGTATGAACCTACTAATTGTGCAAACAAAAGGCATTAAGGAGTACAAAGTGGGGAAAGAGGGTTCCCTAATAGTATTAATAGAAGTGAAAGGAACACACAAGGTATAGCCATGTCAACTGGCACATGGATAACTCGGCGCACTTAAAAATTCAGAAATAGATTAACCATTTGCAGGTAAAGCAGAATAATTAATAAGGGAATACATTACGTAGAGCAATTTTGCAAGAAGCATGGTACATGCCAAAATTAGAAGTTCACATCTCAAGCCATGTGTAGCATTAATTCAAGATGAAGATAAGCAAATGTAATACCATCTACTGCACAAAGATAAGAATTCTACACAATTTTTTTCTTTTTCAAGTCTGATTATGTGCATACCCTCAAAGCAGACTGTCGCAATGAAGATGAACTGATGTAAGCTCTTATAAGCTTGTAGATTATCATATCTAAAGGAATATTCACTTGTTGAGCATTACGAATCCATGGATGACCTACATATATCATTATGTAAGTAAACAGTTAAGCATCGCTTCGCAGAAGAATCGTCTTGCATTTACAACAACGCCAAAAAAATCTAGTGCTTATCGAGAGCTTGTGCGTGATCATCCTCTTGCGGTAATCCTTATTAAGCGACCTTTTACAAAGTCTTTAGCTTCAGCAGTGAGAATAGGCCATGGGGCCTCATCAAAACTTGGTTCTACCTTCAAGACAACTCGGAATATTCCTGACTCAGTGCGCGCCCAGAAAGGTCGGCTCCCACAAAGCAAAATGTAGGCAATTACTCCAATGCTCCACATGCCTGCCTCGGTGCCATAAGATCGATGAAGCACCTCGAGAGCAACATAATACGCACTTCCAACAATGTCATTAAGTCTTTCATCTGCAGAATGTAACAATGGTTTGGTGTCTAATACAATTAGATTTAATTTAGCAAGGATAAAATATTAAACAAGGATCCAAATGGAACTCTATGACCAACCTGGCTTTACAAAGTAAGACAAGCCAAAGTCTATGACCTTCAAGGCAGAGGTTTTGTCCTTCGATGTGAATAGGAAATTCTGGAAAAAGGAAAAACAAATATATAATCATTGCAAAGAATTGAATTGCATCTGCTGACTAAACAGTAGTTATTTGGATATTCAATCCAAAAAAATAACATAAATAACAATAAAAGAGATGTTGTATACAGTGAATGTCTTGTTTTTAGTTTGGGCGCATATTAATAAGCTTCCAGGTTGATAATAATAACGAAATACAAGGAACTGAGCGATGCTCAGTTGGCGTGGGGAGCCGGTGTGCCTCCAGCCCACCCGCGCTCAACGCCTAGGATGCCTACCCTGTTACTGGTTTCATTAATTGAAATCAGGGGATTTAAGCACCCCTTTAATATAAAAAAAATGAAATACAATAAGATTTATTAATATAAACTGCTAATTGTATGATAACAAACCTACCTCCAGTTTCAGATCCCGATGAACAACACCTTGAAGATGGCAAAATGATACAAGAATCAAAATTTGCACCATAACAACCTTTGCATCCTCTTCAGAATACTTTCCACCTTTGCAAACCAAGAAAGTAGGTTATCATTAAAACCCCAGCATAATTATTATAAGAATTGTTCTAAACACTGATTATGGCTCTATAAGTACCTCGCCAGTATCCTATCCAGTAGTTCAGTTCATTTACATAATCTGAAACAGAAAAGATACATCTACAATAAGCTAAATATAATCATGATGGAAGTTGCAGTAAGCACCATTATATATGTAACTTAAATTCTTAAATAGTAAACAATTGATCGATCATAGATGAGCTCTGATCTTGATAAGCTCTTCATTATCAAGATCATGCAATAGAATTAAAAATCTTGATAGCAAGCATGGGAAAACCAAATCCTTATGGAATAAGTTGTTGAGATCAAATAGATGAAAACAGTCGACAATGAACCCGTGACTTAGCGAAGGGGGGGATTCCTCTTTTCGTATGGAGTCCGGATATAATGCGAGTCTCGTTCTTCCGATTCAATTTTATCGGCAATCTCCTTGTGACGAGATCTTTAATCGATCGAACCAAATTACAATAGCTATCACAAAAGCCATCACAGAGGCAACAATCTGATCCCAAGACCAGTTGGATGACCTTGCAGCGCTTGTCAAAGAAGAGTCTACAACAAAGAAAATTAGCAGATATCAGGTTTTGGCAGTAACCAAAGACATCCTTCATATCTTGAAAATTAAATTAACAATAACAAACCTTTCGATGGGAAGGGCGTCTTTCGAGGCAGCTCGCTCTTCCATGTTGCATCCACAGACTTGGCAACGACAGGAACGTCATATTCAAGCATACGGGTAGAAAAGCTAGTGGCCCTAACCATCTTGACCTGGAAGGGAAAAAGACAAGTTCAAATCTATGTTGCATAATCCGACATAACAGAGGGCAAAGGAAACAGGGGGTTCTAAAGCTTTTAGAGGAAACATGGGGTTCTAAATTTTGGATCCCTGCACAGAGATCGGTTTAGCAAAACCATGACATCACCAATGTGGAATTCATTATACCCACCTGCTCCAACAGGAAAGGTGAACTCCACTTCCAGAAGTGTTATCCAATTTTCTAACAAAGATGCTTGTTGTCTATTTTGCTGCTAAAGGTCCATGTCAAACATTGTTGGCCCTTTAGCAATCAATGGCCAAATTAAAAGTCTTCTTGATTGCCAAATACTCCAGAAATTTCAATAGGATGGAAACAGGTTGAGTACTAAACAGTGTATAATGTCAAGTCAAAGCACCTTGCAGAATTGAGTTTTGAAAGAAAAAAACAAATTGCAAGCATTGAATTTAGCAGTTAATTATTTTTTATGTACCACCAGAAATAATATCAACATGAAATGGAATAGTTGGAAGCATCAGGGCATCTATTCCTTTACAATGGTGAGTATAGTCAGCCCTTTGTAGACATAATCACCAAAAGAATTGCAACTTTGTTTAAGATCATCAAACCAGCATCCATTCCCATTATAGTTGTCTCATGGACTAAGCAGAAAAGGGAACAACATTAAAAAAACACAAACCTGGAGTTCAGGATGGAATCGATCAACCATTAGGGTGGACTTTTACTAAATCAGTTGGAATTGGATGTGATTCGGGGAGGATGAGCTTGCCCTTGAGGCAAAGAGATAGGAGGGGGAAGGTGGGAGCGCATATCTCACCTGATATCCGAACTCCCGACTCAAGCCGCACTGACACCAAAGACTCGGTACTTGCCCCAAATTTCAGCCGTGCTACCCACGAAGAGAATCCAGGCATATGCGCGAATGCACGGCGGAGGTCTCCAATATTTCCGTTTGGAGCTGAGAGGGAGAGGAGAGGAAGGAGGAGGTGGCGAGCATACCGAATCAAACCAAAAAAATCACAACAAAACAACGAAAATCCATCATGGGGCTGCTCAGACCTCGCCGTGGCCGCCTAGCCCCCTGACAATCAGAGGCCGCACCAGCCCGCGCCCCACAATTCCCCCTCCCCGCCATTAGTGCCGCCAAATCCGCCGCGGTGGCTGCCCAAGGAGGGCCTCCAAGCCGATGCGTTGTGGCGCCGCGTGGCGGAAGGGGTGGCCCCGGGGAAGCGGAGGTCCGAGGCTGCCGCCGCTAGGGAAGATGGGTCAGAGCCAACGACATCCTTCCTCATCGCCGCCGCTCTGAGAAGGTCACGAGCTCGAAGGAGGAGGGTGGGGGGAGGCGTCGTGTGAGCGGTTGATGGGCGAGGGGCGAGCGGCAGCTGGGTGGGGGGTGGGTGGGGAGAGGGAGAGGGAGGGGGAGGAAGGAAGGAAGGGAGTGAGCGGGCGACGTGCGCTGGGTGGGGGTTGGGTAGGGAGAGGGATAGCGAGCGGGCGACGTGCGGCGAGTGGGGGCGACATGCGCGAGTGGGGGGACAAGCGCGTGAGTGAGCGGGGAGGGGGACGAACGGGATAAACTGAGAATTATAGTAGTTAAGAAATTGTGCGGGTCATTAGATCCCAAACCACTGTCATCGCCGCATGTCATGTGTAATCCCGGGTAGTGATGTCCAGCATGTCTTCTGTACTAGGAGGTTGCCACGGCTCTACTAGACTACTGCAGTTGAGTTGACAGCAAAACATAGCAATGGCCATGGGAGGGAAAGTAGTTATGTGTCAAATTATTCCGTTTTGTTCAGACCATAAATGATTGTTTTGGTTGGCAAATTTGGAATAGGAAATGTGTTGCTCCATTTAGGGTTATAAGTGACACAAGTGGCCAAACATCACTCATGTATGGAGCAATCTACAATGGTTGAAAGTGGCGGAGCTATAATAAAAATGAACGTGGGTTCAAAAGGACTGAACTAAATTTGTACAAATATCGGTTGGGTGAGTGCGACTTGAATTTCTTGTGAAAGAGTTACACAGTATTCATTTCTTTGTTATTGCAAATCTATGAACAAATACAAATATATAACTATATTACTAATTGTACAATATATATACCAAGGTATATGGCTATATGTTAATTGCTAAAGAGCAAAGAACAAAAGAAATCAACTGATCAAGATTCAAGAATATATTTATATACACCAAATGGCAAGCAAGCACTAGTTGTCTAGGCAAAAGCAGTCAGCCTTACCCGCTACCAGAGCTCGGTGTAGTCTTTGCGTCGCCTCCTCCTCGCCTCTTCAAGTCTCTCATCCTCCGTTGCCATGGGCCACGGAAGCGCCTCCTCGGCTCCTCGCACCGCCGCCCCTGAGCCTCCGCATTCTCCACTCAGCCGCGCTCCTGTACCCCCACCCCAACTCAGCGGTACCTCCCTTTCTCCTCGTCACGCTACGATGGCGCCCGCTGGCCGCCTAGGGTTTCTTCCTCAACCCTTAAGTGCGCTCTCTTCTTGGTCTCCTGGATCAATCGATTGTCCGCCGCCCGTTGGGCGAGGGTTAGGGAACGTGGGGGTGGGGTGGATGTGAGGCCACAAGGCCCTAGGCTTCAGCAAAGGGCCAAAAATTCATTCACCAACCAACATGTTCTTCCCTATTCTTCTTCTTCAGCAGAGCCCCAAATCGACCATGGGGTCGAGGCCATGACCACCGGAGAAGGGAGGGGAGGGGGAGGCTCAAGCCTAATGAAGCCCCCTGGTGCATTCACCCTGCTTGTTGACATTATTGAACTACTCACTTCACTTTGCAAATCTGAGAGTTGGAAAAATAGGATCAGATTTTGGACACCAGAACAATATATTTGGGACCCTGTCAGGAGCATAGTTATAAAACACGAACCGGACATCAACTCGTTCAAGGTCTCGAGTCACTAACCCGATGGTTGGACCGGTGGGTCAACGACCAGACCACATATTTTTAAATTTAATTAATATATATGTATATACACCACAAAAAATAGGGAGAAATCAACTATACACAAAAAGCAATAATAATTAAAGAATCATAATTCTAAATAACAAATTAAGTTAGACAAAGAGGTGCATCATAGGCTCACACAAAAACCATATCATTCAACTGTTGATGTTCTAGACTATTTTTTTCTTTGAATGAATATGTTTTAATATGCTCTAATTCCTCTTACATTCAGATGCATTATAGGTTTGGCTTAATACACGAATTGCCAACTTAGATCTTACTAAATATGTCTTAGATCTAACTATATTAATCTATACTAATATTTTGATTAGAAACTAGAATGGTAAAAAACTTAACTCTTACATCTTAAGTAGAGACTAAAAAGTAGAGACAAACAAAGCAAGTGGGGAACTGCATCGTATGCTGATGGATGTGAAGCTGAGCAGAGAACATAGAGGCGTTGAGGGGCAGAGTGAGGGGGTGAGAAAGATGGAAAGAAATTTATGTGTAGCCACCAATTTCACAAGATGATTCCTACTAAAACCTAATAGCACTCAAAGTACAAACATATCCTTTAGTTTTATCTTGAAAAGCTCTTTCATCCTAGAGTTTTCTTGTCTATTGGCCCTAATGGGCAAAACTCGTCCAAGTCAAGCAAAACCGACCGAGTTAGACGGATCGATGAAAAACCGGTTGGGTCGGTCGGGTTTTCCCAAGTTAATTACATATCCAATCATGTGAGTGTGACTGGCCCGACGTAGCTCCTGCCTACGGGTTTTTTTCCGGTTGAACCGTGGGCAGTCCGGGTTATAAAGTCTTATAACTATGGTTGGGATGCCCATATATGCGCATATGCCAATTTCATTCATCAACGGTGCGACGAACCAGTTGCGTCTTATTAGGTCTTGCCGGCCGGGTCTGGAGCCCTGGACGCCATCATAACCCGAGATTTCGCTGCAAAATAGTACTAAGGGATAGAAATCTCGGCCGGTTACCGGCGGTAACCGGCCTTACCGGTGGGTAGCGGGAAATGAAATCCCGGCCGGTTTTTTCCGGAATTTGCAAATTCAAATTTTGAATTTTGAATTTTGGTTGATTTTTAAGCAAATTTAAACGAAATTCAACCGGATTTTTCCCGAGAAAACCGGTAACCGACCGGTTAGTGTTCCCAGTCCCCTGCCGGAATTCAGTCCGGTAACAGTATTTCGAGCCTCGGTACTAACAGCTAGTGAGCCGCTGCGAGTCAGATTCGAAAGCGCGTAGCTCGCAGGCCACCGATGCCGCTTTTGGAGGGAACGGCCACGAGTCCGCCACTTCGGTGCGGCTGGAAAGGGGGGCGCCGGCGCGCGCGGTCGGTGACAAAAGCGGCAGCAGCAGCAAAAACCATCACCCCGTGCATGGACTGCCTTTGGCGCCTCCTGGACCGCGCTTGCAGTGGGAGTGGGACGGGCGGGCACGAGGCCGCGGCGTCCCACGACCACGAGCGGCCGAACCTTCCTGCCGCCCGTGATGGGCTCGTCACTCACTCGACGAAACGGCTGCCGGACGAGTGATGTCTACTGCAATTGTGCAAGTGTAATGCACCCAACCCAGCCGTTGAGCCAACCTCCCCATCATCACTATAGTCGCTACCATCTCAAGTGGTTTTGGCTGCTTAATTTGACACTACGTTGTGTCGATGCCGTATTTTGTTACGGAAGGTTGTTAGCTAATTAAGAACGAGCTGCAGCGTAGCCGGGGTCAGTGGGTCAGTGATGCTTCCATAAAGCTAAGCTATGGCGTTGTCCTCCGACCTGGCGATCTCCCGGTTAGCTAACCCCTGCATTGCTCTTGGCCTCTGGATACGATTAGTTAATAGAAAGTGAGTGCAGCAATTAGCTGAAGACCACGTGTAGGAAACTAACTAGATACTGTGAGCTCATCTGTCACTATAGTGTATGCTAATTATTAATTTGGAATTCAGGTTGGGTTAGTTCGTTGGTGATGATCGAGACGTGCGGGCAGCGCCATTAATCACCACCCAGCAGCTCCGGAAATCTCCGGTTATGTCGTCACGACAATTTCCACGGGCGCAGGATTTTCACGGCCGGGAATTTCGCTGGAAAATGAACGGTTCTTCCGGAATGCCTCTAAACTTGCTAGTTCTCTGAAGTTGGAAGCATTCTCCCTTTGTGTTCCCCAGTGAATTGGAAGGAAAGAAATCAAAGAATAGAACACGCCATAAGTACGCAACACGACGCTTGTGTGGGGGGCATCGCCAAGGCTGGACCATGTATGTCGGTGAGAATTGCCAGCTCCGGCTCCCGACAGAGTTCGAGCCCTCCGTTGGTACAGGTACAGCCGTAATTCTCCCCGTACTGGTTCTCTGGCTGGCAGTGCACAGTGGCTGACACCGACAACATCCATCTACCTCTTCTCTGCATTTGTTACACCAAGGTAAGCTCAGCGCAATCAATGGCTCCCTCCCGACTCGTCCCTTTCCTGCTTGGCTGGAACTGCACATAATTCACTCTGCTCGGCAGGAAAAAACTTGACCCACGAATTGCTGCCTGTCCAATTGAATCAGAAACAGTACTCACTTAACTAAGATGACTCCATAATCATATCCCTTCTACAATGTGTCAGATTAAATTTCAGGGATTTAATTGCCTACAGTATGTAGTATCAACGAAATTCATGGCGCATGCAGTCGAGAATGAACGAGCCCATGCTCCTGAGTCCTGCCTATACATATTTACAATGGATCGAGACGCGTTTGGAAGGGCGGCAGGAATGGCCACGGATCTGAAAAAGATGGACGAGCACTGGATCCGTCGTCGTGGAGACAAAATAGAACACCTAGGATTTTGACATGGTCGTCAATGTCAAACAGTAGGCTGGTAGATAGCCACTTTATATCCATGTGGGATGCGGCCAACATAACACCCCAGCGCTTAATAATTCCACTCGTTGCTGAAATCTAGTATACTAGTTGGTTTGGGCCAAACACGGGAGGTTTTCTCCACTTGCAATTTCCAAAAAAAAAACGAACAGGTTCACACCTTTGGTGACTTACCAGTACGCAGCAAACATAAGCAAGGTAATGCAATGAACAATGAACAGAAGTATTTTAGCAACAATGAGTCGGTCAACTTAGTATACATGGGTGAAAACGACAGTGAGGTGTGGTTCAGATCGGAACCATATCAGAGAAATACCGGTACCAGCAGTCCAACATCAATGCAACAAAACGCTTAAGAGCCGATGACAAACAGGTCATGGCGCACAATTAACCCAATAATGTCTTCAACCGTTCAACTTGAGCAGTCAAAATGAGTAGCCAAATTTCGGCTCACTACTCAATTCCCATACAGGACTTGAAGGTAAAGATATCATGAAAAGCTGCCTGTAAAATCGGCAGAACAGTACCGGAGCAATGCATGGTCTCGCGCCCAACTCCAACTTTGAATGGGGCAAGATACGTACAAAGGTGAAATGAAGGAGAACACGACGCGCACTAACCGAGCAAATACAGGACTGAAAAGTGACAATGCTTGATGAGCGCTGACTATACCAAAAAAAAAATGACAACTGCATCAAATTGAACGGGTGGTCAAAATAAAGCACCCAATGACACCTTTTAGAATGACCACAGAGCTGCAGCACACAAAAGATAAAACAATGAGCACAAAAGTAAGCCTAGGTTCATTACCTGCCCCCGATGAGCAATTAGCGCAGGACACATGACTAAGAGGCGAGTCAAAGCGTGTGGCTGCCTGACATTTCCAACTAATCTCACATTTGTAAGGTGCTATGAAGGGCGCGCCATCTGCTTACAACTGGTACAGACAACCACTCTTTTCGAAGGAAATATTACAATGAGAATCGACCAAACTTGGAAGTTTTTAATATCCAAATTCTGCCTGTTGCTTCTCGTGTTCTAGCAGGCTTGTGGCGCAAACCACCATGGCTCAAGCTGCTCTGAGGTCGGACCAATGTTCTGCTAAAGCAACACACTGTAATACTGTATACCTGGACTTGCTGGAGGAGACATAACACAGCTACAGTTTTTACAGTATTCAAACAATTACGGAATTACCAACCAATGCAACATCTTGATGAATCAAACAGAAACATGAACGCTACAGCCAAAGAATATTTTCAGACATCCTAATAGAGGTTGCTGTGACAGTTGCAGCTTGCTCCTGCAAGTTCTCGTGTGATTGTAGTGCTCTCTTCTTTTGTTGGAACCTGCGAACTCTGTAGCCTGTTTCTAATAATGGAAATTGGGGTCATCCCTTTTATCGAAAATAAGACATCCTAATAGAGGGATGCGCTTATATTTGAAAATGCCAGCTAAACAAATATTGCAAAGTGTAGTCTATTATAATCAGCTCCAAAAAGCACAATTAGATAGTCTGCTCTGTTTATGATAACAATATGTTATTCTTGAAATCAGAACATTTTTCAACCAAGGGCAAAACCTTGAAATCTGAACTAATGTCAAGAAAATGAATAATATAAACAAGCATTGTAAAGGCCATGAATTTGGAGCAGTATGATCATAACCAACTGCTAAGCACATACTATACAAGTAAAAACTGAAAGGCATCTTCATTTCTCACGTTACGAGCATGTAATATCTCTTATGATCTAACCACAAGACACAGGTCATGTGTCCTCAGATCTAAGTCAGCAAAAAGCCTTACTTTCGGGACCTCAGTAAAAACAAGTTATATCAGTTTGACAAAAAAAAGGTGTTGAATTGGATAAGCTAACAGGGTTGCTGCAATTATTCACATCATGTTTAAACAAGTAGAACTATTCTTTTCCTGCTTCTTGGAGAAGTAAGAGCATTTGTTGAATTGGATAAGCTAACAGGGTTGCTGCAATTATTCACATCATGTTTAAACAAGTAGAACTATTCTTTTCCTGCTTCTTGGAGAAGTAAGAGCATTTCCTTCGCAAATTATTTACTCCAAAAGGAATAATCAACACTGACACGCTTGGCATCTCATATAAATTGACCTTACAGAATAAGGAAAAACCAACATGTGATCACTGAGACTGAATCATGAAATAAAACTACAGAACCAACATATGACAACTTATAGGATTATTCCTAACGAGAAACAGAATCATAACTATCTATCGCCACACCCAGATGATAATATGTCAGGAACCTCAAACCCTTTTGTCGACCACATTTTCCACTGATATTAAAGGTAGAACAACTCATCCAGAGAAATATTAAAACCCCTGACATCAGGTCACATGCTAACAAGTGCTACATCACAAATGATTTTTTAAAATAATACATTAATTTAATAGAATTACATAAATAAATGACAGTTTAATATAATTACGAAAATGGACTTCTGTCGCCAACCAAACAGTAATAAACCTCTTTGTCGCCAACCAAATGGCGACAGGGCTCCTGACGCCAATTGAACTGACGACGGTCACTTGTCGTCACACCAAATAGCGACAAGTGCTCATTTTTTTTAAAAAAAAATGAATGCAGCTTCAAACTTTGAAATCAACGATACTGAATACATTACACAGAATTATTCGGCGCCCGACATAACATAAATAGGATATACGTCATCACATAGTTGTAATATTTCGCACGTACGGCATACAACACACTTGCAAGTCTGCTACTGACACATTGTCCGTACAAGCGCCGTTCACAAATTACAATGATAGTAAACAAAACATTCATCAAATCATATTTCAAATAGGTAAAACAATCCTTGTAGCCGCGTTACCTCAGCATGTCGACCTCATGGTGCTACGCCTCAGTGGGGCGGTCGTGTGAGGTCTCCACGGCGCCGTCCGGACTGACGACCTATCCTTCATGTTGTGCATTTCTCACAGGGCAATACTTAAAGGTATGCCTGAACTCCCTGTAAATAGAGCACTTCTTCGGACGAGGTCCGGTTTCTGATTCGCCATCTCTACTGACGGCCAACTCCTCCCTTGAGCCTATCAATGTCGGCAGCTCATATCTGCTGCTCAAACATCCTACTTGGAAGCAACAGATATGGGATGCCGACATTGATAGACTCAAGGTTGGAGTTGGCCGTCGACAGAGATGGTGTATCAAAAATGACATGGATAAATCAGAAGTTTGACCTCATCCAAAGAAGTGCTCTATTTGCAAGGAGTTCAGACATACCTTCAAGTATTGCTCTGCGAGAAATGCACAGCATGAAGGAGAGGTCGCCAGTCTGGACGGCGCCGCGGGAACCTCACACAACCGCCCCACTTGAGGCGGACACCGTGGAGGTCGACATGGCGGACATGGAAGTGGTGGCCCGGGGATGGTTTACCTATTTGAAATATGATGTGATAAATGTTTTGCTTACCATCATTGTAATTTATCAAACAACGCTTGTACAGACTATGTGTTAATAGCGGACTTCGAAGTATGTTGTATGTCTTGCGTGCAAAATATTACAACTATGTGACGACGTATCTCCTATTTAGTTATGTTCTCCGATGTATTTATGTTATGTAGGGTGTCGAATAATTATGTGTAATGTATTTAGTACCGCTGATACCAAAGTTTGAAGCTGCATTCTGTCAAAAAATAAATGTAAATTTATTTCAATTTTTTCTGCCAAAAAAAATTAAACACCTGTCGCCGTTTGGTTTGACGACAAGTGGTTGTCCTCAGTTCAATTTGCGACAGGAGCCCTGTCGCCGTTTGGTTTGGCGGTAGAGAGGTTTGTTACTGTTTGGTTGGCGACAGACCTCCTGTCGCTAATCCAACTGGCGACATGAGCATATCGCCAATTCAAAGGGCGACATAAGACCATTTCGTAATTTTATTAAACAGACATTTATTTCTATAATTCTATTAAAATAATGTATTATTTATATAAAAAAATCCATCACAAACAATAATATCCCTAACATAAATAGTATGTGTAAGTCGCAATGTCCTTACAGTGTCAGAGGTGTACCGTGTCAGAACAGAAAGTGCTGATCAGAATCTTCCATTATTTCCTGCGATGATATGATATTCAATTATTATCCATTGTTTTATCAGCACTACATGGCACAACTTACACCTTGATGAGAGTTGAGAGGAATAAGGTGATCAATGAAATGAATGAATTACTCGCAAGGTCGGTAGCTATGATGAGCATGCAAATTCAATGCTCAGAGCTGACAACTATTACAGGTGAGAGTCAACCATTCTAACATCTTGACTTGGTATTACTTCTTCGAAGTAGCCTTTATCCGAGATATAAGTCTTTCTCCGGCATGACCCAAGCCATCCAATCCCACAAGTTTTGTCCCAAAATTTCGGTACAGTGTACTCAACCGTTGCTCATCGCCCTCCATTGCAGCTAACTCGGCCACATTCTTTCGTATTATTAAGCCATAGAGGAAAAGTGAACCAGAGCCTAACTTTCTCGCACCAATTCCAACACGCAGCAACGAAGTTGAATCAGGTTCAGAGGTAGATGGGTCATGGAGAACTGAGAAGCCCCCAAAAACAACATCAGGAGTACGGAAGAGATCATCCAAATCAATGTTGACATCTTTAACATTATCTTCGACTTCATCATTAACATCCATTTTCTCAGGTGAGTCCACCTTTTTTGCTCTCCTCCTAGCTGCTCTTACAATGTTGGCAGCCTCCCTGTACCCACTAAGCAGAGCTCCATGCATTGTTGCAGGGTACCGCCTATTTGTTGCCTCCCCAGCAAAGAAAACTCTATCACCCACACTCTCAGCCAAAATGTCATAATCATCACCAGAAGACCCAATAGCCACATAGGAATAGGATCCATATGTAAACTGGTCAGTGCCCCACCGAGTACATATTGCCTGCAATGGGTTTGGAACCTCGATCCCCTTGGGTGAAAAGATTTTCCTAAGTGTTTCTAGCACCTTCTCGACATTTTCCATTGGTGACGTTTTCTCAAACTTGATAGCAGATTCCCCAGCAACAAGGGCAATGAGCAGCGGCCCTCCTGAGACTGAAGAATAGCTATAGAACAGGAAGAATTTGCCACGCTGACAACAGTCCTCTGTCAAGTGCCCAAATGTATCGATCCTGCCATCCCAGAAGTCATAAGGGAACAACATCACAACCTTGTTAAGCAGCCCAAAACCCAATCTTTGGATGGCCTCTCGCTTCTTAGCTGACAGCTCAGGCACGAACTCAATGTCACCCTTCTTGAGCACGCCAAGGGGAACTGTGCAGAGTGCCATATCACCATGGAACGTCTGCTTATCAGTGTACACCATCACACCATCACACCCATACTGTATCCTTCGCACATTCTGCCCATAGAATATTGGGATGCCATCAGCAAGCGCACGAACAAATCGAGAATTCCCACCAGGAATAAAGCAGTGGTCACCACCCATTTCATACGGATCATCCTGGTCCCAAAAGGCCATGGAGAGATCAGCAAGAGGAGCAGCATTAGCATACTCCAGGTTTGCCAGATGCCAATCAAGAAGCATCCGCTCCTCTGGCTCTGCAACAACACCATGCGCATCCCGGAATGCCTCAAGTGCCATGCCAAGTGACACATCAACACCATGTGGTACGCTATCTGCAACCACCTGCCTCAACTGGCACACCTTGTCAAGAAGCTGGTTAAAGGCAGCCTCAACACGCGAGTCCATGTCAGGGTCAACCGGTCGGCCATCCGGAAGATACAGAGGGCATTTGTCCCGCACCTTGTGGAGTGGGAACCCGAGCTGCCGTGCGATAACACCAAGGGGATTCCCATTGATACCGGTGAGCACGCTGCCTCCAAGGTCAGCAGCAGCAGCAATGTCAGGATGGTCTGCCGCAGAGGAGCGCATTGTCTTAGTAAACACACGGCCACCCGGGCGGAGTCGGCCTTCGACAATTGCGACCTTGAAGCCCAGGGACATCAGATGCCGTGCAGCAGAGAGGCCAGCAAGGCCAGCGCCAACAATGAGGACGGAAGGGGGAGGTAGGGAAGGAGGGGGACATGGGGGGAGGGACAGAACCGAGGGGGCGAGGCCAAAATTGATGTATGCATAGTCGGACAGGAAGGAGTGCGCAGCGGCGACAAGGGGCGCGTGCTCGGCGCGAATGGAGGTGAGCGCGGCGTTGGATGCGACGGGGGAGAGGGGGTTGGAGCGCCAGAGCGCGAGGACGTGGTTGCGGACGACGAGGTAGTTGGCCTGGTCGGCGCCTCCAATGCGTGGGAGGACGGCAGCAGCGACCTCGTCCTCGGAGAGAGAGTCCGCAGGGAACCCCGCCGCGAGGGCGATGAGGGCCTCGGCATCTAGCTCTCGGGCTAGGCGGAGGGAGGAAGAGGTCGGGGGGCGCCCACGGCGGCGCGGGATGCCGGTGAGATGCGCCGCGGTGGGGGCGGAGGAGGCGGCGCGGATGACGCGGACGCCAGCCGTGGGGATCATGCCGGGGAACTGCTTCTTGCGGCGGCGGCGCTTCCGCGCGATGGTGGAGTCGTCGACGGCCGCGGTGGTGGAGGGGGCGGATGGGGTCGGGGAGGACGTCGGCGCGTCGTCCTCCATGGGCTCCGCGTACCCCACGGCGTCTGCTGCTCCGCCCTCCATGGATTCCGCGGCTGCTGCTCCGTCCTCCTCGTCTTGGTCCATTGGAACGGGAGGCGGCTGCTCCGCGACTTCGGCGTGCGGCGGGGGTAGTGGTTGCACCTCGTTGCCTTCCTCCATTGGGGTTTCGGGGCGTGTTGCGGCGAGCTCGGCGGGTGGGGGCGGAGGAGGATTTGGGAAATTAGGAGTGTTGCCTAGTTGCCTTAGGCCAGGGCCGGCGCTGTGCAGGAGGAAGGGACTGGAGGAGTCATGACTCATGAGGGAAGGGAAAGAGGTGGCGCTGGCCAGATGGAGGGGTTTCCGCATTACTAGTTGGAAAGCGTACTGTTTGATTACGTCGCTCAGGACTTATCCCTGCGTAATGCTGTCATGGAGGCGTATTGAAGCTTGCTGTGAACCTTTTGATATCCACCTATCCTAGGAAGGTAGCTAACGTTTCCAACAAGCCTGCGTAGATGGGTCTCGGACCGGTTGGGCAATGGTCCGAGGCTTAAGGAAAATAGTAGTGGATTTTTTTTTATTATGCATAAAAAAATCAGTACACAGTGGCTAGGTCCAATGTTTACACCTTGGCCCGAAGCAAACATCCCCAGGCCCTACTGGCCAGCCCAGCTCCCAAGTCGGCCCAGCAACTCCTCTGTGCTTTGTGGGCCTGTGGCTTTGTCCCTCAGTAGCTGACCCTCACGCCCCTGGAGCCTCAGTCCCCCCTCACGCTGTCACGCAGCCAGCGGTGCGGACTAGCGTCCTGCGCCCAACGGCAGGCAGCAGTCCCAGATGCCTTCGACCTTCCCCAGTTCACTAGTTCCCCTAGGCTAGCACCGCCTCCTCTCCGACGGGAAGCCGCCCTGAAAGATCTAGACCCGCCATTATGAGTTAATGGATTATTTTGGTGATTAATGACAAATTCAAATATAAGACTAACTCTCTTGTCAAGTATTATCTGTGTGTAGTCTCATTTGGATATAAAGGTGAAATACAACGAGGTATGCAATCGACATCTTAATCTTATATATTGTTGCATTCATCGGATTCAAAATATAGGATTGAACTCAACCATAAGTCAAACTTGAATATGTGCATATGATCTTATTACACATTTGTGTATGCACACATTTAGGGGTTATTCTATATTTTGTGGTTTCATTAGTATTGATCCATATTCCATTCTCTACATATATTTGGGATATTTACTTTGAAATAAATCCGTTTGAGTATACAAAACTTGTGTAGTTCTTGTATACTCATGTTATGAGCATATAGAACTTGTGTAGTTCTTATATACTCAAGTTAGAGTATATATATAACTTGTGTAGTTGATATACACTCAATTTGTTCTCTCATTTATCAACATTCAATTTATGAGTAATTAAGTGGTTATCATTAATTACCAAAGAGGGAAAGATTGAGGTATCTTGTCCCACCATTATGAGTTAATGGTATGGTGTGGTAATTAATGATAATCATATTATGGAACTAATATTTTTCATGAGTTGGATGAATAGGTTATGTTCCAGGATGGTGAAGACTTGGGATGATCATGAGTTGATCATCAAGTCAAGAGCTTGGTGTAAAAGATGCATCATGAGTTGATGCTTATCAAGAAGAGATGATCATGAGTTGATCGCCAAGACAAGAGAAGACCCATCATGTGTTGATGGAGCTCAAGCAAAGGATCATCATGCGTTGATGATTATCGAGTTAATGTCCCGGACTTGAAGTGTTGATGTGCGTCATCAAGCTTCAAGAAGATGCAAGGCAAAGGTATGACTAGCTAGGGCTAAGGATGTGTTCCTAGTCTTTTACCGGTCTTGGTGTTTGGTTGAAAGACCGGATTGCTAGTATAGGATTGCCGTACTATTAAGAGGGGTCTTGACTAGTAGCATGAGTTAGTCATGTGTTGATAGCTCATTGTGTTTGCTCTAGCTCATCTATGCATGGAGCTATTATTTGCGAATGTGTTTTGCAAATGAATGATGCTCATGCATTTAATCTTTGGGGCATGAGACTATATTTTGCAAATGTATTTTGCAAATGGTTGAAGTCCATGCACCTTAGCCTTGTGGCATGATGCTGTTTGTGTTTTGCAAATAGTTGAGGCTCATGCGTAATCCTTGTAGCATGTGACTTAAGTTTGCAAATGTGTTTTGCAAATGGTGTAAGTCCATGTACCTATTCCTTGTGATGAGTATTCTAAATGTTGGCAGATGTGTTTTGCAACTAGTTGAGAATATCATCTTTTGAACCTTATTGAAGTTGCACTCAAGTTGGGCGAATGTGTTTTGCCAATTGAGTTGAGCCAAAGTGTTTGGTCTCTGGAGCCTGGCGGTCTGACCGCCAGGGGTCACCGGTCTGACCGGTTACCAATCGGTCGAACCGCCATGTGTTGGCGGTCCCTCTGTGTTGATTCTTCCAATGAGAGGAAGTTCCGGGGTTAGTGTGGAACGTTTATTCCAGAGAGCGTCCGTTTTGGGACTTAGCCAAATTTCCATCGGGTGGTCGGACTGGCCATCTACGGTGGTCTGACCGATCTGGCGGCGGTCCGATCGGCCAATCCATGGCGGTCCAACCGGTCGAAGGCCCAACGGCTAGTTTTCTAGCCGTTGGCGCATGGAGGCGTCGTGCGCGGTGATCTTCTCAAGAAGCTTGTGAGAAGACCCGGCGTGTTTGTGAGTGGTTTGGTGCTCGCCATCTCCGGAGTGGAGGAAGAGCAACCATAGTGGAGCGAGGTGTTGGTTCGGTTTGAAACCGGTCCAAGTGTTGGACTTACCTCGGAGGTGTTGGCTTAATTAGTGGAGCCGGTCCAACGTGGTTGGGCTTACCTCAACGTGGATTAGGGGAGACCAGTAAGTCTCCGAACACCATGGTAAAACATAATCGTGTCATCTTATTTTTACTTGTGCTTTACTTTGAGCAATTTACATTACATGCTTTAATTGCTTATATATCATTGTATGATTGCTCTCTTGTATTATTGGTGCACTTAGGGAAGCCTAGTTGATTTAGGTTTTAATTGTGCAAAACCAATTGTTATTAGCTTCCACATTATATTTTGGTTTAGAGAGCCGAAAGAATTTTTAAAATCGCCTATTCACCCCCCTCTAGTCTGCCACCTCGATCTTACACGCCCCCACCGCCTCCTCTCCACAGCTCCACCGCCCAGCGCCACCACTACCACCTACTCTCCTCACCCGAAGGCTAGAGGTCAGCGCCGCCCCCAACTCCTCTCCACGGCTCAACCGCCCAGCGTTGTCCCCCTGTAGGGATACGGGTATGCTACGCTAGATGGCAATTCAAAAATTCTACCACATAAACCAGGATGGCATGTAAGCAAGAGATCAAAGATCGTTACTACCAGAAGCACAGTGCAGCGTAAGAAGAGTTGGAGTAGTATGATCCAACGTAGAGCGCATCGATGAAGCGGTCGAAGTCGATTGTCCAGCATAGTCGATCGTCTCCTCCAGCAACCAATCGAGTTCCTCGCCAAGTTCGTGAATCGTCCTCAAGCGCAACAGCAACCGTAATAGCGCCTCTTCTGTATCCACACGTCCAGGGAAGGAACACCGTGTGCAGGTGTGCTAGCACCAACTCGCACCATAGGGCTCTCAGGAAGATGACAGCTAGGGTTTCGGTAAAGCAACTCATGTTACGTCTATATCATGTACCTCCCAACAGCCTTATTCATCTTCTTATATAGATCTTATGACGGATCCTATCCAAACACGTTTATTCCAACCAGTTAAGTGTGTGACCCGTTAGGTTCATACGTAGTAGGTTGTGACTCAGAAATATTTTTCGATCACGGGTCGTTAGCGGTTCCTAGTAGGACATAACGATTTCCGAATACACACAAATGATATCGGACAAACCTTAATGCAACATGATCTACGACCAGGTCCTTGTCATTAACGACCAGCTCGTATCTCTATACGACCAGATAATATTTAGTCTCGACCGATTCGTAACTTCTTACGACCAGATTTCGACCACTTAGTGATTATGTTCGACCAGTCTACGAGTAGCTCGTATCTCCATACGACTAACTTGTATCTGATCGAACTAAACGACATGCTCGTGTATTCTCCCTTTACCTCATGATATCTGATTGAACTCTAAGCGAGATATTATATCATCCATGGACTATTCAATACTTTATCGATCAAGTGTCAGATAACTTCATGTGGTCGAACTCTTCAACCACTAGTGGTATGACCATGCACTTTCTTTATCTGACCACATCGAGGGGACCAAAGATATATCTCTTGTTAAGTTAGGAGGGGCAAATCCTATATCCGACTAGTCACATTTCCCTGTATATTTCATAACATACCTGAAAGCTAACCTTATAACTACCCAGTTACGGAGTAGCGTTTGGTAACCCCAAAGTGTACTCCTACACATATAGGAAATCATGTTGATCTCAGGTCTAAGGATTATACATCATCATTGCTTGAGACCAACTGATGACATATGAAATCATAACAATCTCAGCAGTGTCTCAAGATGGGTCAATCCAACATCATGTTCTCTAACATGTGTTCACATTATTGATTTGATATCCATATATCCATGACCGGTGAAACATGATCATCAATCAATATATGTGTCGATCGATAGAGTCACTAGTGTTTCGACCAGTGACATTCGACCAGGGATACAATTAGAACGACACCATATAAGTCAAAGAGCTTCACCAACAAGTCACAAACTTGTTAGTCTTTTATCAATGATGATTCATTCAAAGAACATAATAACATATATTCAATAACGCATAAACATAGACGTGATACAATCATCTCTATGATTGTCTCTAGGGCATATCACTAACACCCCCAGCGGCCAGTCGGCTAGCACCTCCTCACTCCTCACTCCTCAGACCTCAGGGGCTCAGACCTCACTGCCTCAGTGCAACGCCGACACGCCGTATCCCCCTGTCGACCTGCCTTGCTCCACCCCCAACGCCTCCGCGAGGAGCACCTTCTTGGATTTGGTGAGTTCAAAACTTTGAATCTTTGATGTGTTATAGTCTTACAGACTATCATTGGCTTGTTGCTTGCATAGTTGTATGAGTTATGACTTACGAGCATGACTGTATACGTACGACAGTATGAGTGTATGCCTATTAACTTGCTATTTGAATATTTGATGTACTAGAATTAGAAATACAGGATGAAGAGGACCAAGACATTGTCATTCTATTTTCCATCGCAATCCAATCAAACTCCAGAAATAATAAAAAGTGGAGGTAGTAACACCCCACAAAGCAATCCCCGTGTTGTGCTTAATCCGAATGACATTGTTGCCGATAATGGGCTTCAAAAACCAATTGAGGAGCTGGATGTGGACATTAGGGATGCTGCTACAAGGGAGTGCTAGTGGTGTCGATAATCGAGTCGCCGATCTTACAAAATAAAACAAAGGAAAATGGTAAAGAGTTCTTGGGAGAGGATGAGACTGCTCTTTATTGCTATGAACTGGATCCTTTACAGGGGGTGTCCTTGACAAGGCAATGGACTAATCCTAATTACACTAAGTGTAGTGCTTGCTATGCTAATGCTTTAGATGAAATACAATCGTCTCTTGATCTTCCTAATTGGATCGCCTTCTGTCGTTTATGTTCTTCCTTAAGTAGTTGATGAAGTGGTGGCAGTTAATCCTGGAAGAGACGCCTTCTGGAAGTGTCACGACTAGTCGGAGCGAGACAACAGTTGATGAATTATCAACCGTCCGACGGTTGATGTTGTGAGACACTAAACCGCATGGTAGTTTGTTGTTAGTGTCTTACAACCATGAAACGTCTCGTGGTATTGAGCCAATATGACATGTGCTCCATTCATCACATGGCAAGGAATAAGCCTGAAGCAAAATCCAAATGCCAGTTCATTGCTTGTACGAGGAGTCATCTGGTCGGGGACTAGGTACAAGATCTCGTCCGACCAGGGTACCTATAAGTAACCTCTGGATCCTTACGACCACAGAGGCCTTAGGGGTTACGACTCTTACGACCATGGGGGGTCGTTAGCCTTAGGGATTACGACCACGAAGATATATGGTCTTTGAATTATGTATTAAAGTAAAACATAGATATTTTAATCCTCGTCAGCTAGCCCCCGAACTTTAAATGAATTGGGTGTGTGAATACTTTTTCCCGATGAAGTCGTATCGGGCAGACCCTCATTTAATGTTATGACATATGTGGTGGTCTGTATTCACTTTAAAGTTAAGAAAATACCTTGGGAACTGAAGAGTTTTTTGTTTGTTGGACTTTTGGGTAATTCCCTATTGCAGTTAAGGAACTGCGGCTATAAAATCCCTTCGGCGCAGAGCTTTAGAGTTTTTACGCCCTCGCTTTCCCTTTCATCTTCTGAGAGAAGGATCGCCTCTGACCTCCTTTTGCCTACAACCTTCTACGACCTCATTTCTTTCTTTCATCCAATACCCAACCATGTCGGACTCGATCACCAACTGGTCGGTTTCAATTATGAGTAAGAAGAAGCTTGAAGCCTTGAAGAAGATTGGAATGCTTCCGGACAAGAATCTGATTTCTTAGAGATCAGCAGTCGGAGAGTACTCTCCGAGCAACAAAGATGGAGAAATCTCTGTGTTCCTCGCATATATCGAATGCGAATTCAGGTTCCCGGTTCATTCATTCCTCCCCAAGATCTTCAAGCAATATGGAATCAAATTGGTGAACCTTGCCCCCAATGCTATTGCCAATCTCAGCATCTTCATCTACCTCTATGAAGCGTACTTAGGGATTTCCACAGATCTGGAGTTTTTCAAGTACTTCCACAGAATGGCGAACTCGGGAAAGACAATGGGAACGCCTGGGGAGTGCATCTTGTGCCTCCACAAAGAAAAAGCTGGTGATTACATGTGTATGTACTCAAAGTCTTCATGGTCGTCATGGAAGAACAACTGGTTCTACATGACAGTCACTCAAAAAGATAGCCTTTACTATACTGGTAAGAAGGGGTCGAGAATACAAAATGACGCTCCTTCGTGAAGAAAGAGGGAAAGCTGGGGAGATGGGTTGAAGCCATCCAACACCTTGGTAACAGGGGTTTAACCTTTTGGCACATAGTAAGGGATTTCTCCATGCGTCGGATTAGCCCCCTAAAGTTCTGAGTATATTCGATGCTATGGTATATTGGTCGTGACGACACGACCAAAGATTCCAAGGAGGGTGAGTTCTAAAAGATTCCGACCGGTTTGTTTATCTTGGCTGATCACTTTTGAAACCATAAAGTTTCTCGTTCATTCTTACAACCCTTTCTCCTGATGATATTAGAAACTGGATCAAAATTATCTGCGCTGGGGAGCCTGATGACAAGGCCGATTTCCCCTGGATTTTAGCGGTTGTTTCTGCAAAAGAGAGAGCTGGGAGGCTTAAGGTAAAGATATCAACCATCTTTCATCATTTATGTGTTTTCCAATCGTTTTACTGTAAATCCTCTTTGATGTGTAGTCGGTCGGATTGAGGATCAATGAGGCCAGCGAGAGTTGTGAGCTGACTGACACTTCGACTGCTCATACGGTCACCCGAGATGGTCATCTTACAGAGGTACGTAACCGAATTTTAGATGAAGAATTTTCGTCACCTAACTAACTTTGATTGTTAATTAGGCGGCTGTCGTGGACTCCAAAGTGATCGCTTACGACCTCTCAGTTGCTACTGAAGCAACCATTCTGGAGGTCGATGAGACCACACCATCCGACCCTATGGTTAGGGATATTATTTTCAACCAGCTGGTCGAGAATATTTCTTCCGACCTCTAGTTGGTGGATGTGAGGGGTCTAAACAACCCTACCGATTTGGTGTCACTGAAGTTGATTGAAAAGAAAAGGAAGGCGAACACGTCGAACTTTGCTTCAACGCACTTTAAGTTAAAGACCAAGAAAATAACCAGATATGTATACATGAAAAGGAAACCTATGTAAATACTTACCTCTAGTGTTTCTAGAATCATGAGCTTCTTTTCTTCTCTCTTTATAGATCTTCTGGTGTTCCGATCGCTTCCGATCAGAGCATCCCTCGAGAGAAGGCTCTTGAGGAGAAAGTCGTCGAGCCAGGCCCCGAGCAGGTGACAAAGTCCATGCCTGTTCATAAACTCGTGGCGGCTCCAACCCCACCTATGGAGGTGGTGGTGTCTGAAGAATTCCAGCAGGTTCCGACCTCTGCTGGAATGTCTCCTCTTCCTGTCAGTTTCCCTTGTCACTTTCGAGTCTTCGACAATAAGGAACTCGATGAGGCTTGGGGAATAATATCGAATCGTCAATCAAAAATGAGTCCCGACTATATTTTTGACTAATATAATAACATGGCAATACATGTAAGCTTCCACGACCACTTTTAATAGTCCTTCCATTAAAACTTTATCAAAAACTTAAAGGAGTCTGCTATTTTCCTAGCATTTCGTGGAAAACTTCGCTGTGGTCAGAGGACTAACCCAGCGAACAAAGTTTTAGAGCAAAAGAACTCCAAATTAGAAAGTAAGTACTTTTCCATATCCACTCCTCTCCTTCTTTACCATCTGGCTTCTTTTCTGTTGATTAACTTCTCTCTTTATCATACTTGACAGATTCAGAGAAACTTTAAAAAGATGTTATGGCAAAAAGAAGCTATAATAGCCAAGCTTAAAGAGGAATGTCAAAATAATGATCGGCCAATCGAATATCTAACGATCAAACACAAGGAAGTCCTTAAGGCTATCGAGAAGAAGGTTGAAGGTAACCAGTCGTAGACTCGACCAGTGTACTATCTTTAATTGTATGTATTTATTATTTGGTCTACTCGTGCAGAGCAAACTCAAGCACTGAAGAAAACAGAAAAAATTCTTGAGTTTGAACGCGGCAGCGAGGCAGCCTTTGGGCATAATTTTGAAGAGATGGTCAAGGCCTTCAACAAGATGTTCTTCGATATAGGATCGGGAGCACAACTGACCAACTTATGAAATTTCATGGAGAAGATCAACTTCCTTGCCCAACAACTCGAAGATCTCATAAGCTTGCTCAAAACTACTCGGGAGAACCATGCACGGACTTTATTTAAAGCTGTCAAAAATAGAGTCATTTTTGCTTTGGAAAAGCTGAAGGCCTCCGACCCTACCATAAATCTCCAAGCTGTTGAGAAAGACTTCAATTGCTCGGGAGACGATGCAACCAAACTCTTTGAGGAAATGTCACATCTCGAAAATAAGGTTGCAGAAGAAATAGAGGTCGGATCTCCGACACGCAGCGATCAGTCTGGTGATCCTAAGGAGTAGGTCATTGTAATATAGGAAGTATGAATATAAAAACTCACATTTCTTTCATCAATAAAGTCTTTTGTTTATCCGTTTGACTTATGAAGTACTCACAAATTTCTTAGCCCCGGCTACTTGTATAGTAGAAGATCTTTACTAAAGAAGCAGTAAGGCAAGAATAAGAGTAAAAGTCACGACCACTGTTGATAGTATGTGCTGATTATATGATAAAAACTGATCGTATTAATACTAGAAAATCAACTGTGGTCGGAACTAGTGTGTGACTTCAACTAGTTGTAGATCTATTTTCCATAATCAAAATACCAAATAACAGATTACATGGTTTGAAGATAAGACTTGTTTTGATGAGATAAAAATATATGCAAGGATGTATGAAATAAACGATAAGTGGTATATATAGTATCCAAATTAGTTGCAATGATTGCTAAGAACTAAATACATCAGAAACACCCCGCAAAACGTGCTCATTATCAAGTCCGATTGGTAGCGAAGATCATAGGAAAATGACCGTCGCTTGGAAGCTCCTTCCAGTGGGCAGGACCACGTGCGGAGAGAAGAGACTTGGACTAGGAGACTTTTAGTGTATCGACCAGTAGCCAAACAAGAGTATAACAGAATATTGAAGTGAAGAAATGTAGTCTCCGAAATCTTAAACATGTAAATCACTATATGTTGTTGTTTGTGTTATGCTCCTTGTACTCGCATGTTTCTTTAAGAAAAGAGTGTGGTCGCGCATGAGAACCATTGACGTAATGTTCACGACTAGGACCCTTGTGGCGTTTGACTTAGATGTCTGAGCCAGAGAGTAAAAGAGATCCTTTTAAAGGATATCGGGAGAAGTTAGTCTTCTCCGACCAGTGTAAACAATAATAGTAGGCAACTAGAATATGGGTACAAATATATAAACAATATCACTCATCGAAGAAAATAAAGAAATGATAAACTTTAATTGAAATTTGACAGAATGTAAAAATACAATTATACAAAGAACTTACACAATTGGTCAATATTCCAAGAGTTTGACAAAACACGCCCGTCTGACATGAGCTAGTCGTATCGAACCAGGTCGGGTGACTTCGACCACAGTGTATGGACCTTCCCATTTGGGGAAAGTTTATTGCGATTAGCCTGGCTCTGAATTTTTCTCAGAACCAGATCACCTACAGCTAGGTTGCGAGGTTGCACCTTACGACTGTGATACCTTCGCATGACTTGTTGGTAAACGGTCGATCGTATTAGAGCATGGTTTCCTCGTTCCTCAAGAACATTAATATCGTCGAGTCATCGTTTTTCTTGATCATTCTCGTTGTAACAATCTGTTCGAGAAGAGCTCATTTTCAGTTCGGAGGAAGCATGGCTTCAACACCGTAAACGAGAAAAAGTGGTGTTTCACCAGTCGCACGACTGGTCGTGGTTCGAACGACCCATAATACAGAAGGAAGTTCTTGAACCTAAGCTTCTGACTGTTGTGTTAACTGGTCGAACACCCGGCGTTTCACCCCTTTCATTATGATCCCATTGGCTCTTTCGACTGCTCCATTGCTCTGCAGGTGAGCGACAGAAGTGAAATGTATTTTGATACCTAGATCTTTGTAGAATTCCTAAAAATTTCCACTAGATAATTGGGCACCGTTATCTGTGATTATACGATTGGGTACATCGAATCGTGTGATCATATTTTTTATGAGAAACCTCTTAGCAGCTTCAGTTGTTATTTTAACAACTAGCTCGGCTTCTATCCATTTAGTAAAGGTGCCAGTCATGAAGAAAAGGAATTTGAGGCCCTCGGGTGCTCTTGGGAAAGGTCACAGAATGTTTATTCCACAGGTTGCAAAAGATCAAGAAAGATGTATTATTTGCAAAGCTTGTGCCTGTTGATGTACTTGTCGACTATAAAATTGACATTGTACGCACTTCGTCATAAGCTCTTTTGCATCATGAAGGGCAATTGGCCAATAGTATCCTTGCATGAAGGCTTTACCGACCAATATTATGTAGGAATGATGTGCTCCACAGACTCCTCTATGAATGTCAGATAGCAACTTAATGTCATCCGTTTGAGATATGCATCTCATCACTACTCCGTGAGATCCTCGTTTATAGAAGGTACGTTTGATCTCATAGAGGTACACTCCGATCGAACGTACCTTGTATAAACGAGTATCTCATAGAGTGTTGATGAGATGCATATCTCAAACAGATGCTATTAAGTTGCTATCTGACATTCATGGAGGAGTCTGTGGAGCACATCATTCCTACAGAACATTGGTCAGTAAAGCTTTCAGGCAAGGATACTACTGGCCAACTGCCCTTTATGATACAAAAGAGCTCGTGACGAAGTGCGTATAATGTCAATTTTATAGTCGACAAGTACATCAACCGGCATAAGCTTTACAAACAATACCTCTTTCTTGGCCTTTTACAACTTGGGGACTAGACATTCTGGTACATTTCCCTAGAGCACTTGGGGGCTTTGAATTCCTTTTTGTCATGATTGCTACGTTTACAAAATGGGTAGAAGCCGAGCCAGTTATTAAAATAACAACTGAATATGCTAAGAGATTTCTCACAAAAAAAATATGATCACACTATTTAGTGTATCCAGTCGTATAATAACAGATAACGGTGCCCAGTTCTCTAGTGAAAATTTTTAGGAATTATTCAAGAATCTAGGTATCAAGATATATTTTATTTCTATCGCTCGCTCGTAAAGCAACGAAGCAATCAAAGAGCCAATGAGATCATAATGAAAGGGGTAAAACGCCGGGTGTTCGACCAGTTAACACAACGGTCAGAAGCTTGGGTTCAAGAACTTCCTTCTATATTATGGGCCGTTCGAACCACGACCAATCGTGCGATAGGTAAAACACTATTTTTTTCTCATTTACACTGCTGAAGCCATGCTTGCTAAAGAACTGAAAATGGGCTCTGTTGGAACTGATTGTTACAACGAGAACGATCGAAAAAAAACGACGACTCGATGATATCAATGTTCTTGAGGAACGACGAAACTAAACCCTAATACAATCGACGCTTTACCAACAAGCCATGCGAAGGTATCACAGCATAAGGTGCAACCTCGCAGCCTAGCTGTAGGTGATCTAGTTCTTAGAAAAATTCATAGTCATGCTAATCGCAATAAACTTTCTCCCAAATGGGAAGGTCCATACACTGTGGTCGAAGTCACCCGACCTGGTTCGGTACGACTAGCTATGTCAAACGGGCGTGTTTTGTCAAACTCCTGGAATATTGACCAATTGTGTAAATTCTTTGTATAATTGTATTTTTACATTCTGTCAATAAAGTTTTATCATTTTTTTATTTTCTTCGATGAGTGATATTGTTTATATGTTTGTACCCAAACTCTGGTTGCCTACTATTTGTTGTTTACACTGGTCGGAGAAGACTAACTTGTCTTTGATATCCTTTAAAAGGATCTCTGTTACTCTCTGGCTCAGATATCTAAATCAAACATCACAAGGGTCCTAGTCGTGACCATTACGTCAGTGGTTCTCACGCGCGACCGCACTCTTTTCTTAAAGAAACATGCGAGTACAAAAAGCATAACACAAACCACAACATATAGTGATTTACGTTCTTGAGATTTCGGAGACTACATTTCTTCACTTCAATATTCTGTTCTACTCTTGTTTGGCTACTGGTCGAGACACGAAAAGCCTCCTAGTCGAAGTGTCTCCTCTCCGCACATGGTCCTGCTCACTGGAAGGAGTTTCCTAGCGACGGTCCTTTTCCTACGATCTTTACGGCATGTCGGACTTAAGCATGAGCATGTTTCACAAGGTGTTTCTCATGTCTTCAATTCTTAGCTATCATTACAACCAATTTGGATACTACATATAAATAAAACCACTTATCGTTTATTGCATACATCCTTGCATATTTTTCTCATTAAGACAAGTCTTATCTTCCGGCCATGTAATATATTATTTGGTACTTTGATTATGGAAAACATATCTACAACTAGTTGAAGTCACACACTGGTTTCGACCACAGTTGATTTCCTAGTATTAATACGATTAGTTTTTATCATATAATCAACACATACTATCAACAGTGATCGTAACTTTTACTCTTATTATTGGCTTACTGCTTCTTTAGTAAAGATCTTCTACTATATAAGTAGTCGGGGGATAGGAAATATGTGAGTACTTCATAAGTCAAAAGGATAAACAAAAGACATTATTGATGAAAGAAATGTGAGTTTTTACATTCATACTTCCTATATTACAATAACCTACTCATCAGGATCACCGGACTGATCGCTGCGTGTCGGAGATCCGATCTCTATTTCTTCTGCAACCTTATTTCCGAGAGGTGTTATTTTCTTAAAAAGCTTGGCTGCATCGTCTCCTGAGCAGTTGAAGTCTTCCTCAACAGCTTGGAGCTTTATAGTGGGGTCAGAGGCCTTCAGCTTTGCCAAAGCAAAATTGACTCCATTTTTGACACCTCAAATAAAGTCTGTGCATGGTTCTCTCGAGTCGTTTTGAGCAAGCTTATGAGATCTTCGCGTTGTTGGCCAAGGAAGTTGATCTTCTCTATGAGATCTCCTAAGTTGGGCAGTTGCGTTCGTGATCCCATATCGAAGAGCATCGTGTTGAGGACCTTGACCTTCAATATCGAGAGCTCTTTCTGTTCTCTTTAATGCTTGAGTTTGCTCTGCACGAGTAGACCAAAGAATAAATACATACAATTAAAGATAGTACACTGGTCGAGTCTACGACCGATTACCTTCAACCTTCTTCTCTATAGCCTCAAGGACTTCCATGTATCTGGCCGTTAGATATTCGATCAACCGGTCCTTGTTTTGACTTTCCTCTGTAAACTTGGCTATTATGACTTCTTTTGCTGTAACCTCTTTTTTGAGCTTCTCTGAATCTATCAAGTCTGATAAAAAGAGAAGTTAATCAACAGAAAAGGAGCCAGATGGTGAAGGAGAGAAGACATGAAAAATTACTTACTTTCTAATTCAGGGTTCTTTTGCTCTAAGACTTTTATTCGTTGGGTTAGTCCTCCGACCACAACGAAGTTTTCCACCAAATGCAACAAAAATAGCAGATTCCTTTGAGTTTTTTATAAAGTTTAAAGGAAAAGGCTATTAAAAGTGATCGTAGAAGTTTACCTATATTGCCATGTTATTATATTCGGCAAAAATAGAATCGAGACTCATTTTTGAGTGACTATATGATATCATTCCCCAAGCCTCATCGAGTTCCTTATTGTCGAAAACTCGAAGGTGACAAGAGAAACTCACAGGAAGATGAGACTTCCCAGCAGAGGTCGGAACCTACTTACCGCTAAGATTCCTTAGACATCACCACCTCCATAGGTGGGGTTGGAGCTGCCACGGGTTCCTGAACAGGCATTGGCTTTATCGCCTACCCGGGGGTTGGCTCGACCTCTTTCTTCTTAGGAACCTTCTCTTGAGGGATGCACTGGTCGGAAACGACCAGAACACTAGAGGATCTATAAAGAAAAAAAGAAGCTCGAGATTCTACAAACACTAGAGGTAAGTATTTACATAGGTTTTTTTCATGTATACATACCTTGTTGGTATCTTAGTCTTTATCTTGAAGCGCGTTGAAACAAAGTCCGATGCGCCCGCTTTCCTTTTCTTTTCAACCGACTTCACCGATCTCAAATCGGTAGGGTGGTTAGACCCCTCTGTCGACGATCGAGTAGCCGATCTTACAAAATAAAACAAAGGAAAATGACAAAGAGTTCTTGGGAGATGATAAGACTGCTCTTTATTGCTATAAACTGGATCCTTTACAGGGGATGCCCTTGACAAGGCAGTGGACTAATCCTAATTACACCGAGCGTAATGCTTGCTTTGCTATTGAATCAGACTTGAAATATGAATCTAATGCTGATTACTATGCTCCAATCTCCTGTCCTCGTTCCTCCGTGCTCCATCCTTAAATAACCATTAAAGGGGTGATAGTTACTCCTGGAGAAGACGCATGTTGGAAATATTGCGTCTGGTCGGAGCAAGGCAACGGTTTATGAAGCATCAACAATCCGACAGTTGATGTCTGTGTGACACTAAATCGCACGGTATTTTTCTGCTAGTGTCTTAGGATTATGAAGCATCGTGTGGTATGGAGCCAATATGACATATGCTCCATTCATCACACGGTAAGGGATATGCTTAGAGCTGAATCCATATACGTGTTTTTTTACTTGTACGAGCAGTTATCCAGTGGGGGAATAGGTATAGGACCTCGTCCGACCAGGGTACCTATAAGTAACCTCTGGAACTCTTACGACCGCAGAGGTCGTTGGCTTCAGGGGTTACGACTCCTACGACCACGGGGGTCGTTGGCCTTAGGGTTTATGACACTTACGACCATAGGAGTCGTTAGTCTTAGGGTTTACGACCATGAAGATATATGGTCTTTTAATTATGTATTTAAAGCAATACATAGGGATTTTAATCCTTGTCACCCTCACGTCCATCAACTGGAGGTCGAAAGAAATATTCTCGACCAGCTGGTCGAGAATAAGATCCCTAACCATATGGTCGGATGGTGTGGTCTCGTCGGCCTCCAGAACGGTTGCTTCAGTAGCAACTGACTGGTCGTAAGCGACAACTTTAGAGACCACAAAAACTGCTTAATTAACAACTAAAGTTAGTAAGGTGACGAAAATTCTTTATCTAGAATATACATTTCTGTTTAGTTACCTTTCTCTGTAAGACCACCATCACAGGTTGTCACGGGAGTAGCCGGGGTGTTAATTGGCTCACAACTCTCGGTGGCCTCATTGATCCTCAATCCGATTGACTACACATCAAAGAGGATTTATGGTAAACCGACCGGAAAACACATAAATGGTGAAAATGGTTTATATCTTTACCTTAAGCCTCTCAGCTCGCACTTTTGCAGAAACAACCGCTAAAATCCAGGGGAAATCAGCCTTCTCATCAGCCTCTCCAGCGCAGATCATTTTGATCTGGTTTCTAATCTCATCAAGAGAAAGGGTTGTAAGAATGAAAGAGAGATTTTAGGGTTGCAAAAGTAATCAGCCAAGTTAAACAAAACCAATCAGAATATTTATGACTTACCCTCCTGGAAATCTTTGGTCGCGTCGTCACGACCAATATACCATAGCATTGAATGTGTTCAGGCCTTCAGGGGCTAATCCGGTGTATGAAGAAATCCTTTACTATGCGCAAGGAGATTAAACCCCTGTTACTAAGATGTTGGATTGCTTCCACCCATCTCCCCACCTTTCCCTCTTTCTTCATGGAGGAGTGTCATTCTGAATTCTCAACCGCCCTTTTACCAGTATAGTAAAGACTGTCTTTTTGTGTAACCGTCATATAGAACCAGTTGTTCTTCGATGACGACCACGAAGACTTTGAGTACATATGGATGTACTTATCAGCTTTTTCTTCGTCGAGGCTCAAGGTGCACTCTCCAGGCGCCCACATCGTCTTCTCCAATTTTGTCATCCTGTAGAAGTACTTGAAGAGCTCCAGATCCGCGAAAATACTTAAGTACACTCTCCGGCCGCTGATCTCCAAGAAATTAGATTTTTGTTCGAACGCATCCCAATCTTCTCCAAGGCTTCAAGCTTCCCCTCCCTCAGTACAGAAACTGACTAGTTGGTGATCAAGTCTGACATGGTTAGGTATTGGATGAATGAAAGAAAGGAGGTCGTAGAAGGTTGTAGACGAAAGAGGTCGGAGGCGATTCTTCTCCCAAAAGATGAAAAGGGAAAGCAAGAGGCGTAAAAACCCTAAATCCTTGCGCCGAAGGGATTTTATAGCCACAGTTCCATAACTGCACTTAGGGAATTACCCAAAAGTCCAACGGACAGAGAGAAAAAAAAACTCTTCGGTTCCCAAGGCAGTTTCTCAACTTTAAAATGAATACAGACCACCTCGAATGTTACAGTATTAAATGAGGGTCTGCCCGATACGACTTCATCAGGAAAAAGTGTTCACACACTCAATTCATTTAAAGTTCGGGGGCTACATGATGAGGATTAAAATCTCTATGTATTACTTTAATACATAGTTGAAAAACCATATGTCTTTATGGTCGTAACCCCTAGGCCTACGACCCCCGTAGTCGTAATAATCGTAAAACCCAAGCCTATGACCCCTGTGGTCGTAAGAGTCATAACCCTAAGGCTAACGAGCTCTGTGGTCGTAAGGATTGCAGAGGTTACTTATAGGCACCCTAGTCTGATAAGGTCCTATACCTAGTTCCCGACCAGATAACTGCTTACACAAGCAACGAACTAGCATCTGGATTTTACTCCAAGCATACTCCTTACCGTGTGATGAATGGAGCGCATGTCATATTGGCTCTATACCACGCGACGCTTTATGGTCCTAATACACTAGCAACAAACTACCGTGCGATTTAGTGTCTCACAGACATCAGCGCCGAACGGTTGATACTTCATCAACCGTTGCCTTGTTCCGACCAGTCGCGACATTTCCAACAGGCGTCTCTTCCATGATTAATTATCGCCACTCCATCAACTACTTAAGGAAGAACGTGAACAGAAGAAGGCAGATCGAATGAGAAGCAGAATCCAATTGGGAAGATCAAGAGATGATTGGATTTTATCTGAAGCCTTAGCATAGCAAGCATTACACTTAGTGTGATTAGGATTAGTCCATTTCCTTGTCAAGGGCACCCCCTGTAAAGGATCTAGTTTATAACAATAAAGAGCAATCACATCAGCTCCCAAGAACTATTTGCTCTTTTTCTCTATTTTATTTCATAAGATCGACAACTCGATCGTCGACACTTAGACCACAGAGGTCGTTAGCCTTAGGGGTTACGACCACGAAGACATATGGTCTTTTAATTATGTATTAAAGTAATGCATAGATATTTTAATCCTCGTCAAGTGGTATGTTATATTCTTATTTCGTAATTTGCATTAAAAATAACGTTGTGGTTTTGTGTCCCTGATTTACATATGCAATTTTATCTTTGCAGATTCAGGTTCTCGTATTATTGTTGATGAAGATATGATAGGTTCAAATGAACCAAATATTTGTTAATTAAAAAAAATTACCTCGTGCTAGTGGCATATTACATTCTTATTTTTTTGCTATGTTTTATCTATTTTGTTGTATCGTTAAACATGGAATTCAAATTTTATTTTGATAGTGTTTTTTTTTGTCATTTTGTTATACCTCAGTGTTGATAGTATTTAATGTTAGTTATAGACTTATAGCCCCTTAGTTTTGGGCTTGAGGCTCTGCAAAATCCTGACTCCGCCACTGTCCCTACAGAAGTTAGGACTGCTTGCAAGCATGCTAACGTATATAGATTCAGTGATCGTGAATTGTGATTGACTCCCACGCCGAACAGACGGTAAAGATCATAGCGATTTGGTACTATCTTAATTGACAAAGTATATATAACACCCCCGCCTAATTTTACTTGAAAGTCCGTCCAATACCCCCAACTTTAAAACCAAGTATCTAGCACTCTAAACTTTACAATCTCGTCCTTATAACCCCATAACATGGTTTTGCATGGTGGTTTGCCTATGTGGCATCATGAGTGAGTGATTTTTACCATGTAGGATGACAAGTTATCCACGTTGGGGTGAATGATAGACGCGGATGCGCGGGTGACGACGAGAATGGGCTAGCGTGGTCATGGGGACTCTCGCGGTGGCAATGCTGTCAGTAAGGGAGAGAGAAGACCTCTCCTAAGGGACCCACCTATCATTTACCCAACTTGACTAGCTTATCATTCTACATGGCAAAGCCACCCCACTCATGATGCAACATAGGCAAAAACCACAATGCAAAACCGGGTTAGGGAGTTATACGAACATGATTACAAAGTTTAAGATGTTAAATACTCGATATTAAAGTTGGAGATGCTAGAAGTACTTTTCGTACAAAGTTAAGGAGGTTATACAAACTTTTTCCTATCATCTAAAGGTAGCTCTACACGATACACGGGCATATTTCTATTGCTTTTGAAAACCTGCAGTGTGTGTGTGTGTGTGTGTGTGTGTGTGTGTGTGTTGGGGGAAATGGTGGGACGGGCTGCACATAAAACACAACGGAAAGGCCAAGTTGCAGTTTCGTTGGTTCACGAACAAAACTCTTCGGCATATCATGTCATTGGGAGCCAAATCGATGATCAAAAGTTTGTCTAAAGTAACACATCCATTAAGGCAGATTTCAGTTATGCAAGAGCCGAAAGAAGAACAAGAAGAGAGTCGTGCATCTTTCGGACCTAGCATTAGGTTTAGCACAGCTAAAAGCCGAAATAAGCTGGTCCACATGACCACTACGATGGTATCTATGGGTGAAAGGAAAACCCTCTACGCTGGCTAAGCCCACCGGCCCATAACCTAAAAATCCGCCCGGACGGATGGACCGTCCCACTGCAGCCGTCCCCGTTGTGCCAATACTACAGCACAACGCAGTCGCCGTTCAGCGATGTGCATTTGGAGTTTGGACGCAGGAAGAAAGATTTTCCAATTTTCCCCACAGTGATAGGGGGAGACGAGATCGAAACGCAGATACTACCAAGATGCTAGCATTGCATGCGTGATAGGGGGTGACGAGATCGAAACGCAGATGCTATGCTAGCATTGCATGCGTGATAACTATTTCAGGACCAACTCGCTGCACAGGTTAACTTCTTTACCATGCACAGTGCTAAGAGCGTCGTTTTAGTACAAACAGCATAAATAGCTCTCATTAATAAAATTATAAAAAATAACACCACTATCACGGTAGATCAGATGCAACTGACCCAAACCACAGCAGGTCACCTACCGCAGAAATTTCAGGACCAACTTGCTGCACAGGTTAACTTCTTTACCGCGTGCAGTGCTCGGACCCCGACTTTTTCGTTGTTTTAGCGTCTTTTTAGTATAAACAACATAAATAGCTCTCATTAATAAAATTATAAAAATAACACCACTACCACGGCAGATCGCATGCAACTGATCCAAATCACAGTAGGTCACAGGTGACCTGCTGTGGTCTGAGCGTGCTGTAGGCCCCCTATCGTCAGCTGGGAGCTCGTCACGCATCCTGCCGAGGTCTGGGTCAGCGACACGTGGCTCGCCGTGATATTTTCACATTACAGAGATGTTATTTTTATAATTTCGTTTGCAGGGGGCTATTGTTATTAAGGAGTGTCTATGCTTCAAGTGACTAAAATTTCTTTATCCATAAGTCACATTTCTTAGCTGTAGAATTTTAATCCAATGGATACCACAAGTTTCTATGTTGAGACAAAAAAATCTAAACTAGACAAAAGTAAATATAGGTGAACTCTACAAATACAAAAAAAATGTAAACTAGACAAATGTAAATGTAGGTGAACTGTAGATATCGTGGGGATATGTGCATGATCTTAGGATGATAAGTCAATTGGCAATGACGTTGTTGGTTTGCTGAATCTCGCGTTTTCGGAAAAGCTTCCATGTCGTTCGGACCTCGGTAGCGGTCGGGCCGGCAAAGATCGTGGTCGACCGCCGTGTGGCGATCCGACGGCAGCGATCTTGGCGGTCGACCGACTGTGGGCGATCGACCGGCACTCGAGTGTCCGACCGCCAGACTTTTGAGTGAGTTTGGAGCTAGGCCAAAAATAGAGTATCTAGGCAAGAGATTGGAGTCTCCTGCATGTGGTCTCATATTTTTTGAAGCTTCTAGTCAAAAGTTATATTCATTTGAAAATTCCAGAGAGCTCTCGAATTTCCAGGTGGAATTTTGGCTAAGTCTTTTGAGTGATCGACCGCTCATAAAAATCGGTCTGACCGGTTGGAGATCGGTCAGACCGGCCGGGTATGGAGGTCAGACCGGTTTCCACTTGTTCGTCGGCCATCTTGGTGGCGTTGTGTTTTGATCATATCTAGTGCATGAGTTTCAATTCTTTAATGTTGCATATTGCATGTTTTGAGCTAACGTGGGTCAAGTTGTGAAGAACTTGTTCCCGGAGACGATTTCTTGGTCTATTGCTGTGCAGGTGACTTGCAGGTCAACGACGGTCAACGGCGAGGAGGATCGGGACTAAGCTTGGAGAGCTGAGGTCCAAAACGATCATGGATGCCGGATGAAGTCGTGTGACTCAAGCATGGTGCAGAATGGACAAGATGGTTCGAACGGGCAGTTTGTTGCAGCTGGTTGGATCAAGCGGCGCGGGGGTCGGTGCAAGTGCATTGGAGGTTCCGATGGGATTGGACGGGAGAGACTTGCCGACATGATGAGAGCCGCTGATCAACCTACACGTGACGAAGCAGGCGATTGCTTCAACTGTAATGCGTGTGTATGTGTCCCGTGTGTATTGGGCCTTAACGGGAGCCCATTAGGTGAACTCTTCTAGAACCTAGGACTCACTATAAATATGGGGGGTTGCAAACAAATTTCAAGCACTTCATTTGCAAAAACCCTAGTTTGGTTTAGGGTTTGGAGAGGAGAGGAGAGGCTAGGTTCTAGAGAGGTGATTTGTGTGTATGCTCTTGGATTGAGCTCTTGTCCTCCTTGAGGGAGTGGATGTAACAAGCATCATCTTGAATCAATCTATGAATGTTTGTTCAAAGATGAGTCCTCTTGTGTTTTCCTCTCTTTTGATGATTTTGGTGCTTCCTTGACCCGGTTGTTTTTTGTTGGTCTCTTGACCTCTTTTACCTTGCTATTGTGTGTGGGAATACTCCTAGAATCATCTAAATCATCAATCCCCCACGAGCAAGATTTGGATCAAGTTTTTCGTTTTGCTCGGTTTTAAACCCTCCTTTGGTAAAACCTAAAAAGGTCAAAACTTTTACGTGGATCTGGACGATCGTTGCTAGGAATAGGTTCCAGATATCTTTAGGGAGGTGTGTTCCAAATTTAGTCAAGTTTCATCGGGTAAATCAAAAGTTAGACCGATTTTCGTTTTGGTTTTGGGCTATCTGCACAGGTTCTGGACAAAATCGGTCAGACCGATTTCACAACGGCGGTCAGACAGCTAGTTGGCCACCGGTCTGACCGCCCCAGTGAGTTTAATCTCCACATTTTGGGTCTTTTGCTTAAGGGGTTAATCGGATTCAGCACAAGGCTTCCTCTGTGCTTCTACTAATCTTCTTAGCTTTCATAGCTATCGAAGAAAAGTTCGGTGCTGAATTTGATTAAGGCAAAAATCAAGAAAGCGTTTATTCACCCCCCTCCAGTCGTCTTTCCGGTCCGATATGAACCCTACAAATAAAAAAATATAAAAAAAATAGAACTAAATGTTACAATAAAGTTATGCTAAAATTATATATCGCTTGGTATTATAATTTTTTATTTTTTATTATATAATTATAGATAACTGATGGATAAAAAAAATTATAAACAACTAAAAATTAGCATAACCGTTGTTGTTATTTCACTTAAAAAACGTCCTACTTTGAAAGGACAAAAAAAACTGTCCGACCCGTGGACTCGCCATGCAGTATCTCCTTCCGTTTCTCTTCTTCGCGGTAGTAGCAGTGCCAGTACTAAACTGACGAGAGATCCGAGGCACCCTCTGCCGATCACATTTACCCTACGCACCACTCTCCTGGGTAGCTAGAGTAGTAAACTCTAGCCGTCCAGTCCAGCCTAGCAGTAAATAAATCCGCTGCACTGTAGCCAGAGTACGTACGAACCTGTAGGAATTTTACTGACCACCAACAAAAAATCTCTGCTAGCTGCTGCAAATCTGATGATAAGATGACAAGGAGAGGATCGGGAGAAGAGGAAGGCATCGATCGGCGATTTTTTTTCAACTGTTTGGAGCATTTTCGGTATTATTTTTGTAAAATTAACACTCGAAAATGTTTGTAGATAGGACGGACGGCTTCTGTGCCACCAGGTCACCTCGTCTGCACCACTAGTGGACGGTGGCACCTCGTCCATCTCCGCCCTGGCCTGATATGGTTACTAGTGCACTCGGGTCACCAAAGCTACGGTTCAAGACCGTGTGCGTGGAGGAGCAAAACGGGAAGAGGACGACAAGGCGAAGGTGGTGACGCGGATGTGGACACTGGAGGCGGTCGGAGTTGGCCGACGGCGAGCTCCAAGTGGCGGCGTGGATCGGTAGTGAGATAGTTCCGACGACGCTATGTAGAAAAAAATATGTGCATGACCATATCAGCCGGAGCAGATCTGTTCTAAGGAAGGACGAACGAGACGCCTCCGTTCATCAGCGGTGCGGATAAGATGATGTAACAGCAGCACGGAAGCCGTCCATCCCACCTATTTACAGGTAGGCCACGTAGAGAGGCCAAAATTATAGCAGATCGATCCGGATCCCGGTCGGACGTTTGCCAGCTACGTACCGCGTCTGAGCAGTTACTTACCGAGAGAGAGAGAGACGCGCACGGACGGACGCCGCTGGGAGCATGTAACACATCGCAACAAAACTTTTTGTGCTGGTTCGAAAGGCGCGGCCGCTACTAGGTATGCAAATCCTCCGCGCGATCGAGGTGGCAAAAAAACGTCGTACGGCGCTCGAAAGAGACGCCAGGTTGCACGAGAGAGAAGAAGAGGCAGGCCAGCCAGCACAAGATGGTTCTTGCACGACATTCGCTGCCCCCCCGGCCAGCCAGCCAGCCAGCTAAGATCGATTCACTAATAATAACGGGAAAACAGAGGAGGATGCGATCGTTGGTGTAGTCCAACAAAAACTGAGATGGATGGACGCTGGATTTTTGTCACTTCGGCGTACGTCTCTCTGCTCCATCTCTCTCTCTCTCTCTCTGTCATCTCATGGTTTCCTATGAGATCTTCACCTCCTTGTTGCTTGTTGTTAAAGAAAGAAACTTGAGGTTAGTGCTCACAAGGAGATTTAGTAGGTCTCATGATTGACAGTGACCGGTTATATAGCTCCATTGTTAATGGTTGATGGGGGAGGAAAAAGCATAATGTTCTTGGGGGTGGGGCCCACGGCAGAATTGGCAACATTGTGAGACTCCATGTTGCTATTTTGCAAACCCTATCCATCTGGATTGCTTAGAGGACAGGTTGGTAATTAGCGGAAAGGACTGGCATATCCATCTGTTGCTGTCATCCCCTTGCATGTATTTTGATATTTCTGGCTGCATCTTCTGCGGCAAAAGAGTTGAGTGCCTCTCTTCACCGCATTTTCCCGGCCACAATAGATCGATGACGGTGTCGCTAAGTGGTCAAGGCGAACATGGCTTATACTTCTAATCTTGCAATGCTGTCTAGGCCAGCATTATATCAGGCTTCGTCACCAAGGCTATTACCACACCGGATCGTAGGAAGCATTGCTAGCTGACGTGGCGCGGATGACCCGCTAATTTTGCGGATAACCAAGAACCACAATTTTTTCCCTCTCCCCCTCATCAGAAAATGCTACAAAAGACGACCATCCCCATGGTCAACTCAAAAGTAATTAGCTGGTGTTCTGACACGAAATTTTCAACTGCACATAGTACTGCTGCTACTACTAGCACATAGTCCATGCAAACAAATTAAATCCCGTTCCCGCCATCGTAAATAAGACATGCGCGTAGTATAAGTCGGCCACACGCTTAAGCTCGTACCAAAACGCTCTTGATTAAATGGAGCCGTATATATGCTGCATAGTACTCCTGTAGTCACAAACCAAGTCTTTCTGATATTGACGTGTCCCAAAATACAGTTTTGATAACATATTTATAAAATCTAATAAAACTATAATATTACGAAAGCATTTTTCGAGATGAATTTACACATTTGATTTTTATGTATCTAATCTAAATATTTAAAAAATATCGATAGTCGGTATAGATTTTTATACATTGAATTAACATCCAATCATATGACACATCAATCTCTACGCTAATTTAATGACCACAACAATTGTATTGTAAAGTGATTGAGAGAAAACCAAAAATCATCTTTATTCTGATCATATACATGTATATATACATGATGAAGAGTTGCCAATAAACCAAAGGGTGTCAATTTCAAAACTGTTTGTACATTGGGCATAACTGCTGTGCAGTTTTATTTTGTGTCATAACACTCCCCTTGACCAATGTGTCTTCATATGATCTTCTAATTCATCATCTTGGAAAAACTCCTCCCAAAAACCCTGTAGGGAAAATATGAGGAGAACCGATAGAATGGATATATCATGAAAACTCCTTTAAAACCCAAATGGGAAAATTTAAGGAGAAAAGTTGATATGGCATATATCTGCTCATATCTTCCTAAACCTGTGAGGAAAAGAGATGTATTAATGATTATGTTGTCATATTGCCTCATTAAAACCTTGATGAGAAACTCATAAAGGAAAAGAGTACAATATTTTATCCGAACGGGTTGAGTCTTAGGAGATTTCTCCCCGACATCCGCAAATCACGTAGTCTTCGTGATACCAATTCCATGAACACATTTTTGAAATGCGAAAGTTGGTAATGACTTGGTAAATAAGTCATGCGAGGTTATCACAAGACTTAGTTTGCAGAATAGTGATTTCCCACTTTCTTGCAATTCATGTGGGTAAAATAGTTTAGGTGCAATATGTTTTGTGATATTACTCTTTATGTAACCCGCTTGCATTTGAACAACGCATAGCGACATTATCTTCGTAGATAATAGTAGGTGATGAAATAACACCTATATCACATGATCTTGTATGTGATTAATCATTCTGCAAGCCATACACATTCACGTGATGCTTCATATAATGCAATTATTTCGAATGATTAGTGGATGTAGCCACTAGAGTCTGCTTTCAAGACTTCCAAGAGATGGTCGCTCCACCGTGTAAAAACACAAAGCTGCTTTGAGATCCGCATTATGGGGATCGATAAATAGCCACATCTGTATATCCTATTAAATCCATATTTTTATTCTTTTGAAAGAATAGATCGAGATCTTTAGTGCCTTGAAGATATCTAAGGATATTCTTCACTCCTACCCAATGTCTTTTGGTTGAGTAAGCCAGATCTAGCAAGTAGGTTTACCGCAAATGCAATATCCGGTGGTGCAATTTGCAAGGTACATAAGCGCTCCGATAGATCGAGATATGGAACCTCGGGTCCCAATAGCTCTTCATTTACATCTCGGGTCTAAATGGATCTTTCTCCTGTCTAGAGATCGAACAACCATGGGGTTTTCGATGGATATGCTTTGTCCATATTGAATTTTTCCAATATTTTCGGACATAGGTGATTGATGCACTAAAATGCCTGTATGAAGGTGCTCAAGTTGTATACCTAAGCAAAATTTGGTTTTACCCAAATCCTTCATTTCAAATTCCGTCTTAAGATGATTGCGTGCTTCATCTATATCTTGTGTGTTACCAATGATATTAAGATCATCAACATACAGTATATAATGCAAAATCTCGTTGAGGATCTTTTATGAATACACATGGGCAATCATCATTGTTGGAGTATCCCTTTTGGTTAGGAACTCACTTAGTCGGTTGTACCACATTCTACTGATCGTTTCAAGCCGTATAAAGACTTGTTCAACTTTACACAATACATATTGCGATTTGCGCTTGGATTCGAATTGAAATTCCATCGGAACTTTCATGTATATGTCCGAATCGAGTGACCTATAAAGATATGCAAATACTACATCCATCAAGCAAAAGCTAGATGATTTTTAATCGCCAATGAGATTAAATATCTAATGTTATTCCACTCATTATCGGAGAATATGTTTCATTGTAATCAATGCCGGGTCTCTGCGTGAACCCTTGTGCTACAAGCCTTGCTTTGTATCTCACCACCTCATTGTTTTCATTCCGCTTATGACGAAACCCATTTGAAACCGACAGGAATACTTTGGGAGGTGTATGTATCACATTGGTGAATACATTTCTTTTATTGAGCGAGGCTAACTCCGCTTGAATTGCATCCTTCCATTGGTTCCAAATCCGAGCGCTGCTTGCACTCTGCCATGGTCTTAGGATCTGGATCATTTTGAAGGTTGTTTGCAATTGTTGTGGAGAAATAAATGTCGACAATTGTAGTCTTACGATCGTATGATTCTCCGTAATCATTATAGTTAGTAGAAATTTCTTGACCCTGATGACTCAATGTTATTTCCCAAAACATTTGAGTCGGGTATTCCAATGTCCCGTGATCGATGAATTGAGTGCACTCGTTGATCCGGTTCAAGGATCCTTTGGTGTCTATCAACTTGAGGTTGATCTGCATTTACATTCTTTTGTTTCCTTTGTCGCTTGTTAGAAGTCGTGAAGGACCGAAATGGCAACAGAGGGGGTGAATGGTGCTTTAAAATTAATAACTCCCTTTGTCAGTAATTAAATAAGACCTACAAAGTCCTCTCGATATCTCAAGAAGAGTGAAGCAAAATCGAGAGAACAAGAAATGAAGTTTCAGATCGCTCGAGAAATCGGACGTTCGATTTTACCCGTGAGAGTTCCGCACCGAAGTTCCGGTTCAGCGGAAGTTCCGCCTCTGATAGTTCGCCATGGACAATCGGAGTTCCGATTGTCCCGAAGAAGAAAAACAGCTTTCGGGTTTTTCCCAAAAATCCAAAATGCGAATCTTGAGTGCTCTTCTCAGGTCAAGGTTCACAGGACATCATCCTAAACACCATCTTGACCTTATGGAGAAGAATCGCAAACAAAGATCCAATAATCAAGCTAAATATGGATTTCTTGAAGAAGGGGAAAGAAAGACCAAAACCCAAAATAGACACGATTCTCGATTCTTAGTTCATGAGACTTTGGGAATCCATTAGCAATAGCAAAACGACTCTAGATATCAAGTTTCATGCTATTTCATACGACGAATCAAAAGATACATCAAAACCTTAAATATTCAACATGAACGAGAAAGGGAATAGAGAAAGGCATAGGCAAGTAATCAAAACCTCAGAGATTCATTAAGAGAAATCAAAAGATTACAAGGAACCACAGAGGAATGATTACAAGATTTTCGCCATTCCTCTCAACAAACTCTCAAAGCAAAACAAACCTTTTGCTAAGGCTAACCCTAATTTTCTTTCTCCCAAAAGTCTAACCCTAACCTGTGGTTCTCCCTATTTATAGCCTTTGCTAATGGGCCTCCAACCCATTAAGCCCGCTACACCCGAACGGAACCGCCTCCACTTTTGCCGCTTATAAAAGACCCTTCGCCTTTGCGCACCTTCCGAAGCCTCCAGTACACCTTGTTGTGCACGACTGCAACCGCTTCAAGATTCGCGCCGCCTTCGACACATCCCAACCGCTTCGACCTCAACGCTTCTCGCGCTTAGTCCGTCCACGGTCTCGCCACGACTCCATCTTGATGCCCCGCAATCAACACGCAAAAAACACATCACATAGCATTGCACAATATCATAGCATCAATATTTGTATAAGACTCAAACTCATACAAAATCAAAATCACAATTTAACCTTCTCTCGCACAGCTCGACACAATCGGAAGTTCAAGATTACCACAAATGAAGTTCCGATTTCGAACATCCGCTTTGTCAGAATATCGGAAGTTCCAGCGCTCAACATCTGCGGTACTTCGATATCCTAACAACCGACTTTCCGGATATTTAATTCGATTTAAATTCTCGAGAGAACACTCAATGTCGGTATTATCGGACACTCGCTACCCTTGTGCGGAAGTTCCGATTTCCTTCAATGAGAGCAAAACCTGATAAATCGGAAGTTCCTATTTCAACACCGTAGTTCCGATTAATCGGAAGTTCCGCCCATACACAGTGTAGTTCCGATTTCCGACTCACCTTTAAACACCCAAACCGAAAACCTCAACTCTCAATCTAATCAACACACTTGTCAAATACTCATCACTCAGAGTGGAGGACCTCTCACATGGTCTCTCAAGTCAGATCCGCCATTTGTGCCGCATTACTTCCTCTTATTTTGAACCGGGAGTTGAGTGGTATTTTTCGTACCTCCACTCTTTCGTGCACATTTACAGCGGGTTATAGGATTTTGTGACACCTTTATAATCGATAAATGCATCATGCGATTATTTGCAATGTTTTGCAAATGAATAATTTTCAACTTGAAGCTCACCTACGTAGTACGTGGAGTGCGAGGCGGGAATGCCTTGAACATTCCAATTAATTTCACGCATTCATTTGGTATTTATTGTCTCCCTAATGCCGGAAATGCTCCTCATTGAATATGCAATCAGACGTCAGAAATGTGTCCCCGTTAGGGGTTCGAGGTATTTTATGATTGACGGTGATTTATACCCAACATAGATCCCAAGTTTCTGTGCGGTCCCATTGAGGTACGCGGTGGTGAGATCGACGTATGTAGCGCAACCGAACTTTCGCAGATGGGAAATATCCGTGGATTTCCACGCACTAATTGTAGCGGGAAGTGCTATGATATGCGCTGGGCGCAATTGTATTAAGTCGGCAGCTGTAAGATCGCATGACCCCAACATGATGTTGGTAAGTTGCACTCAGTAGTAATGGTCGTGCAATGAGCTTGATTCTCTTGATAAGAGATTCGCTAAACCATTTTGTGTATGAACATATGGAATGAGTGTTGAACTTGTATCCCAAGAGCCATACAATAATCATTGAAGGCATAGGATGAAAATTCAGAAAGATTGTCCATTCGAATTGATTGAATTCGATATTCGTGATGATGTGCTCGTAATTGGATGATTTGACCAATTAACTTAGCAAATGCATGGTTTCGTGTGGATAAAAGACACACATGTGACCATCTAGTAGATGCATCAATGAGAACCATGAAGTACCGAATGAGCCACACAATGGTTGTATAGGACCACATATATCTCCTTGAATGCGTTCAAGGAATTTAAGTGGTTCACTCGATTTTAAGATAAGAGGGTCTTAAAATCAATTTTCCTTACGACAGAAGTGCACACAAAATCTGAGGATTCCGAAATTTTGTTTTGATATATGTATGACTAATAGAATTGCTAATAATTTTCCTCATCATTCCAATGCAGGTGGCCAAGGCGATCATGCCATGTTTGGAATGTATTAGTATTTTGGAAAATTACTTTGTACGAATATGTTGAACGGATTTGATGTATGTATAGTACAATCCGAGTTTAAAGATGGAATTTTCTAGTACTTGTTTGCCATATCCGTTGTTTTTAGTTAAGAGTAGATATTCCTCTTTGTTGTCACTTTGGGTTTCAATATGAAAACCATTCTGACGGATATCTCTATAACTAAGTAGGGTACGTGTTGAATCGGGATACAAGAGTGCATCCTCAATCTCCAATTGTGTACCCATAGGAGAGTGATAGAAGCGCGACGAGCCTACTATCGCTGCATCGCGTCCAGCGATTGTTAAAATATTTCCTTTTCTCCTTGTAAGGGTTTGGAAATATTTTGTGTCCCTAAGTATAGAGTTTGTGGTACCGCTATCCACAAGGCATAATTCCTCCTCCATTGGATTGACTCCAAAATCTATATACACAAAGAAAAGAATTTAATGAAATTCTTGAAGTAATATATAGAATACATACAAACTTTATTTTGCAATATCGGATATGTTCGATATATGATTGTAGCATACAAGCTTACAATATAGATGACAACATTATTTATATTACAACATAAAAGTACTTAGTAGCTATGGAACTAGGAGTCTAATTGAGATCTCCAAGCATGTCGTGAGAATGAAATTCTTCAAGTGTGTCCTCGGTGCACATGAGATCATCCTTCTTTGTAGAGGCACATGTGTCTTTGAGTTCTTGAATGAACTTTTGAGAACATCCGGTTTCATCATCGTTGGATGTGAGATTGAAGTGTGCTTCAAATCGCTTCTGTTGAGCATCCTTGCCTTGAGGCAAAGACTGGAGGTAGAGGTTCACAAGATGCTTCGGGGTGCGGCATTTCTTGGTAGGATGGTTGTAGCAACCACACTTTTGACAAATCTCCTTTTTGTCAATTTTCTTACCAAAATTGCCTTTACCTTTCTTGAATCCGCTTGGTTTTTGCTTCATGTTGCGCTTTGTGTTTACCTTTAAAGTTCTTTGATTGGTCTTTTGAACCATTGAACTTATTGTTATTTTGATTAGCATGAACTTCAGGTAGTGGAGCAGCCCCGATGGGACGTTGCTGATTATTCTTTAAAAGAAGTTCAGCATGTTTTTCTGCCTGAAGTAAAGTATGCATAAGATCAAAATAAGTTTGGTAATTTGCAACGACGCCATGGTGGTTGTAGGACCTGTCAGATGGGAGCATTGTAGAGAGAGTCTTCTATTTTATCCGCATCTGCTGGTTCCTTCTCACAAAAACGCAATTTGGAGCAAATAGTATGAAGGGCATGGTTATAGTCTCCAACTGCTTTTGAAATCTTGGAGTCTAAGATGTGCCCATTCATGATTAGCCTCAGTAAGATAACAACTTCTTGCTCATATCTATTTTGAGGGCTATCCATAAAGTAAGTGGATTCTCCTCATACGATATTCCGCCTTTAAATCGGATGTATGTGATTCCGTATTATGTTTAAAACGGAATATTTCACAATATCTGGAGGAATTTGATTCATGGGAGGATTAAATATCACCCTTTCCAACCCACGTGTGGTGAGGTTGATCTTTAAGTCCATAGCCCATGTAGGGTAATTGGTACCATCGATAGCGAGTGGCTCAAAATCTTTGGTAGCCATTTAAAACCTACATAAAAAGTACACCATAAATAATTAATTTACATGAGGTAAATTAATGTGTATGGTATTGTTGTAATAAAATGCAAAATATATGGAAAACAATATGAGTATTGTATGCCAAATGAATATATATACCCAAATTAAATATAACGTGTGGTTATATTTATAATATCAGATAATCACAATATTGGTGGTGAACACCAATTTATTGTATGGCATAGCGTACAAAAAAATGTAGCAAAAGGGCCATAAATTGTGATAATGTGGTATTTATGTTAGGTATAATATTTTGCAAAAATTCCAAATTATTAAGTACAATGGTACTCATTAAATGGGAATTTTGAATTTTAATTTTGCTAAAGATAGCAAATTTTAAATATGGTCGCAATGCGTATTGCAAATAAATTACAATAAAATAATAATCATATATATGTAAAACATATAAATGTGAATGCACATTTATTTAAATATTTACATAATTTTCGATCTGTAGGACCGAAATGCAAATTTATAATAGGAATTTATTTAAAATAAAGATTCCGCATTTCCATGAAATACAGGGGAAAATACAAAATCGTGACAACTGGTGAAGCCCATTTGGCCTTTGGCCCAAAGGGAGGTGGGATTAATTTGGGCCAAGCCCATTTAATGACAAATATATATAATGGAAGGGAGTTAGGGTTTCTAACTCCCAAACCCTAGCCACCACGGGAGCCATGCACGGCCATTGGAAGGAGCCGCCGCCGCCATTGCTGCTGCCGAGGGTCGGCGGCGGCCATTGCCGCAAGCATCGGGGTCGGATCATGCTGCCGCACGGCCCGGCCACATGCTTGCGCCGGCCAAGGCTGGCCGGATCATACGGCCAGGCCATGCGTGTGATCATACGGGCGCGCCTTGGCGCCGGCCAAGGCTGCTGGCTGATCAAGGCTGGGCTGTTGCGTTGGCCGCCGCCCGCCGCCGCGCTGGCCGGGCGGCGCGGCGCTGGCACGCGCATGCGCGCGGCCAAGGCTGGGATCGGGCGCTGCGTGATGCCAGGCCATGTAGGGGATCATGGCCGGGCGCTGGCCGGGTCGGCGCGCTGCGGCGCTGATCATGGCCGGGCGCTGACCATGCTGGCCGGGCGCAAGGCGGCGTGCCGGGCCGGCTTAGCGCGCATCTGCGCCGGCCAAGGCCGGGCCGGGCGCTGCGTCGCCGGCCACGCCATCTGCGGCGCGCAGACTCTTTTTTTTATGTGGATGAGAACTCATCCTGCGGAGGATGCTTGTATGGGTTGCGATCCGAGACCGGTCGACGGTTGTCCGCGCGGAGGCGTCTACGCGGCCGCGCAGAAGGACCATAGCGTGGGGCCTTCGCCGCTGGTAACGCCGTCGCCGCCCATGGACGACGATGAGCCGGCCGAGAGCCATGACCGTGGCGATGATGGTAGTGGTTGCGGGCGTGGTGGTGGAGGCTCCTCATGGAGAGGAGCGAGAAGAACATGCAAGTTCTTGTGCAAAGAATCAACTAAAGCGAGGATCTGCAGAAAAGCGTTTTTGTGATTGTCACAAAGTGCTATTACCTCTTGTTTTCTATTTGTGTGAAAGCAGGGTGCTGATAACGTATTGTAAAGTGATTGAGAGAAAACCAAAAATCATCTTTATTCGATCATATCGTATATATACATGATGAAGAGTTGTCATAAACCAAAGGTGTCGATTTCAAAACTGTTTATGAGACGTGATAATCTGCAAAGTAGCTTTATTTTGTGTCATAACAAATTGATTTAAAGTTAATTTTTTTCCAGGGGATTTAAAAATAGCAAATCCGTTTTAAAATTTAGCTATACATATTTTTCCGTGTACTCTGTAAAGTACTCGCGTTAGCAAAATAATGACGGTGATGGGCAGCGGAGACGACGCGTGCAGGACCTAATGATGTTGACCGCGCTTGCCGTTCGTTTTTCCCAGCCATAGCTGGCGTGCGTGTGTATGTGTTGTATGATCTGTCCACACGACGGCAAAATTAAGTGGACCGGGGTGGCCGATGCGGGCAACGGGAGAAGCAATAACTCCGCAAACAACTACTCCGACGCCACCAGCAACGCGCGAATACTCGACGGATCGACCCATCGTCCGATGCGCCTCACGCACGTATGCCGCCGTCCGCCAATGAGTAGGTTGGGCTCGGCTCGGGCTGGTCGTTCGAGAGCGTCAGGGAGGACGCCCACACAAGTGGGGGAACGTGGCGGCACATTGCTAGCTAATTAGCCTATCACAACTACAACACCACGAGAGAGAGAGAGAGAGAGAGAGAGAGAGAGAGAGGGAGGGGAGGGACGCATAAAAAAAAAGAATTGAATGGAATATACGAGGAGAGGCAGGGGGCAGGCGCTCATTGTCCATTGGAAACTAGACTAGAAAAGGGTTCATGCAGCTGTCATCCCACGCCGGAACCCTCTCCTCCAGCGAAGAGCCAGAGCCACGGCCACGGCCTCGCACCTGTCCCTCCCCTTCCCTGCTTCTCCCCCTCTCCTCTCCTCTGCTCTTAACATATCCCTCTCCCTCCCTCTCTCCTGAGATAGAGAGGTTATGGAAGGGTATCTTTCAACCACTTGGAAACGAATCGAGAGGGAGGAGGAAATACGGAAGGTCAGGCCTCTCTGCGAAGCAGTGAACCGGATCGGACCAAACCGACCCGGCCAAAACCACTAGCTAGATAGATAGCTACACACCGATCGATCGGGTGAAAGAGTCCAGGTTTAGCTTTACTATCTGTTTGATCGATCCAGGCCATCAAGAAAGATCGAAGAGTCCACACCGGGAGGGAGGCGACGGGCAAAGAGCTAGCTGCGCGAGGCGTACGTCGTGTGGTTACGCGCTAGCTGGAGATGGCGGCTTCGTCGTCGTCCTCCGCTGGTGGGTCGCCGGCCCACGCTCCGGGCGGAGGAGGCGGGGTCCCGCACCACCGGTCGCGGTTCGGCGACACGACGCTGACCAAGGTGTTCGTGGGCGGCCTGGCGTGGGAGACGCCGTCCAAGGGGCTGCACGAACACTTCAAGGAGTACGGCGAGATACTCGAGGCCGTCGTCATCACCGATCGCGACACAGGCCGATCCAAGGGCTACGGATTCGTACGTCCTCTCCTCCCTTGCTCTCGCTATATGCCCCGGCCGGCGATCGATCGCTCGCGCGCCGCCGTGCGTATATATGTGCGCTTGATCTCATCTCATCAGATGCTTGCACGTGCTTTGTCTCTGCAGGTGACGTTCCGGGACCCGGAGTCGGCGCGTCAGGCGGTGCAGAACCCGAACCCGGTGATCGCCGGCCGGCGCGCCAATTGCAACATTGCATCGATGGGCCCGCCCCGGCCCGCGCCGCCGAGAGGTGAGCAAAACAAGGAACCGAATCAATGCTCTCTCCCTCTTTTTTTCTCCCTTCCGTTCCTTGGAAGAGCAAGCTAGGAGGCATGCGCATGTGCATCAGTGCATGGCAGTAATAACTAGGACATGATTAGCCGTAAGCGGCCGTACGCAATTAACCGGATAAGCTTGATTAGGCCAGGCTCTTTTTTTACCCCTAGTGTTATTTTTCTTCTTCTTCTTCTTCTTCCTTGCGTGCGAGTTGCGACGAATGCGCTTTGGTAGGGGTAAGGGTAATTGTATTGGCAGATGGGTGGGGCCAGGTCCAGCTGCTGAACTAAAAGCCTAACACACTGGGCACCAGCACACAGGAAGCAGGACGACGACTTCGAGTACTAACTGCATCTTCATTGGGTTGGGAGGGGAGGCAAGAGTCAGACACCAAGCATGGCTCATCACTCATGGCCTCATGGCTGTGCTACCTTGCCCAGGCTGGCCTCAAAGTTACCATTACTAACCAGGCGTGTAATCTGAGTGGCCTATTGGTATTGATTAATCAGCATAAGCATTTGTCAGAATGGCGGTTATGGGATGGTTGATTAGTGGGGCTGAACTAGGATTTTTTTGGGGGGGGGGTTGCTTATTGGGAAATAATTTGCTTTAACTGAATGCATGTAAGTGGTCATCTGTAAAATCGTTCCAGCGCGAATGAGGTGTAAAGGGGATGGATGGAGATTATCGCTGGAGAATCGGGGCCGCTTTTCTTTTCCGGTGAGATCGGTGGAGAGCATTAGGAAATGTTCCATCGCATATACTAGTACTACTCTTGTACGTAGTAGTCTCTGACCAGTTTGGGTGGGTGTCAAGTGTATTGGAGGAATAGATACTACTACTTGATGTTGCGCATGGAATGGGTTGGTTTTTTCCCCTTTGTTCCTTTTCCCCTTCAATTCATTTGTGCTCCTTCACTTCAATTAATATGCATGTCCTTAGTCCGTATGATTTTAATCCTCAGTGTGTTGTCCTGTAAACATGTAATGCTGGATCATCTAGTCTCTATTTGAGTACCATATGACCCTGTTTGTTTAGACTTAGCTTTTTATTATAAATTAAAGCCTTTTTTTGCTTAATTGGCTTATAAGCCCCCTTTTTAAGCCAAGTTTTGGTGTTTAGTAATCCGGCTTTTTATAGGATGTTGGCTTATTGAGTTGTGTGTGAAGGATAAAAAGTCTGAATTGCTCTTGAGGGTTTGAAGGATGTTTTTAAGGATGAATTTAAACTTATTTTTCATGGGATTTGTAACTATGACGATACGCAAGTGTACATATGAAACAAAAAAGTTTTGCTTGTTCGTGCATATATTAATTATGTACATTATGTAATGAAAGAAATTAATATAGAAAGACATATTTTAGCCAACCAAACAAAATAATATCCGATCATATCATAATAAAGTATCGCTTGGGTCATAATCTTCATTAAGATCACATCTCTCGAAAATCTCATCACGTAAAGCACTATCTTGGATAAAATTGTGTAGTGAAAAAGAGATTCATGTTTATATACTTGAATGGCATTTTGGGGTAATTTTAGCGAACTTTAGTGGTAATCGCTATTCTATTCCGCAAAGCCAAAAAGACTCTTCCTGGCTTATGGCTTTTAGGCTAAATAGCTTAAGCTTTTATAAATGCATAAAAAGCCACCCCTTTATTTAGGCTTAGGCTTTTTTGCTTATAAGCCAAAGAAAAAGCCTAAACAAACAAGGCCTATGTATGGTGCTTTTCGAATAAGTGGGTTGGAATGGCAGTAATGGTCTTTTCTCCTCTCTTTTTTTCTTCTTCTCCATGACAGTACAATTGGATCGGCATTTTATTTAATACAAAACGGTTTAGTGCAATACATCACAACAGTACCAAACCGGAGTAGGTTGTAGTGCTAGCTAGCTACACTAGTCTTGAATTATTTGGCACTCTGCTAATCTATGCAGTGTTCACTTCAAGAAACCTATATTGTTATATTTCTCTTCTAATAATAGACCACAATAATGCAGGCTTCAGAGCAAAGCTGATTTCAGTGTGTCGTAAAGCTAATGGTTTCATAGGCAATTAACCTGTGACTGTGATAATTATCAAAACCATAGTAAGCACCCATGCACCCAGTCAAACCCAGTCCCACATAGGGCACATGGTGATACCTCCCAGCTGCACAGGCCATACAACTGCTTTGCAAGTGTAATACATACGCCTGCTACCTCTGCACAGTTCATTAATTTGTTTGGTGTGCGTTGTTTCCTCTGCAGCCTATAACCTGTCATGCCTAAATTATTTCCTCTGGTTTCTCTCCCTGCAGGGAGGGCCCCGCGTGGGCCCCACTTGCCGGATCAGCCACCGCTGGGCCCACATTACATGGGCGGCAGGTTGCCGTCGCAGCAGATGACCCCTCCTGGCGCTGTGTTCTACCCTTCTCAACACGGGTGAGTATCATATCCCACTATATACCATCAGCTCCCCTTTAAAAGCTCTGAAAATAGGCAGCCACAACTCAAAGAGTTCACGATGATGCATGCATGATACAACCATTACGTATGTGGGCTGAATGTGATGTGTAGTACTCGTACATCATCGCCGCATTAGTACGCCGTCATCGTGGGATCTGAGCACACTGCAATCCTGAATCCTCACCTGGATTTGCTGTGGCAGCAGCACTACTGTATCATTACCACCACCATGTCATATTACCTATCCCCTTGGAGTTTGCATTGTGTTCTCTTCTATTTGCAATTCAAACAAGGATAGGTAAAAAAAAAAAGTGTTGTTAGGTAGTGGCAGCTCCATGCCATGGCGGTTGCCATTGGTGGTTCAGAGAGACGTACACAGTTTTACGATATGGATTTGAGGTAGATAGCGGTTTTTATCGTCTCTATTCAGAGATCTTACATGCTGACCATGAGCTAAATGCCATAGATACTAGATAAGAGTAACAGATAAGGGGAGCAACTAGAGCCCGAACGTCTGATTTGGACGCTATCTTCGGACGCGTCAATCACCATCCGATCTTCGTAACAACGCAATCTGCCTATGGTCGGATGGCCCAACAAAACATTTCGATGGCGCGTAAGTTATCCGTCCACGCAACAAAAAGGGAAATAATGCCCCCGTTTCTTCCAGGCACATTGTCTTCAACCACTTGCCCTCGGGCATCTTCTCTCTTGTGCTCCAAGAATTCTTTGCAACATCCACTCCAATAACTCATCTGATCAAAACCGGAGTATGTGCCACCAAATCACCCATTCACAATTTGTTGCGCCAATTTTGTTTGCAGCAAGCACAACAATGGGTCACTGAACGTTCAACAAAAATCCACTGTTTTGGCAACAAATCCATCATATAAAAAAAAGATGGCGCGACAAATGGACTACCCTATTGCAACAAAAAAATACCACAACAAATGCCTCTTGCTGTAAGATTATTTTGAGACAACACCTGCAGCATGCCTACTTAGAGGAGAAAAGCGAGCAACACTTCTTGCAACAATGGAGAAAAGGTGAGGCAACAATTCAAGACCACCTGCAGCATGTCTACCCAGAGGAGAAGTGCGCGGACAGCGGAGTGGCAGGTCTCGTGGGAGGAGGATGCCGATCTGGTGCCTCGCTGCGGCACTCCTAGACTTGGCAAGGCTGGTCGGGTGTCTCGTCACTGGCCGTGGCGTTTGTCCGACGAGGGTGGCACCAGGAGGAGGAGGATGTTGCGGGCTTGGCCTTGGCCTTGGCCTCGGCCTCGGAGCTCGAAGGAGGAGGCAGCAACGTCCTGCACAGCTCCCACACCTCAGCGTCTCAAGAGGCCTCGCACGCAACCACTGCTGCCACAGCGCGAGGTGAAGCAGGAGCTTGAGCTGCGGTGAGAGACGGGACATGCCGTGGTCGGTCGAATCAGCAGAGGAAAAAAACGAAGAAAGCAAGGGTGAGCTTGCATGGAATACGAATGAGTGGTGAGCGACTAGCAGAAAAGATAAGAAATGGATGGTGATGCATGAAGATGGGTGTATCGGTGTAGTACTGTGAGGCGTCCATGCGTCCGGACGCACCGTCGTTAGCGATACCCATAGATAAGTCGTACTTAGCTGATCATTTGAATTGAGGAACGCACGGAGAGGTTGTTTTTTCTAGTAGTTGATGGGGCGGTTCCTGCTGCCTCTCGTTTCATTTTCACGCCGGCGAGTGAGGTCGGGTTCCTTTCACTTTCACGGCGCAGCTTTCGGATATTTTGTTTCCTTAGTTGGACAGATGGGTTCAGTTGCCAAGGAGCACAGGCGGGCCCACGTGTCCCTATTCCCCTCCTGTTGGACCCTGCGAGGAGGCCATTAAATATGGCCCGATGGGAGGGAGAGCAGCTCAGCAATGGGCATTCAACTCTGTTGGTCCCACCGTCTTCCCTAGACTACCATGGGGTGGTGCCTTCCGTGCAAACACACACTGCAATTTGTTGGCTTGCTGCAGAGTTAAATGACTCTATTCAGATCATGGTGCCACTTGGCTATTTTGCTAGAGCATTGCATTTTTCTGCTCTTAATTGGGTTAGGGTTTTCTGTACTCCATATCAATGTACAGATCGTTGGAGCAGGATTCCATGGCCAGTTTGGGACTCTAAATATTGGTGGTTTTTTGGCCGAGAACAAGTTGTCGAGTTGTTTCTGCATTTATTCATATGCAAGTTAGAAGTTGGTGGTTTAAAAGTTTAATCCTGAGCTTAATTTTGAGGGCAAAAAAGATTAGTGATGATACGGCGATATTTAGACATTTCCTTTTTTTAGTGCAGTTTTTTTTCAGGCCAAGGAATATTGTTTTATTTGTTAGGAATTAATATTAGGCAGTTAGGCGTTTTTACGTTATTGCAAGTTGACGAATCAAGCTCCCTTTTTATTTATGAACTATTAATACCACTACTATATAAATGAAAGTACAGAAAAAGGCAAGTGTTTGTTTGATATGGTCCTAATTTTAGCTAGACATATAGTAGTGTCTGAGATAAGTTTGGACTTTACAGCCATGATAGTCGGTAGATATGTCTCCGAGAGACATTGGTGGGCTCGTGCTCAGCTGTCAATCTTTATAACGCACTGAAGAAGTTATGCGAACTTTTGCAGGTACTGGTACCCACCTGATTACCCATATCAACAGGCAAGCATTCCATTCATCTCCTCCTTCAATGTCATTTCTGTTGTTTTACTTCCATCACATGCAGTTTCTCCTTGCTGCACTCATCTCCAATAAACTGACAACAGTGCTCAAAAGAAGGGATAAGTTCCACTGTTTGGAGTTCATGGACTGAAACTCTGAATTCAGGAGAATTTAAGCCACTTCGTAAACTTTGAATGCTGGCAATTTTTAGCATTGAATTTTGATTAGCTGCATGGATTTCATTTCAAATTAGTACAACAAGCTATACTAATGTCTATCGGAATCAGATGCTAGCACAAGTACAGACCATCTTATTTTCCATTTGGTAATCTAACTAAAACCATGCAATGTCTGAAAATTCATCAGCAGGCCGTGTACAATTCTCAAGTACTGCAGCATTACTACACTCAGCTGTATGGTCCAACTTCCCCTTCAACACCACCCTACACGTACATGGGGTACATGACAGGTGGCCCGGGTCCGAGGACTGGCTTCTCACCGATGCAGCAAGCTGCACAGCCACCGTTCTTTCAGCAGCCAACGGCCCAGACTGAGGGTTCTTTCCCGCCAGGTCCTTCGCTTCGGCCTGATTTTAGACTCCAGTTACCTCCTCATGCAATGTCAAGGCAATCTGACGATACATCTGGTATGTCATTCTTAGCCTACCATTCAGTTACCTTTGCTGTTCACTGTTGAAACGAAAAACAAAAATTGCATTTCAGTTGATTTATTCTGTTGTCATCTAGAATGTACCTGTTCCTATGACATCCTGTAGTTAGCAAATCTGGTTTCAATTTTGCCATTCAGAGAAATATAGTTCAGGTTTTGAGGGTTAAATGTATAAATATAAGTGAACTGCAGCATTTTCTCTCTCTCAACAGCACCATCATGTTTTCAGTAGAACTCACGCCTTATTTGCTGAAATATGTTGCAGGTTCACAATCAACCCCTCCAATCTCTGCGACTGCAGCTACAAGCACAGACAACCAGGAAGCGCCAAAACCCATAAGATCAAATTCAGATCTAAACACCTCGAGCTGACTTGCTGAACTGAAAATTCTGCCAAAATGATTTGGTGTCGGTCTGGTGCAGACTATTGGTGGTCTGTAACAGAGTTCCAAGATACTCACTCGTTGACTGAAAAAAAAAGCATCCAAAGTTTGTTCTTTCATTATTTCTGATTCTTTTCTAATTTTTGCAATGAATTTCTTTGGCGAATCCAATGTACGGCCAAATCTGAATTTTACGTCAAAGAAATCTGAAATTTGCCAGAATAAGTTCCAGAGGCACGCTGCTGTTAGTTATCTTCACTATGAGTATGCAGTACTGTTCTTGCAACACTGTACTGTTACAGAATAGGGAATGATTCATCGTTTATTCTGCAGTACGACAGATGAAACTGCAGACAAACAAGAAACACTGACAAAATGATATTGAAGAAGCAGAGCTTGCATTATTGTTCATCTTGTTTTCACATTCCAGAATTAATATGAGAATACAACAGTGTGATACAGTTGAAAATAGTTACATCATAGTTGCCCATTTCATGAGCAGTGCTGATTCAACAATATTTCAGCTTGCAGGATCACTTCCTGCAAGCAAAAAATCGACTAACTGGTCAATGCTCGCACTCGAAGTCCCGCCTTCCTCCGTTGCCGCCATGGCTTTCTTCTTCCCCGCCGTCGCTTTCGCTCTCATATCCCTGCCTTTCTCGCCATCAATGGCCTCGCGCACGAACCGTGACACCTCCTCCCTCATCACGTTGTTATCAATCTCCAGTCCTATATCCCACTCGGTGCAAGCATATCGGCAGGTGGTCACCTGCTCGGCGAAGAACGGCCAGCAGATCTTCGGCACGCCAGCGCATGTGCTATCCAGCGTCGAGTTCCACAGGGAGTGCGTCGGAAACTGCCCAATTGCTGGATGCGTCAGGAGTCAGGACTTGTTCCTGCGGACACCAGCTCAGAAAGATCCCTCTCTCTTTAGTCTCATTAACGAACTCCTCCGGAAGCATGGCTTTCTCAGTTCTCGCCGGTGACGTGGTCAGGCCTGATGACCCACAAGAAGGGCCGGCCGCAGTGCGCCAGGCCCCACGCAAACTAGGCGAGATAAGACTGTTAGCCCACTTTAGCCCACTCGACAGTGTCTACACAAGCGAACACTTTAACGTCTCAACTCAAACACACACGGTACACCAATCAACTAAGGGTGAACAAGTGAACACAAAAACGTTTTTTTTTTGTGCGGCCAAATGCCACACATTTTACTGTTTTCCTTCTTTTTATTTCACATCCGAGCATGCCCACTACTGATTAAACGTGTACTAGCACGTTTCAGATTAATGAAATGCTATTATGCTAATCAAACAAGGAAGAAACTCAAACGTAATTGCCGGCACGGGTGTTTGCGCAGTGGTCGCTGACTTCACGTCGTGCCATGTGTTTGTGCAGCGGTTGCGCCTCACGCCTGCGTGCGTTCGAGGCCGTGCCAACGTGTTGCCGCGCCTGGAGCCTCGCCACGTGAGCCCTGGGCCGAGCTACCGTCGTGCGTTGCCTACGGCCGAAACCGCCGCCGCCAGCTCCACTGCCTACTGCGCACTGCCACTCCGCGGCACCTTCACGTGAACCTCCAGCAGCCGCTGCCGACCACGCCGCCGCCAAGTGCCACCGCCCGCGCCGCCGCCGCCAAACGCGGCGCTTGAGGCACTCGCCGCCTCCGCGTCGCCGTTGAGCGCTCTGCGCGTTGCCTCCGCGTCGCGGTCAAGGCATCGCCGCGCGCACGGCCGCCGCCGCACCACTCCACGCACGCGCTCCTTGGCCGCTCGCACTCTGCCGCGTCATCGCGCGCCGCCACACGCTATCGTCTCTCACGTCCGATACGCGTTGCCACACGCCGCCACCGCGCTGCGCGGACAGGCAGACCGACTGTGCAATGTTGAGGGTGAGCACAAAGAGTCGGTTGCAAGTGCGGTTTACCTGAGCAAGTATGTGACGCCGCCGATCACGGATCGTGAGCACGCCATCCTGGATGAGCGTCTGGTAGCCGTTCTCGTCGAGCTACCCGAGCCTCACTATGTTGCTGCGCAGTCGTGGGATGTAGTATACCCTCGTTAGCGCAAGTTGCTCCCAATTCTAGCAGGTGAACAGGACGGTACCACGCCCGCGTATGTTCACCACCGAGCCGTCGCCGAACTTGATGGAGCCAATGACGCCCTCGTCCATCTCCGCGAAGCTTGCTTGGCACCCGGACATGTGATTGCTGGCACCGGTGTCCAGGTACCAAGCGTCATCGTAGGCGTCCTCCTCGCGCGCTAGATGCACTTGCGCGTGCAGCTCGTTGAGCACCACGTCAGTGTTTGCGCTCACAGAAGCCTCAGTGAGCGCGCACACCTGTACCATGAGAAGCGTAGGTTCGTCGTCGTCGCCGTCAACCTGTGTCAGATTAACTTTCTCGGTGCGCTTAGGCTTGCGGCAGTTCTTGGAGTAATACCCGTACTTATCGCAGTTGTAGCACTGAACCTGCGACATGTCACGGTGCATACTGGACGAGCCACCGTCCTTGCCGTCATGCCCGTCTTTGCCGCGCCTATGGCCACGTGGCTTACCGCGATAACGGTTATCACCGCCGGAGGAGCTATCGCCTTGCTCTCTCTTCTTAGCGCGCCACTCCTCTTCAGTGAGGAGCAGACGCCCACCGGAGCCACTCGAGTTATCGCGCGCATAGCGCTGCTCTACTGATCGAAGCCGACCGGTGAGCTCTTCGATCGACAACGTGCTCAAGTCAAGCAGTGTCTCGATCGAGATTGTCACCTCTGTATACCTGGATGGCACAACACGAAAGAATTTCTTAACTACCTTTTCTTCTTCCAACGTGTCACATAGGATCCAGAGATTGTTGACGAGTCCCGTGATCCTCATGAAGAAGTCATCCACTGACTCCCCATCCTCGAATTCGATATCCTCGAACTCCTTGCGAAGCTTCTGTGCATTCGCCTCACAGACACGCTCGACGCTCATTCTTATCGTCTTCATGGCGCCCCACGCTTGCTTGGCCGTGTCTTTCACCGCCAGGCGTGGGCGATTTTCGGCGATATCAAGACGGAGGATGGCGGACAACGCCAGTCTATCATCGCGGTAGTCGGTGTTGCCAGGTTCGATCGCCTCCCACAGGCCTTGTGTCTGCAGATTCACCCTCATCACAAGGGCCTAGTCGGTGTAGTTTGTCCGCGTCAGCGTTGGGTAGACCATCGATCCCGTCGTCTCCCTTACCACCCGCTGCACCACACGCTCTTGCCCGCCGTTGCTGCCGGATCCAATCTCGCGATCGTCGTTGCCGCCGAGATTGGTCGCGCGAGTAGTGCTGCCGTCGCCTTGCTCTAGAGACGACTTAATAGGAGAACGTGAACCGTCACGCGCCATCGCTAAGCATCAAAGCTACTCGACTCTGATACCAATTGTTAGCCCACTTGACGATGTCTACGCACGAGAACGCTTGAACGTCTAGACTCGAACACACACGCACGGTACACCAATCAACCATGGGTGAACAAAGCGAACACAAAAACGTTTTTTTTGTGCTGCCAAATGCCACACATTTTACTGTTTTCCTTCTCCTTTTTATTTCACATCCGAACATGCCCACTACTGATTAAACGTGTACTAGCACGTTTCAGATTAATGAAATGCTATTATGCTAATCAAACAAGGAAGAAACTCAAACGTAATTGCTGGCACGTTTCAGATCAATGAAACGTTATTATGCTAATAAAAGAAAACAGGAAACTGAAATGAAACGTCATTATGCTAATCAAACAAAACAGGAAACTGAAACGTAATTGCTGTAGTTACCATGCAAATATTAAAGATGCAATCAAAGGATTGATCAACAGAGACGACGACATCACGGTGATGCTGCCGAAGTTGACGTACACGACCGAGCCAGGCTGCCGGGCGTCGAGCCACCGGAGGCAGCTCGTGTCCTCCTTCCAGAGGTTGCCGCCCGTCGCGTCCAACTCGGGCCGCACCGCGGCTCTCGTGAACGTCAGCAGCGGCCCGATGATGTACACGCACGGGAAGATGCGGCGAAGCGCGCCGACGACGTCCTGCTCCACCGCGTCGAACGTGTTGAGGATGAGCCCCTGCGCCTCGCCGCTATCGAAGTCGAGCATGATGTCGTTCCGGTCGGTCCCGCGGACGAAGCTGGGGATGTCTCGCAGCCGGACGTCAGGCATGCCGGGCACCCAGTCGAGGTATCCGTTGGTCAGGTAGCAAAGAAAAAACTTATCACACATTTTGGAGTCATTTGCACGTGGGACCTAAATGACATAAAAGGAATCTTGATATTAGTGTAGCTACAAAACTTTGTTTAAGAGCATATACGATACAGGTGTTTAGAGAGAAGTTTAGCAAATAAAAACTATTTTTGGCCAGGTAGGATGGATAGATACTTATTTCGTAGCATCGATGTTTAATCAGGCACCGGTGCTTAACAGATGTTTTTGTATATAACTATATCTAATAAAAATATACAACCATCTAAGCACTTATAAAAGCTATACTTGTATTTGAGAAAATAACTTTTGCATAATTAAGTATTTGATGATGTGGCTCTATTTTCTCTTTAAGCACCATGTATAAACTTCATGTGTTGTACATGCTCTTATACATCCTATCGAGATCTTTGGCAGGCAGCGGTGCTATGTAACCATACATTCCTTCGCGGTAGTGTGTTAGTAAGACAAGAATGCAGCAAGGTTTGCAAGAAATGAACGAACCCAAGAGAAAGCCATACATATTTAAGAGTTCGAGCACATTCCCTACATGCCCAATCAATTGAAGCTGAGTGGACAGCGTGTGTATCCGCGCGCTCCGGAGGCCGCCGAGCCTCCCATTAATTTGTTAATTAGCGTGCGTGTCGTGTGAGTGAAAACAAATTATCGAACATTAAGTAATAATGGCATAGTGCTATTATCACGCGAGGGATTTATCTTGTACCGTAGTAGCACTGTAATCGTTGATCCAAGCTGTTCTTACGAATCGGATGGCTCAATTATCCTAATGTCACCATGTTGTGCTTATTTACCATTGCCAATAGCAAGGATGTGATTTCCAGTGTGAGTGGGTTGTGTGCGTCCACCTTGTACCCCTAAGAAAATTGAAGATGATGTCCTTGTCAAATGTCTTTCAGCCAAACCAAACGTGACGCATCTTGCGTTCTTTCACACCGTGGCTGTTTTCGTACAGGCAAAGCCTAAAATACTCATAAGATTGCATCGTAGAATTCATCCCCTTAGCCTGGCTTGGTCGTTCACTCTGAGATGAACATGGTTCCTGTTCTTGAGACACCAAATTCTCCACTACAAAATAAAACATCCCAGGGGAGGGGCGGGGCGGGCTAACATAATTGACTTGAAACAAATTCAGCTTGCAGAATCATCAATCCCTGCACGCAAGAATTTGATCAACCGATCCATGTTTTTGCTCGACGAACAACCGTCCTCTGTCGCTTCCCTGGCCTTCTCCTTCCACACCATCGCGTTCACCCTCAGCTCCTTGCCTCTCTCGCCGTCCATCGCCTCGTGCACGAGCCGCGCCACCTCCTCTCTCGTCACATTGTTGTCCATCTCCATTCCGATCCCCAACTTGGCGCACACGTACCGGTAGTTCGTCGGCTACCGGGAAAAGAATGGCCAACAGATCATCGCACGCCTGCGCATATGCCTTCGAGCATCGAGTTCCACCCGCAGTGTGTCAGGAACAACCCTACCGACAGGTGGGAAAGGACTAGCTCTTGCAGGCACCAGCTCGCCAAAACTCCCCTTTCTTTAGTATTTTCAATGATTTAGTATCGATCTTACGAATGAATGTTGGAGACTTTCATTAAGTTAGATCTATACAGAAAAAGACCCAGGGAATTTATATAGGTTCATGCCTTCTACTGAGAGAATAATAACCATACTCCTGTGTTGCTATATTAACTATGCTTTTACAACATAGGAGAAATCACTAGAACTATGACTTAATGACTTCTGTCTGTTGATTGTGTTTCTGATCGATTTGCTTCTGATTTGTTTCTGTCCACCGACTTTACTCCTTGTATAGCTCATGAAGATGTGACAGTTATTCATGCTAAGAGGCACCTTGTCATCTGATGTAATACACACATTTAAGGATAGTTATTGTCAAAGGCTAACCCTTCCACGCCGCCTTACAGTTATGTTAGAAACAAAGACTTAATATGTGCAGTTATCCCGAAGAATAACAACACATATTAACTATTGTGTGCATTAAACACATCGCATAAGAGTCCCTAGTCAATTGTGTTCATATATATGTAGGCTTTGTTGACTACATGGCGATCGTAGTTGACATGGCCGTAGTAGAGCTTACGACTATGAGGTGGTCGTAGTAAGTCTTACGGCCACGAGAATCTTACGAGCACTAGGTATTTGTAAAAGTACTTATGCCCATATAGAGTGGTCGTAAAATAGTTTACGATCATTTGGTTAAATTTTTCCCTATTGACAATAAAAGATATCTTTTAAAATAACACAAAAGTATTTCTATCTATAATAATAATTATAAATAAATAATTTAATTAATTAGGTATTATTAAATCCTCGTCCAACTCCTCCAGCAGATGGCCTTCTCGTCGGAGACTAGGTTGGGCTTGAGGACCCACAAGAACGGCCGGCCGCAGTGCTTCAAGCCCCACGCGAACTCGGCGAGCTGGGCCGGCGTCATGACTGTGATGCTGCCGAAGTTGACGTACACGACCGAGCCCGGCCGCTGGGTGTCCTGCCACCGGAGGCAGCTTGTGTCTTCCTTCCAGAGGTTCCCGTCGATCGCGTCCAGTTTACCTCGCGCGGCTTTGGCAAACGTGGGGAGCGGGCTGACGGTGTAGAGGCACGGGAACTCGCGGCGTAGCGCGTCGACGACGTCCAGCTCCAGCGCGTCGTACGTGTTGAGGATGAGCCCGCGGGCCTTGCGCGCGTTCTGCGCCTCGCCGTCGTCGAAGTTGAGCATGACGTCGTCCAGGTCGGTCGTTATGATGAAGCTGGGTATGTCCCTGAGACGGATTTCTGTCGTTCCGGGGATTCAGTCGATTGTAGTGTTCAGGTATATCCGTTGCTCAGGTCACTCTCGTCTGCGATTCACAGACCAAGCAACCGGCCATTTCGGTCTTTCGAGCGGCTAGTTAATTTCACCATCATTTGGTGTTAGCCGTGAACTTTTATGCGTCAAACATAAGTGCAATGTAATAGGTCAAATAGTACTAGTGACTAGTCGACCCTTCGTACCTTTGAGTGGTACAAAGCCTCTTTTGAAGTGGAGGTACCCTATGAAGCCACAAGCGCTGGTGGTTCAGAACACCAACTCACCAAGGCCAGGAGCCCAGGATCCCCATCTCCTCGGCGACCCTCTGCGCGAAGCTCATCACGCCGTCCTCTATGACACAGCTCACTGGCGGCGCCCCGGGCGTGCCGTTCAGCCTCACCAGCAGCTCCCTTAAAGGCGCGGCACTGTGCACTTGTCGCCGGAGATAGAGGCATCAGCGGCGGCCAAAAACAGCGAAAATGGGTTAAGGAAAGGGAGCCGGTTCTGTGGGTGGTGTCGCCGCAGCCGGGGGTGGACGGTGGCGGCCGCCCGGCGACCGGCAAACGTGTGGCGGCGCCGGAGAGAAAGAAGTAAGGAGAGAGGCGTGCACTATGAGAACTCAAAAAATTAAAGTAAGCTAAACAACTACAAACGATAGTTAAGTAGTAAATTAAAATTTATCTAAAAAAACAAAAACAAAAACAAAAACAAAACATAAACTCAATTAATATCGAACACGCCATCAAACAATTTCATATAATATTACATCATCGAAAGTTTACAACATGATTTTACAATATGAATTATTACAATAATAATACAACCTAAATATACTCAGTCAATTACAAAAATCCCGTACAATCAAAGGTAAAGCATTAATATAAACTAGAAATTTATTACAATAATCCTTTACATCAGATCAATATATAAATTACAACTTCAAGTACATCACAAAAGAAAAATAATAAATTCATGCATGCATGTCACTGAAGCCTTTTTCCCATTGTTCGTCTATCGCCAGCCAGTCGAACCCATTCCGCGGCCAATCCGAAACCCTGTCTACAGTTCCATCGACCGCCAAAACCCGAAAGATCAAAAGCAAACCAAAAACAATAAATCAGGGTTAGAGTAAAGAAGGACTGTGTCAGAATTTGTGAAGCTCAACGAGGTTCCTTGACTGTCAGTCGGCACCATCTCACTTCGATGACTTTCATGACTCAGTAGTTTTAGAAATCCGACACCCACATTATACCGATTTACCTTCGCCGTAAAAAATCCAAAAATAGTATCAGGAGCACCATTTGGACCAGAGGTCCGTGAGCCCACGGTAGCATGAGAGGGAGGAAAGGATAGGGCAAGGGCAAAAATGTCTTGCACGGAGCAAGGGAGGAAAGGCCAGCTGAATGCCCCTCATTCTTAAGCATTTCTCCCACACAAAGCCAACATCCCACCCATTTCCTTCACTCAGCCGAAGCCTCAATAACACAAAACACCAAGCTAGCAAGCAAAATCACACTAAGCAAGCATTCTCCCTCAAAAGCTTCTCATTCTTGCACAACCAAGAACAAGAAAGCTCACTGCCACCCAAGCACAAGCAAGCCAGAAACCAAGCCAACAGAACTTTCCAGTTCATTCCACAACCAAGAACAAAGAACAAACCAAGACCAACCACAGAGAGATAGTGAAGGAGGAAAGGAACAAAAGAGTCGGGGAAGACCAAGGGAGCGGGAACGGAATCCGCGTCGACCTGCGACCGTCATCGACTACAAGGTGACCAAAACAAGGGCAACAAGGACCAGAAGGGAACAAGGCGAGCATCATCGTCACACGGCCAACATCACCACCACATCGCCATCCCATTCTCAACCCAAATAAGTAACCGAGGTAACCCACCATTTCACCTTACTCTCATTTTATCCAAAAAGGAACCTCCCAAGTTGAACTAAGCATTTCACAGAAAGAATGCTAGCAATAACCAAAACCATGCACAGGGAGCTCATTGCACAATAGCAGTAGCATCTCAAACCCACCACAGTGGCATTCAGCATCACCACAGCATCCACCCAATACCTCACGGACCAAGAGTAGAGAACAGGGAGAAGCGGGAGTTTTACCTCGACAAAGACCACCGCCGTAGCTAGCCCAGTTAACCCACCTCCACAATCACCATGCACGAAACAAGAATCAACTAAATCAGACAAGAAATCATCGTCTTCACCAAAGTCCAAAATGAACAAAAAGGAGAACCGTGCGTGGGGAGGCGAGCAAGACGCAGTCCAAGCCAGGAGGCGCGGCTGAGTCGGGGATGAGCTAGGAGGCACGTGCACGCACGAGGCCGAGCTGGGGCATGGACGCACGATAGGCAGAGCCGCGGAGGCGCGACAGTGCAGGCGCTGAGACCGTGAGGCGGCCGGAGGTGGAGGCGCCATGAGGGAGCTTCGGCCATGAAGCAATAACTAGAGAAGAAATGGAGGAAAGAGAAGAAGAAAAGAAAATGGGGAAGAAAGAATGGGATAGAGCCAGGTAGTGCTGGACGAGAAGATAAGGAAGAGAGAGAAAGAGATAAGGAAGAGAGAGAAAGAGGGAAAAGAAAATATAAATATAAGAGGTAGAAAGAGATTAAGAAAATTGGAAAGAAATTAGGTAAGGTGTAGAAAAGTAAATTTTAGTGGAGGATTAGTAGTAGTAGGGTTAGTTGTGGTAATAAACACATGTAGTAGTAAATGTCGGACTGGACTCTCACCACGTGCAATGAATGCACAAGCTCAAGTGGATACGAAATCCACCTCTAGATGCAACACATGCAACTAGAGACCTCTCTCCTTATTCACAAGGTGCAACACATGCACAATTGAGAGGAAAAGCTCACACTAGCTCAAGTGAGTGAAATGAGATGTCAAAGATTGTCTCCCAATCGGTCAAGGTGTGTATTTATAGTCTACACACAAAAACTAGCCGTTGGGAGCAGAAATCCCCAAAAATCAGGATTTACGGTAGTACCGCCGTACAAACTATGGTACTACCGTTTTCTACTGTTAATCGATCGCACGGGTGCATTAACGGCTCAGAAACTAGCAATTAAAGTTTTTTATGCGTCAGTACCGCTATAGTACCTATCTTCCCGGGCGGTACTACCGCGGTCCAATTTCAGCACAGACGACACTCGGTAAAAAGATCATAACTTTTGACTCCGATGTCGGAATTGAGTGATCTTGGACTCTATGGAAAGCTTATTCAGAGAGCTACACAACCCACCTACTTGATCTCAAACACATTTGATCAAATCAAAAAACACAACTCCAAGGAGCTACTGTCATGGTCCAAGTCCAAAGAAATAGCAACAAGCAATCTTAGACCATGCCAAGGTAAAATGCATGAATCCCAGCAATTTGCAAAACACATATGTAAACCTAGATCATATGACAAGGAGTAGGTACATGGACTTCAACCATTTGTAAAACACATTTACAAAGTATAGTCACATGCAACAAGGATTAGATGCATGAGTCTCAGCTATTTGCGAAACACACTCACAAATAATAGCATCATTGCACGAAGAGCTAGAGCAAGCAAGATTGAGCTATCAACACATGATGAGACTCAAGCTACTATACAAGACCCCTCTTAATAGTACGACAATCCTATACTAGCAATTCAGTCTTCCAACCAAACACCAAGAATGGTAAAAGACTATGAACACATCCTTAACCCTAGCTAGCGATACCTTTACCTTGAGCATTTTCTTGAAGCTTGATGACGCACATCTTCACTTCAAGTCTGGATCATCGTCTTGACATGCATTAAACCATAATGCATCCTTTACTTGACCTCCATCAACACATGATGTATCTTCGCTTGACTTGATGATCAACTCATGATCATCTCCTCTTCGAAATCTTGATACGCATCAACATATGATGCATCCTCTTCTTGAACCATGACTTGATGACGATTAACTCATGATGTCATCCAAAGTCTCTATTACCATAGAACATAACCTATTCATCCGACTCATGGAAATGTTAGTCCCACAATGATTAGGTAAGGGGTAGAAAAGTAAATTTTAGTGGAGGATTAGTAGTAGTAGGGTTAGTTATGTTAACATACTTGCTGATTACACTAGTACTTACTGTAGGATCAAGGATAACCGACTAGAGGGGGGTGAATAGGAGGTTTTTAAAGTTTTTAACAAATTAACAATTTATCCAATTCAATTAATGACTTAGTCTAAACAAGTTATGCTCCTAGCTAGGCAATTTAATCACAATAAGCAAGCTAGAAATATAAGTGCGGAATTGTAAAGACAAGAAATAACCACAAGACACAATGATGTTTTTCCCGTGGTATCGAAGACTTGCGGTCTTCACTAGTCCACGTTGAGGAAGCTTGACCACCCAAGCCGGCTCCACAATTAAGCCTTCCTCGATCACTTGGGTTGTTCTTCCTCCGCTCGGAGATGGTGAACACCAACCACTCACAATCTTGCTCGGTCTTCTCACAAGCTTCACTTGAGAAGATCACCGTGCTTCACCGCCAAGCCGCCTAGGAGTGCGGCAACACCCCAAGAGAATAGATCAACGATCCTCGCTGACTTTACTCAAGTGCCAATGAATCAACTAAAGATGAATGCACTTGATCTCCCTCTCAATGAATGCAAGAGTAAATTGGGAGTAGAATTGAATGCACAATGCTCACAAGGGTTGAGATATCTTCAATGCACTGTGTTACATCTCCCTTGTGCGCTTGGGGAGGTATTTATAGCCTCCACCAAACAATTCTAGCCGTTGGGAAGAAGTTCCCAAAGTTCAAAGACATATCGGAACAACCGCGTGTTAGCATCGGTACAACCGCGCTATGCTCAATGCCGCGAACGGCTATGTTACACGATTAAATGCACCGATATAGCCGTTGGATTTAGTTGCGGTTCATCCGAGCAAACACCGGATCGTCCGATTTGTGGTTTCTAAACCGAGATTTTGCATCATTGCGGAATTTTACAACCGCCAAATACATTTCGGAACATCCGTATTGCGGTTCATCCGATTATACGTGCGGTACAGCCGATTCTCAAAAGAGGTTTTCAAAGGAGATTACACTCGTACTGTTATTTTGCAACCGCCGTAATATCATCGGAACAACCGGGATGCGGTCGCACTGCTCAAGCCATCGGTACAACCGCAGCCTCACGAATCGATCACCACGAGATCATGACACGTGGAAGGCCACGATGGACTACTGGTCTAGTGGTCCGGCCACCACACAAGATCTGAGCCGTTTGATTTTAATCCAACGATCCACATGCGTTGCCACTTCGACGGTCCGAACGGCCCACTTAATCCTAGCCGTTAGATTGAGATCCGACGATCGACGATTTTCAATTTAAAGGCTAACGGTTGAACCGCCACATGCCGCCGAACAACCGCGCTTCAGTACAACATTGCTAAGCCTTGGTTCATCCGATTCGAATTAAAGCATCAATTCATTCTAACTTAAATTCAAGTCCAATTTTCAATGCATGCATGATCCTAAGTTGATCCATATGGCACAAGAATAAGCTATCAAGCTACTAGTCGTGATCCCCCTTAATAGTACGGCATTTATCCTATAATCCGGTCTACCAACCAATTCTCCTTAGACCAGGTAAAATAGAAAAGGATCCTAGACTATTTGTACCTTGACTTTAAGCCTTGTTGATCTTCACATTTTCCTTTAGCATGCATCCTTGCTTCATCATGTTCATCAAATGGAATTAACCTTGCACATTCTTAGTAAACTTGTTAATCCCATATTCACCTATTATCATTAATTACCAAACCATTTTTAGGGGCCTAGATGCTTTCAATCTCCCCCTTTTTGGTAATTGATGACAACACACTTAATATGTGAGAAAAGTTGTTTTGAATATACTAAGAGTGTATATTCTTTTGAAGTCTTTTGACAGGTAAAATAATCTTTGCAATGAGCATAAGTAAATTTTGAGAATTATTTTTCTTGTCAAATCCAATTAAAAGAAGACTCCCTAAACAAATGCATATGGATAGTAAATAATTTGCAAGCATATGTAAAGAATTGAAAATTTTATGGAGTTTCTTTTGCATTTATGAACTTGAGGAAGCAATACAAGATAAGATATGTCAAATAATTCAGATTGTATTGCATAAAAGATAATAAGACATAACCACATTCCACAAGTTCAACAAAAGTTACCAACTATTACAGGCACAAAATAGATCAACAATTAACCAGTTTTACAAAACACATATAAATCACATAAGCCCATAGCTCCCCCTAAACCTAAGTCTTCACATCTTCACAATTTCTCCCCCTTTGGCATCAAAGTACCAAAAAGCATCAAACAGGGGGTCCTGAGAGGAAGAAACTGGGTCCCGAAATGGAGCAGGAGGCAGAGAAGCATACAGAGGCGGGATCCCGAGATCTTGAGAGGGTGGTAGGAGCCGGAGGAGTCAGAGAGGTAGCCGGAGCTGAAACTCGAGAGGTGCACTGAGGAGCCGAGGTAGGTGCAACTGTCCAAGAAGAAGGACCCTTGGGCGATCGAGGAGGTCGAACATAACGAGGGTCTTGAGAAAAGTTCTAAGTCATTTAGGCCCTCGGACAAAGCCGATAATCTGTTATGAGTCTCATCAAAGAAGTCATTTTGGATAGTCGCCATCCGAGTAAGCCTATGACGAGTCTCATCTGAAAGGCAACTTGTTCACCTTCATTTCACGCAAAGTCTTGATAATAGATCTGCGATTTTGAAGTACTTGCGCTAGAGCACTTGCATCGAGGCATAGCGGCGGCGGAGGAGCATCAACCTCGCAGGGCATCCTCGGAGACTTGTTGAGGAGGAATGGCATCTCGTGGTTTATATGGCTTGTGAGGAGATCCCAAGCCACCACGGTACTCGATCTTTCTAACAATCAATGCCATGATGTAAGGAGCATAATAAATCCTTTTAACTCTGTCATTCTTGAAGGAGGCTATGCCTTGAAGAATAACATCCACTACATCAAATTTAACTCCTCCACAATATGATCTATCATGTTCCAAACATGCCCCCGTACTGCATCGAAATTCCCACTCTTAGGGTAGAAAGTATGATTAATTATCCTGTTAATCATGCTCACTTCTGGCTTCAATCCAGTAATTGTCCCTAACTTGCATTTGGCTGAAGAGTCATAATGCCTGGCCCAAGCAGGAACAAGTAGGGCTGGACTCTCAAAGATTTTGTCCCAAGAGCTGGACTGAATTCTCAACACTCTATAAATTCCTCTTTGGTGCTTTCCACATTTCGCACCATCGACCATCTAAAAGTCTTCAAGTCATGGGACATATGCGAAGGTGGCATAAAGCGTCGAATGATCTTGTCATCATAATTCTGTTTTATGCCCACAAGATCATGAAGACCCACATTGTAGAAAAGCTGATAGACTCCACTGTATTTGTCCAAGGTATTAATATTAGACCACTTAATCCATTTATGATCGGCAAATTTCTTGTGCCTACCATATATTTGCTCATACACTTGCTCTTGAAAGATTGTGTGGAATCTTGGATTTAATGTGTCATTCTTCAGAAGATATTGATTGACATGGCGCTTGATGGCATAGTCATCTGCTGACAGAAGATGTAGGTCAGTAGGAGTCCCCGGAGGATCAATCAAATCATCATCTTCTGCGCCCTTGGAGGAACTTCCTCTTCTTCTTCTTCTTCTTCTTGATTGATTCCTCAATTGATTTACTTCGAGCTATTTTCCGATTCGGTTTACGAGTCGGTCTCTTTCCCTTTCCTTTTCCTCGCAGGTCTTCGTGAATGCCCGAGTTTGACGAACAGAATGTCGGGTTGAACTCTTTCAATTTGCGTGGAGGTTGAGGTGCCAAGACCCTTGTCTTGACGATCCTCGAGACTTCTTGGATGTTCCTCGCATTCTAGGCATCTATACGAGATTGGAGTGATTATAAGATGTCAAGGAACAGATTTGAATTGAATTGAATTGAAAGAAATGACAATTTACGGTTCTGTCAGATAATCGGATCATCCGCCGTTATGTGGCGGAACGTCCAATCGCGGTCGTTCGCCCTCAAGAACCGAACGTCCGATTGTCCCGACCAAAACTAGGGTTGAAGAATTTCCGAGATTTTGATGGAATCTAAGAGAGTGAGTGCTAGAACTGGATGCGCAAGGGTCATAGGACACCAAAGAAGCACTTTTGCCCAATTAGATTGCTAGTTATCAACAAATTATCAAAAACCCTAAAAGCGCCTCGAGTGCTCCAAATGCGGTAAAATACGAATCAATAGATGTTTTACCTTGAGATTTGAGGAAGGAGAGCACTTGAAATGCAAGGATCGCGAGGACTTGGAGATCCACCGAGAGAACCACTCGATTTGAGAGAGGGTTTTGAGAGACGCCGATGGAGAGAGAGGAACCCGAGCGACCGAGATGAAAAGGAAAGCTGACGAGCACTGGAGTGATAAGGTCAAAAGGAAAACGGACGTTCCGCTATTATAACGCCGGATGATCCGCGATCATGACGCATCGCTCGCATAACTCCGGATGTACCGATTGTCCCGGATTTTGATAAAGCTCGATTTCTTTGGAATTTTGAATAATTGCAAATGATCCTTAGATTTACACTCAATAAAACATCATTTAGGGATCATTATGCATATAATATATCAAGATTATATATAAACATAGTTTTTATAATTATAGTGAATTTAATATGAGATTTGAGAAATTCTTTTACAAAATATTTAAATAACACCAAATAAAAAGCAATCGTAATAACAAAAATTTAAACAATGTTTGAATAATCTATGACATTTAATTCATTCCTCAATTTGCAAAAGCGCCTTCATCTAATGGCTTGGTGAAAATATCCGCTAATTGGTCTTGGTTCTTATGTGGCTAATTTCAATGTCTCCTTGATCACATGATCTCTCAAGAAATGGTGGCGAATATCTATATGCTTGGTTCTTGAGTGTTGAACAGATTATTAGCAATTTTCACAAAGACTATCATTGTCACACAAAAGAGGCATTTTATCGCTTTAATTCCATAATCCATCAATGTTTGCCTCATCCATAGCAATTGAGCACAACAACTTCCCGCTGAAACATATTCGGCTTCTGCGGTGGATAGGCTACTGAATTTTGTTTCTTGGATGACCATGATACTAAAGATCTTCCTAAAATTGACAACTACCCGAGGTGCTTTTTCTATCCACTTTGCATCCCGCATAATCGAGTCCGAATATCCAATTAAGTCAAATTTAGCACCTTTCGGAACCAAAGGCCAATGCTAGAGGAATGCTTTAAATATCTTAGAATTCTTTTAATGACCATTAAATGACATTCTTTTGGATTTGCTTGAAAGCGAGCACACATACAAACACTAAACATGATATCGGGCCTAGATGCGGTAAGATAAAGCAAACTACCAATCATAGATCTATAAAGCTTTAAATCTACCGATTTACCTCCTCATTTAAGTCAAGATGACCATTTGTTGCCATGGGAGTCTTGATGGGTTTTGCATCCTCCATACCAAACTTCTTGATCAATTCTTTTGCATACTTGGTTTGGCTCACGAAGGTCCCATCTTTGAGTTGCTTGATTTGGAATCCAAGGAAGTAGCTTAATTCTCCAATCATCGACATTTCAAATTCCTAGACATCATATCACCAAACTCTTTGCAAAAATCTTGATTAGTAGACCCAAAATAATATCATCAACATAAATTTGACATACAAAGAAATCATCATCTATAACTTTAGTAAATAAGGTTGAATCAATCTTCCCAATTTTGAATCCTTTTGAGACTAGAAAATCTCTAAGTCGTTCATACCATGCTCTAGGAGCTTGTTTAAGGCCATAGAGCGCTTTAGAGAGTTTATAGACATTATTTGGATTTTAGGATCTTCAAACCGGAGGTTGTTCAACAAATACAAGTTCGAAATTTTACCATTTAAGAAAGCACTTTTAACATCCATTTGAAATAATTTAATATCAAAGCATGATGCAAAAGCAAGTAATATCCGAATTGATTCTAATCTAGCTACGGAGCAAAAGTTTCACCAAAATCCAAACCTTCAACTTGTGAATACCCTTGAGCTACCAATCTTGCTTTGTTTGAACAACCAAACCATTTTCATCTTGCTTGTTCCTAAAGACCCATTTTGTACCAATGACGTTGTGTTCCTTGGGTCGATCCACCAATGTCCAAACTTCATTCGGGTGAAGTTGTTGAGTTCTTCATGCATAGCATTCACCCAATCCGGATCTTCAAGTGCTTCTTCTACATGCTTTGGCTCAATACAAGAGACAAAAGAGTAATATTCACAAAAGAAGCAACACGAGATCGAGTTTGAACACTTTACTTACATCACCCAATATTTGGTCTATTGGATGATCCTTAGCAATTGCATTGTGGATTCTTGGTGGTAAGTTAGATGGTTGATCATCTTCCTTATTGTCAAATTGAACTTGGTTTGTAGAAGATGTTGGTGGTTCAACTTGTGTGGAGGATGATGAATCATCTTGGGCTTTATGTCACCAATTTGCATATGCTCCATTGCCCTTCTCAAAGCTTCATTGCCTACATCATCCAAATTCTCATGCTCTTCTTGAGAGCCGTTAGTTTCATCAAATTGAACATCATGTTTTCTTCAACTAAACCGGAGTTTTTGTTGAAGACACGATAAACTTTACTATTTGATGAATAACCTAGCAAGAAACCAACATCACATCTACTTTCAAATTTTGATAGCCGAACACCCTTCTTTAAAATATAGCATTTACAACCAAAGACACGAAAATAGGAGATGTTCGGTTTTCTTCCTACAAGAAGCTCATAGGAAGTCTTTTTCAAAAGACGATGTAAATAAAGACGATTTATGGCATGACAAGCGGTGTTAATTGCTTCCGCCCAAAACTATCTAAGTATTATATTCATCAAGCATTGTCCTAGCCATTTCAATTAATGTACGATTTTCCTTTCTACAACTCCATTTTGCTCCGGGTGTAGGTTGTGGAAAGTTAGTGCTTTATTCAAGTTCATCACAAAAGTCTTCAACTTTAGTATTTTTGAACTCTAACCATTATCACTCGGATTTTCTTTATTTTGAAATCAAATTCATTTTGGGCCCTTTTAGTAAAGTTTTTGAAAATTCTGAGGTTTCACTTTTATCATCTAGGAAGAATACCCATGTATATCTAGAGTAATCATCCACAATAACCAAACAATAGCTATTTCCGATACTCTTATAGGTTGTTGGCCCAAACAAATCCATATGTAAGAGTTCCAATGGTCTAGAAGTTGACATGATACTTTTGGAAGGGTGAGAATTAGCGACTTGTTTACCTACTTGACATGCACTACAAAGTCGGTTTTCTCAAACTTCACATCTTTCAAGCCAACAACTAAATCATGTTTGAAGAGCTTTTGAGTTGAATCATTCCTACATGAGCTAGCCTTCTATGCCAAAGCCAACCCAAGGAGGTTTTTGCCATCAAACAAGTTTTTAAGCATGAATCATTTGAAGTGAAATCTACCAAATAAAGGTTTCCAAATCTAAATCCTTTAAAAATTAAAGAGTTATCATTTTCATTTGAAATTGTAACACCTTCTTTAGAGAAGGAACAAATTAGTCCTAGATCACATATTTGAGCTACGGATAACAAGTTAAAGTTTAGTGATTCTACTAGAGATACATTTGAAATGGAAAGGTCATTTGAGATAGCAATTTTACCCAATCCAATTACCTTTCCTTTGCTATTGTCACCAAATGTGATTTTGTCCATTCCTTTCCCATTCTCGAATGTGGTGAATATTTTTCTATCACCGGTCATGTGTTGAGTGCAACCACTATCAAGCACCCAATGTTTTCCACGGTCTTGTAGTTCACCTACAAAACAAGAATCAAGTTCTTTTAGGTACCCAAATTTGTTTGGGTCCTTGGAGGTTAGTGACCAAGGTTTTAGGCACCCAAATAACATTCTTTTTAGCGCCTAAAATTGAAGTGCCAATAAAATGAGCAAGTATTTTACCATCCTTAGTCTTTCTAAGCATATAGCATGAATCATATATACCAAAAGATGCAATTTTACCTTTAGGACAATTTTGTTGCACATGTCCTATTTCCAAGACTTATAGCAATACTTACCATTTTCCCTCACATACCTTGTGGGTTTATTTGCCGCTTCTTACCTTTCTTAGGCACATACCGAGACCTTCCTTGTTGAATGAGCACCTTTGCTCACTCAAAAGCTTGTCTAAGGTGGCCTTACCCTTAAAGCATCTTTTCAAACTTTTGCTTAGTTTATTGACTTGTTCTTTTAATTCATGGTTCTCAACAATAAGTAAAGGATCACAAGTATTTGCTAAACTAGCAATTGAATCATCACTAGAGCAACATGGCATGGCAAGTAAATCATCACATGAAGTAGAAATGCTAGACATGGATTTTTCATTTAAAGCAATATCTACTTTAGACATCTCATTCATTAAATCACAAGTAATTCCAATATGTGAATGAGATTTTCAATATTCTTTAAGATGAGAGAATCATGAGCTTTCTTTAGCTCCTCAAAAGAGTCTTTTAGAGAGAGATATTCTTTCTTCAAGACTTTAAATTTTGATTTCTCTTTTCCATTAAATTCATTTAATTCATCAAGCATATCCAATAATTCTTCATAAGTTGGTTCATCACTATCAATGGATTTTACCTTATCTCCTTTTGCCATGAGGCATGTAGGAGTGGAGAATAGTGAAGGAGTTTCTTTGATAGCAATGCCAACTAGTCCCTTCTTCTTGGAAGACTCATCCTCATCGAGTCGGAGTCGCTTGATTCATCATTTGAATCCCACTCTCCAATGTGAGCTTCATTCTTGCCATCCTTGTGAAGCTTCTTGAAAAGCTTCTTCTTGCCATTATATTCTTTCTTCTTGAATGACTTGTCCTTGTCATCCTTCTTTGCGGGCAACGAGATGAGATGTGCCCTTTTCATCACAATTATAGCATCGAATGTTGCTATAACGCTTCTTGTCACTTGAATATTGTCCTTCTTGTATTTGTCAAAGTTGTAGCTTCTATTGGGCGTCTCTTCATGAACTTCTTCATTTTTCTTACAAGGAGTGCATACTCCTCATCGAATCTTCTCCTTCATCCTCATCATCACTTGATTCCGCTTTGGCCTTGAAAGCGGTAATTTTCTTCTTTGAGGAGGATGTCTCCACGAGCTCTTCTTTGTCCTTCTTGAACAACTCATTTGTGATGAGATTGCCCAAAAGGCCCGTTGGTGTCATCCTTGGCAATTCGGGAGAGTTGATGAAGAGCGTCACCAAAGTTTCATATTTGTCAGGAAGAGCCCTAAGCATCTTGCGCACAATATCAACATCGGAAGGTTAGTCCCAAGGCCTTTGAGCTCATTCACAATGTTGTTGAGTCTTGAATACATCTCATTGATGTTTTCATGAGGCAACATTATGAATGTCTCATATTTAATCCGTTTATGCAATTTGGCTTCTTTGACCGTGGATGTACCCTCATGGATTTCGAGAGAGTTGTCCAAATAGCATGAGCGGTTTCCAAATTGCTCACTCTATTGAACTCATCCGCGTTCAAAGCGCCAAAGAGAGCATTCATAGCTTGGGCATCTAAATGAGAGTTACGCGTGTCTTGATCCGTGGGTTCAAGTGGATTAAGAGGCATAGTGTAACCATCATTTACGATTTTCCAAATGCTTGGACTCATGGCCCTTAAAAAGATTGACATTCTAATTTTCCAATAAGCATAATTTGTGCCATCAAAGAGTGGAGCCCTTCCTAAAGCCATTCCCTCACTAGCCATCCTTGCTCTCCTAGACGGTTAAGTCCAACAACGGAGAGACCAAGCTCTGATACCACTTGTAGGATCAAGGATAACCGACTAGAGGGGGGTGAATAGGAGGTTTTTAAAGTTTTTAACAAATTAACAATTTATCCAATTCAATTAATGACTTAGTCTAAACAAGTTATGCTCCTAGCTAGGCAATTTAATCACAATAAGCAAGCTAGAAATATAAGTGCGGAATTGTAAAGACAAGAAATAACCACAAGACACAATGATGTTTTTCCCGTGGTATCGAAGACTTGCCGGTCTTCACTAGTCCACGTTGAGGAAGCTTGACCACCCAAGCCGGCTCCACGAATTAAGCCTTCCCTCGATCACTTGGGTTGTTCTTCCTCCGCTCCGGAGATGGTGAACACCAACCACTCACAATCTTGCTCGGGTCTTCTCACAAGCTTCACTTGAGAAGATCACCGTGCTTCACCGCCAAGCCGTCTAGGAGTGCGGCAACACCCCAAGAGAATAGATCAACGATCCTCGCTGACTTTACTCAAGTGCCAATGAATCAACTAAAGATGAATGCACTTGATCTCCTCTCAATGAATGCAAGAGTAAATTGGGAGTAGAATTGAATGCACAATGCTCACAAGGGTTGAGATATCTTCAATGCAATTGTGTTACATCTCCCTTGTGCAGTTGGGGAGGTATTTATAGCCTCCACCAAACAATTCTAGCCGTTGGGAAGAAGTTCGAAAGTTCAAAGACATATCGGAACAACCGGCGTGTTAGCATCGGTACAACCGCGCTATGCTCAATGCCGATAACGGCTATGTTACACGCATTAAATGCATCGATATAGCCGTTGGATTTAGTTGCGGTTCATCCGCAGCAAACACCGGATCGTCCGATTTGTGGTTTCTAAACCGAGATTTTGCATCTGTTTCGAATTTTACAACCGCCAAATACATTTGAACATCCGTATTGCGGTTCATCCGATTATACGTGCGGTGATGCGGCCGATTCTCAAAAGAGGTTTTCAAAGGAGATTACACTCGATCGTTATTTTGCAACCGCCGTAATATCATCGGAACAACCGGATGCGGTCGTCTCGTTCAAGCCATCGGTACAACCGCAGCCCACAAATCGATCACCACGAGATCATGACACGTGGAAGGCCACGATGGACTCATCGTCTAGTGGTCCGGTCAAGACACAAGATCCGAGCCGTTTGATTTTAATCCAACGATCCACATGCGTTGCCACTTGGACGGTCCGAACGGCCCACTTAATCCTAGCCGTTAGATTGAGATCCGACGATCGCTTGATTTTCAATTTAAAAGGCTAACGGTTGAACCGCTCACATGCCGCCGAACAACCGCGCTTGGCACAACCATTGCTAAGCCTTCTGTTCATCCGATTCGAATTAAAGCACCGAATTCATTCTAACTTAAATTCAAGTCCAATTTTAAATGCATGCATGATCCTAAGTTGATCCATATGGCACAAGAATAAGCTATCAAGTTACTAGTCGTGATCCCCCTTAATAGTACGGCATTTATCCTATAATCCGGTCTACCAACCAATTCTCCTTAGACCGGTAAAATAGAAAAGGATCCTAGACTATTTGTACCTTGACTTTAAGCCTTGTTGATCTTCACATTTTCCTTTAGCATGCATCCTTGCTTCATCATGTTCATCAAATGGAATTAACCTTGCACATTCTTAGTAAACTTGTTAATCCCATATTCACATATTATCATTAATTACCAAAACCATTTTTAGGGGCCTAGATGCTTTCACTTACTCTTGCTATTATTCTCCTTTGTTAGATGCTAGTCCGACTGGAAACTATCCCGAGTAGGATGAAGGATACGCAGGCGTCGAGAAGGCCACAGGAGGCGAGGGCACTTACTACGAGGAGAAGGGCGAGGTGGATGTCTTATTCGGCGAGTGAGACGAGTAGACAACTGGTGGAGCGAGGTAGGCAAGCGGGGGAAATCTTTTCCGTTGTAACACAGAGCACGAGTGACACGTCGGGGAAGGTAGAGGGAGGTGAGGTGATGCTCTGGTAGAGAAGAATTGGGATGAGGCTCACTAGAGTGGAAATGGCGGTCATGACAATGTTTCTGCCGAAACCGAGGAAGATAACCACGACGTGAGCTCTCGTGGTAGAATCCCAAAATTGATTGAGGGGTCTTGTTCGTGATGATGTGGGACGTGACGTGATGTGGTGGTTTGGGGATGGAGCTCGTTGGTGCGGCCGGAACGGCGGGCTGCGCGTTGCTGCCGGCGCAGACACAACATAAAGGGAAATGTCGGGGTTGCTCCGACGGTTCCTGTGGACAACAGGGTAGGGGGTGGTGAGTAGTAGGGAGGCGGGGCCATGGTAGTGCCGTTGGGCAAGAAATCACGACCAGGACTCACTCGAGGAAGAGGAGGTCGGCGTGTCATAGTGAAGTGGGTGTTGCAGCCGGTTTGGCGTCGGGGATAAAGAAGAAGTGATGTCGGCGCTCTTGGGAAAATGAGAAGAATGGGAGTGAGGATGGGACAGAGGAGGCCATTGCGTACCCAAAGCAATGACCCGGCGCGGTGGGGACTCACCCAAGTGGCGGGGCGAGTTCGACGATGGTGCTAGCAGCGTGAGACAGAGCTTGCGAGCTACACGACTGCTCTTGCTCTCTGTAGCTTGGAAGAGAGGAGGAGTTGGTGGCTGGATGGGACGCGTGACAAGATGGCGGAGGGTGAAGCAACGTCGGTATATTGCTATTATTGAACTATGATGTCATAAATGAACTAAGTGTGATGAGCTAAGTGTGAACTATGTTTTATGTATGTGATGAACTAAGTGTGAATATGTGACGACTTATGAGTTATGAGCTAAATGTGGTAAACTAAGAGTAATGTTTGTCATTAACTAATTAATGCAGCTTGCCAGTAGATGAACTAATTAATGCAGCTTGCTAGTAGTTGTTAGTGCTAATGTTATGTGTGGTTGCTGAAAATATGAACAATTCATGAATGTTTGCATCAAATAAACTAGTTATATGTTTTCGTTAATTTCTTGTATACAATTTAAGGGGGGTTTCATGTTTCAAAAAATATTCGTGACCGTATTCGTTTTGATCAATATTCCCTCTGTATTTATATTCGATATTATTTGTATCTATATCTGTATCTGTATCCGGGGTATTCGTATTTGTATCCTCATTTGGGGAAAAATATAAAAACAAATATGGTAGAGCCATTATCCATTCGTATTCGATCCGTTTTCACCCCTACTCACATGTGGACTAGCGCGTATCTGAATTCTGAAAGCACCGCGATATAGCAGTGGAGCATGACGGTGATGGCTGGTTTTGTTTAGGGAAAATTAGGTAAGCGTATTTAGAAGAATAATATCATAAACGCACTCGACTTCAACATGACATCACTAATACAAAAAATATATATATATATATAATAACACATCTGAAGAATATTATGTTACAATATTTTCAAAATGACACGAATACCTCTCTCTTCCCCTAACTCTTCCATTTCCTACCGTGTCCCCTCTTTACTATGCTAGTATGAACAAATGAACTGACAGCTGTTGTTAGCTGGTCTCCAAAAATATCTTCTCGTGCCATTCAAAAAATTATAAGGCTAAAATTGTCTTTTCACACACAGAGTGTTATTTTCCAAAATTTATGTACTTTGCAATGTTTATTTTGAAGCTGAGTGTATTTACCGTGTTATTTATCTGATTACACACCTTTAGAGTGTTATTGATCTAATTCTCTCTTTTGTTTATCCTGCCGTGGAGAAAGACTAGGACTAGACGACGGCCGGCGTCACGGAATTGGGCTTTCTCGTGGACGTGAAGGAGACAAGAGTGGTTGCTCGTTGTCCCGCCGGAAGGGCCATGATTGCACTCCGCAGGTAGGAAGAGCTTTTTCTACGGGACTCCTTCTCTACCTTCCATCCCATGCAACCAGCCATGATCCAAGCATCTGCTGACAAAAAAAAAGTCAGCTTTGTGCGGAAAGCACCGCCTAGACATGGAAGCAAAAAGAAGTAGCGCTTTCTCTCTCCAAACAACGAAATCAGCGCCTTTTCCTAAACAAAAGTTTCTTTTTACATGGTAGTGCGACAATCTTTCTTTGAGAGAGAGAGAGAGAGAGAGAGGTTAGTGCGACAATATATGGTTAATCTTACCAAATTCTAATTGTCATGTTTCACCACAGAAGGAAATGTAATTAATCTTGAGTAAATTTCCTACCCAATTGCCCCGACCCTGTTGTCTCCAACCAGCGGCATGGCCGTCAGCCCGTCACGTACTCACGTCTGTACAGAAATCGCCGAGCATGACACATTTTATAATTGTTCACGCATGCATGTACATTTTGTGTCCGCGTTACGCAGCTACGCGTGCCACCATTGGGTACATGGACGTACATGGCCAACACCGTCACGGGCGTGCTGCTATATGCGTCGCGATGCGTGATCGTAAATAGGAAAAAATGGATCGACGTTACTGTGCTAGCGACGTTATTGAAAGGGACAGTTGCAGATGGAGCGATGCATGGAATGGCACTGAATCCGAATCCTAATAGCTCGATCGACCTAGAGGTTCTCGGCGATGGGAGCGTGACAGTGAGATGCTATGCTCAACCTACATGCCAATGCGTGCTACTAGTAGGGAAGTTTTTGGTAAGGAGCTAGTAGATAACGTTGCATTCAATCCACCCACGTTTATTGTTTTCTTCTGAGATACAAATCCTCGCTCGCATACGGTGTAGCACTGTTTGTATGATATTTATGCGCGACTTACAGGCCTACTACTGTGCGTGATCCTCCCGGAGAAGCAGGGGGGCAGTCTAGTCTCAACTGATGGGCAGCGTCAATTGATGGGGGTTGATTCTCTACAGAAAATGATAAATCAGCTAGCGTCGTGGAGTAGTCAGCTAGTCTCATCGGCGCGTGGATGACGAACCGATGAGGATATAAGTAGGATCCAGACGATCTTTCTCGAGTACTAACTCGGTTCATTTCGGAGAGGTATACATCCTCACGAGGAGAAATTACGGTCTTAGAGGAGCATGAACCAGAAAAGTTTCGTCCATACGTAATATAGAGACCATATGGTGTAGTTCTAATCTAGGTGATTAACAATTGGCATGGTTGTCAAAGGGTTTGTGGAGTAAATTTGTTGTTTTGCAAAATGTCGGATTTGTTATCAAGTTCAGGTTGGTCTGATCGGCCGGCCATGGGGACGGTCAGGCGGTGCGGGACTCGTCCAAATGGATACTAAACACTTGTGTGGGAGTATCTGAGAATGTGTTTGCAATAGGTGTTATTGAAAATAGAGATTAGACGCAAAACTAGATAGAGATTTACCGAAAAGTCCACATAGGGGTGTTTTCTGGAAATGGTGCGGTCTGACTGGCTATTGGTTAGCGGTTGTTAGACCGGCCAGGAGCGGTCTGACGGGCCATGGTGAGCTCATGCACAGTGAGCTGTGTTGAATTTGGGAATAGGCCAAAAACCATAGGATTAGTGCATATGTGTTGTACGATGCATGTTTTGGCTAACATGGGTCGAGTTGTGAAGAACTTATGCTTGAAATTGATTTCTTTGTTTGTTGTTGTGCCGGGACGCTTAGAGTCAACTACGGTCAACGACGACGATGATCGGGACTAAGCTAGGAAAGTTGAGGTCCAGAATGACCGAGGATGCGGGGTGAAGTGGTTGGTCTCAAGCATTGCGCAAGATGGACAAGAACGGCTGAACATAAAGTTCGGTGGAACGGGTTGCATCAAGTGGCTTGGGCTGATGGAAGTGCCGAGGTGGTCCGGTGGGAGATGGATGAGAGAGACTTACCAGCATGAGAAAAGTCATTGATGAACCTATGTGTGGCAAAGCATGTGATTGCTTCACGATGATTGGACTCGGACAAGGATGGAAGGATCAAGAAGGGGCATTTTGGTATCTTCACCAAAATACCGAGTTAATGACTTTGGAGAAACCGCGGTGCATGACAACCCAAAGGAGAAATGATTTAGGTCATGAGAAGGACAAGATTCCGAAGACACGAATTCGGGAGCGCTGAATTGTCATCCGCTTTGAGAAGCGTGCGTGAGTGTAGTATCGTTTGTGTGTGAGATTAACTGGTGTCCATTAGAATTTTCTCTTTTGACCTAGCATCCACTATAAAAGTGGATGGTGCAGAATTTGCACATCCAAGCTTCGGAAGCCTAGATACCCTAATTTGTGTTTTTGGGATAGTGCTCATAAGTGAGCTTTTATCCTCCATGATGAAGCACCTGTAAACATTCAATTCCTCAATATCAATCCAATAAATTTATACCGAGTTGAGTTATGTCTTGTTCTCGCACTCTTTTTTGTGATTTTAGAGTTCTTGTGTTACAGGGGTTTTGCCTCGATCTTTTGTTATGATTTAGCTTGCTAGAACTTTTTAGGGCCGATCTAAGGTCGTCTCGACATCTTTCACAAACGAGCAATCCTTTGGATCAAAATTATGTTTTTTGTGGTTTTGTTCCCTTTGGCCCTCCATCAACAAATTCGTGTAATATTTGCTTGGATCGTCTCGATCTTCGATTGGAATAGGTTCCTGATATTCTTATAGACCCATGTCTGAAATCCCAAGTGGTTCCTTTTGCCCTCCATCAACAAATTATGTGTGGTTCTAATTCTAGGCGACCCTGAATATTCATTCATAAGATCGATTCTAAACCGACGACAGTTGGCGCCAACCATGGGGAGTTTTCGGTGATTCCTTTTCAGCAAGTTCTCTTGTTTTGTTTTCAACTCTGATGCTTCCAGGCGGTGAGAATGGAACGAGGAGAATTGGTTCGATTTGGCCGACTACGGAGAACTCGACCTGGATGCCTGCTATGAACACGAGCAGAGTATTATTTCGTCCAATGGCAATACAACCTCTAGGAATTTTTCACTAGACCCAGGAGACCATGTCAGAGAAAATTAATGAGGGATCTTTCTCCCCCACAACATTACGTCAAGATGAGAAACCAGATTCCTCAGAGGGAAAGGGTCTATCCGACCATGATGAGGACTACACTAAGACAAGTATCGAGCATAGTGAGGTTCCCACTCCAAATGTTCAAGTCTATCCGAGGTCAGTCCGATCTAGCACGACAAGTCCCGAATCCATCATTCCGATCTAGGAGGTCTTTGTCCCCTAGGGATGGCAACGGCACGACGGGTACATATAGTGTTCGCCCATACCCCGCAACCCCAAATTCCCCCCATGGGCATACCCGAGAAGGACGGCGGGTACAGATAGTGTTTAGCGACGCTTACAATTATTTTTGTTGTGCTTGTTTGCTATGGCTTGGTGCTGAGAGATGCCTTTTGGACAAGTGGTCTCGACCTTGAGCGTTCTTGATTGTTTTCGCTTCGATTTGTCGGTTCGAGGCAAGTGATCGTAGCGGTGGTTGCTACCGTTTAACTTGTTATTCCTTCTACTTGCATTTTACATTATTATCGTAATTTGATACATTATGCTATGATTGCAAGATATTGTTAATTGGGGAGTTGATAGCAAGAATTTATTTATTGTATGTTGTTAATATGATAGTAGACTTGTGTAATTCTTGTTTAAGGTTATAATGCGAACATGAAAATAACATGTGGTGGATGTGGATATGTTGAGAGTATGTTAATGCTCCTTGTGGATGAATTAATGGAATACCATATCATTCATGTCATATCATGTCATTTGCATATGTGGATGTCGCCGCACTTAGCCGCGACCGTACCGGTACAATATTATTTATTGTCGTAATACGATGCACCTCTTCGCCCGCGGAAGTGTCGTATATTGCCGTAATACGATACATTGCAATTCCTGCCCTGGCAAGAGTGATGTGGAGCATAGCATGAAGCATTCATACGCATATAAGGGTGAAGTTGCCCGCTGCGCTAGTCGTTGTGGCCGGGGCCAGCTGCGCTAGTCGTTGGGGTAAACATCTCGCACAACTTATGGAATTGGCCATAGGGGTGAGATGACGGAAGGGGCAAGGTAGTTTGAAACGTTACTGTGATGATCACTCAACTACATGACTACGGAATCATGTGGGGTAACGAGTATGATTGTCTCTTGCGGTACAAGGTACAAACTCGCAGAGTCAAAAGCTGCTTTAAACAAATTGCGCCTACGGTCATAGACGGACATGGGAACTTAACTGGAGTTAGTTCTATTTGAAAAATCTTTGTTGGGTGGAAATGAAAACCAGGTCGGCTCACCTAGCCTGAGGTTTGCGGATGGTCAACAAAACCAGGTCGGCTCACCTAGCCTGAGGTTTGCGGATGGTCAACAAAACCAGGTCGGCTCACCTAGCCTGAGGTTTTAAGTTTTTCCTGGATCGTCGTATCCAGCATTGTTAAAATATGGGGGTAGCCCCAACCAAAGATAAGCATAAGGTGGAGGTAGCCTCTGCTGTTAGTAATACTGCACAAATATTCTATTTACAAAATCATGTTTTTGTTAAAATGCTAAGTGATAGGATCTTCTAATATCTGTATTTATAATTACCGCTTTACGCAAATAAAAGAACCCGAGCCATCCTTGTTACACCTTGCATGTGTATTATTGCATCTGTGTGTGTTGGCTCGCGAGCACGGTAGTTGTGCTCATCCTCGCTCTTTCCCCAAACTCTCAGATACAGGAACCCTGGAGCTGTCGACGACAACAAGGATCCAGAAGTCTGAAGACCTAGGAATCGTTGAAGCGTAGTGTAGTGCTTAGCTGTTCTAGTCTCACCCCAGTCTAGCTGACTCCGTCGGTTCTTGTGTACCTCCTATATTGTTCGGTTTCGATAATATCGGGCGTACACGGTTCCCCGATCACTTACTGCTCGGTAAGATGTGCCCTCACCCCTTTGCTTCCGTTGTTGCTTCCGCTATCTTTTGTAATGTATTCATTTGGCCTGTCCGGCCCTTATTGTAAAAATTGACCCGAAGCGGTCTATGTAAACTCTGATATGCAAATTAATGAATGAAATGATTTTACGCCATGTATGGTTTGATTCAGCATTGTGCCTGTGGAGTGCTATCTACTGATCCAGAGAATAGCACAGTGTTTCACATAGGATTCGGGTTTACGAAATCCGGGTCCTACACAGGAGCACCATTTGGACCAGAGGTCCATGAGTCCACGGTAGCATGAGAGGGAGGAAAGGATAGGGCAAGGGCAAAAATGTCTTGCACGGAGCAAGGGAGGAAAGGCCAGCTGAATGCCCCTCATTCTTAAGCATTTCTCCCACACAAAGCCAACATCCCACCCATTTCCTTCACTCAGCCGAAGCCTCAATAACACAAAACACCAAGCTAGCAAGCAAAATCACACTGAGCAAGCATTCTCCCTCAAAAGCTTCTCATTCTTGCACAACCAAGAACAAGTAAGCTCACTGCCACCCAAGCACAAGCAAGCCAGAAACCAAGCCAACATAACTTTCCAGTTCATTCCACAACCAAGAACAAAGAACAAACCAAGACCAACCACAAAGAGATAGTGAAGGAGGAAAGGAACAAAAGAGTCGGGGAAGACCAAGGGAGCGGGAACAGCATCCGCGTCGACCTGCGACCGTCATCGACTACAAGGTGACCAAAACAAGGGCAACAAGGACCAGAAGGGAACAAGGCGAGCATCATCATCACACGGCCAACATCACCACCACTGCCATCCCATTCTCAACCCAGCCAAGTAACCGAGGTAACCCACCATTTCACCCTACTCTCATTTTATCCAAAAAGGGACCTCCCAAGTTGAACTAAGCATTTCACAAAAAGAATGCTAGCAATAACCAAAACCATGCACAGGGAGCTCATTGCACAATAGCAGTAGCATCTCAAACCCACCACAGTGGCATTCAGCATCACCACAACATCCACCCAATACCTCACAGAGCAAGAGTAGAGAAGAGGGAGTAGCGGGGAGTTTTACCTCGACAGCACCACCGCCGTAGCTAGCCCAGGTTAACCCACCTCCAGTACAATCACCATGCACGAAACAAGAATCAACTAAATCAGACAAGAAATCATCGTCTTCACCAAAGTCCAAAATGAACAAAAAGGAGAACCGTGCGTGGGGAGGCGAGCAAGACGCGGTCCAAGCTGGGAGGCACGGCTGAGTCGGGGATGAGCTAGGAGTCACGCGCACGCACGAGGCCGAGCTGGGGCATGGACGCACGATAGGCAGAGCAGCGGAGGCGGCGGCGGTCTGGGCTGCAGAGACCGGCGGAGGCGACCGGAGGGTGGAGGCACCATGAGGGAGCTTCGGCCATGAAGCAATAACTAGAGAAGAAATGGAGGAAAGAGAAGAAGAAAAGAAAATGGGGAAGAAAGAATGGGATAGATCCAGGTAGTGCTGGCCGAGAAGATTAGACGATCATGGGGAGTCTAGAGAAGCAGGGGGGCAGTCTAGTCTCAACTGATGGGCAGCGTCAATTGATGGGGGTTGATTCTCTACAGAAAATGATAAATCGACTAGCGTCGTGGAGTAGTCACTAGTCTCATCGGTAGCGTGGATGACGAACCGATGAGGATATAAGTAGGATCCAGACGATCTTTCTCGAGTACTAACTCGGTTCATTTCGAGAGGTATACATCCTCACGAGGATAAATTACGGTCTTAGAGGAGCATGAACTGAAAAGTTTCATCCATACGTAATATAGATACCATATGGTGTAGTTCTAATCTAGGTGATTAACAATTGGCATGGTTGTCAAAGGGTTTGTGGAGTAAATTTGTTGTTTTGCAAAATGTCGGATTTGTTATCAAGTTCAAAGTTGGTCTGATCGGCCATGGGGACGATCAAAGGTCTTGTGACTCGTCCAAATGGATACTAAACACTTGTGTGGGAGTATCGAGAATGTGTTTGCAATAGGTGTTATTGAAAATAGAGATTAGACGCAAAACTAGATAGAGATTTACCAAAAGTCCACATAGGGTGTTTTCTCGAAATGGTGCTGATCTCGACCGCTATTGGTTAGCGGTTGTTAGACCGGCCAGAGCGATCTGACGGGCCATGGTGAGCTCATGCACAAGATGAGTGTGTTGAATTTGGGAATAGGCCAAAAACCATAGGATTAGTGCATATGTGTTGTACGATGCATGTTTTGGCTAACATGGGTCGAGTTGTGAAGAACTTATGCTTGAAATTGATTTCTTTGTTTGTTGTTGTGCCGGGACGCTTAGAGTCAACTACGGTCAACGACGACGATGATCGGGACTAAGCTAGGAAAGTTGAGGTCCAGAATGACCGAGGATGCGGGGTGAACTGGTTGGTCTCAAGCATTGCGCAAGATGGACAAGAACGGCTGAACATAAAGTTCGGTGGAACGGGTTGCATCAAGTGGCTTGGGCTGATGGAAGTGCCGAGGTGGTCCGGTGGGAGATGGATGAGAGAGACTTACCAGCATGAGAAAAGTCATTGATGAACCTATGTGTGGCAAAGCATGTGATTGCTTCACGATGATTGGACTCGGACAAGGATGGAAGGATCAAGAAGGGGTATTTTGGTATTGACGAGGATCTAATAATCCTCATTTTATCTTTTATCTATAATTCTTATTATGGGTAAATATGATGTCACATAGTCCCCAGAAGTACCCCTTATATCTATAAGAGAGAAGCCCAACAAGTGATTGTAAGTTCTTCTACAATCACCCCCATAGTCGTAAGTCTTGCTACGACTATATCATGGTCGTAAGTCCTTCTACGACCACTATATAGTCGTAAGTCCTTCTCGATCACACAGTCGTAAGTCCTTTTACGATCTTTGCTCGGTCGTAAGTTCTTCTACGACTGTGTAAACTTCACCACCTTATAATCAAACCTACAAAGCGAGTGGGTCCAATTGATTAAGGAATCGAACGGTCTACACGCACTATTATTCCGCTTATTAATGGTGTGTAATTACCCCATTATCTCTGGAAGATAATTGCGAGACGGCGTGAAGAAGCCGAGGCGCTGTAATTCTTGCCATCATGCGCCGTTCATCGATTAATTAGGCGCATCTCCCGCAGGACAAAACGGCTACTTCTTCACGACTATATAAGGGTATCAATCAGAGGGATAGAGGGGGACACAGCGAACAAGAGCTAGTCAAGTAGAGACACAGCGAACAAGAGCTAGTCAAGTAGAAACACAAGTGCTATTCTCTGTAATAGTCTTAGTCTTTTACTTGATCATCAAGAATACCATACACACAGGATTAGGGTTATTATTCTCTCCGGAGAAGGCCTGAACCTGTCTAAACATCCCGTGTCAACTACTCTGCGTGATTTCATCTCTAGGAGACCCCCCGAATCAAATAATCTTTACGTAAGATCGGTTCTAATACACCGACAGTTGGCGCCGTCCGTGGGGATCTTCCGGTAATCTCTTGTCAACATACTCTCTTTTTCCAATCTCATGCAATCATGGCGGAGAATGGAACGAGGAGAACTGGTTTGACTTGGCGGTTCTGTGACGTCGACATGGATGCGGTTTCGACTACGAGCGAGTGATGCATCCGCCGATGGTGATGTTGCCTCGGAGATTATTCTCGAGAAACCATCCCATTAATGGAGTTGAGGAGGATCCTTATCCCCACAACAATACGTCCAACAGAGGAGCCAATTCTCTCAAAGGACAAGGGTCAATCCGACCGGGACCGCTCGGGAGGACTCACAACACAACGAGTTTTTTCTCCAAGTGTTCAAGTCCCCTTAAGGCGGTCCGACTTGGTAAGTCAAGTTCTGGGAGCCACCATTCCAGGACTCCATCAGCATCTAGTGATCCTCTCTCGCAGGGTAACTCCAGGAGAGGTGGGATCAAGCATGCTTTTCCTACAAATTCGGCCGTCTCCCGCAGATCTCATTTGCGAACGGAGACGATTATAACCCTGAGTTCCCCTACGGAGGATTACTCCAAGTCGCCAGATGGTGTCTCTCGAGCACTCCTCAAGCGGGAGGCCTCGGCGCAAGTGAGAATCATCAACGGGAGGTCTTCGTCCTTCCCCCAAATCAGGGTCAGCCTCATGGAGGCCGAGATAAGAACACTCCCCGAAGATCACACACTGCGCCCCCTCGTGGTAATGGCAAGGGCACCACCGTTGGCAGAGAGAACCAACACTGATGAGCGAGGGAAATCCTCGACATTCTCGCACTCCACTAAGAAGGCCTCAAAGACTTGATGAGGAGGATTTGATGTCGTCGAAGAAAGAAAATTGCGATCGTAAGAACTCCTGCTGGCGCATTCAACATCGATCGGAGGAGGTACAAGAACTCCGGGACATCAACGACTTGCTCGAGAATCCCGATCAAGAGTTTGCTCGAGCGCGAGTGGTACGATCTCTTTCTTTGAAGATTACGCAAAGACTTGAATCGTGATGACAAGATGGAGGTACCTCATCGACAACATTCGGTGTAGTCGTAGCAATCGACTTCCTCGGCTACCATCAATCGAATATTTCTCGTAGGAATCGACACGGCCATAAGTCGAATCGATCCCTATTCGAGAAATACATTTCGATCGGTGAAGATCAAGCCCCTCGGAGGTGATCATTCACCACTTCGACAAAGAAATTCTAGCGGGTGGAGTGCGAGGAGTATTCCCTCGTAGAACTAAGACCTACTACGAGCAAGTCACTGTTCACGGGTATCGTCGATACGATCACTGGTGACATTAACCCTTCTTTCCTACAAAGAAGGCGCCAAGAAGTGATTACCGGATCTGCGGGCATTTTCGCCGACCTCGAGCGATTCGGCCACCACCTCATTTCGGCCGAGTGAACATGAAGAAATTTGATGGATCTCAAAATCCCATCGAATTTCTTGAGATCTATACAACAACCGTCCGAGCGGCGGGAGGAGGAGAGCATGTAATGGCGAATTACCTTCCGATGTGCTCGAAGGATCCGCTCGATCGTGGTTATTAAACCAACCACTCGAGTCGATCTACTCTTGGCAACACCTCTGCGATCTTCTACAGCGAATTTCCAAGGCACATACAACCGCCGGAAAGAAGGCGACTTGCACCGATAAAGCGAACAACAACGAGACTTTGCGTCAATTCATCAAGCGCTTTAGTCGGGTTCGTAACTCAATTCCGAAATTTCGATTCCTCTGTGATCGTGGCTTTTAAGCAAGGAGTCCGTAGTAGAAGGATAACGGAGGACATTGCTTTGAATCCTCCCAACATCACTGTTAGAACTCTTGAGATGGCGATCGATATGCAAGCGCTTCGAGGCGGTCGAGTGGAACAACACTATCGATCGAGAAACATATACTCCTCGAGAGCCGTGAAGTTGGTAAGGATAAAAAGCAAAAAGTCCAAGAAGAAAATAAAAGTCAAAACCACAAACCGGTGGTTCCAAGGAGGTTCCGCCGTGAAAGATGGAGAGCCCCAAACCACCAAGTCGTACTCGATCAAGGCAAAGGTAAGCGCCCGATCGTAGGAGCGACAAACCAAGGTGGTGTCCTTTTCATAAATAGGAAGGACATGACCTCAAGAATCGCTGAAGTTTTCCAAAGAAAGCTCGAGGACTACTACAACGACAAGCACCACTCCCTACTCTCGGCGGGTGGGACATACGAGTGGCCAAAAGTCGTCGGATGATGAGGAGATGCCGTTCCAAGATCCGCAACATACCGTTGAGCACATCTACGGAGGATCATCGGCATCGACTCCAAGCGACAACTTAAAGGCTGCGGACGAGAGGTAAATTCCATACATACTCCTCTCACAATAAGTTATCGAAGTGGTCGGAAGTTACCATCTCTTTTGAGAAGGATGACCGCCCAATCACTACGAGTCGATCAGTCGATATCCGATTGTGGTCGAACCCACCATCAACAAGCTGTCGGGTCAATCGAGTGTTAGTTGATGGTGGCGATTCTTTGAACATATTATTTACTAAAGCCCCGGGCGAGATGCAAGTACCGGGACAAAGGTAAGGCGATGCGATATTCCTTTCATGGAATCGCATCGGGGTCTTGACCAAACCCATTGGCCAAGTTTCTCTTCCTTTAACATTTGGCTCACCAAGTAATTTCGGAGACGTAGAAAGTCTCTTTTGATGTGGTCGATTTCGACATATAACGCCATACTCGGACGACCAACTTTGGCAAAATTCTTAATGGCTACTCATTATGGGTATCAATGTCTTAAGATGCGGGTCCCAAAGGAGTGATCACAATTCAATATGACAAAAGATGGCGTATAGTGCGGCCGTCGATCCTCGAGATGGTTGGTCAAATACCAACTCGAGATGAAAGTCGACCGACTAGCAAGTCGAAGCCTAAAGTCGCACACAAAGCCGAGCGACCAAGTCAAAGAGGTTCCTCGGGCCTTGAGAAACCGTCGGACTGCTCGCATTGGGAGACTTCCGACCCCAAATAGGAAGACGCCTCATTACCTTCCTCAGAGCTAACGCAGATGTCTTTGCGTGGCAAGCATCCGACATGCCCGAGTCCCGAGGGAGGTGATCGAGCACGAGCTAGCTTTACGGCTGAAAAGTACCAAAACAAAAATTACGGAGATTTGCCTGATCGACGAGATGCTATTAAATCGAGTTGGATAAGCTACTTAAGCGGGCTTTATAAGAGAAGTCAACCACCCGAGTGGTTGGCTAACCTGTAATGGTCAAAAAGTCAAGCGGCAAATGGCGTATGTGCGTGACTTTCTTGATCTTAATAAAGCTTGTCCAAAAGATGATTTCCCTTTACCTCGTATTGATCACCGGTTGATTCTCTGCGGGTTGTGAAATATTAAGTTTTTAGATGCATATTCGGATATCACGGATCAATATGTGTCTAAGCGATGAAGAAAAGACCGCATTCATTACTCCATTTGGTACCTTTTGTTATATCAAAATGCCATTTGGTCTAAAGAATGCGGTGCTTCTTTTCAACGCTTAATGCAATCGACTTTTCATCTCAATTAGGCCGAATTTGGAAGCCTATGTTGATGATCTAGTCGTAAAAGCATTAAGAGACTTAATCATATCAGCGACCTACAAGAAACATTCGACAACCTCGTAAAACACCACTTAAAACTTAATCCAGAAGTGTGTATTCGAATTTCTTGAGAAAATTGCTTGGATTCCTAGTATCCGAGCGAGGAATCAAGCAAATCTGAAAAAATAAAAGCCATCCTCGGATCGCCTCCACCACAAAAAGGAAGTCCAAACTCACTGGGTGCATGGCGGCTTTAAGTCGTTTCATCGCACGCCTAGGAGAAAAGGACTACCTTTCTTTAAACTTCTCGGAGACATGAAGGTTTTGAGTGGTCGAGCGAGGCAACGCCTTTGAGGATGTCAAGAGGTATCTTCGAGTGCTCTGCTCGGTTTCTCCAAAGCGGAAGAGACGCTCTTAATTTACCTAGGCGCCACGCCACGAGAAAGCAAGCGCGATCTTGGTCGTAGAGCGTGAAAACGCATAACGACCGGTTTACTCGTCGCCGGTTTTACGGGCCTAAGGAGCGTTACCCTCGTGTCCAAAACTTCTATATGCCCTCCTCATGTCTTCGAGGAAATGCGGCATTACTTTCAGCGCACAAAATAGTCAGTGCTTGTCTGAGTTTCCTTTGGGAGCAATCCTCCATAATAAGGAAACAATGGGGCGCATGGCAAAATGGTCGGTCGAACTTGGGAGTTCGACCTCCATTCGTGTCCCGACGGCCATAAAATCCCAGATCTTGGCGGACTTTGTCGCGAATGGACAAATCTGAACTGCTCAGATCCCGATCTGATTCCCACGACCGGTGGATGATGTACTTTGACGGGTCACTTACTTTAAGTGGCTCGAGGTCGGGTGGTCTGGTATCTCCTACCGAGAAACCTTAAAGTATGCCATACAATTAAACTTTCGTGCCACTAATAATGTGGCGAGTACGAAGGTTTGCTAGGCGGCATACAGTGCGAAAAGCACTCTCAATTAAATCGACTACTCGTGAGAGGAGACTCTCAACTAGTCGTGAATCAAGTCGGGAAGAGTACCGGTGCTCTAGCTCGACAATGTCTCAATACTTATCGGAAGTTCGCAAGCTAGAAAAGCATTTTTAGGTTTCGAGGTACAATTCATCCCTCGAAAGGATAATTTCCTCATGAGACCAACTTGCTCGGATGGCTTCTTCCCGATCTACGGTACCAAAAGGGTTTTCTTGGAGCAACTCCAAAAGCCGTCTCAGTCGAAGAACCGTAGACACCTCCTATTGAGATGGCCTCATTAGATTACGAGGATATCGGATGACTCCCATCTACGAGTATCTTTACAAGGGTTCCGTGCGAAGATGATCTTGAGGCGGTCGATTATCCCAAAAGCCAAAATGTATACTTTGGTTGAAGGAGTCCTCTATAAGCGAGGAACCCAAGGGATACTCATGCGATGCATTCCGCAAAACGAAGGAATAACACTCCTTCATGATATACACAAGGCATCTGTGGGACGCATGCTTCCTCTGAGAACATTGGTTGGTAAAGCCTTTCGACAAGGTTTTTATGGCCCTGACCTCAGCACGATGCTATGGAGGTGGTTAAAAGTGTGTCGATGCCAATTCCATGGTAGCGAGATACACCAACCACTCAAGCATTACAAACAATACCTCTTTCTTGGCCTTTTGCGACACAGGGCTTGATATCCTAGGACCGTTTCCCAAAGCTCCAGGAGGTTTGAATTCCTTTTGTGGCTATTGACACGTTCACAAAATGGATCAAGTCAACTCAGAATCGATAACAACTAACAGCAGCGAAAAAGGTTCATGATGAGAAGCGTAATTAGTCGATTTGGAGTTAAGTCGGATAATTACGCACAATGGTAAACAATTCGCAAGTGCAAAATTTCGTGAATTTTGCGGCGAGTTGGGTACCAAGCTATGCTATGCTTCATTGCACATCCCCAAAGCAATGGGGCGGTCGAGCGTGCAAGCGGCCAAATAATGCGAGGAATTAAAACTCGAGTCTTGACCCGACTTGTTAGCGCTCGGGGCTTGGGTACAAGAATTACCCTTCATATTATGGGCGGTTAAATGCGACCACGAATGAGCAACGGGAGAAACATCATTTTTCTAGTTTTTGGGCGAAGCCATGCTTCCTCCGAGCTAAAATTGCGGTCGACACGAGTTGAAACCTTCAACAACTCGGACCAGAACAACTTCGAGCGGATGACATTAACCTACTCAAGAGAGGAGAAACCTAGCCTTAATCCGTTCGGCAGTCTACCAACAAGCCCTGCGCAGATACTATAATCGTAAGGTCCAACCTCGCAGCCTTGCTGTAGGTGACTTGGTATTGAGGCTCTGCCAATCCAAGTCTAATCGGAATAAACTTTTCCCTAAATGGGAAGGTCCTTACGATGGTCGGGTAACTTCGGCGAGTCGCATCACGACTAGCAATGGAAGATGGACGGAGTTCTCTCAAACTCTTGGAACATCGACCGATTCACGCAAATTCTATGTGTGACCATTTCTCGCAATAAAAGTCCGTGTTCTTTCTACCTCTTTTGCCTTATTTTTTGAGTAGTGCTTTTTAATCTTTCGACTATGATATGAAAACACCCGATTTTTTTACTTTGCCGAAAAGCGAGAAACGCCATCCGTGAAACTTCTCCTCTCTGCATGTGGTTCTGCCCACTAGAAGGAATTTCCTAGCATCGACTCGTTACTCATTTTTGCTGCCAATACAAAGAGCTCGGGTTCTATCTAGTCGTAATGTTCTCAAAGCCAACTCTCTCAATCTTAGTATATTTTTTCAGTAAATTCAAAAATATTCTAAGTAGAGTGCACTTTCTTACATTTGTTCGACCACCTTTGGTGTACTCGATTTGTTTTAACTGATCGAAGGAAGAGACACACCTAGTCGAAGTCTTTCCTCTCTGCATGTGGTCCTGCCCACTAGAAGAAAACTTCCTAGTGTCGCTCAGTCTCCTACTTTTGCTACTGGAAAAGACTTATCGAAGTCCACCAAAAAGGACGAACGAATGACTAAAGTCCTCTAAGACGTTTGTTTAACTCAAGTTGCTGTTCTTGGTTTGATTAAACTAGTCGGAGATGGAAACATCACCTAGTCGAAGCCTTTCCTCTCTGCACGTGGTCCTGCCCACTAGAAGGAACTTCCTAGTGTCGAGTCGTTTCTACTCTTTTCGACCAGTGCTTGACAACCGTAACAAAAGCTATAAGTTAAATAAACCTCTCTTTGTTTTCAGAAACCCCATTTTAAACACTATTTATTTAGATTGTCTAAACAATCTAAGTAAATAGTCGGGGGCTAGGATAAAGTTATTAATTTGACTTCAATTCTTAGTCTTTCATTCGTTTATTATCTTTTGAGTTACTAACTACTCGACAAGATGATTTTCAGGAAATGAGGCGGATCATATATTACTCATCAACAAAAATTGTCTGCCTTACAAGGTAGTTACAAGATTACTCTGAAGGGGGAGAGCCTAGCTGCATTTCCTCCGCCACCTTTTTATAATCGATTGCATTTCCTCAATCGCACGACTTGCCTCGATTCGGACGGTCAAGTCGGCTTCGATTGGTTTAACATTAAGGCGGGGTCTTGAGCTTTAAGTTTCGCCAAAGCGTAACTTATCGCACTTCATTGCCTCCTTATTGATTCAACAGATTAGTCTTGAGTGGTCACCATTTCTTGTAATTTTCCGACTTGTTCCCCAATGGTGCTTATGTGAGCAGCTATGGTATCTTCTCGAGGAGTTTTTCCCTCAGAATGTAGCTCACTAAACACATTGTTCAGGAGAGTGATGTTGCCTTGAAGACTAGTCTTCATCGACTCCATCTCCTGTTGGGTACAAGTCGAAGCCTCGCGAAGTTTTTTGTTTTCGACCACTTGTTTTGAAAAGAATAAAATCGGTCAAACGAAAATAAACTTCTGAAGGAAGATAACACAAAGATAATTATAGGTAAAAGCATTTCTTACCTACTAATTGAGAATCCAATTTCTTGACCTCTTCTCGATGGGAAGCAACGGTTTCAGCATGCTTTTGCTCCCATGCTCTAATGTCCTCTGCATTCATCTTAGCAATGCGGACGGACTCATTGCAGATTAAGGTCTTTGCTTGGATTTCACCTCGAGGCTTCTCAATTGGGCGACAATTTCGAACAAGAAATTGGCATTAGAAAAGGGAAAATACTCAAAAAGGACAACAGGTAAAGAATTACTTACCTGTTACTTGAGTTCTCAGAACCTCGAGTTCTTGATCCTTATTCGCGGTAATACGGGAAAACTCCTGAATGACCAAAGCTTTTTCTTGAACTTCGGTCTGGAGCTTCCGCATCTCTTTTTCTTTATCTGGAGAAGAAAGGAGAGTCGGGTAAAGGTTAAAGATCAAAAGCGTCTTAAGTTCAAACTTATCGCTTATTTTTCCCGCAATCTTTTAGATGCAGAGACAGTCTCTCGAAGTCTATCCGAGAGGACTAATACTTCGTTCCTTAGCCTCCTCGACTCTTCTTTTTCATAGTCGAGTGAGTCAGCTAAGGTCTTCGTATCACTGTTTAACCTACAAAGAACAGGAACGGAGATAAACTTCAGCCGAATGGTTGTAAGTACTTCTACAACTACCGACCTAGTCGTAAGTTTTTCTACGACTACGATATGGTTGTAAGTACTTCTACAACCACTAACTTAGTCGTAAGTTTTTCTGCGACTACGATATGGTTGTAAGTCTTTCTACGACCACTACCTGGTCGTAAGTAGTCGTAAAGCTTTTTACGACTAATACTTCGTCATGAGTTTCTTCCATGACTATTCTACGAGTATTTAAGTCGAAAACAATTATGAATGATAAGTGACTTACCATCTCTCTGCCTCTGCACAGAGTAGTTCTTTCTCCTGTCTTAGCTCTAAAAGTTGTCGATGATACTCACCGACAACAGCAATTTGCTCTAGAGCTTTCTGCAAAAAGAAAACAGTGAGAAGAGAAGGAAAGTCACATATATAAGTATTTTGAAGATACTTACATTCATAGTCGTTCTAGGAAACATCGAATACACAAGGTCCGGGTTCTGCAGCTTATCTATCCTCGCGACTTTGTCCCACCACACCTTCTCGAGGCGCTCGTTATCAAAAGTATTCTCCATATTGGGAATATCTTTGGGATGGGGGACTCGGTCACGAGATCTGTAAGCAGAAGACCCTACGACGGAGGCAGGCCCAAAGAAGTCACCACAGAAGTTGAAATTTTCTCCTTCTGGTTCTGTGAGTTCTCTTTGGGTAGGGGAAGGAACACCTCCTACGATTTCCTTCCCAGAGCGGTGCGCAGGCTGGTCACCACCTTGACCAGAGGCTTCCACAACGCCTCTGTTGTTTCTCGACCTCGGTGGTCGTGGCGGCCACCTCAACGATGCTACCGCTACTTCAAGGGTCGTGAGTTACGACCTCGGCAGATGTGGAGTCACTCAGGAGTCTCGACTTCATCGGCCACCGGGTCAAGGGTGATGCTTCGACCACCTCCATTGATACCTCTCCAGTGAATGAAGGGATAGCAATGGACTTCTCAACAGAAGCATTCCCGGGGGCTGAAGTTGTCGGACTGAAATAAAGAAAAGCAAATCAGGTTGTGAAAAAGAAAAAGGTAAATGTTGTTCTTACACTTTAGTACATTTCACATACCTCTGCACCCTGGTCTTAACTAGGAATTTTGGAGCAATCCTCCCTACGGAGGACATCTTCTTCTCCACGACCACGTCTGGTCGAGGTTCAATAATTGACCTAGCTACGACCACGTCTGGTCGTAGAGTTTGAACAGGGATCAGGGCTCTGGTTTCCTGATCCTCTGGATGGACGAGATCAGTCTCGACCATTCCGAGCGAAGATCGCCCTCGATTGCGAGTTGTGCCGATGCGAAGATCGTCCTTCATAAAAGACATAAAATCTTTCCAGTTCTCCCTTTCCAGTTGCTTAATAAAACTAGGAGTGGCACCGACTGCGAAAGATTCCGTGTCATAATAGAAGGGTACCTTAGCCTTGCAAGGTTTGCGCTTAAGAGGTTCAGCTGCTTCAACCTCCTCGGCTTCGACGGCCGCGGCCTCGGCTTCAGATACAACTACGGTGCCGCAGTTTTGTAGAAAGTGCGGTCGAAAGACCGAGCTCGAGCTTGCTCCCCTTATCGTGCATTTTACAAGTCGGCGTCTCTTCGAGGAGGAGCCGAGCCTTTGTCTTTCGACAACCCAATACCAATAGTCATCGAGCGACTTCTTCGTCGTCCTAACGATTTTCCATGCCTACTTTACGTAAAGCAAAACGTAAAAGAAGAATCACTAATTAGTCGTAAGTTTTTCTCGACTAGTACCAAGTCGTAAGTTTTTCTCGACTTTTTCTTGATCGTAAGATATTCTACGATCACCATTAGTCGTAAGTATCTTCTACGACTATAAAGTCCTAAAGAAAGAATCGATTTTTGATTACCTTTAGGCGCTCTATCCTTTCATCTGCGGACAAAGCCGCAATATCTTGAGGAACCGCCCCTCGGGTGGCGGGGACTTCTCACGAGATGAGTCGACTGAGTCAACCTCGGCTGTGAAAGATCCGTAAAGCAGATAAAAATATTAGACAAGGTTGAGAAAGACCAAGCGGAGAGCTAAGTTGACAATTGCTTACCCTCCTCGTAGTCTCGGTGGGGTCTCCTCTCCCGAGTACCTCCACATAGGAGATGCTCGTTTCTTGAGAGGACTAATTCGGCGGTGATGAAATCCTTCACCACATGCCATCCGGTCGACCCTTCTTCCTTCAAGTCCTTAATGGCTTGAATATACAGAGCTAATCCTACTGATATCTTGAGGTTGAATCCCATGAAGATTTCTTTTCAATGACCTTCCCATAAAAGAAAGGTGTCTTGAGGTGACCTTCGGTGAGAACCACCTCTTCCTCCACCCGACCACGAAGACCGGGTAAAACTCAATATACTCCTTCGACTTGAGTCGTGGAGCTTGAGATCGACTTCCGCGATTCGGTTTGTCGAGCCATCCCATAATAATATTGGAACAGCTCGAGATCCGCCGAATCCCAGTATGCCTCGCATGCATACACGAACACACTCAAAGATGGTAATGGAATTGGGACCTAAGTTCACGGTTCCACCCCAAAGTGTTCGAGTACTCATCAGAAGAAAGGGGTGGGCGAGCAATCGAAGGCCGCACTCACAATACGCTTGGAAGGCGGAATTTGCCCATTTTCCCCGATGGCGATCTTTGCCCGATAGCCGAATCCACTTCACGAGCCTTCTCGAATCTTCCGACATCGACCAAGATCTTGATCTTAGCGCATCCATCTCCGATTCCTCCCATTCGAAACTCTCTTGGCCATTTCGCCGAAGCAAGAAGTTTTTAATTGGGTTGGCGGCGGAGAAGATGAAACCTAGTCGAGGATGGAGAAAGCAAGAGCTCGAAGAACAAATGGAGTGATTTGGGGAAAGGTAAAATCCAAGTCTACCTCCCGATAAGTTTTATAATCAAGACGATCTCCGCCGCCGAAACCGTCTCGGCTATAGGTCTATGAGAGATGGTTGTACCGCTTCGGGAACCGCTTCATCGGACAAGTCTACGAGAGCCGGTTGCAATTCCCCAAATGGTCCGTTCGAGAAAAAATAGGTGCGTATTGTCACCTCCAAGCGAAATTACATTCCTGACCAAGTCTTTCTAGTCGAAGGAAGTATCAATCGGAAGAGTTTTTCTCCGATTCCTACTACGACCACCGACGGTCGTAGGGTTTTTATGACTTTTGATAGTCGTAAGCAACCTTCCGACCAAGCAAATTTCTGGTCAAGCGGCACTCAAATGTCGAAGAGTTTTTCCTTCGACTATCATTCTACGACATTCTCATGGTCGTAAGTCCATTCTGAAACCTTTACCAAGTAAGTTACTTTCACTTGAAGTCGGGGCTAGATGGCGAGGATCTAATAATCCTCATTTTATCTTTTATCTATAATTCTTATTATGGGTAAATATGATGTCACATAGTCCCAGTATACCCTTATATCTATAAGGAGAAGCCCAACAAGTGATTGTAAGTTCTTCTACAATCACCCCATAGTCGTAAGTCTTGCTACGACTATATCATGGTCGTAAGTCCTTCTACGACCACTACATAGTCGTAAGTCCTTCTACGATCGTTATCCGGTCGTAAGTCCTTTTACGATCTTTGCTCGGTCGTAAGTTCTTCTACGACTGTAAACTTCGACCACCTTATAATCAAACCTACAAAGAGTGGGTCCAATTGATTAAGGAATCGAGCGGTCTACACGCACTATTATTCCGCTTATTAATGGTGTGTAATTACCCCATTATCTCTGGAAGATAATTGCGGACGGCGTGAAGAAGCCGAGGCGCGGTAATTCTCGCCATCATGCGCGTTCTTTGGATTAATTAGGCGCATCTCCCGCAGGACAAAACGGCTACTTCTTCACGACTATATAAGGGTATCAATCAGAGGGATAGAGGGGGACACAGCGAACAAGAGCTAGTCAAGTAGAGACACAGCGAACAAGAGCTAGTCAAGTAGAAACACAAGTGCTATTCTCTGTAATAGTCTTAGTCTTTTACTTGATCATCAAGAATACCATACACACAGGATTAGGGTTATTATTCTCTCCGGAGAAGGCCTGAACCTGTCTAAACATCCCGTGTCAACTACTCTGCGTGATTTCATCTCTAGGAGACCCCCCGAATCAAATAATCTTTACGTAAGATCGGTTCTAATACACCGACAGGTATCTTCACCAAAATACCGAGTTAATGACTTTGGAGAAACCGCGGTGCATGACAACCCAAAGGAGAAATGATTTAGGTCATGAGAAGGACAAGATTCCGAAGACACGAATTCGGGAGCGCCGAATTGTCATCCGCTTTGAGAAGCGTGCGTGAGTGTAGTATCGTTTGTGTGTGAGATTAACTGGTGTCCATTAGAATTTTCTCTTTTGACCTAGCATCCACTATAAAAGTGGATGGTGCAGAATTTGCACATCCAAGCTTTGGAAGCCTAGATACCCTAATTTGTGTTTTTGGGATAGTGCTCATAAGTGAGCTTTTATCCTCCATGATGAAGCACCTGTAAACATTCAATTCCTCAATATCAATCCAATAAATTTATACCGAGTTGAGTTCTGTCTTGTTCTCGCACTCTTTTTTGTGATTTTAGAGTTCTTGTGTTACATGGGTTTTGCCTCGATCTTTTGTTATGATTTAGCTTGCTAGAACTTTTTAGGGCCGATCTAAGGTCGTCTCAACATCTTTCACAAACGAGCAATCCTTTGGATCAAAATTATGTTTTTTGTGGTTTTGTTCCCTTTGGCCCTCCATCAACAAATTCGTGTAATATTTGCTTGGATCGTCTCGATCTTCGATTGGAATAGGTTCCTGATATTCTTATAGACCCATGTCTGAAATCCCAAGTGGTTCCTTTTGCCGTCCATCAACAAATTATGTGTGCTTCTAATTCTAGGCGACCCTGAATATTCATTCATAAGATCGATTCTAAACCGTCGACAGTTGGCGCCAACCATGGGGAGTTTTCGGTGATTCCTTTTCAGCAAGTTCTCTTGTTTTGTTTTCAACTCTGATGCTTCCATGGCAGGAGAATGGAACGAGGAGAATTGGTTCAATTTGGCCGACTACGGAGAACTCGACCTGGATGCCTGCTATGAACACGAGCAGAGTATTATTTCGTCCAATGGCAATACAACCTCTAGGAATTTTTCACTAGACCTAGGAGACCATGTCAGAGAAAATTAATGAGGGATCTTTCTCCCCCACAACATTACGTCAAGATGAGAAACCAGATTCCTCAGAGGGAAAGGGTCTATCCGACCATGATGAGGACTACACTAAGACAAGTATCGAGCATAGTGAGGTTCCCACTCCAAATGTTCAAGTCTATCTGAGGCCGTCCGATCTAGCACGACAAGTCCTGGAATCCATCATTCCGATCTAGGAGGTCTTTGTCCCCCCTAGGGATGGCAATCGGGCACGGCGGGTACATATAGTGTTCGCCCATACCCCGCGACCCCAAATTCCCCCCACGGGCATACCCGCGAAGGACGGCGGGTACAGATAGTGTTTAGCGACGCTTACAATTATTTTTGTTGTGCTTGTTTTCTATGGCTTGGTGCTGAGAGATGCCTTTTGGACAAGTGGTCTCGACCTTGAGCGTTCTTGATTGTTTTCGCTTCGATTCGTCGGTTCGAGGCAAGTGATCGTAGCGGTGGTTGCTACCGTTTAACTTGTTATTCCTTCTACTTGCATTTTACATTATTATCGTAATTTGATACATTATGCTATGATTGCAAGATATTGTTAATTGGGGAGTTGATAGCAAGAATTTATTTATTGTATGTTGTTAATATGATAGTAGACTTGTGTAATTCTTGCTTAAGGTTATAATACGAACATGAAAATAACATGTGGTGGATGTGGATATGTTGAGAGTATGTTAATGCTCCTTGTGGATGAATTAATGGAATATCATATCATTCATGTCATATCATGTCATTTGCATATGTGGATGTCGCCAAGATTTAGCCGCGACCGCATGCTGTACAACATTATTTATTGTCGTGTCGATGCACCTCTTCCCCGCTAAGTGTCGTATATTGCCGTAAGACGATACATTGCAATCCCTACCCTGGCAAGAGTGATGTGGAGCATAGCATGAAGCATTCATACGCATATAAGGGATATTTAAATGACTGCATTCATATGCCATTTAAAAACCGAAAACTGATAAGGTTTGATTTATGGTAGTTTGTGGTGGCTTATTAATTATGGAAACGACTGGTGGTTGTGTATGTATGAAATTAATGATGATGTTTATTTGTTCGTAGTTGAAATAACTTGTTAAACTGTTTGCTTGCTGAGATTTATATCTCACCCTTGTTTTCCCCTCCCCACAGGTGGACTTTGAGCATGTATTGGGAAGGGTAGAGTAGCACCACAATGATGCACATGGATTTTGTCTTAGTGCTGAAATAAAGTCATAAGAATTCTAGTTTTGCTTAGCTGTCTTATGGAAGATTGCTTCAATGTTTAATTTGGAACCGTTCCTTTGGTTATTATGTTAAGTTGATTTTTTTAAATATTTCATTGTTCTCCTTATTCGGTTATTTTCTAGTAGTTTATGCTTCCGCTTATATTATCATGTTAATTAAATGTTGCCAGATTAATTTATCTTGCAAATTGGCTAGTGGTAGAGTAGTTCAGTAGCATCCCAGGGTAATGTGGGTCTTGGGGTGTTACAATAAAGGCTAGAATCAGTGGACATTGGGGCAGATGGGACCAAGAGGAGACATTAGGCATTAGCTTTCTTCCAGATTGTAAAGAGCATAGTAAATACAACAACACAAGAGTAGGGTTGTTATTCTCTGATGAGTAGTCCTGAACCTGTATAAATCATTGTGTCATTCTCTATGTGGTTCTAATTCTCTGAGACCCCTGAATATTCATTCGTAAGATCGATTCTAAACCATCGACAATTGTATCTATTGGTCTTAACCTTTGATTGTTTATCAGACGATGGAGATCACTTTTAATGTCCAGACACTATAGATCTCTGCATTGAATCCTTCAATGCAGAGGATCCCGATCCCTGTGTCATGGCCGTCATGTAGGATTTGACCCTTGATTCTTGTCTGTTGCATACTTGCATACCACATAAGTAGGAGGGGAAGAAAGAAACTACTCTATCCGGTCACAAAATCAAGTTGTTTTTAGATAGGTCTCCAAAATGCAACTTTTATACTCATTTTTATTGTAATATATTAGTAAAATATAATAAAACTATATTATTTTGATCATATTTTTTTGAGGTAAATATACATGTGTCATTTTTGTATATCCAACCTAATTTTTTTTTAAAAATGAGAGTTAAATTTTATAAGGTTTGAATGTGTGTAACTCAAATGATTTCCTTTTGTGACCGGATGGAGTACTATCTAAGAGAGTCATTGCCTTATTTCTTTATCTTTCCTTCCCGTGACTCTGGTTTCCCTTCAATTGATCATTTCAAACCTGCATTGTACGGGAGCAACCAGAAACTTGTCAAGGAGATGTACAGATTTGCTACCAATTAATGAAGCTAGTCTCAGAGAAGCACGTACGCAACCAATGATGGCCTAGTAATATCGCCAACAAACAGCACGCGTGGTCAATGCCCTACGAGTGTACTTTTCGTATTACGCATCAGATTTGGCATCGTCGACTCTTTGATGTTTGAACGGCGGCTTGGTTTGACATCCGATAGATCGGGAAGATGTTAAAAGGGACTATCTAAAAGTTACAGCAGAATTATGTTAAAATTGTATATCATTTAGTATTGTAAAATTAGTACTATACAACTGTAGACGATGAATAAAAAAATTTTAAATAACAAAAAATTAGCAAATCCGATGTTAGAAACGCTACCGCACCGTACCTAACATGGCAGAGCCAGAGAGCGAATAGCCAATTTGCCATTTGGCTTGTACGCGGCGCGCACGCAGAGCACTTGGCCGAAGCGTCGCCGAAGCGGCCGTTCATTGCCCTGGCGCCGTTGCGCGCGTACCGACATCACGCACGCTCGCTGGCCCGTAAAATATCCGGGCCCGGCTGCTCTCTGTAGAGAGTTTGACCGAAGGAGGCAGAGCATAGCAATAGCAATAGCAATAGCAATAGACCAATGACGTGATCGCTTCTGTTGTTCGCACCACAATATCCTTGATTCCGATCATACCAGTCCGCGCCTATAAATACCAGCAGCCGTGCTAAGCCATCCCACAAAAGAATCGCGTTGCCAACTCGCCGTAGTACAAGAGCCAAAAAAAAACCCTTGCCATTTCGACTGAAAAACACTCGAAAAGCTTCGCAAAAATGGGTTCTTTGGGAGCGGCCGAGAAGGCGCACGCCGTTTGCCTGCCGTACCCGGCGCAAGGGCACATCACCCCAATGCTCAACGTCGCGAAGCTGCTCCACGCCCGCGGCTTCGACGTCACCTTCGTCAACACCGAGTACAACCACGCCCGCCTCGTCCGGACGCGGGGCGCGGCCGCGGTGGCCGGCGTCCCGGGCTTCCGCTTCGCCACCATCCCGGACGGCCTGCCGCCGTTAGACGACGACGACGTCACGCAGGACATTCCGTCGCTGTGCAAGTCCACCACGGAGACCTGCCTCGGGCCCTTCCGCCGCCTCCTCGCCGAGCTCAACGCCCCCGGCACGGGCCACCCGCTCGTGACCTGCGTCGTCTCCGACGTTGTCATGGGGTTCTCCATGGACGCCGCCAAGGAGCTCGGCCTCCCCTACGTCCAGCTCTGGACGGCCAGCGCCATTAGCTTCCTCGGCTACCGCTACTATCGCCAGCTCATCGACCGCGGCCTTGCTCCACTCAAAGGTACGGTTCTTTCCTGCGTTAATGCGCGCGTCAACCATTTCTGCTCGGCACATGTTACGTCTCCAACACGTACGCACTATCTCTGACATTAACAGCTGCTGCCTCCTCTTGTTTGTCTTCACATGTGCAGATGTCGAGCAGCTGACGAATGGATACCTTGACACGCCTGTGAAAGACGTGCCGGGGCTGAGGAGAATGAGGCTCAGGGACTTCCCGAGCTTCATACGCACCACGGACCCGGACGAGTACCTGGTGCACTACGTCATCAAGGAGACGGAGCGCGTAGCGGGCGCGTCGGCCGTGATCCTGAACAGCTTCGGCGATCTCGAGGGCGAGGCGGTGGGGGGCATGGAGGCGCTCGGTCTGCCCAAGGTCTACACCCTCGGCCCGCTCCCGCTGCTTGCGCGGGAGGACCCGCCCACCCCGCGCTCGTTCATCAGCCTCAGCCTGTGGAAGGAGCAGGAGGAGTGCCTGCAGTGGCTCGACGGTAAGGAGCCCGGCTCCGTCGTGTACGTCAACTTCGGCAGCGTCACAGTCATGACCAACGAGCAGCTGGTGGAGTTCGCGTGGGGGCTGGCCAACAGCGGCAGGCAGTTCCTGTGGATCATCCGGCGCGACCTCGTCAAGGGCGATACGGCCGTGCTGCCCCTGGAGTTCCTGGCCGAGACGGCGAGGCGCGGGTTCATAGCCTCATGGTGCCCGCAGCAGGAGGTGCTAAACCACCCGGCCGTGGGCGCCTTCCTGACGCACAGCGGGTGGAACTCGACGCTGGAGAGCATGTGCGGCGGCGTGCCCGTCATCAGCTGGCCGTTCTTCGCCGACCAGCAGACCAACTGCCTGTACCAGTGCAACGAGTGGGGCGTCGGCATGGAGATCGACAGCAACGTCCAGCGCGACGCCGTCGTGGGCCTAATCACGGAGCTCATGGAGGGGGAGAAGGGGAAGGAGATGAGGAAGAAGGCAGAGGAATGGAGGGAGAAAGCGGTCAAGGCTGCCAATCCCGGCGGCTCGTCTCACCGCAACTTCGACGAGTTGGTCCGCGACGTGCTCCTGGCCAAGAACTAGCTCTTTCCATTGAAAATCTTACCAGTATCATATTTGTTTCTTTGCAACTTTGTTTGTTTGTTTCGAGAGTGATGGATGATAGTTTGGATGAATGCACCACACAATTGAGGAACTGTCTAGTAAACATTCGACTATTTTATTGAGTTCAAAAAAATTACATTGTGGACCATTAGGATTACGAACCGAAGGATGAGATCATATTACTCCACTATTGAGCCGATTAGTCTTAACAGGCCGAATTTGTTTTAACGGGCTGAACAGTAACTACCACAAAACTGTGAAACGAGCGACAGGATTGGTGAGAGGCCCATTCATGGGCCAGATTTGTCCACATTTTATTGTGATTTTTGGACCTATTTTTGTCATTTAAAATTACAAATAAAAAAGGCTCGGTGGGTTCAAAACCCATGAAGCTAGAAAAGCCCAACTTGGCAGCCAAGAAAGAACGAAAAACAGAAAAGATAATAGAAGAATCACACGAACAAAAGAGATAAAAAAAATTCTGAAGAGCCAAGCCAAATCATGGAAGAAGCAGAAAAAAGCAGACTCAGGGAAGCAGCAAAAAAAGGTACGCCACTTAACCTATTGCTGCTGGATTTTGTCCTCCTACAGTTGCTGGATTTTGTCCAAGATGAAATCAGAATATATGATGTGATTGTGATCTCTCTCTCTCTCTTCTTGCATTTAATCATAATCTGCATGATAAAAACGTGCTTTATTAGTAGCTGAATAAGTGATCTAATTCACCAGCAATAAATAGATTTAGTGAAAAGCTGAATATCAGAACGATGCTCTGAAAAACGCACAATGTTAAGACAGAATATAATCAAAGATACCTGAAAGGGGGATATGCAGTCACTTGTAAAATCCTTAGATGTGACAACATCAACTCGAATGGCTAGATCACAGTAGTCATACATTGTTAATGTCAGAATGAATGTGCATACACTTGTGACCTATCAAATCTTAATTACCATGGGTATTCCTGTATCACAATCCACTATGGTGAACTGACTACAAGGAACCTTTTGCTTGAGATAGAAATGAAGCAAAAAAGAATATAATATAATTTGCTACCCTTATCCAAATGAGAACAAACTACCAAAACAAAGCCCGGCAAAACTGCCAAAACAAAATCAGAAAAGACACATCCTAATCAAGCCAAACTTTGTTCCTCCTGCACAATCTCTAGAAGTGACATCTGCAATGAAAATTTAAAACAAATTCATCTATAGGGCACTACTACTGAAGACCACAATAAAAATATAAAACAACTTTTACTTGCTTAGATGTGATTCTCGACTTGACATACAATAACATACATTACAGTAGTAATATTCCAAATACGTAAAGAGGAGAAAAACTTTACGGATGTGAGTTGTTTTAACCAAGTTTCAGGGGATTTTTCGGGTTATTCAGAAAACCTGGGCTATGGGCCAAAAGCCCACAGCACCTTGGCCCATTAGGGCAACCATCCAAGCGGAGGAGCAGCCATGGTACTGTAGCACACACAGTAGCACCGCCAATGTAGCACCCCCTCCCCTCCCCATTGCGCCTCCACCTCCTTTCCCCTCCCTTGCGCCTCCCCTCCCCATCCTCCTTGGCCGCCACCCCCCTCCCCTTCCTGGCCGCCCCCTTCCCCTCCCATTCCAGCACCTCCCTTCTCATCTCCTCCCCTCCCTCGGTGGCGCCTCCTCATCTCCCTGTGCTCCGCCCTGCTGCCGGCCAAGAGGAAGGTCGGGAAAAGCTGTTTTGGGTGCTGCTGATCAAGGAGAAGAGGAAGAGGGAGAAGAAAAGGGGAAGAAGGGTGTTGAGGATTAAAATATTCATATATTACCTTAATATATGATAAAGACCATACGTCTTCGTGGTCGTAACTTCTAAGACCACCGACCTAACTGGTCGTAGGTATTACGGAAGTTATATAATAAATACCCTGGTCGGACAAAGTTCCAAGCCTAGTCCACGACCAGGTAAGTGCTCGTAAAGCTATGAACAGGCGTTTAGGCCAAGTCTCCGACCACGCCACTCACTATGTGATGAATGAACCACGTGTTTCATATTCCACATAATACAATACTATTACGGCTGATGATTTAACGTCTCCTGAATCATTAATCATGAGCGATTGACGTTTTCACCAACCGCTTTTACGATTAGTGGAACCGCCAAGCGCCGTCTCTTCTGACGGTAGCGTCGCTCCCCAGCGGATGTCTCTTCATGGGATAAGCGCACCGCTTCATCAACTATTTAAGGAGGGTCATGGAAGGACGGACGAGACAGAGGACACGAAGTGCAGAATAGGCGGCCAAGCGAAGACATCAAGCAAGATATAGCAAAGTGTTGTGTTTTAGATACTCCGGTGTTTGTAATTGTGAGTTCATAGCAATAAAGAGCAAGTTCGATCAACTCCGTAAGTCACGCACATTTTCCTCTTTTCATTTATATATTCATAAGATCGGCGATTTGATCGCCGACAAATGGCGCCGTCAGTGGGGAAGATAGTGCAAAAATTTACAAGAGGTTCTTCGCTCAACTCATCCGTTTTCTTCATATTCGTAATCACAAGTATGGCAGGAACATGGGATGAGGAAAACTGGTTCGACTTGGATGACTACTCCAACCTTGACATGGAAGCCTGCATCCAAGCTATGCAACATGGGGAATCTTCGTCCTCCTCCGATGGTTCGCAGGTCGCTGACGACAGCGAACTTGAGCGGATGGATGAAGATACACCGCTGCGCCAAAAGGCGCTTCGAGGAACGGATCGTTCCGACCCGATTCGAACGTCCGAATGTTTTTCCAAGCCCTTTCTCCGGCCGCGAAAAGGTGACAACACCTCAGCCCCACAACCCGAGGGTCAATATACCCTTGACATAGTCATGGCTGACAGGTATTCACCAACGGCCTCTGGAAATTCCAGGGACCAACCGGCATCTGGTAACGGTGTCGATGAGACCCTCACCGGTAATGGACCGAGTGAGGACGATAAGACTCAGTATCCGATCGGCAATCCGCCGAATCAGACTGAGCCCGCCACGAAGACCTCAGGAGGTTCTCATCTCCGACCGGTCTCCATCGTGGAAGTCTCTGGAAGAAGCACCGAGAAGTTCTCCGCTAGTCACAGTGGAAGCTCCTCCGAAGATCGTTCTGGAAGCATGAGGTCAACACGATCGGAAATGCTGATCGTGATGCCACTCACGATCCGCACACCGCCTCGCCACCACCTGCTAATGGAGATGGCACGGGCAATCAAGCACCACCTACCGAGGCAACGAGGCTGCCGGCGTCCATCGGCTAATACGCGTGGTGCGGCCCACCAAGGATGACAGGCATAAGCGAGTTAGGCCAAAGGTCGAGAGGAACTTCGGTCTCGAACACCAACATCTTCGATGAATCCTCCGAAACCTTCTGATGATTCGTAACTTGTGTCGTATTCAAGATATTCTTAATATCACGACCCCATCTGGTGAAGCTCGGGCTTTACCCAATTGGTGGAGCGGTATCGGAAATTCTTCAACGAATGCGGCACGCAGCGTCTTGAGGGCAAAGGATGTCACAAAGTCTAACGGTGACTTCGTCTCGGCGCTCCTCCCTCGATGAGGCAGCATGGTCACCCACGGTACCTAGACCTCCTCGGCGATTCCGACCAAGAGGTCATGAAGGAAGAAGTTTGTTTGAACAACGACCTCTTCCCTAGCCAAGGAGAGCATCCGCTTGGCGGATGATCTCCGTCATCATCGAACCATGCTAATGGTCAAAGACGTCATGATAACGTCTGCGACCGGATCGGGACGACGGAGCCTCGGCGTTCAAATAGAAGAAACCGATCTCCCACTGACCATAATCCAGCACTTTTTCCAAGAAGGCGCTATGAATCAGTTACAGGTTGTCGAGCCTTTTCTGCAGGGCTCCAAGCTGTACGTTGGCCTAATGGGTTCCGACCCGCTAGCATGGATAAATTCGATGGATCTCAAAATCCATTAGAGTTTCTCCAAATATATACCACTGCCATCAGAGCTGCTGGTGGTGATCAAAACGTGATGGCTAATTATTTGCCCACGGTTCTGGAAGGATCTGCCCGGTCTTGGTTGCTTAACCAACCGGTCGGATCTATTTATATTTGGGAACAACTCTGCGATCTATTGATTGTGAAATTCCAGGGTACGTACGATCGCCCTGGAAAGGAGGATGATCTCCATCGAACTCGGCAAGAACCAAAGGAAACTCTCCGTCAGTACATCAAGAGGTTCAGCCAGGTTCGAAATTCTATTCCAGAGATTGCAGAATCTTCTGTGATTCAGGCATTCAAGGCAGGTTTAAGGAATCGGTGGTTTACGGAGGACATTGCTATGAATCCTCCACGAACAACCGCCGAACTCTTTGACATGGCTGATAAGTATGCGGCCGCTAGTGAGGCGGTTGAATGGAATGAAGCCATTGATCGAAAAGATAAAATCCCACAACCTGGCATTGAGAAGTCCGAAAAGAATCCCAAGAAGGTTTCCAAGAAGAAGAAGCACCACAAAATGGGCACCAAGGAAGTCCTAGCGGTTCCAGATAAACCGTTCAAGGGTAAGAAGGACTATACCGGTCGGGGCAAAGCCAAAGTTCCGACCGATAGCCATAATAAAGGTAAGAGTGGTGTCCACTTCACCAACAGGCAGGGCATGACTTGCGCACCTGTCGTGTTTGGCAAAAGAAGCTGGAGGATTTCTATACAGGTAAAGGCCCACTTCCCGCAATCCAGGAGTTGGGGGAAATAAGTTCCAAAAAGGACAAGGATGGCGACGAAGAGATGGAGTACCAGGAGCCTCAGCGCACGGTCAATATGATCTTTGGAGGTACTTCTTCATACGACTCACGCCGTCATCTGAAAGCCATGGAGCGAGAGGTCAACCTATCGGAACCTTCGATCATCGCCAAACCATCAAGGTGGTCGGATACCGTAATCTCCTTCAGCAAAGAAGATTGCCTCATCTCATCAACTCGACCGGGTAGGTTCCCTATTATCGTAGAGCCTACTATTAATAATTACAAAGTCAATCGAGTTTTGATAGACGGTGGTAGCTCTTTAAATATCTTATTTTCGGGAGCTTTAGAAGATATGCAGGTTCCTAGATCAAAGGTAAAACCGGTGAAATATGTCTTTCATGGTATAGTTCCTGGTTCTACCGCCAAACCGATAGGACAAGTATCCTTACCGGTTACGTTCGGAAGCCCTGATAACTTCCGAACGGAAAAGATTTCACTTGACGTGGTTGATTTTGAAACCGCATATAATGGAATTCTTGGTCGTCCGGCATTAGCAAAATTCTTGATAGCCACGCACTACGGGTATCAAAGTTTGAAAATGCCAGGACCAAAAGGTGTGATCATGGTTCGTGGAGATCGCAAAATGGCATACGCATGTGATCGAAGGTCTTTAGAACTGGTCGATGAGTTACCGACCAGAAATTCTGACTCATCATCTGTGCAGGTCAAGCACTCCAGACCCAAAATAACGCCCAAACCGTCCGACCAGACCAAAGAGGTTCCACTCGACAAAGGCGCTCCTTCAGGAAACGCCATGTCAAGCAATGCTGATGGATCCTCACCAAAGGTGCTGATCGGAGCAGGACTCAGTCCTAAAAAGGAAGAGTCGCTCGTCTCCTTCCTCCGAGCAAACAAGGATGTATTCGCATGGCAAGCGTCCGACATGCCCGGAGTCCCCAGGGAGGTGATCGAGCACAGGCTAGCGCTCGGCGACAAAAATCTGGTCAGCGAAGCTCAGACGTTTCGCACCAACCGGAAGGGCGCCATCGATCGAGATTGACAAGCTCTTAAAGGCTGGATTCATTCGTGAAGTACATCACCCTCAATGGCTCGTTAATCCTGTAATGGTTAGGAAGAGTAATGGGAAATGGAGGATGTGTATAGACTTCACAGATCTTAATAAAGCTTGTCCGAAGGTTGATTTTCCCCTTCCTCGCATTGATCAACTTGTAGACTCTACCTCCGGGTGCGAGTTATTAAGTTTTTTAGATGCTTACTCAGGGTACCACCAGATTAGTATGAGTAAAGAAGATGAAGAGAAAACTTCCTTCATCACTCCATTTGGCACTTACTGTTATGTAAAAATGCCCTTTGGTCTCAAAAACGCTGGTGCAACTTTTTAAAGATTAATGCAGAAAACCTTCAGCCCACAAATAGGTCGAAATTTGAAAGCCTACGTTGATGACTTGGTAGTGAAAAGTGTCAACTCCGGCGACCATATGCTTGACCTTAAAGAGACTTTCAATAACTTAAGAAAACATAACCTCAAGTTGAATCCGGAGAAGTGTGTGTTCGGGTTTCATTGAAAGTCGCTCGGTTTCCTAGTTTGGCTAGAGGTATCGAAGCAAACCCGCGAAGATATCGGCCATCCATCGAATCGCCCCGACCACGAAGAAGGAAGTCGAAGCTAACCGGTTGTATGGCGGCTAAGTCGTTTCATAGCGAGTTAGGGAAAAGGATTACCTTTCTTCAAATTTCTTGAAACATGGAAGTTTCGAGTGGACGACAGAAGCGAATGATGCCTTTGAAAAGCTCAAAGAGTACCTTACGAGTACCCCGGTCTTAGTTTCTCCAAGACCAGGGGAAACACTGTTGATTTACGTGGCTGCAACGCCACAAGCTGTCAGCGGTGTACTGGTCGTAGAACGTGAAAACGTCCAACGACCAGTGTATTACGTAAGCGAAGTCTTACATGGGCCAAAGGAAAGATACCCACAGGTACAGAAGTTGCTTTATAGTCTCCTTATGGCTTCAAGGAAACTAAGGCATTACTTTCAGGCCCACAAAGTGGTCGTGCCTACTGGATATCCCTTAGGTCAAGTCCTTGGAAATAGGGAATCGTCAGGACGAATAGCAAAATGGGCGGTGGAACTAGGGACGTTCGACCTCCATTTCATCTCACGAACAGCCATAAAGTCTCAGGCAATAGCAGAATTCATTGCCGAGTGGACAAACCCGGAATCTAAGCAAGGACCTGAGTACGAGCACCACGACGAGTGGACAATGTACTTTGACGGTTCCTTAATGCTTAAAGGATCGAGGGCTGGAGTCGTCTTGATATCCCCTACTGGCGAACACATCAAGTATGCCGTCCAGTTTAATTTTCCCGCTACAAACAATGTGGCGAGTATGAAGGTTTTTGGCGGGACTTGACGAGCTCGTTAAGCTCGGGATTCGCAAATTGCTAGTGAAAGGCGATTCTCAACTAGTAGCGAATCAAGTAGGAAAGAGTATCAATGCTCGAGTACCAAGATGTCTTCCTATCTGGCGAATGCGGAAATTGAAAAGTACTTCTTCGGTTTCGGATCAACATATTCCTAGAAAGGAGAACTTTCTAGCGGATCGGTTAACGCGGATGGCCTCTACTAGGTCAACCGTCCCACGGAGTTTTTCTCGAGCAACTCGATTCGCCCTCGGTAGTCGAGCATTCCGAGAACATCGATAGTTTACATCAGGTCAATCCTATTGACTCTGATAACTTAGATGCTCCACAGATCGGTGACGATCAAGGTAGAGACTGGATGACATCGATCTAAAATTATCTTCAGCATGACCTAATTCCTGAAGATGATGTAGAGGCTGATCGTATAGCACGAAAGGCCAAATCATACACTCTAATCGAACGTACCTTGTATAAGCGAGGATCTCATGGGGTGTTGATGAGATGCATATCTCAATCGGTGGCATTAGGTTGCTAACGAAATTCATGAAGGAGTGCATGGAGCACATCATTCCTCTGAACCTTGGTCGGTAAAGCCTTGAGCAAGGATACTCTGAGCCAATCGCCCTTCATGATGCAAAAGAGCTCGTGTCGAAGTCGCGTATAATGTCGGTTTCATAGCCGACAGTACATCACCACACAAGCTTTGCAAACAATCCCTCTTTCTTGGCCTTTTGCAACACAGGGACTAGACATTCGGGACCATTCCCAAGAGCACACAGGGCTTGAATTCTGTTCGTCGTGATTGACACGTTCACAAAATGGATTGAAGCCGAGCGGTTGTAAAGTTACAAGCGAAGCGCTAAGAGGTTCATAACAAAAGCGTGATTACGATTTGGTGTACCCGATCGTATCATCACGGAGAATGGTACCAGCCTCAAGCGGCAATTTTCGAATTCTGCGAAGAACTAGGAATCAAAATCCATTTAAACTCGTGGCTCATCCACGAGCAATGGAAGCGATCGGCGTGCCAATGGTATCCTAATACAGGATAAAGCGCCGAGTATTCGACCGATTAATAAAGCGGTCGGGGCTTGGGTTCAAGAACTTCCTTCATTTTATGGGTCGTCCGACCACGACCAGTCGTGCGACCGGTGAAACACCTTTCTTTTTAGTTTATGGGGCCGAAGCTATGCTTCCTCCATAATTAAAAATTGGCTCTACTCGCACTGATTGTTTTAACTTAAGCAATCAGGAAGAACATCGACTCGACAACATCAATTTCCTTGAAGAACACCGAAACCACGCTTTGATCGTTCGGCAATCTACCAGCAAGCCATGCGAAGGTACTACAATCGTAAGGTGCAACCTCGCAACCTAGTCAGGGTGATCGGTTCTCGGAAAATTCGTGAGCCAAGCGGCGCAATAAACTCTCCCCTAAATGGGAAGGTCCTTACACTGTGGTCGAAGTTACCCGACCAGGCTCAGTACGATTAGCCATGTGAGACGGCAGGGTTTTGTCAAATTCATGGAACATTGACCAATTGCGTAAGTTCTATGTTTAATTTCTTTCATTTCATTTCGTTTCATTTCGTTTAAATTCTTTTAAACATGATAATTGAATTTGGAGTAGCGAGTGATGTTATTTATATGGCGTTGCCTAATCACAGTCGATCGCGGTTCGTATGCTCGGATTATGAAGTGTATAGTTTATGTTTCAAAATTCATTTCTACTCTTGTTTGGCTCTTGGTCGACACGGAAAACCTCCTAGTCAAGTCTCTCCTTTTCACACGTGGTTCCGCCTTCGGAAGCGACTTCCTAGCGACGGTCTTTTCCTCGATCCTCATTGCGGTCGGACTAAGAGCATGAGCACGTCTTGCGAAATGTATTTTATACCTTTATTTCCTAGGTAGGTTCATTCCACCGAAGATTGAGCATCGCATAGAAGTAAAACCACTTATGCCGCTTTTTACATATGTTTTCATGTTTTTCCTCTTATCAAGGAGAATTCTTTATTTTTCCGACCATATGTTGTCTTAGTAAAGTACTTGATCATTAAAAACAGATTTACAACTAGCCAAACCTACAGTTCCGACCATAAAGGTTTCCTAGTATTAACACGATCGATTTTTACCGATCGAGACATGCTTACAAGTAATGGTTGAGATTTGGATTTATATTCTTGGCCTCGGTAGTACTATTATATAGTAAAGATCTTCTACTATATAACGATGAGGGCTAGGTAAGACATAAATTCACAAGTCGTAGGATGAATAAAAGAACTTTTTCATTTTGATAAGAGAAAGGTAAGTCTTTACATTGTATGTATTATTTTTTTTCTGCAGTAAACTACTAGAGAATGCCTAAACTAACTACTGCTAGATGGAGATCCGACTTCCATCTCTTCTGCGACCTTTTCGCCTAGAGGTTTCATCTCTGCGAGGATCGATTTGCCTCTGCGGGTAGCGGTTGAAATCCTCTTCGATGGCTTGAAGGTTAGTTGATGGGTGGAAGCTTTCGGCTTTGCCAAAGCAAGGCCGACTCCACGGGCAATAGACTCCTTAACGGAGTGGGCATAGTTCTCCCTAGTAGTCTTGAGCAAAACCTTGAGCTCTTCCAACAAAGCGCCTAGGAAGTTGACCTTTTCTATTGGGTCACTCAAGGAGGGCAAGCTTGATCCCGCGCCCATGTCAAAGAGCATTTTGTTTAGCGAGGTGATTTTCTCATCAAACTAAGCACGAGAGCGCCCTTGTCTTGCTCAAATTCGAGCTTTCTTCACTCTGGTCAATGCTTGTTTTTGTTACGCATAGACAAAGCAAGTATTAAGTAAAAGATTGGAAGACATACTAAGTCATGACTACGACTAGTTACCTTCCTCTCTCTTCTTGGAATCATCCGAAGCTTTTTATTCTTTGGTCGTCAAGACTTGATCGACCGGTTCTTAGCCCAAGTTCTTCTTCAAGCTTTATTCTTCCGGCCTTTTCAAATTAAAGCATCTTCTTTTATTTTCTCTAAGTCTATCAAAAGAATTCTTGATAAGGAGAATAAATAAAAGGAAAGTCTTAATGAGAAAAGAAGAGGAATTCTTACTCTCTATCTCGAGTGTTTTTCCTCTAATATCCTAACTCGCTTCGGTTAGTCCTCCGACCGTAGCGAGGTTTTCGATCATATCTTTGCATAAGTAGCATTTCCTCCATAAACCTTCTTGTGAACTTGAGAAAGGTTATGGAGAGGATTGAAGATACTTACCCAATTACGACATCATTGTAATCGGTACAAATTTTATCGGGCCGCTGCGTCGAGCGATCCGATATTCTCCCCAATAATCATCAAGTTCCTTACTCGCAAAATCGAGTTGAGAAAGAAAACTTGTTAGTTTTGAGGATGACCTTGATCTTCGAACTGTGGAAGATCGTGATGGTCTCTACCTCCGTTGCGGCATAGTGACTACTACGGGATCTAGCTCGGTTTCGAGCGAGATTGGCTCGGGGCTCCTCAGACCACATCATCCTCAAGATGTCCTACGAGGAAGACAATGGCGAGAACCACCTCCGATCGCTGACTGTTGAATGCGATTGGTCGAAGCGACGAGGATTCAGCAGATCTGCACGAGAAAGCAGAAGTTAAATTCTACTTGGAATATACGAGGTATGTTTTTCATATAAAAATTGTACATACCTGGTTGTTTTCTTAGTCTTGATCTTATAACGCGCTGGCTTAAAATCCGTTGCGCCTGTTTTTCTCTTCTTTCCAATTGTTCCCATCAGTTCCGAACTGGTAGGTTCAATTGTATTCTCTACACTCCCGATCAGGAGATCAGAAGCAATGTTCTCGACCATCTGGTCAAGAGCAAGGTCTCTGACTCCTGGATCAGAAAGTGTAGTTTCACTGATCTCAGGAACATCTGTCTCATAGACAACTAGACGAGACTCAGTGATTGCCGCCTGTATTAACAAACAAAGTTAATCAGGTAAAGAATATGCTTCATATTACAGAAGTTATTTCTTTCAGTTGCTTACCTCAGCGTGACCGCTGCCCTCAGCGATCACAAGGCTGGTCGGATAATCAATAGGCTCGCATGTCTCCGTAGCCTCGTTGATCTTAAGTCCGACCAACTACACATAAAGAGGATTAAAACTGATCGAAAATAACTGGAAAGGTGAAAAGAAGTTAATACGCTTACCCTAAGTCTTTCAGTCCTCTCCTCGGCACCAGCAAGTGCTAGGATTAAGGGAAAGCTAGCCTTGTCATCAGGTTCGCCAGCACAGATCATTTTGATCCTATTTCTGACGTCCTCAGAAGACAAGACTACGATTACAAATGAAAGATCTTAGTTTTGCAAAAATAATCAACTCATAATCTGGTCGGGATTTTCTGAAAAATTACCTGGATCAGAATCATTGGTAGCATCATCGCCACCAATGAACCAGAGCATCGAACGTGCCCTGGTCTTTAAAGGACTAATCCTCCTAATGGAAAAGTCCCTTACAACGCGCCGGAGGTTAAACCTCGACACTCAAGAGATGGATAGCCTCAACCCATCTCCCAACTTCCCCTCCTTCTTTGAGGAGGAGCATGCGCGAGTTCTCGACCGCCTTCTTACCGTAATACGGTAGCCTTCTCGCGTAACCTTCATGTAGAACCAGCTTTTCTTTCATGACGACCAAGAAGACTTCGAGTACATACGAATGTACTCGTCAGCCTTGCCGTCATGAAGCCTTAGGGTACATTCCCCAGGGGTGCTGGTCATTTTCTTCGTGTTCGCCATCCGATAGTAGTACTTGAAGAGTTCCATCGACGGTGGAATCCCCAAGTATGCTTCGCAGAGGTAGACGAAGATGCTTAGATTTGCAATGGCGTTGGGAGCAAGGTTGATCAACTCAACCTCATAAAACTCCAGCACTTGAGAAAGAAAAGAATGTGCTGGAAGCTTGAGCCCGCACTCAACGTACGCGAGGAACACCGGGATTTCTCCCTCCTCGCCGCTTGGGCAGTGCTCTCCAAAAGCCGATCTCCAAGAAATCAAACTCCTCTCGGGTAGCAACCCAACCCTCTCCAAACTCTCCAATCTTCTCTCACTTAGATCGGAGATCGATCAGTTTGCGATGAGGTCCGACATGATGCTTTCCTTTTTTGTGGTGAAGAACTCAAGGAAGATTTTCTTGGATATAGAGGCGTAAAGGTTTAAAGCACTCAGCCGGTAGGGTCGTTTTATATACATTTTCATCAGAATCGACTCTTGAGAAGTCCAACGGGCAAATACCTTTTCGCCGACGACGTAAATGCTTTTCCTTTTTCCAGCGGTTTCTCAACTTTAAAATGAATACAGAGACCGCCTCGAGTCCCACGGCATTTAATGAGAGGTGCATTCGATATGATTGCATCGGAGAACGTGTCCGCACGACCAACATTCATTTAAAAGTTCAGGGGCTAGTGTTGAGGATTAAAATATTCATATATTATCTTAATATATGATAAAGACCATACGTCTTCGTGGTCGTAACTTCTAAGACCACCGACCTAGCGGTCGTAGGTATTACTGGAGTTATATAATAAATACCTGTGGGACAAAGTTCCAAGCCTAGTCCACGACCAGGTAAGTGCTCGTAAAGCTATGAACAGGCGTTTAGGCCAAGTCTCCGACCACGCCACTCACTATGTGATGAATGAACCACGTGTTTCATATTCCACATAATACAACACTATTACGGCTGATGATTTAACGTCTCCTGAATCATTAACCGCAGAACAGTTGACGTTTTCACCAACCGCCTTCTGATTAGTGGAACCGCCAAACCGCTGCCTCTCTTCGACCAGCGTCGCTCCCCAACGGATGTCTCTTCATGGGATAACTGCCACCGCTTCATCAACTATTTAAGGAGGGTCATGGAAGGACGGACAGAGACAGAGGACACGGGGTACATAATAGACAGCACAAGCAGAAGACATCAAGCAAGATATAGCAAAGTGTTGTGTTTTTAGATACTCCCAGTGTTTGTAATTGTGAGTTCATAGCAATAAAGAGCAAGTTCGATCCACTCCCAGAAGTCACGCACATTTTTCCTCTTTTCATTTATATATTCATAAGATGGGCATAGCATCGGCAAGTTGGAATTTTGTGAGCATTGTGCGTTTGGCAAACAGAAGAGGGTGAAATTCAATACTTCAGTTCATACTACAGAATGTATTTTGGATTATGTGCATTCTGATTTATGGGGGTCATCTAACAAGACATCGCTAGGAGGTGCTAGCTATATGTTAACAATTATTGATGATTACTCTATAAGAATGTGGCCTTATTTCTTTAAGCATAAATCAGAAATATTTTCAGCATTTAAAGAGTGGAAGACAATGGGATGGAATTCTCTTCTAATGAATTTGAATCATATTGCAAGACTGAACGCATTGTCAGGTACTACACCATTCCCCATACTCCTCAACAAAACGGTGTAGCTGAGCGTATGAACATGACCATCATTTCCAAGGCCTGTTGCATGTTGTCTAATGCAGGTTTGCATAAGTATTTTTGGGCTGAACCCGCTTCCACTACTTGTTATCTTATTAATCGGTCACCCTCTATTATAATTGAAAAGAAGACTCAATTGAGGTATGGTCTGGTTCCCCAACAAATTATTCAAAATTGAAAGTTTTTTGTCGTACTGCTTATGCTCATGTTGATAATGAAAAATTAGAGCCTAGATCTGTTAAGTGCATATTCATTGGTTATAAATCTGGTGTTAAAGGATATAAGTTAAAAAAATCTTGAAACACATAAGGTTGTGATTAGTAGAAGCGTTATCTTTAATAAATCTGCTATGCTTCATAATAAACTACATACTAATGTTCCTGTTGAGAATGTGCAGAATTCAAGTGTTCAGGTGGATCACTTTGTTGGTTCAAATAACAAATCAGATAAGGAAAATATTGTTGTTCATGATGCACCTATTGTTGAGAATCCTCATATTGTTGAGCAGCCACCACAACGGTCTATTGTAGTTGACAGACCTAGGAGGGAGATTAATCCACCCAAGAGATTGATTAAAGAAGCTAATATTGCTGCTTATGCTTTGAGTGTAGCAGAAGAAATTGAAGGTAATGCAGAACCTTCATCATACTCTGAGGTTATTGATTCCACTGATTGTAATTAGTGGATAACTGCTATGCACGATGAGATGGAGTCACTTGAAGAGAATGGTACTTTGGAACTAGTGAAATTGTTAAAGGAGAAGAAGCATGTTCATTGCAAGTGGATTTTCAAAAGAAAGGAAGGTATTTCTCCTACTGAACCAGCAAGGTATAAAGCAAGGTTGGTTGCTAAAGGTTATAGTCAGATTCCAGGTATTGATTTTAATGATGTCTTTTCCCCAGTTGTGAATCATAGTTCTATTCGCACTTTACTCGGTATTGTTGCTATGCATGATTATGAACTTGAGCAATTAGATGTTAAAACTGCATTCTTACATAGGGAGTTAGAAGAAGACATTTATATGGACCAACCTGAGGGTTTTGTTATTCCTAGAAAAGAACACCTTGTTTGTAGATTAAAGTAATATCTTTATGGTTTAAAGCAATCTTCTAGGCAATGGTACAAGAGATTTGACTCCTTTATACTCTCTCATGATTTTAAGCGATCTGATTATGATAGCTATGTTTATTTAAAGACTGTCAATGGTTCAGCTATTTATTTGCTTTTCTATGTTGATGATATGTTGATTGTTGCCAAAGATAAGTCGGAAATAGCAAAACTGGAAGCACAATTGGGTAATGAATTTGAAATGAAAGACTTAGGTGCATCAAAGATAATTCTTGGCATGGAGATTATTAGAGAGAGGAAATCTGGTAAGTTATACCTTACTCAACAGGGTTATATTGAGAAGGTCTTTCGTCGTTTTAATATGCATGATGCAAAACCAGTGAGTACTCCATTAGGTTAGCATTTCAGATTATCTTTAGCTTTATATCCTGAGTCAGATTATGATATTGAGTACATGTCTAGAGTTCCATATTCCAGTGCAGTTGGTTCTCTTATGTACGCCATGGTTTGTTCACGTACTGATTTATCTCATGCACTGAGTGTTGTTAATAGATACATGGCTAATCCTAGAAAAGAGCATTGGAAAGCAGTTCAGTGGATTTTCATATATTTGCGTGGCACTTCTGATGCTCGTTTGCAGTTTATGAATTCTAGGGATGAACTTGTTGGTTATGTTGACTCTGATTATGCTGGCGATTTGGACAAGAGAAGGTCTCTCACAAGTTATGTTTTCACTATTGGTGGTTGTGCTGTTAGCTGAAAGACATGTTTGCAAGCTACTGTAGCCTTATCTACCACTCAAGCAGAATATATGGTTGTTTCTGAAGCTTGTAAAAAAGATATTTGGTTGAGATGTTTTGTACACTGAGCTTTGTGGAGGTAATTCTTGCACAACTGTATTTTTGTAATAGTCAGAGTGATATATGTCTTACAAAGGATCAAATGTTCTATGAGAGAATAAAGTACATTGATGTGAGATATCACTTTATTCGAGGTGTTATTGTTCAAGTTGATGTCAAGGTGTGGAAGATAAGTACGCATGATAATCCAGCTGATATGATGACAAAGCCAGTTCCTGTTACTAAGCTTGAGCAAGCTTTGCTCAACCTTAGTTGGTATTACAGTTTAGTCCTAGATACTAATTGGCGCACAGTAATTTCTATCTTATCGTGGAGATATTTTAGTGATAGATGATTATTAATTATGCTACAAGAGGAAATTCGTCTCAAGATAGAGATTTTTGATACTGTGATCCAAATTGTCTAATATGGATGAGTCCGAATCAGATTTCATATTAGCAGATAAATTATCTACTTGAACTATAAATCATTTACCCCCTTTATATACCTCTTGTAAGCCACACAGAAAGAGTAGAAGTCTCATTGTAATCCCCTACGATTTGTAAATATTTCTCATATAGTGATCATCGTCGGTTGACATCTGTGATTTTTTTCACAAGGATTTTCTACGTAAAATTCCGTGTCTCTGTTTGTGCCCTTTTTTTTTAACAATAACATCCCGTGCAGTTACACATTGCGTCTACCTCTCTTCAGCCTCTTCTGTTTCTTGCGTAACATCGATATGAAGTTTGAAGGCAAGATTACTCTTGCTCTACAAAATGTGCAAAATATACAATGTCTGGGACACCGGCATCGTCGCTACTGGGGATCCAGTAACTAAGCCTGTACGCCGCTACAGAGGAGGCCCCGCCCTACAAGGACAACGTCCGTGCAGGTTTCCAAACGCGACGAACCCTCCCATACCAACCGTTCGGCACGGGGCAGACGCCACAATAAATAAACACATGACAAGCCGTCGGAATCGTGCCAAGATACGATCATGTCATATGATTCACCAGATTAAAAATGCATCAGCCTCCGTTCATCACACACACCACATGCAAGATTGGCAACGCAATCATCAGAACCAAGCACAATTATTTCAACAATGGGTCCACTGCTCAGTCACTTCTGGTAACGTGTCTGAGACCAGGTCAATGACGCTGATCAGATGGGCACTGTACATGGGCGCAAACTTGCAATAGATTCAGGATTTCAGATTCACCAGAGGTGAGTCACATGCAGCCATGCAGGCCTGCCTTTTAACCAGTCATAAGTCATAACCAGATTACTAGTGCTACTACGCTACACAGAATTTACCGCTCCCAATCACTCTTACATGTGTGTAAAATGCTCAGCACAGCAAAAAAAAAAAGAAAAAAAGCGACAGGCAGTGCTAATTGCAACTCTAAAAGAATTCGAGCTTGCGAAGCCAGGATGCATGGCACACGAGAGATGAAGGAATGGGGGCAAATTAACTAACCAAAATCTGACCAAAGTTGTTGGTCTCGACTCTCGACCGTAGCATAGTACATTCAGAGGCCACTACACCATCGAGAAGCTAATTAAGCAACTAGTTACGTACGTACTAGGGATCGAAGAGGCGGCCGGCGCAGCGGCATTTCCACCCCAACGGCTTGTAGTTGGAGTACTGTGCGAAGCCGGCGACCTCGTCATTGACGACGCGGACCGGGCGGCTAAACCCCGGGAGCGTCGCCACCTGGACGGGCATGCAGGGGTTGCACGCGTTGCACCGGTTGTGGCAGCTCGGCGGCGTGGAGCCCAGCCGCGACTTGTCCTCCGCTAAGTTCTGCTCACAAATGCAGTGCACTTTAGACGTACAGGAGGCTATACGCATAATCAGGAGAGATGTGAGATGCGACATTCCCGTACCTGATAAGAGGAGCGCGTCGTGGTGCGGATGCCGGTTGCAGCTCCGAGAAGGAAGCTCAGAAACATGGCCGCGAGGAATGCTCGGTGAGGTGAGCTCATAGCCATTGGACCATCTCATTACAACCAGTATTGCGTATTGGGGGGAGAGAGAGAGAGAGAGAGAGAGAGAGAGAGAGAGAGAGAGTTAACGAGAAGAGACGCTTCTTGGAGTGAGATCGAAGAGAAAGCTAGCCTCCCTTCAGTTCTTCCATTAGCCTACCTTGCTAAAGATGCAGCTAGGAGAACCTTTGGTGGTTCTTGCAGCAAAGGTGGCTAGGGCGGATGGGCAGTGATGGTGCCACAGTATCGGAGCAAGAAAAGGTGGTCAGTGGCCTATGATGAGGAGCAAAGTTGCAAAGGGAGGAGGAATGCGACGACACGGGCATATGTACAGAAGGGGGGACGCCACTGCAGAATGGAGGCCACAGCGAGAGGACAGGGGTGGACCACCCACCCATCGCTGCTACATGTGTATATATATGTACCTATCACTCTTTGGTGTAAACGCACGGCTTGTAGTGACACTCTCCTGGCTCCCTCCTCTCTACGTGCTCCTTCCTGTGAAGAATTAAGCCGCTTTCTCGGAGTAAAGGAATTGAATAGCGCCACAACAGTCGCTATCATTTTGGGAACATGACCAGGTTTGACACTTTGACTGACTGTCGTAGTGGCGTGTCACAATGAATGAGCTATATAGCCGAAGGGACAAGGCCACCTGCCCACCTTGGCTTACAGGATAGGAAAAGGAATGGTTGACGTGCTAGCTAGGGGTGATACTGATAGCGAGGGAGCCAGGACATACTGTTGTTTCATGAGTGCCAGAGCTGGACGCTAGCAGCTACAAGCTAAGCTATGGCAACTAGGAGCCTAGGACAGATGGGAAGCGTGTATAGGATGGTGAGAACAGCTCACATATATGCTCCGCGTGGCTGCATTGTCCAAATTCTCCGTGGCAGCAAGATCGGAGTAGACAGACATTGCATGCACCAAAAGAACCCATCCTTTCGCGACCGGTTTGTAGCGATAGAATGTAAGGTTCCGTACAGGTGATAGACCATGCATCGAAGATGGCCATCAAAACACTTTGAGCAACCCGTACTGCTGGTCAAAAGCATTCACTGCTTAAGGACCAAGAGTTCAGAGATCAGAAGTCCATTTACTCGCAAGGACGATGACGAAGAATCAGCAGTCTCAATGGCTCGCCGTAGCGGTCAAACATTCGTGGTGTAGTTTAGTTCCTCGTGTTGGCCAGCAGCGAGGTCGGTAGGTCGGCAGGCCGGGGGCGAGTAGATCCTGGTGGCAGCGCAGGCCGGTCAGTAGCAGGGCCGGGGTGAGAGCTGAAAAGCGGGGCAGAAACGAAGGAAAAGACAGTCTACGTACGTACAAGCCGTAGTTCCATCCATCTATTTGTTCAGTGTGTTCTATGTTACCATACAGGGGCGAATCCATCGGGTCTTCGTTACCCTCGAGTCTACAGCTTCGAACAACCCCATTCCACGAGGCCATGGTCTTGGCCCCACGGGCGATTTAGCACGTCGCTGAAGAAGAAGAATGAGGAAGAATATGCTAGTTGTAGAATGATTTTTTGGGTTTTTTCTGAAGCTCAGGAGGCCGCAATGCTCACTTCCACCCCCACAGCCCACCTCACCCCACGTTTCCCAATCCCCACCTGACCTGCGGCAGGCAGTCGATTGAACAGCCGCGAGACCAAGAGGAGAGCACACTACCCTATGCGGGCAAGCGGCAACGGTGTAGCGCGACGAAGATGAGGGGAGGGGAGGTGCGGTTGAGTGGAGTAGCCGGAGGCCTATTGCGGTGGTGCAGGAGCCGAGGAGACGCGGCTGTGGCCTGTAGCAGCGGAGGGGAGGAGACAACTGTAGAGCCGAGGAGGGGCCGGTGCGACTGCCAAGTGGGTTGCACCAAGGACAGCTAGTGCTTGCCTGCCATTTGCCTGCCATTTGGTATATATAAATATATTCTTGAATCTTGATTAGTTAATTTCTTTCATTCTTTGCTCTTTAACAATTAACATATAGACATATACTCTGGTATATATGGTATAGTTAGTAATATAGTTGTGTACTTGTATTTGTTCGTAGATTTGCAGTAATGGAGAAACAAACTCTGCACAACTCTTTCACAAACAATTCAAATAGTGTTTCCCCAGCTGATATTTATGTTGATATCAATTTAGTTTAATCTTTTTGTATCTATTTTTTTATATTCATTCTTGCTTCACCACTAATTCGAAAGCAACCGGTCTCCAACAATAACCATGCCCCGGATCCACCGCTCTTTCGCAGTTCACGCCGAGCGACGGAGCAATCCGCATCCGCAGACGCGGGTCACGGTACTAGCACAGCACGCATCGCAGTAACCATGCCGCCCGTTTTAAAGCCAACGTTTAAACTGTTAAAGTTTGCAACAATGGCACGAGGTGTAGTACTCTAGTCCAATGGTATTAACAGGGAGCCGCAGCGTGGCCGGCCATAACGATGGGTTGCTCGGAGACTACGAACATGGCCGGAAGGGCATTAACTTCAGTTTCTGTCAAGGTGTTCACTGTTCACTGTCCAATGAATTCAGCCTTTTTCTGCATGGGGCAATGGATTCAATTCCCCATGACACCATCTGTTCTTTGAGCCTAGCATATCATCAATAACTAAAGACCGCACTTTTCTTCGCTTGTTTCATGAAGGATGGGTAAATTTTGCACTAGAACCACTAAAAATAGGCAAACAAAATCAGGGCCTCGGGGATGCTGATTGCAAGATGACAGGGAAATGGATGGGACGCTTGAACGAAGAAGGCAAAGACACAACCCCCAAATTCACAGCCTCTATGGAAAGCTTGCTGGGTAGGACACTGCGGAACCTTCTGAACTTTCTCATTGATCCACTGAACTTTCAAACTTTACAAAGGTATTCTTTACCCCCAGTAATTAAAAATTCTCTCCTGGTGGCTGGTGAAAAGGACGCTGGTAGTACATGCATAAGCCATTGGATACTTTGCGGTAGCCTATAGGTAGGCAACATACACTCCACTCCAAATTAGTGTCTTGAATTATCGAGTCACATGACCGGGATGCTGTGACTAGGTACGGCATGGTAAAATGAGCCGTGAGAGTAGAAGTCAGGATAATACTCAAAGAACACATAGTTATATTGAGTAAAACGATAAACAGGCAGTAAATATTTAAAAGCTCTAGGTGCATGAAGTATGTTTTGTAGTTATAAGTTTTTGTGAGGAGTATAAAATTGAGAATGATCAACATGTAGAATGGACAAACTTGTACCATTTGCTGTCTAAATTTGCTCCTTTCCATGGTATCATTGGTGATATGATCAGTTGCATCTGTATCGCTATACCAATTGTTGTCGACAGAGTAAGATGGAGCTGAAGCAAAAGCAGCAACACGGTCATCTTCAATCTGGTACAAGTGATCGAGGTGACGATAGCATTTGAGCGCCACATGCCCCCATCTTACCACAGACTTGACACACTGGCCAGTTTTGATTATTGTTGAAGCCACCAGTGGGATTAATCACTGGTATTGCCGCCTCCTTGTGATGTATAGCCACCTCTGCCACGGGTGTGGCCCTTGTTGCTGTGCCCACGACCTTGCTTATCACGGTGGTTTCGTGCGGTGAAGTTGGTAGATGCACCACTATCGATTTGTAGTGAATTGTTGCGCCCTTCAATGCGCATCTCAAAGCTTAAGAGACGAGAGTATACCTCGCTGAGACTCATGGGTTCAGATCGAGTGGTAACAGAAGTCACCAGTGAATCATAATCTCCATCGAACCCAGTCAGAAGATAGCAAACAACCTCCTCATCCCTGAGAGGATGTCCTGCAGCAGCGAGATAATCAGTAAGGGCTTTGACTTTGTTGAAGTATTCTGGCGCTGGAGTATCTTTCTTCTTGATGTCTGCAAGTTGCATACGCACTTGCATGATGCGCGCCTGAGATTATGATGAAAAAAGTCACCCTCACAAGCAGTGGTGAGGACAAGTACAATCCCAAGAACTTCATTAGACAATGATGACAGAATAGCGCTGAGAACAAGGTGATCTTTCTGAAGCCACTAAGGATAGGAAGGATTGGGCACCTCAGTTGTGCCTCCTTCTGTGGTCACGGTGATTAGTTTGTCGGGGCAGGGAAAAGTGCCATCGACTAGTCCTAGGAGTTGTTGACTCCTCAAATAGGGGCATGAACTGTGCTTTCCATAGCAAGAAGTTATCACCGGTGAGTTTGATGCTGATGAAGTGGCTAAAATTTGGCGTAGGAAGAATTCCTGTTGTAGCGCTGGATGAACTCGAGTTTGTGTAGGCCATGGAGATAGACGAAGAGGTTCTCGAGTTCATGGTGAATCAGGTTGGCTCTGATACCATGTCAATCGGAAGGGATGAATTGGCAGAGAGAATGTGCAAGGCAAACAGCCACAACGCACATGCCTTATATTGTCGGACAGTACTGTTGCCGATCCGAGATTACAACAATCGCAGAGATACAACAGAACGCAGAATCAGGGATTACAGGAGAGGTTAAGATTACAGAGATTATATACCAAATATACAGATTTTGTTGTTTAACACCAGCCAAGAAAGATACAAGCAGATCTAAATTGCAGAATCATTTAGTTCAGAAGGGGAAAAAAAAGGTCAATATGTTAGCACTAGGGGTCTAATCAAGGATTAAGAGATGAGGTGGAGCAAGCTCCAAGTCTCCAACGTCCTTGGCTAACTAGCCAAGATCTCATCGATTGGTAATGGCCAATGATTCTTACTAATTCAGGCACTATAAACTCGTGGAGAACCATTACAAGGAACGTGGCTTACCTCAGGTTTTGGTGTTTGTTTCGATCTCCATTTTCACCAAGACTTCGCCTCAAAAGTTTGGTGAGCTGCAACAAAATACAGCTCAATTAGACTGGCCTCCAGCTTCACATCATCTAGTTAGTTGACAGAACAACACGAAGCAACCACCGGTCTTGCAATGTGTGATGATTGAGTTTGAGATTTCAGATTAGTTTGCACCTAAGGGATCACTGGATTGAGATCTACGGTGCATGGTATTAATCTTCTTCACCGCCCAGTCAAAAAAACAAAGAGATCAACAGCTTCTGCTACAGAACTTACTACAGTACGTTGCTGCGTACTGTTGGTGCAGTGGCTAAAGGCACATATAGAGTGGTACTTGTGCTACTTGGATTAACAGTTCTGTCAGAAACCCACAAAAAAGCACTGAATGATAAGAAGATAAATCAACTTTAGAAAAGACGAAAATAATCTTTTGAAGATTGATCATCATGCAGATTAAAAATACAAAAAGGTTCCAAATTTTCACAAAAGAGCCAGGCTATGCTACAACATCCCTCGAGATTTGCTACGCCATGCGTGCTCAATTCCAGATCATTAGAGCACAATGAATCTGATGGCTGAAGCATCAAGCTTTTATTTGAATTCGGAAGCGAACACTGGGACTATTGAACGGAGGCGAGACACCTTACCGGATGAACTAAGGCACTGGCGCCGGTTGCAGCGCGTGACGCGCGTCCGCCGCCTTCGCGTACTGTGGGGACTCGTCGGGGACGATGACCCGAGTTGGTTGTAGTATTTGTTTGGGCCGAACTAGGTTAGTATTAATGGGCTATGGCCACATTGCATTCGATGTGTATTCTAACGGGCATCTTCAGGCCCATATATTGGCCCATACGGAAGCAATTAAAGTTTTTAACGAACAAAGTAATTACATTTCTTCCACCCGTATGTACAACTTCTCAAGCATAGAATTTTTGACCGTATTGACACATTTTCAAATGATCATCCTCAAAAATTATTTACAAAATAGCCTTTTACTGCACGGTGATCGTGCGGAAGCCCCTCCCCGCCCGCCACGTGTTTCGTTGCCGCACGGCCGTCATGCAGTGGTGTTGCCACATTGTCATCGTGCGGTGTCCCCGCCGCGCACCACGTGTCCCAGACTAGGGTTTAAGCCGAAATTAGGGTTTAAACTGATTAGGGTTTCGTCCTGATGAGGCATACCGAGCTGGGGGCCACCTCCGAAGAATTCATGAATGATTGACTTTATAAATTCACTCTCGGGGTACTATGCCTGCACCTCTAGTTGTGCGGATGAGCTCTAGGCTTGGAGGTACAGTGTGCTAGCCCACATGGATGAGCTCTTCCCTTGAACGTACAGTGTGCTAACCCACCCAGAGGAGCTCTGCCATGCGTATGCACCAAACCCTGGCTGCCATGATCCATACCCGGACGTCGTGTACTGCTCCCTGCTAGGAGCTGGGAGGCCTATATCGTCATCATCAGTCGACGTGGGCTGGCTGTGACCCCCACGGTCAACTGAAAGCTGCAAGACGGAACGATGTTAGTACAGATACACACTCTCGACGTAAACTAAGAATGTCATACCTCTGGATGGGCAGCGCAGATGCTAACTGAGGGGGAGCGATAGTCTGTGTACTGAACGTGGACGGTAGAAGTGATTCATCCGGACGGACGTGCGGCGGAAGAACGATATAATGTTAGCGGAGCGTAAGATATAACCAAAAAAACAGAACATGGTGCCGTAACTCAAATCTCTAACACTACTTTTATATTGTACTCTTAACACAAATTATCCAACAACCTGCCGTATCTGAGGATGGACACCGGGATGTCGCCTCTGAGCATGGTGCCCTGGTGGTGCGTGAGCTGGTCGCTCACCGGAGGCTGGTACAGCTCCGTCAGCCTTCTGCTCCCCAGGTGTATGCCGCACGTAGTAGGCGTAGGATGCGAACCATCGGCGAAGTCCACTAACCACGACTCTTGGCCGCGCCTACGAGCACCGCACGCACACCACCGTGTGTCGCTCGCCGTGCCCGTGCGCGCTCGCTGCGCTGTCCAGTTGCTTCCGGGCACGGTTCCAGATACAATGCCGATGGCTCGAGTCAAATTGCCGCCTAGTGTACTACTCTATTCCTGTTTGTCGGACGATGATTTGACTATGCGTATTCCCGCCGCCTATGGATAAGCCACAGCTGTCCGCCGAATGTGGCCGCGGAAAGTTCCCACGAGCAGGGGGTCGGAATTGGGCGTATATGGTAGTAAGATTTGAGTGTCCGAGATATACGGGCGCAGACTCCACGTATGGCGCAGGGAAATGCATGCTTACGCCGGCCAAAACGTAGTCCGATGCTTCACTAGTCATGGCCGGCGGAGTACGTAAATTAGTGTGCTCTGCCTCTGTGGCTCTGTATGCGCTCATTTTGCAAGATTGGCGAACAATAAACACCACCGATGTTTGGGCGATGCTCGTACTGTACAAGTATAGATCGGGTAAATTATAATAATTTAAAAATTCTACTATGTAAATCAAAATATCATACAAGTAAGAGATCACAGATCGTTACCACCAGACACACAGTACAGTGGGAGAAGAGTTGGAGCAGTATGGTCCAACAAAGAGCTCGTCGATGTAGTGGTCATAGTCGATCGCCTAACGTAGTCGATCGTCCTCGCGGCCAATCGTCCTCGCAGTCGATCGTCTCCTCCAACAATCAATCGAGTTCCTCGCTAAGGTCGTGGATCATCCTTAAGAACAACAACAACTGCAGTAGCGCCTCCACGGTATCCACACGTCCGGAGAAAGCGCACCGTACGCCGGTGTGCTAGCACTAAGTCGAACAGAAAAACTCTATCTCAAGAAGATAGCGGCTAGGGTTTGGAGCAATTCACGTCAACTCTTGTTGTGTGTCTCCCCATCCTCTCTCTCCCATCAGTCTCAAGCATCTCCTTATATAGTGCTTGTGATGGATCCTATCCGAACACGTTTGACGAATCGTATCTGTACTAGTTTGTTCCATCCCATTAAGTGTGTGACCTGTTAGTTTCATGTGTAATCGATTGTGACTCGGAAACTCCTTTTCGATCACGAGTCGTTGGCGGCTTCTAGCAGAACATAATGATCCCCGAATACACACGAATTATATCGGACGAACCTTAATGCAATATGATTTACGACCACGTCCTTATCACTTACGACCAGCTCGTATCTCTATACGACCATCACATATTTAGTCTCGACCAGTTCGTAACGCCTTACGATCAGGTTTCGACCACTTAGTGATCGTGTTCGACCAGTCTACGACCAGCTCGTATCTCCATATGACTAGTCTGTATTTGTTCGAACTAAAAGACATGCTCATGTATTCTCCCTTTGCCTCACGATATCTGCTTGAACTCCAGGTGGGATGTTGTGTCATTCATGTATTGTTCAATACTTTCTCGATCAAGTGTCGGATAACTTCATGTGATCGAACTCTTCGACCACCAGTGGCATGGCCATGCACTTCCTTTATCCGACCACATCGAGGGACCCAGAGATATCTCTCTTGTTATGTTAGGAGAGATAAATCTCATATCCGACTCGTCATATTCCTTCGTATGTTTCATAGTATACCTGAAAGCTACCTTTATAACTACCCAGTTACGGAGTAGTGTTCGACAACCCTAAAATGTACTCTTACGCATGTAGGAAACCATGATGATCTCAGGTCTAAGGATTATACATCATCATTGCTTGAGACCAACTGATGACATATGAATTCATAACAATATCAGCAATGTCTCAAGGTGGGTCAATCCAACACTATATTCTCTAACATGTGTCCACATTATTGATTCGATATCCCTATATTTATAACCGGTGAAGCATGGTCATCAATCAATACATGTGTTGATCGATAGGATCACTGGTGTTCCAACCAGTGACATCCACCAAGGATATATTTAGAACTATATCACCATAAGTTAAAAAGAGTTTCACCAACGAGTCACATACTCGTTGATCTTTATAACTGATGATTCATTCAATGAACATAATAACACTTATTCAATAACATATAAATATAGACGTGATACAATCATATCTACTGTTAAGTTTACAACATATCACTAACAATTTATGCATGACCTAGCATGACACTCCTACAGCTGGTTTTGGCATGTGAATGGCTGAGTGCTTGATTGACCAAGTTTCGGTGGTGCGACATAGAGATCAAGCCGAGATCTTAAGCCACACGTGGCGAGGAGGTGCGCGCGCACTGTACATGGACAGGATCGATCTCCAGTGCCCGCGGTGGACCGTGCTCTTGTTTACAGTCTTCTTGTGGTGACCGCGCATCTTGGAGGGACAAGCGACGCTAGATGGAAGGATACCAAAGTCAGCTTTGAAGTTTGAATTGCATCCTAGCAGGAGTAGTAATTTTGTAGTAATCCCAAATCCAGCTTTCTTATCGATTGATCTATCCTGAATGTAAGACAACATTCACTTGCGAAATAAGTTGCAAGTTACACAAAAACACGCTGCTGTGTGCATTGAACCTGGTGGGAAAAAAAAATTATTCCATGGAGTCAGCACTATTTATTTACAGTTATATCAGGTGTAAAGTTTATCTACCACGGTTTAATCAAGGTGAAAAAATTCCCTTCTCAGGTCATACTACGGCGTACCGCAACGCGTGCGCCTGCGTCCCAAGGACGGGCGGGCGGCCGGGCAGTGGCACAGGCTGTCCACCGTGCGATTCGAGGCGCCTCGTGCGCGTCCACCGAGAAGACGCGTCATTTTGACGGCCGGAGCACCGGCCAGAACGCTAGCGGAAGGCATGCGTGCGCGCGCGAAACCCTCAAGGAGTGGAGCCGCAGCACTCGTGCGGTCTCGGTCCCGCGGTGTCGTGGCTGCGGCCTCGCCGGGGTAGCAAGGAAACCACGGGTTTGACCCGTCTGCCGCGTCCCGGCGGTACGCTCCGGCGTAACTGCGGCTGGATGCGCCACTTTTCCGAGTGCACTGCTTAGAGGCCACTCTGCTCAGTATTTGCACGGTTTCGTTATATGCCATTATCTTGGCGAACAAACGTTGCGACTTGCAAGAACCGGTGCTCCTCGTAGTACGTTAGCTTGCTGCACCGGCCAGCAGGCCAAGGCTGCAATTGTGAATTGAGCAGCGCACTTGGAATTTTAAGGGGCAAGTTTCATGGCCCCATCTGTTAGACTAGTCATGCATCAGAGTATGCCATGGATAGATGACACGTCCGGACATGATTTGGTAACCGTTGGAAAATTGGGAAATGGCCTTGCGATCATCTCGAAATTCAAACGAAGAAGGGAGAGTTCTGTAGTTCAATTGAATGATTTTTTTAAAAGAAAAAATGCAACAAAAAGTGAATGGAAAACTTGATGGCTCTTGATTCAACATTATTGCCCACAACATGACAGTCTCACAAATGAAAGAATTACTCATTATCTGCACTGATATATACATAAACTTCTCAACAAAAAAACAAAAAAAAAATCGCCTGCATTGCGGCTTGCACTACACCAACGTGCTGCAAGCAGACGTGGAAGGGTTGTAGATCGCAGGGAGCAAGTATTTCCTCCCATGCGCGCCATTGGCGTTGTAGCTTGCCCCAGTCGCCTGATCCACCTTCAGGTCGCCGGCGTATCCGGGATACGCGCCGTTCCCAAAGACTCCCGGGCACGCCGTCGCGGCCTCCAGCGGCGCGTCCTTGGTGCCCTGGTAGTACCCGTCGCCGAACGGGTTGGTCACCGCGCCGGCGAGCATTCTCGCGAGGTTCATGACCATGCCGTCCACCCCGACGTCGCCGTTGGGCGCCACGAGGGGAGCGCCCTGCGGGCCGTAGATGGGCTGGTGGAAAGGCCACGCGCACTCGCCGGGGCACTGCGTCGCTGGGTTGCCGACCAAAATGTAGGCCGTGCCGGACTTAGCGTCCGAGACGTGCAGGCCGCACCGGTCCATGCCGAAGCCCTCCACGGTCACGTCCTGCGCCGTGAAGACTAGAGCAATGCCGCCCTTCTGGGGCTTGGGCTTCGCGGCCAGAGCGGAGACCTGCACCAGCGTCAGGGACTTGCCCATGGAGCATGTCTCGTCGGACAGTTGATTTGCAACTAGGATCTGGGTTTTCTTGCTCGCGCCATTGGAGTTGATTTGCGTAGCCTTGGACAAGTACAGTTGCTCAATGGTGTTCCACCACTGCGCAACGGACGGCGAGGCAGCCTGAGGCACGGCGGTGAGCGAGAGGAGGAAGTCGAAGATTATCGACTTCTGCGCCGGAGTGAACTTGCCGTACCAAAAGATGGTCACGGCGATGTCGCCCTGGAGCACGGCGCCGTTGTGGTAGGAGAGCATGTCAGCTGGGTTTGGCTGGTACAGCTCCATGCGCCTCCTGGCCCCCATGGAAAGCTGTGCCGAGTTCAGAAGCGCTACTACTGCAAGTAGCGCCGCCTTTGCACAAATGACGGCCATTTTAGACTTGGGCTTTTGATTGGAGATCAAAGCGTGGGAAGAACTCAGGTAAGCTGTTTGCTTTGTTTCTGATGCTGAGTGATGAGCCAAGTGAAGTGAAGAACCGCTTATTTATAGAGAGACGGGGACAGGGCATCACCGGATTGTTAGTACGTTCCCGGATGCTTCCCTAGATCAGCAGTTTAATGCATGGCATGCAGATCCCAAGGGACAGCTAGCAGCTACAGCTCGTAGCAAGGTTGCAGGCTTGCAGCATCTTGAAATTTCAGGCTTGCTGAGCTGTTGGGGGTGAGAGTAGAACATAAACAAAGTGCAGGTCAACCGATTATAGCAAGCAGGGATGGGCAACAAGCGCTGTTTTTCCTTCCCGGCTGTTCATTCAGCAGACAACTGCTGCATGTGCGCGAGCAAGGTTCTCTCTTCTCAGGGCCAGGGAACACAGCGATCTAGCCGATGGATCACGTTGCTTTGTGACGTGCACAGCCTGTGTCTTTCGAGTGACGGCAGGCTGAACAATCTGTTAAAAATCAACGAGCGGCGCTTCGGCGTTGCCGCTCGTGTGTTGCATCACGGTCGGGCTGGACGTGCCACAACAACCGCGAGCATCTTCAGAGAAGATAACTACCATCCTTCCTGGGATTCAGCCTTCACCATATGGCTGGCTATATGTAGCATTTGCGAATGGTATGGCCGTGTGGGATCCAATCCACGGCCCTTGTTTTGGCAAGTCAACGTGTTCGATCTTATCGTAATATAGACTGAGGAAACTTCTCGTGAAGCTTCCCGGCCCACTGATGATGGTCTGTGTGGATAAGGGTTCAGCAATCTGCAATCCCATGCTGGTATAGCTTTTGAATTTGAAACGCTTGCGTGGGTTATGAGGGGAAGTTCTTGAGTCCTTAGTCCTGACGAATGGACTGCATTTCATGTTGTGTAACTGTGTAGTTGAGAACAGTTACTTGCGTATGTGCGGCAAAAGATATGTCTTAACAAATTGGTATTTCTTGTCAGGCATCAGCCAGGAGAATGCACTACGCAAACATGCAGTACCCAAAAGTAAATACTAGTACTTCCTATTTATTTATTTTCTTAAAAAAGGGAACAGGAAATGGAGTAAAGAGTAGTACGTAAACTTTTCATAAGACTGCGTACTGATGAACGATTTTTAAGACCCACTGATTCAAAACTTGGCAGAGTATTCCAAAACAGAGCATCTCCTTTTATCATCGATCTTCTCAAATAATCATAACTGCAAATACAATCCTCATCACTCTTTCGTACATATACGGTAGTACTACATATCCTTACAAGTCTTCACACCAAAGTTGAACAGGTTGACGTGGCAGGGTCGAACAGCGCGGGAAGCAGGTACTTCCTCCCATGGGCACCATTGGCATTGTAGCTCGCCCCCGTCGCGCGATCCACTGCCAGGTTCCCGGCGTAGCCGGGATACGCGCCGCTGCCGTAGACCCCCGGGCACGCCGTCGAGGCCTCCAGCGGCGCGTCCTTGGGGCCCTGGTAGAACCCATCGCCGAACGGGTTGGTGACCGCGCCCGCGACCATGCTGGCGACGTTAATCACCATGCCGTCCATCCCGACGTCGCCGCTGGGCGACACCAGCGCCGGCGTCTGAGGCCCATACACCTGCTGGTGGAACGGCCACGCGCATTGGCCGGGGCATTGCGTGGCGGGGTTGCCGGCCCAGACGTAGGCCGTGCGGGCCTTGGCGTCCGAACCGTGCAGGCCGCACCGGCTCATGCAGAAGCCCTCGACGGCCACGTCCTGCGCGGTGAGCACCAGCGCGATCCCGCCCTTCCTGGGCCTGGCCCTCGCCGCCAGCTCCGGGAGCTGGGACAGCTTGAGACGCTTTCCCAGCGAGCACCCGTCGTCGGAGACTTGGCCGGCGAGTGTCACCTGCGTGCTCTTGGCGTGGGCCGCGTTCTCGCCCCGCGCCTTGGAAAGGTAGAGCTGGTTAATGGTGTTCCACCACTGCGACACCGACGGCGTCGCCGCTTGTGAGGTGGCGGTGAGCGAGAGGAGGAAGTCGGAGACGACGGCCTTCTGCGCCGGCGTGAAGTGGCCGTACCAGAGGATGGAGACGGGGATGTCGCCCTGCAGCACGGCGCCGTTGTGGTACGTGAGGGGCTCGTTGGGCTGTGGCTGGTACAGCTCCATGAGCCTCCTGGCTCCCACGGAGCGATGTGCGGAGCTCAACAGCAGTACTGCAACCAGCACAAGTGCAACGCGTCTCGTGTGAGAGCTATTGCAAATGCTACGAGCCGAGGCCATTTTCTTCGAGTGGAACTGGCAGCTGGAGCTGGTGAGTTAGTGCGAGAGATGGACAACGTGTTCTTGCGTGGTCTGTAAATGGCGACGGGTTCGGGTATTTATAGGTGCGATTTCTGCATGGCATGGTAGGTTCGTGCACACTTCCTTGCCGTCCATTCCATCCTTGGTCTGCCTCTGTTTCAGCTTCGGCTGGCTTTGAGTTGACTCGGCGCCTCCTCGGTGGGAGGCAGCTGGATTCGTTTGGACCGAGGGCGACGCTCGCTGATTGTGTGGTCGCTTCCACGCGCGTCCATCCACCAGCCATGCAGCACGGGTGATCGAGATTCCAGAGGATTTAGCAATAATGCAACACTACTCTGTTCTCTTTTTTTTGGTGGGGGTGTGGGGGGGGGGGGTCAAGAGCTTTATTCATCATCAGAAACAAGGATACAATCCGTTCGCGCATTGGACCAATCAGAAATTGCTGACACACAGATCGCCACTCATTTCAACCTTCCCGCACACAAGCATCTTTAGCACAACAATGGGCAACATTATTAGTAACTCTCCTAGCAAATCTGAAAGAGACATCTACAAACAACAACGAAAGCTCTTACACTTCTACTACAATACTCGCGACGACTGATCTGTTCGTCGCCGATTCGTCGAGCATCCTCACAACTTCTTGGCAATCAGATTCTATAATAATCCGAGAATAACCACAATTTCTAGCCATTAATATGCCGTCCCGACATGCCAAAGCTTCCACCACCTCCGGATTATAAATTTCCTGGTAAGGACTGCACGTGACACTAAAAAAGGCTCCTTGGTGATTCCGAGCAACATCCTCTGTTCCTTTACATTATCTAGCGCCCTATCAGTGTTTTACTTTCACCCACTGAACTGGCAGCCTATAACCAATGCAGGGACCAAGCTAACTGTGTGTTGCTGCTGTCAAGTCTGTACTGCGACTTGCAATCACTAAAACAGAAGTCTCGTGAATAGCAACGGTATTGTGTCGTAAAATTAGCGATTTTAGTAAATATTTAAAAATAATTACAACAATAATTATGAATACAAAAGTATATTCTAGCAGCATTTAAATGACAGAAATATCATACAATTAATAAGTTTAGCATGCAAACTTCTCATGTCAATTAAACAGGATAATATGCTCAAAAGATAGAATATGTGGACAATTAAAATCGGCGTAATGCTCAGATTTAATATTTATTTATTGCCCTCGGATGTCGGGCTGCTCGAGAATTAATTCTTGGCCTCCTCGCCACTTTTGTCTAGTCTTTTCACTAATTAGATATGACAATTTTCAAGAAATAAATCAGACTTTGAGTGAACTAATGTCTTACCAAGGTGACAAGAACAAAAGTCAAATTATCTCAAAAGTCACAATAAAAACACTTTAACACTTTCGATTAGCATAATGATCAAACAGATCTATGTAAGATCAAAATTTAAGCTTAATCAAATTCGGTCAGCAATGAAGCAATCAAACCACAAAGTAAACAAACAAAGTTATGTGACACTCTCGATAGAGATAAATGAACAACTTGACAACAGTATATAATTAACAAGCTCAAGTCTGATTTATAATATCAATTGTTAATCTAATCTCACTAGGAACAAAAATCTTCATCGAGTAATTCACAAGCCCACAAAAATACCATTCAAAGTCACCCTATGCTAGATATGAGAAAAAAAGATAGTATAATCTGAAATATACTAGCACAACACATTCTGCAAAGAAATCAAACTGAAAATGCCAACTCATTGAGCGAATGGCTCTCAAAGCCACCGAGAAGTAACCAGGCAAGGCATGCGAATGCGTTGACTCAGAAAACCAATCGCCTCACTGTGCCGTGGTGAGCGAATATGGTCGTCAGAGATATAATATCCTTCTTCACAATTCGGGACATACCAAACGTGAAGTCGAGGTACCGGGAATAATATCGCACAAGAATCACCAATGAGATACACCGGCCAAATGCACCAAGCACCAAAACCGAAAGCCTTCTTCCACTCAATATCAAGCTAAAGCCGACCAGAACAATTCTCCAAATAAGCAAGTCCCAAGTTCCAGATCGAACACCCAAGAGAGGATAGGGCACAAGAAGAGAGCCAGCGGGATGCGCAAGGAGAGTCTGGACCTCACCATTGACGGTGTAGAGCCACCAACAGCGGAGCAGCAACTCTAAAAGCCAAAACCGAATCCCGGTTGGAGGAGAAGAAAAAACACACAAAAGGGGAAAACCTCATTGCTTGTGAAAAATGAGGCGAAGGAGGCTGCCCTTAAGAGGAGGAGAGGCGGAGAAACCCGATGCGGTTGTAGCCAACTGCCGGTGCTGAAGCGCACGGGCCGCCAGCGCCTCCTACGTCGTCGGCGCTCACCCGAGATCACCCACGCCGCACGTGCGAGAGGATGGGGCTGGAGACCGAGTCTCCAACCTTATCCCTTCCCTCTTCTCTCATCGATAGGTGGGCCTGTCATTTCTTTTTTTTTTCTTTTCTCTAATTGATAAATTACCAAAATGACCCTCAAATTTCAACAATTTGATTACTGGATGGCAAATGTCTTGAATTCTCGGGATTGATGCATGCTTTCTAGAGTAAGAAACGTTATTTACTCAAAACAAATGGTGCAAGTACTCCTACTCACCAAAACAAATGGTGCAAGTACTCCTACTCACCAAAACAAATGGTGTAAGTAATCCTACTCACCACAACTCACAAGACTGTTAGCATCGCCTGGCAACTCACGATCCGGAGTCTGGACAACTTGGGTCTAAGAATGTGACATTGACCATTAAGCTTGAGTATACCGCTAGTACTAACACATGATCCAAAGCCCGTGGAATGCGGTGTCTCCATACCTAAACGGTTCCTTAACAATTGAACAACCTGCAAAACTAGCTTGTAGGAGTAGTACACATATTCAGAGGCAAACCATTTCTTAAATCAACATGTTTTATACTCCAGCTCACGAACAATCATATCTCCGAGTACTAATACTACAGCGTGTAGTACTTAATTAATTTCCTAACAATCTCACGATCGCGTGCATTGCAGTTTCAATTGCCCATCCGGTAGGATCATCCGGATGCTAGAGGACAGGGAGACGCGCGCGAGACACGGCGCAGCCGGATTAATGAGGCCAAAGAGACGTCCTAAGAGCTGACACCTAATCCCCGTCCTACCACACTGTAGCAAAGTTAACAGCTGCCGTATTACGCGTACCCGGAGTAAATTACTATAAGCGACATTACGCGTATCATTAATTCGTATTTAGTGACTTGTTTCCGAGTTCGGTCCGGTATAATTTGGTACCGACCGGTGAATAGTACAATTGAAACGATGAACTGACGTCGCATGTCTTTCAGATAAAGCTAAGATTCACTTCCTTCTAACCAGTAGGAACGGAATTGCGGTTTGGTGAGATTATTTTTGAATTTGGTATGTACAATGGTACATCCAATTGCTGTCTATAGTGATTTTCTATGTCACTTGTATATAGTATTAAAAATAGTTTATACAGTAAGTTGTGATGATACAGTTAACTACATGATTATAGACAACACATAATCTTTTAATGTTTTCTTTAGTTCTGTTGATACAATCAGCTGTAGGATTGTAGACAATAAATTTTTTTCTTTTCATTCTCTTTCATCTATATCAACTTAAATCTCATTGTACATGACATTACGCCACACAAACTCTCGAGTTGTTCGATGATTAGCATGGCTGCGCTAATGATTTGATTGCACTTTAGTGGTCATCAGAATGACTTTTTTTTTTCAGAGGATGTTGCTTCTCCAACCCACGCTCGCTTCCAACTTCCAAGCTGGACCAGTGCTACAGCTAGGGTTTTTATTCTTGAGATAAAACAGTAGTAGTAGCACCGAGGTTGTGTTGATGCTACAATTGGCACTTGTTAGAATACTTGGCTAATGCTTGATTGCACTTTAGTACTGGAAAGCTAGCTTAATTTGATGCTAGACTGTTCCTAACTGTAAAATGGGCAGTACGCCATCATTTTTCTTGGAGTACTTACAGAGTTGGGGGTGTGGGGTGGTGGTGTTTAAAAACTCCCAAAAGGAATTAATGGCGGCTCTGCCATTTTTTTTAAAAAAAATGAAGCGGGTCAAGATCAAGGCGGGTCAGTGCTAGCTCAAGAAAGTATTCAGTAATTTTTTAAAAAAATCTTTGCACTATTTCCCTGCGCGGGTTTGCATGGGATAGTTACATGTGCACGCGTTACGGCGTCAATGGGACCGTATTAACCTAACAATCAGCTGCCACCGAAGGAAAACAAGGTAGTAGTATATCTCTATATATAAATAAGTGCGGTGGAGTAAGAAACTGGCAAAGGTTTTACATAAACATTAACGACCAATGCGTGTGTTAGTAACAGTTAAACTAACAACAGCCGCACAGTCACTCGAAGGCCAGAACATGTAACTCCCGTGCAATTCGTGAGCCATTCTAAAGTTTCCGGAGCATGCATGGACCAAATGCCAACGGTATTCACACTCCGTTTTTGGCTTCGGCGAGCTGGCTTGCATCAAACGAGCACGACGAGTTTTTCGCTTATTCAAGCTCCTTTTGAAACGAAACTAGCAGCGTGGTCAGCGCAAATGCGCAATTAATTTTTTTTTTAAAGTTTGTATAAAGACTTAATAATATATTTATATCTCTTGTAGACTGTTTAGACTTTTAAGATATCTTAAACATTAAAAATAACAGTAAAAGTTTAAAGAAATTGCAACATAAAGAAACCAATTGAAGTATGTATTTTGATAGGAGAAAATCATTGAGTATAATAAGTTGCTATGGTTTTTAGAAACTAATCGTTCTCCATCAGGCATAGATCATATAACTGCATGCCCCTGTTCTTACTTTATTAATTATTTTCCCAAATTGTATGCATACAGATGTATCATTATTTAATTTCAAGCAATACGTTAATTATGTGTGCGATAAATTATGTTATTTATTTACATAGTATAACATATTATAGTACATTGCCCACGTATACATTGAATTTATCTTCCCTTACACACCGATTGCCCCACCAAACCATGTGACTTCTATCTCTTCTTGCTGTCAAAACTTTTTTTGCTTCAACCTACAACAGTAATCCCAAATCTTAATCGATCCCACTCAGCTGCTACCATTTCCAATGCAATACTTTACCATATAGTTATCTTCTACTTCTCCCCAATTATTGCTTAATGCTAACTATTGCGACATGAACACGCATACACATGCAACTGTCGCCGATCCCAGCTAGGGACACATGTCACACTCTCTCCAGTGACCCCGAGGCATATTCTCTACAACTGCACTATCTCTACTCTAAGCTTTTTTTCTCATCTACTTCTGTACGTCCGAGCTTCTATTTGTATAGATGCATGATGTTATACACGCTCGACGTTTTCTTCTCTCTTGTTGGTTGCTCCTTTTCTTTGACATTAGCCAATTCAATGTTGTGGCTTCCTTACTATCGATCCTTTCTCAGCTGCTATCCCTTCCAATGCAAACTTTACCACATAGTTATCTTCTACTTCTCTCCAATTATTGCTTAATGCTCACCATTTCAGCATCAACATATATACACATGCAACCGTTGTCGACCCTAGCTGGGGACACGTGTCACGCTCTCTCTGGTGACCCTGAGTGTATTCCTTACAGCTACACCATCTCTACTCCAAGGTTTTATGCTCCTTTGCCTTTGTACACCCGCGGTTCTATTTGTTCGGATGCACGGTGTTATACATGCTCAACGCCCTCTTCTCTCATGTCGGTCGCTCCCCTTCTTCGACTTTGGCCAACTGAATGTTGTGGCTCCATCACTAACCATGACGACCTCTCATCTTCACTAATATCGTCATGTTTACTTTAGTCGTTGTCTAACGATATGGAGAATCTTTTCGTCATCGACGGTGACAACATGCCCTTCACTAGTGATGGCACACTCATAGATACCCGATGACCCTATATCGTTTACAACTCGTCTTCAATGCAAAGCTTCATCTCTTCTCTTCCAGAGCTTCCCCATCATCTAGCTTCTTTGCGCACTAACTTCTTGAACAACGCCAACGCTCACCACTTGTCATCGCAGTCCTTGGATCCTTCAATACTAGACTTCCTCTTCAATACTTCGGCGAGTAGCATGACATTGCTCTCATCTCCGTCGCCGTCGCTTCGGCTCTTCGCTTCCCCCTGGGTCAATGTCTTATTGTAGGATAGATCGATATCATTGCACTCTTCCGTCGTCTTCTCCGACACCATTCATGCTATTATCGTAATAACTTGTATTTTTAATTAAACTTTTAGTTATTTTTATTAATTTTTACTCTATAGGAAACAACAATAGAAACACGTGACGAATTGCTCTTTACATGCGATTTATGCTGTTCTGATTACTTCGTAATGCTGTCTATCACCCCATAAATTCTCATTTGTTGTTTGTCCTGCTGCCCACTACATTCATTTTAGATTTTACTCACCGTTTCTGTTCTAATTGTCGTTGCCCTCTTTACTAACATTGTTGTTTGCCATACTTCTTTCTGATAGCCTATGCTACTGCTCTCTACATGTTATTTATACTCCTCATTGATCATTGCTTTGAAGTACTGTCATATTACCACACCCGTATTGAACTAAGTATGCCACATCCACACTGAACTAAGTATGTCACGTTGGTTGTGGTGTAAACCGAGGGTCATTTGGTAATTTCTCAATTAAAGAAAGGAAGAAATGGAAAAAAGAAAAAAGAAAAGTGGGGCCCACCTATCATTGAGCTAGGAGGGAGGATAAGGTTGGAACTATGTCTCCAACCCTAACCGGTAGCACGGCGATTTGGGGATTCCCCCCTTCTCTCTGGCAGCGGCGCAAGCAGGCGATGCGGGCGGCTTGAGTACTTTTGCGTGCCGGATGTTGGTAGTGGCAGCTCAGCCTCCTCCTCATCATCATCTTAAGGTGGCTCCTCTTCTCTCTTTTCTTCACCCGAAATCAGTGAGCAATCCCCCCCTTTTGGTTCTTCTTCTTCCCTTATTTGGCTTCGGATTTTGGGGCTTTGAGAGCCGCTGTGCTGTCTTGGTCAGACCCGACGCCGTCAGTGGGAGGACCTAATCCTCTTCCTTGCACATCTCGGTTCTTCTCTTGCTCCTTCTTCTCTGTTGAAGTTGCGGTGAGGAGTTTGGACTAGAGCCAATTGGAGGTGGAATCCGACCACCTCTGGCTTGATCTTGGTGTGGAAGAAGGCTTCGTTTTTTTGGTGATTTGTGCTTTGTGGATGCATTCGGCTTGTACATCTTGGTTGGCTCTTGTGCGGCATTATCTGTACGTCGACTTCGCAAATTGGTATGTCCCAGTTTGTGAAGTGGCATTGTATCTCTGATAACCTCATTCGTTCTTCGTGTCATAGCGAGACGATTGGTTTTACGAGGCAGCGCATTCGACGTGCCTTGCCCGGTTTCTACTCTGTGGCTTTGAGTGCCATCTGCATCGTGAGTTTTCTATTTTTAGTTTTGCATTACTTTACTAAGTGCGTTGTGCGAGTTGAGTTACATTTGTATTATTGTCTAGCACTGTGAGACTTTGCTTAGTGTTGTTGTGGGATCAATTATTGCTCGATGAAGAATAATTGTCATATAATGAAATTTGATTGATAACTAGATGAGACTTGACCTAATTGTTTTGCTTACTGTTGTCAGTTCATCTCTCACATCTCAGCCATGTTACTTTCTGTGGTTCGGTTGCATTTGTGTTTACTGAATTGGATTAATTTGTGTTCTGTGATATTGTTGATCTTCTGTTAGCCAATAGGCTTAAATGATGCAATATGTGATCTCTTTGCACCGTTAGATATTTACTATCTTATTAGCCGAAAGGTTAAAGTGCTAAAATTGTTATTCTCTTGCATTGTTAAGCAAAATCAATCCTCTGTTTGCTGGAAGGGTAAATTGCTGTTTATGAGATAATTATTGACATGCTAGTAAAGCATTCATTTGAGCTCAAAGTCTGATTTATTGTTGTCATATTTAAATTAGTGAAAAGTATATAGAAAAGTGGCGAGGAGGCCAAGATTTCATTCTTGTGTAGCCCAACATCTCAGAGCAAATAAATAAATATTTAAATATGAGCATTATACTGATTTTGTATGTTTTCGAGTTCTATCTTTTGAGCCTATTATGCTTGGTTAATTGACATAAAAATATTGCATGCTTATATGTCATTTATATGCTGTTGGAATTATCATAATAAATATATAATTATTTCTGAATATTGACTAAAAACAAGATAAATCATATGCTATGGCTCTATATATGTGTTACAGTTTGATCGATATACATATTTTCAACTTTGTGATACAAACTTCTGCATATGTTGTATGAATATACAGACCAGTACAAATTGCTGCCTATGCTGTATGCTTTACGCATTACTGTCAACTGTGGTGTGCGCGCAGGTCACTAGTAATAGTAAGAGCGAGCTCACGAGCCCGCCGTGAGGCGTACGGCCCGTGTTGCAGTGCGACGACGCGCCTAGCCGCTTCACCACCAGCTGGAGCTGGAGCTGCCCACGGCCGCCGTACGCGCGCATATCTCAACAAATTAAGCAACGTCGGGTGGCACGCTACGGCGCACCCAACGTGCGGATACGCAGCCGGTGACATGTGGGTCCGTACTCTCGCTCGCTTTTGGCTGCTGGTACCGTACGTAGAGGAGGGGGCGCTCATGCGATGTGTTTTGCAGACGAACTGGATCAGGGTAACGAGGACGGCGAGGATATACGGGGCTATGGACTAGGCGACTGGGGCGGTCTTAAATCGATGGCTTTACGGGATCACCTCCTCTAACCCCGCTGTATATGGCTGTCAGCAAGAGCCTTGCATGGATCTAAGGTCAGTTATGTACGGTACAAGATGACGCGATAGATGCCGTGGTAGTGCTGGGAGATCAAAAAAATCATGGATGGAGTGGTGCGTACCAACCAGCTTGTCCATTTGGACCATGCGGCTTCTTACAGCACAGAGATATGGGAGGATCGAGTGCGAGCAACTGGATTTTTTTTTCCCTTTTCCGTGTGGATGGGATCGCATTATCACGTGACGACTTCCCCACTCTAATTTTCACTGTTATCGCCGTGCTCTCTGGTCTCTCTCCCTTTCTGTTCTGCCACCCGGTTCCCAAGTTAACCAGCACCAGCCTGGCTTTTGCAAGTTCCAGGTACCCCACGCGGGTGAGGAATAATAACCTAATCCTAATGCCACGGGCGAGTGGTGAGTTACTGAGTGCCAACGGTTGCGACCAACCTACTGCTGCAGTACGTACTACTGTGCTACTACTAGTCGCCAACTTGCCATTACACCCCCACGACGTTAGCACCGGGCCCATCATGCAGTGACCCCCAACGTCAGAAAACTCAAATGGCCGGGCCCACCTTCCTTCTCCTCCCAACGCTCGTATTCCCCTGCCCCGTTCAGAGTCCTCGAGAAGCCAACCTGCTTTTACCCACTCCCGCAGTCCCCCACTTTACCCTACACCCCCCGCGATCCCCAAACAGTCCCCGCTTTCCACCCAGGCTGGCCGCTGTCACACGCACGACGACACGCTCCCCGAGGCTCAAGCTTCAGGAGCAAAATGGTAAAATTCTCACTCCACTACAGCTGGGAGCAAGCAGGGCACGCAAAGCCAGCTGTCCAGTGACCGTTTGGGCAGCCCGGCCAAGGACGCCTCTTTATTTTGGCTCAGAAAGCAGCACTACCTCATACGTCACGCGGTACTCCCACCCCCGCCTCCCTCCACTCCTCCATTGTTTCTTCGTCTCTTCACCTCTATAAAACCACGGCTGCTCCCCTTCCCATGATCCCATCCCATCACCTTCCTCCAGCCAAAAGCTGATAAGTGAAGAAACTAGTCCAAGATCCCACCAATGGCTTCCGTCGCAGCGTCGCTCCTAGTGTGCGCGCTGTTGTTCCACACCTGCCTCGCCGCGAGGCAGCCCGCCGCGCTCGTGCAGGACCAGCCCATCACCATCACGTACCACAAGGGCGCGCTCCTCTCCGGTCGCATCGCCGTCAACCTCATCTGGTACGGCAACTTCTCCCCGGCGCAGCGAGCGGTGATCACCGACTTCGTCTCGTCGCTGTCCGCGGCCCCGGCGCCGCAGCTGCAGCCGGAGCCGTCCGTCTCGACCTGGTTCAAGACGGCGCAGAAGTACTACTCCAACTCCAAGGCCCGCTTCCCGTCCCTGGCCCTCGGGTCCCACGTCCTCGACCAGTCCTACTCCCTCGGCAAGCGGCTCACGGAGAAGGACCTCCTCAAGCTCGCCGCACGCGGCGCGCCGAGTCGCGCCATCAACGTGGTGCTCACGGCGGACGACGTGGCCGTCGACGGGTTCTGCATGAGCCGGTGCGGCACGCACGGCGCGTCCCCGCGTTCACGGGCCGGGCGGTTCGCGTACGTGTGGGTCGGTAACCCGGCGACGCAGTGCCCTGGCCAGTGCGCGTGGCCGTACCACCAGCCGGTATACGGCCCGCAGGCGGCGCCGCTCACTCCGCCCAACGGCGACGTCGGCGTCGACGGCATGGTGGTGTCCCTGGCATCCATGATCGTCGGCACGGTCACCAACCCGTTCGGCAACGGCTACTTCCAGGGCCCCGCCGACGCTCCGCTGGAGGCCGCCACGGCGTGCGCCGGCGTGTACGGCAAGGGGGCGTACCCCGGCTACGCGGGGTCGCTGCTGGTGGACCCGGCCAGCGGAGCCAGTTACAACGCGAACGGGGCCCACGAGAGGAAGTACCTGGTCCCCGCGCTCGTGGACCCCGACACGTCGGCCTGCTCCACCGTGGGATAGATTCGTAGGACGTTACTGCTACTGTAGTTATAGATGCGGTGTTACTACCGTGGAGAGTGTTCCACGAAGCTAAAGTTTGTACCGTGAAATTCTTTCATTTGTTCGATGAAAAAAAATAATTTTAGCATTGTTCCGAAACTCATCTTTAAGGCTGGAAAAATAGCTCAAGGCTGCAAGTCTGTTCGGACTCGTGAATTTTTGAGTCCCAACTCACTGAACAAACGAGCTGAGGGCTCGCGAGCTAGTTTGGCTCGGAGTGCGGAGGGTGGAGGCGGTTGCGCTTGCTGTTCTTGCGATTTCATTGGTTACGAATAGGATGTGATTGTTTTGGATGAACTTATACAATGAATCTTGTAACTATTGGATGAACTAAAGCACTCGCGAGCTCAAACGAGCTATCACGAATCGAGCCAAACCACCCTTCTAGCTTATTTCCAAAAGGAGTTGAGCCGAGCCGAATTTACTCTTCATATGAGTTGAGCCAGACTCGTTTCCACCCCCTACTTATCTTGTTCGTATGGTGTGATTTCGCCAACAATCGAGACAGTCAATCCAACATTTCCTGCTTATTCTAAGCATGCCACGAGGAAAATGCGTGAAGGTATCACGTGTGCAACTCGCATATTCGTAGTGCACGAAAACAAAGAGGAGTAGCTAACATAAAAGAGTCCGAGTTGTCAGGGGAAAAAAATCTTTTCGTGCGATGGGAACTGGGAAATGCGCAAGTATGTCCTCAGTAATGTGCTGTACTCACGTGCGATTAAATCACAACAGCTCTACGTCGTGACTCATGCTCTGGAGTCTGGGTGTAAAACAGTTTGTTTGCAAGATTAAAAATAATAAAAAAGATCACGAGGGAACGCAGGGATCGAGAGATAAGCGAGGAAAAAGATGTCGGAATGGCACCTTGACAATACCGGGAAAATGTGCCGCGTGATGGGCCTCAGGAGCCCAAACGGCCCAAGAATAACATGCGGCCTTGGTGATATTAGCAGCATTCCTCACGTACGTCCATCAACAAATAATGAACCGGCAAGCTGCAGCAAACCTGGGTTCTGCTGGAATGGATGGATCACGCGGCCGCGGCCCTGGTGACCCTGCCCCGGTTTCTTTTTCATCTCTCCCAAGTCGAAGAGGTGGACACATACCAAATATATTTGTAGGATTTATTAGTATAAATACAGAGGAGGGGCTATTGTAAAATATATGGATCGCTCTCTCATCTCTTGTGTCTATTTGTTCATCTATTTGCTCTTGCTAATTGTAATTATTTGATTGCTCTCATTCTAGCTGTGTTGATTGACTTTGGGATCGCTGGGCGACACTGGTCAACAGTTAGATATAAATATTGGTGGCTAGTGTGGCAAAATAGAGGATTATCTCCCTAACTAAATTATTTTGTTTCTGGAATGTATACACTTCGGTGAACCAATAACCAATTGCCGTGATTGACATCCCCTCTTTTACCACGCCGCTGTGACCGGGAGAAGTCGACGGCCAATACCACCAAAACGACGTTCACCAAGAAATATGCCACCGCCGTTTCTTGTGGTCACATCATGAACGCTTGATCTGGTGAAGAAATATTTGCCGTTTGCATTGTGTAAAATTGGCACCGAAAAATGCTTCTGATTGAAGGTTGATCACAACGGCAATAAAACAGTGACTGCTACGCAGATTGCAGTGTGTTCTTCCTTCTTATTAGGAGTAGAAGATAAGTTCGCCAGTCACAAACCGACCTTAGCTCAGTTTTTTTTATTCCAAGGCGATCAACACTTTAGTTACTTAGTAAGAATACATCGTCCACAAGATTATACAAGATAAAATTTGGAGGTTCATCCAACCAAACTAAAATTTCAGAATTGTACAAAGCTTTCCTTGCAAGGTTACGCGCCACATAATTGACCTCCCTTGGACAGTGTTTGAAGATCGGCTTAGAGAAAGAAAGTGCCCGGAGTCTAGCTTCTTCAGTGAAAATTGTTCCAGGATTGGATACTGCTTCATGTACCTGCAAAGCATCAGTTCCCGCAACAATTTTGTCACATCCAATCTGGCATGCGAGCAATATGCCATTAGGTACTGCTTCAGCCTGTACAGCAAAAGGGTTATAAGCATGAAAAATTGGCCAACAGGCTGCAGCTATAAATCCTCCTTTGTCATCACGAATTGCAGCACCCGCTCGACCGCGCCCCGACCCTTCACAAAATGGCCCATCAGTATTCAGTTTGACAAAGCCTTCAGGTGGCCTTGTCCATCGATTCATTATTTGCTCCCTCGAACTGTATGAATTGCTATTATTAGCTCGTATCAAGGATGCAATGAACGCACAGATTGCTATTATTAATTCTAGCGAGTATTTTATACTACATAACGCTTGTACTTTACTTATTCTCAGGTTTGAGGTCGGAGAAGAACAGCTGTCGCAGGTGGTACAGGAGTCGGCACCACTGTGCCTATTGGTGATGCCCACACGAGTACAAGATGGCGAGAGATGGGCTCAGAGCTGTCCTGAGTCAAAGAATGTTGGATGATAATAACAAAAGATGATGGCCAGTTGACAAATAATAACAACCATGTTGTCTTCAGAAAAATACATTGGAACATACCATGATGTTACCCTCACAAAAATATGCAAAGGTTACAGCTATGGGGAGATGATGAATTGTTAGAGGGAGTGGATCCCTAACCTGTAAAATACATTAAAAATACATTTAAAAAAATGAAACATCAGATCATTTTCGTGCCAGAGTCAACAAAGGGATCATCATGTGATAGTTCACAATGGGGGATTGTGTTTGTGATAGCACATTACAGGAAGCTACGGGATATTAGCAAGACATTATACATAATAACACCTTGTATACCTACCCCAGGGTCATGTACTGTAACTTGCTGACCATCTTCCCCACCAACCGTACATTCAGGCCTCCGAAAAGTAGACAAAGCTGCCAATGCAGCAATATATTTTAGTGGATCCCTAACCTGTAAAATACTTTAGCAAGTCAAGTAAGTTTATTTAATAATGAGGTACATTTTCATATGCGATTCCTTTATGTTCCTAGACTGCAGCAGCAAGATATTTGAATTCTCAAATATGGCTGGAGAATGAGTTTCTTTTACAAAATTTATATTCACTTGAATCATATAACCATAGTTGATTAGGGTTGATATTGTGTTACAAAAGCAGCAGCCTATTGACATCGATTGCTTATATATTTTCTGATTAACTCAGAGTGCATTTTATCTACTATAGTTAGCAAGTCAAGTCAGTTTTTTTTTTAATAATGAGGTACATTTTCAAATGCAATTCCTTTATCTTCCTGGACAGCTGCATTAGGATATTTGAATTCTTAAATATGACTGGAGAATGAGTTTATTTTACAAAATTTATATTCACTTGAATCATATAATCATAATCGTAGTTGATTAGGGTCTGATATTGTATAAAGCACCTGCGTATAAATTAGTTCCATGTAGTGTTTTATTAAGTTTTTTACTCGTACAATAATAACATAAGAAAAAGCTGCAATTCATGCTGCAAAGTGTTTTTTATGGGAAAAAAGGGGAAATAATGCCCTTGAATGGAAGCCTTGTGTTATTTTCATTACTTTAGGTGAAGTGATGTCTGAACTAAAATCATTGATACAAAGTATGAGTTTTCGTTGCAAAGCACAGGCACATAACATCGTAGAAAAACGACTGCTTTGTACTTGTATGTAATGATTTTGCGGCACTATGTCTTTGCTTATGGTCTTCTTATCGACCAAATAAAAATATTATTTAGTGCACGATTTGATATTCCATTGCAGCGCACGGGCACCCTACTATTAGTAGATTATTTTCCTGTCCTATACACCAAAAAAGCCATTAAAAAATCGTCTTCGCTGTAATTTAATTCAATATTTTTAGTGTGTTTTGTTAGGTCTTAATTCACTCGTTCATTGTGTTTAGTTGCTGGTCGTGTTCCGTTCGCGTCACTTGTTCTTTCCCATCCAATTCATGTTTTCTATCTAGTGGATTGCACGTCTTTTCTTCGTAAACCAATCTGTCCGTTGCGAAAACTTTGAATCCTATCGAGACTAGCTTTTGATTTGCTCACGGGGCTGTTCATCAAACAAAAATTGTTAAGCAAGTTGTTCATCTCCATATAGTAGTGCCTGGTGTGAGTTCGAAAGAAAAGAAAAAAAAAATCAACCTTCCTGATTAGTGCTTGGCCGTGAGTAGTGGTGTTTGGCCGAGGATAAAAAAACAAAAAAACTTTGCTGATTAGAAGTTCATGCCGTGAGTTAGCACTGCTTGGCGGGGAGTTCAAAACAAATCAGCTTTGATGATTAGTAGTGCTCGGCCGGGAGTTAAACAAAAGTGTTCGGCCCGGAGTAAAAAAAAGTGCTCGGCTGTGAAAAAAATAGAGAAAAAAAAGAACAAAGGCAAAAGTTTCAGCCATAGAGTTAAATTCTTTTGTTAGAGATTTTTTTCTATATTTGTATCTAATATTGTTCACGTACCATAATTTTGAGCAATCTTGTGCCCTTATATACAACTTTTGAGCACTAGCTAGTGTCTCTCCTTGAACTGTTGCAATACGAGCATTCACCTCCATACAAAATTGTTCTTTGTATCGCTCATTCCTTTGATTGCAATAGTCCCATTATCGTTGTGCGTGTATTGTTGTCTACTCCTCACTTATATTTATCGATCAGCAATTAGACATTGTGAGTCTCGTTTGGATTACTATCTAGCCTGACAATCTTTAAATTCTGAATTTGTTAGGTTGTTTTCCTCACCTACCTCCACCAAAAACATCTGTGTCATGTATTGACTGTCGTTCTTGGTATTCGCTCGAACAATCTTGGTTGGTTGTTTGTTGCTACGAGCATAAGTTTTTGCCACTCTTAATTTACTTTGGAATGGTACAACTTGCTTTGTTTCAGAATAGTAGTTGATAGATCACCACATATTTTTCACATATATTTTCACTTGGCTTTTTGCTATTGTAACCATGTCAGGAAGCGAGTAGCACAAAGATCTTGATGGCAACCTTACTGATCCGGTCACCAAAATACACTACCTTACACTTCGTGCCACGTTCCAGGACGAGTTCCGAGCTGAGGTTGACCAGGTGCGCGGCAACCTTGGGCGTGTCCAAAACAACTTGGACGGTCTGGGGAGAGATTTCCAGAAGCTGTCGGTGACCGTCGATGACAACAAGGTACTGCTCGACGCTATTGCCAAGCTCACCGCTTCGATGAAGCTGGGTACATGTGGTGATGCGGGGAGTGTACACCTCCCGTACGAGCCACGTGACGAGACGGATGCGGAGGCTGTCGCTAAACGGCAGGACGATGATGAACCACGCCAACGACAACTCGACGAACAGGCGTGTGTACGTGAGGTAGCACAACAACGCTGCGTTGTTGCTGAGGTAGCGACGCGTACCCCTGCACAAGGGCGCGGTCGTGGCAATGGCACAGGAGGAGGAGACGCCCACCCAGGTGCCAACGATGGCATCCATGATGACGCCTATGGGGGCGCGTATGACGACGCCTATGGAGGCGTGCATGACGACGCCTATGGGGTACCTACTGTGGTGCCCATGGAGGAGGCCGTGGCAATCGCCACGCTGACAGCGACAGTGACGAGTATGTGTTAGATGACTATTTACCACACCGTCAACATAATCAGTATGCACACAATCGTCGGCATGATGAGGACGCTGATGATCTGGTTGCAAAGCCTAAGTTCACAATGTCGTCCTTTAAGGGTACAACAGAGATGTAGGTTTATCTTACATGGGAGCTGAAAGTTAATAAGTTGTTCCGCATGAACTGATATTCTGATCAGCGCAAGTTGGATCTTGCCGTTGCGTCTTTGGACGAATATGCTGCTACATGGTGGGAGCGTTGTGTGCAACAACGTATGAAGCGACATGAGCCGCGTGTTGTTACATGGGACGAGCTGAAGCGATAGATGCGCGTGCGCTTTGTACTTACACATTACAAGCGCTTGCTACATGAGAAGCTGATTGGGTTGCGACAGGGGTTAAAATCTGTTGATGAGTTTTATAAAGAGATGGAGCAGATTGTCATACATGCTGGTGTGCGTGAGAATGATGAACAAGCGATGGCTCGCTTTCTTGCTGGGATGAATTATGACATTTGGCGAATCGTTAATCATCATCAATACAACAACATGGTTGAGTTGATGCATCAGGCACGTGAGGCTGAGAAACAGGTCATTGAAGATACTTAGTATGCTGCACGACAATGTTATTCAATGAGCACAGCACCTCCGTATAGCACGGGGCAGCCAAGCAAGCTCGCTCTATTAGGGGGCAATTCTGCGATGCGCAGTTAAGCACAAAGGAAGACAGTTAGTATGCTGCAACTGGCGCGTAGACCATCGGTGCCCGCTGCTAGCGCGGCATCCTCAATGGGTTCTACAGGCCGTTCACATTTTCTGACATGCTACAAGTGCTAGGGAGTTGGTCATTTTCAGAAAGATTGCCAAAATAATAAAGTTATGATACTTACTGATGATGGGTATATTTCAGCTAGTGATGAGGACGATACTACATCGTTTGCTAATTTTGCAGAGGATCCCACGAGAGGATGAGAGATTGGACTGTAGGCCAGGGTCGCCAGATGGAGAGCATATACTAGTGTGCACACCTCGTGTACTTAGCGTGTCACAAAGTCAGTCTAAAGCACAACGGTGCAATTTGTTTTAGTCATGGGTGACAGTTGGCGGTAAAGTGTGTAAAGTTATAATTGATGGAGGAGGCTGTCATAATCTGGCCAGCAAGGAGATGTGCACAAAATTGAGCTTAAAATATTTACCGCATCCTCATCCTTATCATGTGCAGTGGTTGAGCGATGTGGGCGAGGTGACAGTCAATCATATAGTGAAGGTCCACTTCAAGATTGGCAAGTATGAGGATACCATTGTTTACGATGTGGTGCCCATGTCAGTTTTTCAATTGCTGTTGGGGCGCCCATAGCAATTTGATCGTCATGTTTATCATGATAGGCATACAAACTGCTACAAGTTTAAGTGGAGTGGCACAGATATGATTTTGTATCCACTTACACCGACAGAGATAGTCAATGCTGATAAGAAGAAAGTTGAGGTGAAAATTGAGAGTACACCAAATAGAGATATTCCACATTCGGTGAGTAAGAGCCACAAACCAAAATTGAGTGGTCAAAAGAAAATTGAGGGAGAGAAATGTTTAGTAATGTTAGCCACCAAATCAGATATGAGAGTTTTTTTTTGTGAGAATCCCAATTTGGTGCACTTTGTACTTTTGTCAAGGATACATTGCTTTCTAATGACGACTTGACGTCTCTTCCTAGTGTGTCTATCATATTTTGCAGGAATTCAGCGACATCTTTCCGGAGGAGGTGCCCGCTGGTTTGCCACCAATTCACGGGATAGAGCATCAAATTGATTTGATTCCGGGTGCGATGATACCCAGCAGACCACCGTACCGCACTAACCCTGAAGAAACAAAGGAAATCTAAAAACAAGTATAATAGCTTCTCGACAAAGGGTACGTACGCGAAAGCTTAACCCTTTGTGATGTGCCTGTTATTTAAGTTCCTAAGAAAGATGGTACTTGGCGCATGTGCATAGATTGTAGATCGATTAATAATATCACTATTCGATATCGTCATACTATACCTCGCTTAGATGATATGTTAGACGAATTGAGTAGTGATGTTATTTTCTCTAAAATTGATTTGCGTATTGGGTATCATCAAATTAGAATGAAAGAAGGGGATGAGTGGAAAACTGCATTTAAAATAAAATTTGGTTTGTATGAGTGGCTAGTCATACCGTTTGGGTTAACTAACGCACCTAGTACTTTCATAAGATTGATGAATCATGTTTTGAGGCATTTCATTGGAAAATTTGTGGTAGTGTATTTTGATGATATCTTGATTTACAACCATAATGAATCTGATCATATTAACCACATTAGACAAGTGCTACAGGTTTTACACGATGCTAGGTTGTTTGGGAACTTAGCGAAGTGCACTTTTTGCAAAGATCGTGTAATATTTTTGGGCTATGTGGTTTCGGCACAGGGAGTAGCAGTAGATGAGTCTAAAATTGAAGCAATTAAAAATTGTCCTACATATTTGAATATTAGTCAAATTATGAGCTTTCATGGACTCGCTGGTTTTTATCGGCGTTTCGTTAAGGATTTTAGCACCATCGCTGCCCCACTAAATCAATTAACAAAAAAGGTGTTGAGTTTACATGAGGGGTGGCACAGCAAGCTGCATTTGATGAATTGAAAAAGCGCTTAACTGAGGCACCTTTTCTTGTTTTACCTGATTTCACTAAGAATTTCAAAATTGAATGTGATGCTAGTGGAATTGGTATTGGTGGTGTTTTGATGCAAGAGGGTAGACTGGTTGCGTATTTTAGCTAGAAACTAAAGGGTGCACAATTAAATTATCCGGTCTATGATAAGGAGCTTTATGCGTTAGTGCGTGTTTTAGAGGTTTGACAATATTATTTATGGCCTAAGGAGTTTATTATACATTCAGATTATGAGGCTTTAAAATATTTGCACGGTCAATCTAAGCTGAACCAACATCATGCTAAGTGGGTAGAATTTATTGAGTCATTTCCTTACATTTTGAAATTTAAGAAGGGAAAGGAAAATATGATTGCTGATGCTCCTTCTAGGAAAAGTGTGCTTTTAAATCGTTTAGATGTGCAATTTCGTGATTTAGAGAGTTTGCGTGATTTATATGCTAATGACCATGATTTCGCTTCACCTTATGCGCATTGCAAAGATGGGAAAGGATGGAAAAAATTTCACATTTATGATGGGTTTTTATTTCAGGCTAACAAACTATGCGCCCGTAATCGCCCATGCGTTTGTTATTATTGCGTGAATCTCATGTAGGTAGATTGATTGGACATTTTGGACGTGAGAAGACGTTGTCTATGCTAACGATCACTTTTATTGGCCTAAGATGAGGCGTGATGTGGACAGGTATGTACAACAATGAATAACTTGTCACAATGCAAAATCGAAGTTGCATCCACATGGTTTGTATACTTCTCTTTCAGTTTCTAATGCACCATGGGAAGATATTAGTATGGACTTTGTTTTAGGACCACCTAGAACTAAAGAGATTCTTTTTTTGTCGTTGTGGATCGCTTTTCAAAGATTGCATATTTTATTCCGTGCCACAAGAGCGACGATGCCTCGCATGTTGCTAACTTGTTTTTCAGGGAGGTAGTGAGATTGCATGGCGTGCCCAGGACCATTGTCTCAGATCGTGACGTTAAATTCATGATTTATTTCTGGAAGACCGTTTGGGGGAAGCTAGGTATAAGGTTGTTATTCAGCACAACTTGCCATCCCCAAACTGATGATCAAATAGAGGTGGTGAACCGCACACTTTCAATGCTGCCGAAGACCATGATCAGGAAAAATATCAAGGAGTAGGGGGACTGTTTGCCACACGTGGAGTTCGCCTACAACAGAGCTGTCCACTCTACTACACAGATATGTCCGTTTGAGGTGGTGTGTGGTTTAGCCCATTACGCCACTTGATTTGGTACCGCTTCTAAGTCAACAACAAACAAATATGGAGGCGTCCAAGCGAGCTGAATATGAGAAGAAATTACACATCAAAGTGAAAGAAGAAATTGAGTGCAAAAGCAAAGTACTGTACTGACAGGACGAACAAGAAACGAAAGAAGATGCTATTTCAGCCGGGCGATTTAGTGTGGGTACACTATCGCAAGAATTGCTTTTCGGATAGGCGCAAATCCAAGTTGCTGCCAAGGGGACATGGACCTTTTAAGTTGCTTGCAAAGATAAATGGTAATGCTTACATGATTGAGCTACCGGGGGATGACTATGGCCTGAGCTCTACATTTAATGTCGTTGATTTGTCTCCGTTCTTTGGTGGTGATGATCCTGCGTCATGGACAACACATTTTCAAGAGGGGGAGGATGATGAGGACATCTCTGTCACTCCATCTTCTCCTCCTCCTACAAGCACATAGTGACGATATTATAAGAGACTTTTCTTCTGGTCATATCACTCGAGTTTGAGCTAAGAAAATGCATGATCAGGTGACCTTGTTTCTTAAAGGGCATGTTATTAATTGTAATGTGCATTTTATACTACCTAATACTTACTTTACTTGTTCTCAGGTTTGAGGTCAGAGAAGAAGAGCTATCGTAGGCGGTATAGGAGTCGGCACTACTATACCTATTGGTGATGCCCACACGAGTACAAGATGGAGGGAGACGGGCTCAGAGCTGTCCCGAGTCCACGCGTCGGGATCATCGAATGGAAACAGCCGGCCGTGACATATCTTTGCCTTGCATTAAGCCAAACAATGTTCATGTAGGTGACTAGAAGATAGCATGCTCACGTTTGTGACTTAGAGTTGGCCAGCGCGACATGTTCTGTTTTTGCCAAAAGGAAAGCATCAACACTAATAAGGCATGTTGTCCACGTATGGCCATGGAGATTGTGTGCACGGCATGCACTTGCCGAATCAGTGTGATTGGTTGTAAAAGTAGGCAAGAAATTCTATTTTTGGTATTAATTTGCCAAGGTTTGGAAACTGTATGGGGGCCTAGCCGAACAGCTCCCGAACCCATGCTGTTAATTTGCTACCGAAACACATTGTAATGGACAAACTACTTTTATGCATATGGATTGAACACAAAACTATTGCTTGTTCTTTCGTTCCAGAATTTCATGCGATGATTTTTTGAGTGAGAATTAGGCGATCTGTTGTTCATTCTGCAAGTCAAGGTCAAGTTTGCTTTTCCGCTGGGAATTGAGAGCTCGACGATCTCCGCTCGTGGTCTAACAAATGATCATCCCGGTCGCGTGTCGGCGAATATCCATAGAGCTGCAACTCGCAAGTCCGTGCACCGCGTGGTGTCAGATTGAGCGTTATTCATCGTTAAACACCGGTTATCCACTGTTCTACTCGAGAAGATCGAGCCACCCCGTATCATCTTGACTGCATATTTATATTCATGCCGGGCTCTCCAATCCGAATGGTAGGCAGATCTCAGAGTATATGCCGTTCTTTTCAAATCTCCAACAGGGGACATCCTCCATTTCTGTGTGGGGAAGAGGAATATTTAGAATTCTATTTGCATCTAACGGGAAGAAGATAGCCCGAAGTAACTCGTCCCAATTTCCATTCGTGGGGGATTAAAAGTAAAACTGGTCCTTCAGCGGCAAGAAGGATCCCTACCGTTCACTCCGGAGAGCGGCAAACTCCCTGCGGCCCTGCCGCTCCCGCGCGCCGTGTGGCCGACGATCCCATCCCAAGCGGTCGGCCTGTCGTTCCCTTCCTCCGCTGCGCGTGATACAGCCCTCCCACCGTGCCGCAGCGTTGCCTTGCCTGTGCTGCTATAAAGGTTAAGTACCATGCGTGCGTGCGTGTAGAGTTTACTCCTACCTTTCGGTCCTGTGACTAATCCTGCCACTCTCGTTTGCATCCGTGACTTCCTAGGTGACTATTTTACCATCGGGAACACGAATAAATATACATTAAATGCAACAGTACTGCTGATAAATATTGTTTACATAGCAGAGAATCAATGTTTAAACAGTGATTATTGATCCGAATCCGGATCCAGATAAAAGACCTCTCAATGACCCTTATGCTTGACTGACATGGGGGTGTGGGTCTAGCTGTGTTCTAAACTTTTACAAGTAGGCGCTAGTGATTAAAACCTCTTCTATACATTTTTCTCCTTTCCTTGTGCATAAGTGAGAACAACTATTGTACCACTGAGCACCAGCATAACACATGCTGAGTACGAGTTGTTGGGTCCCCAATTTTGAATACCCGAAGTTCTCGTGTGTGTGTATATCGTATTAGTTCTATGATCAGTGACTAGTACACATATTCACAACGTTGATAAGTACATCCATACATTTCATACATACAAAATAAAACAAAGTATGATACATAACTTAAACGGTTACATTATTTACAACACAAGGGCCGACCGACCAATTAAAAGCGTAAGTATCAAGAGTAGCAAAGTAACAATAGAAACAAAATAGGTAATAAGTCCGAAATTCCAGCGGCATGTCCATCCAAACCCTCGGCAACCGACTAGAGACAAGTCCTAAAAAGACCCGTCACCGAACCCATCAGTTCCGGGTGCGAAGAAGGCGTCGTCTGGCGTAGGTTCATCATTTAAATCTGAACAACAATTCAAGCAAGATTGAGTACATTGCGTACTCAGCAAAGACTTATAGTGTATTGCAAAGTTTTATACATGCATGGCTAACAAAGGAGGAGACTCTAAACTACAAGTTATTTTCAGCATCAAGCACATTTTATTTGCAATAACAATATGTAATAATTTACAACGAAAATTTAAAGAGCAGTTAAATAGATAAAATGGCAACAATTAGATAATCGAATAAAGAACAACTCGCAACCCTCCTCGATTGTGAGCACCTTTCATTTTCAGTAATAGACACGACACTCAACTCAAACATAAGCCAACAAATAGTTTCCCACATTTTCCAACGAATCTGTTTTTATAAAAATCAAGACTATACCCATTAAGACTGCACTAAGCGCGTTCATGACCGTAGGCACGACTATTTAAATAGATTTACACTTTGCAGAGGTGTACAACTTTACCCACAACGCACGAATTCTCTAGTTTGTTAGACATCTATCGATACCACTGCTCATTATCTTTGGTAAATAGTCTAAAATACGTGTTGAAACTTTACATTATCTAGTCCTAATCTTGCACTAACCTAATGAAATAAACACCCTCACTTCGCTTGGGTACCCCCATCAAGTGAGGCATTCACCGCAGTCTTGGCAATCTTTATGCCCAAAGACAGTGGTGAAGGAACCCTTCGAGCAATCACACATGCTCGCCTTTGCCGCGTCTACTAACGTGCAAGGCTAGTTTTCGATGACTTAATTAGTTAAGATCGTCCCATACCGGCACACGTGGTTGTACGCTTGAAGCTTAGGTTGGATATACCTATGTTCGATCTTTAATTGACCCGAGCGAGGATCCCCCTTATCTACTTGTGAGACTCCTCTCTCACACTTCTTAGAATATAATATAACTCGTCCGCGTCAAAACTAGGTTTTTCACTTTTATTTTTATACAAAATAATAGAGGTACACCCCTCTGGACTTCTTTTTCAAAACTCCCAAATTCATATTTATCATATCATCATTTATACACTTTTATGAAAGACTATGGCCCTACTAAACAATTATGCGAGATTCATATTCGAAAACCCAAGTTGACATTATTCCTTGTCTAAACCATAACCTAATGGCTACAACAGCAAGGGTGTCAATATTTCAAGAAGGTTCATGCATCGATTAGGATTTACAACTACCGATATCCTAAACATAACAGTTTTACATCAAACATAAACACATGCATAAAAGATATTGTAAAAAGAACTACAATAATTAAAATAGTAAGATCAACATGGTCAAAGTAGGTTCTTGCCTTGCTCTAGTTGCTCTGAATATGATGATGGAATATCGTCGTAAAAATTGTCCAAACAATCGACGTCTAATCAAAAGAGCCAGAAGCAAATTAAATATAGAAAAATAATTCTAATTGCAACAAAATACAAATATTTTTGCATATTCAGGCAAAGTATGATTTTAGATGAATTTAGAAAAATATTAATCTAATTTGGAGTTTGTATGCAAAAGTTATTAAGGTTTCAAATTGTTTCGGTTTGAAAATTCCAGAAAAATAGACTAGGGTGATGTTGAAAGCGTATTTTCCAAAGTTCACGCTTTCCAGCAGAGAAAGAGTATTCTTCTCTGAGTTCTACCGAGGTTTATGCTTTCCAGCAGAGAAAGTGTATTTTCCTCAGAACTAAATGCGGCTTTCGCATTTTTTTGGATTTTTATTAACTTGTATGTGGGGCCTACTTGTTAGTGACTCGTTCTTTTGTTTTATTGATTTTATTTATAAAATAGAGGCAGTCCCACATGTCATAAACTCATTATTTATTAACTAATGATTAGACCTATTTTCGATTTTATTTAACTGACAGTTGAGACCCATATGTTAGTCTCTTGGGTTTTAAAACGTGTTTTAAAACTGAGAATAGTGTGTGGTTCCACATGTCAGTGACACATTTACTAAAAATGTTTAAAATTAGATTTTCAATTACTTTTCGGCTGGTCCCACCTATCATTTGCTCGTTATATTCAACCACCGTCATTTAGCGTTAACTAATCCTAATTAGCGGCGGGTCCCACTAGTCAGAGAGAGAGAGAGAGAGAGAGAGAGAGAGAGGGCAGCTGAGCTGCGCGCATGGCCGAGCGCCATGGTGAGCTCGCCACTGGCGAACGACGGGATGAGCGGCTATGTTGAGTGGCAGAATGGAAAGAGGGAAGCAGTGCGAAGCTATCGGTGGTGGTGGCAGTGACAGAGATGGCCGAAGGAGAGATAGTGGCGGCGAAGAGCAGCAGAATGCCTCAGGTCTACGATGTCTTTGGCGAAGGAGGCTTCCTTTGGGGGTAAAGGGAGGCACACTGGACTCAGTGAGTCCAGGTGATGCTAACGGGCTAGGCGTGAAGGCCTAGGGTCATCGGAGGCGAGTTGGCGACATGCAGTCGCGGTGACGCCATGGGTAGCTATGCGGAATACGGTGTAAACTACTCGTCGTCTACAAATTGAAGTGTGCATGAGGTTCAGAGGCTCAACTCGACCACGAGGGTGCATAAGATGAGGTCGGGGAGGATCTAGAGTGGTTTGTCGACAATGAGTAGTGGCGGCGCATAGAAGGTCCACGACGGCAGCTCACCACAGCAATGGGGTTAGTTGGGTGCTAAAGGTGGTGTAGACGTGAGGAATTAGACCGAGGCTCATTGGGTTTCGAGGAATATCAGAAATGGTGGCGGTGGCCATGAATGAGGAAGATGAAGGTGGCCTTCGGTTTAGGGTGAGATTATCCGCATTGAGTTAGGGGGAAACCTTAATAGGGTATGGAATAGGTGGTGATGCAATTGATTTGAGCTCGAACTCACGAGAGTGATGGGAACGTGTTGGCGAGCTCGAGTGTGCGCCGGAGTTGAATACGAAGGTGATTGCGTTCAAGCTACAGGTCTCTTGGTTCAGCATTAAGGAAAAGAGAGGAGTGAGTGAGGTAGGAGGATCAAGATGACACAGATGTCGTGGTTGAGGAAGCTCACCAGAGTAAGAATGGTGTTGAGGCGCGCTCATCGGAGTCGAGAATGATGCACACATTCTCGTGAAACCAAGGAGCTATGAGGCTCGGGTTAGTGTGAAATGGAACGAGGGCTAGTTGAGGACGACGATGTTCACGATAGGGCTTAAGTAGTTAGGACCTTTGCACGAGAAAGAAGCGAGACGTCGGTGGTCAGTGTGAGAAACTCGTGGGCTGCTTTGGGCCTCTCCTCCCGCGCGGGGGTTGGGCGCCATTAAGGGGATGGTTAGCATGGGCAAGGTCTGGCGGTGGTGATGGCAGTAGGTTAGGCGCAAAACTGTGGGTGGTGAAGGAAATCCGCGGGCGAGCGACAGAGTGGGCAAAGGTGCGCACTGGCGAGCAGAGGCGAACGCGAGGTGGATGATGGCTCTTGATGGCGGGTCCACTCATCATTGAGATGGTGGCGACGGTCAAGGCCAGTGAAGGATTTGGTGGCTCAATTTCGGCCCAAATGGTGAGGGGGAAATTTGAAAACAATTTTTAATTTTTAATTTTTAATTTCTGGTTGAATGTTTGCTGAGCCCAAAATTTTTGAATTTTTTTGGGAGGATTTCTAACCCAGTATAGTTGTTTATATAAATTTTTCAGGATTTTATGTGCTCTGTGATTTTCCCTAAAATTCTTGCAATTTTCTGCTTGTATGAAATTCCAATATTTTTTTATTCAAAAGTTCAAAAATCATGCAAAACCAATTTTCCATATAGAATAAGCTCAAAATTACATTTCCATTTATTTTCACTATGTCTTCCCAAAATGAGATTTCTGGGATGTTACACGAGTGATTCATATCCTAACCTACTAGGATTTGAGATGTGTTTTATAAGAATTTATATCTTAATCCTAACAGGATTAGGATTCCTAATTTCTTTTGAAGGAGAACCAGGGGCACTATATAAAGCCATGAGTGATGGTCATAGAGAACACAAGTCTTAAGCAAACTCATACAAAGTAAGAGATGTACGAGAGCATTAAATGATAGATTATTATTTAGCACCAAATTCTTGTACAGGACAAGGATTCGATGGTCCTAAAAGGTTAGAGATGATTGTGAGAGTGACAATCCCTTATACTCTTTCGAGGTTTTGCTTAAAGAATTTGCGATCGGTTTTGCCAAATCTTTCTCTCTCATCGTGATTGTTTCGACACCGTTATTTGGTTCTCTTTACTAGATTCATCTATTTCGTTCTTGATATTGTGTGCGCTCGTACTATTTCTCACAAACTCTTATACGATACGAGGCTGTTGCGCATAAGGAGTATTTTAGTATAACAGCACACACGTACACACGTAGTATCCTTACATTGTGATTCTGCTTTGCTCTACCTTCAGGCTGCAGAGCTGTATCCTATGACAAATCAGCGTGCCTTAAAATGTGTTTAGACATTGGCTGCCATGGCTGCCCTGATTTGCTTGCACTGCTACATTTCTCAGGGAGAATTGAGGCCATCTTCATAAGATTTGTGCCTTAATGTTCAGCCCCAGGACGCTCTAGTCTCCAGGTTCTGCAACAAGTCATTTGTTAATTGTGATGCATGTACTGTTGTCTAGTGATGCTAGATGCTCAATGTCATATGAAAGATTGGCCTGGATGATTTCTTCTCCCTTGTGGGGGGTAATCGGTTCTGATTGAGCGAAACATGTGCTGCCATGCGTCGTGTTTTCATTGCACTTCTACGTTGCTATAGTCCTGCATGCAGTTTTGGTATCTTTCGTATCTTGCTTTCACTGGTTTGGGTATGATGTCCCCTTAGGTGGACATGTGAGTCGGCCATGCCGTGCCGGCACAACTCGCCTCCAGCGAGGCCGAGGCATGGCCTAGGGCACGATGGGCCGTCACCGTGTCGACCCAGACCCAACCCTATGGAGGAGCGGTGTCCACCAGAGCCACTGTCGTCGTGGCCATCCGCCACCGTGGCCACCATTGTTGCATTAGAGGGCCACTCTGGTCGCAGTTGTCCGCTAGATTTGGTCACTGGGAGGCCGGGGAAGCGTTCCTCGCTAGTTACTGCCATTAGATTCAGCGTAGAGCAGCGAGGCGAGGTGGGGTGTGGGGCAACAGTAGCAAGGGTGAGCAGCGGGGCGGGCAAAGGCCACGACGGGGAGAGATGGTGGAAGAAGAAGAGAAAGAGGCAGGAGGCGTGTGGGGCGAAAGAAAAGAGAGAAGGGAAAGAGAAAGAGAAAGAACGAAAAGGAAAGAAAGAAAAGGAAAGAAAGGGGGAAGAAAAGAAAAGAAAGAAAGGAAAAAGGGGAGGATATAGAGGGAGGGGGGAAGCTACTATTTTTGTGATAAATCTGATTTTGTTCATGCATGAGTGATCAAGGAGATTATCTACAGTGAATTGTTTACTTAGCCACACACAATTAATTGGAATACCATGTAATTGAAGGATGGGTCTGATGTGCCAAATTTGTAGAGTAATTTAACCTCAATTTGATTAGTAAATGCATGATTTTGGGTTGGTCATGGTGGCTCACATATAATTAGATTGGTCGTTAACTTGGATGATTAATTTGGGAGAGTGGACGTATGTATGACTGACCAATGAGCTATTGAATGATGAGTATGCAATTAAATTAGAAATCCAAATTTAGTATTTGATGGATATATATACACCTAAATTGGTAGAATTAATCTATACGATTATGTGTTGCCTCTCTCCCTCCCCGCTCGTTGCTTCTCTACGACTGCAGGCAAGAATGATAGTAATATGCATATTATATCAAGGGAATTATGCAAGTTAGGTTGGCCTCAAGTTTGTTTGAGCTATTTCCAACTTCTCGCTACCTAATTGATTTTGAAAGAAAGATCTGATGTAGTGAAAGATACATTGTAGCTCTTGTTGTTCTACTGTTTTCCTCTGCCTAACATGGAAAGCTTTGCTCCTTGTTGCATTCCTTGTAGACCACTATGCGTCTTCGCCTAGCTATTGCGTCTTGTGATCTTCATCTTTGTTGATCATCATCAAAAGGGGGAGAGAGAGAGAGAGAGGCAAGAGGCGTGCGGGGAGAAAGAAAAGAAAAAAGGGAAAGAGGAAAGAAAGAAAAGAAAAGGGAAAAGAAGAAAAGGAAATAAAAGAAAGAAGGAAAAAGAAAGGGAAGTTGTTATATTTATATATGATTGTGTTCGTCTTGCGATTGGTCGATGAGATCATATATGGTGAAATTTGAGAGAAAGATGGTTGAGATTCTTGTGAGCTTCATCTTTGTTGATCGTATGGATGTCTTGTGTATGACGAACAACACTCCAAGTATGAATGCATTAATCTAGCATATCTGATGTGAGCTAAAACTAATGCCACGTACCATTGTAGTCCCATCTTATGATGTTGCTGGGCCAAGTACCATTGTAGTTCCCATCTTACGATGTTGTTGGCTCTTTTACTTGTTATGGCTTGAACATAAGTCACCTTACTTGGAATAATTCTCGAAGTTCACGATTGTATTAGTAATTCATTTGCTTTATTGTTTGCTACTTGATCTATCATGTGGTTAGCTAGTTACTCACATCACTTATGTATCCTCTTGTCTGGTTCGATTATTCGTATTATTTACTTAAGGGCAATGAAATGGCTATGCTTGGGGTATAACATGTGTCATATTTATGCATATTTTCATGTCGGTTACCCCATATATTTTTCATATTTTGTGGTCATATTTTTGTTCATTAATCTCACAAAAATGATCATTTTACATTTTCTTTAATTTCCTTACAGGTCGGTGTGAACTAGGTCTATAAACTATAAATTGGCGTTCTAGGATAGTCCATACAAATGTACGCTTGAAGATGGACATGTAAGGCTTTTTCTCAGTGAAATTGGAGTTCAAGAGGGCCCGTTTAAAACTTTCCAATGCATACAGAGGACTAATCTAAAAGTTTTGAGAAATGGGAGAACTAAATTGCATATTTACCAAAAATTCCCTTCGCCCTCAAAATCCCTAGCCCTAGCCGCAGGCTGCAGAGAGCCCCACATTTCATTCTTTTATTTCCATCTTCTTCCTCATTCGGTCCTTCCTCCCTTGAGGCCTCGATGACGACCAAAGCAGCGTCATCACTTGGTTCCTCAATGACGAAGTCTGCCTCTGTCCGGATCTCCTCGGGCTTCTATGCCTGTGGGAGCGTGTCTAACATGCGGCGCAGGGCGAAGGCGGAAACGCGTGACCCCAAGGCGGATGAGGAGGAGCGGGTACGCGAAGAGGTCATCGGTGGAGAGGCTGAGGTGGAGGAGGAAGTTGAGGCGCTCCTGGGGCACTTCAAGGGAGGAGGGGGGCTCTGTTGGTGATATGACCTAGAGACAATTATAGAGAGGATTGTATCGTGTCTATATTTATGATTTATAGAATAAATATTATTATGTTCATTGGATGAATTATCATTTATAAATATTAATAAGTATGTGACTTGTTGGTGAAGCTCTTTAAATTGTATGATGTCATTCTAAATGTATCCCTAGTCGGATGTCACTGGTCGGGGCGCTAGTGACTTATCGACCAACATATGTATTGATTGATGACCATGTTTCACCTATCATAGATATGAGGATATCGAATTAATAATGTGAACACATGCTAGAGAACATGGTGTTGGATTGACTCACCTTGATACGTTATTGAGATTGTTATGATTTTATGTGTCATCGGTTGGTCTCAAGGAATGATGATGTATAATTCTTATACCTGAGATGAGTATGGTTTCCTACATGTGTAATAGTATGTTTATAGGTTATTAAACGTTACTCTGTAGCTGGGTAGTTATAAAGGCAGCTTTCGGGTATGCTATGAAATATACAGAGGGATGTGACTGGTCGGATATGAGATTTGCCTTTCCTAACATAATAGGAGAAATATCTCTAGGCCACTCGATGTGGTCAGATAAAGAAAGTACATGGCTGTGCCACTAGTAGTCAAAGAATCGACCAAATTAAGTTATTCGTGAGAAAAGATTGAACAGTCCATGGATGACATATATATCACCTGAAGTTCAACCATATATCATGAAGCGAAAGGAGAATCTGCAAGCAAGTCGTTCAGTCCGACCAGATACGGACTGGTCGTGAGCTAGTTGTACATGATCACTAACTGGTCGGCAAACTGGTCGTAAGCTATTACGAACTGGTCGTATAGAGATACGAGCTGATCATATAGAGATACGAGCTGGTCGTAAGTAATAGCGAGTACAATATTATATTTATGTGTATTCAGGAGTCGTTATGTCCGGCTAGAAACCGCTACCGACTTGTGGTCGGAAATGAGTTTCTGAGTCACAATCGATTACGCATGAACCTACAGGGTCACACACTTAACGAGTTGGAACAAACAAGTTCAAATATGATCTGTTATGAGCTCTTTATAAGGGGGTGTATGGGGTTGTTTGGACGTAAGAGTTGCTCCATCGAAACCCTAGCTGCCATCTCCCCAAAGGCCCTACTGCGCTCGTTGGTGCTAGCACACCGGCGTACGGCGTTTCATCCCTGGACATGTGGATACTGTAAAGGCACTGCTACGATTGTTGCTGCACTGATCGAGGACGATTCACGACCTACGAATGTGATAGATTGCTGAAGGAGATGATCGGTGCCGAGGACGTTGGACGATCGACTGTGATCACTACATCGACATGCTCGTCGTTGGATCATGCTGCTTTAACTCTTTTTCTGTCGCACTACATGTCTAGTGGTAATGATATGTGATCTCTTGCTTGTATGGCTTCCTAGTTTATGTGGTGAAATTTTGAATTGTAAGCTAGTGTAGCCTACCAGTATCCCTACAAGCTCAACGACCTCAAGTTCGCCTGTCAGGTCAGATACGCCGGTGGAGCGGACGAAGTCGAGCGTGAGCACACGGGAGGTGAGGCGGCGAGGCAGAGGTGGATGGAGAGGTCATAGGGGACGGGTAGTAGGGAGTGGGCAAAGGTGGGGGTGGAGGCAGGCGCGAGGTGTGAATTGGGCAGAGGTGGCAGTGGAGGCGGGCGGGGACGGTGAGGTAGAGGTGGCGGTGGAGGCGGTAAGGGGCTGTGAGGCAGAGGTGGAGAGGTCGTGGCCGGTGTCGGCGGTGGAGGTGGGCCCGCGGGCTAGAGCGGCGAGGACGAGGGCCACGGGGAGGTGCCCTCTCCCTCCCCTTCTCCGACTACTCCCAGCCTCCCATGTCACGCCTCTGTGCCTATGTGCCGCCCGGCCCGACATGCAGCTTTCGTGCCGAGCCAACCAAAGCACAACCCAACTGATGGTGGTGTGCCGCTCGACAGGCCCTACCCGGCCGTTTGTGACATGCCAGCCCAGCCCAGCCCACCACATGTAGTATCATGCCGTGTTGGCCAGGTCTCGGGTCGGCCTGGCCCGGAAAAGCACGGTCCAACTCCCAGTTCTACCTTAGGGCCCTAGCTATTCTCAAAATGACCTCTAGTGTAAACAGAGTTTTGGAATTGATCAGTGGAGTCAAAACAGTACTAGTACCAGTGTAGCACTACATCTGTTATTTGTGGAGATTTTGTATTTAATATGAAGTGTAGTCACCATGCAGATTATCACTGGATCACTTCTGGACTAATATAAGAGGGTGCAAGAGGCATGGCGAAAAGTAAAGAAATGTCCGAACTGGTAAGGAGAAAACAGCCAAACGAACCAGTTTTGCCAATTTCCTTCTTTTCTCGTGTGATTGCCCGCCCGCCCCGCCGCCGCCCCCCCCCCCTCATGACACTATGAATTTTAAAGGGTAAATTTCTTTTGCTTAGTCCTTGTAGACCCTACCTCCAATCATCCTTTAAATAGTATACTGTTAGCCAGTTGCTTTGCATAACAACCGCACAGCTTTGTGCACTGAAAAGTCTTGGAATGCTGCCTGTGATCACACTCATGGTCATGGCAGTCATGCAGCTTTTGTTTATTCACTCGGTTGGTGACTCCCTGCACCGATCTGCCTGCCTGTAGCACACCTGGGCCTAATGCTTGCAGTGTGATTGCACAGTGTAAAGCTCGCTTAATAGAACATCAACTTGTCTCATTTGGAAACATGATGGTAGCTCCAAGCGGATTCCTTTGGCATGTGAGCTGACATTGCGATTGCTTAGGGGATTCGGTCACTGCATGGGCCCAAGTCCAGTTCGCTATTTTAAAGGGTGCTTGCTCTACCGTGCACACCTCTCCCTGTTCCTCCAGCTCTTTCTTTCCCTACAGCGTTTTCCCGTGGTATATAGGTGAAACTGTCAAAGGAACAGATTCGGCCATTGTTTCACCGTTTCACTGGCTTGCAAAGCAAAGCTGGGTTAGGCTTCTGGTTTCCTCGCTTTTCTTGTGGGACACTTACTGCCTAGCTTCACTTACAAGCTGAGTAATTTTAGTATTTTTTAAGCTAGCTTCAGGGGGTCAAAAGTCTGTTTTGGGCCTAAATTTGTCGAAGAAGCAAGGCAACTCAAACTTTAATGCCTTGTTTTCTCTGCAGACTTTGAGCTTTTGGAACCCAGAAGAAGAAGAAGCTGAGAGACGGGAGTTCACATTCTTGGAGCTCACAGCCTCACACACCGCACCATGTGGTGAGGGTACTTGCTGAAGCCTGAAAGCCTGTGGCCCTGCTCGGTTGGCCAGTAGTTCAACGCACATTTATTCTCCTTGCCACTGCAGAAGCATTTAGCAAGTGTCCCAGTCTTGGATTCAAGCTGCAGAGAGAGAGAGAGAGAGACGGAGACGGAGAAGGAGACGGGGGAAGCAGGGGCCTGCACCAGCGAGACGCGGACAGCGCCGAAGCAACCATAAATGAAAAGGTTAAAAGGCATCTCCCTGTGCGCATGTACTGATGCGTACATCTACACCTCGGCCGTATTCCTCACAGGTCACAACTGCTAGTGCATGCTGGGAAGGTAAAACAGTAATAACTCTTCCCTGCCATTTCGATTTCTTCCGTGGCCATGACATAAGTTACTGCACATGCATGTAGCAATATTAGTCACAGATGGAGGAGTTACTACTGGTAATTGATCTATTGCTGATGAGATCTTTCCTTGATGCACTGACGGCGATATGTTGATCAGAATGATGAGATAAATGCACATCGATATATAGGATATATAGTGTTCTACATCCAGTCACAAGCTGAATTACGAAACCAGCAAATTACAGACGATTACTGAAACTCTTAAAGGCAGTGAACAAACAGCCAGTACGTACATGGGAAAAGGCTGCAGCTTCACCAGTAGCAGTGCTTGCAGAAGTACGTAGCATGCTTTTACGTGCACGCTAAACTGATAGTTATTGTGTAGTTGTCCAAGTTTTGGGCTGGTAAGGACCGGAAGAATGAACCAAGCAGGGCATTACGGACAAAAAGCTACACTTCTATGTGAAGCAGGAGGCACGCTGGTAGAGCTGAAAAAGAGAGTAGGTAAGTGATATTCCGCTCTAGATGGCGGAAGGACGGTGTACCAGCACACAAATCCACACGGCAGCCATCCTGTTGAGTTTTGGCTGTGCGGTAGGTCTCTTGTCGTGATCTGGATGCGCAGAATACCGGTTCTGCGTAGTTATGGTCAAACGGGCGGTCCAACACGGCACATGTCGATTAGGCATGACCCGATAAGGCCCAGCTACTAATCGGGTCGTACCGACCCATGGACCGATGTGCCGACCCAGGCACAGCACGCCGGTGCCTCGGCCCATGACGGGCCTGCCTAGGCACGGTTGGCCCGACGGGCTGTGGACGAGCCGTGTAGCCCATTTTGGTCCGAAAAAAATCAAAAAAAATATATAGAATTCAAAAATACATATAAAAATTATAAAAAAATAAGACAAACGTATTAAAATTGTAATAAAGAGCTTTATTAATATTTAAATAGTTGACACGTTAAAAACTTTGCCAAGTAAAAACTCAACATGCGAAAACCTTGGCAAATGAAAAGGAGTATATCCTATAGCTCTACATACATCCATATTCTAGGTGTCCTTGTCTAGGTACTGATTTTCGGACACTTACGCTAACTCTGGATTTTCTACAGAGTGTTGTGTTCGTGCATCAGCATGTTCCCAATCCTTTACAATTAGAAATATCTCTACCATCTCACTCATGAAGTGTGTTCTTCTCTTCGATATTTTTCCATAAAGAATGAAAGCAAACTCGAAGAAAATCGTCGAGACAGCAACAATTAACACATCATGTGTAAATATGGATATCATGGAATATGTTAACTTATGGGCATGCTACCATTACAAAATTTCGAAGCCTTCTCAGTTAAAATCCACCTTATCATTGTCCAGATAGGTGGATAGTTCAGAACTCCTTAGATCAGAGGTTGGTGTTAGCTGAGAAGAGGCTGTTGTAGAAGAACCCCTAGATGTGGAGGAAGATCCTGCCCTATAAATTTGTCTTGTTACCTTAGGTGGATGGTAGTGGAGGTCATTGCAAACGAACTCCGTGAAACTTATTTTCATATCTTTGAAAAACATCAGTAAATCTAGAACGAACATCTGCAAAATAGTTAAAATAGTCTAGACACGTATCATCACTAACAAGATTAAGAACATTAGCAAATCCTTGAATTTTATTTGTAGGATCTAAAATAAATACAAATGCATATAGGAAAGAGATTTCTCTCCAATATTTAAGGTATTTACTTTTCATAACAATAACAGTCTATAGTAAAACTATGTTATTTTCATACATTTTTAACTGGATAGCAACCTGAAGAATAATATACATGATTATAGGAGATGTTGGATAATACACAGCGGACAAAGCAAAAGTGGTTTCATAAAAACTTCTAAAAACTGAAGTATCTTCTCAGCAACGAGCCAATATTGCTCAATCCATAGTACACTACCGTCAGGACTTTGATAGTGCATTTCAATAAAAACATAAAAGTGCTTTTATATGGTAAGAGGCACTTAAACATCAAGTAGAGTTCCATCTTGCTGGCACGTCCAAACCAAAATTTCTTGAACATACACCGATTGCCCTGGAAAAGTTTTTATATGCTGTTGTTCTTTGGTTAGAATTATTCAAGAAAAATATCGCATCGTAAAAAGTTTTAATATACGAAGTTAACCTTTTCAAACCATATTTTACTATAAGGTTAAGGTTAATAATATGACAAGCGCATCGCTGATGTATCAAGAAGGAATTGACATATGTACTCAACACTGGAGCAAGAGTATCCATTGCCCTAGAGTTGGAAGCGGTATTGTCTAAAATAATTGAGAATATTTTATTTGTAAGACCAAAGTCTTCCACGACTTTAATAATACAGTTCGAAATATTCTCACCCGTGTGTGCTACATTAATTAATTTGAAACCTACAATTTATTTCTCTATTTTCAGTTGTCATAACATAATGAGCAACTATACTAAGATAATCCTCCCTAACCTAGCCACTCCATATGTCTGAGATCAGGGCCACAAAAAATATGTATGTACTAAATAATTCCTTTAATTTATCATGGCGTTCATTATAGTATTTAACTAGATTGATGATTGTTGTTTGTCTAGAAACGATAGAAATGCGTAGTTCTAATGTAAGTTTTGAAAGTTGTAGACTCCCAGAAGCCTAAAGGTATATCATCATAAATAATTAAACGACAAAGAGATTTACGGGCTACCTCAGGAGTGTAGTCCCAGCTACGTATTATACTGTCAGGGTTGTACTGCAGCTGCACCTGCCTCATCACCAATACTTGTTTAGCCTTACATGTTGAAGTATGTCTAAGCAAGTGCTTCATTCCACCTGAAGGACAACATATGGTACCTAAACTCCTTGTGTGTCTTCCTTGGTTATCCTATCGAAATTCTCCCAGACTTTCAATGTACTCGACCTAGACCTCTTTGCTCCGGTGGTCGCCGACAAAGATGCTGTCGTAGAGCCTGATGACGATACTCCTCATTGCCCTTTTGTAACAACTCTGGTTGGTTTGAGGCAGCGATATTCTCTATGGATGCAATATCCTCCAGTGAAAGACTGTAATCACCAAGTGCAAAGCTATCGTAATTCTCTATAATAAAAATTGTAAAATCAAAACTTACACTATTATTTCTTTAATCTTAGCATAATAAATAATAATAATATGCAAAAAAGTATTGTACTTTTTTTGCTAACTTGTTGAAATTTGAATTTTTCAAAATTTATCACTTTTTTAAAATTTTACCAAATTATCTCACAAGAATTTGAAAAGATATTGTGAATAGATGGGTCTTGAATGAGGAGGCTACTTGACATACCAAATTGACGTGGAGAGTCTGCGATAAGGGAAGGCTCCTTCGACCGAGACCCACCGACGTCGAGACAAGGCTCCCTTGCTATGGCGCCGCGAGACAAGTAGCACACATCGTTAAGTAGTTGCTACCCACATGTTGTACGGCATCTTCATAATCGCAATGCGGTCTCCCGAATTTTAAATTATAGCAAATGAGGTCAAAAAATGAAAATTTTTGTGTTTGACAAAGTGTATTTGATTATGTAATTTTATATTATTTTATTTGTTAAGAATCTTTTGATATAACGTTGCTTTCGTGCAGATCAATTAATGTACTTCATACAAAGGAGGTCTCGGGAGGCCACGAGAGGTCTCGAAGGTTTAATGTAGTGGAATCATTATACAAAAAGTTTGTACGTTTATTGATTAGTACGAACAAGACACTCATCTGAAATAGCGATAACAAGCATGTAGTACAATGAAAATAGCATAACACGTGAAACTATACGGCTCACTCGTCGAGCCACTACTCTCCTCCTGCTGCGTGCGTCGCGTCGCGCCTTGTTTTGCGCCGAGCATGACCCGTGGAATCGTCCACCGCTACGGAGAACGCGTGTCGGTTCGGAGAGGGGTACGGAGACCGTTGAGGCGGAGGTGGACCATGGATCGAGTGCGGGGCGAGTGCGAGTGCAGCGTACATGTCGCCTTGATGAGACGTGCCGACTGGGGACACTTCCGAGGAATTCATCCACGACGGAGGCTAGAAACCACTCAGGGGCCACTGCGGGTACGATGCTCGCAACTCCGCTTCGCGGATGAACTCGCCGAGTATACCGTGGGGCACCGAACCGGAGGAGCTACGCCTGCGTCGCTAAAAACCCCGGCCGCCATTGTCCTTGCCTGGCGTCGTAACTTGCTCCCGGTAGGAGTTGGGAGGCCCGTATCGTCGTCATCGGTCGATGTGAATCGCCGTCACCCCTGTGGGTGAAGGTCGCAAGACGAAACGATGTTAGTACAAATGAACACTCGGATGTAAACTAAGAACCTCGTACCTCCGGATGTGCGGTCACAGATGACCGAGGCGGCGGTATGTCGGTACCGGTCCGGACGACGAAGTGATTCATCCCGACGGACCTACGGCGAGAGAACGACATGATGTTAGCGGGCGTAAGGCATAATTACAAAACTTGATGTAAATTTGTACATAGCGACTTACAATGCGGCGACCGCCCGCAGATGACCGACGGGAACGCTTCGACGCTGCCGGACTCGCTAGGTCGTGGTGACCTAGCGGGTGAGCACGGCCCCCACTTCGTGCCGATCGCGCAAGACGTCGTCCCTCGAACGACCACCGCTCAAGTTCTTTACTATCTTCTTCATCTCCGCCGAGATGTGCTTCAAAACTTTTTATATGCCGACGGGTTCTATCCGGTGCGAGTTGGGCCTCGTCCATTGCGCTCTGACGCGCACCGCCCGCTCCAATCAGTAGTGACATATGTAATGTGTTCATTAACAAAAATACGAATATCGTCAACAAAATCTGCGAACCGAGGTTGTAAGTGTCGTCGGCGTCGTCATGTCTTGAAGCGCCGTGACGGTCGTGCGTCGCGCGAGGCTCTCTTGGTGCGTCTCGAAATGTCACCTCCTCTGGCGCTCGGAGGAGGAATGGTGAGTCTTGCGCTGTTCGTGGCATGTACCACTCCATGTACGCAGCGTACGACTGAGGGTCATATGGACGCGGCTCATGCCATACATCCACGACAACCCTGTGAAGCCATGTCTCAATCCACTGGTGCTGGTGCATTTGCCAGTCCAAAATATGCCCACCCGACCTCGATTGCCTGCATTTTCGGAAAGATTAATGTTACAAAAGAAGACGTAAGTACTGCAAAAATTACTTGGATGAAATTTGACTCACAGGTGTACAGCTCGCTCCAGGGGCCTGACGTTCGGGCGGGCACGAGCTGGTACCGACAAAACTGTCGCATTACGCGCTGCGGCGCGTAAGGCTCCACCATATGTGAGAACACCAGGTGGCAGGTCGTCGTCCACAAAAATCGATCCACGAGGCATGAAATAGACAGCCCGTGCGGCGCAACCGCGAGGAGAAAATCAGCATGCCATGGACACCAGATGATGTCGCTCTCGTGCAATAACTCGAACTCGTTGTGGTACAACGAGTAGCACCTCGCCGGTCTTCTGTTGGCCCAGCGCAGACGACCGGCCGCAGTCCACCGTAAGCCCATGGTGGGCGCGTCTATGGGGTCGCCATCTGGGGGAGGGAACGGGTGCGCCGCTGTCTCAATGGTCGGACGCCCAACAGGGAAGTGCTCCCAACTCCACAGCTGCAGGAGCACGTAGCACACGACTAGGTTGCTACCAGAGCTGCCGCGCCGCGAAGCGTCACACAACCCTCGGTATGTAAGCGCAAAGGACTACCGATCCCGGTAGTAGTCGCGGCATCGGCTCGGCCCGCGTCGACCAAAGACTTCGGACGCGGATGAAGCTAGGGTTCAAAAAATCACCCTTTGTGGTTGGAAACAGGACCCAACCAAAGAGCTGGAGAAGGTAAGCAACGAGATGCGTCCTAACGACGCCTCAGTGCACCTGCGGCATTCATTGAATCGCCTCGGCCAAGCCCGAGGGCGCCACGTGCACCCTCCGGCAGAGGTTGGCCAAACCGCCGCTCGGTCGACCTTCCATCCGCTCTCTGAGGGCCGGAACAAGCGGCACACCGGATCGGAGACCACCAAGAACGAGACATCCTCTAGGGTGATCGCCATCTCACCCCACCGAAAATGGAAGGTGTGCGTCTCGGCCTCCACCGGTCCACAAGTGCGGACAACGGTGGCGTCTAGGTGAACCCCGTTGGAAGGACACCATCCTCGCAAAGGGCAACAAGCCGTCTCCCGAGGAACGGGGCGTAACGATCGTCTAGCGCCACCGCCCCTCCCGCCAAGCGCCCGGCGGAGGGCCATCCACGCCAGCGTGAGCCACGACTTGCACCGGTGGTCCTCATCGAGAATTGTTCTAGTAGCTCCTGTAGAGACATGACTAGCAAAACATACATAGCGAACATTACCGACAATGTGGCTAATTAAACATAGAAGAATGTAGCTAAATTAAAATTACGATAAACCTACTGCGAACGACGGCGACGGTTAATAACGTTGAAATATAATCGAGCGAGCAAGCGAATGAAAAGAAAAGAATGAGCGGAGGAGCGGCGAGAGGATCGAATATGAACTTAGCGTAAGAACGATCGCGAAATGAAATCGCGTGGTCGCTCTCCAATATATGCGCGAAGGCTCGAGTCTTGGCCTCAAGGCGCGCGCCTCGCACGCGCGCGTGCGTGCCACGCCAAAGGGGTCGGCGGTGGCCGCGGCGTGCGCGCGGCAGCGCCGGCTACAAGGCATGGGCCAAGCGCGCCAGCGCCAGCGCGGGCCAGCAAGGCGTGGCGCGGCAGCCAGCCATGGCATGGCGGCGTGGCCACAGCAGCTAGCGCGCGCGCCCACAAGGCCATGGCTTATATGCGCGCCAGTCGCTAGGCTGGCTGCGCGTGCATATGCTTGCCATGGCATGGGCCATGTAGGTTAGCGCGGGCGGGCCTTGGGCGCCAGCGTGGCGGCGTAGCGCCGTAGCGCCGCTAGCGGCTCGAGCGCTGCGCTGCGCTTACGCCGGCGCTGGGTCGGCGCGCAAGCGCCATGGCGCAGTGGGCGCAGCCGCCCGCCACGCCATGCCACGCGCTGGCGCCATCGCCAGCGTGGCGGCCATGGCGCCCGACCTGCGCCCGCGACGCTGTCGACCCGCATGTATTGGCGCTAGCGCCAGCGTCGCCAACTCGTTAAAACCGCAAATACGATATCGGGCTGGTCAAAACCGCAAATACGATATCAAAATCGGCCGTATCGGCCAAAAATTCTCTTAATATATGGTTGTCAGAATACATTGACTATTTGTTTTTCTTTCTGCATCCTAGATGTGAACTTATGATGAAAATTTGCCGTTCTTGTTCATTCCAAACGATTATATATGGTCTTAGTTTTTTGCAAACTACTATTTTTATATAGTACTATATATTTTTCTATATATGCAAACTAATTAAGTCAAAAATTCCTGCATAGTACTTTAGGACAATGCACAATGCACGCTCATGCTCATGCAAAAATGTGTCTTGGAATCAGAAACGAATATGTTTTATGAGCACTAGTTGCCTAGGCTACAACGAAGGTTAGGGCTTATGTGCAGCCGACGGGAGGTGATTCAGTTAGTATTGCAGAGGTTTATCATATGAACAATGTTTTGAGAGAGAGTGGACAATCTTTATTGCAGCACTAGAGCAATAGCGGGAAAATCATTTATAGCGATTGATCTGGACATTCGTTTCCGATTGAACGGTGGAGATCGCTTCTAATGCCACGCTACTATAGATCCTCTGTAATGACTACTTCAGTGTAGAGGACAGGAGCACGATGCCACGGTCTTATAATTCAACTCCAACGGGAGATGAATCCATACTTGTCCTACTGGCATGCATTGGCATCTCGCCAGGCAAAATCAACAAACCAACTTGTCCTGCAGACACATGCTAACACCCTCGACTAAAATACGCTTATAGCCCAACCCACCGTGGGGCTGGTTCACACATGCATAGCATCTCACTTGGGCTTTTGTCCTCATTTCGCCCAAAAGGGTTAACTCAGAAGCGCTACAATTTGAGCAATATGTATTATATGCTAGTGCAACTCAATGTAAATTGATAGTGGTACTAAAGGGCGGGGAATTACATTCTCCCCTTTTAATGGGTTGCCGCCCTCGGCAGCGTGAAATGATCAGAAACACCACTCAGTACACTACCCGTGTTGTGTGCTGCTACAAGGTCACACGCGCACGCGTTCTGTGTAATGAGGGTTGATGCTCTAATACCATCTGTAACACTATAGCCTAAAATTCATTCATAGCCTAACCCACCTTGGGGCAGGCTCATGCATGTGTAGCACCTCACTTGAGCTTTTGTCCCCACTTCATCCAAAAGCGTTAATCCGAAAGTACTACGATTTGAATCAATGGGTATTATATGCAAGTGGGATTCAATGTAAATCGACAATGTGGTACTAAAAGACGAGGTGTTACATACATTCACATTCACATGCACGCTATATATAACCTCGTGCGTGCTTCCCTGAAGGGAATTTTTTTTTTTGGAAAGCATGAATTTTAAAGCCTACTCTGTGCTCTCAGTTTATCTCTGACATGCATGGCAATCAAATTATTGAACATATACTGTACCTATTTACCTACAGTAATTGTGCTATTTGTTAGAGATATATTAGAGATAGAAATCATTTTGTATTCCTTATTTGTCTTTTGTATTGCTTTATCTGTATATGGCATGCACCCCTTGTACACCATATATATATTGCTCATTGAGCATCTTCAATATACACATAATATTCATAACATGGTATTAGAGCCGAGTTAGGTTTAGGGCTTACTGTAGCAGCCGCCTCTAGCCTCTACCCGTTCTCCGCTACCGCTGCCCACGGGAGGAGCTTCTTCGCTCCCGGGGGTGGCCTCTCGTCGCCGCTGTGCTCTCCCGCCGGGCTGCTGTCATCTCGGGCGTCGACGTCTTCTTCACCCGGCGGAAGATCTGTCAGCCGACGAGTCCCATCTGGAGCTCCCGCGGCTAGACCTGGATCCAGCTCGGTGCGTCGGCATCGCGCTCACGCTCAACTTCTCGTGGTGGGCCACCGCCACCATGCTCTTCGCCACGCCACTGCGGCGGCGTCTTTGTCATTTCGATGTAGGCGATCTTGGTGCCATTGCCTCTCCGTAGCATCGTTACGCCTCGCGATGCGACCTTCCGACCCCAGCCGCTACATCCCCCTGAGGCTTTTCTATACCGGGAGGCAACCCACCGGAGGCATGCCGACCACCATGAATCTTGTACAGGCTCTGTATGTAGGACTGGAGCCTGCCGATGAGGTAGTCCTTGTACTGATCGATTGTGGGTAGGGATGGCAATCGGGCGCAGCGGGTACGGGTAGTGCTCGTCCATACCCATACCCGTGACCCCAAATTCCCCCCACGGGCAAACCCGCGAAGGACGACGGGCGAAAAACCTCGTCCATACCCATCGCCCGCGGGTACCCGTCGCCCGTGGGCATACCCGTTTACCCGCGAATAATGCATCGCCGTCTGTGGGTACCCATCGCCCGTGGACATGCTTACCCGCGAGCAATGCATACATCAAGTTCATCATAATTCACACATCAATGGTGCATCACACATTCAACAATTAATAAAGTTCATCACAATTCACATATCATGTTTAACAAGACAACTAATCAAGTTCAACAAATAAAATACAAATACAAATTGACATAGTTTCTTACACGTGTGAGTAGTTAACGGGTAATCGGGCGAAGCGGGTACGGGTGGAGCTTACCCATGCCTATGCCCGTTTACCCTATGGGCAAGGAATTGTGTCCGTTTTCATACCCGTGGGCAAAGAAAGACGCCCATACCCGCCTCCATTAGGGTATTCGCCCGCGGGCACGCGGGTAATCGGGCACAATTGCCATCCCTAATTGTGGGGAAGTTCACTGGCCGGAACGGCATGAGGTAGTAGCTCATGATGACATCGTTGGTGCCGGCGGAGAGCACGAACAGGGACTTGTTGGCGATCTCGGTGACCTTGGACGCCAATCCGGCTGAGGAGCTCCTGGAAGTCACTGATCTGCGACACGAAGCTTACTCCAGTGGAGGCGTCGGTGTTGGTGAGCCCGTTGGCATGGTACACCGGGAGGAGGTCCTTGATGTTCCTGAATGCACTTCCCTGGCTCCAGTGGGTTTGCATGAGTCAGCAGATGAATGATCTCCATCGTATGCTTCACAATATGGACATCCATGAGCTTCTTTCCATTGTTGCGCCCGTGCATCATTAGAGAATTGGTAAGCCTCTCAACAATTGGGCATTGATGCCAAGCGACGCGACGATGTAGTCGGTGATGAGCTTGTCGTTCGATCTGTTCTTCTTGCCGCTTGCGCCTCCACCCGCTGCAAAACAGGACGACGAGCCGGAGCCACCGTCAAGTTCTCCGAACTTGATCTGGTGGAGACTAGTCGGTGGATACCAGAGGGAAAAATATCGCTTTGCTACTCATTCTTTGCTCTCTGCCGTAGTTATCCTTAGGCGTTTCCTCTTTCGTGTCGTTTCTTCTGTTGCGTCCATCCAAGTCTGTACCACTCAATTTGTGAGTTCGTCTAAGCCATATAAGTCCACAAATTTATTGTCAATCATTGAAGCATAGGAATTCTTTTTGCATGACAGCAGTCGCCGCTCTTTTATTCGAGCTGCTGCAGATCGTTGTTATGATGCCGCCGCTCTCTCTTAGCGGCTGCCCCGAGCTTTTAAGGCCGCCGTGCTTCTTATGCACTGCGCCTCTGTTGTGCTTTTTGTGCATTACGTCGCCGCTGTCTTGGGCTTCGATCTGCGCCGTCATGCTTCTATCTATTCCTATTCGGCTTGATTTGACAATTTTATCTATTTTTTATCAGTTTCATCATCTTCTTCGTCATATTGTCGTGGTCGACTTTGCTCCCGCACCTTGTGCTTTATGGGCTTTCGCACGACCCCGAATGGGAGGAGATCTTTTATCGATATATTTTCCAAGAGCTGCATGCTACGAAGACATTATCAAGACTCGGATTTTGGATTTTTCATATTTTAGTACCAACTCTTTTCAAATGTAATGCTACTGCATACGCCTTGCATTTGAGGGGGTGTTAGATATATTAGAGATAGAAATCATTTTGTGTTCCTTATCTGTCTTTTGTATTACCTTATCTGTATATAGTATGCACCCCTTGTACACCATATATATATTGCCGATTGGACCTCTTCAACATACACACAATATCCATAACACTATTTAGGAATATAGGTCTAGAAAAAAGGCGAACAATGCAATCAAGAATGCAGGGAGCTACATATCTCAAACATATACTACTATGAAACTATGGGGAAAAGGAAAGAGGAGGACAAGAGGAAAAACAGAAGCTAAAATATATATACTCTTGTGAAAAATCCGGGACACGGAGTACCTGTCATGGGCACCCCAGTTATGGATTTATTGAATATTGGATAAAATAGGTTTGACAAAAAGATACAATAGAGAATCCTGAAAGCAATCAGCTAAATTTAACTCCTTTCTATTTATGGCCATCTAGACATATAAGTTCAAATCTGCCAGCACAATTCTTCTCTCTGAAAAGCGCAATGCAATACCTGTGAAGATAAACATGACTCGATAATGAATCAATGATGAATAGGAAAAAAATTATAACTTGCAGATACCTCACTGGAAGCATATGAGGCCTTCTGTAATTGGCAGGAGCAGTCGAGCAACATCCTCATGGGCCAGCGGAGGCAAGTTGATTTCTACTCCATGCAGCTGTCATTTCCATGTAACTAAGAATTACAAAATATTTAAGAAGCTCAAATACTTTAGCTGTCATTTCCATGTAAATCAGAATTAAAAAATATTGAAGTAACTCAAATCCTTTTGAATCATTTGATGTAAGCACGACTGAGAGTGATGTTACAGCGGCCTAATCTTCCGAAAGGTACTGATAAGTCGATTGTGGAGAACACGACGTTGATGATCCAAAGGCTTCGACCAAAACAGATCGATACCAAAACAGATCGATCCCCTCGCAATCACTACACCACTGCTCCGATGGTTATCAACTGTGCCGAACGCGGTTGACCTCGCTAAGAAGGCTATCTCCTGCAAGCGAATCGAGAACAAAAGCAAGAGAGTAGAAAATGCAATCTGAAATTGTATTGCGGATAAAGATTAAGTTCACAAGTTGGGGTTCCTCAACCGAACGTGCGGTGAGACTACTAAGCAGAATAATCTCTTAAGAAAAACCTGAGGAAAACTAAAGGGGTGCGGCCTCCTTAAATAGGAGAGGCGAAGCCTTACATAACAAGCAACTAAGGGGGTGGTACTATTCATATGGTACTGTTTAAGTGAACAGTACCACCATGAATAGTGCAGCCCAAGGAGGGGGAGGCGGCTAGGAAGATGTGCCCAACGATTACAAGGCCTAAATCAGCCTAAATTGGTGATATAACATCTTATTTTGATGATTTTGAATTCTACATAAGGATTTTGGAGGTGAGGCTGGATCCGTTGGAAAGGTCTCGGAATAAGCTTTCCAACAAGCCCAAGAACACCTGAATCGAACTCCGTTTTCAAAAGTTATGCGCGTTTAAAGTCGGTGCTGTCTCCGGATGCCGAATTAGATTCCAAAACGTATCCAGCTTGAACTCTTGCTTGGCACGTGGTGTAGCACCATGGTATGTAGACGTAACAGCATGGCATATAGACGTAGCACCATGGCATGTAGATGTAGCACCATGGCATATAAACGTATCCTCTACCGTGTGACGAATGGAACATGTGCTGTATATTCCATACCACACGACGATGCGTAACTCTAAGACACTGGAATACGATTAAATGGCTCACTGACATATAACCACAAGGCAGTTGATACATTGTCAACTGACGCCTATCTCCGACCAGACACACCACTAATCAACAGACGTCTCTTCCAGGGACAACTACCAACGCTTCATCAACTACATAAGGAGGACCGCGGACGGAAGTGAGAGGGGCCGGAATAGGGAAGATCGATTGGGAAACACTCTCAGAAGAGCAACACAAGCAACAACAAGCATTGTATTCCAGAATCAGTCTTTAGTCTAGGTTACAGACATCCGTTGTAATAGCCAGATCATAGCAATAAAGAGCAGCCTCATTACTTTCCTGGAGACATGTGCCATTTTCCTCTTTTTTCTTATATATCTGTAAGTTCGGTGATTTTGATCGTCGACACCTTGTGAAACCCTGATGTGAACTGAAATATAGGAGCTGCACTGAAACACGATGATGTCATAGACAATTGAGGTGTATGTCGGAAATGTATCCATATATCAAAGTAGAAGTATCTCAACACCTTTTAATCTCACTTTATAGAAATAGCTAGTACTTGTGGTACTAATAGCTGCAATGTTTTCTTTGTAATGACTAAAGTTTACAGGCAGGCGTATAGCGTGAATTAAGGCAGTATCTTAAATTGAATAGCATGGAAAGTATGTACCAAAGTATTATTACCACACACTGAAGTGAGGCACCAAAGGATGCAGTGGTTAATCTTTTGCAAATAGCAACCCATTGTAAGTCTGATTGACAACAAAACAAAAGTATCCCAATCACCTTGTCATGGGCTGATGTGAATTGAAATCCAGGATCTGCAATAAACCGAGGCAAAAGTTAGACATTAAAGCTATGTAAGCCACCTAGACAATGTTGTAGATCGTAAACACCAACAATTCTACGCTGCAACTCAAGTAATCAAGGCAATATCTTAGAAGTTATCACCTATGTGTGCCCTAAACCTTATATCTCTAAAGGCACTAAACAACACTGAGCAAAAACAAAAACTCACTATTACAGAGGCTAGCCGTGCATCTTGTTATCAGTTCCATGGGATCTTTTTCTTATTCAATGTCTTCTCACCTACGAATGCACGAAACAAATAAATATGGAGAGAACAAAGCCGGCAAACTGGAACGAAGCATAGCAGTAACATGAGTAAAACCGTGTACTGCAGGGGGATCTTTTTCTTATCCTTGTAGATCGTAAACACTGGCAATTGTGCGCTGCAATTTGAGTAATCAAGGCAATATCTTAGAAGTTAGCACCTATGTGTGCCTCAAACCTTATATCTCTAAAGGCACTAAACAACAGTGAGCAAAAACAAAAACCTACTAATACAGAGGCTAGCCGTGCATCCCGTTATCAGTTCTAGGGGATCTTTTTCTTATCCGCTGTCTTCTCACCTACGAATGCACAGAACAAATAAATATGGAGAGAACAAAGCCGACAAACTGGAACAAAGCATAGCAGTAACATGAGTAGAACCGTGTACTGCAGGGGGAACTTTTTCTTATCCTTTGTCTTCTCACCTATGAATGCACAGAACAAATAAATATGGAGAGAACAAAGCCGGAAAACTGTAACGAAACATAGCAATAACATGAGTAGAACAGTGTACTGCAGCCGTTTTCTATGACGACGGCTACTGAGGCGGCGGCGATGTTGCCTAGGAGAAGGCGCACGAGATGGAGAACGGGATCGGTACATGGAGCGGCTGCGGTGGTGACCTGAGTAGGAGTAGCTGCGGCTATGCCTGGGCTACGGAAAGCGGGAGCCATAGGGAGGGTGAGAGGAGAGCGGAGGGCGAGGGCGATCCGAAGCCATGCGAGAAGAGGGGCCGACGGCGGGAGAAGGGGAAAGAAGACCAACGGGAGAGGGAGGAAGAAAGCGGGATAGGACCAGGGGCGGATGATGGGAGGTCCCCACTCCCTATACATATCATACATACTTAATTATCAAGCAATGATGTATTTAATAGTAATGTGTTTGACAATTCAATATGACTAAATAAAATAGTAGCGACCAAAGTGCTTACCAAAATGAAGAGTCTTACGAGTAGTATTGGACTATTGGTTAATTGCAGCAAAGTAGATAATGATGGATAAAGGTCCAAAACACAACATCCGACCTTGATAGTCTAAAAAAAGATAATAAATATTTAGTAAAATTTTATGTAAAAGAATCATGTAATGATTTAATAAAGATAAGTACATTATATTTTATGCTTTGTTTCGACGCTCTCTCAAGTAAGCGACGAATGACAGCATCGTTGGCAATTCTCCCCGTTTTGTGTTTCTCCACATAGCAAATAAGGCTATCACGCAAGAAGTCATCGCCAATGCGATTGCGCAAATATATTTTTACAACTTTCATAGCTGAAAAACATCTCTCAACAGTAGCAGTGGCAATAGGTAAAACTAGTAATATCCCGGAATCGAATTGGAAGAATTTAAAAGAAGCCGGAGACGAAAGGGAGATTAAAAAAATATAATTTTCTGTTGAGAGAGGGGGTTTTCATAAAATTTTGACAACCTGGGCCGCGGGCCGCAACCCAGGAGGCCCAAGAGGGGATGGCCGGTCTAGGGGGGCCGGCCAAGGGGGGAGGCGCCCCAAACCCTAGCCGCATCTCCCTACTTCCTCCACTTCCCCCCCATAGCCGCCACCCTCTCCCTCCTCCCCCTGGCGCCCCTTGCTGCTCCTTGGCACCGTCTCGCTGCTATGGTGTCATCTCCGGTGATCCCCGGCGTTGCTCCCCAGGATCTCCTCCGAAGTCGCCTCCTCCCGCCGTCGTCATCGGCCGTTTGTCGGCGATCTTGTGGCCGGCCATTGGAGAGGGAAGAGAGGAGAAGGGAGGGAGGTCTTCGGGAAGCGGATCAACGTCGTCCTTTAGGTATACAAGGGTAACGAGGAGCCTCACCCGCTGTTTGATAAAGTTTGGAGATAGATTGATCGATTAGTGGTAAACCGTTATGCTGTCTGTCAGATTTCAGATTAGATCTAGTAGTTGGTGAACCCGTTTTCGGTGTCTTAGAAGCATAATTTGATATTTTGGTCTCCTAGAGTTTTGTATCCCTGATTTTTATATTTCCATAGCCACTGAGATCACGAGATTCTGCCTTACGGTTTAGGAGATATGAGTTATTCTTTGCGCACTGTTCTGTCTGTCTGACGAGAAGGAACTGTCTGTTTGTTATTTAATTTTGACCTTGTTATTGTGGGATTCAGAACCTCCACCCAACTAGGTTATTGTATAATTTTTAATAATATTTTCAGATTGATAAATATCACCTCCATTGGATTTGTAGAATGAAAGTTATGTCATTTTATTTACTGTTGTTTTGTGGTCTGGACAGATGTCTGTTAGACATTTTCAACTGTGGGTTAGCCAATTGTCTTGGCCGAATCGATAAACCCCGTCAACTAGAGTTTCATAGTTCTGTGCGTTAAGTTTCATTGGGCATTGGTTTCATATCGTTTCGAGTTCCAGATAATTAATTATGATTTTTCTCGTACTGCTGTCCAGGAGAGCTGTAAACTGGCTTATTAGTGTAATTGTCAATTAGAACCCGTAGGTTGTGTTGAATAGATAGAGGGTTATGGTAGCACACTTGTAGCTTTGTCATACCTTGTTATCTTTATCCTGATTATATATTTGTGTAGGCGGTGAGACGGTGAGTGGAGGGGCACCTTCGCTGCCTCCTAACATGTCACAGCACGGGAGGCAAGTACTTTGTCTTTTCTTATGGAATGTTGATGATTGCGTGTGGATGTATTGCTAGACTTGCTATTCATGTTCCTATGCAACTTAGTATATTCATTCTTATGTGATAAATATTCAATGCATGTGATTCATTCCATATACGCATCGTTTTCGTTTTGACCACGGGAGTGGAAATTGAAAGACACATCAACTCCACTATGGGCATGTAAGTCCCACCACTCCAATGTGGGCAATCTTGGACACCCATATGAAACGTTCTTCATACGGTATTTGGGTCCCCGGACTTTGTTAAGTACGGGCTTAAGTGAACACCGACGGGTGTATCACTCGTTATACCGGTATAAACTGTTGAGCAGTCCATTCCTTCAATGCATTTATACCGGTATAAACTGTTGAGTAGTCTATTCCTTCAATGCATTGTTTCATCCCATTCATTCATGTATGTGTTCCGGAAATTGTTCATATGACGGTTGTATTTGGCTTGTCCACTTTATGCTTGATTTAACATGTTTAGTACTTGCTGAGTCTTTGGCTCATTCTTACTTGTTTTGTTTAATTTAGGTAAATGATAAAGAAAACAAGTCTTGGAGGGATTAGTCTAGCACGATGCACGCCACTTATATTAAATCAGAATTCATTGATTATTTTCGTTTCATAATGACTATTTGATAAATGTTGAATTGTAATTAGCCAACTTGGTTACGATTATCTCATTCTCATGTTTAAAATATTTTTTCCTATCTTTCACTGGATTTGTTACTTATCATTAGTTCGTATGAAGTACTGTTATATATTCATTGCTATTCGTATAACTATGTTGGTTCCTAGTGTTTTGATTAAGATTGAGTGACATCTTGACCATCGTTGGTAATTCTCCCCATTTTGTGTTTCTCCACATAGCAAATAAGGCTATCACGCAAGAAGTCATCGCCAATGCGATTGCGCAAATATATTTTCACAACTTTCATAGCTGAAAAACATCTCTCAACAGTAGCAGTGGCAACAGGTAAAACTAGTGCTAGCTTCAAAAGATGATAAATCAAAGTATAGCAAATATGTTTCCTTGTCTCCACTATTTTTTGAGAAAGCTCACTAATAGTCTCTATGTTAGAGAATCTGTCATCCACTTGCACATTGGCAATGTAGAGGCGAAGATGATGGCTAAGGTCCCTCAATTCTCCATCATCAAAATCATTGGGATAAAGTTTAGCTAGACTCATCAAATGCTCTAAATTGAAATCGCGAAATAATTCTCTTGGACTCAAAGCAGCCGAGCAAATGAACAAATCAGAGGATTTGTCATTGAAGCGACTATGGAGCTCTTGAAGTAGCCAATCAAGAACATCATTAAAATAATCCACTTCATAATGATGCTTGTTGGTAATTCCAGTTTTTTGGCGCAACTTCTTTGGATTCACATATGCTTCTCCCATTTCCAATTTGGAAATGTCATGCTTCTCATAGAAGACATATACGACACCTAGGACAAATTCTCATTCATGCCTCCTAAGCTCATCCAAATGGCTTTCGGTTGATTTCACATATTTAATGGCACTCACAATGTCTTGATCCTTCCATTGTAGAGTTAATGACAAGGTGTTTGTGATTATCAAGATAGTCAACATAAGCTGCAAATAAAAAAAAAAATCAAAGGACTGAAAATAAACTAGAAGACCCCATGCTTGCCTTCTATTTTTGTCATCCCTGTCTTCTTTTTCCACATATTCTAGCACTTTGACAACTGTTGAGAATAAATCAACCAAACTTTTAAGAGTCTTGTAGTGAGAACTCCAACGAGTGTCTCCGAGTCTTTGAAGACACAACTCTTGATTTAACTCTTTTCCAGTTTTAAGTAGCCCACAGCCTAAGGCATCGTACACTCGTTCTCGGTTGATATCTCTAATCATGTCCCTTCTCTTGGAAGATCCACCCACCACATTTAACAGCACAAAAATTGTATAAAAAATTGCCAATGCTTTTATGCTTTCTTACAACAACCACAACAACTAACAGAAGTTGGTGAGCAAAACAATGAATATAATATGCTGGGCTATTTTCTCTCATAATCAATGATTACAAGCCATTGAACCCACCTCGCATATTGCTCGCACCATCATGTCCTTGGCCTCTAACCTGTTTCAAGCTTAGCTTATATTATGCGAATAAAGAATCAATAGATGATTTGAGGTACGAAGAAGTTGTCTCTTTCACATGAACAAGACCAACAAATCTCTCTTTAACAATTCCATATTTATCAACATATATCAAGACCACCACCATTTGTTCTTTGCAAGCCACATCCCTAGACTCATCAACTAGCAAGCAAAACGCATCATGTAAAATTTCTTCAAGAATATAATGCAATATTTCCTTTTGCAAAACAATATACTATATCATTTTGAATGTTTGGAGGCACCATCAGATTATTACCAGGAGCATTGTTGCCCACAACCTTACCTACGGATGGGTTCTGTTCTGCTATATATAAGCATGAAATTCCTTAAAAATTCCTTTATTGGAAGACTCCTCAGACTCATCATGGCACCGGAAAGGCAATCCTTGTTTCAATAATACTCTAGCAACATCAATTGAGGCTTTTAGTCGAGTATAATAAGTAGTCTTAGCAGCATTACTTTGGTTATTCAAGACAACGTAAATGTGTTGGTCTTGTGTCAACAAAGCATCACAATCTCTCTTTGCTTGGTTATGAACACTATTGATATCTCCTACATACTCTTTTAGTCTAAATTTTTTGTTCCAACTAGACTAACCAGTTGACACAAATGCATCATACCTAGCTTCCTTCTTGTTACGGCCTTTAAACAAGAAACAACAAAAATAATATGCTTTATCTTTGGACTCACTATACTGAAGCCAACTCCCAAACTCATCAAACCATTCAGGGTTAAACCTTCTATTTTTTACCGCCAATCGATGTATATGAAAAATCAAAAGTGCGAGGTTGACAAGGCCTATTATCAAGTACTTTCTTCTTACCACATCCTTTTGAATAGGAAGGTACTCCTCTATTCTTTTTCTTTTACCCGGATCGAATTGAATCTCCTCTTCCCAATTGATCTCTTCTGATGGTGAATTTCCTGCATTAGTGACATCATTTTGTTCATGTGATGGGGCATTATTATCCTCTGTGGTGGTGCTTTCCTTTTAAGAAACCTTTCCATAAATTTGCCTATCATTTGTTAATTATTGAATATCTCATTAGATATTTGTACTACTAAATAATAGATGCACACATGATAGATACATAATTATGTTCATCAACAATTTCAAATTGCAAGGCTTACTTGACATTGTTCTTAAATATTCTGTTGGTCACATAGATAACTCACAAGTTGCAATTTCGCCTTGAATTTGTCACTGGGGTATTCCAAATACTATCACAATTGAAAACCCTAACCCTATAATTTAGAAGAAAAAAAATTAGCCAACGATCAACAAATTGAATTTATAAAACACAAAATTAGTTATTGGACTTGAGATAAATCAGAATTATTTGGGGAAATCGGACTCACCGAGGACTGCCTGGCGCTTGTGTTCGGGACTTCAGGGTTCAGGCGTCAAGGGAGTCGAGCGCCAGCCGAGTGTGGCCCACTTGCGGCCGAGGTGCCCAACCGAACTGGCGATTTGGTGAAGGAGCAACGGTCGACGGGAACTGGCGAAGGAATCGACACTCGACGACGAATAGTCATGAGATAAACGAACCGACGAGGCGATCAGGCGACGAAGAGAATAAATAAAAGTAGAAAACGATGTGCATGTGCTCAGTGCGGCTCAGCGGCTGTGCTGCGTGGATCAGTGAATGTGAATGTGATGTGGGCCATGTGACTTGTGATGTGCGTGATAACGTGATGGGCATGGATTGATGGTGATGTGATGTGCCTTGTGGCTCGGCTGGGCCTGGGCCTCGGCAAATCGGCTGGCCGCTGTGGATTGAGGAGTTGGGGTGTCCCCTCCTATTGAGTTAGGGGTGTCCACGCTATATATACATCGTTATTTCTAAAGAAAAATAATTTTTAGACCCGGTGTCTTGTGCACCCAGCTAAGCTATAGTAAATCCGCCCCTGGATAGGACGAGTCGGGGCCGGAGCTTCCTGGGGGAGGCACACTTCCATGGGGAGGAAGGGGGCCTCACAGGCGTAGGGAAGGAGCGGCTGCGATGGGAAGAGCAGCGGCGACAGGGACAGAGTGGAAGGAAGGAGAAAGAGATGGGAGGAGTCGAGAAGGTTAGGTAGGCATCCCAGGCGAACGCGGTGACCAAGCCTCGTGAGGACCCGTGAGGAAGGAGAACGCAAAAATTCACTCGCGTATTGATCGAAGAGAGATTCTCCCACGTTATAGATCGAAGAGAGATTCTTCCACGTTATCTCATGAATCGACCCTTCTCATTTCATTTTTCAATTAAACCACCTCTTACCATTGTCTGAACCATTTAAAAAAACATTGCGAAAATCCACATGCTCTACAAGATGGACACGGACATCTGCATACGCACTGCGCGCATCTCCACTTTTTTTCTCTTTCTTTTTGCTCTTTCTCGAGAATACATGCGCACAGAAAAGCTTAACCGTAGCTTTCTTCATCAGTCTTGTACCGACCGTTCTCCCTTCCTTCCAGAGTTCCAGTGTCACCCTCTCAAGTCTCTCTCCCCTTCACCAGGTGCTCCCTCCTGCAGATCCGAATTGGAATTTGGACCTCCCCCTCCCCCTCATCAATCTGGTAAAATGTGCTGGCCATAAAGCGCTCCCAATCCTAGAACTGTTTCTTGCAAATTCTTGTAGGAATATATATATATATATATATTCTCCCCTGTTCTTATGTTTTACTTTGAGCCAAAAAGGCTGAGGCTTTTGTGTTCTTTCCCACAAATATCCAGAGCCATACCTTTTGTTTGGCTGTGGTGTGGAATAGTATATGGATGGGCACCAATTGGCATACATACTTGCTCCCCAGCCCTTTCCATCCCTGCAACTGCAAGAGACCTTCTTTTTAGATCTGTACCTTGCTCTTCCCGGTGCTCTGTGATTGGAGTCTGTAGTTAGTATTTTAATTAAGCTCCTTTTCTTGCCAACTTTTGGATGATGCTTACATCTTACTCCTCACTTGGTTCTTGGATAGGTTTCCTCATTTGGGTTTGCTCATAGTGTACATCAGCCATTTGCTCCAAGGAAGCTGCTGCTTTTAGCTGCATATCTGACTCTTGAGTGATCTCCAAGGTAAGCCCCCACTTCATAGAAAGAGGTACAAATGAAAATTTACTGTTCTTGGTTGGAGCAAGAAATTCAGGTTCTCTGTACTCATTCGTGGCTCCTGGGTGAAAAACTCTTGCATTGATTTCATCTCTCCTTCGACGCAAGATGGTGTCCTTTGCCCAATTTTGCCAAAAACACATAACTCTTAACTCTTAAGACGAAAATTTTGTGGTGTTCTAACCCACTACTCGTTCTCAGAATCAAAGCTCTATGCCCCCTTCCATGTTTAATCTGAGTTGCTGCATTGATCTTGTTAGTTGAAGCACGCATCATGTATGACTTGTAAAGATGGTCCTTTCACTGCAGCAGGAGAGGAATGGGAGAGTGCAGCGAGTACGGATGCTGGGATGAGCTGTTCCCGGACGCTCTGGGCCTCATCTTCAGCAACCTGCCCCTCAAGGAGGTGCTCACCGTCGTGCCCCGGGTCTGCAAGTCGTGGCGCCGGGTGGTCGCCGGGCCGTACTGCTGGCAGGAGATCGACATCGAGGAGTGGAGCCAGCAGCAGATCAAACCGGAGCAGCTCGTCCGCATGGTCGAAATGCTGGTGAGCCGCAGCTGCGGCTCCTGCCGCCGCATTAGCGTCTCCGGGCTGCCCTGCGACCCGTTGTTCTCGTTTATCGGAGACCAGTAAGTCTGAATTTTTATTTCGTGATGTTCTTATTTGCACTTTGCATCGTGCTTTCACTGGGAGTCTGGGATAACTTAGGTTGGAATTCTGGCATGTTGATTCTGCTGTAAAGTCATGGCCCATGAGAAGATTACACATTCCGCATACTAGAATTAATAGACGCTCAAATAGATAACTTGTCATGACAGCCTGAATTCTGCATCACATATGCAAGAAATGGTTCAGGCTGCCACTTATCGCAGCGGTGTGACCTGCAATGGGCTGTATGGATGCCGAGAGCATGTGGATCACTCATCACTGTCATTATGGTCGGTGTATTTAGCCAATTTTTTGATCGAGGGCTGGCATGCATCATGGATCAATCTATTCGATTAGACAGTTAATTCTGTTTGTCCACCATTTCTCAATGGTTCAGTATCTTTTTAAACCTTGGCCTTTGGAGTTTAGGCACAAATCAACTCAACTTTGGCGGAGAGCATATGACCTCTTCTTATTCTAAACTAGTTAACTAGTGGCTTCAGTTCAGCATTCGTTTTCTGGATGGAAATATATGGAACTGGCAGCATGAAATCCAATTAGGGTCTGTTTTCCTTTTCTACACCACAAACTAGCAGAGGATATATCAGCATCAAGACAAAACAAAATATCACATACATGATACATGCATGGGATTGATAAGCTCCTTTTATAGTACTCAGCTTGCCTACTTAGTTCTACATCCATTAGCTAGGAAGACTAGGTGGAAATATCAACTTAGCTCTCTCCCCATCTCCTAATCATAATGAATTTAAGCTTTAGACGTTTGGTCAATAATTGAGTGTTGAAGATAATATACTGGAAAGTTCTCTTCATCTCCAGCATATCACCGTTTCACGCATAATATTGGAAGCACAAGTACAAACACAAGTACTGGCTGGCGTACACTGGTGCACATGCGTACACCCATGCTCTCCAGGGGATTATGCACCATTCTATCATGCTATATTGCTATCTTGCCCCGCCACGTCCTGTTTGCTGTATCATCTTAGATTCGGTCGGTCCACATATTGTAAATGTCACAGTTTTACAGAATTGGCCACGTGTTCTCATCCACTTTCAAAAATTACATTTTTCCAACAGAAGTATAAATCAATGGTTAATCATTTGGTTTATTACCAGTAAATCTTGATGCTATTTCTGTTGAGGACTAGACTGAGTACTGATCCTGCTGCATTGTCTTTTGCTTTTGCAAGTGCACGAGCTCTCAGGACCTTGGAGATTCCAAGGAGCGAGATCAGCGACTCCATAGTGGAAGACGTCGCGCCGAGGCTATCCAACGTTACTTTCTTGGACATCAGCAGCTGCACAAAGATCGGAGCTCGTGCCCTGGAGGCGTTCGGCAAGCAGTGCAAATCCCTGGTCGGGCTCCGGCGGGTCATGCACCCCATAGATGTCGCCGACAAGGTCTGCCAACACGACGAGGCCCGCGCCATCGCCTGCACCATGCCGAAGCTCCGGCACCTCGAGATGGGGTACATGCTCATCGCGACGGAGGCGGTCCTTGAGATCCTCTCCCAGTGCCATGACCTCAAGTTCCTGGACCTGCGCGGCTGCTGGGGCGTGGACGACAAGTTCTTGCAGGAGAGGCATCCCGGCCTCAAGGTTCTAGGGCCTGGAGTGGACGACTGCTTCGAGAACAACTACTGGGAGGAGTGCTCCGACTACTCGGACTCCTCCATCTACTCCTGGGAGTTCATGGACGACGACTACTACGCCGTCGGGAGCGACGACGAGGCCGTATGGGACGACGGCCAGGGCCTTGAGAACCTGGAAGTGAGGTTCTACGGCGGTGGTTTCAGTGAGAGCTACGCTGGTTTCGATTGGCCACCGTCGCCATGAGAGCTGTGTTTACCTTGCCAAAAAAAAATCCTGCATCTTGTTGCTGCTATTGCTGCCTCCCCTTGTGTGTTGTTCGTAAGCTTGCAGATATGTTGTCGTTCTGTATCATCCATCGTCCTTCAGCTTGCAGATATGTCAAGTGAACCACTACTACTACATCTGGATGTAAACTTCGGTGTTTACATGAAGCAAATGAATCCATATGGTGAAAACTCGCCTGTGTTTTGTCATCCTACTATATACATTATTGTACTACCAGTTTGTGGTCTTGTATTTGTTGGTTGGAGTTTTATTTATGTGAGCCGGTACAAAGATGAACTGGCTTCTGCAGCCTCATCTATTGGACAAGATGTGCAGCAGATGTGGCCTGCTATGCCAGGGAGAGCAGCGGAGAAGAGTACCCTGCTTCTATTTACATGTCAATGCATCATTTCTCAGGACAGACAAACAGTCAAAAGCGCCTCCACTTTTAGGTCAGACTACGGTGACCACCGGAGCAAGATCATAAAATTTTGCCCTCAAAATCATGTGATAAAGCTGGGATCTATTTCAGAATGGGGTAGGAAAATGGGAACCACTTCCAGCCAGGGCAGCCGATTATCTCTTGCAAGACAAGGTTAGCCCTGGCCTACTCGGCCGAAATGACACTTTTTAAATTTATAGTAGCAAAACAGTCTCCATTAGTATGAAATTTTAAAAATAATACCACGGTAGGTATTTATCGCGTTTCTAATCCATGACACACCACCTATCATACTTTCAGTTAGTGGTAGGAACTTACCTGTCTACGGTAGAAGATATCCTACCACGAACTAGAAACGTAACAGGTAGCCTTCCGCAGATTACAAACATGGTAAAAAACACATGTATTGTAACTAGTCTATCAAAGAATCAATTTTGTCGTTCCGAACTAGAGGCTACATTTATTATTCCTTTTCAAAAAGTCTAAATCAGTTTTGGCCTTGCCATGCGTCTCTGTGCATCTCTGCAAGTTTGGCACTGCACACTAGATTCTGCTTCTGCCGGGTATTCCCAATTCCCATACCAGCAGCAGCTTATTATATCTCTACCTTGAGGTATGGTCAGGTCTGAATGGATACCTCTGGCAAAAATATTTGATGCTCTCTGGCTGTGATCCTGTACTAGTTTTGAAATCATTGGGTCAGGATTGTCTACTTGACATTATGTTACTACTACTCTATCAAGTAGTATGATCAGGGATGCCTCTTTGCATTTTTTTTTCCCCTCGGGGCAGTCTGTATTTCATAAAGTATCCCTGCACTGAACAACAGTTCAAACTTCAAAGAGTTTAGAGAAACAAAAGACTGATACCGCTGCTGGTGCCTGCTGCTACAGTTACATCTTTGGCAAATCTTCCCAACTACTAAAGCCGGCGGGAATGTCGCAACTAGGAAAGCCCCGTACATTTAGTCCTCTAGTCCCAGCACGCCACCTGCCTCCATTTCGAAAACGCCGTCGCATGAGGCTCTTCCCGGTCTAGCAGTCATTGGGCCGCGTAGGCCTGTCGCCACGCCACCCGGTGGCCGGTTGCCACACTTGTTGGGCCGATTGCTAGCCTTCTACTACGGCACTTGGCTAGCCATAGGATCGCGGGATTGTAGACGAAAGGTCCAGATCTGTTTGACCAGCCATCCTACCAAAACCTAAGGCCGCGTCGAGCCCCACGCCCCTCACAACGCTAAGTTCTAACCCTCCTGGTCTCCTCTCTGTCTCCACCCCTGTGGCCACTCGCGCCGCCGATGAAGCTCTGGGCCTTCCTGTGCCCCCGATGTGGTCGTACTCGATGAGCGTGTACGCTGCCTCCCCGTTGTAGCCTGGAGTTGTGGGCTTGTGCCCCTCATCTTGCCGTGTCCGTCATGGGAGGAGGCGGAGGTTGTTCTACCGCTTCTTAGGCCCATCACCGCCCAAATCCGGATGCGACACTTCTTCTCCGGCCGCGGTGGAGATTGTGCCACTACGGAGAGGTAGGCAACCCTCCCTTTGGTTCCAAATTGGGCTACGCTGCCACCACTAAGTCACTACCAGGCACTGACCACTGGCCTCTACGAGAGCGTGGGCTGATCCCGTGATGCACCAGCGATGGCCGTCGGGCTCAGGAGGGCATCGCCTGATGTGTTGTAATCTGGTCACTGGTCGCCGCGATATGCAGGGTGAGGTGGAGGTGTTGTGCTTGCCGATCTGTCGTATCGCTTCTCCGTGTCGTGGCTACTCCTGAGCTTCAGAAAAACCAACGAGCAACCTCTCTCTCTCTCCTCTCTTTCTTCTCCACAAAACTCCTTCCAAAATATTTTGGTTTTGTGGATTTATCTGGGATCTTTGACTAAAGAGTGGTCACTAAGATCATATCTCATCCATCCTTCAAGGTAAATGTCGTTGGAATCATCTCTTTTTGGCATTTATCTCAATTCTAGGGTTTGAGCAAATATGTATGATTTAGTCAATTTCGATTGGGCAAATTGATAGAAACTAGTGTTTGGTGACATATGCTGTCTATTCCATGATTTATCTCATGCCAAATACTTGTTAGATGCCAAATCGATCAAATGTCCTAATCAATTTCTACAACTGCGGTACTACCACCCGTGGATTGTGGTACTACCGCTCGCTGGTAATACTGGAGTTCCTACTGCGGTACTACCGCTCCTGGAGAAGAAAATTGATTTTATCATATTCATTTACTTCATTTCTATCCTATCTTATTCTAATTGTTGTGTCTTATCTTAGCAATCATGCCTCGCATTTCTGGCCCTCGTCATCAAAAGGAAAAGGGAAATTTGTGTACAAATCAAAGGATGATTTTGAAGAAGATTCAACCGACAATGATACAAGTGATGGGGATTATGTGCCAAACAGAACCCCCTTGTTCATTGCTGGCCCAAGAAAGACCAAAGGTGAAACATACACTACCATGAGGCATGCAAATCAATTCCGTCTGCCCAAAAATGCAGTTGATCCTTTCTTTCACACAAAGTTCCAGGATGATATTTTCTATCATATTAATGACAAGAAGAACTTTGCGAACCATCAATTTGTCACTTGGGTTCACCTCAATCAGGACCCCTTCTTAAACGGACTTCATTACACCTTCAATCAAGTGAAATTGGACAACTTTGTTACATTGAAGTGTGATTATGACACTAGAACCATAAAACAGTTCTATGCCACTGTCCATGTCTCCCCAGAGTTTGATTCCCTCACTTGGATGACTGCCTCATTTTGGCTGAGTGCTTCAAAAGAAGAATGTCATAAATCTTGGTGCATTCCTACACTTAGGAGAGGTTCTGTGGTCATCAAAGTACATCAAGAAGAACCATGGAATTTGGATGATCTCAATGAGCTCTATAATACTTATCGACCCTTTGAGATTGGAAAAGCAACTGGATTGTTACATATACCAAGCATGATAAACAAGATTTTGAGAGCGACTTTCTTTCCTAGAGGAGGAAATGGTAATGAGGTTCATCGAAGGCTTGGAACATTATCTTGAAGGGATACGGGTAGGCTACGCTAGTTGACAATTCAAAAATTCTACCACGTAAATCAGGATGCTATGCAAGCAAGAGATCATAAATCGTTACCACCAGACGCGCAGTGCAGCGGAAGAAGAGTTGGTGCAGCGTGGTCCAACGTACAGTGCATAGATGTAGTAGTCCTAGTCGATCGTTCGGCGTAGTCGATCACCCTCGTAGTTGATTGTCTTACGTCGAGTACGTCGATGCAGTGGCCGTAGTTGATCGTCTCCTCCAGCAACCTTTGTAGCTCCTTGTGAAGATCACAGATCGTCCTCAACCACAACAGCAACCGCAGTAGCGCCTCTACGGTATCCACACATCCAGGAAAGGAACACCGTACGTTGGTGTGCTAGCACCAAGTCGCACAGAAATGCTCTATCAAGAAGATGACGGCTAGGGGTTGGAGCAACTCACGTATATCTCATATCGTGTGACTCCGCTCCTTTTTCCCTTTTACCCAATAGCCTCAAGAATCTCCTTATATAGTGTTCGTGACAGATCCTATCCGAACATGTTTGACAAATCGTATCCGTACTGGTTTGTTCCAACCCATTTAGTGTGTGACATTGTAGGTTCATGCGTAGTTCGGTTGTGACTCGAAAACCTTTTTCAACCACGAGTTGTTAGTGGTACCTAGCAGGACATAACGATTCACGAATACACACAAATTATATCGGACGAACCTTAAAGCAATATGATATATGACCAAGTCCTTATCACTAACGACTAGCTCGTATCTCTATACGATCAGCTCATATTTGGTCTCGACCAGTTCTTAACTCCTTACAACCAGATTTTGACCACTTAGTGATCATGTTCGACCAGCTCGTATCTCCATACGACTAGTCCGTATTTGATCAAACTGAAAGACCAGCTCGTGTATTCTCCCTTTGCCTCACGATATCTAGTTGAACTCTAGGTGAGAAGTTGTGTCATCCATGGATTGTTCAATACTTTCTCGATCGAGTATCGGATAACTTCATGTGATCGAACTCTTCGACCACCAGTAGCATGGCATTGCACTTTCTTTATCCGACCACATTAAAAGGCCTAGAGATATCTCTCATGTTATGTTAGGAGGGGCAAATCCCATATTCGACCAGTCATATTCCTCTGTATGTTTCACATCACACCTGAAAGCTACCTTTATAACTACCCTGTTACGGAGTAGCGTTTGACAACCCCAAAATGTATTCTTACGTATGTAGAAAACTATGCTAATCTCAGGTCTAAGGATTAAACGTCATCATTACTTGAGACCAACTGATGACACACGAAATCATAACAATCTCAACAATGTCTCAAGGTGGGTCAATCCAACACCATGTTCTCTAACATGTGTTCACATTATTGATTTGATATCCCTATATCCATGATCGATGAAACATAATCATCAATTAATACATGTGCTGGTTATTAGGGTCACTCGTGTTCCGACTAGGGATACCTTTAGAACGACATCATCATAGGTTAAAGAGCTTCACCAACAAGTCACATACTTGTTAATCTTTATAACCGATGATTCATTCAAGGAACAAATAACACTTTATTCAATAACACATAAACATAGACGTAATACAATCATCTCTATAGTTGCCTCTAGGGTATTTCACCAACAGTCTCCCACTTTCACTAGAGTCAATCATATAGGTATCTTATACCCATTGCTTTTGTGTGCGCCTCATGCTTAGGTTGCGGGAGAGACTTTGTCAACAGATCAGCAAAATTTAAATCTGTGTGCACTTTGCATATCTTCACATCACCTCTCCCAACGATCTCACAAATAATGTGATATCACTGAAGTATGTGCTTGAACTTTTGATGTGATCTAGGCTCCTTAGCTTGTGCAATGGATCCACTATTATCACAATAGAGATTCATCAGAATAGAAGCACTCGAAACCACACCCAGTTCATTAATGAAATTTCTAATCCACACAACCTCTTTTGCAGCTTTCGAAGCTGCAATGTACTCAGCCTTTGTTGTAGAATCAGCAACTGTTCCCTGCTTGAAACTCTTCTAGCTTAATGGTCCTCTATTCAAACAAAATACAAACCCTGATTGCGATCTGAAATCATCCTTGTTGGTTTGGAAGCTTGCATTAGTGTAACTATTTACGACCAGCTCTTCCTCACCTTCATAAATAAGGAATGCATCCTTAGTCCTTCTCAAGTACTTAAGGATATTCTTGACTGCTATCTAGTGACTTCCACTTGGATCCGGCTGATATATGCTCGTAACACATATAGTATACGACACATCTGGCCGAGTACATAGCATGGCATACATGATAGATCCAATAGCCGAAGCATATGGAATTCTACTCATTTTGTTTCGCTCATCAGTGGTCGTAGGACACTGGGTCTTGCTAAGATTAATACTATGTGACATGGGCAAGAAACCTTTCTTGGGATCTTGAAGCTGAACCGATTCAACACCTTATCAATGTACATATCCTGGTTTAATCCAATTAGCCTTTTAGATCTATCTCTATAGATCCTTATACCAAGAATATATGCTGCATCTCCTAAATTTTTGATTGAGAAACTATTTCTTAATAAAGTTTTAACAGATTCAAGCATGGACCGGAAGTTATTGTGTAGTTGTCCAAGTTTTTGGCTGGTAAGGACCAGAAGAATGAATCAAGCAGGGCATTATGGGCAAAAAGCTACACTTCCATGTGAAGCAAAAGGCACACATGTAGAGCTGAAAAAGAGAGTAGGTAAGTGATATTCGCTCACCTGCATCGCAATGATGGTGTGCGCGTCGACCATCTGTCGAGGTTTGGCTGCGCGGCAGGTCCCTTGTTGCGATATGAGTGTGCAGAATGTCGGTTCTGCGTAGTCATGGCCAAACAGGCGTCCCGACACAGCACGGGCCGATTAGGCACGACCTGATAAGGCCCAGCTACTAATCGGGTCGTGCTGGCCCATCGACCGGTGTACCGACCCAGGCACAGCACGCTGGCGCCTTGGCCCATGTCGGGCCTGCCTAGGCACGGTTGGCCCGACGGGCTGTGGACGACCCGTGTAGCCCATTTCGGCCTGAAAAAATAAAGTAAAATCCAAAAAATAAATAAATAAATGTGTATAATTCAGAAATACATATAAAATTTATATAAAATAAGACAAACATATTAAAAATGCAATAAAGAGCTTTATTAATGTTTAAATAGTTGCCACATTAAAATCTTTACAAAGTAAAAAACTCAACATGCGAAAACCATGGCAAATGAAAAGGAGTATAGCCTATAGCTCTATATACATCCATGTTCCAGGTGTCCTTGTCTAGGTACAGATTTTGGACATTTCCGCCAACTCTGGATTTTCTACAAAGTGTTGCGTTCGTGCATCAGCCTGTTCCTAGTCCTTCACAATTAGAAGTATATCTGCCATCTCACTCGTGAAGCACGTTCTTCTCTCCGACAATATTTTTCCATAAAGACTAAAAGCAAACTCGAAAAAAATCGTCGATGCAGGAACAATTAACACATCACGTGCAAATATGGATAGCATGGAATATGTTAACTTATGGGCATGCTACCATTACAAAATTTCGAAGCCTTCTCTGTTGAAACCCACCTGATCATTGTCCAGATAGGTGGATACTTCAGAACACCTTAGATCGGAGGTTGGTCTTAGCTAAGAAGGTGCTACTGTAGAAGAACCCCTAGACGTGGAGGAAGATCTTGCCCCACAAATTTGTCTTGTTACCTTAGGTGTATGGTAGTGGAGGTCATTGCAAACAAACTCCGTGAAACTTATTTTCATATCTTTGAAAAACATCAGTAAATCTAGAACGAATATCTGCAAAATAGTTAAAATAGTCTAGGCATGTATCATCACTAACAAGATTAAGAACATTAGCAAATCCTTGAATTTTAGTTGTAGGATCTAAAATTAATACAAATGCATATAGGAAAGAGATTTCTCTCCAATATTTAAGGTATTTACTTTTCATAGCAATAGCAGTCTCTAGTAAAATTATGTTATTTTTATACATTTTTAACTGAGTAACAATCTGAAGAATAGTATGCACAATTATAGGAGATGTTAGATAATACACGGCAGACAAGGCAAAAGTGGCTTCATAAAAAACTTCTATAAACTGAAGTATCTTCTCAGCAACGAGCCAATGTTGCTCAGTCCATAGTACACTACCGTCATGACTTTGATAATGCATTTAAATAAAAACATAAAAAGTGTTTTTATATGGTAAGAGACACTTAAGCATCAAGTAGAGTTCCATCTTACTGGCACATCCAAACAAAATTTTCTTGAACATACACCGATTGCCCTGCAAAAGTTTTTATATGATGTTGTTCTTTGGTTAGAATTATTCAAGAAAAATATCGCAACACGAAAAGCTTTAATATACGAAGTTAACCTCTTCAAACCATATTTACTATAAGGTTAATAATATGACAAGCGCATCGTTGATGTATTAAGAAGGAATCGATATATGTACTCAACACTAGAGCAAGAATATCCATTGCCCTAGAGTTCGAAGCGGCATTGTCTAAAATAATTGAGAATATTTTGTTTGTAAGACCAAAGTCTTCTACGACTTTGATAATATAGTTCGAAATATTCTCACCCGTGTATGCTACATCAATTAATTTGAAACCTATAATTCATTTTACTATTTTTCAGTTGTCATTAACATAATGAGCAACTACACTAAGATAATCCTCCCTAACCTGGCCATTGCTTATGTCCAAGGTTAGGGCCACAAAAAATATGCACGTACTAAATAATTCCTTTAATTTATCATGGTGTTCATTATAGTATTTAACTAGATTCGTAGTTGTTGTCTTTCTAGAAACGATAGAAAATCTATAATTATGTGTAGTTCTAATGTATGTTTCGAAAGCTGTAGACTCCTAGAAGCCTACAGGTAAATCCTCAGAAACAATTAAAAGACAAAGAGATTTATGGGCTACCTCAGGATTGTAGTCCCAACTACGTATCATACTGTCAGGGTTGTACTGTAGCTGCGTCTGCCTTATCACCAATACTTACTTAGCGTGCACGTATTGAAGCACAATAACTATCAGTTTAACAGATTCAAGCTTGGACCATGATGTCGTTCTAAAGATATCCCTGGTCGGATGTCACTGGTCGGAATACGAGTGACCCTAACGACCAGCACATGTATTGATTGGTGATCATGTTTCACTGGTCATGGATATAGGGATATCGAATCAATAATGTGAACACATGTTAGAGAACATAGTGTTGGATTGACCCACCTTGAGACACTGCTGAGATTGTTATAATTTTGTGTGTCGTTAGATTGTCTCAAGCAATGGTGATGTATAATCCTTAGACCTGAGTTCAGCATTGTTTCCTACATATGTAATAGTATACTTTGGGGTTGCTAAACATTACTCCGTAACCGAGTAGTTATAAAGGTAGCTTTCAGGTATGCTATAAAACATGCAGAGAAATGCGACCGGTCGGATATGAGATTTGCTCCTCCTAATATAACAGGAGAGATATCTCTAGGCCCATCGATGTGGTCGGATAAAGAAAGTGCATGGCTATACCACTGGTGGTCGAAGAGTCGACCACATGAAGTTATTCGTCACTTGATCGAGAAAGTATTGAACAGTCTATGGATGACAAATTATCTCACATGGAGTTCAACCAGATATGTGAGGCTATTGAATAATCCTTAATGTTGTTTAAGTTTAAGTTTTGGTTTACATGGCTGAATTGGTAGTCATGAACATTGATGATGCTAATTGCCTGAAGGTGGGAAGGTGGAAAGGTGGCTGTAGGTGCATGTGCTGCTTAAGTTACTTGTTTGCATGTAAGTTACTTGTTATTTGCTAGTATAAATAAGAGAAGAAAAGGAAAAGTTGTGTAGAAGTTCGGCAGCACCAAAATATTTGTATTTTGTGTGTTCTTCCTTTCTTTGTGTTCCAGAGTGTTCGTGTGCGTGCGTCCAGGTGTTCTCTCCGGGAGCAGTTCTAACAGAGGCAAAGGGAGAATACATGAGTAGGTCGCTTAGTTCAAACAGATACAGACTAGTCGTATGGAGATACGAGCTGGCATAGACTAGTCGAACATGGTCACTGACTGATCGTAAACTAGTAGTAAGGAGTTACGAACTAGTCAGGGCTAAATTTAAACTGGTTGTATAGAGATACGAGCTAGTCGTAAGTGATGAGGACCTACTCGTTGATCATATTGCATTAAGGTTCGTCCAATATAATTTATGTATATTTGGGAATTGTTATATCCTGCTAGGAACCGCTAACGACGCGTGATCGGAAAAGGGTTTCCGAGTCACAACCGATTACGTATGAACCTAATGGGTCACACACTTAACGGGTTAGAACAAACGTATTTGGGTAGGATCCGTCATAAACACTTTATAAGGAGATCCATGAGGCTGTTGGGATACACGCGATACACATGACATGAGTTGCTCCACCGAAACCCTAGTTGCCATCTCTCGAGAGCCCTACCGTGCGAGTTGGTGCTAGCACACCGGCGTACGGTGTTTCTTCACTAGACGTGTAGATACTGTAGACGTGCTACTGCGGTTGCTGTTGTGCTTGAGGACGATCCGTGATCTTCACAAGGAACGCGACTGGTTGCTGGAGGAGACGATCGGCGATGAGAATGTTGCATGATCGACTACGACCACTACATCGACGCGCTCTACGTTGGATGCGTGTCTGGTGGTAACGATCTTTGATCTCTTACTTGCATGGCATCCTAGTTTACGTGGTAGAATTTTTGAATTGCCAGCTAGCGTAGCTTACCCGTATCATTTCACGAACCCCCTGGCTTCCTGTTGCTAGGCTTCGGGGGGTGAGCCGGTAAAGGACCTGGGACAAATAACCCTCGAAGTAGCATTCGGAGTGGGGGAACGAGCCCGCACGGAGGTCGTCACCTTCGACATGGTCGACCTCCCGTACTCGTACAATGCCATTTTGGGACAAGCGACGCTCAACGTGTTGGGGGCGGTCCCCCATCACAACTACATGTGTATGAAGCTCCCTGGGGCAACCTAGGTGATCATGGTCCACGAGGATCAGGACCTTGCTCTGCAGGTCAAGGTGAGGCCCGAGACCCCCAACGGAAGGTACATAACATGACCATTGGCCCTGCCCAAGACCCCGAGGGGTCCTCCTCCCCCTCACCCTTCGGCTGGACCCGAAGCCTAAGCCGAAGGGGGGAGTAGCAGGTGCCCCCTTGCGAAGGAGGACCCAACCAAGTAAACAGGTCTTCATCAGACATGACATGAGCTCTGAAACGGAGTAACTGCTGTTAGAAATCCTCTGCCGTAATGTCGTTGTGTTCGCATGGTCCCCGAAGAACCCTATGGACGACACCAACTGTTATAACTATGAGACCAAACAGTAAAAATAAGGGTTTCAGAGATACCTAAGGATTAACATAAGCCTAACTAGTACGAGAACAAGTAAAAGTTAGTATGCTATATGGGTGTCTCGTGATACCCCACCCGCACACCCCCACCACCCCAAGTGGCGCCCAAGAGGTTTCACTAAAGTTAATGTGCAACAGTACAAGATGCATGTGTGCTTCTTTTTACCCTGTTGACGTCCACGTGTCGTCTCTGCCCTGTTATCACGAGGGACGCAGCCCACTGGACCGGTGGACGCCAGTGGGCAGAATCAACGGTCGCTGGATGGGATCCCCTCGGCGCTTTTGTGCTAAAAAGGTGGTCCTCGCCTCACCTGCCATTCTTTTGTCCCTTGCTTTATAAACTTTTCAAGATTCTTTGTTGGAACTTGCAGTTGACAATAGTATCTAGGATTGCTAAAGCTTATCGACTTGCTGCTGCTTCTGTAACCATCACTGTAACACCCTTGGCATCTGGTTGGTTCAGATATTTTTGGTATTACCAAATTTTGCCTCTCTCTCTCTCTCTCTCTCTCTCTCTCTGATCGGAGAAGCAAGCCTGTAAAACCAATCAACCATAATTATCTTTGTGTTGGCAAAAAAAAAAAGGTTGTAATAGTGAAATTCAGGGCCTTTATATCGGCCCTACGCTAACAGCGAATCAACTTTCCGCGCGGTAAACACGAGAGCATAGATTCTCTCAGTTCACAGACTGGTAAAGGGGCTTATAACTGGTTCGAGTCCTTGAGATCCAGCTATACGAGCCAGCGCCGTGTGCCCCGGCGAGTACCAGCACGCACTGGACGCCGACAGTATTGCTGTTGCCGCACGCTGCCGGTGACAACATTGAAACCGTACCGACTACCGAGGTGGCAATCTGCAAGCAAGATCGGATCTATCATATTAGCAGTCTAATACGGCAACGATGGGACATGGTCTCGCCTGAACAGGAGCGGCACATTTTTTATTTTTTTGGAAGGCGGCACAGGTATTCTGAGCGAAATCATGTGCCGCTTGGCTTGTGCTTTCTCACAAAGAAATAGTTAAACTGGAGTAGCCAGATTTCATAGCAGCTGATGTGCCGTCGCGATGAGATATGCAGGTAGGAGTGCCTTGTAGGCATACCAGTCGGGAAGGAACATTTGAAACATTCTAAGTTCTCCAGGTAGAGGATATTCGGATTAGACGATCTCTCTTCAGGGGGTGTCGAGCTCATCACGTACATGTCAAGAATTGGTGATGATTCTTCTTTACCTTTGTTCGTTTGTCAAGGATCAATGACGATTAAATTTAGATCAGCAACCATGCTACATAAACTACTGATATGAGCTGTATTCGAGCCATCTGAAGCACATACGCCGAAGATGTAAGGACACGATACCTATCATTGAGTCGGCAAACCAATATCACATGATGCTGGTATAATAGCATGATACTACGTTTTGCATACAAGACAATGGGTACATGATGCTGACAAACAAAGGTTACCAAAGGGGATAAGACAGTAGGAGCATTCGCCCGGCATACTATGTCTACTAGTATGCAATAACATAATTAAAACTGCAGCAGGTACAATTATTCCCGGGACTGATTGGACTGACTATGGTAGGTATTGCATTTAACTTCATGAAAACCTCGCACTTCAAAAGTATGGTCTGTAGCGCATTGGACGGCGGGATCTGGGAACTCTCCTGAAAGAAGATAAAGTTAAGAGGAAAATACAACTAGGCATCCACGTTGTCAAAGACTGGTGAACTCACCCGTACCCATATGGTGGGAAATATGGTGCCCCATATGATCTATATGGGTAACCATGGTAAGGATTATAGCCACGCGGTGGGCGCTGCTTCATCCCAGGAACATTAGTCCTCTTTGATGCCACCTGTTGAGCACAGAATGAAGGTTGCGTTTCATGCAATGGCAAAACATTGTTCAAAGAGTCTTTCAACCCTTGAGGTCATAATGAGGCTATGTTGAATATTTTTCCACCTTGATCTGACGACCGTGCAATTCAGATTCATTCAAATTAAGAGCCTCCTGAACAGCTTCTTGTTCCAGAAATTCCACGTAAGCAAAACCTTTTGGCTGTCCAAACTTGTCAGTCAAGATAGTAACTCTGTTGACAGTCCCACAAGCTTGAAAATGCTGCTGCACTTCTTCTGGGGTACAGGCATAATCAACCTGTAGTAGATGATCGTATCAATAAAACAAAGTCTAACACACATACTCTGTTAAATAATTAACTGACACAAGAGGCAACTTATAATCGTGTTTACCAGGTTTGCACTTGTAGACCAATACGAGAGTAAAAGAGTACTTATGAACACCTCCTTACAATTATCAGTCAATGACACATACACTGGTCTTTGTGTAATTGTTACCACACAGATGGCAAGAAACAAGCAAAAATCCTCATCATACGATGTAACCAAGGGAAGAAGGATATATTTGATATATATATGTATGTATGTATGTATGAAGAAAACCATCACTGATATATCGATATTAGTCGCCTTGAAATTTCTAAAAATTACTAATCATTCCTTTGAAGGCTTCTGTGTGCTACACAAGAAGCCTCGCTAAGGTAAGAAATTGCAATATCCAATACAAACAATAAATTGTCACATCCTCCCTCCAGTCATAAATACATGTCGTTTTGGACATTGAGACGGTCCTCAGAACACAACTTTGACTACTAATTTCTATTGTAATATAATTATAACACCCAATAAAATTATAATATTATGCCATATATCCAATCTAAATATTTAAAAAGATATCGATAGCCAAAGTTTTGAAAGTTTGACTACATGTATCCCAAAGCAACGTGTATTTGTGATTGGAGAAAGTGATTCATAGAGAAGTAGGGCAATTTATTGAAGTCATGCAAGACCTTCGTTTAAAAGGCATTCCAGCTTTGGTCAGGATGACGCTTTCAGGGGGAAATTGGTAGCTACCAATTCGAGAATGGTAAAAGTACAAGACAAATATCATATGTATGAAATAATTGTGTCTGTGATGTGGCAGATGACATATGGGAAATATAGAAGTTAAGAAACAAGTGGAAAGAAAAGCTCAATAGCATACCAAGAGCTTAAAACTTGTGTGTGGAAGATGCAATTTGTGATACTTTTATCCTCTAGTCTGTACTGCAAGCATTTCAAAATAAATAAATAAAGCCCAAATACAGTTAAAGAAAAATTGTGTTAGCATCCAATCATTGTTAATCTTTCATCTAACTATGATCCCTTCCAGAATCACTGATTCACTGCAACGTCAAGGAGACATGGCTTCCTTGTTAATACTACCTTCAAGGCTTCAACCATTTTTATTAAAGTAAAGGTTTATCTTCTGCATGCCACCCTATGCGCAGTACTAGAATATCGGGCAGCCTTTACTAGCATGTTAGTAAGAAGAGTTAAATGTAATCCTTGAAAAACAACAACAATATTTATACTAATACAAAAGCAAAGGCATCATGATTAGTTAAGAGATCATCAGATGAATGAAAAGGGGGTCAAAAGAGGAGAGGGAGCACATTGAGATGTGCTTTGACAGTAAACACAAACAATTTTGAAGAGCAAAGAGGGAGTCAAAAAAAGAAAGAAGGGGAATATAAGCAAGTGCAAGTTCATAAAGAGCAAAAAACAGAGTCAACGTTAAGGCTCCCTACTGTTAAACTTATATGTCATACCTAGCACCATTCAGTTGGTTCTCATTGGACCATTGGCTAAGAACCACTCCATGTCACACGCAGGTTCGAGTCTCAAGCGCCATTTCCAAGTGTGTACAGCAGCTTTCTAGCTTTCCTTCACTTCTTCAGGGAGATAACATATCCTAGAATATTTATGTTTGTTCTTTCTTTTCCTTTTTCCTTTTCCTTTTCCTTTTCTTTTTCCCATGCTCTTTTTTAAATTTTTTTCAGGGATTCTTTTCTTCTCTCTAGGCTAGCCTAATACTAAAACATGGGCTGGTATTCAACCAGATGCCAATTACTTGATTTCAAAAGGCTTGATCACAGCGTACTACACCTGCGACCATCACCATTATTCAATTAATGCACCAAAAAAATAAATAGAACACCGTAAAGACAAATAATAGACTATATCTGAGTATTGTTAGCAAACAATGGTGACAAATGCAAACAACAAATCACAAAAGCAGTAGATAAATATAGAATGGAAATTTGCATTATACATATCCATATATCCACAGTTCATACTTTATGCAACATAGCACACCAACTATAGGAATACCTTGGCAAGGCAACTACATCCTTTAGACCTTTACAGCTACCATACCACAGAGTACAGACTCAACACTTGACATGTCTAGCACGTGGGCGTGTGTGTGTGTGTGTGAGAGAGAGAGAGAGAGAGAGCTTATAAAATCTTACATTTCCAACATACACAGAACGAGCATCCACCTGCTCCTTTGCCTCAGCTGTAGATGCACTGGGATCTCCTCCTACAAAACAAAATGAGTAACCGCGTAAGAGAACTTGCTGCGAGTACTAGACTAAATCAGAACACTAAAAATACACTAAATCCTAAAGCAAGTCTTAAAGGCTCAGCCAAATAGATATTTAATGATGTTTTCCGGTAAACAAGTACTCCCTCCAGTCACAAAAACATATCGTTTTGGACATCGACACGATTCCCAAAACACAACTTTGACAACTAATTTTTATTATAATATATTTATAAAACCCAATAAAATTATAATATTATGAAAGTATTTTTCGAGACAAATCTACGCATATGATTTCCATGTATCCAATCTAAATATTTAAAAATATATCGATAGCCCAAGTTTTCGAAAGTTTGACCGTATGTATCCCAAAACGACATGTTTTTGTGACTAGAGGGGGTATGTCAATACAGATAAAAACCAAACCAAGTGTTGTGTTAGAGAACTTGATGTCGGTACTAACCCAGCTATTACAAGATAAAAATGCAGAAAACCCTAAACCAATCTCAAAGGCTCATCCAGATATATATTTAATGATATTACATGGCTAAATTGCTATGTCCAGCCATATGGGAAATAGATACGCGTGTGCGCAGTCCCAAATTAGATCAATACAAGCATACACATAACCAGAAGGAATCATGTGGGAACCTGCTTCCTCATTTTGTTGTGTGAGTCACAATCTTTATCCCGTACACCAAAAAAAATCCCCAAGAGGCATCCATGCCAAAATAAAGGTAATACATGCAACGCAAGTGTGCAATTACAGAAGCATGACACCACCACATCAATGAAAGCATTATATCTTCATTGCACACACCTAAATTCATTTTTGGCATGGTTATTAAGGCGGTAAGGCGAGGCAAGGCGATCCACCCCCCTCACACCTTTTAAGCGCTAAGACGGGAGGCGAGGAGATGCCTTACACACATCCTAAGGCACTAATGCAGCAAATAAAATGAGCATTTTAGCAGCGCATATGTACCTTGTTGTTGCCAATTCTCGAGCCCATGTAGCACCCACCCCCCTTTTCCAATTACTCTTCTCCCATGTAGTGGCCAAACATAATTGCAAACATAATTGCCTCCCGCATCAGTCTAATTGCCTAATTGAGTAATTGCTACAATGCTTATTCCTAATTGCCAGTCTACCACGGCTACTACTATTTATTAATCACATTGCACTGCTACAGTGCTGCTATGACCAATCAGTAATTACTACTGCTACAGTCCCAGTAATGCAGTTCTACTGGTACAGTGCTGCTGCTACAGTCAGCCCGTTTAAGAAAAAGGGCCGCAGGCGAACAGGGGGTTAGGGATTCCCTCCCCTGTTCTCCACCATCCGGCGGCGCGTGCGCACGTGGAAAGCACGAAGCGGGCCGGGAGGGAGGGGGAGGCCGGGTTGCCGCTGGGAGGGGGGTGCGGGGAGAAGGGAGGGAGAGGCGGGGAGAAGGGAGGGGGTGGAGGCCGGCAGGGAGGGGGAGCCAGGAAGGGAGGGGCACCGGCGAGGAGGTGGAGGTGGATGCCGGGAGGGAGGGGATGGGGCAAACCTGGAGCGGAGAGGGCGACGCCGAGACGGGGATGGAGGCGGGACGGTGGCCGCGCAGATCCACCATAGCCGGAGCGGCAAGATGGAGACGTCGCCGCCTCCTAGGGTTCCAGGTGAGTCTTCGCCCTCTGGCCTCTCCTCTTTCCTCTGGGCTTCGGTCGCTTGGTATAGTTGCGGACAAGGCCAGTCCATCACTTTCGGCTTTGGCGCTCCTCCTCTGCTAAGGCGTCGCCTCAAGCAGTCCCGACGCCATAGCGATGCCTTAGCGACACCTTAGCGACGCCTTCGTCATAAGGCGGACGCCATAGGCCGTCTTGGCAAGGCGGGCCGACACCACAACCCTCAGCCGCGCCTTATTGCTTAAGCGACGCCTAAGCGACACCTTGATAAGCCTGATTTTTGGTAATATAAAGTAATCAGTAGAAGAAATAGGATGGTTGGAGATCAGAGAATAGGATATAGAAGAGAGAAGAGTGAGGGTCCCCCAATACGATAGAAAAGAGACAAGGCCACGGGAGGGGTTTTGGGAGATGGGGGGTGGTTGGCGATTTGAAATTTTAGCACGGAAATTGTTCTTGAAATGCATATCCTGGCTATACTAGGCCGTGGTACACTGCAAAGCACCGACACGTCTGGAAGGTGTCGTGTCCGTGTCGGACACCGTGTCGGACACGGACACGGCTCGGACACGTATTCCAGGCGTGTCGGAAATTTGCGTCATGAAAATAAATAAAAACAAATTCGGACACGTATCGGACACGTTTGGCCGCGTGTCGGACACGTATTGGACCATTCATTCGGCCCATTCATCGGCCCATTCATTCGGCCTATCTCCCATCCTAACCCTACCTCTCCTCTCCAGCTCTCCCCCTGTCCCCCATCCCCATCTCACTCCCGTCTCCTGCGGGCCGCAGCCACCCTAGCGCCGCCCCGCTGCGCTGCGCCGCCCCGACCCCGACGCTGCTGCGTCTTTGCTCCTGCGCCGACGCTGTGTTGCTGCTCTCCTGCTGCCGACGCCGCTTTGCTCTGCGCCGATGCCGCTGGTCCTGTTCTGCTCCTCCCGGACGCCTGCTGCGGCTCCTCCACGCTCTCGCTGCAGCTCCTCCACAGCTCTCTGCTGCGGCTCCCGACGCCGCCTGCTTCTTGCCCCCGCTTGGTTGCAGATTGGACTTGCTTGGTAAGTGCTTGATCGCTTGTGCATCTTGGCATCTTGTGCATTCAATTATATATATATATATATATATATATATATATATATATATATATATACACCGTGTCCCGTGTCGCTATTTTTAGAAAATGGCGAATCCGTGTCCGATCGTGTCGTGTCCGACACGCGTGTCCGTGTCCGTGCATCCTAGGTGGTACACAAAAAGGATTCGGATATCTTGAGTTGAGGTCAGATTGGATTCCACATGTAATGTAATCGGTAAAAGTTAACCCAAGTTACATTTAAGTCCATAGGGCCCACTCAATAAAATCAGTAATCCTAGTTGTGTAGAAAGAACTTAAAATGTACTGCATGATTTGCGCATTTGTATTGCATGTGAAAGACATGATTCACCCAATTTACTTTACCTACTCTAAACTACAGATTGAGGCACAGATAACAGAATAACAGACATGCCAACTGAACAGATCCACGATAGTTGAAAGTTCAATCTAACCAAATCAATCTGGTCAAATTTACAGGCACTGATCTTTACTTGATCGAATAGCCTCATGCTACTCTATGCACAGATCCTCGCAAGATTTAGCGACAATAGATCGAACGCGACCAATCTAAACAAAGTAGCGGTAAATCGCATCAAGAAAAGCATAAGCATCCAAAGTTAGGTAGGCAGTGAGCGCATCGGGAAGACTGAAAACCTTGCATCTCCTTGGCGACCTTGGCCTGCATGTCGCGGAGGGCGGCGGCCTCCTCCTCCATCTCCTTCAGCCTGCGCTTCATCTCGTCGAGCTCCTGCAGCTGCGAGAACCAACAGGGTCAGGGACTCAGACCTAGGGTTAGGGTTTAGCGCGGAGACAGGGGGATCAAGGGGTTTACCTTTGCCGCGTCGTCTCCGCCGGGGGTCATGTCGACTTCGGCGCCGTCCATGTCGCCGTCCACCGGGATCTCCTGGCCGTACACCTCGTGCTCCTCCTCGTCCATGGCGGTGCGCTGCGTGGTCTCTTCGATCCAATCCGGTTTGGTCGCCGTGGTGCGAGGTTTAGTAAGGGGTGGGTGGGTCCAAGCTAGGCTGGATTTTTTATTGGACTTATGGGCCTCAGCTCATGTGAGGCTTTGTTGAGGCTCATGTGAGGCTTTGTTGACACAGACTGGGCTGGATGTTTCGTTGGGCCTGTCGATTTCGGGCCATCCGATTCGACTACACGTGTATGTATCCCTCGTATTCGTGCGGTCCACGAGAAGACCTGGTGGTGGGTCCATCCCATCGGAAAACTAAAAGCTGCATTCCCGCGCCTTCTGGAATGTTCCGGTTGCACTTGCAGGGGCGCCTTCCCGAACGTTCTAAATTCTTCCCCAAGCTCCGCTGTCTACATATAGCTTCCTCCCCAGTCTCCGCTGCTCGGCGTCAATATCACCGCAAGAATCCAGAAACAGCTGACCAACACACGAACAGAGAGAGAGAGAGAGGGAGGGATGTTAGAATGATCTCGGGGCATTTGGTCAGGCATTTGGCCCAATGGCCAAATGCCCACCCCTCCGATCGCGCCCTGATCGGGGGCGCCCAGCCCAAGATGGCTGGTGGGCCCCTGTCGTCAGCGCTATAAAGAGAGATGGGGGGCCGGGGCGGCACTGAACACGAAGTTGACCGCGCCGCCGCCACTAACCCTAGCCGATACAAACCCTAATCCGATCTAAGGAGGGTGCGCTCAAGCGACGGGAAGTACCACCAGGGATCTCGCCTCCGCTCGGGACACGCCACCGCCGTGGAGCCTCGGACCTCTCCACCGACCATCGCTCTCAAGAACGATCCGCGATGGCCAACCCTACCTCATCTACGCACGACGGTAATCCCTCTCTCTCTCTATCACTCTCGGACCCGATCCAAAACCAAGAACCCCAGATCCAGAGAGATCAAAAGAACCGACACTAACAATGGTATCAGAGCCTCAACGGCAAAGATCCAAAAGAAAAGAATCGAAACCCAAGAACCCTAGAACTCCAGATCTAAAACATCGGGTCTTACCTGGAGTAGGGGAGGGTCGGGCGAGCCATGGACTCGCCGGGGCTCCAAAGCGGCCCGGGATCTCGGAAGATCGGCCGAGGGTTCCCGCGATCTGGACCCGCGCGTCAACGGAGGCCGAGCCGCCGACACGGTGCCGCTCGGCGGCGCGCGCTCCTCTCGGGGCGCGCGCGCCGGCGGTAGGCTCATGGCGGCGGCGGTTCCTCAGTTTCTCTCCGCTGCGCTCCGTCGAGTCGCCTCGGTTTTTCCGTAGCGAGAGAAGGGAAACGAAGAATCGTTTAGGGTTTTGGCGACGCCGCGGAGGTCGCCGTTTTGTTCGGCCGAAAACCGCGGTCTGCGTCGGATCGATCGAGCGGCTCGGATCGAGCGAAGTCGCGAGCGCTTGGCGCGCATGTTCTTCGCGGCCCGAGCCCGGATGCGACTGCGGCGCGGCGCGGCGGCGATGGCGGCGTGGCGGCGAGCAGTCGCCGTGGGCGTGGGCAGTATCTGGCCGAAATGCCGGTTTTACAATCATCGGCGGTTATGAACAGTAAAATCCCGAAATTGATTTTAATTATTACCAGAAGTATTATTTGGATGATTTTAATAGAAAATTGAATAAAATCTCTGTAAAATTTTGCACCAACGTGTTATTATTTTCAGAGATTAAATGTGTACAGTATAATGCTTCTGAATAATTAATTATTTTAGAATAATTACAGTTTCCGCTGCAAAAGTTAATGTTGATTCAATGTTGATTAATTCTTTTTAATTAAATTCGAACCAACGAGAGAATTTAATTTTTAAGAATTTATTGTGAATTATGATATTGTTATTTTCTGACTAAAGTTGATAATAACAGTATTATAATTTTAATTGATGTTTTTTTATGCATTGTTTCTATTTCTGCCCAACGGTGATATAGTTTTAATGTATAGATAAAATTGATTTAATTGTATGTCGTATTTTTTGACCAACGTTGGAAATAAGGCATATAATTTTCATGTTTCGTTCTCACTTTATTTGAACTAAATTTTCAGGAGGATACAACTTGATGGGTTGTATCAGAGAGATCCCCACTCTCAAAGGAGATAATTATGGAGAGTGGAAGAAAAAGATAGACTTAGCGTTTATCTTAGCTGAGGTGGACTGGGTCCTCACTACAGCACGACCCACTGAGCCTATGGCACCAGTGAGGGATCAAAATGAGGATGATACTGCTTGGCAGAAAAGACAGAGAGATCATGCTCCCTTACAGATATCTTATGACCTAGAGCATAAGAAATGAACCACAGCCAACAAGAAATGTATGGTCGTGATAAAGAATACGATTGAGCTCGCAATTGTGGGCTCAATCATGATCGTGACACCGCTCACGAATACCTTGATAAAATAAAGAGTCGGTTCTTGGCTCTTCAAAGACATATGCTACGGTGATTAAGCAGCTTGTGACAGAAAGATATTCTGGTGGTGGCAGTGGAATAAGAGAACACATATTAAGGATGAGCAACTTGGCATCCAAGCTTAAACCAATGGATTTGGCACTCAAGGATGAGTTCCTTATTCACTTGATTTTTGCTTCATTGCGTAAAAGTTTGACACTTTGTTGTCAATTACAACATGCGACCGATAAATGGGACTTAGAAAAGTGCATAGCTATGTGTGTTCAAGAGGAGGAAAGAATTAAATCCTCACATGGTGGATCTATCAACTATGTGAAGGATAACAAGAAAAAGCACTTCAACAATGACCTCCTTCTCAAGGAACAAGGAAAAGCCTCATCCATCGGCCTCAACAGAATAAATTTCTTTGTAGACAAAGATCGGTGTCTTCATCAAAGAAGACCGGACACTACAAGAAGAAGCATCACGATTACTTAAAGATGATAATGGCAAAGAAAGGTGAGAACATTATTACCTTCATAAATGAATGCTTGTATGTGCAATATTCAAATCCACTTGGTGGATTGACTCAGAACAACTGTTCATGTTGCTAATTCCTTACAGGGATTCCGTTCGACGAGGACTACGCAAAGAAACGAAAGATGCATTAAAGTCGCAAATGGAGTCCAAGCAGAAGTTGAAGCCGTTGGCGATCTTTCATTAGAGTTAGCTAATGGCTCCAATCTTTTACTTAGAGATGTTCTTTTTGTTCCCTCTTTACAGAGGAATTTGATTAGTGTTTCCAACTTGGACAAAGATGGTTATGATTGTAATTTTGGAAATGGCAAGTGCGAAATAATATTTAATAAAGAATGTGTTGGCCTTGCCATATTACAAAATGAGCTTTATTTGTTATCATTGTGTGATGATGTGAATGTCGTATGCGATAATGGGAACGTCGCGTGCGAGAAAGTGATTGAATCCTCGTCTACGAATGTAAACAGAAAACGAAAGAGAACTCATAATGAATCGTCGAAATTATGGCACTGTCGTTTAGGCCATATTTCGAGGGGGAGAATAGAAAGACTAGTTAAGAATGAAATTCTTCCTCTATTAGAGTTCTCAGACTTAGAACAATGCAGAGAATGCATTAAAGGAAAATATGTAAAGAAAATTAAAAAAGGCGCAAAAAGAAGCACAGGAGTTCTACAAATTGTTCACACAGACATTTGTGGTCCTTTTCCTGTGAAAAGTGTGGATGGTTATGACTCGTTCATAACATTCACAGATGACTACTCCCGTTATGGATACATTTATCCAATCAAAAAAAGAAATGAAGCCTTGGATAAATTCAAGATATTTAAGGCTGAAGTTGAAAACCAACACGATTTAAAGATTAAGATAGTTCGATCTGATCGTGGGGGGGAGTACTACGGTCGACATACCCCATATGGACAAGTTCTGGACCTTTGCGAGGTTCTTACAGAAAATGGCATAGTAGCCCAGTATTCTACACCGAGCGAACCTCAGCAAAATGGAGTAGCTGAAAGACGCAACCGTACCCTGATGGATATGGTGCGAAGCATGATGAGCTACTCCACACTCCCATTGAGTTTATGGATGGAGGCGTTAAAAACCGCCATTCATATTCTCAATAGAGTGCCTAGTAAGTCGGTGCCCAAAACACCGTGCACGAGTTGTGGGCGGGAAGAGTTCCTCACTAAACCACTTACGTGTGTGGGGAGTCCTGCTTGAGGCTAAAGTATTTAACCCAAACCTTGGGAAGCTAGATCCAAAAGCGATGAAGTTGCCATTTCATTGGCTACCACGAAAAGTCAAAAGGTTTTCGTTTCTCTTGTCCGACAGGATATACAAAGTTTGTAGAAACGAGACACGCTGTCTTCTTAGAGGATGAAATGATGAGGGGAGCATGGTAGCTCGAGAGTTTGATCTTGAAGAGAAGCGGTATTTGTGCCCACTCCGATGATTCAAGAGCCACTCTTCTCACTACTGCTTTGTCATTGCACCGAAGCGGTACAAGATCTTGTGGTGCCAAGACTGTTATTGTTCCTCCCTGTGGCAACAATGAATGAGAATGAGGAACTGTTCTTGAGATCCTATAGAACCCATTGCCACAAATGAAGGGAGCAACAAAGACCTCAAGCAGAAGATGTACCAAATGTGGAGGCCCCGAGGAGGTCTCAAAGAGTAAAAGATCACTATTTCGATGATTATCAGTTTATCATACAGAGGAATTTCAAATGGAGGATGACCCCACCTCATTTGAAGAAGCCATGAGAAGCGAAAATTCCTCAAAATGGCTTGAAGCCATGGAAGAGGAAATGAGGTCCATGAAGACTAATAAAGTCTGGGACTTGGAAATTATTCCTAAAGGAGCCAAAACAGTAGGCTGTAAATGGGTCTACAAGACAAAGCTTGACTCCCAAGGGAATGTAGAAAGATACAAAGTGCGACTTGTGGCAAAAGGCTTTACGCAAAGAGAAGGGATTGATTACAATGAGACCTTTTCTCCAGTCTCCTGTAAAGATTCCTTCAGAATCATAATGGCATTAGTAGCACATTATGATTTAGAGTTACATCAGATGGATGTAAAGACGGCATTTCTTAATGGGGATTTGGAGGAAAATGTTTACATGGCACAACCGAAAGGTTTTGTCATGGAAGGAAATGAAAGAATGGGATGCCACCTAAAGAAATCGATTTATGGGTTAAAGCAAGCTTCAAGACAGTGGTACTTGAAGTTTGACAGTACAATAAGAAAATTTGGGTTTAAAGAGAATGTAGAGGACAACTGTGTCTATACAAAGTTTAAAGATGGGAAATTTATCTTCCTAATCCTGTATGTGGATGATATCCTACTAGCTAGTAGTGATGTCAGTCTGCTACTGGAGACAAAGAAGTTTTTGTCCTCAAACATTGATATGAAAGATCTTGGTGAAGCTTCGTTCGTTTTAGGGATCGAAATTCACCGGGATAGAAACAAAGGGATATTGGGACTATCACAAAAGACATACATAGAGAAAGTCTTAAAGAAATTTGGGATGCATAAATGTAGTCCTTCACCTGCACCTATAGTCAAGGGCGACAGATATGGGGATTTTCAATGCCCCAGGAACCAGTATGAGATCGATCAAATGAAAGCGGTTCCATATGCTTCAGCTGTCGGAAGCTTAAAGTATGCTCAAGTGTGCACACGCCCTGACTTAGCTTTTGTTACCGGGTTACTTGGCAGATTCCAGAGCAATCCTGGAATAGAACATTGGAAATTGATAAAGAAAGTCTTACGTTATTTGCAAGGAACAAAAGGCCTCATGATGACATACGAAAGATCGATTTACTCCATATAGTGGGGTATCTGATTCGATTTTGCGGAGATGATAGAAAGTCGACATCTGGATATGTGTTCACTCTAGCTGGAGGAGCTATATCGTGGAAAAGCTCAAAGCAAACCGTCACTACATCGTCCACAATGTATGCCGAGTTTGTAGCATGTTATGAGGCTACGGGCGGTGAACGGCTTAAGAAGTTCATACCGGTTTAAAAGTGGTTGACGACATCAATAGACCACTTAAGTTGTCTGCGATAATGAACCCGATAATGTATGCCCACAACAATAAGTCAAGTGGTGCTGCCAAACACATTGACATAAAGTACTATGTTGTGAAAGATAAAGTTCGGGATCAAATTATAAGTCTTGAGCATATAAGTACCGCAAAGATGTTAGCGGATCCGCTTACTAAAGGCTTACCACCCAACGTGTTCAGAGAACATATAGCCGGCATGGGTTTAAGGGAAAGCCTATGAATCCTGGACTAAAAGATGGTCCAAAAGATTAAAGTAACTATTTCAGAACAATGAGGTGTATTGTAGCTGTTGAATCTATCGGCAATTGACCGTGACGATGAGACATGTTCTATGCACTAATCTGTGACGGAATGAGTAAAGTCAAAAGCAATTAAAGATAAAGTATAGAGTGAGATCAAGGGGGAGAATGTTAGAATGATCTCGGTGCATTTGGCCCAACGGCCAAATGCCCACCCCTCCGATCGCGCCCTGATCGGGGGCACCCAGCCCAAGATGGCTGGTGGGCCCCTGTCGCCAGCGCTATAAAGAGAGGTGGAGGGCCGGGGCGGCACTGAACACGAAGTTGACCGCGCCGCCGCCACTAACCCTAGCCGATACAAACCCTAATCCGATCTAAGGAGGGTGCGCTCAAGCGACGGGAAGTACCACCAGGGATCTCGCCTCCGCTCGGGACACGCCACCGCCGTAGAGCCTCGGACCTCTCCACCGACCATCGCTCTCAAGGACGATCCGCGATGGTCAACCCTACCTCATCTACGCACGACGGTAATCCCTCTCTCTCTCGGTCACTCTCGGACCCGATCCAAAACCAAGAACCCCAGATCCAGAGAGATCAAAAGAACCGACACTAACAAGGGAGTCATGGCTTCTATTGTGGCTTCCAAGAGGATCCCGCTGGTGCGCGCTGCGGAGAAGTTCCTGGCCGCGTCGTCTGCCCCCGATGTCTCCGCTGCTCTCAGGTCGGTGGCCGTCGCCGGCGGCGTCCACGGCTTCATAACACCGTGCGCCGCTCCGCGCCTACTGAGTCGGACGATGACAGCAGGCGCGAGTACGACGGCCACCGCCGCGCGCGCGACATCGCCGTGCCCAGCTTCTTCTCAGGTAGTCGTCATCTCGCAGACTCGCACCATGTCTAACTCATTCGCTCCATTTCTCACTTGCACCAATGGATCCAGTTCCAAATGCAGTAGAATGCGTGGCAGAGAGCTAATATGGCAACACTAACTGTCTAACTTCTCTTTGTCCCAATATGTATCCAGATGTGTTTCGTGATCCGTTCAGTGCGCCGCAGAGCCTCGACCGCCTGCTGCGTCTGATGGACGACTTGGCGGCGCCCGGCCGTGCCGCTCCGCTGCGCCGCGGGTGGAGCGCGAAGGAGGAGGACGAGGCGCTCCACCTGAGGGTGGACATGCCGGGCCTGGGGAAGGAGCACGTCAAGGTGTGGGCCGAGCAGAACAGCCTGGTCATCAAGGGCGAGGGCGAGAAGGACTCCGAGGAGGAGGAGGCTGCTCCCCCGAGGTACAGCGGCCGCATCGAGCTCGCGCCGGAGGTGTACAGGATGGACAAGATCAAGGCCGAGATGAAGAACGGCGTGCTCAGGGTGGTCGTACCCAAGGTCAAGGAGGAGCAGCGCAGGGACGTCCTCCAGGTCAACGTCGAGTAGGAACTCAAACTGCGCGTCGCACGAAACAACAAACTCTCTTGTGTTATCACATAAGCAGTTAAGCGTGGTGTGTCAAATAATTTCTCTTTTTTTTTTTTTCAGTTTTGCTAGTTTGTTGATCTGGTACTACTAGATTTCGTTCGTATTGCAACAACGCAACGGGCAAAGGTAATCCGACCCTATCTCAAGTTCCGGCGTCCGTATCAAACACGTAATCGAACTAGTCTCGCTACTTCCGCGCGGCACAAATAGACGAACCGAGCGCGCGCGTGTGCACGTGCACGAAGACTCCGCGCAGATCACAAGAACCACCTCCTTGTTCCGGCGCCGCTGACCGAGCCGAGCAAGACGCACGCCATGGCGCAACCGCCGGAGAGGTATCCAGTGGAGGAAGCAAAAGCCGCCGTCTCCTTCCTGAGAGATGCCAGGGTCCGCTTCGCGTCGCATCCGTCCGTCCACACGGAGTTCTACGCCCTCCTCACGGCCTTCGGAAAGGGCGAGATCACCGACGTCCGCGCCGTCATGACCCGCGCGGAGGCGCTCCTCCAGGGCCAGCCCGACCTCATCGCTCGCTTCAACGCCTTCCTCGGACCCAAGCCCAAAATCGAGCTCACCGACGAAGACATTACTGCGGCAAAGCAGCGCAGCAGGAAAGATGACCACTGCAGCACGCCCGTCACCGCCGGCCGTGCCGGCGCGCGGGACGACTCGTTCGACAAAGCCTTGCTGTTCTTACAGCGGGTGAAGCACACGGACGCCGAGCTTTACGACAGAGTCCTCGCAGAGCTATCCTACGTGGAGATGGAGGGAAGGATGGACGCTCATCAAGTCTATGCACGGGCCGAAGAAATTTTCGGCCAGGCACATAGCGACCTGCTCCTCGGTTTCGCCGAGTTCCTTCCAGCGGAGCACAACCCGCCACCAAGTAGTGCAGAAGAGGAGCCGGAAGAGCATTGCCGGACATCGAAGCGCAAGCCCGCCCCTAGCGCGATCGCAGACGACGTTCCCAGCAAGCCGAGCAGGGCCAAGAAACCCCGCGTCGACGACCGCAAGAACCGGCGAGCCCTCATCGGCGGCTCGGAGAGAGGCACAAGTGGAGGCGCTACAGCGCAGGACGACGACGACGACGTCGTGGTGTTCAGGAAGCCGTGGGAGTTTGAGACTGAGTACTCCAAGCTGGTGGCCACGACAAGACAGGTGGAGAGACTGCAGAGAGAACGCGCTCAAGGTGCCTCGTCGTCGGGCTCCCGTAGGCGGCGTGCCTTCGAGGATCTCTTCCCTAGCCGCGAGTGCCGACAATATCTCGAGGACATGTACAGCCATGGGTGGAAACCGATACAGGAGGCGCTCGAGGACGGCGAGCGCACCGACCTAGCGTTGGCGACGATAATGCGTAGACTGAAGGAGAAGGAGGACGTGGCCGTGGGGAGGCAATGGCCCGGCGGGATGCCGCTCGCGTTCACGACAGATTGAAGAAGCTTGTCATGGACCAGGTGCGCGCTGCTCGCCGTGAACCAACGGCATCAGAGGCAGCACGGCGATCGCCGTGACCCGCGTGCGCGCTCGGCCAGCAAGTCGTGAACGGCTTCTGCGCGGTGACGTACGATTCGAGGAGGCTCGAGTTTTAAACGGCGATTGAGCAATGTATCTGGCATGAACTCTGTCTGATTCAGTGCTCCGAGTGTTGAAGTGTTATTTCCTTTCTTATTCAGTTTGTTGTGTACATGCATTTCATTTTTTTTTTCTTCCATTGGCGGCATGTGTACCGCTCGACAGAAATACTGTCCCGATGAAGAGCGAGAATTGTAATTGATTTAAGGATTACATTTGTTTCGATTAGTTTATAATCTCGGTCTTGATGTAACATGATATGTTTTTTTGTGATTTTCTATTAAAAATAGTAGAAAATGATATATATCATCGAGTGCTGCTGACCGCACTATACCATTGAAAATTTCATTAAAAAAATCAAGCAAGTTTCACGTGAGCTCAGAAGGTTTCAAGCAAAAGTTTCATCAGGTTACAACAGTTTCAAAAGAAATTTATGGAAGTTTCGTAGAACCAATGGTATATGAGGTTTCAAGCAAGTTTTATATGGAGTTCCACACGTTTCAAAAATGTTTCTTGCAAGTTTTAGGGGGAGTGTTGCACGTTTCAAAAGTTTCAAGCAAGTTTTGTTTGGGTTTCACAAGTTTCAAGAACATTTCATCCTTGTTACCGCAAATTTTAGGTAAGTATCAAATAGTTTCACTCATGTTTTAGCAAGTTTCATATGTTTTCAGTAAGTTTCATGCACGTTTCATCAAAAAAAAAACCTCATAGGTTTCAACAAAATTTCAATGTATTTCAATCAAAACATCAACAACTCATGAAGAAATTCACTGGAAAATAACAAGTTTCGATTTTGGATCTCAAGTCAAATTCGAGTGACCCGGAGATGAAGCCAACTGCTCGCCGCCTACCGGCTAAAGGGACGACTCGTGGCCACCGTCGCTGCCCACTTGGATGCTCCGCTACTCCGCTGCGAGCTGCTACTCTCTTCTACATACAAACACTTTTTTTTTTTTTTTGAAGACAGTCATAAGTACAATTACCCCTTAAGATTAAAATAGAATATGTTTTTTGTAAACTCATGTTTAGCTGTAGTCGTGCAAACTTTCTACGCACGCAACATATAAGGGAATACATGGATCAAATTTGGAGGAACTAAATGGCTTTCTAAAAAAATCACTTCACGTATTAGAAAATTATTTGTCTTGGTAAGCACGGATCATGCTCTAATTGCAACAACAAAAAAATGATCCATCTATCTCTTATCCAATGGCGCGGATACATAATTGCAACTAGGAATGGGTTTAAAACAATTAGTCTTTAAATTGTTTTTAAGTCTTGTTTGGAATGCAATAATTGTTCCTATCATTTTGCAAAGGGGTAGGAAGGCAAACTGACGTACCACTCATCCATTATTTTTTGATTAGTACATATAAAACTTTAAACTTTTATAGGGGTTGGAATAGCTAGATCACCCACGCGAACACATATTCGATTTATTCCACGTATCCAATTTTGCGTGCGTTTCCATATTGTAAGTTTGTAAGAAACGACTTTTGTTCGGCACGCCACCATCTTCCTTCCTCGCCCCTCCGTGCGCTTCTCCAGTTCTCCGGAGACAAAAAAGATCTCCCAGACACCACCCCACCTCCGCCCACGCGGCCACGCGAAAGCCGCGGCACGGAGAAGCTTCCGAGCCGGTCCGACTTCACCACCACCACCACCTCCGCTTCGCCCACCTCTCTTCCCACTCCTCCCCCGGCCGGCGCCGGCGGGGCGAAGCGGAGGGCGGTGAGATGTGGGTGTTCTACCTGATAGCGCTGCCCCTGACGCTGGGCATGGTCACCGTCACGCTGCGCTACTTCGCCGGCCCGGGCGTGCCGCGCTATGTCATCGCCACCGTTGGCTACGCCTGGTTCTGCTCCCTCTCCTTCATCATCCTCGTCCCCGCCGACATCTGGACGGTCAGATCTCTCATGCCTCTCGGTCCCCCCTTCTCCCCTCCCACTCGATTACGATCCTCGCCGTGTCCCGGATCCCCCGGTTTCGCCGTCGGTGCGGTTAGATCCGCCCCGGACTGAGCTAATTTCGTGTTTTAGTTTTGCGCCAATTAGGCTGTATGAACGGATAGAGACCGAAATTTAACTGGGAAGCGTGTTAGGGCTTGGGGTTTGGGGCGCTTGAGGATAGAATTATTGGCGAGTCATGCATTTGAGTTGTTGCTTCTTCGCGGAATGAGGTCGGTGTAAATAGGATCACACCTGGCGTTCATCAGAGAGGCCGCCGGTACATTACGTAGTTCTTACTAATGCAGCAGACAATGAATCCGAGGCAAATTGGCACCACAGGAGAAGTGCGCATGGCCTACCCGACCCCAATTAACAAGTCCCCCTCTGCACTATTTGACCCCTCACAGCTAGTCGCCGTGGTTATCATCTGTAGTCCTGCCGCCACGCCACATCTTCGATCAACATATTCCACTGTTCGTTGACCCAATAAATCATCAATTCACACATGCAATTCACCACATTGCTAGGTTCAGACAGCTTGAGACTCTCAAGTCTCAAGTATGTTCTGTTGAAAATAGGGCTCCTTCCAATTTCGATTGTAGAAACTTGAAGACTAGCGCAGCACATACAAAATGGGGAAAAAAAAATACCCGCACAGCATCCCTCTAGTTGAGGGTTTACAACAGATCACCCAACTCCAACAAGCAGCAACATCTAACACAAAGAAACTAAGAACCCAGCGATGGGATTACAAATTAACCTGGCATAACAAATCCATTAACTTCTTCAGAATAAACATTTAAGCTTCGCAAACATCTTCAGCGTGAACGCTATGGAAGCATTGGTGTTGACTGTTGACCTCCTCTCTGTACCTACAGAAAGGCCAAGCATGAACTTGATTCATTCCACCAGCCATATAGATCAGGTGCAGTGGAAATGTTTAGAAACCTGGTTTTATCTTTCGCTATTGACAGACCCCATGTTAACTACCTTAGCATGTCTTAATATCTAGTAGATACATGTCCCATCGATTCAATGCTCATTTAGGGTATTAATCACGTACTACCTATACTATACTGCCTCGCATACATGTCAGATGTTTTCATCTGTATGACCAAACCTGACGCCCATGAAATGGAATAATCTTGCCATCTAGCCTTTTTATTTAAAACGTAGGTTTAGGTGCAAGTCAACTCATGATGTTCATATGTTTACAAATTGCAACTCCCAACAATATTTCTAGAAGTTACAACTCCCAACAAATTGACATATATATCCATTCAATAAATATTGCAGTCGCTATAGGGCAAACTTTATTCATGCACTGGGCGAAAACGGTCTTCATCTATTCATTTGGTGTAAACTCTTACATCATCTCACTTGCAGACATTAACTGGCCGTGAGAAGGGTGGCATCGGATTCTTTTGGAGCTGGTCATATTGGAGCACATTTATCCTAACATGGTATGCCACTATATAATTATTTAAATGTCTTGCTTAGCTTTCCCCATGGTTACAATTTTCCTGATTCTTAGTGGCATCTACAACAACTATTGATGTATATATCCTTGCATAATATATGTTTCTTAGATCAAGATGTCAGTAATATCTCAAACTGCAAAATTTCTTTCTTTTTGTTTGCTTCTTCCTCAGATGGCAGAGCAGTGATTCAGCAAAGTACTCTTTTGGCATCAACCAAACTCTTTTGGCTTTAACTAAACTAACTAGGTTCGTACTTGAAAAAAGAATCCTTGACTGTTACACTGCATGGTCTGAAAACAGCACAATGTGAAAAAATTCTGCCCTCTCATATGTGCTTGACGATTTCTATTAACTGTTTGGTCTTTCAAGGTACTTACGCTTCTGTTGTTCTTGTACGATTGCTTATCTAGCTGGACAGCCCAATGTCTTTTTGGGGTAGTAGTTTAGTTATACATTCACATTTGTTAGGATTTGCCAGAATAACTAAATTTGCATTGGATGCACTAGTGTTTATTCTTATCATTTGCAATGGTGTTTATATCTCTAAACCAGGCCTATGTTTATATCACTAAACAGGGCTGTAGTTCCTACCATTCAAGGCTATGAAGATGCTGGAGACTTCACTGTTAAAGAAAGGCTGAAAACTAGTATTCACATGAACCTTCTTTTTTATTCAATTGTGGGAGCTATTGGCCTCTTTGGACTCATACTGCTTTTAGTGATGCACAGAGCTTGGTATGTACCAATCTTCACTTGAGCTTGAATGTTCTGTGACCCATCTTACATGCAAATATGGCCTTGTGTAATGTCTTGGAAATTTTAATTGTCATTACAGCTTTTATTTAATGGTGTTGTTGCCAAACAAGTCATGAAATGTTTTTTGAAACATCTTTCTGACATTTCAACACGGAAAAGCTATGCAAGCATTATGACTAGGCTAGAGTCATGTTTGGTTTGTAAAGAAAAACAATATGATTATTACTACTGACAAAATACTACCTTCATTCCGAATAAACGTTTGTTTTGCTTTGAGTCCTTGAAAAATTATTTCTTCAGAAAATGGCTGTCATTTAAACTTTTATCATGTAGAGTCTTGACTCATGATCTGGAATAAATATTGACTCATGACCTGGAATAAATGTTTTTGACAGGGATGGTGGTATTGTGGGCTTTGCAATGGCATGCTCAAATACCTTTGGACTGGTGACTGGTGCTTTTCTTCTTGGTTTTGGGTTGAGTGAAATTCCGAGAAACATTTGGAGAAATGCAGACTGGACTCACAGCCAAAAAGTACTTTCTCATAGAGTTGCAAAAATGGCTGTAAAGCTTGATAATGCTCATCAAGAATATTCAAATGCAATTGTTGTAAGGATTTTCTATATTCTATAAATGATAATTTTCATACTCATTGCAATTTGCTGAAGCATTCTTCCTTTTCCAGGTTGCTCAAGCCACTTCGAATCAAATGTCAAAGCGTGACCTTTTAAGGCCTTACATGGATATTATTGACAAAATGTTGGCTCAAATGGTACCAATGCAATCAGGAGTAATATACTTAAAGTTGAATTAAAAATATTGCAGTGTACACAATAACTTGTGATTTTATGTCCATGTCAGCTGCGGGACGATCCATCTTTCAAGCCTTCTGGTGGCAGATTAGGCCAAAATGATATGGACTATGATACAGATGATAAATCTATGGCGACACTTCGACGTCAACTTAGGAGGGCCCATGAGGAGTACTACAGGTGTAAAAGGTATTATGCGAAAACCACTAGATGATAATAATACTCTTCATATTCCTTTTAGTAAGTTGAGTATGACCAGTGAAATTTTGGATGGAAATTTGAAAGGTAATAAATTTTAGTGTGTTGAACAAACAACATTGAAGGTGTTGCTGTCGCTGCCATATTTAACTGCTAATATTAACTTTATTGTTTTGATTGTACAGTGAATATATGACTTATGTTATGGAAGCTCTCGAACTAGAAGACACCATTAAAAATTATGAACGGCGTGATGCTAATGGATGGTGAGTTCATTGGTTTTTTAGTTATTGGAAATCAATTCTGCAGGTTCATTGTTGAAAAATTGTTATGTACACCAGGAGTATTTCAATCTTGACAAAATAGCAGTTACAACTTTACTGAACTATCGTATAGGCACTGTAATGAATCCTTTTGTTCCATTCAATTTTGTTTTCATAATAATTTGTTTTGGGATACCTTTTTTTTTGTATTGTAATGCTGCACAACGTTACAGCAATTTGATAAATCTGTCAAGTAAGTGGTGTTATGTGGTTTGTTATCAAGCTGAAGGAGGTTTTAATGGGCTGGTTAAACAGAAGAAAAAAAAAACTTGTTTACAAACAGAACTGCTAATTGTTCCACAAAAGTTTGGCTACAATAGTCCATTGGTGGTTACTCCATGAGTGATACTGACCAAGAATACTGATTGGTGGGCTGACTAATCACGTTACCATTGTAGATGCTTGTGCTTGTCAACATGAGCTGTAAAATTGGCTTTAGTAATTTGCTTGAGAAAACTTGATCGATATGTACTTCAAACTCGTTATAGTATTATACTAGTCTGAAATCCTTTTGAGAGATCCAACCACAAATGGTATCAATTTTTTTTCTTAAACAGGAAATATGTATCGAGTTTTAGGGGATGTCGATCAGGCACACTGGGATCCCTTTTGGACACTATGGGTATTTCTTCTGACCTTTACAAACTATTTTTATTGGCTTTGTTCTTGTATACTTACTAGTCAAAATTCCTTACAGTTCACTTCTGGATGAAATAATCAAAATTAGAAACATTTGACAGTGCAGAGACTCTTAATAAGTTCGAGTTAATGCCTATGGCTGGTCAATCATTGATGGAACTGACTCAGTGATGCTTTCTTGCATTATCAGAGTTCATTTGGCGCTGTATACTGAGAAAGCAGCTTCAGAAAGCATTTGCTGTTATTCTTGTCTGCATGTCGGCTGCCATACTGTTGGCCGAAGCCACTTTGCTGCCAAGTGGTGTTGATTTATCTCTATTTTCCATTCTTATAAAGTCTGTAGGAAGGCAAGAGGTTTTAGTCCAGGTAAGAAATTGGGTGCTTCATGTAAATACTAGGTACTTAAAAATGCATCTCTACCTTGCGTCCAAATTATAGACAAACCTTGTTACTTATGGCACTGACTACTTTTTTGCAATGCTTAATATATTGTGTTATTAGTGACAAGTTTGATAATTTGTTCACATAGGCCACTCCAATCCTGTGCATTTATCACTTATTAGTTAACACATGTTCACTGATATAAGTGAATATAATTACCAGATGACTCTAAGCATAAAAAACGCATGGAACCCCTTTCACTCTGTTGTCATTAGTTACATTTTATATAGGATAATTTTTCCTTCTTAAACAATGGAATGCCCTTATCCTGTCACCTGGTTGTACATTCATTGTCTAATATCAACCTTGTTCTGCTTTCAGATTTAGAAATTTTCTATTTGTTTACAGGTTGCTGCATTTGTCCCTTTGATGTATATGTGCATCTGCACATATTATTCACTATTTAAGATTGGGATGTTAATGTTTTATTCTCTGACTCCAAGCCAAACCAGTTCCGTCAGCTTGCTTATGATCTGCTCGTAAGTTTTCAATGTTTTGCTTATTTGATGCTTAATGTGCTTCTATTCCAAAGCTGTTCAACTCATTCTGGGATGTGCACCAAATGCTATTTTGAAGAATGGTTGCAAGATATGCACCTCCTATTTCTTATAACTTCCTGAATCTCATTCGCCTTGGTGGAAATGCTAAAACTACTTTTGAGAAGGTAATAGTTGTGACAGTTCTGCTGTATTATTTATGGCATATACTTTTTCTATGTGAAGGCGATAATAGTTAAGATTTAAAAAAGAAATGTTCCAAAGCTTTTCTCTTTTATTACTATGCTCACTGTTTATCAGATAAATAACTCCTAACTAACCGCTGAACAAATTATATGTTGTAGAGAATGGGGAACATTGATGACGCAGTTCCTTTCTTTGGAAGAGGCTTCAACAGGATCTATCCACTAATTATGGTTGTTTATACGCTACTAGTTGCTAGCAACTTCTTTGGACGTGTGATTGACTTTTTTGGAAGCTGGAAAAGGTTCAAGTTCCAGCGTGAAGAAGAGGATATGGATGGTTTTGATCCATCTGGAATTATTATTCTGCAAAAAGGTTAGGACTGCATAGATTTGTCTGTGGAGAATGGAGATATCCTTTCTTTCTCTTAAGCATATCGTTGCCTTCTTGTCCCGTCAGTTCTCTTGTTTTCTTATGCAAATGAAAGCTTATATGGCAGTGGTGAATAAACAGGGTCCTTAATCTAGATGGTTGGGGGCTTCTGGCTTTTATTGGAAATATGATTTATCTTATCATTATCATCAAACTTTTTGTATAATCACTGTGTAAATTGTGGGTGCAAATACTGCCTTTGGTTCTTTCGAAAGAATGGTCTGACTAAGTAATTTATGCACTTTTTTTTTCTGCAGAGAGATCTTGGATTGAACAAGGATGTAAAGTTGGTGAGCAGGTTATTCCATTGGCAAGAAATTTCAATGGTGGGAACACAGATATTGAATCTGGAAAGGTACCCTTGGTGCGTAGCATGCTTACTCCATTTTTCATGAGCTTTAATAAATCATTTGTCTTTGTACACTTTTCCAGGTTTATATTTGTCTTCGGCTGAATTTTATCTCGTTTTGTTGTTCCTAACTGGTATTTCTACTTTTCCATTATTTATCTTGTGTCATACACAGGTTGAAAATACAGTGGAGAGGAAAACAGGAGCAACTTCTTCCAGAGTTGACGGAAGAGTTGGTCAATCGAAATATGCCAACAATAGGGAAACTATTTCTAACAAGTATTCATCTATTAGAGAACAGAGTCGGCAGGCAGTGAAGCCAGTGAAGAAGGAGATTTCATCAAGATCTGTATCTTTGCTTGAAGTAGGAAATTCTGAACAGCAGTCCAATGCTGGTTTACCACCTGGCTCGTCTGCTGGAGTTTCCCAAACATGGGCTTCAATGAAGATTGGCTTTCAGAACTTCAAAGCGAATATGGGTTCCAAGAAGTTTATTCCTTTGCGCCAAGATCCAGGATTTGCTCCACACTTGAATGCCTCTTCGCCTGAATCTCTTGATGAAATCTTCCAAAGGTTAAAACGGCCCCCTGCGGATATGCCTGTGGATTACCTTGACGACGATGATGACAACACTGGAGACATGGATCCTCATTTCCAGGATCAATGAGATAGGTCGTGGTATTCTTTTAGAAGTTAGGATATGCAAACTCAGGAATTAAAAGATTTGGTAGGACTAGATGCAGAACAGAAGATACAGGATGTATAGATTAGATGATGGTTTTGGTGTGCTTCGCGGAAGCTCAGGACGTGCCCATCTGGAAAGCTCCAAACATGAAAGCGTGACATGATGACAGGCCCTGCAGAAAGGACAGCGGATTCTCCCAACAAGGGATCATGGGAATGTGAAACTTTTCTGCTTTACACGTACTATGCAGGTAATAGGCACTGTTGACATGTTTTTCCCATGTTAAATCTTAAATCTGTATTGGAGTGGTTATAACCTATTCAGACTCGGTGCCGACGAGTGTAAACTGTAAAGCCATGTATACGACACCATGAACGTGACGGGTAATGTGTCTTACAAAAATCTGACGAATCTAATGTATTAATTGAAAAAAGTGCACAAGTATTTGTGTGTTGCGGAACATCTGACTTGTATTATTTGGCGGTAACTTCACCGGTGCATGCTCTTTTACGCTGACCGGAGAAGTGGAGATATGCTGATTTTACTGTTGTTCTTTCATGTTTGGTTTTCGCATCGCAGAAGCACAGCCAAAATATACCGCATATACGTAGGAATAGAGAGAAAGCAAAAGTAAAGCCACTTCGTAGTGACATACACGTGCATATAAATCAAGGAAAAAAACATTTCCATTTGATACTAGTTTAACTAAAATTTAGAGCCTCTTTGAAAATTGAAATGCGGGAATTACATCGGATCCTGTATAAATTTTCCCGAAGTTTTGTGTTCCAAACAGGGCCATACACTGTAGTTTTTTTAAGATCGAGCCTTATACTATACCTGTTTTTTTTTTATGAAATCCCACTCAAACAATTCCATAGCGTGTTGAAGGATATATGGTATAATTTTGTTCCTGCCACTACTCCTTTGTGCAATATTGTTTCTACCATCCTACCTTTGTTCATTGCATTTTTGCCACTATTATGTCACTGTGTATTTCGTTTTTACCATTTCGTCAAGTTAACGGGTTTGACCATTATGAAATATGAAAAAAAAACATAAAATACCAGCATATTATAGGGATTATAAAAAAATACCAAAAAAGAGAATAACTTTTGAACAATGTTTTTTCTCTCGAAAAACTGACACTAGGAAAATGTCTCAAAACAATTACACTAGAGAAAACGTTTCAATCTTCCTCGATTTTTATGGAACACTGCTAAAAATTTTGATGTAAAACTTGTTTGCAATTTTAAAAATTTTCTTTAGAAATGGTCCATAATTTTTCTGTATTTTTTCAAAATAAATTCCTGATATGTTTGTATATTTCTTAACGGTCAAACTGTTGATTTGGCGGAAAATTAGATAGAGTGACATAAGTGAAATACGCACCGATGGAAGCATGACAAAAACGAAATGAACAAAATGAGGATGGCAGCAACAACAATGCACATATTTTTAATGTTGGGGACAAAATTTTCCCGCGCGTGTACAACTTTATGTTATTTCAGAGGTTCAGCTAGATATATATAGCGCGAAGTCAAGAAATTAATGGCGTGGCAAACAACAACATACATGAACTTCGGGGGTATATATAGTCAGGTTATTATAAACAACTTTTGTCATATACCGAAGCAAAAGCAAATAAAAGAATATCGATCAAGTATGTTATTTCCTTGAAATTTGGACAAAATATTGATATTAGCTAGGCTGGCTGGCCCTTCGACATTCAGCGTCCAGACCAAAACCAACAAACGAAATGAACCAAAAAATCAATACCCCACAAAAATTAGATTTAACAAGCAAGAGATCAAGAACAAACAAACATAGCGACCGACACACATCTGCGCATCACTGCTGCATGCATGGCGTGATCAGAATAGGATCCACTTGGCCCCGGTGCTCCTCTCGGCATCGAGCGTCTTGGAGTGCGCCAACGAGCACCCGCCCTTCTTGCCTCCTCCCCGCGTCGCATGCAGCAGCTTCGCCCAGAGGCTCGTCCTCCTCGCCCTCTCCCTCCTCCTCACCACGCCCACCACCTCGTCGCCGTCCACCACGACCCGCTCGTGCCTCATCAGGAGCGACAGCCTCGCGGCGCCGCACCTCATCTCCTGGTGGAACGCCGCCGCCCACGGGCTGGCAGACCCCGACGCCGACGACGCGCCGGTGGACCCCTCCGTGGAGGAGTACATCGTGGACGCCTCGGAGCAGGACGACGCCTCCTCCCCCTCCTCCGAATCCTTGCCGCCGCGCACGACGGACGGCAGCGACGCGGACAGCGAGAGGTGGGACAGCCGCTCCTGCAGGCAGAACGGGCAGACCCCCGCCCCCTGCCGGTGCCGCCGGTGCCGCCGGCACCGCGCGCCGTCCGCCTTGCACCACTTCTTGCCCATCACCATGCCATCAGGATTACCAGTTCATGTAAGATTATAAGTAGCAGATGCTGTTGTTGTGTGTGCGGTGCAGGCACGCGCGCGCGCGACGCATATAGATATATACGTGGGTGATAATCGCTCGCCGCGCGCGGGGAGTTTCGCCGATGTTGCATGCGAGCTGTGGTGGAGTTGCGATCCGGTTGGACTTTTTTTCGTGCTGTGGCTTGGTTGGCTGTGCACCTGTGCGGAGCTTGGCTGGGTCCGGGTTGGCGGCGCGCGCGCGCGCGGGGGGATTGAGCTGTAGCAGTACTAGCCATGCACGGCTTTGTTCTCTTTTTTATTTTTTACTTTTTAATCTTGTTTTTTCCTTTCTTTTTTCTTTCTAGCTTTGTAAAGAGATCTTTTTGGAAACTTCCGATCCTGGATCTGGGAATTTCGCTTCATTCCTGCCTTTTGTTGGGTTGCTTTCCGTTGATCTTACTGTGGGGGCCTGGTGTTTGTATTGGGTGTGTTTGTGTGCTGTTACACCTGCCGGCAGCGAGCGAGCATGCAACTGTTGTGTTGATTGATTACGTGATGGAGACAGAGTGCTGGAGAAACATATATAGGAAATAAACTTACGCTGTTAATATAGTTTTACGCTTTTGAGATTTTTTTTGAGACAAGGGGCTAGCTAATTGAACCAGCTTCTACTTGGGATTAGGAGCTAGCCCTAACTATAAACCAGTTTGTACACTTTTGCAAGTTTACATAATTTTGCTCATCTTAATTTGGTCCTAATAAGTGGTATTAGAGCTGCTTATGTAACAATTCTCAACATCCGCAGAAGGATATCAAAGCGAATTAGGCATTTACCATAGAGAAAGGTGTAGCCAGCTTTTGGGAAAGAAAGAATATATATAAAAAAGAGAGAAGTTAAAGCCTAAGAAATACATTTAAATCTCGCTTTTGGTGGAAAAGGAACAAACGCAGATGTTTCAAAAGGGTCATTGTTTACAGAACACAACCCTGCATCTTTCCGTCACTCGAAACCTTCAAGAGCGAAGTCGCGAAGCAGCCGCGAAAATGTTTCAATCTGACCTGGCCCTCTCACGTGAAGGGGCCCTGATGTCTTCTGTAGAATTGGTCTCTGTTAAGACTTTTGGATCGAACGTACGTACGATTGACGGTTTCCTGGTCCGTGGTTTTGCGATAAGAGTCACCGGGGTGCGAAACTTGTGCCGTTGGTCTAAATTCTAATGACACTCGAGATCGAAGTTTTTTTTTTAACGCTCTTTCAAATATAAGTAAAAAAAATATTTTTTTTTACTTGTGTCAGAAATTTGTGGTCTTTACGAAACTTCCTGACAAGAACGTATGTGCTTGCACACATACACGAGACACGACGCCATGTTTGCTACGGTTTCCATAGAATTAATTTTCTAGCTCCCAAGTGCAAGTTTTGCACTTGAACCGGTTAAAGTGAATGAATTTTAACCGTGCGCTATATTATTAGCATGCTACAGGGTTAAGGTTTTAAAAGAGATTTTCTGCTTTTTAGCATACTACATCACCTCCGTCGATCAGTCGTACAACTAAAACAGTAACGGTGACGCGAGGCGGCGCGGTTCCACGCAAACCTGGTTATATCCACGAGCGCGCGTGGTTGGAATTTGTTTAAATAATATTAAATTACAAAAATATTATATATATATATATATATATATATATATATATATATATATATATATAGCGCCATTTGGAATGACAAAATTTTCGTATCGCCATTCCAATCGATAACAGCATCCCTAACGCCAATTGAAACAGTGCGGAGAGGTTTCTGTCGTCAATTGAACTAGCGACAGGACAATTTCGCCAGTTCAATTGGCGACAGGAACCTGTCGCCAATTAGAATGACGAAATGATCCTATATTTAATCTTTTTAATTTATGTGTAGGGAATTCAGCCTAAAAATTTAGAGTATTTCACGATTTTTTTTAATAATACCATGAAGTGTTCGCGTAGTTCGGAATATGAAATTGAAGAAGATAATAAAATGTGAAGTAGAGAATGCGAGATCAGTGGCGCAATTTAGGACACGAGTTCGACGGCGCAATAACACAAATAGGCCCTTTCGGAGCGAAATGAACAAATATTTGGGCTTAGGATCACCATGCATGTTGTTGTCCTGATTGTATTGTTCGTGGAACCGATTCTTTTGGAAAAAGATTATGTTATATTTAATAGTCGAAATATTTGGGAAAAGATATTTAAGTTTGGAAGATTTCATAATTTAATTGCGAATTTATGACGTGTTACATTAGAAACGCCAACATACACGAATCAACGAACCGAAATACACCTGCAATACATGTGCGCCTTTTTGAAATCCAAAAAAATATTGATTGGAACGAAATCGATCAATCCTGACGGCCCATCGGTCCCTTCCCCTTGTCTCTAGACTACCAGCAGCGGTGGCCAGTCTCGAAGTCAGCTATGTTCTGCGAGACGGACTAGACGATTGAATAATGTTAGGATAGCCCAACGTAGAACCAAATTAATAATTAGGATGCAAACTGAACATAACTTACCTCTTTGATCCGGAATGCGCCCCAGCGACGGGGAGAGCTAGGACGACCGTCGGTGTCACTAGCAGTAGCATTCCCCTTGTGTGTCATGCACCCAGTCTGGTCGTACTCAGCTTCCTGGTCGGGGGTCCTCCATCACCACCCTGCTTTCCTAGGCTTCTCCTGTGCCTTTTCAGTATGGTTGGGTACGTAAGATTTGCAGTGTTTGAAGGTCTCGGTTCGCATCGCATAGTTCAATATGTATTTCTGCTCGATGAACGTCCTATCATACATGTTCGGGCTGTTGATCATTGAAAGAAGTTGCATCGCATCTCTGGCTGCCATTATACGCATATGTAGCTAGGGATTTATAGAATAAAACATAAGATGTGAAAAATCTATGTGTGTGCAAGATTTGTTTACGACGACGTTCCCGCACATGTAGTACTCCCGGGCGGCCGTCGCCAGGTGTGTGGACTGGATGATCTTAGTCGGTTCTTCGCGCACACATTGCGGGTGTGGAAACTCCTGTGGTATCGACACATCCTTCATAGAACAATACATGTATGGTTTAACTCTCTCAGTAAACCACTTGCGCTTCCGTAGCATTTTCTCGTAGAAATTCGCCAACGAGTCCGACATCTCCTTCCTCTTAGTTGTGTGAAACAAGCTTTGGTGAAGTATTGGGTGTGGTGGTGTAGTGTTCTCCTTCAGCTCTCTTCTCCCTCCTTTTATAATTGGCCTTTTCATTCTGAAAATGTGGTGTGGCGGAGTGTGGTCTTTTCGGTCTGCAAAGGTAGTGTTGTAGTGTGTTGTCATCTCAATATGCAAAAGTGGCAGTTTGTGGCGTGTCGTGATGCATTTTTTGGTCTGAAAAGGTGACGTGGCATAGTGTGGCATTTTCGGTCTGAAAAAGTAGTGTTGCAGTGTGTGTCAACTCGGTCTACAAAAGTGGCAGTGTGTGGTGTGACCGGGTGCAGTCTTTTCGGTCTGAAAAGGGGGCATGACGGAGTGTGGTCTTTTCGGTATGGAAGGGTAGTATCGAAGTATGTTGTCATATCGGTCTACAAAAGTGGTAGTGTGTGGCGTGACCGGATGCGGTCTTTTCAGTTTGAAAAGGAGGTGTGGCGGAGTGTGGTCTTTTTAGTGTAAAAAGGTAATATCAAAGTATGTTGTCATCTCGGTCTGTAAAAGTGGCAGTGTGTGGCGTGACCCGGTGCGGTCTTTAAGGTCTGCAAAGGTGGGGTGACGCTATACTGACTCTTTCACATGGATACCTATACACACAAGAACAAGCAATACCGAAACACGATATTAACATAATGTAAGTTATACATAAATTTATATGTACATGTCATGACTAATATTTACAAGAACAAATATCTAATCACGAACCCTCTTAGTGCGTACCCCACATGTGGCTCCTGACCTCGTCCAGTGCAGCTACGGCCGATAATACGAGTAGGTTAAAGACTCAGGCAGCTGAGGCACCCTACCGGCACTAGTAGCCTAATGGGGTGTCGCGAGAGGGTGCTACATCGGCTGGCTCGCTCTGGACTCACCGTGCAGCTATGAAGCCCCCATGAAGGCCTGGTTGCTCTCATCGTGCGAAGGTCCACTGCCACCCTGCTCAAATTCGAAGTCTCCGAAGCGTGACTCCTCGTGCGAAACCATCTCCTCGTCTCAAAGGGGTGTATGAGTTGTGACATAGTATATTATACATGTAAACATGATGAAAATGATGAAATAGTATGTTGTGCATGCAAACAAGATAGACATACTGTTGGAAATATGCCATAGAAGCAATCATAGAGATGGTGATATTTCGTTATGTTCATGATTTTGATAATATGTTATCGTGTTCCTTGAATGGATCATCAGTTATAGATCAATAAGTATGTGACTTGTTGGTGGAACTCTTTAACTTATATGATGTCATTATAAATGTATCTCTGGTCAGATGTCACTGGTCGGAACACCAGTGACTCTACGATCAACACATATATTGATTGATGACCATGTTTCACCGGTCATGCATATGGGGATATCGAATCAATAATGTGAGCACGTGTTAGAGAACATGGGGTTGGATAGACCCATCATTGAGACACTATTGAGATTGTTATGAATCTATGTGTCATTAGTTGGTCTCAAGTAATGATGATGTATAATCATTAGACCTGAGATCAGCATGATTCCCTACATGTGTAATGACACTCTTAGGGGTTGCCAAACGCTACTCGTAACTGGGTAGTTATAAAGGTGGCTTTCGGGTATGCTATGAAACATACGGATGGATGTGACTGGTCGAGATGGGATTTGCCCATCCTAACATAACAAGAGAGATGTCTCTGGGCCCCTCGTGGTGATCGGATAAAGAAAGCGCATGGCCATGCCACTAGTGGTCGAAGTGTCGACCACATGAAGTTATCCTACACTCGATCGAGAAAGTATTGAACATTCCATGGATGACACAACATCTCACCTGGAGTTCAACCAGACTTCGTGAGGCAAAGAAAGAATGCATGAGTAGGTCGCTTAGTTCGATCAGTTACGGACTGGTCGTATGGAGATACGATCTGGTCGTAGATTGATCAAACGTAATCACAGAATGGTAGGGATCTGGTCGTAAGGAGTTACGAACTAGTCGGGACCAAATGCGATCTGGTCTTATGGAGATACGAACTGATTGCAAGCGATGAGGACCTGATCGTAGATCATATTACATCAAGGTTCGTCTGTTATCCTATGTGCATTTGGGAATCGTTATGTGCTGCTAGGTACCGCTAACGACTGGTGGTCGGAAAAGAGTTTCTGAGTCATAACCGATTGCACATGAACCTGTAGGGTCGCACACTTAAAGGGCTAGGATTTGTTTTGGATGGTGATCCAAATTCGTATAGGCCACGAGTTCCTAATGGGCCCTAAGGTCGAAACCCGTCATGGATGCCTATATAAAGACGGGCGGTAGCATGGGGTGACAGGGAGGATGATCTTTGGAAGAACTCCCGAAACCCTAATAGCCACACCTTCTCAACCACGCTGCCGGTGCTAGCACTCCAGCGCGTGGTGATGCTGCCCCGTACGTGTGGATACCTCGGAGGTGTTGTTACGAAGCATCAGCACTAGGACGATCCACGACTCGTGACGATCACCGGAGTCGGAGGAGAAGTCGTGTGGTGAGTATGACCACTCGGAGGAGCAGACACGTGGTGAGTACGACCACTCGAAGGAGGAGACGCGTCGTGAGTACGACTGCATCAACTCGCTACGACGACTTTACTTCCGCTACGAGTCGGCGCGTCTAGCGGTAATCTCGTGATCTATTACTAGCAGTGGTTCCTTGGTTGCGCGGTAAAAATTTTGTTTGTGCTATCGTAGCCTTGCCCGTAACCCAACACATACCTCATCGCACGAAGATAGCAGACTGCTGCACGTACTCGTTCCACGTGTATAGGTGGAACTCAGGACCTGTCAGATAAAATTGCTATTAGTAACTAGTGGAATTCGAAATAAACAACCAGACGTAAGTGTTCAAAATAAACAACTAGCCCATGACCTCTCTAATCTCCTGCGTTGTCATGCTGAAGCGCTCCCCGAGTGTCATACGACGCACAGCGGTCGCCAACTCGTGCATCTCCCATTGGAGATCAACATGTACGCATAATTAACAAGTTAGAAATTAAAAACTTGTGAAGCAAATAAGATGTATGGACCGTTCATACCACACGATGGAATGCAGAGTTCGACTGGGTGGGGTACGTGTCGGATGTTGCGGCCTCGTGTCGTAGTGGGTTGTCCATGACCCCAACACAGCGAACCATCGTTCAACTGGAGTACCACTCTATGTACTCCTCGTACGTCCTGGAGTCATGGGGAACATCCTCCTAGATGGCGTTCTTCAAGGCGTGGAGCCAGCCCTGAACCTAATGAAACATTTTGTCTGCCCAAGAAGTAGTAGCAGGTACTCCCTTCCTAGTGTACATGTGGAAGGCAAAACGTTATTTCGTAGGTATGAAAGGCAAAGGTACAACATAAATAAAACATGAACTTATCCATAGACGTTCGGCGCAAACCGTTGCCCCCAGGGGACTGGAACCTCCTGTCACAGGCCCAACTGGTGCATCACTTGGTGCACGTAGTACTCCTCCACAAAAACATCGCGCACCAAGATCCTTCTGCGTGTACTAGTACGCGTGGTCTCGCGTGCACAGACTCGACAGGCATCGGGGTACGCACGCGTACACCCAGTTAGGAGTGTACGGTGTCCAGATGACTCGTCATCTGTCAACTAATCGAATATCGCAACGTAGTCCGGGTATGATGCGTACGTAATGATCAGAGTGAAGATGACATGTGGAATAAAACAGCGAAAACTTAGAATAAGAAATAGAATTACATTATGAAAATAATAAATGTTAAAAAACTTACCCATCGGTGACACCACACGGTTCCCATGGTCGGAGGTCCATGTCGTTGGTGACGGCGTACATGGCGGCTGTGTAGGCTCCCAGGTCCAGCCGTGGCCGTCCGATCTGGAAATGCTCGAAGGGCCACAGATGAAGAAGCAGCGGGCATCCGGAAAGGATGGAGCTGTCCCAAACCCAGTGGGACGCGTCAAACAGGGCACGGTACGTCGCGCACAGCGCCACGGGGCCCCAGGCGTTCGGTTGGATTGCCTCCACTTCCAAGTCCGCCAACTTGTGTGCGTTCCAGATCATGTGCTTATTGACGTTGTTGCCGTGGGACTTTAGAAACATGACTCACCCAAACAGCTACAAAACAAGTAGGCCTCGAAGCGCCTCCTCACCGTATACTGGGTGCATACTCTGCCATACACTCCGTCTGCAAGAAGACAAAGACACATCACTAAGTTGCACAAAGCAATTGAAGCGGAAGCACAAGAGTTATAAAAATTTACGTAGAACTAACAGATCCACTTTAGCGATGGACCGTGGGTGCTGCTGAACTCCATGTAGCCAGTATTGGGTGACAACACCCCCTGGAACCTCTCAAGGAACTCCGTGCACCATGTGTCTGGGTGTGCCCCGCTAGGAGGAATCCTGCATAGGGCAACCTGGACAGGAAGGTCATGTCCTAAAGCGTCGCTGACATCTCCTCGCACGGAGAGGTGGAATGTGTGTGTCTCCGTCCTCCATCGGTCAACCAGTGCCGTCAGGTGGCACCAGTCGTACAGAAAATGCCTCGACGTACGACAACCATCCACGCGGTCCTGGTCTTCCTCCCATGTTGCCTCCACCATCCTCGCTAGTGGAAGGAGGCATGTCGCTTTCAACCTGTGTCGAAAGAATTAAGAACAAATGTGGGTCCACCTAAAGTAGTCAGACTGCAATTGAGTACAGAAATATCACAACTACACATACCACAGAACCCAACGTGTGTCCACCCTCCATGCCCTCATGGGCGTGCACAGCCGCAACGCACCAAGCTCAATCGCCGCCTTACCCTCTTGGGGAAGGATGGTATTGAGGCTGCGTCAATGGTCGAATCAAGCAACTTGTACGACCACTGCGCAACATCTCCTGAGTCTGCCATACCTGAAAATTTAGTGCATACACTGTAAATATTATGAAACATATACAAAAAGTAATAAGAAGCGACATATCTAATTAATTCAATTACTGCACGATTAGCGACACATAGGAAACTGATGTGCACATAACTGTGTCGACAATTTTAGAGGTATGTTGCTGTGTACAGATGAGAAGTAAGTCCATAATGTTTTTTATTAACATCTACATTCCATATTTAACTACTCTGAAATTTTCATCGAATTTGTATAGGTACCTTGCTATTTTTCTTGTTTGCAAATTATTTACCGTGCACGAATGGAAACTAAAATTAAGTTGGGATACACACCTATTTAGCTACTTTTTAATTTTTATATATTTTTAATAGGTATCTTGCTACTTTCCTTTTTTTAAAGGTTTCTCTAGTATTTATAAAATATTTTTTCGTGTACAAATGGAAATAAAAATTAAGTTCATAATATTTTAATTCAGCTCAACATATCCTATGTACCTACTATGGATTTCTTATAGAATTTTTAGAGGTGTCTTGCTATTTTTCTAGTTTTAAAAAATATTTTTGGCATTAACAAAATATTTATCGTGCATAAATGGAAACCAAAATTAAGTTATGATTATTTTGATTAAGCTCTACATACCCTATTTAGCTACTTTATAATTTTTATAGATTTTTAAGAGGCATCTTGTTACATTCCTTGTTTAAAAAGTGTCTCCAGCATTTATGAAATATTTACCGTGTACAAATAGAAATAAAAATCATGTTTAAAATATTTTATTTCAACTCTACATACCTTATGTACCTACTTTAGATTTCTTAGAGAATTTTTGAATGTGTCTTCCTATTTTTCTAGTTAAAAAATATTTTTAGTATTAAAAAATATTTATCGTGCACAAATGGAAACCAAAATTAAGTTGAGATTATTTTGATTAAGCTCTACAAAACCTATTTAGCAACCTTGTAATTTTTACATATTTTTAATAGGTATCTTGCTATTTTTCTTCTTTAAAAAGTGTCACGAGCATTTATAAAATATTTACCATGTACAAATGGAAAAAAATCAGGTTCGTAATATTTTAATTCAGTTCTACATACTCTCTATACCTACTCTATATTTTTTTTATAGAATATTTGGAGGTGTCTTTCTATTTTTCTGATTTAATATGTATTTTCGGCATTAACAAAATATTTACCATGTAAAAATAAAAACCTACAAGGTTTTCTTAGTATTTTATGGATTTATTTAAATCGTTCGAGTACTACAACATAAATAGTATTTATATGATGAACTAAACTATGCACAACTAAAATATTGTACTACATCAAATAGCAATACAACTAAAATTATCTAATCAATTAAATTATATATCACTATTTTTATTTGGTAACCTACAAGGTTTCGAATTTATATACAAAGTTGCAAGAACATTTATCTGCAAAATAAGCGACTAGATCTGCTGCTTCGTTTCGCTCTCCTCTGCTAGGAACCGGCAGGGCTTCGCTATGTCTCTTCTTCCCTCCCCTCCTCCCGCTTCAATTTTTTTTGGAATTAAAATAATTTTTATACTGAATTTTAGGGTATATACAGCCAATTCTTTTCGCCATTTCAATTGGCAATTCACACACTTTTAAAAGCAATCGCTAGTTGAAATGATGTAGGCTGTTGGAACAGTGACTAACTGTTACTAGATTAAGATTCCTGTTGTCAAGTTAAATGACGACAATCATATATATTTTTTTTAAAAAAATTGGCTATTTTTTTTAATTATTTTTGAAATTAATATATATTTTTTTTAAAAATCGCCCGGCCGGTGACAAATCGACGCCAATTTTGGACATTTCGCGCGATGGATTCCGTAAAAAAAAAGTTATTTCTTTATCCAACTCACGACGCGCGCGACCTTGACGCGGGCCGCTGTCCGCTTGCCGGGCCCGGAAGCACCAGCGCGCGGCACGTGAGGCTGCCTGCCTGTGCGGTGCCTGGCACCCGACGGAGTCGGAGGCGGCGCAGGCGTACGACGTCGCGTACTTGCGTGCTCCCCTCGCGGCGCAGCTGCCTCGTCGGTCGTGAGTTGGACGCACGTACGGGTCAAGAATCTAATCCCAGCAACGTAACTGCTCCCGTTTTTATTAATGTTTGCTTCTCGGCGAGACATACCGCGTCGGTGCCGCTGTGGCAGCGCGTTCTGATTTGGCACCGCGCGCTATAGGAACCTCACGCGTCACCAGGTAGAACTAGCTTGGAATCGTTCACGGAGGCACGCAGTGATGTGAATGCTGCTGTGACAGTGTAACACCGACAAGCAGTCAGATTCTCTGTGTAGTGCGTGCGGATGTAACTTGACACGTGGTAGCGCATGGGCCTGGTCCAGTTTGCTGTTTATTAGTTCTGTATCGGTTGGGCCAAATGAAAGTTGGGTTACGCCCTGATCAGACTGACTTGAAAAACACCTTTCGCCTTCCAACGAGCCCGGTTAGGCCCAAACTGAAAGCAGTCGAAAGCACTCGATCTTTTTAATGGTTTGGCCAAGTCCAAAAGATGCCCGAGCTCGACCATAGTTTGGCTTTTGTGAATGGCAGGCAAGTCTTTGAACATCCCGTTGCAGTGCTTGCTACAGGAACAGAATGCCATGGGACGATAGAACAGGAACAGAATGTCCTAGGACGTGGGATGCGAGACTCTTCTGTGTTCTTACTCTTTAAAAAATTGCATTGCACCCAACTATTTTTTAATGGGCGTTGCACTCAAGCTCAAAAGTCCCAAAGATTCAAAAAGTATTGCTTTCCCTCCATTGCCAGCCTGTTTATATACCACATACCTCACCCACCTCGAACATCCGCAAAGAAAGTGGAAAGCTCCTGCGGGTACAGGCCCAGAACACGCGCTCGTCGCAGCAGAGACCGGCATACCGTGACCGCAATGTCGATCTCTCGCTCCGCCCTCTTCGCCGCCCTCTGTGCCGACCTGGCAGCGGCCGCTTTCACCGCCACCGCCCCGGCGCCCGGCCCACGGCGACAGCTCCCCAACGCCGGCGCCAACGCCGCACCACCCAAGGTCGCCCCACCATGGCTCCTTCCCCGCCAAGGCCCTCGTGACTGCACCGCCAAGATGGCACCCGCCCTGCTACGGTGAAGAATGCTCCCGCCCGCCCCGCTCCGTCCTCCGAGGCCAAGACCCCATCGCCGCACCAAGACATCGTTAAGGCGCCACCGAGGCCCCGAGGGCGGACCATGAAGCGCCGCGGCACTGCAGCCTGTTCTGCGCAGCTGGTGGCCTCGCGGCGCCATTGCCGCCGCCGTTGCGTACGCCTTCTAAATTTGAGGGGGTGGCAGAGTCTGGACATGTCTAATGTTATTTGCTTAATTTGTTGTTGATTTGTTCCTTCGCCGTTGGATTTGCCAGATGGTAACGACAATGTAAAAGTTTTCCTTTTTCGAAGGGTTAATATTAACACCGATGAAAACTGGTAATTTACCGTTTTCCATCCTGCATTCAGTTACTTCTTCCGTGCTGCTTCTTTTCCGTAGTGCATCGTGTCGGGGTAGTGGGTGTTGAGTAACCGTCATTTGGTGAGTCCATCCGAGCGATTACCTCGTAGACAATATCTGTAATCGTAAGAACGAATAAAGAACACAAGACCACAATAGTAGATTGAACACAGAGATATGAGAGGACTTCAGGCTTCGCTTTATTACTTCGAAATAATCAGGGTTACAATGAGAGGGGGAGACCCTCTATTTATAGACTACGGGATGAGGAGTTCAACTAGATCAGGACTCTCCGGGGTCTGAGCCGTCTGAGGCGAGGACTCTCAGGGATCTGAGCCGACTAGGCCGAGACTCTCCGAAGTCCTGGACCCGGTTTTTTAACACTCCCCCTTGGACACTCATCGAACATGTTCATGTCTCGTCAAAACTTCATAAAACCCAGGGAAAAATTTTGGAGAAAGAGTACATGTCATGCGTTATGGCATGTTGCACGAATTGCCTCATTAAAAACCTTAGCCGAGAAACTTCAGGAAAACTCGTCAAGGGAAAAAGAGTACAATCCACCCTGCTTCATTTAATCTCCATGATTTATTCTTTGGGTACTTGATCTTCGTGATCAAGATTCAATAATGAGTTCGTGAAGATTCTCCCCCTGAATTCTGCACTTGTCTAAGTCTTATTATTCCAATTCCACGTATGCATCTTTCAAAAATAGACGCTAGAAGTGACTTAGTGAATAAATCTGCAAGATTTTCACATGACTTAATATGCAGTACCTTAATTTCGTCCATCTTTTGCATTTCGTGAGCATAGAAGAACTTGGGATTGATATGCTTTGTGAGGGGACTCTTCACATAACCCATTTACTCTTGTGCGACACAAGCTGTATTATCTTCATAGATAATAGTGGGGGTTTGCGCTGTATTCAATCCACATGACTGCTGGATGTGGTGAATCATCCGCCGAAGCCAAGCACATTCTTGTGAGGCCTAGTCGATACAAGACTTTACTTAGATGATTTTTATGGAATTACAGTTCCACCACATATGAATACATAGCCTGTTTGCGACTTAGTTGTATGTGGGTCCGACAGGAACCCAACATTTGCATAATCATTCATACACAAGTCTTGGTTCTTTCTGTAGAATAGACTAAGTTCTTTGCTTTCTTGGAGGTAACGGAAGATGTCCATTATTTTCTGCCAATGCCTTTGGTAGGTTCTGTACTATACCTTGCTAATAGATTTACGGCAAATGCAATGCCTGATTTAGTACAGTTTGCTAAATACATGAGTGCTCCTACTGCACTCAGGCATGGGAATTTTGATCCCAGGACTTCCTCCCCCTCTTCTTTAGGTCTGTACGGGTCCTTGTCTTGCTGCAAGGATCTCCCGACCATCGGTATTTTCGAAGGATATGCCTTTCCAAAGCCTAACATTTTCAACACTTTCTGAGTGTAGGTTGACTGATGTACTAGAATCCCTTAAGGGGTATGCTCAAGCTGCAAGCCTAGGCAGTATTTGGTTTTACCCAAGTATTTCATTTCGAACTATGACTCCAGGTAAGAGTTTACTTTCTTAATACCTTCCAGGGTTCCAATGATATTAAGATCACCTTCATACACTGAGATTATACAAAATCCATCATGGGATCGTCGTATAAATATACAGGGAAAATTCCCATTGTTCGTGTAGCCTTTCTTGCATAGAAAGTCGCTTCAAGCGATTATACCACATTCTGCCTGATCGCTTCAGTCCATACAGTGACTTTCTGAGTTGAAACCTGTATAGATTTCCATTTGCTCTGTCTTGGTTCGGGATATGGATACATTCAGGTATCTTTATATAAATGTCCGAATCCAAATTCTCATAAAGGTATGCAGTTACCACATCCATTAATTTCACTTCTAACTTCAAGTTCACTGCCATTGAGATAAATATCTAAAGGTAATTCCGCCCATGACCAGGGAACAGTGGCGAATTCAGGATGAAAATAGAGGGGGAGCTCTACTGTTGAGGCTATAGCACAACATAAACATATTAAAACTACATGTACTGATCGTTTACCATTGGAATATCAAATTCATACATAAATAGGAAGAGAACAAATCGAAAATGTATAATACAATAGATTTAGTACATCGCTAATGGATATGTGCCCCCAAATGTTCATAAATATGTCAGTACTAATCTGTACATACGAAATATCAAATTCAGTGATACAATATTAAATTGTGAATATTCATAAATATTAAAAATGAGATGAAAACATACCACTAAGTTACCAAATCTGATTACGACGCAATTTCACTCTACGAGTTTTCATGTCTTGAAAGCGTTGAACAATTCTTTTATTATCAAGGCTTTTAAATATCTCTCGCTCAGTGTAGCAAACCATCAAGTCATTGAGCCATTCATCTGATACCTTGTTGCGCAAATCTGTTTTAATAATCTTCATTGCTGAGAAAACTCTTTCAACTGACGCCGTTGCCACTGGAAGGATCAATGTGAGCTCGATGAGGCGATACACCAATGCGAAAGTTATATTTTTTCCAGTTTCAACCATCTTTTGAGCAACCTTTGGAAGATCACGGCATTCACGAAATTCAACATTTCTTCTAACATTGAGAATGAATGTTTGAAGCTGATTTCTTAACAACAAACAGTCAGCTATGGTGAAATCTGCAGTATAAATCTCAGCAAGGCGAACTAACTTTTGCACATCAAACTTAGAGAAGGAGTTGCTTGGATCAAGACAAGACATGCATACCAATAACTCTGAAGAAACTTCATTAAAACGATGATCCATCTCTGTCATAATGGCATCAAGAGCAATATTGAAAATATCAATATGATAATAGTGAAGGAGAGTAACCTTATGCTTCCGACGTGCAGATTTACCCTTTACTCCGATGTGATCATCCATACTTGGCACATCAATCACATTTGACTTACAAAAGCTTTTTACTGTGTTGAACAATGGCTCCCACCCATTGTCCCTCATATCTTGCAAGCGCGTTTTCACATCCATAATCAAACCCATAGCTTCAATAATATCTTGATCCCTTCTTTGCAAAGAAAGTGATAACTCATGTGTAATACTCAACAAGTCTATCAAGAAATGCATAATGAACACAAATTCAAAGCTCTCCATCTTTTGTATCAAACCTGCTGCTCCACCATGACCTGAAGGATATGCTGCATCTTTACATATGATCTCCAACACCGCAAGCAATCGACTCCCACATTTGGTATATCTGAGTAATGTTTTAAGATGTGAGCCCCATCTAGTATCTCGTGTCTAGCTAGGCTAGTTGCCTGATTCAAGCCTGTTCCTGTTGAAAGCACACCATTCTCCAATTTTTCCAATAAGACTTCCTGATGCTTTTCCATCAAAGCATCCTTTCTTTTGCAAGATGCACTCACAGTGGTCACTATCAAAGGAACATAGTTAAAGAAATCAAGAATAGCACCGCTACAACTTGCAATGATGACAACCACTAATCAGAATCAAGCAAGCGAAACAATGGACATAGAAAGCATACGGATTGTCATCCCGTATTAATCTTTGCAAACCATTAAATTCCCCTCTCATATTTGAAGCTCCATCATAACCCTGTCCGCGCAGCCTAGAAATAGGTAGATCAACCTTAGCAAGCACACGAACCAAAGCTTCCTTCATTAGGCAAGATGTACACAAAGTGACATGCTCAATACCAATAAACCTTTCCATGATCTTCCCTTCTTTATTTACAAACCTACATAGTATGAATTTTACCAAGTTAAAACAAAACCACAATGCACAAATCATAAATGATACAACTAAAAAAAATATTATATGTACAACTAACCTCACAATCACGGACATCTGCTCCTTTATTGATGAATCACGGGACTCATCAATAAGCACTGCGAAGTTCCTATCTCCAATCTCATCCTTAATCACCTGTGTGACCTCCTGTGCACAACATTTCGCGAGTTCCTTCTGTATATCCGGACAAAGCATCAAACAATTGCCACCACCCTCAAATTCAAAAGCCTCCTTCACATCTGGCTTTTTATCCATGTACCAATCCACCATCTCTCTAAAATTGCCCTTGTTCATGGAAGTAGAAGATTCATCGTGTCCACGAAAAGCTTCACCTTGTTGAATGAGATATCTTGCACAATCTAAAGAAGCAGTCAAACGAATCTTGTATGCAATTTCAAACTCCTTGCTATAAGTATTTAATTTATGATCTACACATGCTCTTTGATTCTGAAAATCTTCACAATCTAGCATTGCAATGTTGTGGACACTAGTAGGTCCACCAACATGTTGATTGAAAGATTCCATAGCACTTCTCCAATTCACATACCCAACTTTTGTGAAGACATCCCTTCCAAAGTGAGTGGGGTGTGACGGTTTCTTAAAAAGAAAATAATAGAAACAAAAGGCGGCATCTTTTTCCACACTATATTCCAACCAATCAAACTTCTTATACCATGATTCTTGAAAAGATCTTAAAATTGAACCTTGCATTTTTTTTCCGAAAATCATGACCAATTGGTTGAGTTGGACCCTTCAACAAATACACTCTCCTAACTTGATCTCTAATCTCATTATGATAATCTTCAATTGATTTGCGATATGCTGGATCGACAATAATATCATCTGGATTAAATTCATGCTGAGTTTTTTTTGCTTCAGTTCTCCTTTCTATGGTTGGAGGGTTACTGCTCGTTGCATTATTTGAGAAATATTTGTGCAAAGTTCCCTTCTCCATTTTTGTAAATCTAAGAATAATTAAACACCAACCAGTTACCAATCAATCACTGATTAAACAAATTGGCCAATCGACTAATACATACTGTCAATTAAATAACAATTTGCATCAATACAACAAGTCAACAATCACTAATTATTATTTAATTTGCAATTTGCATCAATGCCTCACGGCAGACGGCAGACGGGGACGGCCGCACCCCACACGGGAAACGGGCTCAGGCGCTCCCTCACGCGGTCACGCCGTCACGCGGTCAGCCGGTCACGCCAGTGCGCCATGACGCCATGAGACGGCCTCAGCCGGTCAGCCCTCACCGAGTCACCGGACACCGGGCGAACTGGCGAAGCCAACGATGCCTCACGGACCGGGCCTCACCTCACGATGCCAGATTAAATGGGGACCGGGCGTCCGGGCGAACTGGCGAGTGGCGAAGCCAACGATGCCAGATTAAATGGGGATTAGCCGATTAGGCATTAGGGGGTGGACCGGGCGCGGTAGCCATTCGGCCATTCCCATTCTTCACCAGTTCAGTTCGCCTCACCTCACGGCCTCGGGCCTCACCTCGTTCGGCGACGGCGTTCCTCCTCTCCTGCTCCGATGCGATGATGCCGTCTGCCGCTTGCCGCCAGCGCCAGCCGCCGCCTCATGCTGCCCCAGCGGCCGCTCCTCCTTCAGCGCCAGAGTGGCCGGCCGGCGACCACCACCTCCTCGCCACTTGGCCGGCTGCCGAGTCGGCCGTGACCGGTTACGGTCGCTGCGTCGCGTCGGTGTGCGGTGAGTCTCTCTCCGACTCGGTCCCTCTTTGCTCCGTCTATTGTGGACTGTTCCGGGCTTCCGGCCGGTGGCGAATCGCCTTCTACTATTCTCCTGTAGTCCCGTTGGCTGTGGCTGTTCCTCTTCCTCATTTTTAGCTCTGATTTGGGCCGGGATTCGCCACTGATTTGGGCCGGCTGGGGCGCTGGGCCTTAAGCCACCGACTGGGCCTTAGCCCTTAAGCGGCTTTCTTAAACCTTTGGCTGTTTGGCAGATCTTCTTCAACCTCGGCGCTCGGCGGCTCGGCCGGCTCTACTTCAACCTCTGTAGGCTCCGTCGGTGGTGCCGTGGTGGTGGTCCTGGAGTGGACTCCTGGTGCCCTGGTGGTGGTGGAGTAGGGAGGTACGGTGGTGGAGGAGGGGGTGCTTGAGCACCCACAAGCACCTACGGTGGATTCGCCACTGCCGGGGAATAGGTTTCTTCATAACAATCTCCTGGACGTTGAGTGAAACCTTATGCAACGAGCCTTGCTTCTTTTATTTCTCTTTCGAACAAATACCCACTTATGCCCTACGGGGTGCACATGGGGAGGTATACGGCTTACAGGCCCAAACACCTCTATTTTATTCAGAGAGAACAATTTAGTTTCTATTGCCTTCTTCCAATCTTCTCAATCTGATCTTTTCTTACATTCAGCGAGCGATGCAGGCTCTGGATCAAGATTGATGATTGTGGCAATTTTTATTGCAAAGTAAATGTCGACATTGGCTGTTGGCTTATTCATAGATTCTCCCGATGCCATAAAGTTTATAGCTATTTCTTCAAGGGGCGATATTTCTAATGCTTCTACTTGCTTACCGCTACTTTCAATTACGGGGCAAGTCCCTTTAGTTTTTCAGCTCCGATGTGTGCGCACACATCCATGCTGATGTCTCCCTTCATGGGGATGTTCAATTCTAGTATGCCTTTTCTGAAGGTCTCAACTAACTCCCCTTCTGATTCTGGGGTACTTTGGTGATCGGCTGTGTCATGTCCTTCTTATCCTTTTTCACCAGGCGTCCCCGGTTACTTCGGATTCGAGGGGCCAGAGTTCTCATCCTTTCAGAGGCCTTAGGACAGGATTAGGGATACCTTCATCAGTATTTCAACCCTCTCTGGTGCATTGCATACATGCATATGCGACTTGGTCACGCTCTTCAAATCACTAAAGTGGTTAGGTAGTTGATTAGCTAATGCTTGCAAATCAATTATCTTCTGGACTGCAATTGTCTTCTAGATTTCAATTGTCTTCTAAACTTCTCTATTTGCTTCACTAGTGCGCGGGTCATATGCATGGATTTCAAATATCTTCTAGACTTCAATTGTCTTCTAGACTTCAATTATCTTCTGGACTTCTCTATTTCTCGATATTTTTCATCAAGGGTTGATTTCCTCCCCCTAATGACGAGAAATAATTCTCATCTAATATGCTATCAGCGAAGCGGGCTGCATGCAAATCTCCAGTCGTGGGGTCCACATACCTGATTATGGATGTTGTCTCATAACCAACGTATATCCCAGACTTTTGGAGAGTGCCCATTTCAGTTTGATGTGGTGGTGGTATAGGTACATAAACCTTGCAACCAAACCTTCAAAGATGAGAAATTTTCAGTGTTGACCCTTGCGCTAGTTGCATATGTGAAAGGATGTTATATGCCGGTGGTCTAAAATTGATGAGAGTTGCTGCATGCAGGACTGCGTGTCCCCAACATGTAGTTGGTAAATAACAATTCTGCTAGTCCATTCTGGGTGTGGACATGCGGTATGGGAAGCTCAACTTTAATTCTCATTTTCACACAATAATCATCAAATGCCCTCGAAGTGAATTCTCCAGCGTTGTCCATTCTGGTGGATTTCACATGATGATTAGGGAAATTATTCTTAATGTTAATTATCTGCGAGATAAGCTTTGCAGAAGCGTGGTTTCTCGTAGACAATAAATAAACGTGCGACCATTTCGAGGAAGCATCGATGAGCACCATAAAATACCTAAATGACCCTTACAAGGGCTGTTTAGGACCGCAAATGTCTCCCTGTATACGGTCCAGGAATGCAGGGATTTCGTCCTTTACTTTCAGAGTAGAGGGTCTAGTAATCAGTTTCCCGGTGGTACATGCAGGGCACACAAAATCTTCCGGATTCGGGAAGTTCTTTACATTGACACTATGTCCCTGTGAATTGTTAATTATATTTCTCATCATCCTAAGACCTAAGTGGTATAATCTATCATGCTAGAGATAGAAGAGGTTTAGAGCTTCTAAATATAGTTTTCAGGGCAGTATAGGCTGCGGATGCCTTAATATTAGTGTAGTATAGCCCATTTTCAAATGAAGGAAGTCATTCTAATACCATTTTTTTAAATTTTCGTCACGCTTTGTAATGAGCAGGTATTCCTTACCATGCTCTTCTTCAGTCTCTACGTGGAAACCGTTAGCGCGAATATCCTTGAGAGTTCGAGTCGATTATGGGCACAACAAGGCTTCTTTAATGACCAAAGTTGTGTTCGTCGGGAGTATAATTGTGGCCCTTCCTGAGCCTATTATACATGTATCGCTGCTTGCGATTGTCGTAAGGCTACAAGCATTCTTACTGATCGACTGAAAAATTCTGTCTCTCTCAAGTTGGTATTCATTGTGCCACACCTGCTAAGCACACTTCCTCTATAGGGCGCTACATGCGTTCTAATATAATGTACTTTATTAATATGTAGCAGAAATCAAGCAACACATAAATAAAATACTTCAGATATCAGAACATAACTTGCTATCATAGATACGGGAATATAAGTCTTGCAGGACTCATCATAAGATTTTAATGCTTTGCTCTTCTAGAGTTTGCAACCATTATTCAAAGTTCCTTCATAATCACAAACTGCAAGTGACTGTAAAAGGATCTGGGTGCAATGCGTGCACTAGATCGAATCAGCGAAGTATTCAGAAACTTCTACCTCAATCTGCTACATGGCGATCTTCTCCTCTTGGGAAACTACAGCTGTGGCCGCTGCTATGTCCAAAGAAGGGATGATGGGGGCTGCTACTAGGCTGTCCACATCCATAAGTACAACTAATGTGTGTGGATCTTCCGTGACTGCAATGGTGAGGTGTGCCTCATGCTATCCTTTGCCCATTTTCTTAGACTGTAAAACACCAATTACGTGTGACTCACGACCTTACCCTTCTTGCCCCCCTCCTTCGTGAGAGGCTTCATTACCTTGTAGCTACTAGTATTGGCTTCATGTCCAACATTGCTACTTGGTGGCTGTGAGATGTAGTTCTTCCTTAGAACATCATCTTATGCTTTCACAATTTTCATGATGTCAATCACTGCGGCATACTCCTTGTTGCCATTTTGACAATAATTGCGTGCGGATTGCGCCGCATTCGGGTGAAGGTAGAGAGGGTCTTGTCAATCTTCTTCTCATCCGTGATTACCTTATCACATAGTTGAAGACTGTACAAATTCTGGCCATGCTGGATCAACTCTTTCGAACTTATGGTTCGTGATGCCAGCCATTTTTCATATTCATTTAAAAAGTTCATAAGGTTACTGCTGGTAATTTACATAAAATAGTTGCAAAATTCTCATAATGCTCTTCGAACTCCCAGTTCAAGATCCCGTATTTTTTCATGCATTTTCATGATTTACTATTATTTTCAGTGATTAAAAGCAATGTTAATAATCACAAATAATAAAAAACAGTAAATACAATAAATAAATTGCATATAAATTAATAATAACAAGATAAAATATGCTTCAAATGCAAAAACCGATTCAAAATTTGAATTCCCGATGCCCTTTTCTGCTGGAATATGAATTTTCGGCGAATTCTGCAATTTTCAGGGGCTAAAACGTGAACCTTTCAGTTCTGAGAAATTTCTGCGCAATTTACGAAAAAACCGAGGGCCTTTTTGCTAAACGGCCTTTTTTATTTCCCTTTTTTAGTAGGAAGAATTGGTAGGCCTTCATCATGGTACGACTGTTTGGCCCGCCTTGATGCTAAAGGGGTCGGGGTAAACCCTACCCCGATCTCTGGCGGCGGCTCCTCCATGGGAGTCGCAGTGAACGGCCGGCTTGAAGCCGGCGGCGGATGGCGGTGTGTGCGGGTGGCCGGAGTCGGCCGCCGCTTCAAGCAACGGCGTGGAAGCCGGCGGCGGCTGCGAGGTAGCCGTCTGCGGCGGCGCCGTACTCACTGGGACGGGCGTCTTGAGCTAAGCGGCCGGCTTCTGGCTGGGCCGAGGCTCGCACGCAGCGAGCTTTGTGGTGTGCTCGTTCGAGTGGCGCGCCGGGCGGCGCGCAGTGCTTCTAGCGCGCCGAGGCGGCGGCGACCGGCCGGGGCTGGAGGCGATCGCCGCTTCTAAGCGCATCCGAGGCGGCGAGGCCGACCGCGCTCGTGGCGGTGTGAACAGGCCGCGACCGAGAGCGGAGGCGGTGCGGCCGTCTTGTGACGCGGGCCGCGGCCGGGTGGCTCCATCCCCTCCCCTTTGCTCTGTGATGTTGTTCGGTGCACGCGCCCGTCTGGCAAGCCGGCGGTGGCTTCAAGCGGCGGGAGGGCGGCGGCGGGCGGCCGGTGGTCTTGTCTTTGGCGCGGCCGGGGGCGATCTTGCGTCTTTGAAGCGCGGTGCACGGCCGCAAGCCGGTGGTGGAGGCGTCGTCGCGGCGGCCCGTCTGGCGGCGGCGGTTCTTCCTTCCCCTCTTTGATGTTTCTGTAATGATTGGGTGACCGGTGGCGCATGCGGGCGCGACTCGGTGCTGGCTTCGGGCGGCCGTGAGGTCGGCCATGGCGACCAGTGAGGAGATTTTCCCATGCGGGCGGCAGTAATGGCGGTCGAGTCGGTGGTCATACACGAAGCGGCCGTGAAGGCCGGCGGCTCCAGGCCGTAGGCCAAATTTTCTTTCCTCCTATTTTTACTGTTTATATATAATAATGTTCATCCGAGAGGAAAAACTGTTCATTCAATTCAATTTTCGTTCATACAATAATCTACAATGCAATCAACATCCAATCTTTCATGTAATCCACCGATCGGCATTGTGCCGGCGACTTCAAGTCTGCTTGCGGTATGTTAGAACAGATTTGCGTCGTAGAAAACCAATCTAGAAAGCTAAATTTGCAGAATTGAAAGCAATCTAAAAAAACGATTCAATCTACCAGTGTCGTTCAACGACGGTTACCTTTCGATGCGAGGAGAGTCGATCGTGCTGATAACATGTTGAGTAACCGTCGCTGGTGAGTCCAGTCCGAGCGATTACCTCATAGACAATATACAGAATCGTAAGAACGAATGAAGAACACAAGACCACAACAGTAGATTGAACACAGAGATATGAGAGGACTTCAGGCTTCGCTTTATTACTTCGAAATAATCAGGGTTACAATGAGAGGGGGAGACCCTCTATTTATAGACTATAGGATGAGCAGTTCAACTGGACCAGGACTCTCCGAGGTCCTGAGCCCGTACTGAGCCAGGACTCTCCGGAGTCCTAGGCCAGGTTTCTTAACAGTGGGTACTTCATTTCTGATGGAGAAGTCTATCAGGCAGGCCGTCATCCACTGCATTCGTTCGAATATAGCCGACCGGCTCAATAAATTGATCAAATATGTAGGCATCATCTTCTGCGATACTAAAAAAGGCGAATTGTTGCGCCATCAAATCCTTATCATCATTTTTTGGGTGAAAATTTGCTATAGTTTTGCTAATTGTGGCAGATGTTCAGAATCAGAGCTTTAAGAGCTAGGTGCTGTGAGCTGTTGAATGCGTTGCACAACTGCACAAGAAGTGTGCGTGGCACAAGCGGGATAGCAGGGAGAGAGCTCGCTGGTAAAAACACAAATTAGGCCTAGAAAAATGTTCAATAGGCCGGCTTTGATTGATACGACCCAATTATAGAAGGAAATTTTTCATAAACACTCGTATAAGTCATCCACGTTTTTAATTTGTCTCTATATCTCATTTTTGTTTACTTTATCCCTCTATAAATTAAGTTGGCATACATATGTTCACATGTGCATATTAGCACTATTTTTTTTGTGGTTTTAATCTCTTTTTTTTTGCAATTTTTTTTAATGATTTAGTACTTATTTAAGTTATTTCAATGCTCTAAGTATTTATGCTATTTACAACTACCGAAATCGCTCTAATGATTAAAATAAGTATTGACATCATTGAAATAAGTATTGACGTCACTGAAACAACTATCAAACCTATATAAGAGTTCTGTCTCCAAGGATTAAATTTATAAATACTGCTTTAATATTTAATTAAAGATTACATAGTCTTTATGGTCGTAACTCCGTGGTTAAAGCTACTAGTCTACAACAGTCCGAGATGGCGAGATGCACGATCGCAACACAGACCAGGCCAAAGCTAGCCGACGCCAACGGTGCGAGCCAGGCGGCGCCAGAGTACGCCATGATTGGCGTGGTACCCGGGGTCACCGGGGTGGCGCCAGACCCAGAGCACGATGGGGACGTCGGCGTCATGTACGGCGTGGTCGGGGTCGGGGTGGGCGTCGTGTACGGCGTGGTCGGGGTCGGGGTCGGCGACGGCCGCGAGGAGGAGCCGGCACCGGAACTGGAGCCGGAGACGTCCACCTCGAGCTTCATGCCTCCGCCGCAGTGGCCGGGGATGCTGCAGATGAAGTAGTGCTTGCCGGCCGTCTTGAGGGCGACGGTGGTCGCGCCGCTGCTGTCGGAGCCGAGCGGGTTGGCCGCCGCGCACGCCAGGTAGCCGGCCGCGCTCACCTCGACCACCGTGTGCAGCCCGCTCGCGTAGTTGAACACTAGTACAATTCAGCAAATATGTGAATCAATAATCCAATCTTGTTAAAAAAAATTCAGGAACCCATGCATGCTCCAAGTACGCAATTACCGAGGTTGTCCCCGACTTTGAAGGGTTTGCTTCCGGCCCAGGTGGTGTAATCGACGCCGGTCGTCCAACCTGACGCGTCGCCGACGGTGTAGCTGGTGGCAGCTGCCGAAAAGGCGCAGGCCACGAGGAGCAGCGCGGCCAAGGCCAAGCAGGAAGCGTAGGGAGCCATTGTGATCAAACCAAGCAGAACATACTGTGTTCAGATGGTAGCTTTAATTGGGAGTGTGCTGCACTATGAGAAGAAGAGACACGGAAAACATGGCCCTTGTATATAATAACAGCAACGGGGAGTTGGTGGCGGAGTGGCTTTCACCGGATGTGTGGGAAGGAATATATCGAGCCGCTTCACCTATGATATGAGGAAATGAAACGGCTTTTGATGAATAGAGCAACGGACTACTGTTCAAGTTTCTGGCTGTTCATGGCAACAACCAATAAGATTCTCATGATTAAGTTTGAAGAAACAAGTTTCCATCATCGATATATCCTGTAGAGTTCGTCTGGTTATCAGCGTTCGCGCAGTTCGTACATTTTGCGCGATCTCTTCTCATCCATTTCTCTGATTAAAATGCCCAGAGTGAATCCTACTCCGCTAGAGTACGTATCTTTTTATTTACAGATGCTCAAACTATTCTTGAACAATGGATGCGGAACGGGTGGCTCAGATCACGCTTCACCTTTTTTTTCCTTCCAGATGCCCTACTAAGAGAGACGCATCAAGCACACAACTTTATAGCTTTGAGCCTAATTTGTCCTTTTAGGTGCAATAACTTTTCATATGATAATCGGCCAAAGCGAAGTGAACCGGATTGTGTCTGGTTGGCCGGCTGGCGGTGCGGCATCTAATTTACCTCTTCACATGGAGATCATCTCGGCTAAGCTACCTACCCTTTTTTATAATGACTTCACACTTGCAGATTTGAGGACGTTTCAGGATGTCAAGACAAGTTCTCCTGTGCATGAAAGCCTATAATTTGAGATGGTATTAATAAAATCAGTGGTTAGACAGCAAAAATTGATATGTTATTACTGCCATTCATCAGGAAGGCGTGACCTGAACATTGCTGTTGCTGGATAAAGGAAAATAGGATTAGACCATGATTATTGATTAGAAGGCAGAGCGGAAGTATTTGCTGCGTTTCCGGGGTCACATTGAGAGGCTGATCCAGACTATAGAAGTTATCAAACAAACCACTGATAATAGAGGCCGTCTCGAGAAATGGTCGCTCGCCTACCGAGCATGGACCGAACAGGTTTGGACGACGGAGAATCTATACAAGACAAATCATATAAAGGTACCTCCTATTCAGAATATGTATATAGAATTGTATGTGCTTTCTGAAAACCAGGCGATATTCTTATGCAGTGCAGGCTGTGCAGCACACCTCCTCGTATGTTCTTTTTGCAGTTCAGACTGCAGATCACGAGGTGCACCGGAATATAAATAGCATTGGGGAGCAGCTAATCCGCGCACGCCCGTCGCAACGCGAGATTTCCGACAGCGGAGTTCCGACTGGCGGTGAGTGGGTGGCCGCACTTGCTTGGAGCGAGTGAGAGAGAGATATCTCGTAGTATCATGATCTGTGTTATAGGTGAGCCTGGCGTTTCAATTATGGATTTATCTGTTGTTTTTTAAAGGATATGGGTAAGCTACGCTGCTAGCTGATAATTCAAAAATTTTATCACGTAAACCAAGATGTCATCCAAGCAAGATATCACAAATCGTTACTACCAGATGCGCAGTACAGCGGAACAAGAGTTGGAGAAGCCTGATCCAACTAAAAGGGTGTCGATGAAGTGGTCGTAGCCGATCGTCCTCGTAGTCGATCGTCCGGCGTAGTCGATCGTCCTACGTCGAGTACGTCGATGCAGTGGTCGTAGTCGATCGTCTCCTCCAGCAACCTTTGCAGCTCCTTACGAAGATCGCGGATTGTCTTCAAGCACAACAACAACCGTAGTAGCACCTCTACGGTATCCATACGTCTAGGAAAGTAACATTGTATGCCGGTGTGTTAGCACCAAGTCGCACAGGAAGGCTCTCACAAAAATATGACAGTTACGGTTTGGAGCAACTCACGTATATCTCATATAATGTGTCTCCTCTCCTTTTTTTCTTATCCCAAAAGCCTCAAACATCTCTTTATATAGTGCTCGTGACAGATCCTATCCGAACAGGTTTGATGAATCGTATCCATACTGGTTTATTCCAACTCGTTAAGTGTGTGACCCTGTAGGTTCATACGTAGTTCGGTTGTGACTCGAAAACCTTTTCCGACCACGAGTCATTAGTGGTACATAGCAAAATATAACGATTCTCGAATACACAAAAATTATATCGGACGAACCTTAATGAAATATGATCTACGACTAGTTACTTATCACTAACAACTAGCTCGTATCTCTATACGACCAACTCATATCTCTATACGACCAGCTCGTATTTGGTCTCTACTAGTTCGTAACTCTTTACGACCAGGTGTCGACTACTTAGTGATCATGTTTGACCAGCCTACGACAAGCTCGTATCTTTATACGACTAGTTCGTATCTGTTCGAACTAAAAGACCTGCTCATGTATTCTCCCTTTGCCTCACAATATCTGGTTGAACTCCAGGAGAGATGTTGTGTCATCTATGGACTGTTTAATACTTTCTCGATCGAGTGTCGGATAACTTCATATGGTCGAACTCTTCGGCCACCAGTGGTATGACCATGCACTTCCTTTATCCTACAAATCTCATATCCGAGGGGCTCAGAGATATCTCTCCTGTTATGTTAGGAGGGACAAATCTCATATCCGACCAGTCATATTCCTCCGCATGTTTGATAGCATACCTGAAAGCTATCTTTTATAACTACTCAGTTACGGAGTAGCATTTGACAATCCTAAAGTGTACTCTTACGCATGTAGGAAATCATGTTAATCTCAGGTCTAAAGATTATACATTATCATTGCTTGAGACTAACTGATGACACATGAAATCATAACACTCTCAGCAGTGTTCCAAGGTGAGTCAATCCAACACCATGTTCTCTAACATGTGTTCACATTATTGATTCGATATCCTTATATCCATAATTGGTGAAACATGATCATCAATCAATACATGTGTTGATCGATAGGATCACTGGTGTTTCGACCAGTGACATCCGACCAGGGATACATTTAGAACGACATCATCATAAGTTAAAAGAGCTTCACCAATGAGTTACGTACTTGTTGATCTTTATAACTGATGATTCATTCAAGGAACAGAATAATATTTATTCAATAACTCATAAACATAGACGTGATACAATTATCTCTATGATTGTTTCTAGAGTATATCACCAACAGTCTCCCATTTGCACTAGAGTCAATCATATAGGTATCTCATACTCATTGCTCTTGTAGGCGGCTTATGCTTAGGTTGTGAGAGAGGCTTTGTTAACGGATCAAATCCGTGTGCACTTTGCATATCTTACACAAATCCTAGTCTAAAACTTCGACTACATTGGTCTAAGACTTCTGGTCTATGACTTTGACCACCCTGGTCTAAGATTTCGACCACACTAGATTAAGACTTCGACCACACTAATTGCGATATGAAATCATCCTTGTCAATTTGGAAGCTAGCATTGTTGTAACCATTTACGATCAGCTCTTCCTCACCACCATACACAAGGAATGCATACTTAGTCCTTCTCAAGTACTTAAGGATATTCTTGACTGCTATCCAATGACCTTCACCTGGATCCGACTGATATCTGCTTGTAACACTTAGAGCATACGACACATCTGGTCGTGTACACAGCATTGTACTAGCTCGTATCTATATACGATTAGTCTGGATCTGGTCGTATCACTATATGACTAGTTTGAATCTGGTTGTATCACTATATGACTAGTCTATGTATATATCCTGGTTTAATCCAATTATCCTTTTAGAACTATAGATCCTTATACCAAGAATATATGCTGTATCTCCTAAATTTTCCATTGAGAAACTATTTCTTAATGAAGTTTTAACAGATTCAAGCATTGGAATATTATTTCTGACCAGTAGTATGTCATCCACATACAAGATCAGAAACACAAGCTTGCTCCCACTAACCTTCTTGTGAACACAAGGTTCTTCTTCGTTCTTGATGAAGTCAAACCCTTTGACCACTTCATCAAAACGAATGTTCCAACTCCGAGATCTCAGAGTTTAGGTCCACCACCGCTTCCGCATAAGTCTTAGGCTCATCATTATTTAATAATAAAATATCATGTTCATACCTTATAGGTAATTGATGTGGCCTTTTTGATCTATGTGAGGTTGATACCTCATCTACAGGTTCAACAACACTTTGTTCATCCTGTAGAGGTTCATTAGGAGTTGAAACATTTTCAGACGATTCTCGAATTTCTTCGAGTTGCACCTTGCTCCAACTGACTTATTTGGAAAGAAAATTTTTCTCCAAGAAGACACCATTACGGGCAACAAACACATTGTTATCAAACCGATTATAAAAATAATATCATTTAGTTTCCTTAGGATACCCCACAAAGAAGCACTTATCAGCCTTGGGTGCGAGTTTATCAGACGTTAAACGTTTGACATATACCTCACAACCCCATACCTTGAGAAAAGACAATCCAAGACTCTTCCCGGTCCATATCTCATATGGTGTCTTCTCTACAGTTTTTGATGGAACCCTATTTAAAGTGAAAGTAGCTGTTTCTAGAGTGTATCCTCATAATTGCAATAGAAGATCAGATTGGCTCATCATTGATCGAACCATGTCCAACAATGTTCGGTTCCGTCGTTTATGAAGGATCGCGGGAAGGCTACGATAGCAAAAAATAAAATTTTACCGCGCAACCAGGGAACCTCCACTAGTAATAGATCATGAGATTACCACTAGACACGCCGACTCGTAAAGGAAGTAGAGTCGATGTAGCGAGTTGATGCAGTCGTAGTCGTACTCATCGCGTGTCTTCTTCTCTGAGTCTTGTGATAGTCACGAGTTGCGGATCGTCCTAGTGCTGATGCTTCACAACTTCTTCTACGAGTCTTATGATCGACATGAGTGGCGGATTGTCCTAATGCTGATGCTTGGCAACTTCTTCTTCGAGTCTTGTGATCGTCACGAGTTGCGGATCGTCCTAGTGCTGATGCTTAGCAACAACACCTCCAAGGTATCCATACGTACGGGGTAGGGATACCACGCGCTGGAGTGCTAGCGCTGGCAGCATGGTATGAGGAAGGAGTTGCTGTTAGGGTTTCGAGAGTTCTTCAAAAGATCATCTTCACCCCCATGCCACCACCCTCTATATATAGGCATCCATGATGGGTCTCGTACTTGTGGCCCATTAGGAACTCGTGGCCTACAAGAATTCGGATCACTATCCAAATCAAATCATAGCCCTTTAAGTGTGCGACCCTATAGATTCATATGTAATCGGTTGTGACTCGGAAACTTTTTTCCGACCACTAGTCGTTAGTGGTACCTAGTAGCACATAACGATTCTCAAACACACATAGAATATATCAGACGAACTTTAATACAATATGATCTACGACCAGGTCTATATCACTAACGACCAGCTCGTATCTCTATACAATAAGTCCATATTTAGTCTCAACCAATTCGTAACTTCTTACGTTTATGTGTTGTAGAGGTCTTGGAAGTTAAATATGGGCTTTGCATTTTTATGCTAGACCTTTGGTCACACAATGATTGTGTACAGAGAAAGTGGAATAATGTAATTTCCTGAGTAGTGAATGATCATTGATAGAACCCTTTTGATGTAGTACATGTACATGCGTGCTAAGGATTTTGAGTTGTTGTTTTTGGAAATTGGAGGTAATGTGATTGCGTGGGACCTATTCTGTGGTGTTTTGGACACCTTCTATCAAATCAATTATGGTTAGAAGAATGAGTTACCTAGAGTATTAAGTGGATTCAATAGAGCCTCTCCACAATGGTGTGGATGATATACTTCAGTTTGAACATAATTTGAGTATGGTTACCTAAGAGGTTTAAACTCATGTGGTATGCGATGAGTTCGAATCCCAAGGTTCGAGAGAAGTTTTATTCCTAAACGAGAGAAACCGAGGAAAAGGATGTTTCATCGGATAATGAGGTATTTTCTTGATTCTCGTTTGGGTTTTTGTGTTGTTGACTGGTGTTTTCTGCAATTTGTGTTGTCGCTGTATTGGCATGTTAATTCTTTCCAATTCAGACAAACCACAAGAAGTATTTGGTTTGGGCATTCGGGCGATTTCTCCTTTGGTTGTCGTGGTGTTCATTTGTAAACTGCCGAGTTAGAAAATGGATTTGTTTCTGAGATAAATTGTCAAATTTTGGATTTAACCTTTTTGGTGGAGAGTTAACATTGCGTGGATGCGTGAGGGCTTCCTATTTCCAGTTGGATTCTCTTTGCGAGTCAGTCATTTAAGAATCAGTTCTGTTGTGCATTCTGGTTTAAAGGGGGAGTTCCCGGTTAGATGAAGAGTTCGATTGTGAGCATGTTGTGTGCTTTTGTACCAAAGGAGAAGGTGGTCCAGGTACACTCAGTCGTTTCCGGTAGTCGTAGAAATTAGGAGGTGGGCATATCGCTTTGACCGTCTCGGGGACATACGTGAAATACACAACGTCTGGTGTGTTATGGTGCTGAGTGAGCAGCTAAACCATTCAAAGCTTGAGATTCAGTTAAAGACGCTAATCATCGAGTAAGGTCTTACCTTCGATCCTCTTCTGATGAGTGAACCTAGAAAGTTCAGGTTGAGTGTTATGTTAGGCGTCGTTTTACGTCTTTGTGTTGTGGTTTCTCTAGTCCGAGAGAGAGGCCACTTGGGAGCTAGAGTCTCGCATGCGCGAGCGGTACCCGGACCTGTTCGTTGCTAGTACGTGTTTACCTTTTGTTAAATTCCAGTCGTAGTTTTCTTTCGAATAGATCGGTGTGTAGATTCGAGGTCGAATCCTGTTAAGGGGGGTAGAATGTAGTACCCCGTATATCGATTAGAGAGTTTATTAATCGGGCGAGGGAATTAATTAAAAATTCAATGTTTTTGGGGGAATTCTGGAACCTGGGCTTCCAACCCTGCCTAGGGCTGCCCTTTGCCCGGCCAAGTGTGGGCCAAGAAGGGGGAGGCACCCCAAGGGGCCCAAGCCCAAGCCGGCCACCCCCTCCTTAACCCTAGGCCAAAACCCCCTCTCCTCCTTTCCCTCCCCACTCCCTCCCTTGAGCCGCCACCCCCTCCTCCCCATTCCAGCACCTCCTCTGTCCCTTGGCGCCTCCCCTCCCCCTTGGTGTTGGCCTCCGGCGATCCCCGGCGCTGTCCCAAGGTCTCCCATGAAGCCGATCTCTCCTGCCGTCACGCCGGTTCGTCTTCCTCGCCTTGGCCGGCCATTGAAGGGAGGAGTGGGAGGTTCTTCGAGAGGCTGATCCACGTCGTTCTTGAGGTTCTACAAGGGTAACAATGGTCTCCCCTCGCTATTTGATTCATAAGAGATGAGAATTCGATTCGATTATTTGGATCGTTTTGCCTCTGTTGTTAGATCCAATCTGTACAATACGTTGTGCACCCAGTTTCGGTGTCTTAGAAGTAGAATCTGGTATTTTTGTCTGCTAGAGTTTTGTAGCCCTAGTTTTTATATTTCCATATTCACTGATATCACGAGAGTCCGCCTTACGGTTTAGGAGATATGAATTTTTCTTTGTGTACTGTTCTGTCTGTCTGACGAGAAGGAACTGTCTATTTGTTCCTCAATTTTGACCTTGTCAATGTAAGATTCAGGACCTTCACCCATTTAGGTTATTGTATAATTTTTAATAATATTTTCATATTGATAAAGAACACCTCCATTAGATCTGTAGAATGAAAGATATGCTATGTTCTTTACTGCTGATCGATTGTTTTGACAGATGTCTGTCATACGTTTTCAACTGCTTGTTAGCCAATTGTTTTGGCAGATTTAGCGAATCCTACCAACTAGAATTTCGTAGCCTGATTCGTTAAGATTCGTTGAGCACTGGTTTCACATCATTCTGAGTTACATATATTTAATTATGATTTTTATCGTCTGCTGTCCAGTAGGGTTGTCAGGTGGCTGAATAGTTTAATTGTCTGGTTGAACCCGTTGATTGTGTTGGATAGTTAGAGGGTTATGGTAGGACAATTGTAGCTATGTCATACCTGATTATCCTTATTCCGAATATATGTTTGTGTAGGCGGTAAGGCGGTGAGTGGAGGGGCACCTTCGTTGCCTCCTAACACGTCACAGCGCGGAAGGCAAGTACTTTATCTTTTCATATGGAATGTTGATGATTGTGTGTGGATGGATTACTAGACTTGCTATTCATGTTTCTATGCAACGTAGTATTTTCATTCTTATATGATAAAGATTCAATGCATGTGATTCATTCCATACACGCATCGTTTTCGCTTTGACCACGGGAGTGGAAATTGAAAGACCCATCACTCCAGTATGGGCATGTAAGTCCCCACCACTCCAATGTGGGCAATCTTGGACACCCGTATGAAACGTTCTTCATACGGTATTTGGGTCCCCGGACTTTGTTAAGTACGGGCTGAAGTGAACACCGACGGTTGTATCACTCGTTATACCGGTATAAGCTGTTGAGTAGTCCATTCCTTCAATGCATTCTTTCATTCCATTCATTCATATGTGTGTTCCGAGAATTGTTCATATTTCGATTGTAGTTGGCTTGTCCACTCTATACTTGATTTATTATGTTTAGTACTTGCTGAGTCTTTGGCCTATCCTTGCTTGTTTGTTTAATTTAGGTAAATGATAAGGAAGACAAGTCTTGGGAGGGATTAGTCCAGCACGATGCACGCCACTTATCTTAAATCAGAATTCATTGATTATTTCCGTTTCATGATAGCTATATGATAATTGTTGAATTGTAATAAGCCAACTTGGTTACGGTTATCTTACTCTCATGTTTTAAATGTTTTCCTATATTTAATTGGATTGTTACTTATCATTAGTATCGTATGAATTATTGTTATATAATCAATGCTATTCGTGTAATTCTGTTGGTTCCTAGTGTTTTGATTAAGGTTGAGTGACATCTTGACTTTCGAATAGTCAGAGTGTTACATACAATTTATCACCTTAATTAATTATGGTGTTCCAGAAGTTGGAATATCTTACCGAATATTAGGATCATTCAGTTTTCTTGCCACTGTAGTAATAAAAGTCTAACTCTCTGCATATAATTACCAAACCCCTTGTTGAAATAAATGTGTGTTGGAGGAATCAAATATTTCTGACATGTTATCATCACTGTAGCATACACCTTTGGACCACCACCAGTTGTTGGAGATCATGTTGAATCTAAAATTCAATCAATCATATGCCCATGATAGGGGAACTTTGAGGTATGCTATTAATAAAAATAGAATCTCGACACTAAGGGTAGAGAAATACCCTAAAGTTTGAATGTCGTCGTATTTTCTAAAAGGAAAAGATCTTTAGTACTAAGATACATGCACTAGTCACGCTAAACTTAAAGTTTAGTTTATACTCATGTACACTAGAAGCGGGGAGCTTGTCAGATACTTTCATATTATGGAGGAGTTACCGTAATGTTTACTTGCAATAAATACATCACTAATAGTGGAATACCTCGAGTTGAATAATATATCCACCTTTGCGAAATTGACTTATTGGTTTTTGATCTAAAATCTATGGGGACATCTGCGGGTCTAAGATCTAATGACACTATTCAAAAAAAATTATTAATCACTCCTTTAACTCTCTTGAAGAGAACTCACTTTGAAGGTGAAATACCTCGTGAAGAGGTTCATCATGAAGATGAAAGCCCTATCAATTTGATGTGCGCATATTACAATGTTGAAAATGTGGAACAACCAAGAATTTTTTGTTTGGAAAATGACAAAGATCTTATTAACACTGAGATACCCTCAATTTAAAGGATATAGGAGAAAAGTTATCGACAATCACTTTGCCTCTACAATTGCTAAAGTTTCTCTTATGAGAACACAAATCATCGTACTTGAGATTTTGAAAATTTTAGTCAAACCTAGAAGGTGTTGACACGATGATTACTGTTTAAATTTACATTGAAGGTTTTACCACTTAACAATTTAAATCCAGTTAGCCAACAATGCAAACATCAGGAAGACTACGCATAGATCATCATGATCATTACTAAATCTTGAAGATATGCTGACTCTCTACAGTGCAAAATATCATAATGTGTTTATATTACTTTGTACTAGTGCAACTATCTCTTGGCGGTCATCTAAATAGACCTTAGAGGTAGGGTTGTGCATTATTACATCGAACCGAAAAACTGAATTGTACCGGTCAACTCGGTTTGACCGGTATTTGATTTTGTTTTTGAATTTTTGGTTTTTAGGTTCGGTTTTTAGGAAAAACATTGGCCCCGGAAAACCAACTATCAACTGTTGCTTTACTGGATGCTAACTCACTGATGTGCTATTCGCTGTCGTTGCTGTGGCCTGTGATGGATTGATGGGTTGATGGTGAACTGGTGATGCGCCTGGACAGTGGACATGAGGCCAACTATGAGGTTATCGTTCCTTACTCTTTAGGGCCTTAGGGGCGTGAATTGGTCGGCTCTCGGCTGGAAATTCCTTAATGAGTTATCAAGTATTCAATTACATATTTACATTAATGCTTAATGAGTAAAGGCATGGAAATTGCTTAATGAGTATCAAGTACATTAATACTTAATGATTAAAGGCATGAAAATTGCTTAATGAGTAAAAACACATAGTTATCAAGTACATAATTCAAAAGGTGGAGTACTATGCAATGTATACGGTAAAATTTTAATGACCGCAAGTTGTGGACTCACGATATCGTTTGTAATTCGCGTCAACTTTGGTAAATATGGTATTTACCCATACCGAATCGAAATAAAGTGATATTTACCGATACCGAACCGTATTTACCAAATTAACAATACCGTATTTACTGTATACACATTATTTACCGAAAAAACCGAATGAACGACTTGGTAGCTACTTTTATCAACTACTCAGATATTATAGCACTATATGAAGCCACACTTGAACGCGTTTGGTTCAAACGTGTGATTAACCATATTCAGAAGTATTATGGTATTAATACCGTCAATACCCCCTAAATTATCTATGGAGATAATACTGCTTGTATGACACAAATGCAAACGGGTTATGTTAAGAGCAACATCATGAAACACATTGCTCCTAAATTTTCCATCCACATGAAATCCAGAAGAATAGTGAGGTAAAGATCATGCAAACAAAGTCCTGTGAAAATTCAGTTGATTTATTCACTAAGTCTTTGTCTGCATCCATTTTCCAAAGATACATTCACGGCGCTGGAATGAGACGGTTAAAAGAGTTCCAGAGTTCAGGGGGAGTAAATTCCTAGATCATATAACCTTTATCAAATCCTGAAGATTTTTCCAAAATATTGAAGATAGGATCTCGAAGGTTAAACATTGTACTCTTTTCCTAGGTGAGTTTTCCTGAAGTTTTCTCGTATAAAAGTTTTTAGTGAGACAACAAGTGTAATGCAACTTACGAATGTAATGTACTTTTTTCTTAATTTCTTTTTTCCCAATGGGTTTTTAGAAAAAGCTTTTGATAAGACATTTGCATATCGTTGTCTATTGCCTAAGAGTGGGTGTTACGCAACCTAGATATGCGCAAACAACTAAACCGCAATTGAAGTGCCTTCACCTATATGAGCGATATATACTAGGACCCTCATATAGAACAGAGATACAGTAGATAAATAAAGATCTTAGATGTTCGTCTATACATTTATATCCATCTTAGTTTTATTACGTTGATACGATTGCTCTTAGGTAGATTGTTATACTTGTCAGAAACACGACGACCGCCGAAACCTCTAGCGGCGGGACGCGTGCGGGGCGGCTACCATTGCGTCGAACTGTTGGAGAGGACACGCGCGCGTGGTGAGGCCCGTGGGCTAGTGCCGCGTGGCTCTTAGAGCGGCCGTTGGTTGCGACGTTGTGCTAACTGTGTGGCCGCGGCGAATTTGGGCCCTTTTGACTCAGGCCGTACTGGGCTTCTGGCCGAGCCCTTCAAATCAGCCTGGTACGAGTACAGTGGTCCGACATGTTCAGAGTTGAGATCTGAAAGAAGATTGGAGGGTGTGTTTCGTAAAATATAAACAGTTAGAGTTATGTTCTAGATACAGGAATACACTAACAGTTAGTTAGGTTCTAGATGAATCATAATGCATGCTAGTACAAGAGATCGGTAATGTGGTTAATGGTGGCATAATGCATGCTAGTACAAGAGATCGGTAATGTGTTAATGGTGGCACAATAGCATTTTGTAACGATAATCTTGCATACTGACACCCGTGCTATCCGTCCGATTTCTGTTCGGTTAAGGGCCTAAAAACAAAGAACGGTGCTCATTGCTTCCCACTCGATTATCGTAACTTATCCATCTGAATTATCTGCTTGAACGGTTCTATCAGCAGACCAAAATTCAGTGCCACACATATCGAAACTTAAATGAACAACAGTTGCTTGCATCTCTATAAGAGCTGAATTTGCTCTCACTTTTCTTATAGGCACTGTTGCATGAGGCTGACAATCTATAACAGAATGTGACAATATTCTCTTGCATTCTTTGCAGAGCAGTCATGGGCTCATGGCCTGAATGGTCCATGGTACGTACTGCTATAATACTGTTGCCGGTGTACAATACAAAAGTACCATCTGATGCATTCAGGCTTGACCTTTTCAGTCCCCATTGTGTTTTGTTTTGCAGTGACTCTTTATAAAAGGGTTGGGAAATGCAGGAATCCGTTGAAGCGGACCATGATAGATTTATCTCTGGCAATACCCTGACAAGTCTTTGGACCACAACTGATGACCTATTTGCCCTACTTGTCGATACATCAGGTAATAGTACAGACAGATGATGGCCCACTAGACTTAAACTATAGTTAGGTATTCTATCTCTTGGTCCAGAATGGATCGTATGGTACGTGAGACGTAGTATATGGAGTATTTTCATGTCTGCATACGGCTATTGATTACTGGCGAGCTATTCTGAAACGTGTTTCCCGGGCTAATTTTCTTCATGTGTACATAGGACTGCTTAATTTCTGAAAATAAACAATCCTGCTACAGCCTTTTACTTCATTCCTAACTTACAACCTTTTACTTCATTCCTAACTGGCAGAGTGGCCGTGCATTTGTGCAGCTAGGTCTTTTTAAAAGTTTGTATAAATCTTTGATAATATATTTACGTATCTTGTAGGTTATTTTAACTTTTAAGATATCTTAAATATTGAAGATGACAATAGAAGCTTGAAAAAATTACAACATGAAAGACACAATTGAAATATGTACATACTTTGATAGAAGAAAATCATTTAGCATAATAAGCTGTTGGGGTTCTTAGAAACTAACCGCTCTCCAACATGCATAGATCATATAACTGCATATCTCTATTCTTACTCTATTAATTATTTTTTTCCAAATTATATGCATGCACATGTACCTCTATTTAATTTCAAGTAAGGCGTTGATTATGTGCGCGACAAATTCTCTTATTTGTTTACATAGTATAATGTATTAGAGTACATTGCTCACGCATACACCGATGCATCATGGGCAACCTACATTGAATTTTCTTCCCTTACACGCCGACTGCCTCACCAAACCATGTGACTTTAATATCTTCTGACCATTATAACTTTTTTGCTTCAACCTACAATAGTAAGCCAAAATCTTAATCGATCTCACTCAGCTGCTACCATTTCCAATGCAATACTTTACCATATAATTATCTTCTACTTCACCCCAATTATTGCTTAATGCTAACCATTGCGACATCAATACACATACACATGCAACTGTTGCCGATCCCAGCTAGGGACACATGTTACGCTCTCTTCGGTGACCCCGAGCATATTCCCTACAGCTATGCCATCTCTACTCCAAGCTTTTTTCTCCTCTACCTCTGTACGCCCGAGCTTTTATTTGTATGGATGCATTATGTTATACACGCTCGACATTTTCTTCTCGCTTATCTGTCGCTCCTCTTCTTTGACATTAGCCAATTCAATGTTGTGGCTCCCTCACTATCGATCCCTTCTCAGCTGCTACCCTTTCCAATACAATACTTTACCATATAGTTATCTTCTACTTCTCTCTAATTATTGTTTAATGTTAACTATTGCAACATCAACACATATACACATGCAAACAGTTGCCGATCCACCTAGGGACACATGTCACGCTCTCTCCGGTGACCCCGAGCATATTCTCTACGGCTGCACCATCTCTACTCCAAGTTTTTTTTGCTCCTTTGCCTCTGTACGCCCACGCTTCTATTTGTACGGATGCATGATGTTATGCATGCTCTTCTCTCATGTCGGTCGCTCCCCTTCTTTCGACTTTGGCCAACTGAATGTTGTGGCTTCATCACTAACCGTGGCGATCTCTCATCTTCACTAATGTCGTCATGTCTACTTTAGTCGTTGTCTAACGATATGGAGAATCTTTTCGCCATCACCGTTGACGACGTGCCCCTCACCAGTGATGGCACACTCATAGGTACCTGATGACCCTATAACGTCCATAGCTTGTCTTCAATGCAAAGCTTCATCTCTTCTATGCTAGGGCTTCACCATCATCGAGCTTCTTTGCCCACTAACTTCTTGAACTACGCCAACGCTCGCCACTTGTCATCGCATCCCTTGGCTCCTTCCACACTGCACTTTTTCCTTCAATACTTTGGCGAGTAGCACGATATTGTCCTCATCTCCGTCGCCGCCGCCTCGGCACTTTGCTTCCCCGTGGGTCTTCTGGTAGGACAGATCGGTGCTATTGCACTCTTTCGTTGTCTCCTCCGACACCATTAATGCTATCATCATTATAACTTGTATATTTAATAAATTTTTTGTTATTTTTACTCCATAGGAAGCAACAATAGAAACATATAATCTTGAGAGCGAACGTGGTGGCTTCTTTTGTGTCTCCTTCGATACTATTCGTGTCATCATTGTTATAACTTTTTATTTTTATTCCATAATTCATTTATTTTTATTTGAGTTCATATACAAATCAGATTTCTAAATTTATTTAATTTATTCTGAATTTTAGTTATTTTAGGATTTTATTTTGGAATTCGTATGAAAATCAAATTGCAAAGTTTCTTTTATTTTTCATTCCAAATTTTAGTCTTTTTCTTGGAATTCGTATTCGAATCCAATTGCTACTTTTTTATTTGATTTTATTTCTGAGTTAAAGTTATTTAGTGATTTTACTTTGAAATTTGCATTGAAATCAAATTTCTAATTTTATTTTATGTTTATTCCGAATTTTAGTTATTTTTGGTTGGATATTGCATATAATTATAATTGCCAATAATTTTTTAATTTTTATTATGAATTATAATTATTGGAATTCATATCGAAATCAAATTGATTATTTTATTTTATTTTTATTCCGAATTTGAGTGTTTTGTTGGATTTCGTACACAAATATAATTTTTTTAAAATTTGTTTATTTTTATTTCAAATTATAATTATTTAAGGATTTTGCTTATAAATTTGCATGGAAATCAAATTTCTAGCATTCGAGAGCGAGTGTGGTGGCTTCTTTTGACTTTGCTTTAATAATATAATAGATAGATAGATTTAAAGTGTAAGCATTGAGAGCCATGTATCTATGTAGCTAGCAGTGTGCTACTTCTATCACTTGAATCTGGTGCATTAGTTTTCCAGAAAAAAAAAGTCTGCAACATTTTTTTTTGCTTGCTTCTATGTGATCTTTAGAACATGTTGATAACTGGACGAAGATGGAAAATCAGGCATGAATACGAGAAATCTGATGGGTCAAGTTTGTCCACTATCTAGTTAGTGTAGGAAGCTCCACTTACTTTCTCCGATGCTTAAGCTCAATTATTGAGGCATACGTTATCTTGGGCTTTTCCACAGAGACGCGTAGTATGCCACTCTCATTCTGAACTTTCATACGGGGTCTCCAACCCTGCTGTCTGGTAGATCTGATGCCGGAGATCTTCCTGATGGTAGAGTCATGGTAAAATTGGCTACATACCACTTAACTTTGTCGTTCTTAGTGGGTGAACATCCAAAAAATATGACTTTACCAAAACACATTAAAATTATATGTCACTTTGCTGTAGGACACTGAAACGATTATTATATTAATTCCAGAGGGAGGACAGAGAAATTATAGAAAAAGACATATTGGTCCTTCTTCTCATCCTCCTTCCTTGCGATGCAGTAGGGTAGCAAAGCTAGGACACACCGACGATGGTGCTCCAATGGAGGAACAACATCGCGGATGGAAGCCTGGCGCGTTCCCGGACATGGGAAACCTATTTTTGCGGCGTGAGGTGACAAGGTGTCTTGAGACGGCTAGAACGGGTGGGGCGCCGAGAGAGGGAGGCAGGAGCGGAGAGGGGGAGGCAGTGGCGAGCGTGCGCGAAGAGGGGGAGGCGGCGGGAGCAGATGAGGCGAGGGGCGGGAGCCGCAAGAGGCAGAGTGCGAGCGGCCCTTCCATGATGTGCTCTCCTCGAAGAAGAACTCATCGTCAGCCGCGCCGGCGCAGCGGCCGCAGTGAGTGCACATGAGAGGAAGCGTCGTGTCGAGTGCAAGCGAGAGGAGGCGCCAGGTCCTTGTCGGCTTTGTAGATGTCAACCCCCCCCCCTCCCGCGGCCCCGATGACTCCGACGTCCACTCAGTCGACGCATTCACCATGATGGGGTCGCACTCGAACTAAAGTTCGTGGAACATGGGGGAGCCCATGAAGCGTGAGCCAACATGAGGCCTCGGCAGCCACAGCGAGGTCCGGTGTGAAAAGGGGGGAGCTGACGATGGTGGCGGCCTGAGGCGGCGCAGCGGCAACTAGATCCGGCGGCTCACGGCCGGATACGGGCCGGTTCGGCTAGGGAGGAAGTGAAGCGGAGAGAAGAAGGGGGCTGGATCGACTGGGTAGGCGTGTGAGAGGGATGGGAAAGAAAAAAGATGGAAGGGTAAAATATACTTTTCACTAGCTTTCTCTCTCCTCGTCAGTCCGAAAATGATATTTTAATGGTCTCAATGTGCTACAGCAAAGAGCCACATAATTTTAGTACCTTTTGCCAAGGCAAAAATTTTAAGTATTCAACAGCTAATAACGATAAAGTTGAATATCTTGTAGCCAATTTTGCAGGGAGTCATTGGCGTGTTCCTCCCTTGGAAATGCTGTGGACCACTTAAGAATTCATGATTCCTTTCATACGTCACATTGTTCTATTATGGGGACCTAACCTGATGTTACAGAATTGGTATGTGTTCAATTGGTCCCAGATTTTGTGCAGCCGCGTGCGTTCACTCCTTGAAGTCCTATTCTCTAAGAATCTAACACCAAATTGGCCGCCTCTAGCTAATGGTATGCATAACGCCATGTCCTGCTCAAGACAATATCCAAAAGTACAATGACTTTGTCTTTCTCTGCAACTTTCTGCAGGCTGATCCATTTAGTTAGCACCGTGCCCTACAATTTTTGTGAGTGAATGATTGCTTGTCCCATTGAGAATAGCAAGACTTTAAGCAGCAACTTGGAGTATTTCTCCACTATTAGGCATCTTTGGGCAATTGCGGAGCTTGAAAATTTGTGTTGGAGCTACACCATTGATGCTTAAAGATGGGGTAAAAGTATGATTGTTAAGTGATTATCGGTTGATCGAATGTAGCGGCGTGTAAATCACGCATTGTGAATATTGTATTCCTGTGGTACTTAGCATTCTATATAACTAGTTGGATTTCTTCCTAATTGATTGACTACTCTGCACAATTAGTTTTGAGAACAACTTAGTTTTTGGAGTGATAATGATAAGAAATACTAACTTGATAAATAAATTTTAAATATGGGTGAACATATTATTTTAAAAAATGTATAGCCATGCGTTAATTTTTTTATTAGTATGCCACACGGCTCGCATGGTCGCAACGACGCAAACAGATAGAGAATTGGACACTTGATTTTTGAGTTAGAAACTAAAGCAATTCCTAAGAGCTAAATAAAATAACGTACTTCTCCACCATTCACACGGTGCCATGCACATGGGTACACTACTACACAAAATCTCATTACAGACAGTTCTAAACCATTATCACATACGGTTTTTTGAATCGTCTGAATTTATATGTCTGTAATAACAGACAATCATCACAGACGGTTTTGAAACCGTCTGTGAAAAAAGGTATCATAGACGGTTCTTGTTAAGAACCGTCTGTGATAGTTTTTTATATTGCAAAAAAATATCAGATTTTGATTGTTTCATAGTTGGTATCATCACAGTTTATGTGAGCTTTTTCATCTTCAGAGACTCTTAAAAATTCATGAAAAAGGCATCACACCCATACGAAAACGATCTTGACCTCCCCCTTACGGCCTGTCAGTACCCCGATATTTCCCATCTTGACTATGGCGTCGTGAAGAGAGTACGAGGAGGCGGTAGGAGTCAACGGCGTTGACGGTGGAGGTGCCGTTGTAGAGCACGGCGTCGGAGGCGATGACGGCGAAGCCATTGCGGATGTGAGCTACTGCACCTATTTACCATTTACGTATGTGCACCCATAGGTTAGCTACCATGATCGATCGAGTCATCGAGGAAGAAGAAGTTTGTTTGCTTACAGTTGAGGAGGATGAGGTCCTTGTCGTGGAGGCCTGCGGCGGTGAACTTGGACCGAAGCACGTCGATGGAGACGAAGTCTAGCAGCACGTCGGCGATCCGCAAGTTCGACACCCTCCCCAGCACATCTCGCCTCGACTCGGCTATTATTTATAAGGACAACGCCAAAATATTTTGCCTTTCGCGCACGTGTTCAAATTTTTTTGAACTCTCGTGCTGTGAATCACAGACGATTCGTATCATGAACTGTTTGTGATAAGTACCTCATCACAGACGGTTCTTAATACAAACCGTCTGTGATGAGTAACTGTTTGTGATAAGTATCTCATCACAGACGGTTCTTAATACAAACCGCCTGTGATGAGATACTTATCACAGACGGTTCGTAATAAGAACCGTCTGTGATATGTATCTCATCACAGACGGTTTGTATTAAGAACCATCTGTGATCTGATTTTACCGCGGCACATAATCCTCTGCCATGGTAGCCAATCCTCTGCCGTGGTGCATAATCCTTTACCGTGGTAGCAAATCATCTGCTGTGGTAGCCAATCCTCTGCCGTGGCAGGATTGGCTACCACGACAGAGGATTATGTGCCACCGCAGAGGATTAGCTACACGACAGATGATTATGTGCCACCGCAGAGGATTGGCTACCACTGCAGAGGATTGTGTACTACGGCAGTGGATTTGCTACCACGGCAGAGGATTTGCTCAGAACCGTCTGTGATACTTTAAGTCATCACAGACAGTTCGTGGTCAGAACCGTCTGTGATACTTCACAGACGGTTGTATTTACAAACCGTCTGTGATAGGTTCATATCACAAACGGTCTTAGAACCGTCTGTGATAGGTCCATATCACAGATGGTTTGTCTTGGAACCGTCTGTGATTATTTTATCACAGACGGTTCAGGCGTCTTCAATGACCTGTTTTGTACTAGTAGTAGAGAGAAAAAAGGTGTTCTACAATATCTTAACGGAGGATATGGAATACAATTTTCATATAATTCCTTAAAGTATTATAAAATTGCAACAAAGTCCAAACCCAGTTGGAGCCAAACCCGTTCATGGCAATCCGGCCCGATTTTTTCGGGCTCGGACCTAACACTGGGCCAAACTCGGGCCCTAATTTCTAGCTCGCAGGCCCGACCCAAAGACCAAAAAATCCCGATAAAATGAACTAAATGATTAATAATATTGTTTTTATTCAGAAAAATAATGGAAACAATAGTTTATTCATAAAAATATTTTTAATCGAAAAAACAGAAAATAGTTTTTTTCGGGCTTCGGGTCAGGACTTGGGTTTGGCCTATGTCCGACCGGGATGGGATTAGGCTTGGTCATTCAAGGTCGGGTTTTTTCGGACCCGGTCCGATGTTTGAACAGATCTAGTTGAAACAAATAGCTAGCAAATGTATATACATAATTTTTTTTTTAAAAAAATGTGGGTGTCCATGCATACCAGGTGCCCTAGCTAGTTCCACCCTAACTCTGGAATGAATCAGCAGAGAGCTCCTGTCATCCGTTTTGAAGAAAAAAAAAGATTCTCTGTCACACTACAGTTGCATACAGGGAAAAAATTGCCGGTAACCACCGGTTACCGACCGGGTCCGAGATCCAAAATCTTGGCCGGTTTTTTCGGAATTTGCAAATTCAAATGTTAAATTTTGAATTTTGGTTGATTTTTAAGCAAATTCAAACGAAATTCAATCGAGGTTTTCCCGAAAAAACTGGTAACCGACCAGTTACCGTTCCCGCCTCCCTGCCGGGATTCGGTCCGGTACCGGTTCTTTAATCCTTGGTTGCATACATATGCGTTGCCGATTGCAATTATTCACGCGGGAGCAAGAAACGTAGAAGAAGAAACATATAAGGCTCCTGTACCTTTCAAGAAAGGAAAATAGCAGAAATGCGGAACATCTCAGTTGCTAGTGAGTGCAAACAATCCTCTCGCTTGCCCCCTACATGTATTTTAAAACCATGCAGTTTTCTTTTGGAGAAAACTGAAGTACTTGTGAAATTAGATATGGCTGGTTAGCCTGATATCCCACAGAAAAAAAGTTAAAAAGGTATTATCACCATGCAGTTTTCCACAATATTGTTGAAGGAAGTGTTATTTCTTCTACCATTTCTGCACATAGCAAGTGTCAGACAAAAGATCGAAGGAACAGAGTTGGACGTAAAAGATAGCTATTAGCTGTAGTAGCAAGGTTGCAAAATACCAGCGGCCTAGGCATATGCATGCATGAAAGACTTTGTTGTCAGATTCACCTGTAGCACAGTATGATTGTCCATTTGTTATAAACAGTTGCTAATAGACAACCCTGCCAAATTATCTATGCGTCATGTTAGTGATGGTCTGTAATGATTTCGTAAATAAATTTATCCATACACATGCTGGTAGCTATCATTCTCTCTTCAGGTCATTTTCATTCCTTCAGATCCTTAATTACAATAAGGCGATTCATCTCACAATCACACAATGCGATGATTCCTAATGGACACTCCTAACACCCAATCAAAAATCATGCCCTTCCATCCAAGAAACATACTTTGTAGGAACGTGACGTGATGACCCTAATCTTACCAAAAAAAAATTGCCCTGAGGCCTGATCAGTAGCAGCAGCATGATGGGAGGAAAGGCACTACGCCTGGTTCATCCACCTTGCTACACTTCAGAACATTGACCCCGACATGTTACCGAGGTTCTTCATGTGTAAACTCCGAAATCTGAAGCTATCAAAGTACATGATCGCTAAGGTGATTGTAACATGAGGTGATTGAAGCGGGCCAATTCGATCATCAAACTAGAAAGGGTACCACCCCACTAATCTGAACAATCCATACAATCCATACTTCTTATCTGGTGAATGGTGACCCATCAAAGAAAAATAGCCCACCACCAGTGTTCATCACCAGTATGCACACGCAGGCATCTTGGTGCTAATAATTGGTGCTGCGAGACGTGACTTCATCCGCGGGGTGCTTTCGTACGTACTGCAAAAATTATGCAGATCCGATCGATACATGTTTACTTGCACGCAAACAAGGAGTAGTACTACCCTGACAATGGCGCGAATGGCCAGAGTTATCCATGTACGTACTATCTAGGATCGAACTAAATTAACTAACGGAATCCTCGGCGATCTGCACGACCATCTGGTGCACTGCCGCGGCGATTTCATCGACTGACGAGAGCCGGCACTCGTCCTCTATCTGCAACAGAAACGGTGACATGTATAAGTAGCTAAGACTGAATTAATGTCTGAAACATGGCAAACAGTGTGGTCGTTGTATAGATCGAGTGCCAATATGGCATAATTTGATACTCGGTCACCTTAAGACTGAAGGAGTAGAAGACCAAATGGTCGGCGGTGGTGGTGACGTTGAGGTGGAGCACTGTGAGGCCGAGGCACTGGAGCGCCACCACCATCCTCAGCAGCTGCCTCGGCCGCCGCGGCACGAGCACCTTCACGTTGGCGTGGCTTTCTGCCATGGCCACCTCGATGTCGGCCACGCCCCGCCCAGCCCCGCATCCGCCCTCACCGTTACCAGAGCCGGCATTGTCGCTGGCACACGCGCCGGCGGAGTATTGAGGGAACGTGAAGAATCCGGCGAACGGCGGCGCCGGGTGGGGGCTCTCCGCGCGCCGCTTCTGAGCCTCCAGCGATTGCAGGAACTGCTCCAGCTCCTTGACGAAGTTGATGGCGCCTGCCACTATCGATGCCTGGTCACCCTGCAGCGGCAAAACGGTACAGGCCATTAGCTAGGTTGGAAGCAAGCAATGTAAGCATTCGGCACACAAGAAGGCGCGGCTTTTGATGTGCGGGCACGTAGTGGTACACGCTCGATACCTATAGATTCCGTGACATATGGAACCAAAGCCGCATGGCGCGAAATCCAGCAGCATATGGCCAGGGGGCAACAGGATTTGACATTTGTTACAGTAAAAAGTTAGGGGACAGCAATGTGGTGATCGATAGCCAAGCCGTTCTTCGTTGAGTGGGGTGTGGAGAGGCCACTTCCTCGTGCCTTCGTTTTGAAGTTGATTGCTAGTTGTCCCGCTAGTGTACGATGTTTACCGTGGTTTTGTAATCACGGTGGAGCAGTGGTTCATCTTGTATTTGTTTCTATTCTTCTTTCTTAAGCTTTGTGTAACGGTGATTTTCGGTGTCTAGTTTCAAAATCAATTAGAAGCTTTAGCGTATTAGGTGGTGGGGGAGTGTTGTCCTTTCCATGGTTATGATATGTGTTTTTGTGCGTGACAGCTGGTCGGTCGGTGTTTGGCATGATGCTAGATGGTGTTTACCCTAGCTAGCTAGATGCTTCAGACAGGGTTCCTTCTCCACGCACACAGTGGGTGTTAACTGTTAAGTACGTGTACGTACCCGCTGCGCGTAGGACGGCGGCATGACGGACCGGAGCACGGCGAGGTACTCGTTCATCTGCCGCCGCCGGTTGCGCTCCACGGCAATGTGGTTGTGCCGCTGGTTCTCCATCTCCTCCTTGTTCTTCGCAGCCTTAGGGCGCCGCCTCCGCCTCCGCGCGGCTTTGCCGTGGCCGGTCGCTGCAGGCGTCGGCGGGACGACAGGCGGCGGCGGCGACACGGGGTAGTGCTTCTCGTCCCAGTACTCCTCGACGGCGCCAGAAGCAACGGAGCACGCGCAAGCCGCCGCGTCGACCCAGGCGGTGGCGCCGGCGCCGTGCATCATCCCTCCGGCCTCTTCTTGCAGCACCACGCCGCCCTTCTCCTCGAGCTCATCAATGTCGATGCCGCAGTCTAGCGACGGCGCGTGCATGGTCACGGCCACCTTGGCCGTGCACGCGAGGTGCTTTTGCGGGAACACCACAGCTTCCAGCGCCATGAGAGCTTTCCCCTAGCTATAACTATTCACTCAACCTCGCTCCTACCATGCTAGATAGTTGTGACGTACTTGGCATCTACGCATGGTGTTAGTACGCATGCACTAGGTAGGCAAGAGGAGATCAATCTTATCTATGACTATGAGCTGAGACGGGTCGCCGTCCACACCATGGACATGCATGGAAGGAGATGAAGGAGAGGAGCGAGGCAGCGAGGTGGTCCCTTTAAAGAGGGGTGTGGAATAACATGGATGGGCAATGGCGACAAAGACCCGGCCTGCCACGGGCATGGTGATGGGGTAGAACGGAAGGGGAGAGCGCGAGGTTAGGGGAGGCAAACGACACGTATCCGCGTGTCCGGCCTGTCGCCTCGGAGTCACGTACGTATCGTAGCAGCGTTGCTACCTTAGAGAGATTAACTAATCATTCGTGGTTTAATTATTTGGTGTACTACGTACTACAGGCTATTCCTTGATTCCTTTCTTTCTTGTCTTGATGGGTGATGGCACAGGTGATGTACAGAGAGTGCTGCTGCTGCTGGGAAGTGCGTATTACTTACTCTAGATCAGAGCCACTGTAGTTTCTTTCTCTTTTCTTTAAAAAATTTAACGAATTGATTGGGGTATAACATATTGGACAATGACTAGTCAGTCGAAATAAAATAGGTTTTTCATTGCTACAGAAAATGACAATTAGGTGTGAAGCCACTGTAACCCAAAATTAAATAGGAGCAGGCGAGCACCAGCTAGTTTCATGCCCCACTGTCGAAAGCTGCACTTGCACAGTCATAGCACTGGCGTCGCGGTTGGGAACCACGCGATGTTTAGTCCCCGCAAGAATTCCCTGATTCAGAAAGCAAGTCCACGCACCTGCCATACACGAGGATAAATCAAACTCACGAACCGGTCTCATGAAATCCCGGCCTCAAGGGCTTTTTAATCCGGATTTCAGGAGAAGATGAGATTCCGTTTAGCTGCTAATGCTACCTAACTAGCTTCTTAATTTAATTCGGGACTGATCTATCAACTTCAGTCTTCAATGCTTGCTAACACTAATCATGTTGACTAATTGCCCAATGCCATCACTATTCCTTCCAGAAAAGGACTAAACACCATTAGTCTTCCTTCCATGCCGCTGATCTGTTCACATCAAAAGCCCGATCTGCCACAAACGACGGCCTCCGCCATGTTCTAAATAGTCCACTCGAAAAGCACAATCACTTGATGAACATTCGAATCCAAACACCACCAATGCAAGTACTTTTGATCGTTTCATGCAAACAGAGGTGAAGAGATCGGCAGGCGCCTGCCTGCTCTTCCGGATGTTAAGACGAGCTGCCCGATCGGCTGGGATTGCGGGGAAAAGATGCACGTCGGTACGAGCGTACGCCGCGTGACGACACCGGCGCCCGTGGCGGCATCCGGAAAATTCCTGATACCCGTCTAGTTTACTGCTGTTGGATGACACTGTTGGCCGGCTGCTGCTGGTGGTGCGCTTCAGCCACTGTAAAAAACCTGGTGGTGCGGGTGTGTAGTCCCATTGAGGTTTCACTCATTCGTGTGCGTGTAAAGGCGCGGTGATCGGTGATACTCACTACAACAGAAAATCTCATTATAGACGGTTCGGAACCGTCATCACAGACGGTTTTTGAACCGTCTGAATTTTTATGTCTGTGATAACAGGCGGTTATCACAGACGGTTTTTAAACCGTCTGTGATAAGTTTAACACAGACGGTTTTTTAATAGAACCGTCTGTGAGACGGCTCTAATAAAAAACCGTCTGTGATACTACATAATCACATACGGTTTGATCTAAGAACCGTCTGTGAGGCTTGCATATCACAGACGGTTCTTGGTTTAAACCGTCTGTGATTACCTAGTATCATACACGGTTTTGAACAAAACCGTCTGTGATATATCCTTCCACTAACTAGTTTTGTCGTATTTTCAGCTAGCCTCAGGAATTGCTAGCCATGCCTTCTTAAAACAAACAAGCAGAAACAACGACATCACAGATTATTGTTGACAACTCAAAGTGATCATTTAACTCAAAATCAATTACAAACGAATAAGTAGAAACAGCTACATCACAGATTATTGTTGACAACTCAAAGTGTTCATTTAACTCAAAATCAATTACAAAAGAATGTTTCAAGTATTGTCGCTAGAGTTACAAATTGAATTACAACTAGTCAAAGTGAGTTACAATATTGAATCAATTACAACTAGTCGACGACGTGAAACTCTCCGTCGGGGTTAACGATTTCCGACTTGATGAAGCCGCAGAGCAACCCTCGAACGTGTGTGACCTCGTTCTTTTCAAGTCCTGTCGCTAGCAAGAGTAAAGTAGTAAGAATATATATTTAAATTTATAATTAGAAAATAACTATAGCGAGATTGACCTACCTGGGGATCGTGTGTCGTGGAATTAATCAATAGCCGCATATGATGGCATACGTAGAATGCGCATAGGTGATCTTGTTTTTGCTGGCGGCACTGCAAAAATGGATATACATATATAGGTACAGTCAGTTCGAGACGCAATATTTACGGAGTATGATATATTATTATTGTGTTGTATCGCGTACCGGAAATCGCATCTTGTGGGTTAGTGTGGCGCTCGTTCCCTTGTATAAACCTCCCTCGGCAACATAGCCGATGAACGCCCTACATGATTCCAAAAAGTTATCCTCGTCCATTTCAAACGAAGGAAGACTACAATACAATTATGTGCGGAGGAAATGATCGTACCTTTCGAGTATTCCTTTAAGAAGGGTGAAGTCATGGTTTTTGTTGAGTAGAGAATCAAGGTACAATACCATGTTCCTCTTTGGCACAATAATCACAAGAATCCAGTGGAACCTACTCATGTATGTCGCTATAGTCATAAACCTATATATGTTCAAACGAATTTTGTGTAGCAAGTAGTGAATCACTTACTTCTGGTTGTACGGCACCATTATGTACTCCTTGCCGTTCTGAGCAAGCAATCCCATTTTTATGTAATTCTCGACGTAGGATGCGTCTTGGTTTATTGTTTGCTCTGAGATCACGTGCGGGTCGAGGAAACCCACCGGTTCGTTGATTCGACGGGCACATTTCATAATGTATCTGTACGTAAGGAATGAGTTGTGATATTTATCGCTATCACGCGAGTGTAGAAATTGATTGTACACACTTACAGTGTCCAACATCGTAGAAGTGAGGCGTCGAGGGCAGTTAGGTTGTATAGGTCGAATAAGTCCTCGAAGCCCACGACGAAGTGGCCCGCCTCGTGATGAAAATGCTCGCTCCGTGTCGACGATTCGGTATGGCCCCCTCCTCTTGGGTCTTGCGCATGTACCACTCATGCAAAGATTGACAAGCTAGTCCCGATCGAGTCGGTTAGTTCTTTGTCAGAGACCAACGGATATCCAAGGGAGTATTGCGGGCTTGGCGCTGAATCTTCTTCGATATCGATTTGCGTAACGAGGCGCTGCGACGCGTCTTCTCGGAGATGACTCGGGGACGATATGGTGACACGCTTGTCTTGTCCTTCTGGCGTCTTCTCGACGGGAACCGATGAGGCGGGCTTCTGAAGCGAAGGCTGGGGCGGACTCATCGAGGGTCCTATTGGAGAGGCAGGCGGGTCGTGACGATATCGCGTCACTGCAGGGTCCAGGGCGATGTCCTTCTTGGGCCACTGGATAAAAGTGTGCACGACATCCCCTAGTGTTATGATTTCTTCGTTCGGGGGAATCTCCAGCGAGATGGTCATGAAATTGTCATGTACCATGTCCACGCACCTGGCGTAACCTGCGCCACCGGGCACCGTCTTTGCCTTGCCTCTTCACGGTATGGATACACTATACCCGCTTGACCTCAATAGCAATCGACCCAACCAGGGGCGGAAGTAGTTGAGTTGACCCGGTGTCACAGGACACCGGGTCACTTTAAAAAAATAGTACATATTATCGTGTATATACTATGTGTGCACCCTCTAACCTAAAAATTGTGCACCCTGGTTCAGCCCAAGCTTTGGTCTCTTGCAGTCTTTTGCCGCATAAATTACTATTTAGTATAGTATTGTTTGAAAATTATATATGATGTTATATGAATAGTTAAGTGGTGAACCCTGGTCATTTTTGTTCTAGTTCCGCCCCTGGACCCAACCATCCTCACTTGGAGCTTGCAGGGCGTCGGCTCCTACAAAACGGTACACAATTAGCTAAGGCGTCCTATATGTCTATATTTGGAGCATTCCAGAGATGTACATTACCTTGATGTCGTCGATCGGTAATTGCACGTCGTCATGTCCAGAATTATGTGTGGACACGACGCTACTCCGATGTTGAGGAGGACTTGCTCCCAAATTAGCAGGGGCGGCTTGCGCCCTCATGAGTTCATTTACTTGGTTCTGTAAATTTGTTATTTGTCCTTGAAATTTTTCAATAATGACATGTTCGGTATGAGCGTCGTCTTGGTCCTTGGATCTCTTCCTACTCCTATATGTGGCGGAGTCGTGTGGGAATCCATCCCTCCAAGGTACGTAAACCCCAACGCCTCGCGTGCGACCCGGGTGCTCCTTGTTTCCCAGGACCGTAGATAGTACATCCTTCTCCCTGTCCACTTCGAGGGAACCTTGGGAAGATGCGGAAGTCAATGCTTCCTGCAAGAGGACATCATGTTATTATAGACACCATGAAGTTATGGACTTATTAACAACTAAGTGGTTCGACATATTTACGAGCGTTGGGACACCGCCTCGTCTGCTGGTTTGCGAAAGAGATGTTTGCCAAGGCGTGGTGATGCCCTCGCTCTTAACTGTGCTCGGCGCTGTCGTCGAGATCCCAAAGAAGCGGTCGGGCGGCGGTCTCGTCCTCCGCCGCCCCACTTCGTGGCTTTACCCGCGTACCAGTGCCGAAGTTTGTGGGGTGAGTATTTTGGGCTCAAGAGCTTTGTGCGCCGCACTTTGCTCCTGAAATTGGTCGTCGTCTTCATCCGCACGAAGGCATCCCATGTATCCGCGACAAGAAAGGATACCGTGAAGGGCGTCCACCGTGTTCACGTACTGCGTGACAAGCAGGCTCTTGAAGGTCCTCCACGCGTGGCACATCGCGAGCAGCGCGTGCCATCGCACACGGTCCGATCTCGCCGGGAAAGTGAACGAGGCGGCTCGATCCACAACTAGTCTCTCTCAGTACATCCGTCGACACTTCGTGTTGGGGTGGTTATGGGGACCCGTTCCCTTACAAGTACCCCGCAGACGGTCCGAATCTTGCAGCTGCGTTCTTGGGACTCAGCGGGATCCCGACATCACTGACCTCCGTGATCGTCATGCGGCCCGACGGCAATTTAGAGATTCCTCTGCCATCTCGCTTCCGTACCACCTTGATAGGAGATCCAGACGCATTTGGCGACGTCGCTGACGGAGGCGAAGACGGTGCCTCTGCCATCTCGCTAACTTGCTATCTATATAAGTTACGTACGCAATGATTACTCACAGTGCACTTTCATATATCTCACAGTGCATGAATAATCTGAAGTATGGTGTGGAGGCATGCAATTCACTGCAACAAAAGTAATGGAACTTCTATGTGTATAGTATATACTTGTTTACGTTCATAAGCATATACATGTGTATACTTGGAGGTGTACAAAAATATCCTGATTATAGTATTGCCAAATCAAGAAGAAATAAAAGACAGTAGTAAGCAACACATGTAGAGCTCAAATCTGAATATGCTATCACATCAATTTCAGTATATGACAATTATTATCACAGAGCAATTCCAACAGAGCCCACAAAAGTCACTTTGCAATATATATATCTCCTAGTACTAACAAATCAATTTCAGACTTGACTTAGTACAGCATATATATACTCAAAGTGATACTCAATAATTGAATACAAAGATACTCACAAGACGATGTATATCACAAGTATATGTCATCACAAGTTACTTGATCATTCTACAAACCCTGCATGCATTGCCGCAAATACCAAAAGACCATCTAGAATAGAGCACACCCATTAAAGTAAGAGCAAAGAAGGAATTACCGTCAGAGTACCATAGGGATCATCGCTGTTTCCGGATCAACTTAGATTAGTCAGCACCCTGAGTACCAAGGCTACCCATACCAACTTAGGTTAACCGGCACCTTGATTCTTAAGATACCTAGACTAACCCAAATCAGTCGGCACCTGGATAACCGCGATACCTAGACTAACCTAAGTAAATCTAAGCTATCTTATTCCCGTAGGTTTCATCATTCAGCCAAAGCAATAGCAAGGGCCAAGAAATATCCTGCACATGGCAATAGGGAGAGGAGGCAATGGTAAGAAGGTGAGTGCACAGCTAGGAGAGAAGGCCAGTCAATACATTCCCCACCAGAGCCAGGCCATTGATTCATTTCCCCAAGCCAAGAGGCACAAGTTCATCCCCAAAGAAGCCAAAGCCAAAAAGACACAAGCCTCCCCACGGCCATTCTCCCCTTTTCCCCCATTCCTTCCCAGCCGAAGGCCAGAGGCCAGCAGCAGCAGCAGCAACGAGCCAGAAGGCAGATCCCATCAAAAGGTAACCCCATTCATACACCACTATGAACTACCCACTGCACAAGTAGCAACCACACCACATCCCAGTAACATTATCATTCCCCAATCACACCCCAGAGTATCAAGCATTCATCAGTTCATCTCAGAGCAATGGGAGTGATCAGGGATCAAGATACCTAGACTAACCCAAATGCAACCTTTGGTTTTCATCCTTACTTTGCCTAAAGGGTTACGCGATCTGTATGGATTATTCCCTACACAATGTGTTCTTCTGACATTCTACAAATAAACATCCAGCAGCATCCAAACTCCATGTGTTGGCAACGATGGGAGCAAGAGGTTACTGTGGGGCAGGAAGGAAAGAAGGAATGCCGAGGACTTCGAAGGCGGCGCTGGGAAACTCACCGGTCTTTGGCGGGCGGGCGGCAACCGGACGGTGAGGGAAGGGAGGCGGCGCTGGTCGGGAGGGGGACGAAGCGGCGGTAAAACCTCGCTCTCACGGCAGAGAAGGGTGGAAAATGACTAAGGCAGAGTGTGCACAACCGTTCGATGATAATACAGACTTATATAGCTGGATATCACAGACGGTTCTATGATAGAACCGTCTGTGATAATGCATCACAGACGGTTCCATAATAGAACCGTCTGTGATGTTAACTATCACAGACGGTTCTATTATGGAACCGTCGTGATATGTTGATATCACAGACGGTTCATTAATAGAACCGTCTGTGATATTAAGTATCACAGACGGTTCTGTTATAGAACAGTCTGTGATATCTCCCAGTGAACCGTCCATCGCTAGATCAACGATCCAAGTTCATCCACGTTGATTTAATTTTGGATTTTCCCGAGAAGACTTATTTGTTATCTGAAAAATACAATTTAATTCAAAAATGCATAACTTTTTCTCTGTAAACTATTTTTGAGTGAATCCAATTTTCTTGGATTCCTCTATTAATGAGCTTACTGTGAAAATTAGTTTTGAACATGTTACTATTTCCAGAAAAGTTTACTTATGCATTTTACTTTTGCTCATTTCAAGGCTTTGAAAAATTGTAGAAAGTGCATCATAGCTCCAAATGAGATGAATCCAATTGGGTTGTTCATCTCATGAGGTGCTTGGTTCACTGTACCATAGCTCCAAATGAGGTGTTTTACTCATATCTTTTGCATTACAAGTCTGATAAACCGGGGTCTCACACGACCGACCGAGGCAAATTGACCGATTTAGCACTGGTCCATAACATGTGACGCGTTTCCATGTTAAAATCAAATTAATTACAATGGAATATATACATGCTTAATTGAAATATAGTCCTTCATGATGATCGAGGCGCATATAGCTAGCTTCCTCACTGGGTTCTTCCTCACGTGCGATGCCGTCTCCAAAGGAGGCAACTCGTCAAATTGATTGTACTCTTCCTCATCCACGACATTCTCAACTCCGACAATCCTTCTTTTCCGTGAAGAACTATGTGGCGGTTCTTATTTGCCGGTCGCTTACATAAAAACTTGAACAACTTGCTTAGCGATACGAATGGTTCGTCCTCGTATCCGACACGCTTGAGGTCCACAAGAATGACGCCGTGCTTGTCGACCTTCACGCCTGCGGAAGTTTAACCAGTGGCATCGAAACAAGGGGATGCGAAAAGTACATAGTCGAGCTCCCAAATCTCCTCACGAACCCATAGTAGGAGTTAAACCTCGTGCCCTGCCGGTATTGAATCGCTCGTGAACGCATCTATCGACGCCTTGCTTGCTCGGATCATGCTCTTCCTATCCCGAGTCTTTGTATAAAATGTGTACCCATTTATGTCGTATCTTTGCCATGTCACAATTGTAAATTTTGGCTCTTTTGCCAACCATAGCAGCGTTTCATCACTTGATGACCTCCCAGTGAATCGCACCTTTAACCATTCGTTGAACCGACGGTTGTGCTCTCTCGTGATCCAAACCTCCGACCGGCCTGGATTCTGTTGGCGTACCATGTCTTTGTTCTCGTCGATGTACGGGGACACTTGGGTCATGTGTTGCAAGACCGTGAAATGGGCTTGCGCGTACGTATTTAGATCGGGAGTGATTTCTTTCCTTCCGATGGTCCCGATACCCTCCAGTCTCCCCTCATGACGAGATAGAGGCACACCTATCGGTTCCACCTGAGCCATGTAGTCGACGCAGAACTCAATAACCTCTTCGGTTGCATAACCTTCGATGATACTGCCCTCCGGCTGAGATCGATTCCGTACGTAGGACTTGAGAATTCCCATGTATCTCTCAAATGGGTACATATGACGTAGGAACACAGGGCCGCATATCTTTATCTCTTTCACAAGGTGAACAATGAGATGGACCATAATATCGAAAAATGACAGAGGGAAATACATCTCAAGATGACATAGAGTCGTCACCACCTCGGCCTGCAGAGCGTCGAGTCCTTCGGGATCGATGACCTTCTGAGCAATTGAATTAAAGAAATAACACAACCTAAAGATTACCACTCGGACCTTGTTCGGCAAGATACTCCTAACTGCAACAGGAAGCATTTGTGTCATCAGCACATGACAATCATGAGACTTCAGACCAATTAATTTCAAATCTATTATGGAAACAAGTTTCTTAATATTGGCGGAGTAACCGGACGGAACTTTCACACCATGCAAGCTTTGACACAGTTCATTTCTCTCGGCTTTGGACAAAGTGTAGCAAGCGGGGGGAAGGTACGTTCGTCCTTTATCAGTCTCTTTTGGTGCTAACTCGGTTCTTATGTTCATATCAACCAAGTCACGTCGTGCGTTAACACCGTCTTTTGTTTTACCACGGATGTTCAGTAAGAGACCAATCAAGCTATCACATACATTCTTCTCCACGTGCATGACGTCGATGCAGTGGCGAACTTCTAAGTGCTCCCAATAAGGCAAATCCCAAAAAATTGACCGCTTCTTCTAGATGTTTTTCTGAGGGGTTCTTAATTTACATCCCTTTCCAAACACAACATCAATATCCTTAACCATATCATAGACCTCTTTCCCTCTAAAAGCCCTTGGAGCTAAACCGTCCTCCTTATTTCCATCGAATTGTTTCTTCATCTTGCGGTATGGGTGACTCCTGGGAAGGAACCTACGGTGACGCATATACACGCTTTTCTTGCGAGTTGTTCACCATACACTCTCGGTACCATCTAAGCAAGTGACGGGCTTTGGCTCCTTTGTCTTGAACCCGACAAAGTTACCAAGGGTAGGAAAATCATTGATGGTGCGAAATAACATGGCGCGTAAGTGAAGTTCTCTCGCTTGTACGCATCCCATACTTGTACCCCTTCGGTCCAAAGTGTCACAAGATCTTCCAAAGAATGGTGCTAGGTACACATTAATATCGTTCCTGTGTTGCTTGGCCCTTGGATAAGTAGTGACATCAAAATGTATTTCCGCTTCATACACGTACCAAGGAGGAAGGTTGTACATACATAGATTCACGGGCAAAGCTATGTCGGTGCTCATGTTACCGAAAGGATTCATTCCATCCGTACTCAACCCTAACCTTATGTTCCTCGGTTCAAGACCGAACTCTTGAATCTCCGATCGAAGTTTCTCCACCGGCGTAATCGCAGGTGTCTTAGCTTTCCATCTCTCTTACGCTCCTCTCGAGTGCCAACGCAGCAATCTTGCCTCCTTTGGGTTCGCAAATAAACGCTTCAAACGTGGGATTACAGTGAGATACCACAACATCTTAGCAGAGGTCCTTGCTTCACCTTAGCAAGATTTTGGCGCTTGTATCGGGATGCTTTGCACACGGACATACATGCAGTCTGCATACTCTTTACTGAGAGGATACAATCGTTCGGACATGCATGTATTCTTTCTACTTCCATTCCCAATGGGCAAATAACCTTCTTTGCTTGATAGGTGGTCTTTGGGCAACACGTTTCCCTCCGAAAGGATGTTCGCTAGGAGACCTAACAACGCCGTGAAACTCTTATCGGATCAACTATTGCTTGCCTTCAATTTCAGCAGTTCAAGCATGGTAGACAGCCTTGTGTATCCCGGCTTGCAGCCAGGGAACAAAGGTCTCACCGAGTCCTCCCTTAAGCCCTCGAATTTACAAAACTCACTCCCACCGTAGTTCTCTTACGCATCGCGTAGCATCCGATCCAGCTTTGTCATCGTGCCCCTATCCTCATCAAAACACACCACATCCGCAAATCGTTGACTTCCTCGGCGATGTCGTCATTATTAACTTCTGGTATAATCTGCTTTTCACCGTGACTGGTCCAACATGTATACCCTTTTTTGAAACCCCTTCGAATCAAGTGCGCTTCGATCTGCGCCGCGTTGTTATACATCTTCATATTACCGCAATCAATGCACCAGACAAGACATAAAATTTATCCTTCTTCAACATATCACCGCCAATGCTCTTCTAAAAGCAACCACGCCATTAATGTACTCTTGACTCACACGGTTCACACCGTACATCCAGTTTCGATCCATCTACACTATGCATGTAATAAATTAGTGTCAAATTGATTAGCGATTAATTTATAGCAAACATAAAGGGTTATAGATCGTTACCCTCGGAGCTCACGAAGAAAATATCTAATATCTCTCGATAATCCTCACCTTCTCCTCCCTTCCCTCTCTCGTCAGTGCACAATGGGCTTCCTATTTACCAAACATACTTAAATAGTTATGTACAAGGAGAAACAATAACTCCCTAATAGAACGAAAATGTGCAATATAAAGTCATTCTCCAACATTTGCATCTAAGGTTATTGAAAGAAAACTCTTCACTAGTTATGTACCACACGCGGTGGCATAGCGTAGCCATGCCTACGGCCACAACCATGATCCCTACCTCTCGACACCGATATCTATCTCAATTGAACAATCATGCAACCCAAATATAGGCATCATCTCATACTCTTCACTAGTTATGTACCACACGCGGTGACTCAGCAAGTATGTAATAAATCAATAGTAACAACACCATTCTCAATATTCACAGTTAGCATCTACACTATCTTTTCTCCTTTCTTTTAGTCAATTCATTAACACACAATAAAATGCCAAGTCCATAAGCATCTCCAAGCTCATACCAGTATTAGAGGAGGAGCCGCAGGTTGGAGGAGCTAGGGCAGGGAAGTGACGCCTGGAGCGGTAAAGACAATGGCGAGAGGCAATGCGATCTTGGCGATGGCGATCAAGGCAAGGGACACACTGGCAAGCAAGGCGATCGAGGGATGTGTCGGCTCAATTTATATGAAGCCCAGAAAATCATAGACGGTTCTAGTTCGAATCGTCGCGATAGTAATTATCGCACGGTTCTTATTGGGAACCGCTCAGCGATATTATTATCACGCACGGTTCACAATAAGAACCGCCTGTGATAAACAAACAAAGAGACAGACCCAACACGCATTTTCCTTTGGAACCGTCTGTGATGGGCCGTCTGCTATAGCCTCTTTTGTAGTAGTGACTACATGTGATTCTTAAGGGTTGTGTCATATGGCAACGTTGTAGTTTGTGAAAGAAAAAGCTTGTAGCAGCATATGTAGTCGATACGAGATAGGACAATAAACTTATGACACTCTCGGTTGGACGTATCAACCGTCGAGTGTGTGAAGGGGACCTCAACGAGAATTACACACGATCGAGTGTGTGAAGGGGACCTCAACGAGAATTACACACGAGGATTCGTACCAATATATTGGATATGTGTGGAACCAGTTACAAGTAGCCTCCTCCTCCCCATTTACAGGGAGTCCTATTTATAGATGAGCAGGGGGAGATAACTAAAGTTTCATCGTTGTCTTCGGGGCTTAGCTTGCTTTGGGAGTACTTTCGTCCATCGCGTCAAGTGGGTCCCTCCACGTCCAAGACATATGACATCGTCCACCTTTCGTCCATGCGAGTGTCAACGGGACCCACCATGTAGCTACCGTCAAGTGGGTTCCGCCACGTCCGAGACATATGACATCAGCCATGGGATCATGCGTTGGCTGGCTAAGACGCTAAAGTTACGTGGAGGAGTTCTTAACTCATGACTTTCGAGGTGTGGAGGTATGCGCTGGTGCGCAAAGCTTGACTTTCCTAGGCATGCCTGAGGCTTAGCCTTCGGAGAACGACATAACGTCTAGGTATGCAAGGTTGACTCGTGTGGACATGCAGTGATGAGTCCGGCCGACCTGTTAGTCCAAGACGCACGGATGTAACAGCCCAAATTTCTAGTTGAAATTAAAAATTAATTATTTTATAGAATTTTCTAAAATTTTAAAAGCTTTCCCCTAATTATTTTTAAGCCAAAATAAATTATGTGCAAAAATTAATTACCAATTACGAGTTAGAAATCTTTTATTTAAGTCTAAAATGACTCAGGGAGTTTCTGTGAATTTTTTCATGTCTGTTGAACTTTATTTGCTATTTTCTAAAGCCTAAATAAATTATCTAAATTATTTTAATCGCTAAATCTCTCAAAAATCCAGAATAGTGGTTGGGTCGAATCTTTCCCCGTCCCATGGCCTTTTTCTTCCGCACCGACCTGCTCAACCAACCTTTCCTCTCTCTTTCTCTTCCGCCCAAACCTTACCTATCATCCCCGACCTCCCCTTCATCTTCCTCTGTCCGGGCCAGAGTGCCGCCAACCCCGGTCAAAAAACGCATATGCTTCCGTTTCCACTTGAGATGATGCGCAATTATTCGCCACAATCACACTTCACTCACTGCCGCACTCAATCGACTATTTCTTCATCTTTACTCGCTTTACTCATCGCCGCCGCATCGGCCATTAATGCCCGCGCACGTCCTCGACGTTCCGGCTACTCCTTGCCCTACAAAAGGGGGCACATAATTCGTATTTCTTCTCTCACACCATTTCCCCACAACCACGGCCACGCTACCCATTTCTATCCGCCAAAATTGAAGCCAAAGCTCCTTCGCCGCATAACACCACCGCCTGTTGATCTCTCGGTGTCGTTGTTCACACCGAGCTTCGCGTTGTGTTCTACCTCAGGCGTACTTCTTCACCGGAGGACCATCTAAACACTGTCGTCACAAAAACCTGTACTCCTCTGCCGCCAAACCTTCTCGCCCTCGGCCACTCCGTTGTGCTTCGCCGCCGTAAGGTATCGAATAAGGTTCAGCGTCATCTCATCTTCCTTTTGCGCACCTTTGCATAGCTTGCCGTGGCATGTAGCGCCGACGAGCTTGTAGTCAAGCGCCACCGCTACTGCCCAGAGTAGTCGTAGCTTCATTCGACTAGATAGTCATAGTTTCCATCAACTAGGTAGTCGTAGCTTCCTTCGACTAGATAGTTGTAGTTTCCGTTGACAAGGTAGTCGTAACTTCCTTCGACTAGATAGTCATAGCCTTCTTTCGACCAGTGTAGTCGAAACCTTCTTTCGACCAGTGTAGTCGTAATCTCCTTCGACCAGTGCACTCGGAAGATGAACAATACTCGTTGGTGAACTATACTCGAAGGTGAACAATACTCGGAAGATGAACAGTACTCAGAAGATGGACAACATTCGAAATTCTATCTGTTCTCGTGATATCCAAACTTCTGGATGTTTGTTCTCCTTCATACAAACTCTGAATCTGTCGATTCTTATTCCTAAATCTATATAAATTCAATATCTATCTTTCAGAACTAAATTTATTTAATTTAGAGTTTATTTGGATTTTTCATTTGAATTTATTCGACGACTTCGTGGAAATTGAATTAGAAGACGAGTCCTTCGAGCAAGGCACTTTGACCATGTTGACCCTATTATTTTTAAATTATTTAAATTAAATTTTTTATTACTATTGCATGCATATTTCTATACAGATATTTTAAATTCTGTTTTAAAATCCTAGTTAATCTATTTCCTTTGTATGACCAATGTTGTTGATTGAACAGTATATCCCTTGTCGCCATAGTTAAAATAAGTTTTGAAAATGATATGCTTAGACAATGCTTAAACCAAAATCTTGAGTTTGGGGAGTTTAAAATTGAGTCTATGGTATTGTCTTACCATAGAATTTTTAGAAAACGATTTTACTTGCAAAATAAATCAAAATTATTTAGACTTGGGCAAAATGGATGATTGGTTTGGTGCAAGTCAATTCACAAGATAGATCTATTTTCATGATCGAGTCCAGAGTTATGGAATGTTGCCCATATTGGTTCAGGACCGGTCTTCAAGCCGCATCTTGCTAAGCTCCACCGTACTACAACATGTCCTATATGGGCAGGACTAGACTAAATAATTTGTAATACTTTATTGTTGTTTATGCCATATTGATGTGTGGGTGTTGGTTAGACAGTGGTCCCACTTGGCGCAAAAGGGGGCTTCCAGCGGGTGGTTAACCCAATGGAGGTGAAACCTTAGCGGGCATAATAGCCTTGGAGTAGAACATTGTCAAGGCCTTGATGCATGCTCTAGACTGCTTATCTTAGGTAGTGAGCAGCGGTATCGACGGATGCCAAACAAACTAGAGAAGTCGTGTTGTGTGGGTAAAGTTGTACAACCTCTACAAAGTGTAAAACTATTTGAATAGACGTGTACACGGTCATGGACATGCTGTGTAAAGCCACTCCAAGTTAGAATTTGGTTTTGATTTTAAAATGATTTAGTAGATGATTTAAGGATGGTTAATCCTTGTGGTAAAATTATGCGGTTAGCCATGTGATAGGAGGGTATCCTCCACCATTCTTTACTGGAGGTTATCCACTATATAATTCTAAATTTAAAAATCTGATTTTAGTTATGGATTAAAAGAATTGCCTTGAGCTTAGTAATGGTATTAAAACATAAAAATACAGCTTTGTACAAAATAACCATATATCCATTTCCCTTTGACATTATCCAGCATGTATTATACTCTGTTAGTTAGGTGTAACTTGCGAGCACGGTTGTTGTGCTCACTCTTGCTGAATAAAATTTATTCAGGTGAAATTTATTATCAAGGCATGAGGATCAGGACGACTAGGTTGCGCCCCAGACGATTGTCTATGGTGAATCGTGTGGCCTACCTATTTACTTGGTTTCTGTAGTTCTTTTATGTTTGGCCTTATGTCTAATTTTGTAATAAACTCTGACTATCAATGAATAAAAACGTGATATGATTTTGCTATCACTTTTATTTGACTGTGCACGCTAGTTATTCCTGGACTAGTGTATGAAACTCAGATAATTAGGGATCCTTCATTCTTGGGTTTGACAAGAGTGGTATTACAGCCATATTGACTGTAGGTCGTGGTCTTAGAACGGATAAAACCTTAAGGACTTATTTTTGAAAACTAAAAATACTTTAGTTTTTCTGGTGTCCTTTCTCAACCTTTCTCTTTAAAATGGTTACTAACTCGCCTCTCTCTCAAAAATTGTAGATGGCCGAAGCACCACACACCATTTCCCACAGGATCTTCATTGGACATTGGGTTGCAGCACTCTGGAGGATGATGAAGCATCTGCACTTCCAGGAACGGCCGACGTACCAGGGGTACAAGTACGTGGTGGGCACTCAAGATCGTTGTGGGTAGAAGTGAGACTCTACTCCAACCTGCAGTCTAACACAGAGTTCCATATCTTCGACACCCCGATGCAGCGTGGCTCCTTCCCTGAGGGTATACAAGACGCTGCCAGAGAAGCTGTTCGTCGACTTCGCTACATCTACGACCACTACTTCCACGGCACCGGATTCCACTACTACCCGATGCACATCCCCACCCAGCTCGGTAGTACTTTTCGTTTGGCCAGAGATGATGCCCATCCGGAGTTGACACACCAGGTGGACCTGACGACTACTATGGATCATGGCTACTGGCACACCTTTGATGAGCTATGTGCCTCCCAGGAGAAACTAGAGATAGCAAAGGAGGAACTGGCCCACTATAAGGAAGGCGAGGCTAGTTCCAGTACCCAGGACTACACCCCGAGACCCCTTAGTTTTTAATTGTTAGTTCTTCCATTAGACGCAAATTATGAGCTACCAATACCCTATGTGGTAGCCATAATTGATTAATGGAATAAAATAAAAGAACTATTTTGAAATGTTGTTCTTTCACTGTTTGGTTCTTGGGCTATTTTAGATTTACCCCCCTTCAATATCCCTTTCTATATTTTCTAAGTCTTTTGGAGGATCTGACAGATGGTGATCACTCGCAGGACAGGCAACGATAGTGCTAGCGGCCAAGGGAACGATCAAGCAGATTATCAGGCTAACCCAATCCCACAGCCACCACCACCGCCGGTAGAAGGACATGACTGGCACCAAATGGTGGCGAATCAAACACACTTGATTGACCTTCTTGCCCAGTCCTTGAACATTGCTCATAATACAGCAACAACAGCTACTCAGGCCTCACCTCCACTTCATCCGAGGGCAAGCATGTCAGAATTTATGAGGATGCGCCCACCTACTTTTAGAAGCAGCACAGAGCCAATGGACAAGGATGATTGGCTCAGGGCAACAGGCAAAAAGCTAGAAATTGCCCAATGTTCTGATCTCGAGAGAGTTCTTTTTGCTTCGCATCATCTGAATGGACCCACATCAGAATGGTGGGACAACTTTACCCAAGCCCACGTAGAGGCTCAAACTATCTCATGGGGTGAGTTGGTGCAGGCATGCAGGAATGATAACCCTGAAGAAGAAGGAGTTCTGTTCTCTGTGTCAAGGCAACCACTCTATCAAAGAGTATTTGCACAAGTTCAACCAGTTGGCCCGCTATGCTCCTGAGGATGTAGCTACTGACGAAGCCAAGTAGGAACGCTTTCTGGAACAACTCAACGATGATCTTTCTATTCGTTTGATTGCTCAGGACTACACCGACTTCCAGCAGTTGGTAAACAAGGCCATCCATCAGGAGGGCAAGCACTTGGAAATGGAGAACCGCAAGAGAAGAATGGCGGTCCAGAAGTTCAACTCTGGGGGATTCCCAAAACCCCACATTGCTCAGCCTCTGCCACCTTATCGCGGAAAATTACAGTCTTCCTCGACTAGAGCACCTGTGCCAGCATAGTGGCCCAACAACTCCGACTTCCCCAACAACACATCAGGGGGTCAATTTCAGAAGAACACAACTTCCTCAGATGTAGGAGTGACTTGCTTTCACTACAATGAGACAGGGCACTACACCAATAGTTCCGACTAGGCCAGCTCAAGGAGTTCCAACCTCCGGTAGCACCCCGAAGCCAAATCAGTTTGTGAAGGGACGTGTGAATCACGTCATAGCGGAGGAAGCTCAAACCGCGCTGGATGTCATTCTTGGTACGTTTCTCATCAATTCTATACCAACATCAGTCTTATTTGATTCAGGAGCTTTGCATTATTTAATTTCAAATAAGTTTATGAAAAATATGGATTACCTATCTCTCCCTTAGTTAACCCTATGTTAATCCATTCCCTGGGCTCGAAAATGAGGACCAGTTCTATATGCCCAAAGCTCACCTTAGAAATATTTGGAGTACCCTTTATGGCAGACTTAATAGTCTTGCATTCCCAGGGATTAGATGTGATTCTCGGAATGGACTGACTGACCAAGAATCAAGGACAAATAGACCGTGCCAATAGGGTCTATCACCCTCACTAATGATCAAGGAATTACATTGGAATTCAGACCCAAGATTTCTACAGGAGAAAGTTCCATCTTGACCAGTTTGATGGAAGTGAAGCTTGAAGAATTATCTGTGGTGCAAGAATATCCGGATGTATTTTCTAAGGAATTACCTGGCATACCACCGGATAGGGATAATATGTTCTTAATTGACTTAGTCCTAGGGATTGCACCCATATCAAAGAGACCCTATAGGATGCCTGCTAATGAGTTAGCATAATTGAAGAAGCAGATTGAAGATTTGCAGAGCAAGGGCTATATTCAGCCTAGTTCATCACCTTAGGGAGCACTAATATTGTTTGTCAAGAAGAAAGACAATAGTATGAGACTGTGTGTGGACTATAGATCACTCAACAAGGTTACAATCAAGAATAAATATCCTTTGCCCAGGATTAATGATCTGTTTGATCAACTGAAAGGAGCAAGTGTTTACTCCAAAATTGATTTGAGATCCAGTTATCATCAGTTGAAGATTAGGCCGAAGGATATTCTGAAGACTGCTTTCACAACAAGATATGGACTGTACGAGTTTACAGTAATGTCATTTAGTTTGACGAACGCCCCAACTTATTTCATGAATATGATGAACAAAGTGTTCATAGAATTCTTGGATAAGTTCCTGGTTGTTTTCATCAATGACATTCTCATTTACTCAAAAGATGAAGAAGAGCATGAGAAGTATGTCAGGATAATTTTGGAAAAGCTCAGGGAGCATCAGCTTTATGCCAAATTCAACAAGAGTGAACTTTGGCTAAGTTAAGTGGCTTTCCCCTGACATATTGTGTTAGCAGGAGGAGTTGCAGTAGACCCTGCCAAGGTTGAAGCCGTAATAGATTGAAAGCAATCTAAGTCTGTCACAGATGTGAGAAGTTTTCTCGGTTTAGTTGGTTATTACAGCAGATTCATTGAAGGTTTCTCCAAAACCGCTAGACCCATAACTAAACTTCTAAAGAAGGAGAAGAAGTTTGAATGGGCAAATGCTTGTGAGCAAAGTTTTCAGGAGTTAAAGAAAATACTAGTTTCTACACCTGTATTGGTTTTGCTAGACATATATAAGGACTTTGAGGTTTTCTGTGACGCCTCCCGTCAGGGCATTGGATGTGTGCTGATGCAAGAAGATAAAGTTGTGGCCTATGCAACTCGTCAGTTGAGGTCTCATGAAGGAAACTACCCAACTCATGACTTGGAGCTAGCAGCAATTGTGCATGCTTTGAAGATCTGGTGGCATTATCTCATTGGTAACAAATATGAGATTTTCACGGATGATAAAAATTTGAATTATATCTTCACCCAGTCAGAACTTAATCTCAGGAAAAGGAGATGGTTGGAACTGATAAAGGATTATGACATTGGAATCCATTATCATCCAGACAAAGCAAACGTAGTAGCAGATGCCCTGAGTAGAAAGACATATTGCAACGCTTTGTTGGTTCAGGAGAATCAACCGAAGTTATATGAGGAATTGAAGTATTTGTACTTGGAGATTGTTAGGCAGGCTGTGTAAATGCTTTGGAAGTTCAACCAAACATTCATAATCAAATCAGAGAAAAACAAAAAGAAGATTGAGATAATAAAGAAATCAAGAAGAACATGATAAAAGGCAAAGCCCTAGGATTTTATGAGGATGAGTAAGGTACCATTTGGTTTGAAAACCACATTTGTGTACCTAATCATCAGGAAATAAAGTAGTTGATTCTAAAAGAAGCTCATGAATCACCTTACTTTATCCATCCCGGAAGTACCAAGATGTACCAAGATCTGGAAGAAAAGTATTGGTGGGTTAGCATGAAATGAGAGATAGATGAATTTGTTGCACGCTGTAATGTTTGCCAAAGAGTCAAGGTAGAACATCAAAGACCCGCTGGTTTGCTACAGCCCTTGCCAGTTCCCAAATGGAAGTGGGAATAAATTGGTATGGACTTCATCACCGGGCTTTCTAGGACACAATCGGGATGTAATTCTATTTGGGTGGTGATTGACCGGTTGACTAAAGTTGCACATTTCATTCCAGTCAAGACCACCTACAGAAGCAACAAATTAGCAGAGTTGTACATGGCGAGGATTATTTGTTTGCATGGAGTACCCAAAAAGATAGTGTCTGACAGAGGTTCACAGTTCACGTCAAGATTTTTGAAGAGCCTGCATGAAACATTGTGGACCAGACTCAACTTCAGTACAGCATACCATCCTCAAACAGATGACCAGACGAAACGTGTAATCAGATACTAGAATACATGCTTCGAGTCTGCGCTATAGATTATGGAAAAGTTGGGATCAGAATCTGCCTTACACAGAATTCCCTTACAACAACAGCAATCAAGCCAGTTTGCAAATGTCTCCATTTGAAGCATTATATGGTAGGAAATGCAGAACTCCTCTCCTTTGGGATCAAGTGGGAGAATATCAGTTCTTTGGACCAGAATTAATAAAAGAAGCCGAAAGTAAAGTAAAAGGAATAAAAGAACGCCTGAAAATTACTCAGTCCCGACAGAAGAGCTATGTAAATAATTGTCGGAGAGAATTATCTTTTGAAGTAGGAGATTTTGTTTATCTCAGAATAACTCCCCTTAGAGGAGTAAGAAGATTTTGGACTAAAGGAAAACTTGCACCCAGATTTGTTGGACCATATAAGATTTTAGGAAAAAGAGGTGAAGTTGCTTATCAGTTAGAACTACCGACACCCTTGTCTGCAATTCACGACGTCTTCCATGTCTCTCAGTTAAAGAAATATATTCGAGGTCCAACAGAACAAACCCCGCTTGAGAGCATTGATCTCCATGAGGATCTCACCTATGTGGAGTAGCCAATCAAGATTCTCAACGTTGCAAAACGTATCACCCGGAGTAAAGTCATCTGTTCGTGTAAGGTATAATGGGGAATCGTTCAAAAGAAGAAGCCACTTGGGAGCGAGAAGAAGATTTGAAAGCCAAGTATCCTCACCTTCTTGCTAGCCAAGCTTGAATCTCGGGGCCGAGATTCCCTTTAAGGGGGTAGGTTTGTAACAACCCAAATTTATTTTTCCAGTTAAAATTAAATTTTAATTATTTTAAATTTTTTTGAAAGCATTCCCCTAATTATTTTAAAGAGAAAATAAATTATATACAAAAATTAATTACAAATTATGAGTTGAAAATATTTTATTTAAGTCTAAAAATAACACAGGGAATTTCTGTGAATTTTTCCATGTCTGTTGGTCTTTATTTGCTATTTTCTAAAACCCAAATAAATTATAGGAATTATTTTAATCGCTAAATCTCTGAAAGATCCATAACAGGGATTAGGCCGAATCTTTAAAATCCCAATTTTCAGGGCTTTATGAAAAAATTTAAAATAAAAATAACCATTTGATTTTATTGCTAAAACTTAAATGGGAATTTTAGAAAACAAAAATAATTTAATATGAATTAATCACACTTCAATTAATTAAAATTTGGTTTAATTGGGTTTTCTAGCATTTAAAGTCATAAATATTATTTTAAGTCTTTTCTTGACTTTTCTAAAATTTAAAAAGGGTTTATCCTTTTCCCAAAAAAAATAATTTATTTGTAAAATTAAAAGACAACTTAAAGTTGTAAATAATTTTATTAAGTTTCAAATAATTCAAGGAATTTCTGTGTATGTTTCTAGAATTTTTGGACCTTATTTACTATTTTCTAAAAGCCTTTTGACTTGTTGTTTTGTGTGTAATTCAAAAATCGTTTGAAATCTCCTTTTCATTGCTTTACCAATCTCTCTCGCTGCTCTTATTCCGCCAGACGGCCCACCTCTCCGACTTGTTACACAGTGCGTCGGTCCACTCTTCCCTTCCCCCCTCTTTCTCTCGCAAAGACAACGGCCCCACCGGCCAATCCCTCGCCTCACGGTTTTTCTTCTTCCCCGGTTTTCGCCGATGCTCGGTCCCGCCCGTCGCCGCTTCTCCGTCTCGAATCTCACGCTTTGGTTTCTCGCGCTAACTCAGGCTGCCCCATCGCCGCTTCTCCGCCTTGGATTCCCGCTCCCTTCCCTGTTTTTCCGTCGACACCGCGAATCCCGCCCGGAACCGCAGGAGCACGCGAGGGCCCGCAGCTCGATCTCCTCGCCCGGTCGTCCTCAGTCTCTATAAAAGGATGCCCCATACGCCGCTCTCTCCCCTCTTTCTTTTCCCTCGCCCCTCCCTCTATTTCGCCTCCTACTCGCCATGCTTTGAGAATTCATGCCGCCGGCCGAAGCTTCCTCCGACGCCAATTCCACCGCCGGCAAAGGCTCTCTGTCAACTTCGTCTCCACCTCCGGCTTAGCAAGGCAACTTTCTGTCCTGCTCCTCCTTTCCTCGTCGGAGCTCCACTGGAACCCGTGTGCCGCTCCGACCACCGTCGCCGCCACTCTTCCTCCTCGCCGTCGACCTTCCCTTCGCGCGTTGTTGCCGAAACCTCAATTCGTAGGTTCGCTTTGCCTTCCTCTTGCTGCCGATGTCCTCACCGTCGGCCAGTTCCCCGTCGTTCACCGGCGACCCTTGGGCCCCGAGCACCGCCGGCTCGGTGCCGATGTGACGACGCCACCTCAGCGCCACCTCCTCCCTCTTGCACGCGTGGTAGCCGCGTCAGTGTGTGCGTGGCGCCCGGCACTAGCGTGCGCAAGCGCACTGTTCCTGTGCGACTGGTCCACCGTGGAACAACGCACACCCGTGGACCCAGTCCATAGGACATGTGACCCACCTGTCAGCGACTCAAGCCTTTTTCTTTTGAAAAATAATTCAGCCAAAAAATCTTTTCCCTCGTCGACGTCAGCCTACGTAATAAAACTATTTTCCTTGAGAAAAATAATTTTGAAAATCCAAAAATCCTGATTTTCTTTGTTTTATGTGTTTTTCAAACTTCCGAGAACCCGTTCTCCTTCGTTCGAGCTCCGATTCGAGTGATTCAAATTTCTATATTCATCTAAATTCAGTACCTTTCATTTGGTTCTAGTTTCATAAAAAAAATTTATTTGGCGCTTTTCGCACGTATAGATTCCGACGTTTCGAAAGAATTCTTGGACCCGTCGACCGAAGTGTCTCAACTCTTCAACGAAGGCATGTCGTAGACCTTTGATCATGTCATACCCATTTTATAAAATTATATTATTTTATATCAACATGCATAGCTAGTTTTATAATAACTGCTTTCGAGAATAGTTAAATACCCAATTGTCATTACGCAACCTTGAATAATTGCTATTGATGTATTCCCTTGAATGACATAAATCCTTGGACACAATAAGATTGGGTAATCTTAGTTGGATATTATTATAATACCAACATGGGTGCGTATTTGTGATATCCCGATCATTCATTAGTGAGCACAATATTATTTAGAGAGGGAAATTAAAAGAAAATTCAGGATTTGTCGGCGGATTCGACCATGGGCTTTCGACCCAAGGTGTCCTAGCCAAATGGGTCGGCCATTTAGTGGAGTCAAGAGTGGGGTGCCCCTTCCCCAAAACCCTAGCACCCATGCTACAAGATCGCTGTCGTGACCGTAGCATACGGGTATCAGAGCGCCTCTTCCCCGTCATTGTACCAAGAGGAGAAGAGAAGAAAGGAGGGAGAGGAAGGAAGAGGAAGAGGAAGAGGAAGAGGTAGAAGAAGGGGAATCTTCGCGAGGACTTCAGTGAGATCTAGCGGAGAATTCGTGGGTAAATTCATGTTCCCAATTATTTATTGCAATTATTTTATATGTGATTTGTCGCCGAAAGTCAGATTAGTACCCTGCTGTTGTAGATCGGTATTTCTGCAGTTCTGATGATCCGTATTATTGAATTAGTTCCAAGCACAATCAGGGACTACATTCTCCTAGAGTTATGTGGGTAATTGAGATATCTTTCTGGAGAGTCTTGGATCTCAATTTTTGGATGGATAGATATTTAGTTACAATTTTTGCAATCTGAGTGCCTGTTCAGTCCCTGATATTCGGGAAGCGAACATGGTTTTGCATATTAAGGTTTAGAAACGGGCGAATCTGGACTTTTGGTCAACATAACATAGATAGATAACTTAATAATGATTCCAGAGAGTCCATGTTCATATTTTTTGGACAAGTAGAACAAAAGTTATATAATTTTGAATTGTTCGTTGCAGTTCTGTCCCTCTGTTGGGCACAGTCGGGAAAGATTGCTTTGTTAGCAACTTTTATTGCACAATAGAAAAATTATAATAAAATTATTATGGATATTAGTTCTCTGTAGGTTCCAGAATGACTTAGATCATTGTGTTTGGTTGTACCAATTAAAAGATATGTAATTTCTAAGTCGATAGTACCAAAGATGATAGAACTATCTTTGGAGATAAAAAATAAGGGTTTAGATGGATTAATCTGAAATTCCGGTCACCTGAGAATTTGTGGGTTTGTGTGTGTAGATTCCAGAGAATTTGAGATCATTATTTTTAGAGCTTTGAATCAAAAGTTATGGTTGTCCCATGGTGGTTGTCTGTTTTGGACAGATTGAGACTAAATGTAAACTCGACCATAAGGTCAAAACCATTATTTACTACTCAAATAAGTTGTTTATTCTATTAATTGTCTTGTGTGGATCGATATTCATCTATGTTGATACTGTGTACACTAGCATTATCTTGGACTAGTGGAGAATACACAAAGGGTCCAGAATTGCATTTATGGGTCCCAACAGGATGGCCTCAATGCGGAGTCAGTGGGGCGTGATGTGGGGATGGCTGTGATGCGAAGATGACCGCGATGTGAAGCTAGCCGTGAGCGTGTCACGGGGATGGACGCGATGCGGAGACGGCCGGGGGTGAGACGCAGCGGAACGACCAAGGGCGCACCGTGGAGACAGACGCAACAAGGAGCCGCTAGGAGTGTGGCGCGAATGCCTCAACACGGCCGCCCCGGTGTGACGCTGGATGGCCGTGATGTGCATACGCTATGGTGTAAAGGCAACCGCGACGCAAAGTCGGCCGGGAGCGTGATGCGGATGGCGCGGCGCGATGACGGCCGTGACACGAAGATGACCGTGATGTGGAGCTAGCCGGAGCATGGCACGACATCCTCGCAGCGCATAGACGGCTAGGGGTGAGATGCAATGGAGCGTATTGATGCAGAGCCGACCGAGGGTGCATTACGAGACGATCGCGACATGGAGACGACTAGGAGCGTGGCGTGGGACGGCCTTGACGCTGAGCCGCTAAGAGCATGACGCGAGTCTACCGGGAGCATGACGCGGATGGCCTCGCGCGAGGACGGCCAGGGCGCCGGATATGACCGCAATGTGGAGCCGGCCAAAAGCGTGTCGCAACGCGAGATGACCGCAACGTGGAGCCACCAAGGCGTGATAAAGGGACGCCCGCGACGGTGTGGAGATGGTTGTGACGCGTTATGTCATGTCGAGCCACCGGCCGTGGTCCAAGATGGCAGCATGGGCCGACCAGGAGTGATGTGGAGATGGCAGGGCGTGATGCGGGACATTCACGACGCCAAGTCGGTCATCGGTGGTGGCGATGCACCGAAGCTTCAGAGCCCACTGAGGTGTGCGAACCCGCCGGGCGGGCGTTATACGAACCTCCTGGAAGGTCCAGAGGAAAAGAGGAGGAGAGAGAGTAGCAGGAGGCGTTGTTGACACGTGGAAGCACCGCTGAGAATGTGGGGCGCAGGAAAAGACTCAAAGGAACATGAAGCACAGAAAATATTTAAAAGGGAATCGAGTGCAGAAAAAGACATAAAGGGAATTGGGCGGAGTAAAAGAGGAGGTGCACGTGAAGAACCCGACCACGCCATCCATCCTCGTGCTACCTTGATCTAATGGCAACCTCACGCAGGCACGAACCATCGTGTGATCTACCCCGGATAGGTCCTGAAGCCAACCCTGGACGGCATCTAGAGGACTAACTTCGCCGAGGTTCGACACGCCATTGAATCCACCCCGAACGAGGTCCGGGGACCGACATCGATGAGTCCTGAGTCACGAACTTGGAGCTTCTCATTACCTTCCCCACGAATGGCGCCAACTGTCATCGATACAAAGTCGAACTGTAAACTTGTGGCACCCCCGGTCAAATGCGTTGACTGCCGAGGGTGCGAAGCAGACCTCAACGAGAATTACACACGAGGGTCCGTGCCAGTGTGTTGCATTTGTGTGGAAAGAGTTACAAGTGGCCTCCTCCTTGCCATTTACAAGGGGTGCTATTATAGAGGAGGAGGAGGAGGGGGAGATCACATAAGTTACATCGCTGCTTTCGGGGCTTAGCTTGCTTCGGGGAGATCACATAAGTTCCATCAAATCAAGTGGGTCCCACCATGTCTGAGACACATGACATCGTTGGTCTTCCATCTATGCGGGTGTCGACGGGACCTAACCTTGTAGCTATCTCGGACCGGGTCCAGTGTGGGTCTGCTGATGTACCACGCCTCGCTGAGGTTGGTCCTCGGACCTTGTTCAGGGTGGATCCTCCGATATGTGACGCCTCGGGGAGGTTGGCCCTCAGACCTTGTCTAGAGTTGGTCCCCGAACCATGTCTAGGTGGATCCTCCGGCGTGTGGCACCTCACCGAGGTTGGCTCTTGGATCTCATCAAGGATCGGTCCCCAGACCTCATTGGGGTGGATTTGTCTAGAGTGCCATGCTTTCATGAGATTACAGTCGGCTCGAGTTATGGCAGGGACCCTCCCTATGCTACTTTTTTTTCGGGTTTTTTTCTGGCGAGGAAACAGTATGCAAATGAGCAAAGAGTAGCGCCTTAGGGGGTGTTTGGCATGGCTCTAGAGCCCAACTCCAGGCTAGAGCTGGGTAAAACTAGCCAAACACCTTAACTCCAAAAAAAATTGGAGCAGCTTAACTCCATAGAGTTTTTGGAGCTCTAGTTCATTCTCTTGGAGCACCTATTTTCCAACTCTACAATCATCCGAAATAGATCTAGACATGGAGTTTCAAAGAAATTACCCACCTTGCCATCGACACACACTCCACCTCAACGAATCATTTTTTTTTCTATCCTACCCACCGCCCGTCCCACTCCATTCCCCATCGCCCCACGCTGGGAGGTCGCCACCACGCCACGGCGCCGCCCCGACCAACCCACCATGCTCCTAACGAGTCAATGAGCGAAACCGTAAGTTTCACTTGCCAGAGTCGATAAGGTCGCATTGTCACGCCCCGAGTTCCAACTGACCTTTCGCCTCCGCCGCTAGCACACGACAGCGAAGTCGCCGAGGAGGAGGGAGCTAGGAGCGCCAGGATGGGGCGGAGGTGGCGAGAGCTGTGTGGACGGGTGGTGATGGAGATGGTGGCCGCCATCGCGGCCGCTTACGCCGCCAAGCCGGAGCTCGCCGCCACAGATCGACGCCATCGGATTCCGTGTCGGCCACCACCTCGAGAGGTAAAGATAGAATCTCTCTTGCTCATCTCTCTTCTTGGATCTCATTGTGTTCCCGATTCGTCATGCGAGCTCTCGATCCGATAATTTAATTCCCGATCCATCATGCGAGCGACCTTCATATGGTTACCGCCCATGCGTTAAATCTTGAAATGTTGCTTTTAGTAGTATGGATATAAGCGCTTAGTTAATCGATTTGGTGCCAAGATCGAGCCTTGACCTCATTGCCTGCAGCTTCTTTTTCGAATCTTACTCGAATGAAATTTCCATCTTATTTTTCCAAATTGTCGCCAGACTTAGATTTGCAGAACAACCGCATAAAACGCCCTCATCCAAGTAGGCGGTTTGCCATCGAATTACAAAGGTTACATAATAGTCAAGAACAGCATAAAAATGTCGACAAGAGTATGACGGTGAGTTGCAATCTTTTGAGCAAGGTATAACTCTTTTCCCACAAGGTGTGATGTATAGTCACCTATTGAATTTATATTGAATTCTAGCAAAAGCTTGATTTTGCCCTTCAATAGATTGAACCAATTTGAGCGTGGATGTATCTTCTCAAATGTGATGCTTATTCCACCAATTACCGATTTTTTAATAACTTAATAAGGCTAAATAGTTTGACTCTTCTCATGAATGCTATTGATGTACTTACCGACTATCAATATACACAATTTGACGTGCTCAATGCTTTGTGTGAACAATAGATCCGATAACCGAATGCCATCAACATCAACACTCTATCCGGCAAGGTGACCACTATCAAAAGATCATGCATACCGCCATATGGAGTATTTTAGTTAACAAAACTACTACTCATTTTATCAGATGCTTGCCATTTAGTCGCTTGAGGGACAAAAGAATCTCAAAGATTTTGGATTTCAAATATCCTTTGAAGCAAGATAGACAGTTCATAAGACCTAGCTTTAGGAACTAGCCAAAGATAATCGAGTTAATTACTCCTGTGCATTCATCTTAAATTGATGAGACATTTGCTAAACTTGTGGGTTTCTAGTATGTTTAACTACAAATCCCTTGGTGAGGTGATATAATTAGTAAAGGAAACTTGAGTGATACTTGACGATGCATCATGCCCTGCTCACCAAGCCGTGAGAGTTGAGTTGCCCCATCCATGTATGCCACACACGCTTTCTCTTATGAATGTGTATGACCATGATTGGTGAATTTGCATGTTTATATTTTGTAATAATTGACGGCCTTTGTGAAAATAGTTTTGTGCACACCGCACATAGTATGTTGAGGGGGAACAAAATTATATACCACTGCAAATGTTCCTGATCCTTGATCCGACATTGTAAAGTGATTTCTTCCCCGCATACCACCGCAAACTCAAACCATACCCTTTATGCCATCGTTGTCAACTCCATTAGATAATTTTTAATTTGTTTTGTTGCAACCTTCGAAATGATGTCCGTGACAAAGGAAGAGGTTGATAATGTCATTTGCAATCGCCATTCGCATGATTTAATTTTTGGTGCTCATATTAACCGCATGAGCTTAACATGATAGACGAGGAGTATGTATGAGTTACCTTTTCAAGTTTGCTTAAAGTGACACCCTCCTTTTCCACTTTTTAATTTGTTGCGTGTTTATTTTTGCGCTTATTGGTGTTGGTGTTATACTCTTCATTACATCCATCTTCTTGTCAGGCCGAGCGCCACCTAGGAGCGGATGTCGCTTGTCCTTTGTATCCAATTGTAGATACATATTTATGAACACAATATCTTGAGATGCATTATTATGTGCTTTGATGCATGTTACAAGACAAACTGTAGTATCTTGGATAATTTGGTTGGACATGATTATCTTGATATATGTTGGTACTTTAATTTATTTACATGCTTGTCGGACTTGTATCTCGGATTCATACAGCTTTAGCTAAGCGATACATGAGAACATACGTATATCATATGTCACGACGCATCATTGAACTCCACTCATGTCAACCAAGGGCAAAGGGCAATCCACACGACAAACCACAATTCCTGAGTCGAGTAGCATTCTTTCACCAAACACTCCATACAGATAACTCCAACTCCACTCAGAGCCACCCACCCTGAGCTTCGAGCTGAAATGCCCAACCTGGAAGCAGAAACGCCAAATGCGCCTTAGTGTTCTCGAGTTTCCTACCCCTCAGGCGTCAGGCGTCTGGCCTCAGGCTCAGGACAGTTGCCCTGCCAGTCGGTTACCAGTCACCACAGGCCCGTAGGCTACTCGCCAAAGCGTCCACGTTAACGACGGCCCACAAGCCCACAGCTCGTAGCTGCCCAGGCCGAATGGCCAGCGTGGGACGGCCCATAAGGCAGGCGCGAGGCGTCATGGCGCCGCTGCTATAACCCACGGCCCAAAGACGGCTTGCTGCTGCTGTCTACATAGACCCATTGGCCGACAAAGATGGGAGCCTAAGGTAACGCGGTGGCAGCGACAGGTAGCGGAAATGAAAGATTCAACATTGACTGTGCTACAAACTTCGTAACATAGGAGTGCAAAATGAGTTCCATGGGGAAGAATTTCCCTTTCCTGTGATCTTGGCTTCTGTATATGTTCGTGCCTTGACGTCTGGGAACAAAAACAAACATGCCGAACGATTCTAGACTTCTTGGTTTCGTCCCCCACAAAGCGTGCCATCTTCGCGCTTGTGGTGCACTGGCGTGTGGTTTCGTTGTTTGAAATCCTGTGTCATCGTGGAACAGACCTGCGATTATATTCTTTAGGAAGAAGTGTCATCATGGAATAGACCCGCGATTATATTCTCTGGGAAGAAGCCCCTGTACCATCTTAAAGTTTGCTCGAAAGTTCATCCAGTATCTCGAACAATAAAATCAGATATTTGACCATTTGAGCTTTGCAATCTGGTTCAAATAACACTATGATCCAGTTTCGCATGGCAGTATGGCCGTGTGGCACGATGGGTGAACGATTTTACCACATATGATAACACCCTGACAAGTTGAGTCTGTTTGATCTATAGTTAGATCTCTTTTGATCTTTTAGATCTGGGGTTCTTGTTTGATGGATCGGGTCCGAGAGTGACCAAGAGGGAGAGAGAGAGATTACCATCCGAAGTAGATGAGGTAGGGTTAGCCATCGCGGATCGTCCTTGAGAGAGATGATCGGTGGAGAAGTCCGAGGCTCGACGGCGGTGGCGTGTCCCGAGCGAGGCGAAGACGGCCAGAGTCGATCGGGTCGGTGGAGGCGGTGGACTTCCGTCGCCACAAAGGCCCCTTAGGATCGGACTAGGGTTTGTTGGGGGGTTTAGGCGGCGACGGTGAACCTTGGTGTGCGTGCCGCCTGCCCCACCCTTTTATGTGGCGCCATGACAGGCCCGCCACCATCGGGTCAATGCGCCTCGATCGTATGCGATCTAGGTTGGGCATTTGGTCAGTTGGGCCAAATGCCCGAGATCAATTCCAACATTCTCCCTTGATCTCAATCTGTTTTATCTTTAATTACTTTTGACTTTACTCATTCCATCACAAATTGGTGCATAGAACATGTCTCATCGTCACGGTCAATTGCCGATAGATTCAACACCTACAATACACCTCATTGTTCAAATAGTTACTTTAATCTTTTGGGCCATCTTTTAGTCCAGATTCATAGGCTTTCCTTAAACCCATGCCGGCTATATGTTCTCTCAACACGCTGGGTGGTAAGCCTTTAGTAAACGGATCCGCTAACATCTTTGCGGTACTTATATGCTCAAGACTTATAATTTGATCCCGAACTTTATCTTTCACAACATAGTACTTTATGTCAATGTGTTTGGCAAAGACCACTTGACTTATTGTTGTGGGCATACATTATCGGGTTCATTATCGCAAAGACAACTTAAGTGGTCTATTGATGTCGCCAACCACTTTTAAACCGGTATGAACTTCTTTAGCCGCCCACCGCCTGTAGCCTCATAACATGCTACAAACTCTAAGATACATTGTGGACGATGTAGTGACGGTTTGCTTTGAGCTTTTCCACGATATAGCTCCTCCAATGAGAGTGAAGACATATCCGGATGTCGACTTTCTATCATCTCCCCAAAATCGTAATCAGATACCCCACTATATGGAGTAAATCGATCTTCAGATGTCATCATGAGGCCTTTGTTCCTTGCAAATAACGCAAGACTTTCTTTATCAATTTCCAATGTTCTATTCCGTGATTGCTCGAATCGCCAAGTAACCCAGAACAAAAGCTAAGTCGTATGCGTGTACACACTTGAGCATACCGTAAGCTTCCGACACCAAGCATATGGAACCGCTTTCATTTGATCGATCTCATATCGTTCCTCGGGCATTGAAAATCCCCATATCCGCCGCCTTGACTATAGGTGCGTGAAGGACTACATTTATGCATCCCAAATTTCTTTAAGACTTTCTCTATATATGTCTTTGTGATAGTCCCAATATCCCTTTGTTTCTATCCCTGAATTTCGATCCCTAGAACTAACGAAGCTTCACCAAGATCTTTCATATCAAAGTTTGAGGACAAAATCTCTTCGTCTCCAAAGAGCAGATCGACATCACTACTAGCCAAGAGGATATCATCCACATACGTGATTAGGAAGATAAATTTCCCATCTTTAAACTTTGTATAGACACGCTTGTCTTCTACATTCTCTTTAAACCCAAATTTTCTTATTGTATCACAAACTTCAAGTACCACCGCCTTGAAGCTTGCTTTAACCCATAAATTGATTTCTTTAGGCGGCATCCCATTCTTTCATTTTCTTCCATGACAAAACCTTTGGTTGTGCCATGTAAACATTTTTCTCCAAATCCCCATTAAGAAATGCCGCCTTTACATCCATCTCGATGTAACTCTAAATCATAATGTGCTACTAATACCATTATGATTCTCAAGGAATCTTTACATGAGACCGAGAAAAGGTCTCATTGTAATCAATCCCTTCTCTTTGCGTAAAGCCTTTGCCACAAGTCGCGCTTTGTATCTTTCTACATTCCCTTGGGAGTCGAGCTTTGTTTTGTAGACCCATTTACGTTCTCACTGCTTTGGCTCCTTTAGGAATAATTTCCAAGTCCTGCACTTTATTAGTCTTCATGGACCTCATTTCCTCTTCCATGGCCTCAAGCCATTTTGAAGAATTTTCGCTTCATGGCTTCTTCAAATGAGGTGGGGTCATCCTCCATTTGAAATTCCTCTCAGATGATAAACTGATAATCATCGAAATAGCCGATCTTCTTACTCTTTGAGACCTCCTGGCCTCCACATTTGGTACATCTTCTGCTTGAGGTCAGCCGTTGTTCCCTCATTTGTGGTAATGGGTTCTATAGGATCCTCAAGAACAGTTTCCTCATTTTCATTCATTGTTGCCACAGAGGAACAATAACAGTCTTTGGCACCACAAAGATCTTGTACGGCGGCAAATGACGAAGCAGTAGTGGAAGAGTGGCTCTTGAATCATCTGAGTGGGCACATATACCCGCTTCTCTTCAAGATCAATCTCTCGAGCTACCATGCTCCCCTCATCATTTCATCTTCTAAGAAGACAAATGGTCTCGCTTCTACAAACTTTGTATATCCGTCTCGACAAGAGAAACGAAAACCTTTTGACTTTTCGTGGTAGCCAATGAAATGGCAACTTACTGCTTTGGGATCTAGCTTCCCAATGTTTGGGTTAAATACTTTAGCCTCAGCAGACTCCCCACACACGTAAGTGGTTTAGTGAGGGAACTCTTCCTCGTCCACAACTCGCATTTGTTTTGGGCACCGACTTACTAGGCACTCTATTGAGAATATGAATGGCGGTTTTAACGCCCATCCATAAACTCAATGGGAGTGTGGAGTAGCTCATCATGCTTCGCACCATATCCATCGTGGTACGGCCATGCGTCTTTCACCTACTCCATTTTGGCCGAGGTTCGCCTTGTTGAATATCGGGCTACTATGCCATTTTCCCGTAAGAACCTCGCAAAAGGTCCGTGAACTTGTCCATATGGGGTATGTCGATCGTAGTACTCCCCCACGCATCGATCGAACTATCTTAATCTTTAAATCGTGTTGGTTTTCAACTTCACTTTAAATATTTTGAATTTATCCAAAGCTTCATTTCTTTCTTTGATTGGATAAATATATCCATAACGGAGTAATATCTCGTGAATGTTATGAACGAGTCATAACCATCCACACTTTTCACAGAAAAGGACCACAAATGTCTGTGTGAACAATTTGTAGAACTCCCGTGCTTCTTTTTGCGCCTTTCTTAATTTTCTTTACATATTTTCCTTTAATGCATTCTCTCGCATTGTTCTAAGTCCGAGAACTCTAATAGAGGAAGAATTTCATTCTTAACTAGTCTTTCTATTCTCCCCTCAAATATGTCCTAAACGATGCTGCCATAATTTCGACGAGTCATTATGAGTTCTCATTCGCTTTCTTTTACATTCGTAGACGTGATTCTTTCACTTTCGCACGCGACGCTCCTATTATCGTGATACGACACTCACATCATCACACAATGATAACAAATAAAGCTCATTTTGTAATATGGCAAGACCAACACATTCTTTATTAAATATTATTTCAGACTTGCCATTTCCAAAATTACAATCATAACCATCTTTGTCCAAATTGGAAACACTAATCAAATTCCTCAGAAAGAGGGAACAAAAGAACATCTCTAAGTAAAAGATTGGAGCCATTAGCTAACTCTAATGAAAGATCGCCAACACTTCAACTTCGCTTGACTCCATTTGCGACTTTAATGCATCTTTCGCTTCTTTGCGTAGTCCTCGTCGAATCTAATCCTCAGAAGGAATTGGCAACATGAACAGCTGTTTTGAGTCAATCCACCAAGTGGATTTCGAATATTGCACATACAAGCATTCATTTATGAAGGTAATAATGTTCTCACCTTTCTTTGCCATTATCATCTTTAAGTAATCAGGACAATTCTTCTTGTAATGTCCGATCTTCTTGCAGTGAAGACACTGATCTTTGTCTACAGCAAATTTGTTCTGTTGAGGCTGATGGACAGAGGCTTTTCCCTTGTTCCTTGAGAAAGAGGTATTGTGGAAGTTCTTTTTCTTGTTATCCTTCACATAGTTGATAGATCCACCATGTGAGGTTTTACTTCTTTCCTCCTCTTGAATACACATAGCTATGCATTTTTCTAAGTCCCATTTATCGGGCTGCATATTGTAATTGACAACAAAAGTGTCAAACTTTTCTGGCAATGAAGCAAAAATCAAGTGAATAAGGAACTCATCCTTGAGTGCCAAATCCATTGGTTTAAGCTTAGATGCCAAGTTGCTCATCCTCAATATGTGTTCTCTTATCCCACCACCAGAATACCTTTCTGTCACAAGCTGTTTAATCAGCTGTGTTGCATATGTCTTTGAAGAGCCAAGAACTAACTCTTTATTTTATCAAGGTATTCTGTGATGTTGTCACAGTCATGATTGAGCCCACAATTGCGTGCTCAATCGTAGTTTTTTATCACACCATACATTTCTTGTTGGTCGTGGTCCATTTCTTATGCTCTAGGTCATAAGACATCCGTAAGGGAGCATGATCTCTCTGCCTTTTACGCCAAGCAAGATCACCTCATTTTGACCCTCACCGTGCCATAGGCTCAAGGGTCGTGGCCAGAGCGAGGACCCACCCACCTCACTAAGATAAACGCTAAGTCTATCTTTTCTTCCACTCTCCATAATTGTCTCCTTTAGAGTGGGTATTTCTCTGATACAACTCATCAAGTTGTATCCTCCCGAAAATTTAGATCAAATAAAGTGAGAACGTAACATTAAAATTATATGCCTTATTTCCAACGTTGGTCAAAAAATATGACATACAATTAAATCAATTTTATCTATACATTAAATCTATATCACCGTTAGGCAGAAATAGAAACAATGCATAAAACATCAATTAAAATTATAATATCATTATTATCAACTTTGGTCGTAAAATAACAATATCATATTCATAACAATTTTATAAATTAAATTCTCTTGTTGGTTTGAATTTAATTAAAAGAATTAATCAATATTTAACTTTTGCAGCGGAAACTGTAATTATTCTAAAATAATTCAATATTCAGAAGCATTATACTGTACGCATTTAATCTCTGAAAAATAATAACACGTTGGTGCAAAATTTACAGAGATTTTATACAATTTTTCTATTGAAATTGAATCAAAAAATACTTCTGAAAATAAATAAAATCAATTTCGGGATTTACTGTTCAAAACCGGTGAAAAATTGTTTAAACCGCCATTTGGCCCGCATCGCGTTTCTACCATTATCGCTTTCTAGGCTCGCCCACACCGCCCGCTAGGGTTTTCCCGACGCGTTTTCACCGGCTTCGATTCTCATCCAACTATTGGATTTCAATGCACCGCCGATCCGCTCCTACCAGCAATCTCGACCGCCGATTCGCACGGACGGTGGCGTTGTTTATACCGAACAAAACCGCGGCGATCATGGCGCCCCGGAAACCCTAGCTCATTCTATCTCTCTCGCGCTCTCGCGCCCATTGCCTCTCGCTCCCGAGTCTCTCTCGCGAAGAAACCGAAGAAGCCGAGCGCGGCGAGAAGAATCACCGCCCATGGCCCTCTCGCCGGCGCGCGCTGCCTCGAGAGGAGCGCCACCGCCGAGCGGCCTCCGCGCGGCGGCTCGTTTCTCCGTGGACGCCCACGACAAGACCGCCGATCTCGACCGGCCCCGAGATCTCTGACCGCTTAGCCCCCCGCGAGCACATGGCTCGCCCGACCCTCCCCTACCTGTAAGGATCTCGATATTTTTGTATCCGAGTTTGGGTTCACCGATCTAGGGTTTCGGTTTTGCTTTTCTTTTCGGGTTAGGGTTTCTTTGAATCTACTCCGATCTTTTCTTTTGCCATCCGGATCTTATCTTTGATGGCTCGATACCATTGTTTGATCTATAGTTAGATCTCTTTTGATCTTTTAGATCCGGGGTTCTTGTTTGATGGATCGGTCCGAGAGTGACCAAGAGGAGAGAGAGAGATTACCGTCCAAGTAGATGAGGTAGGGTTAGCCATCGCGATCGCCCTTGAGAGAGATGATCGGTGGAGAAGTCCGAGGCTCGACGGCGTGGCGTGTCCCGAGCGGAGGCGAAGACGGCAGAGTCGATCGGGTCGGTGGAGGCGGCGGTGGACTTCCTGCCGCCACAGCCGCTTCTTAGGATCGATTAGGGTTTGTTGGGTGGGGTTTAGGCGGCGACGGTGAACCTTGGTGTGCGTGCGCCCGGCCTCCCACCTCCTTTTATGTGGCGCCGCGACAGGGCCCGCCACCTTATCGGGGGCGCCCGATCGTATGCGATCTAGGTTGGGCATTTGGCCGTTGGGCCAAATGCCCGAGATCAATTCCAACAGAGTCAATGATAGGTGCGGCTTACAGGAGTTTCTCCTCCACCGAGTTACTAGCTGTGCTTCTATAATTGCCTCCCTTAGAGGTCATTCCCTCTCTGTTTCTATTTGGAGAAGCCCTTATGAATTCCAACTGTCATTCACTTAAACTTGATCAGCGTGTCATCTGATGTGATGAAACCATCTACTCATCGCGTCATGTGGCTAATACCATCACACGAAACCGGGTTATGGTATTATTTAAACTGGATTGTAATATTCAGATGACCAAATGTCTAGTTTCATAGTTGGATGTTTTGAACGACCTTCCAAACAAAGTTCGTAATGTTGTAAGGACTTTTCCTATTCTTTAACCAACAAACAACAGACGTTGCTAACTCTACTAATTCATGTCACCATCAACCTTAATCAAACTTAATGCGCTCTTGTCGAAAGTTAGCTAGCGGTAACTATCAACGAGAAGAACGGAGAATTCCTCCTCGCAATTAATTAAAGTGCCAAAATTCAACTTCATTATGCACGACGCACGTCCGGACAGAACGTAAACGAGCCACGTTATATTTCTATAAACGGAAGGATACTCGCTGCGTTGTAGTGGGATTTCATAGAAAATCAATTTGTTGGTTGTATTTTTTAATAAATCAAGGTAAAATATAGTAGAGCCTAAAAGAAATAGAAGATAGGATAAAGTGAGGAACATTTTAACACTCAATTTCTCATACAAAATTGTAAATAATAGGGATGATACGACCACATATGAGAAGCCAAAATAACATTGATTATAGCAAGTAGAAATTACTTGTTTAATATATCGCTGGTACTATACACACGGAAATCTGGTACGAAGCTCTTACGAAGTCTTGCATGGATGGGAGGTCGCTCATTGCTCGAGTCGCCCTCTCAGAGCGTGCAATTCGAGGCCCACCGCCGACGTGAGTCGCGAAGCACCGCCGACGCTATGGAACCTCGCACCGCTTGTCGCCGGGGCCCCTCACTCTATCCGTCGTGGAGGTCTCGTGCCACCTATTGTTATTGGATGTTGTCAACGCCGCCGCCGACGGAGCCTCGCCGGCCGCCATGTGGTGACGATCCTCGCGTTGAAGGTCACGGCCGCGATGGGCTTCGCCGTGGTATTGGGTGGACTAACGATGGACGACGATCACCAACAACAGGCATCCCAATTGAGTATTCGGTTGTGGCACACCACGCCGCCCCTAGTCGCCAACTCGCCGTGGTGCTCCGTGCTCCTCCACCCCTAGTCGCTAATTCGCCGTGGTGCTCCTCCCCTAAAATCAATAGCTACCCAAGTTTCTTCAACGTTAGGGCCACTAAGTGCAGTTCCAAGCTCACAGAGCGCGCGCACACACACACACACACACAAAACTTCGTATGTTAGTCCAAGAAGAAAGAGTATTGCGTCGCGAAGTAGCTACCTGATTAAGATGACGAACTAGGGCATTGAGAATGTGAGAACCGTGGGTTCGCAGATGCACTAGATACCACAAATCTTGTGTTCCATTTGGTCTACAAGCTCTTGGTATGGTCTTGCATAATTGTTGAATTCTAGCATTGTTGAGAGTTTGTTTGGATACATTGTGATCCGACTTAATTCCTTGCCATGTCATAATTGTAAATTTTGGTTCTTTGGCCAACCATAGCAGCGTTTCATCACTTGATGACCTCCCAGTGAATCGCATGTTTAACCATTCGTTGAATCGACGGTTGTGCTCTCTCATTATCCAAACCTCCGACCGGTCTGGATTTTGTTGGCGTACCATGTATTTGTGCTCGTCGATGTACGGGGACACTTGGGTCATGTGTTGCAAGACCGTGAAATGGGCTCACACAGATGTATCTAGATCGGAGTGATTGCTTTCCTCCCGATAGTCCCGATACCCTCCGCCTCCCTCGTGACGAGATAGAGACACACCCATTTGCCCACTCGAGCCATGTAGTCCACGCAGAACTCAATGACCTCTTGGTTGCATAACCTTCGATGATATCGCCTCCTACCGAGATCGATTCCGTCACGTAGGACTTCGTAATTCTCATGTATCTCTCGAAGGGTACATATGACGTAGGAACACAGGGCCGCATATCTTTATCTCTTTCACAAGGTGAACAATGAGATAGACCATGATATCAAAAAATAACGGAGGGAACCACATCTCAAGATGACATAGAGTCGTCACCACCTCGGCTTGCAGAGCGTCGAGTCCTTCGGGATCGATGACCTTCTGAGCAATTGAGTTAAAGAAATAACACAGCCTAAAGATTGCCACTTGACCTTGTTTGGCAAGATACTCCTAATTGCAACAGGAAGCATCTGTGTCATCAGCACATGACAATCATGAGACTTTATACCAATTAATTTCAAATCTTTCATGGAAACAAGTTTCTTAATATTGGCGGAGTAACTGGACGGAACTTTCACACCATGCAAGCTTTGACACAGTTCAATTCTCTCGGCCTTGGACAAAGTGTAGCAAGCTGGGGGAAGGTACGTTCGTCCTTTATCGGTCTCTTTCGGTGCTAACTCGGTTCTTATGTTCATATCAACCAAGTCACACCGTGTGTTAACGCCATCTTTTGTTTTTCCACTAATGTTCAGTAAGAGACCAATCAAGCTATCACATACATTCTTCTCCACGTGCATGACGTCGATGCAGTGGCGAACTTCTAAGAGCTCTCAATAAGGCAAGTCCCAAAAAATTGACCGCTTCTTCCAGATATTTTTCTGAGGGGTCCTTAATTTACGTCCCTTTCCAAACACAACATCGATATCCTTAAACATATCATAGACCTCTTTCCCTCTAAAAGCCCTTAGAGCTGAACCGTCCTCCTTATTTTCGTCGAATTATTTCTTCATCTTGCGGTATGGGTGAATCTCGAAGGAACCTACGGTGACGATATACACGCTTTATGTGAGTTGTTCACCATACACTCTGCACCATCTAAGCAAAGCATGACAGACTTTGGCTCCTTTTGTATTGAACCCCGACAGGTTACCAATGGCAGGAAAATCATTGATGGTGCAGAATAACATGGCGCGTAAAGTGAAGTTCTCTCGTTTGTACGCATCCCATACTTGTACCCCTTCGTTCCAAAGTGTCACAAAATCTTCCAAAGAAAGGTGCTAGGTACACATCAATATCGCTCCTGTGTTGCTTCGCCCTTGGATAAGTAGTGACATCAAAATGTATTTCCGCTTCATACACAACCAAGGAGGAAGGTTGTACATACATAGATTCACGGGCCAGGTGTTATGTCGGCTACTCATGTTACCGAAAGGATTCATTCCGTCCGTACTCAACCCTAACCTTATGTTCCTGCCTTCCGCATCAACTCTTCAAGCACCGATCGAAGTTTCTCCACCGCGTAATCACGGGTGTCTAAGCTTCCCATCTTTCTTACGCCTCCGAGTGCCAACACATCAATCTTGCCTCCTTTCGCTTCGCAAATAAACGCTTCAAACGTGGGATCACAGCCAGATACCACAACATCTTAGCAGGAGGTCCTTGCTTCGCCTTAGCAGCATTCTTACGCTTGTATCGGGATGCTTTGCACACGAGACATACATGCATGTCTGCATACTCTTTACGGTAGAGGATACAATCGTTCGGACATGCATGTATTCTTTCTACTTACATTCCCAATGGACAAAGAACCTTCTTAGCTTGGTAGGTCGTCTTTGGGCAACACGCTTCTCCTAAGGATGTTAGCTAAGAGACCTAACAACGTCAGAAACTCTTGTCTGATCAACCATTGCTTGCCTTCAATTTCGATGAGTTCAAGTACTGCTGACAACCTTGTGTATTCCGCTTGTCGCCAGGAACAAAGGTTTCCCCGAGTCCTCCATTAAGCCCTCGAATTTATAAAACTCTCTCTCACTGTAGTTCCCTTCTACATCGTGTAGCATCTGATCCAGATTGTCATCATGCGACCTATCCTCATCAAAAGCATATTTCATACCCTGCATATCGTTGACTTCTCGCGATGTCGCCATTATCGACTTCCCAGATAATCGCTTCTTCACCGTGACTACTCTAACATGTATATCCTTTTTTGAAACCCCTCCATATTAAGTGAGTTTCGATCTGCGCCGGGTTGTTAAACATTTTTATATTACCGCAATCAATGCATGGACAATACATAAATTTTATCCCCTTCTTCAATATATCCTGCCCGGCGGCTCTTCTAAAAGTAAACACGTCATTAATATACTCTTCACTCACACGGTTCTCAATGTACATCCAGTTTCGGTCCATCTACATGTATACGCACGTAACAAATTAATTAGTGTTAAATTATATTAATAAACCGCAAGTACCATTCATAATGACCAAACACATTAGTGATTAGTCTAGAGCAAATATAAAGGGTTACAGATCGTTACACATTATTGATTAGTCTAGAGTAAAAATAAAGGGTTGCAGATCGTTACCCTTCTCTCCAAGGTGGCGCAATATGGGAGGACGCAGCAGAGGTGCCCCAATGGAGGGAGGCAGAGGTAACAGCTCAAAACGGGGGAGGAGGCAACAGCAGCAGCAGGGTGGCCAATGGGGAGGAGGCAGCAGCAGCAGCAGGGTGGCGGCGCCTCAAATGGAATGGAAAGGGGGTCTGTCGGGAGCATATCTACTTATAGTGCTTGTATATCACAGACGGTTCTTGTAAGTATATCACATACAGAAAGAACCGTATGTGATAACACATAGAATCACAGACGATTCTTTATACGAACCGTCTGTGAAGTAGAACCGTCTGTGATATTTATTTATCACAGATGGTTAACGAAGAACCGTCTGTGATAATTTTATCACAGACGGTTCCTTTGGGGTGTCTAGTATAGCATGTTTTGTAGTAGTGTAGGTCTAAGGTTTCACAAATTTATGGAAGCTCATATTGAGATTATTGCATAAAAAAGGAATAATATTAAAGCAAATAACCATAGATCATATTGAGCCGACGCAAAAATCAGATTCCCGAAGAGCTATTCTGCAGGAATATATGAAAAATCCAAAATCCGTCGTAATTGCCTAAAACTCCTGGGGGATTTTCGCAAATTTTCCTTATCAGCAAAAATATCCTCATAGTTTTTAGAATTTTGAGGGTTCGGGTTTTTCCTTTTTTTTCTCTCTCTCTCTCTTTTCCGAAAATAGGCGGGCCATGCCTGGATTTTTTTTTCTTCTTTCGTCCCAACCGGCGGCTAGGGTAAAAACCATAGCCGCTTCCTCATCACGTAGCACAAAAAGCGGCAGCTGCGGGCGCGCAAATGGTAGCAGCGCTTCGAGCTGGCGACCAAGGCAACACGTGGCGCGGATGTGAGAAGACCCGACTGTCTTGCAGCTGCGGCTGTGTGCATCGGGTGGGAGCAGCGCAGGCCAACAGAGCGGCCCGTTGAGCGATGGCGGCGACGGCGATGTTTCTGGCGTGTAAGCTGGTAATCGTGTTCAAATGCCGAAGATTGTTTGCAATAGATTGAACCATAATAATGAAACAAACTTACAAAGTGCTCGATGAAAATCGGTTTCTCAATGTTGTGTAGGGATTTAGATGCAGTTCCGATCAACACAGCGTAAATTTGTTTGCGATAGTCTGATCCGTGCATACGTGCGCAATCCCAATGTTTTGGCATTGTGCGGCAGCGACCACCAACATGATCGAATCATGAAAAAAAAATCGAGACAAGGAATAGTGATTAGAAGCAAATACGTGAATTAAGCATTTGTAATTAAAAGTGTGTTGCTTCTCTATTGTGCTCGGCTGGAAGCATGTTGTGCGGCATGATGGATTGGCCATGCGTATCCTCTACCGTCTTATCGGTAGCGGTGATGATCTTTCTTTTCCCTTGGCAACACGCCAATGCAAAGAGTAAATTCATGCTGATAATTTTTTTGAGAAATAGTGGTAGTCGTCGTGATATCGGTGTGGATCAAATATACCAGAACAATCATATAAACACCAAGAGGGATAAGGAACACAGATGTCTAGACGAGAGTCAGTATCTTTATTTATCTGTGTGCAAATTGTACACGAGGGATCCTCGTATTTATAACTCATAAAGGTATTATTTTTAATTTTCTACCGATATAATTAGACTGCGTAACAAATTACACAGAACGAAGCCTCCAGAACTGTCCCGAGGCATTTATGAGCCGGCGCCGTACATTTATGATCCGTGGCACCGGCACGGCGCGACACACCGGGACGAACGAATGGTCCTGGCGCGCGCGACACGCACCGGCCAGACCCCACGAGGAATGGACTGTGCGTGTTTTTAGTCCTACGTACGACCTATAGGCGCCGTGGCCCGGGAGTGCCTTACCTGGTCCTGCAAGTGGGGCTCTGTTACCTGGTCCTGCAAGTGGGGCTCTGGCGTTTCACGCGGTCGCGAACGAATGGACCTGCACGATGAGGAATTCCATCACTCGCGTTGTCCGTCGATCACTGAGTTATATGGGGTTTTCTGTTTAATTTACACGCACATGTAAGTTTTTTTAGTTGTATAGACCTAGCTAATAGCTTACTAATTGATCAGTACTTTAATTGTTTCGTCATCATTAGCTAGCCTTGATAACTTATGCTGAATGAATGGCATGCACATGAAAATCCCCCTCGATTTTTCTTCTTCTAGAAATAGTACTATTTTGTGTGCACCAAGCAACCCATTCTAGAACTACTAGACGCGCAGGTTATCTCATTATCCTCTCCGATAAGCATCGTCGCATTTGGTCCGTTGCTTGATGCACAACTACGTACTTAGCCACAGTCACAAATGTACGTGCATGCGCAACCAATGTGTACACCTTGTGCAACGTCATCTCCATACCTCCATGCCGATCATAAGGATATAAGAGCGTACTAGACAATTTTGTGTCGCTGGTTATTGCACATCTAAATTTTATGTCTTTGTCGAAATACACTATAATTTTATAGCTCGTTGTCGTGGGGCACTAAGACTACTATAATGATACTACTCGTTGTTTTAGAGAGAGAAACAATTCAAAATAACCGTCATGTCCTTCTCTTCTTCTTCTTCCTCCTTCCTTCTCCATGTCCCCTACTCTCTCTCCACCCAACTCCTCACTGAGGAGGGCGTTGATGCTGGGGTGGAGGAGGATGGCAGAGAGGAGATGGTGTCCCATTCCTGGACATGGCGTTTCCATTTTTGGGGACTAGCAGTGATGGGGTGGTCGATCGGCCGAATCGGACGAGGTAGGGGTGGCGGCCGCAAAAGAGGAACAGGCTCGCCAGCGATAACTTCGGTGACCTCGGACTCAATTGGTTAGCGCATGAGCATGACGTGGACTTGGGAGATTCCTGTCACAGTGGCGTCTTGGTCTGAGGTGGCGTGTGCAGGGCTAGCGATGTCGACGACCATGGGGTAGCAGTGAAGCTCGACGGTGAGGAGCTATGGCGACGGGAAGGCTCGGGGAATGAACAGGGAAAGGTTCAGGATGTGGAGGTTTGTGACGACGCTGTCAAAGAGGCTCGGAACGGTGGGGACACCACGAGGTGGCACGACGACGACCTGGCCACAACATGACTTTGATGACTGTGAGCTCCCAGTGGTGAGAACGAGGATAGGGAGGTTCGGCAGGATCACAAAGGATTACCTATGCGGTTGCAGAACAGGGTGGTGCTTCCGCCGGGCTGAGGACGACGATGGGGCTCGGTGAGGGTGTGAGCGTGGCCGTGGGTGCAACGAGAGGAAAAGGAAGGGACACTGCTGCCACTGGCTTTGAAGTCGCTTCAAGGCGGTGGCACCAATGCACACCGCCGGAGCTGAGGAAGAAACACAACGTTGGTGGGCTCAGGAACACCATATCCAGAGACGGCGAGCTTGGGGGCGTCGATGCTGGATCTACGGCGAGGAGCTCGGGGATGTCAGATTCGATGATGGGGACCTCAGTGAGCTGATCCGGTGGCAGCGAGATCAGTGACACGATCCAGTGGGGGTGGGCTCGGGGAAGGCTGCCTTCTTGTCCGTTCCCGAGCGTCGGACCACCTTCTTCTCTGTCGCCGATCGCTGCCCAGTCACCTCACTGGTGTTCCTCTCTTCACCGGAGGTGAGGGAGAAGGCCGGTCACGCCACCTCCTCGCTGGTGGTGCACGACAGCGCTGCCTTCTCCACACGAGCACCAACTCCTCGCCGCCGCCCACTCTACCCGTCGGCCGCTGCAACGCCTCATCTGGCCGCTGGTTTGAGAGAGGAGGGAGACACACTGGGTGGGGAGAGAGAGAGTAGGGAGAGAATGATCTGGACCGCGGGGAGGTTGGAGGCGGTGGGACGTCGGGCGCGGTTGCGGAACCATCGGTGCAGCCCAACGCCAGTGTGGTTCTGCCAAGTGACCTGAAAGGTAAACCCGATAATTCACCAACTTTCTCTCTCCTCATTCGACTAAAAATAATACTTTAATTGTCTTAATGTCCTGTAGCAAAGAACTACAAAATCATAGTATCTTTCAACCAAAAAACATGAAATTTAGGTGCCTAATATGCAATGACACAAAATTGTGATGTCCAATTGCCAATTTTATCACACACTATGCTACTCTTATGCTACGGCGTAACCGTTAACCGTTGCCCGTGTCCTGAGTCCAGACCTGACAAGTAGTTGAATTCAGAGTCCAACTCCACGGTCATGCATGGCCAGTCACCAGTGTGCTTTTGAACACCTGAATGCATGGTCGGACAGTCAAACTGCGTACGTACACACCTGCCCCGCGCGCGCCTTCCCCGACCCGGCGCGTTCCACGCGATCGCGACGTTTTGGCTGCTCAGCTCAGCTCCTTCCCCTCTACATAGGCCGATTGCACACTGCATGGGCAGATAGGCTAACCAACCCGCCCGCTCCGCCCAAGGTGCACCCAAAACGACGCCCCCTCCCGGGCCGCCGCAAGGGATGGCCGCGCCTCGCCACGACCATGCGCTGCTCGCCGCGCTCCTCGCGTGCGCGCTCGCGTCGTCGGCCGGCGCGCAGCCGACGCCGCAGGGGAACCACGACTACATGGGCGACCAGGTGCACGTCAGCACGACCATGATCGCGCTGCTCGCCGCCGTCGTCGCTGTGTTTGTTTTCATCGCCTTCTCCACCATCTACCTCCGCCACTGCACCGGCTATGCCGTCAGGTCGACCGACCGCTCCATTCCAGCCGACGCCTTCATCTCGAGGCGGCAGAGGCGGCCTGGCGGGCTCGACGCGGAGGTGATCGAGATGTTCCCCACCATGAAGTGCGCGGATGTCAAGGCGCTGTGCGTGGGGAAGGTGGCCGCGCTCGAGTGTGCGGTGTGCCTCAGCGAGTTCGAAGACGAGGAGCAGCTCAGGTTCTTGCCCAAGTGCACCCACGCCTTCCACCCCGACTGCATCGGCGAGTGGCTCGCCAGTCACGTCACTTGCCCCGTTTGCCGCTGCAATGTCGACCCTAACAAGGACACGAGTAGCGACGCGCCGAGTTTCCCGGGGCCAGAAGCGAACAGCACCTCAAGCGAAATAGCCGTGGTACGGCAAGAAGACGGCGGGCAACCAGCAGCCGTGGTGATCGATGTTGTTACTGAGGAGGAGGAGGAGCGGAGGAAGGAGGCGATGGAATTGCAGCAGATAGGGAGACAGCGGCGCGCGATGCGGTCGCTGTCGGGGCGGCGGCGGGTGACGGCGCAGCTTGTCCGGTCGCACTCCACGGGACACTCCATCGCCGTACGGCTCGACCGCGACCTAGAGCGGTTCACACTGCGGCTGCCGGAGCATGTGCGTAGGGAGATGGTCGCCGCGGGGGAGCAGAATTTACGTCGCGGGCAAAGAGTCGGGGAAGGAAGCAGCCGCGGCGGTCGCAGCGACCGCCTGGGTCGGTCAGGCAGATGGCCATCCTTTCTTACAAGGACGTTTTCAGGAAGGCTGCCTTTCTTTTCGGCGTCGAGGAGAGCGGATAGCTCAGACGGAGGTGAAGTGTCGACGTCGTCGTCGACGAAGGTGAAAGTGAAGCGCGTTGCCGCAGTTGATGTTGCGGACGGTTCTGCTAAGGGTGTTCGCCTTGATCGCATTGACGGTAGCGTGTCCGGTACCAAAGGCGGCGCCGACGTAGACGTGGAGAAGGCAACTACTCGGCAAGTTCGAACGTAGAAAAGAAACAGAAGTTTTGAATGTAGAAACTTGAAAGTGAGTTCCTTCCACACATGAAAGAAATGGTCTTTTTTTTGTTGTCGGCCAGTACTGGGTACTGAACTACTGTCTGTACTTAGGTATGTACAATAGTATAGATAACTATTGTCTATAATATCTCTCTATATTATCTATAAACAAGACTAAATACAAACCTACAATAGATTATCTTTTTACATATCTCTGTGGACAGCTCATTCATATATAATATATTTTATTTCTCGTGTTACAGTCGACTACTGCACGAGAGCCGACCCAATTCTCTATGCTTATCTCTCTCTCCTCCGCATCATCTCGTGTCCAACGCGTCAAAACTTACAGACAGCTAATGTTATACTATTGTACATACTCTTATATATCCGTGTGTCACTAATTAATTTTGTACATGAGCAGATCCGTAATAATACAAAGATGTCCGAAGAATGATGAAAGGATCTCTTGGACTACTGGTCTGTACTTAAGTTTATGGTTTGTCGAGTTGGACGAATGGAAAGCTCTACACGATCATAGTGTCCAATGTTGTAGGAATACCTGTGTTAAACTATTGTTGGGATTTGGACTCCATAAAAGTCCACTTGGACTACCAGGCTTCTTCCTAGGGGCATCTACAATGTGATGAAAAGGTAGGCCTTAAGTTCTACTTGGTTTGCTTGGGGTTGATCTCAAACATTGTACCAAAACCTGAGGTCGACCTTAAGGTTCAGGCCGGCCATAAGCTTACGGACGGGTCACAACTCACAAGCCATACAAAAATAGCACTCTCTCCTCTCTCAACCCTTTCTCTCTCCACTATCAGCACCGACCGTTGGTCTTGCCGCCACACTTGGGACAACGGAGACCTATCTGATCGAGAGGATGAAGAAAATGGAGCCACTGGATCCGACCACTGGGAGACTGGTGCAAGTGTCCTCGTTAGTCGCCACCACTAGATCCGGTCGCGGGGGGCTTGAGAATGCATCATGCCGTCAGATCCGGACGCTTGGAGCTCGGGGGAGACGAATCCGGATGCCTGGAACTTCGGGGAGAGGCTCCGCTACCGGATCCGAACGCCTAGAGCTCTGGGAGGACGCGTGGCCGTCGGATCCCCTTGGAGCTTGGGGACGACGCTCCTCCGCCGTTGGGAATTGACGGTGGTGGAGAAGGGCAGCGGTGTGGGCGAGTGTGAGGGGGAGGAGAGGGGGAAAAGAAGGGGGCAAGCCGGTGCGGTGGTGGACGAGGCGACGCAGTGGGGGTAGTGCGGTGGTGAAATGGGATGACACTGTAGTGACTGAGAGAGAGAGAGGTGGTTGATGAATTGATAAGTTGCTGGTCGTGGGATCCACCTTAAGACCTAGTATTAAGCATTGTGACCGATGCAACAAGTAAGGTGGACCCAACTTAATGTCCTAGTGAGTATTAAGCACGGCAGATGCTCTAGACATAAACCTCCCTCGGAGTCTCGAAGAAACCACCTTTGGGCAAAACAAATTGTGTATGTTACAGTGAATTGTTATACGTATGAGGTTAACATCAACTTTCTTGGCAATTACACATGGGATTGAATTCAACCCAGTCGGTTCCAGAAAAAAACGACTTTTGCGTTGATCCCCTTCTAGATGTTAAGCGAGCAAGACTTCGCCAAAGTTGGTAATGACAATGGTTGTATCTAGATTGTATCAAACTGTTGAAAGCAGAGAAGATCTTCGTGCTTCGTCTGTTGTGTAGATGTTCCGATTCCTTTGGAACAAGGTTGCATCTAAGATCATCTAGAGAAAATCACACTTACCATGACATTTGATACAGACCAGGTCCTTAGCGCACAACTCAGTGCAAACTGGAACTTTAACCGACTCATGCTAGAATTGAATTGTTTTGTGTGAAATCATTGTGTTTCAAATGGGCCCTCGATCTCAGACTCTGTACTAACTAGTAGTATGCCCGTGCGTTGCAATGGAATCTCAAATCATACAAAAAATAATATTTTCCTTTAACAAATAAAACAAATCAAGCAATTAAAACATGGTGATACATATTGGCATCACATTAGTGCAACACAATAAAATAAGAACTTTGTGCTACAATTCTAAAAATAAACGATAGCAAACTGTTGGAAATGTGGACAATATTTTAATTCTAGATTTTATTATGCTGTAAAGATCACTTAAAACTACATATGTATAAAGCGATACTAACAGCAGACAACTCATTGCACTTCTAAACATACTCAATAATAGGTTTATAACAGAATATACAGGCCGTACAACCAATTTACAGTCGAGCTCGATGAAGAACAGGAAGCAACGCATACTCGAAGTAGAGCAGGTCATAGATGATGAAGCGCGGCGAGCGATCGCGCAGATGTGCTGCCCAGAAACCTTATTGTCGCCCCGTGCAGGTGAACTCTGCGACAATGTTCGGAGATACCCACTCACCCTCCTTCCCAGTGCACGCCGAGGAGAAGAGACGTCTTGGTTCGATAGCACAATTCTCCACCATAGAAAACATAAAGGAAGAAGATCAAAATTGGAAGTTTTTTTCTTCGAAAAAACCTTGCTGATCTGGACGTCTCCAGATCTTTTTAAGGTCGAGACAATTACTCTCTAGTAACTATCATAATAAACCATTGATAACTGCTAATTCAAAATCAATTAATGATCATTAAGCATTGCTTATTGATCCTGATAACACACTGGTCTATAGCTTCGACCACTGGTCTATAGTTTCGACCATTGTATTACGATCACATTGGTCTACGGATCCGATAACCATTTTTTCAACCATACTGGTCTATGCTTTTGACCACACTAGTTTATGACTTCGACCACACTGGTCTATGGCTTCGACTACAATGTTTCGACCACACTGGCCTATGGCTTCGACCATATTATTTTGACTAGAGAGAGAAAAACACGATCAGCAAAAGAAAGATGGACTGGGTTCACGACACGTTCAAGGTCGTGAGTCGCAAGTTACAAATCACGCGAATATACGCGCGTGCGAGCGTACATGCATGTGTGTGTGTGATTTTAGCTATAGTTGCGGTGCCTTGTGTCATTACCCCGAAGGGTAATCACACTTAAGCATACATATTACTATTTGTCTGCCTGGTAGGACACTGCTTCGATGAATAGTAAATCTTACCAGAGTTAACGCAACAGAACAATAAGATAGAAACTGCACTTTATTACATAGTTAGCCACGCAAGGCTATAGTCTTTAATACAACTACTTAATTACAACGGGAAATAATTCCCTTCGCTTGCCTGCCTCGCTCCACCGGTCGTTTACTCGTCCCAATCGTCGAATAAGGTGTCCACCTCGCCCTGCTCCTCGTAGACAGCACCCTTGCCTCTTGTGGCCTCCTCGGCACCTGCATATCCTTCATCCCATACAGGATAGTTCCTCGCGGGACTGAGATCTAACAAAGGAGAATAATAGAAAGAATGAGTACTAGTGTACCCAACACGCATGTATTAGCAAATATGCATTGTATGACTCATCTATGTCTGTTATCACATTTTCTAGCTCATCTCTTTTTCTGAAAAATAATTTAACAAGATTTACGTGGCAAGTTTTAATTCTGAAAAGACTACTTGTCACTTGGTAAGAAGATAAACCCCTAGCGGTCACTGTAGACTCCAATCCAGGAGACAGACGTAAATTCATGATTTTATTTAGCATTGCGCAGGCTTTGTACCATTTTACCATAGCTATTTTGATCTCTCTTCGAGTAGGTCTCTCGTATTTCTTTTGATACGGTATCGAGTTAAGAATACAAAATATTTTTCAGGTTACGTGATTAAGTCTCCACCCATTACTTTCCGTCGGTGTCCTGGGACGCTCACCCAGTTGTCCACCAAGTTCTTGTAATGTTAGTTGGGGCGGCTCTCTCCGGCACCCAACACTCCACCACGCGGTAATATAGCGCCTTGGATCCCCCCTTTCAAACTTTTCCTACCCGGTCCTGGGTTCCTCCATAACTCAACCCATGCAATATTACTTACCCATTAGTGAGAGTACAGCCACGTAACAAGGTAGCATTTTATGCCCGCCGAAACAGAAAAATGGTTGACACTTAAATACGGTATCTTATTCGAGTAAGAGTTTTGTTGGTCCTTATATATTATCCATATGTAAAGGGCCCCGCCTCTTCCCTTTTCTCTTTTTCGTGCTAAGGCCCCCCTTTACCATCCTAATATCTCTCTTGCAGTACACCTGCTCATCTCAGCTGTACTGCTCTCATCTCTTTTCTCTTTATCTCTTTTATCTGATTTGATTTTGAGACATAGTTTTAATGCATGTACATATAAGATACAACAAAGTAACGTCTACACTTAATATAACTAGGTTGATGTTCAAGAGATAGGCTTTTCTTTGTAGTCGTAGAAAAGATCAGCGTCGACGTATACTGGATCAGATATACTCGCCTGCATTGGGTCACTTTCTGCATTTATACGACAGATGCTAATAATAAATACATAGTTTCTTTTGGTGCTATTATACGTACATTAATTAGTGGATTTCCTTTGTTAGCCGATTTTAATTTAATAATATTTTTTGGATCCCCCGTTAAGTTAGCACCCCCCAACTGCGGTTGTTCTACTATCTACTGGCTTTAGGATCAAGGTTGTCTAAACTCGCGTTTTGTCAAAATGGATCCTGGCTAGTTTGTTCTATGGGTGATATTTACTAGGGTTGTTTATTTTAATTATTCTATCACTATTTAATTATTTCTAACACAACAGATTATTTGTCTAACTTAGTGAGTTCTAATGGTGATTAATTTATTGAACAAGCCTCGTATTAATTTTACATGTTTTTCCTGCTTTTATTTTCTATTGGTCAGGTTACGGATATTTTTCTTCACGTGGTTTATACATTTGTTTGGTCAAATCCCTACACAACGTCAATACTTAATAAAACTGGGGTTCACTTCTACTGCTAAAATTATTGCTACTACTATTCTCTAGAAATTTATAATTTTTCCTAATTCCCCCCTTTTCTTAATCTTCTCTTTTCTTTCCTTTTCCTTTCCTTTCCTTTTCCTTTCCCCCTCTTTTCTCTCTCCTTACCCATTCACTCGGCTAGACACCCAGGCTTCCCATTCCTTCTTCATTTCCCCCATTCCCTCTCTCCTCCATTTCCTCTTTGAGAGTTCTTTGGTTCTTGGCTTGCGCCTTCGAACGCCAGTGTCGCCACCGCTCCTGCTCCCAGCGTCACTTTTGGCCCAGCCCACGCCGTTTGGCTCGGCCCACCTGGCCCATGGATCGGCTCGCCCGCGGCTCGGCCTTGGGTCCTCCCTCGCGCGCGCCTCTGGCTTGGCCCCTATGGCTTGGCTGGGTTCCTGCTACAACGCTGCCGTTTCTTCTCCCCATTTTTCTTTTCTCTGTTGTTAGAGTTTGATTTTTTCTGATGTGGTTTGTTTGGTGTTCATGTATGCATGATTGGGTGATGGAGGTGGGTTGTGTCGGTGGTGGTGTTGCCGTGGTCTACTGTGGTATACTACTACTCTATGCCCCTCTCTCTATCTGCCCGCTCCCTTCCCTTGCTCTATGATGGTTTTGGTGATGAGATGGTAAAGCTATTGTGGTGGGTTGATTGGATGTTGTGGTCATTGGAGGAGCTCTCTATGTCATGCTTAGTTTATATTGGGTTGTTCGGTTTGGGCAGAAATAAAGGGGGTGAAGAGTGGTTACCTTGGTTGTCTTCGTCGTTTTGGGGGGAAATGGTCGGCAGTGGGGGTGGTGATGCCGGCAGTGGTGTGATGGTGCTCTCCTTGCTCCCTTCGGTGCTTCTGGTCCTTCCTGGTTCTTGTTGGCTTGGCTCTGGTGGTCAATGTCAGTTCTTGTCATTGCTACGGTCGTCCACGCTCCGTCGTCTTCCCCGTCCCCTTTGTACCTCTCCTCCGGTTGCTCTCTGTGGGTGAACTTGGTTGTGGAAATGGTGGTGGGTGACTTGGCTTGCTTGTGCTGGTTCTGTGGTGGCCGTGAGCTTGCCTGCTTGTGTTGCCTTGCGAAGGCAGTGGGCGCTCTGTGCTTTGCTCTGGTGGGTTTTTCTTGCTCTTGGTGGCAGTAGGGGCTTGCTTGTTTTGATTGCTTGGTGGCAGTGGGAGGGTGGTGATGGTGATGCTTGGTTTTGCTCAGAAGGTTTGCTTGGCTTTGGCTTTGCTTTGCTCTCCAGTGTTTGCTTCGGCTGTGCTTGAGAAGGGAGGGAGCTTGTGAGGCTTTGTGTTAGCAATGAAGAGGGAAAATGGTTTTATGTGGGGGGCTTCAGCTTGCTCTTTCCCTTGGCCATGTTCATGACTATTTTGTCCGCCCCTTATCCAATTCACTCTCTCAGTGGGCTGTTTGGCTATGGACCTTTGGTCCAAAGGATGCTTCTGATACTGTTTTCTGGATTTTCTGCGGCGAAGTTAAATCGGTATAACGTGGGTGTCGGATTTCTAAAACTGTCAGGTGATGAAACCCAACAAAGTGAGAAGGTGTCGACTGACTTATGTCAGTCAGGGAACCTCGATGAGCTTCATTTATTCTGATGGCAGTCCTTCTTTACTCTAACCCTAATTTATCTCTTTTGGCTTGCTTTCAATCTTTTGGGTTTTGCGTCAATGGAAATGTGGATCAACCTTCGATTGGTGAGGAATGGGTTTGGCGGGCTAGCGATAGATGGAGAAGGATACAAGGAAGGCTTCAGTGATATGCATGCAAGATTTTTATTTTTTACTTTTGTAATGTACTCAATGTTGTAAATTATATATTGATCTGATGTAAAGGATCCTTGTAATAAATTCTGATTTGTATTAATGCTTTACCTTTGATTGTACTGGATTTTTGTAATTGACTATGACTATATTGATGTTGTACTATTGTTGTAATAATTCATATTGTAATGTTGTAATAATTCATATTGTAAATTCTTTTGTAAACTTTTGGTAATATAATCTTATATGAAGTTGTTTGGTGACGTGTTCAATATCAACTGAGTTTATGTTTTATTTTTTGTTTAGATGAATTTTAATTTACTGATTAATGATCGTTTATCGTTGTTTAGCTTAATTTAATTATTTGGGTTCTCACAATAGTCCTCCTCATATCACCCCATGTAATGTAACACATGTTTCAAGGGGTGGCAAGGATTACACCTTATAAATTGCTCTCCCACCACTTGGCTTGGCAATATGGGACTAAACATGTATGCTTTGGAATTTTAGGAATGAATGACTCTTTACACATATGAGTCCAATTCTAACATAAATAATATTTTCCCATAGTTTACTTCAATACATAAATACTTGAATTTGGAAGAGATAACATATGAGTAGATGGTAAGAAGGATCACCTGTGATTATTTTCCCATAGGTCCATTCCAGATTATGACTTCAAAGTTTTAGAACAAGATTATCCTCATCAATCACAGCCATGCAGGGGTACTTGAATTATTTTCCAATGTTCTCTAGCTTTAAGTAACTCATCATCCCTTTAGTAAATATAATCCGCAGATCATACAAAAGTTAAGTTAAAACTCAAATGGGTCTGAGAGAAACTAAAGGATAAATTTCACTCACCTGGTCAGCATGCAACCAACTTAGTTGTGGTAGTAGCCCTTCTGTTCCTTTCCAACCTCGAACCACAATCAACTAGCAAGAAAGCAAAATATGAAGAGCAAGATGTAGATTCATTTTTTAACACTAAACAAGGAGTTGATAACAATAATGAAAATGGAAGTGTGAGCAAAATGGTAAGTGCAGGCCATTACTTTTCACAAATGACGATATAATATTTGAAAATTCCTTGGCATGGCTTATTAAACTACAAAAAAACAAATTCTTTACTTCCGAAAGACAAAATTTAAGATTTCAAGGCCAAGAACTACAATTTCACATTGCTAAATGACAATTTCACACCGCTCCGCCCATTTGCCATGTATATATTTTCAAGTGTTTTTTTACATCATGTATATATGAAAACTACATGTTAAATGGTATATCTTACCTCTTTTGGTTTTTTCTTCAAGGAGCCTTTGCAAAGTGAGAGTTTGCCTCTAGTCGAAGTTGAATCTGAGAAAAAAATATGGAAGTGTACATTGGCTAGCATCGAATTCAGGAGCATATGAAGAGTTCAATAAACAGTACAAATTTACAGAGTCAAAACTTTCTATATCAGAAGTCGGTTCAATAAAATAAAAAAGAATTCTATTTAATAAAGAAGGAAAATGGCATTCAGCTTGGCAAAATTGGTGACAATCTGCACAAAATAAAACAATTCTCAAAGTAAATGACATGTTTCTTGACATAATACCTTCAAATTTCATCAAACTTTGAGTAAACATGATCACAAGCCATACATAATTTCTACTTTGGTATTAAAAAAACATATATCTTCATTTGATGAAAATACAATGTTATGATAAACAGTAAAAATCAGTTAATTGTAATAATGTTACTACCCCATAAATGTTTCTAAACTAAGGCCCCGTTTGTTACAGCTCCAGATTCTCATTTTCCAGATTCTCTGAGAATCCACTTCTCTGATAATCTGGAGCTGTCTGTTGAAACCGTTTGGCTGGTAGGTTGGCTCTAAAAACTATATGAGGGTGGATTATAGGCAAATAGACTATGTCACCCCTGGGTGTAATACTTCAATTGTATTTGTGTAACTCAGTGGTATTTGCGGGTAAAAACCTTCAACTTCAAAGGGTATTTTCGTTTCTGAATGTTGGATTCTCACGAGAATATGCTGGGAGACTGCTTCTCGTTGCTAGTTCATTTTCGATACAGCTCCTCGCGAGAAGCAGAATCTAGTGGTTTTGAGAATCAAGATATTTGGTACAGCTCTACAAGAATTGATTGGGAAGCTGGGAGTGGAAGGTGTACCAAACAGGGCCTAAGTTAACAATAATGTCCTATCCACAGTGGCAATGATGGGAACAGTGGTCATGGGCTTATGACAATAACAAACAAATAGAAAATTTCAGTAATCAAACCTCTAAGCATCTTTCCAAAAGCTGTCGACGTCCTGTATAATCCACATTTTCGTAGTGTCCAACAACCAACAAATAGAGCTTCTCCCTTGTTTGCAGTGGGCTGCTAGACCTGTCCAAAGAAGCAGGCAAGTACCAACAGAAATAAATCATGAGTTCCACCTGAGTGAAAGCAGTAAAGAAAATGTATGAGTGCCAAGTACCAACTGAGCAGAAAAAATGTTACAGTAAATAAGATTGTATTGATTCAATTTAATTGTGCAAGGTTAGGAGCTAAAAACCTAAGTTCAAAATCCAATCTTCGAGCTGCTTAAAAGTTAGATGAGAATTTGTAAACAAACATCATAATTTAGCCATCACTTTTTTATCTTTTCCCCTTCTCCTTTTTCTCTTTTCTTTTTTCTCATCTTTTTTCTTTTTCCTGGCTTTTCTTCTGAGTCGAGCCGACCTGGGCCTTTTCCCCCGACCAGCACTTTTCCTCGAACCTGCTGTTTCCTCGGCCTTGGCCCACTGTGCCCCGGCCTAGCACCACCCTCCCACTCGAGCGCCCCGACCCAGCCCCCTCCTCTCTCTCTCTCTCTCCTTCCCCGCACGCAGCCCCCCTCCTCACCTGCTTTATCCTTCCCCTGAGCCACCGCCGCACCTGCCCGTCCTAGCCTCCATGCCACAAGGATGCCCTCCATCCCCACGCTGCTCCTCGTGTCAGCAACATCGCCACTCCGTCGCTCAGTCGCTAACCCCCATCGCTCAATGGCGTTGTTCCCATGCCGCCTTGATGGCATGCCATCCTGTCGCTCCACGCCCCTCTACCGGCTCCCCATTCCCCCTCTCACCTATAAATGGCCACCCCGAACCTCCATCGCCCCTCCCTGCCATTTCCCCTCTCCCTCCTCTTCTCCAACGAGTGCAACCGCAAGTGAAACGTCATGCTCTGTTGGGCCGCCGCGCCACCATTGCGCCACTGCCGCCTAGGTAAGATCCTCTCCACGCCACCTGCGTCACACGTGTTCCAGAGCATAGGGATGGCAATTGGGCGCGACGGGTACGGGTAGTGCTCGCCCATACCCATGCCTGCGACCCCAAATTTCCCCCACGGGCATACTCGCGAAGGACGACGGGTGAAAAATCTCGCCCATGCCCGTCGCCCGTTTACCTGCGAATAATGCATCGCCGCCCGTGGGTACCCAACGCCCGAGGACATACTCGTTACCCGCGAGCAATGCATACATCAAGTTCATCATAATTCACACATCAATGGTGTATCATACATTCAACAACTAATAAGTTCATCATAATTCACATATCATGTTCGACAAGACAACTAATCAAGTTCAACAAATAAAATAAAAATACAAACTGACATAGTTCCTTACACATGCGGGTAGGTTACGGGTAGTCGGGCGAAGCGGGTACGGGTGGAGCTTACCCATGCCCACGCTTGTTTACCCGATGGGCAAAGAATTATGCCTGTTTTCATGCCCGTGGGTAAAGAAGGACGCCCATACCCGCCTCCATTAGGGTATTCGTCCGCGGGCACGCGGATAATCGGGCACAATTGCCATCCCTACCAGAGCATGAGCAACCTTTCCCCCCTATTAATTGTGTTGTTTGTCCACAGGAATGTGTCGACGCCTTCGTCTTCCTCGCTCCCGGTCAACTCTGCCATTCCCGCCGCCGCACCTCGCCCAGTGAGCTCCTCTCCGATTGCTTCCGCCTCAAGCACCCCTTCACCTCCCTTGAGCTCTCCCGGTGGTTAATTACATCCCTCTCCTCCTAGGTCACCGCCAACACGAGAAGCATGTTGCACTGCCTCGGATCAACATCGTCGGCCCTCCTCCGGCCTTCCCCGTCGTCGTCTTCGGTACCGCTATGTTCCCTATCCCCTGTAGATGATCGTATGCACGTGTGTTAGCTGAGAGCGCCGTCGGGATGTAGAAGTCATTCTAGCCCCGAACATCGTCACCACAAGAACTCATCGCGCCGCCGCTACAGGTTGTCCCGGCCCTCATCGCCGGCACCAATAGGATCGCCCGCCCCCTAGGATTCCATTTTGGGTAATATAAGGCGCACCCATGGTCCCGCTCGCTGGCGGCAAGCACGGCCCGAGAGCACCCTACGCCTCCTCTGTGTGGACGACGATGCACTGTAGCTCGGTGGATGACGCATGTGGGACTGGGAGGCGAGGTGGGGGATTGGGATGGCATAGCGGAGGGAACAATGGTTGGGGGTTCGCGGATGGGTGGTGGAGGAGAGGAAAGGCGGTGAGGTGGAGGTGAGAGAGATGGGAGTGGTCACTCGTAAAAGAAGTGGGGGTGAGTTGCGAGTGGGGAGGGGGGACGATCGTCCGCACTGCGTAGAGTAAACCCCAATCTTTATTCGTTAAGATAGTGTAATACTGTTTGGGCCTTTCCTGTTTCAAGATAAAAACCCCCATCACCGAAATATTTCTAACCAAAGCTTGAATTTTCCAACAATCAGATTTGTAATCTACACCCTCCATTGTTGCATTAGACCAGAAAAGTCAGAATATCTGAACTCTGAAGTCCTCTGCTTAGACACTAAAATGAACGGACCCGACTGGCAAATACAAAATTAACGTACAATTCCGCATACATCTACCTCGTTCGTACTACGGGCGAGCGGAAGAGTCTCGTCCGCAACTCCTAGGACGGATAGCACTGACCTCGTCCGACGAGAATTGCACCGCGTCCGCACTAGGACTGCATGGTGGGACCCTCTCCACCGAAGCACAATGTCTAGTTTGTGATGTGGCCCCCACGAGCTGACAAGTTGACGGGTGGGGTCGACCTGAAACACACCCACCCGTGTGAATTTTCGTGCCTCTGTGTCTTCCTGTCGAGGCTCGAAATAGATTTTTTTGCGGACGAGTGGCTACAGTGCTCATCCGCACCTCAATATCGCTAATTTTTTTGAGGACGAGGCATGCGCAGCTGTCGACGATCAAATCGCCGATCTTATGAATATATGAATGAAAAGAGGAAAATAGTGTGTATCTTCTAGAAAGTAGTGAGACTGCTCTTTATTGCTTTGAACTGGCTATTACAAAGAGTGTATATAACTTAGACTAAAGACTAATTCGGGAGTACAAGGCTCTTGAGAGTCTCCCAAATGATCTTCACTGTTCCGGCCCCTTTAACTTCAGTCTGCATTCCTCCTTATGTAGTTGATGAAGGGTTGGCAGTTGTATCTGGAGGAGACGCATGTTCAGGAAGCAATGCGTGCAGTCGAAGAGAGGTGTCGATTGATAATGTATCAATCACAGCGATTATATGTCAATGAGTCATGTAACCGCACTCCAGTATCGTAGCGTCGCGTGGTATGGAATATATAGCACATGTTCCATCCGTCACACGGTAAAGCATATGTCTAGTCGTAGATCCAGACATCGATTCAAAACCTTGTGAGCATTTGACTGGTCGGAGATTAGGTTTGTAACCATGTCCGACCAGATTGGGTATTATGTAACCTCTGGAATTCTTACGACCAGTGAGGTCGTTAGCCTTAGGGTTTACGACCATGAAGACGTATGGTCTCTATATACTAAATAATAAATAGAGGTTTTAATCCTCGTCAAGCGCCCTTTGCACTTGCCCGTGGCACGGACAAGACAGACGCGGTGAACTACACGCTAGTTTTGCATTTCTAACTACTATAATTTTGAGTTTACCTCTTCCACTTCCACACTAAACCGTCGCCTTACTTCTCTTCTCCTTCCACCCCACGCCAAACCGCTCTGCCCTTCTCTCCCTGGTCGCCGCCAACTCCCGGAGCAGCCATGGCAGGCGCCCGCCCTCCTTTCGGTGTCGTTCCGCTCCACCCCTACCTCCTTTAGGCGTCGTCGACTCCACACAGGGCCGCCCCCGCCTCTTCCTTTCCTGCTTCTCCGTCACGATACACCGCCCGATGTCCGCTGTGTGAGGGCACCGTTCCGTCCTCGCCTTCCTTCTTGTCGCCTCCCCCAGCACCGACGACTCACGGAGGTTATCATCTTGTCTTCTCATGCGGCCCGCCGACGACGAAGGGGGGCCCACCGACGACAGCAGCGTCTACGCCGGCTATTGGACGCGCGACAGCCCCCCCAGCATATACATGGGTTGTGGAAAATGACCCTTTCATTTCTGTAATGGTGTACATACATGGGTTGTGTCACTGTAGTTGAAATTGATGTGTGGACAGTATGCATAGAAATATTGGGGCTCAATGAATGCAAGTGCTAACAAGGTATAATAAAAGGTGTTGATTTTAAGTAAATTCCTCATCCTTTGGGATATACAATTTTATCAATTTTCACTCTGTTCAATTGTAGACGGTTGAAACCTTATGAATTCGCTCTTCTATCAATGAAATCCAGTGCTATATTTTATCAAAGAAATAGCTTGTATCACTGTGGTATTAGTCTTTGATTTTATAAAGTGATCTTTGCATAGATTTGAGCAAAATTATCATCAAAGATCTTTTATGTAAACTGATAAATTTCTTGATATTAACTATTTATGGTACATGTAATAAAAAGAGACTGAGTAGTAAAAGTAGGGATTTTTTTTTCTCCTTTTGATATGGCAAGAGCGGTAAAGATAGGTTGAGAACCAAAGATTGGGAGCAGTTTGTCATGTTTTCAAATTCTAATGGTATATTATTCACCATAATATAATCAAGGTTAAATATTGATATAATTTAGCATTTATGGTATTATTTATTTAAGATCTATTGCAATGTACGGCATTCCAATACTACATTTATAAGAAGACTATTTTGGGTTCCAAACCGTGCCATTTAGGGGTCAGGTCCAAATCTTCCATCCGCGCACTCGCCTCCCGAACCACATGAGTACATGACCGCCCCACCTCCCGCTCCGGCTCGCCACCTCCGCCGCTTCTCGCGCCGCGCCTTTTTCTCGCTTGCGCTGCCCACTCCATCAACACTCCTCTCCACCGTTAAACCCAACCCCGACCACGCGCGGCGCGGCGCGGCGCCACCGCCAGACCTCCCAAGCGCAATCGTTAGGTGAATAATCTTGTTTGTTAGTTTCCTAAGTTATCGTTGTGTTTGTTTTACTTGGTCAAGCGTGAGAATCGGTCGAGAATCGATCGTGTGTGTTAGTGGCCTTAGTGCTCGCATTGTAGGAATGTTTTGCTAATTCAGCTTGTTGATCACATCTCTTCCGAATAAAGGAAGGAACCAAAAACGGATCGATACTGCGCAATTTCAAGAAAACTTGTGTTTTCACTCGTTGTCGCTTTCTTCTACGTAATCACCGAATCCTTCCCTTTGAGTATTCGTGTGTATGTCTTCTTTGCACTTTAGGGCCGTCATTTGGTATCAGAGCAGGTTCAGTACATGCCAAAGATCATGCCGCGATCGACCTCGCCCAGGAGTAGTGTCTCCGGTGATGGGGGTGTGCCGAAGGCGTCGGCACGGGAGGGAAGTGTATCCCTCCAGTACCCAATGCTCACGAGGAACAACTACGCAAAGATGGGCGGTGAAGATGAAAGTTTTCATTCGCGCACAAGGCGCCCGGGGACGCAAATGAGGAGAAGGAGGTGATCGATATCCGGAAGGATCAAATGGCGCTTGCCGCCATCTTCCAAGCGGTGCCGGAAGATATGCTCATGCTCTTGGCGGAAAAAGAGACCGCCCGTGAAGCATGGAGCACACTGAAGACCATGCACTTCGGTGCAGATCGTGTCATGAAGGCACGAGTGCAGAATCTGAAGAGTGGATTCGACAATCACAGATGAAGGACGGCGAATCGATTGGCGACTTCATTTGGGGTGACAACCACTTGCCAACACGATCCGTGGATTGGGGGACAAAATGGAGGAGTCCTATGTGGTAAGGAAATTCCTTCGAGCTGTTCCCAGAAGGTTTGCTCCTGTTGTCTCCACTCTTGAGCAGTTTGGGGACTTAGAGGCGATGTCAATCGAAGAGTTGATCGGTCGACTAAAGACACATGAAGAGGGAGATCGTCGCTATGGCGGTGGCGAACAAGATCAGCTCCTCCTCACACGCACTGAGTGGAAAGCCAGAGAGAAGGAAGCTTCTGAGGGGTTTTCTTCCAAATCCATGAAAGGGCACGGCAAGCCAGCATGGCGCGGGCGCGGCCATGGCCAGGGCCATGGAAGTGGTCGCATTGACGCCAATCAAGATGGAGATCACAACAATGGTGATCGGAAATTCGACAAAAGGAAGGTAAAATGTTTCAATTGCAGTAAGCTTGGTCATTTTGCATCGGAATGTCGATCCAAGAAGAAGAAGGAGGTTGCTCACATCGCTGAGAAGGATGATGGCGAATCCACCCTCCTGATGGCAGAAAGCTGTGGGCTGCACCAGTACACAGAGAATGCAGAATTAAAGGTGATGCTCAATGAAGAAGCAATCCATCTGAACAAGATCCATGAAGCCAAGCATGATCATGAGAAGTGGTATCTCGACACCGGAGCGAGTAATCACATGACAGGCAACAAGGACAAATTCACTGATCTAGACACTTCAATCTCTGGAACAGTTAGGTTTGGAGATGGGTCCTCGGTTGAGATTTGTGGAAGGGGAAATATACTATTTGAATGTCGAAATGGGTCACACCGTGCACTTTCAGATGTATATTATATTCCCCAGTTGAGGAGCAGCATCATCAGTTTGGGGCAACTGGAGCAAAATGGTTGCAGAATTGTACTGGAAAAGGGTCATCTACTGGTATATGATCAGCAAAGTAGTCTGCTAGCTAAGGTGACAAGGTCAAAGAACCGGTTGTATACTCTGCCCCTCAAATTGGTTGAGCCTGTTTGTCTGATGGCTAGAATGCATAATGATGCTTGGATTTGGCATGCAAGGTATGGACATTTAAATTTTCATGCTTTGCGTAGTCTAGCCAGTAAAAGAATGGTAGAAGGTTTGCCAGTGATTGATCATGTAGATCAAGTTTGCAATGGGTGTCTAGTTGGTAAACAGAAGAGGGCACCATTCCCAACTGAAGCAGTTTTTCGGGCAACTTCACCCCTGCAGCTACTACACGGTGATCTATGTGGACCAATCACTCCAACTACAGCAGGAGGTAATAGCTATTTCCTTCTGTTGGTAGATGATTACAGCAGGTTCATGTGGCTTGTACTCTTAAAGAACAAGTGGGAAGCACTTGCAGAAATTGACAAGATCAAGGTTGCAGCAGAATTGGAAACTGGTTCAAAACTGAAAGCTCTCAGAACTGACAGGGGAGGCGAATTTAACTCAGGAGAATTCAAGGAGTACTGTGATCGGTATGGAGTACAACACTATCTCACTGCACCTTACTCTCCACAACAAAATGGAGTTGTCGAGAGGAGGAACCAGACGGTGCTTGGGATGGCCCGTAGTCTGCTCAAGAGTAAGGGAGTTCCTGGAGAGTTTTGGGGTGAAGCAGTCACAACTGCAGTGTATTTGCTCAATCGAGCACCCACCAAGAGTGTGAAGGAAATGACCCCATATGAGGCTTGGTTCCAGCGGAAACCAAAGGTCCAACACTTGAGAACTTTCGGCTGTTTGGGGCATGTGAAATCAGTGCGCCCAGACCTGAAGAAGCTCTCTGACCGCAGCTCAACAATGGTGTTGATGGGTTATGAGAAAGGGTCCAAGGCGTACCGATTGTTTGATCCTCTCAAGAGAAAGATTACAGTCTCCCGAGATGTTGTTTTCGAAGAGGATAAAGGATGGGAATGGAATGCTGAATCTGGAGGTGCATCACAAGTCAGTAGCGATTCATTCACTGTTCATTATCCGACAATTGAGGACACTGAGTCACTCACTGAAGGGGAGCAAAGCCAGAGGGACATTACCTCCGGAAATGCAACAGAACCTGTATCAGGCAGTCCAACAACCCCAACCTCTCCAGATAGCGCTCCAGTTGGTCGCAACTCTGATCCCTCACTGTCAGCATCAAGTATCAGCTCAGATTTCAGCTCGGACTCAGATTCTGCTAGTCAGCCACAGAAATTCCGTGAGATCAAAAATATATATGATGAGACTGAACAGGTTCAGTTGAATCCAGAAGAACTTGGGGTATGTTTGTTAAGCTCTGATGAACCTGCTACCTTTGATGAAGCACAGAAATCTGCATGCTGGAAGAAAGCCATGGATGAGGAGATGGACTCAATCCAAGGAAATAACACATGGGATCTTGTAGAAACCGCATCAAGAAAGCCAATTGGATTGAAGTGGATCTTTAAAGTGAAGAAAGATTCAAATGGTGTTGTTGTGAGGCATAAGGCTAGGTTGGTGGCCAAAGGATATGTACAACGCCAAGGAATTGATTTTGATGAGGTGTTTGCACCAGTTGCACGTCTGGAAACAATCCGGCTAATTGTTGCACTAGCTGCTGAAGAATCTTGGGAAATCCATCATATGGATGTGAAATCAGCCTTCTTGAATGGAGAACTGAAGATATGGTGTATGTCAATCAACCACCAGGGTACGAAGAAAAGGGTGAAGAACAGAAAGTATTGAAACTTCATAAGGCCCTGTATGGTCTTCGTCAAGCACCCCGAGCTTGGAATGAAAAGCTGGACAAGAGTCTAATAAATTTAGGATTTGAGAAGTGTCCTTCTGAACCTGCAGTTTACAAGAGGAATGTACACTCAACCAAGTTGCTTGTTGGAGTATATGTGGATGATCTAATCATCACAGGGTCAAGCAAACAGGAAATCTGCAGATTCAAGACTCAAATGAAAAATCTGTTCAAGATGAGTGATTTGGGATTATTGTCCTTCTATCTTGGGATTGAAGTCTCTCAAACCAGTTCAGGTATAACATTGTCTCAATCAAATTATGCTTTGAACATTCTTGAGAAAACAGGAATGGGTGATTGCAATGCTTGTCAAACACCTATGGAAGCTAGAGTGAAGCTCAGCAAGTCTGAAGATGATCCAAAGGTTGATGCTACATGGTACAGGAGTGTTGTGGGAAGCTTAAGGTATCTTGTCAATACCAGGCCCGATTTGGCTTTCTCTGTGGGCGTTGTGAGTAGATTCATGGAGTCTCCTAGTACACAGCATATGGCTGCAGTCAAGCAGATTTTGAGGTATGTAAGGGGCACTTACAATCTTGGCTGCCGTTACACAATGACAAGCAGTGGGAGATCACAACTCACTGGTTACAGTGACAGTGATCTGGCCGGGGATTTGAATGACAGGAAAAGCACAACAGGGGTAATGTTCTACCTTGGATCAAATCTGCTGACATGGAATTCTCAAAAGCAGAGAGTAGTGGCATTATCTTCATGTGAGGTCAATATATTGCGACCACCACGACTTCATGTCAAGGAATCTGGTTGTGTCGTCTACTTGGAAATCTGATGGATGTTGAACCTAAAGTGGTAACACTCAAGGTTGACAACAAATCAGCAATATCCCTTAGCAAAAACCCAGTGCATCATGAAAGAAGCAAGCATATTGATACTAGGTATCATTTTATTCGTGAGTGCATAGAGCAAAGGAAGATTCAAGTTGAGCATGTCAGTTCAGAAGAACAGATGGCAGACATCCTTACGAAACCGCTCGGCCGGATCAAGTTTTTGGAGATGCGGAAGAAGATTGGAATGCATGAAGTGAATAAGGGTAAACAAGATTAAGGGGGCGAATGTTAGGTGAATAATCTTGTTTGTTAGTTTCCTAAGTTATCGTTGTGTTTGTTTTACTTGGTCAAGCGTGAGAATCGGTCAGAATCTGATCGTGTGTGCTAGTGGCCTTAGTGCCTGCATTGTAGGAATGTTTTGCTAATTCAGTTGTTGATCACATCTCTTCTGAATAAAGGAAGGAACTGAAAACGGGATCGGTTACAGCAGCCCGGCAAAACTTGTGTTTTCACTCTGTTGTCGTTTCTTCTACAGAATCACTGAATCCTTCCCCTTTGAGTATTCGTGTGTATGTGCTGCTGCACTTTAGGGCCGTCAGCAACGGCTCTCCTCCGCACACGCCTTCCTTCCTACTCACCTCCAGGAGGAGCGCTTCGCGGCGCTCTCGGATAGGATCTATGATGCCGTGATTAAGACGGAGGCGGGCTCCAACGAGGGCACGGAGGCCACCCTCGACGCGCTGGGCGCCGAGCTGACCACCCCGTTCGTGGCCGACGTGCTGCACCGCCTCCGCTACGAGGAGAAGCTAGCCTTCCGGTTCTTTGCCTGCTCCTCCCACCAGAACGGCTACGAGCATGAGCCGGCGACGTACAACGACGTGATCGACATCCTCTCCAGCACGCGGTACAAGGCCCGCCAATTCGACGTCCTCTGCGACGTGCTCGACCACATGAAGCGCCACGGTACGAGGTCGGTGCCGGTCGAGGACCTGCTGGGAATCCTGCGCGCGTACACGGAGAGGCACCTCACGCACCTCAGGAAGCTGGCCAAGAAGCGGCCGGTGCGGATGCGCACGTCGCCGGAGACCGACGCGCTGAACGTGCTGCTGGACGGGTTCTGCAAGTGCGGGATGGTCAGGGAGGCGGAGGCGGTGTTCGGCCGCGTGAAGAGGAGGCTGCTGGGAAATGCCGAGACGTACAGCATCCTGTTCTTCGGATGGTGCCGGGCGAGGGACCCCAAGAAGGCCATGAAGGTGCTCGAGGAAATGATTCAGATGAAGCACACCCCAGAGAGCTTCACGTACAATGCAGCCATTGACTCGTTTTGCAGCGCTGGTTTGATCTCAGAGGCAAGGGAGTTGTTTGAGTTCATGAGGACCGAGGGGTCGACGATATCATAGCCCACCGCTAAGACATACTCGATTATGATTGTGGCCCTAGCAAAGGCTGATCGGATGGAGGAGTGCTTGGTACTGATTTCATATATGAGAAAATGTGGCTGCATGCCTGATGTATCAACCTATAAAGAACTGATTGAAGGCATTTGCTTGGTGAGTAAACTGGATACTGCTTGCTGTGTGTTGGAGGAGATGGGGAAGGCTGGGTTTCCTGCTGACATTGTCACTTACAATTGCTTTCTTAAGGTGCTTTGTAGTCTTCAAAAGGCGGATGATGCACTGGAACTCTGCGAGACGATGATAGAGGCACATTGTGAGCCAAGTGTTCATACTTAAAATATGCTAATTGTGATGTTCTTTGAGATGGGAGACCCGCATAGGGCAATCGATATTTGGCTTAAGATGGACAAGAGAGGATGTATGTCAGCGTGCTGTTGATACCTACGAAATAATAATTGACGGGCTGTTTGATTCTGGAAGAACACAAGATGCAGCCGCTCTTCTAGATGAGGTAATAAACCGTGGCATGAAACTGTCATACAAGAAGTTTGACGCTATCATGCTGCGGTTATCAGCTGCAGGCAACCTTGGCGCAATACATCAGCTGTCGGAGCATATGAAGAGATTTTACAATGTTGCAATGTCAAGACGTTTTGCGATCACACAGAAGAAGAGCATGGGTCTGAGAAGGAAATGAGTATCGAGAGGTTTCTTGTTAGTGCAGATAATCAAAAGCTTATACGAGGTAAATTCTTCTCTGGTTTTACTGCCAGCTATTAGCTGTCAATGTATTAAAATTGTGCTGCACTGCTGCATCCTATATGGTTTTGGTGCTTACTTATTTTACCTACATGTCTCAGAGTGAGGAGCATTTATGTTATGTATGAATGCTGATCACATGGACACTGGCATTTTACCAAAAATAGTTAATAGCAACATAATAGTGCCCTTATGTATCTCCAACAGATAAAACCTCATGTTTTTCTTTTGAACCCAAAATTCGGTTGTACATACTTAAAACTGAAACTTTGGAATCCAAATCGATGGTGGCAAGCAATTACATTTTTTGTTAACTAACACTTTCCGTTTTGATTGTTTCGTGCCATCGGCAACATGTCTAAATCATTAAAGCAAATAAGCATATTTCAATTTAGTTCAGTTTTTTCCTTATATCTTGCCTGCATTTGCCGGTAGAACTTGTTTGCCATCCCCACCCTACCTCACCCCAAACATTAGCTCATTGCCTGAGAATTGCTGTGAAACCTATGCAACAGTATAGATAGGCCAGTACAAGCCGCTGTTTTTTTGGCCCTTCATTATAGCCAAAGGGAGTATATATTTTGCTTATTGAAATTGGAAAATTCCATTGCTTTCTTATATTATATTAAACAACATTTCTCTTATAAATCCCTTGGGTTTTCTTTTACTTGATTTAAAGTGAATTAGCTTAATGGAGACTTTGTTTTGGACCTAGCCTTTACTGAATGATAATTAGGGAGACTTTGTTTAGGACCTACCCTTTACTGAATGATAAGTAGGCAGCTGAACCAATGTAATCTTCTTCTTTTTCTCCTTTTTGATTTTCCTGTTTACCACACATTATTGGTCTCTTCAGGAAACAAAGTGATGTCGTTTCTTTCTACTGTAGATATCGCAAAAATAAGTATCGGTTAATGATAATATGCTAACGCTCGTAACCTATAGAAATGTGTGTGTGTGTGTGTGTGTGTGTGTGTGTGTGTGGTGGGGTGGGGGGGGGGATAAGGGGATAAAACTAAATATCATGGAGTAATGGCCATATATCACTCACAGCTTGTTTGGAATGGCTATGTAAGCATGTAACCAAGCTGATCTAGATCAGGATGGCCAGTTTGACTGGGTTTGAGCAGATATAACTAATTGTAGCCTATTTTCCCCATCTAGGCTGTAGCCAGGATGGAAATGGAAATTTGAATCCTAGCTATGAGGATCTAGTTCAAGAAAGAGTTTTACAGGAGAGTTGCTAAGGCAACAACTAGTTTCAATAATGAGGTGTGAAGGTTTGCTAGTTAGCAGTTACGACGAAACATTACCTGATCACCATTAGTTTTTTCCCTCCGACGAGTTCATTACTTGGACTAGTCAAGGGCATAGCTTGCAGTCCTTTGGTCTTTGCTACTTAAGAGGTATCTTTACTCTAAACATAGTTTCCTTTTGCAGGGTGGTTGATGAATATCTTCATGTGTTGTTCGACCAATTTGCAGCGGAGGAAGACACTGGATGAACCCAATGGTTTGCTGAAAGAAACCGGTGCTGCGAATATCGTTGCATTTGATTTCTAGATAATATGTACAATGTTGTTGCATCCCAAGGTAAACCACCCCCACCCCCACCCCCACCCACAAATGCAGAAAAGACACCTTTCTTCCTAAATAAATCTTGCACTCATCCACCAGCTGACCAGCCCAAGAAACATTAGTTGGATAGGTTTCTTTTGTTGTATCCTATCAAACCTTTTCCATAATTCTCTTGTTCATGCGGAACCCTTTTTCTTCCTTCCCCTCAAATGACCCACAAAAGCGTAAGACTGAATTTCCTGTATTAAGCATGCAATTCACCTCTTCTCTGGACTGGTTTCTTTCAAGATGTCAGCTTCTCAGGGGAACATGTTACTGACAGCTTGTTGCAGGTAGAATCATTTAATTTCATACCCATCCAGTTCATTAGAACTGAAATGGGAGGGGGTGCACTTATTTTCCCGCAGTTCATCTGCGTTTCTGCTTGTGTTAGTGGTATAGTAAAAAATACCAATGGGCAGAAGTAGGCTTGTCTTGTATACAGAAAGGTGATACTGTCTAAATGTGGCCGTTTTGGCTGGTAACCAGAGTCGGCCACCTCTGAGCTGTAGTGTATTTAGTGTGCACACTGCAGTGGTGCTAACCGTAGCTAGTCTGTGGAATAGAAGATAATTAAACTAGTAACGCCTGCACATGGCTATAGCAATCGCAAATGGAAAAGTAAGCCAAACGACTAACGAAGAAATGTGTCACACATCACATATCAGTGTAGCTGAAGTTATTACGAGCTAACCAGGACTCTTTTATTTCATTATTTGAAGTTTTAAACCAAGCTTTGACCACCGGAGGCAGTATAAGGATGGATCAGTTGGTTGCTTGCTACAATATGTTTGTTGTAGTGATCAATCTATTGGATTTACTTCCTCTAGAGACTGGCCATATTTCGGTATTAGAGCGATTGATACCTTCTCTTCCGTTGTCCTGCTTACTAGCCATGTTTTCGTTAAGCTCATATCTTCTATTAATAATGAAGATTTCCATCAGGCTTTACTAACAGCTATTTACTGGCTGATACTTACAGGTGACAACTAGATGTTGACAATACGACGGGCCAAAAATTCATGACCGGACTTGGCATCCTACTATCCTAGTTCCAAATCAATTGCCATAGTCCTACTAAGCAAGGCTGTGACCTGTGAACTACTCCTAGGAGTCTAGGACGGCATGGCTGCACTGCACACAATTTCTTCTTTTTCAGAACCTGGAATGAAGTCTTGCAGAAGAAATTCCGGGATTGACAGCTTCGGATACCATCGTGCAGCGTTGGCGAAATTCTCTGAAGTCGAGACCTCATATGGCAGGGCCCGACTGGCGACTGCGTTGGGTGTCGCGAGTTTTCACGAATTCCGAGGTAAAATATGGCTGGTTCTGACGGAAAAGATGTCTCTGCCAAGTGATCTTCAGTTCCCATCCCATGCGTTTGCATGATTCTTTGAGCCATGTAGCGGTCTGATGCTTCACTGTACTATACTGTATTATAAAAATGCGCCTTCTTTTTATTTTGTTTTGTCTGGCTATCTTTTTTCCAGAGGAATCTGTCTGTGCAACGAAGAAAGAAAAGGAATCAAAGTTAGCAATCTTTTTTTTCTGTAGTATTGATTTCAACATCTTGCGGAAGACAGTTTTATGGCTTACATGTTTGCACTACTAACAAGAAGAATTTTTATTTATTTATTCATACTCCTCGTGAACTTTATTTCTAAATTTGATACATTTGGCTACACCATCCGCCGTGATGTAATCAAATCGTGCTATCACGTTACAAGTCTCGACGTGGCTTATTCTACCACGCAAGCCCTCTCGGGCACATCGTGCCAGCGTGGAGAGTTGGCGCGGCAGTAGTCACGTCTGAACCCATAGCATGACAATCCTGCCTTATCACACCACTAGAGTTGGCGTGATAGAGGCGAACATTATTTCCTTTGGATTTCTAAATTATGAATTGAGCTCGTTGTTGAATTTTAATTTGAACTTGAATTGAGGAATGGTTTACACTTTTAAATTTAAATTATGGAATTTTGATTCTTGATTCATCATTCCAATCCAAATTAATTTTCTTTGATTGTAACTCATGTTTTGCTTATAAAGAAACAAGCTTTAGATCTGTATTTTAGCTTTGCTTCTGGTTTTCCTTGAATTAGCTTCAGTGTAAATTCTCTAGTGTTACCTTATGGATCATCTTTTCAGATTCAACATTTTATTCAAATTGATTTTGTCAATTGTATTTCTTTTTATTGAATCAATTTTCATAACTCAATTCTAGAAAAAGCCCCAAACAAAACTTTGTTAATATCCAGGTGTCAACAAGATGCATCAAAAGTGTGTAAATTTTTACATTTTCATGCGATGGAGCTGCCACATAAAATTCAGGATGCTACACATTGATATATTACACTCGGGTTTGACTTACTTCAATTCGTCTTTCATGCACCATAAAGCCCAAAAATTGTCCTGCTGAAAAACTACTTTTCGAAGATCTATTCCTTCTCTTGGAGATCGAGCATCAATTGCAACGATTTGATAGATGGCTTATTGGGATAGATATGGCTAAACAATACCCCCTAGAAACGTATAGGAGGTTTTCCCCTCGTACGGCTCGAGAAAATTATGTGATGTGTGGTCAAATGTTGTTTATTCAGTTAACTCAAAACAGTAATTCTAGAATAGTCCATTTCAATATTTTCTATCATTTCATGAGATAATCAACCTTCCTAGCGTTCGTTCTCTTTCATACGAACTCCGACCCCGTCAATTCATGTTTCTAAGTTTATCTTAATTTAGTACCGACCCCATGGCAGCACATCCTGGAACCTCGTCAGAAACTTCGTGTGCCACGTGTGCGAGATCTCATACGCCGCCATAGGGAAGCCTGCGCAGGGCAACCCGGTCAAGAAGCTCACGTCCTGCAGTGTCGGCATCATCTCCCCACACGGGAGGTGAAACATGTGTGCCTCTGGCCTCCAGCGGTCGACCAACACCGTCAGTAGGGCCCGATCAAATGGAAAACATCTGGACATACAACCAGGACTGCGGTCCTGGTCGTTCTCCCACGTCGCCTCCACCATCTGTGCCAGCTGAAGGAGATTTGCCGCTCTCAACGCGTGTCAGGTCAGGTTACGAACGAACGTTAGTCCACAAGTAGTAGTCAGGCCACAAATGAGTACACGAAGATCGCAATGGCACGTACCTCGGCACCCAGCTAGGGTGCAACCTCCAGGCCCTGATGGGTGTGCGCAGCCGCAACACGCCAAGCTCAATCGGTGCCTCGCCCTCCCAGGGGAGGATGGTACTGAGACGGCTACGGTGATATAGGTCAATCACTGGGTCAAGCAACTCGTACGGCCACTCGGCAGCGTGGTCTGGGTCCGCCATACCTAAAAATTCAGTGCATACACTGTAAAGACTACGAAATATGTAAAAAAAAACTAATCCAAAGCGACATTACCAAACTAATTACCAACCACAAATAGAAACCAAATTTATGCGACAAGTCATAAAGCTACGATTACGCTCTACTTAACCTACAGAGCTAAATAAAGTTGTGATTTTTTCGATTAGGCTCTACCTACCCTAATTAGCTGCTCCGGATTTTCTTTGTAATTTTAAAACATGTCATGCTATTTTTCTGGTTATAAATTAATTTCCGACATTAACAATATAATTACCGCACACAAATAGGGAGCTAAATAAAGCTGTGATTAATTCGGTTAGGCTCTACCTACCCTAATTAGTTGCTACAGATTTTCCTTTCAATTTTCAAAAGTGTCATGCTACGTACTTTCCTACTTACAAAAAAATTTCTGGTATTAACAATATAATTACCGCACACAAATGGGGAGCTAAATAAAATTGGTATTATTTACATTACCCTCTACCCACCTCGTACACAGCTCAAAAGATGTACTACATAATTGAACTACATTTATCTAATCTACTAAAATATATGTCGCTATTTTTGTTTGTTAACCGACGATGTTTTGACATAATGTACAAAGTAAAAAAAAATATACCTGCAAGATAGCCAATCGGATCTGATGCTTCGTCTATCTCTCCTCCGCGATGAACTGAAATAGTTTTGCTACCTTTCTTCTCTCCCCCTCCTCCTCTTTTTCTATTTTTTTCTGGAATTAAAATGAGTTTGGACTAATATTTTGGGGGTTTTATAGTTGAATTCCTGTTGCCAGTTGAACTGGTGATAGGTGACTGTTCATTTGCTGTCACCAGTTCAACTGGCGACAGGAAGTTGGACTGGCGACAGAAGGGAGGCAGATTACATGTCGCCTAAACTAGCGATAAAAACCAAATTTTGTTATTTTTAAGCCGACTATTTATTTTTGTAATTATATTTTTTAAATATATTATTTTTTTAAAAAATCCTAGTTATTCATCGTTCGTTTAGTGTTCTTAGTTTAGTGTTCGCTTTTAGACCTCGCTTCTAAACTGTTTTAAGTTAAGCAATATGAAAGAAAGATTAGAAATCACAAAACAAGAGTAATACAATATTTTAATAAAGATTCTTTCTATTCCTGGAGTTTAAGCCAACTTTCTAACTAGATAGCCCCTGAAACCTTTCTAAATTCATCTACCTCGTATAAAACACTCCCCAAATCTGCAAGCTCCACATGAGGCAAGTTAGTTACTGTTGGATAAAGTAATTCGTGACTCAAAACTATCTGAAACGCAACTCTCGACTATCAATACTGATCACACGACCCTGGATCTGATCTAACCTGGTTTAACGCTGACGTGACCGCCACTTGGATATGAGATGGAGTATGCTTGCTTGATAACGAGTTAAGTTAGCCGAGAGAAGAAAGAAACAAAGCCATGCTACATCGTTGGCACAGGTCTTTATCTCCCAGTGTAAGTGTGCAGTGATGTGTATCGTCCTGCTTCTTTCTTTCTTTCTTTCTTTCTTTTGGGGTCCATTTCCAACTCCCAACCCGAACGAAGAGAAGGGGAGAAAATGAGAGGGAGGGGGAGGGGGGAGAAGAATAAAAAGGCTTTTCTTCGCTCAGTCCCAGTCCACCTCCGCGCTTCTCAGATCTAATCATTATTTAATCCTTTTTGTTCCAGTCTCTCATGAGCACTTCCCCCTCCACCGCTCCGATCCCCCGATCCCTAACCCTAGCATCCTCCACCTCCTCCTCCCCTTCCACCTCCGCATCCGGCATGGGCGATGCGGCGGAGGACTCGGACTCGCCGCCGTCGCAGATGTCGGAGGACGACTCCGGCGGGGGCGGGGGTGTGGGCGACAGGTGGATGCCGGATCTGAGGGGAGGGAACGGCGGCGGCGGGGGGAGGTCGGCTCCGCCGGACCAGGTTCTGGAGAACGTGATCGAGAGCGTGCTCGAGTTCCTCACGGCGGCGCGCGACCGGAACGCGGCCTCGCTGGTCTGCCGCTCCTGGTACCGCGCCGAGGCGCAGACGCGGCGCGAGCTCTTCATCGGCAACTACTACGCCGTCTCGCCGCGCCGCGCCGTCGAGCGCTTCGGCGGCGTGCGGGCCGTCGTGCTCAAGGGCAAGCCGCGCTTCGCGGACTTCAACCTCGTGCCCTACGGCTGGGGCGCATACGTCTCGCCCTGGGTCGCTGTGCTTGGGCCCGCCTACCCGCGCCTCGAGCGCATCTGCCTCAAGCGGATGACCATCTCCGACGACGACCTCGCCCTCGTCGCCAAGTCATTCCCGCTCCTCAAGGAGCTGTCGCTGGTGTGCTGCGATGGATTCAGCACACATGGCCTCGCCGTCATCGCCGAGCGGTGCCGGTACGTTTTCATAGAAAGCTATTCTTGTGTTTGGGATGATGCATCTGGGCTGAATCTGATCCGGCTTATGGTACCAAGATATCAGCTTTCCGGACTTTGGGAGGGTATCGTAGTATCGTACTATCATTGGTGCATTTGTTCAATCCTTAGCTGCATCATGCAATTCTGCTTTATTTAATGTGCACGCCTAGTCCTTTACGCTTTTCGGTTTTATTGGTCCGACCCTGCCATGCATCAGAATCTGATCTTGGCGAGCTTTTATGGGCGTGTTGGGGTTTCTCATCGGTACACGTCTCCTGTCAAAATTAGATCTTTGTTGTTCTTGACGCTCAAATCACTGAGTTTGTGACACTTGGTGGTGTCACAGTCGAATCTTGCCGTGGGAAGTCTTCCGGTTTCTAGCGGCGAAGTTTGATATTTTTTCCTGTTAGGTTTATGGCAAAACAGTTCTAGTAAATTAATATGATACATCCCAAAGTGGGATAGAGTATGTGTGACATTTCCCATTGAAAATGGGTGGGTGTTCTGCTTTTCCTTAACTAATAGCACTGAAGTGTGGTATCTCATGGATCGGCACATTTGATTTTTAGGCATCTTCGCGTTCTGGATCTGATTGAAGATTATGTTGAGGATGAGGAGGACGAGCTAGTGGATTGGATCTCCAAGTTCCCAGAGTCGAACACGTCGCTGGAGTCACTTGTATTTGATTGTGTTGGTGTCCCATTCAACTTTGATGCCCTGGAGGCACTCCTTGCACGCTCACCGGCCCTGCGCCGGCTGCGTGTGAATCACCATGTGTCGGTAGAGCAGTTGCACCGCCTAATGGCAAGGGCACCCCAGCTCACGCACCTTGGCACTGGTGCATTCCGATCTGAGCCAGGTCCTGGTGGGGCTTCTTCTGTGTCTGAGCTTGCTACATCTTTTGCAGCATTCAGATCGCTCGTTTGTCTGTCAGGTTTCCGGGACGCCAATCCAGAATACCTCCCAGCAATCTACCCAGTTTGCGCCAATCTCACTTCCCTTAACTTTAGCTTTGCGGGCCTAACTGCTGAGGAGCTCACACCAGTTATTCGTCGCTGCGTTAGTCTTCGTACTTTCTGGGTAAGTATTTTATCAGCCTTTTGCTGTCTCATTAATATCTATAGATAGATTTTATCTGCTTTTACATTAGGTATTGATTTTCAAATTTCTTCTTCTAGGTTCTTGATACGGTGGGTGATGAAGGCCTTCGGGCTGTGGCTGAGACATGCACAGATCTCCGTGAGCTGCGAGTTTTTCCTTTGGATGCCACTGAGGATTCCGAGGGCTCAGTCTCAGATGTTGGTCTCCAGTCAATTTCAGAAGGCTGCCGGAAACTTGAATCAATTCTCTACTTTTGCCAGCAGATGACAAATGCAGCAGTAATTGCTATGTCCAAGAACTGCCCCGACCTTGTGGTGTTCCGCCTCTGTATTATGGGCCGCCACCGCCCTGATCGGATCACCGGGGAGGCCATGGATGATGGTTTTGGGGCAATTGTGATGAATTGCAAGAAGCTCACTAGACTTTCAGTCTCTGGCCTGCTCACTGATAAGGCGTTTGCATACATTGGGAGATACGGGAAACTAATAAAGACTCTTTCTGTTGCCTTTGCTGGGAACAGCGACATGTCTCTTCAATATGTGTTTGAGGGATGCACTAGATTGCAGAAGCTTGAGGTCAGAGATAGCCCTTTTGGTGATAAGGGATTGCTCTCTGGCCTGAACTATTTTTACAACATGAGGTTCTTATGGATGAACTCGTGCAGGCTAACCATGAGGGGCTGTAGAGATGTAGCTCAGCAAATGCCTAATTTGGTGGTTGAAGTAATGAAGGACCATTCTGATGATGAAGGGGAGATCGATACTGTTGATAAGCTGTACTTGTATCGATCACTGGCAGGACCAAGGAATGATGCTCCGCCATTTGTCAACATGTTGTAGTACTGCTATTGGAAGAAGAATTTTGTTGTATTCACGAACATGTATGTTCTATTATTCCTGATGACTTCTGTTGTATTCCTGATCAAGTCTGTCAGAGTCAGAGGGAAGCTTCCCGCGGACAATTTTCAAAATGTTGCGGGGAATATTCATGCATCATTCAATTAAGCGGCCCACCAATTATTCTTTTCTGCCTAACAAAGTGGCATTCAGAGTTGAGGCATATGAGGTTCTTGCTGATGTTTGTATCTTGATGAGCAACTCATCCAGTGAGTTACCTGATGCCCAATGGGATCTGAATGCCTACATTGTACTGTAGTTGAGGAGTAGGAGCTGATTGCACAGGGACTGGCTGCATGACTCCAGTCAGCAGGTTTTAGATGGTTCCTTTGCCCTCTCAAGTCTCCAGCCATTGATATTTTGCCATCTTTTGTTTTATTTATCTGCTCAGACAAAGGAATGCCGATGCTTATGTCCGAAGCTTGAATGTTCTATCAACTGTTGCCTTATGTTTTAGATTATCTCAAACTCAGCTATGATAAATTTTCCCTTCCCATTTTTTTAGTTTCAATGAGTTGTTTTTGTAGACCTTTGTAGATCATTATCTCTTTTATTGGTCTCACCTTCTGTTATTAATCAAGAAGCTACTGGTGAAATTGAATTTAATCAGCATCGTTTGGTTTTGTTATTTTTCCTGGCCTTTCGTGAAGTCTGGACAATTTTAGCCCTATAGATTACCAAAATTCCAAATATAACCCTTCTAACACGAAAATTCTAAATCTAGTCCTCCGGTGACTTGCTGCCGTTGGGGACGGCGCCCGACGACAGCACCTTGCTGCTGCCGCCCCACACAGCAGCAGCATTTTTTTCAAAAAAAAAATTAATAACATTTTTTGGAGAAATTTTTAAATATAGCAAATGAGCTCAAAAAATTATAAAAAAATTGTGGAGTCTCCCGGCACAGTGTATTTTTTTTTGTGTAATTTTAAAAAAAATTTATCCATTCTGGTAGTTTCTCAAAATTTTACTGTTTGTAGGAATTTTTTTAATATAGAAAATAAGGTCCAAACATTATGATTTTTTTCCCCAGGCTCTTTACACAGTGGACTTGATTGTGTAATTTTTACATAATTTTATATGCTCTAAAATTATCTTGACAAATTAAGGATTTAGGTCTCGAAAATTAGGACGTAAGGTTTTCGAAATTAGGGTTTCATGATTTCATATGATGAAATATGGGAAATTTAGTACCACATGACTACTCTATTTAAGAGACACTCCCTCCTCCGCACATCTATCGTTTCATCGCTGTTGTCCCCCTTTACCTGCATACTGCTGGCAATATAGATCATACTGCGGGTAAGGGAGGACAACAGCGACGGACGATAAATGTGCAGAGGATAGAGTCTCTTACCTAGTGTAGTCATGTGGTACTAAACTTCCACATTTCATCACATGAAATCATAAAACGCTAGTTTCGGAAACCTTACGTCCTAATTTTTTAGACCTAAATCCTTAATTTGTCGAGATAATTTCAGAGCATATAAAATTGTGTAAAAATTACACAATCAAGTCCACTGTGTAAGGAGCCTGGGAAAAAAAATTCATAATATTTGGACCTCATTTTCTATATTAGAAAATTTCTACAAACAGTATACTTAAATGAATTTTTGAGAAAAATTCAGAATGGATAAAATTTTGAAAAAAAAAACACAAATAAGTACACTGTACCGGGAGGCTCCACAAATTTTTTAATAATTTTTTGAGCTTATTTGATATATTTAAAATTTTCTCTAAAAAATACTATTAAATAATTTTTTTGAAAAAAGTGTTGCTGCTGTGTGGGGCAAGGTGCTGACGGCAGTAAGTCGGTCCACGGGGGGTTAGATTTAGAATTTTCGTGTTAAGGAGGTTATATTTGAAATTTTGGTAATATTTAGGACTAAAATTGTTCGGACATCGCCTTTGGTCAACCTGTCACTGCCATGATCATATTACTTTGACTATGACTGCTCTATCGATACTATAATAATAAATGCCCTAGCCTGTGCGTTGTCATGATAAGGATAGGCCCTACTAATGATTTGATCTCAAGAGTCGTCCTTGTTTCATGTAGAGCTGCATAACATCAACTGCCTGGTGCCCATTTGCTTTTTATCCTTCTCCTTGTCCTATGCGTCTTTCGGGATCCTGGGCAGTCACATGGAAAGAGAGAGGTAACAGTTTACTCTGATGAAGGAATCCCATGTTCGCGTGTACGCTAGTTCAGCATTTTCTTTCATCTGCGTGCTAACCACAATTGTCGTGTTCCAAAATCCTAACTTGTCATCGCGAATAATTAACAACCATGCTGTCTCTCTTTATCATGGACTAATGTATGTATACTTTAGATCCCTGCCTTCCCTGAGAGGCTGGCACTAATTGGTTTCTAGGTTGTTATGACCTATGCAATAATAATTCGAATCTCCATCTCAATGAGCTGTTTAGGAAACGAGCTTCCAAACCATGCTGCAGAACTGCTCAAATGATATTTACTGTCAACAATTCGATTCGATTTTCTTTCCTGGCAGAGTTTGATTTATGCTATAAGATTGCTTACATACATCTCATCGATGTCAAACAAAAATTCTTCCAAATTGTTAACGAAGCTGCCCATCTCCTTATAGCTGATGTGGAGTCAATGCAAGACTTTAAGCCTTGCTATTATGGGGGAAAGGTGGTACTTTTGTTCTCCGATCACAGCGCAATGCAGGAGCCAGCGCTGCAGCTTGGTAGGCACATACATACATACATGTTCTCTTCTCGTCTCCGGTTACTGCCAGTACTTGGCATTTGCCTGCACCTAGCAGCATCTCTCTCCATGCCCCTCACAAAACAGTTGACTAGTTGGGGGGAAAAAATATATATTAAAATTCGATCGACTTCGTTGAATTGTTCCATTGGTTTGGATGGTTTAGGCCTTAGACTTCAATATAGACCAATTAACTCTACTCAAAGAGGTCGTAATTGTTCCTGTAAAAAATGGTGGTAGTTGGACTAGCTGGTGGAGTGGGTTCTGAGGTAAGCTTAAAGCCTCTCACATACATAGTATGCTGATAAGCTGGAACCTCTGTTAAGTTCTTCCAAAGAAAAATAATTTGAGTACTTTGAAATAAATAAATAATTTGAGTGGGTGCTAAGCATGGTATCAATTGATGTGTGTACGGTGCACCAATCTATGCATGTTCTCCAACAGTTTTCTTTAAACTTTGTGTTGAAGCATTGTTCGGTTAGTGTTAACTCAACGGTCACTTCGTTGGCAGTGTCAACTATTAATCTATCCTCAATATCTTACAAGTCAGCTAGCCTTGGATGTAACCACAAGATTACATAAACACAAACCACCTTTTCCTTTCCATGTGATCGAATTGAGACCCTTATCCAATATGCTCTCTACTTTTCCTCTCAACTCCAAAGCAGTCAATCAATTGGGGAGTAGGAAAACAGTGTAGCCCTAATCATTTTGTTCCTAAACCTTTTTAGGTTTACTAAATTAAAAAAGGTTGCAGCTTTGTTAGTCACCTTATCTTTGTCAAATCTGCCTCGCTTGCGTGTAATGGATTTGCAAATAAGTGTTTGGTATTTTTCCTTGACTAAAGCTGGAGGAGAACCGCCAGTTTGCTTCTTCTTCCGTGATATTTTAAATAAGATCTACTGTCAATTTCAAACCAAATCTTATATGTCATTAGAAGATCACACCAACTTCAGTTGGTGATCTTATTTCACGTTGCATGCCTAACTTGCTTTTTGGCAGTCTTAAAAACATGTTCTTTGTTGAACAGTAAGATTTATATATATGAGAGGTGCTCCAGTGCTATCCAAAAATGAAAAGCACAAATTTTAGACGAGCAATGTTTTAAGACCTAGCTAAGAAAGAGGTCATGTGACGCCCGGCGATATTCTTTTTGAAACTAAAACCAGTGCGAGTCACTATCTTTCACTTAACATCTTCCCAGAAATAATAATACTTGGAATGAGACAAAGCTATCGACCATAATTGCGCGCAGCACACGAACAGCATATTTATGCCAAAGTCTACCAAGATCTTAGTAGCTTTTGACGAGTTCATGTAGATCACAACTTCGCAAGTGCACGCAATTGATTTGGGATTTTTGCAAGCGTGTCCATATGAACAGCAGACGATAGATATTTGATATCTCCGGTTATGACAACGAGCTTTGTATTAGCGCTTGTCGTCGTCGTCAGATCTGGGGACCATAATTTTTCAGGACTATATTGTTGTTGGACTTGTTTTGTTAGGAGGGGAAAAAAAGAAGAAGGAAAATAGTGATGGCCAAAGCAGTCACCATCCACTGTTATGCTATGCACATCCTTGTCCACTCTTTTTTAAAGCTATGAAAGTAGCATGGCACTGTGTAGTAGTACCATGAATCTATGATAGGCTCTGCTTGGTGTTACTGCTACTGTTAGGAAAAATGTGATAATTTCGAAGTAAAGATGAATTACTGTCATTCTTTTTAGATCAGGTAAAGATAAACGAATTATTGTTGGAGTAACCAACCGTGTGTAAAGTTCATGCTTGCTCGATAATTCTCACCAGGGCGGGCAGACGGGCTCGAGAAAATAAAAAAAATACTTGTATTGTTGAAAGTCAGAAGGTGCATGTATCTATCTTCTGGTATCTTGAAGAATAATTTATCTGTTGATTTGATTGTTGTTTACCAACAAATTAAATAAAGAGAAATTAACATGGAGTTAGGTACTCTCACCATAACAAACAATCAGGGTCAGTTAGCGAGGCAGGCAGAGAATTTTGGCAATTCTAAATGCCATCCCAAGATGACATGATGGACTCACGTACGCCCACAAATTTCGCCGATCGAATTTGGCCTCGCAGCTTGCAACACGTCGCGGCAGCGCACAGTAGACGACGTTGCGTTGGATGTAAGCGTGATCCGATCCAATGATGGCGACGGAGACGGCCGGCCGGCTGCGAGTCGACGACGAAGGCGGACGTGATCAGAGTCTCGAGGGCCGACCACTAATGCTTCCCCCCTCCTCTAATTCCTCGCGAACCAATATATCTCGGTCTAATTCCACGATTCGACCCACGAATTGGAGGGGAGGAAGGGGATCCTAAGGTTGCAGATGCGAGCAAGCAAACACCAAATCGGAATATAATCTTGGGGCAGATGTGCTCCGCGCACGTCACGGTGCCGACGCTAATTCATTCGTGCCATCTCTCTCTCTTTTCCCTTGACCTCCCCCATGTAGATCCTCGCGATCATCTCTCTCTCTCTCTCTCTCTGGTCTAATTCGTTTCGGTGTTGGCGACCGGGTTACGTAGCTTTCAAATAGTGTCATGATATGGGCGTATGGCAAATTGACGACTGGTATTGATGCGGGTCGTCCGGTCTTATCAAAGATAACTTGTGCGACCGAACATTCCATAGCTGCTATAACAACTCAATTTTGGAAGCACTTGAAATTTTCTTGAATTTTTTAGATTTCCAAAAAAAAAATGTTGCATTTTGTGAAATTTCAAAAAAAAAGGTGCATTTCAAAAAGTCAAATCAAAATCCTAGCCTTAATTGGAATAAATAAAAATCTACGAGAAAAACTAAGCTCCAAAATCTCTCTATCCAATTCAAATTTAACCTTAATCAAGTTCAAACAAATTCCAAAGCTTTTATTTCCCTCCTTTTCCCCTCGGGCTGAAACCCATCAGGCTGACCCAGTCGCTTTCCCTTTCTAGACCCGTGTTCCTCTCGTTTCTTTCTTCTTTCTTTCCCTGCACCTCGGCCTGCTTGCACGCACACGTGCGCTCGTGCCACGCGCTGGCCCACTCGCCCTCTCGCCTCGCGTCCGCGTAATTGCCCGGTGGCCCTATGCCCCACCTTGTTAGTGAAGCACTTTGCATCTTCGTCGCCCTAACGCCAGCTCGCCTCGCCCCTCTCATTTGCTCGCCATTACCGCTGAAGCATTCGAGCGCCCCTGGCACCAACAGACCTCAAATGCACCTCGACCCCCGCTGCGACCTTGTCACATCAACAGCCAGTCGCTGGCCCCCTTAAATCCCACGTATTCGTGAGTTCTTGCCGAGACGGTCGCAACATAGTCGTTGCCTTCTCGCCCTCTCTGTGGCTATAAAGCATCCCCGAGCGTGTCACCATGTTCGCCTCGCCATCCTCGTTCATTTGCCCTCTCTCTCTCTCTCTCTCTCTCTCTCTCTCTCTCTCGCTCAATCGTCGGGAAGAAACCAAGCACCGAACCACTGATCCGCCACAGACCGCACCGTCACCGCCCATTCCTCGCCGCCTCGGTGAGCCTTGACCTTGAAGGTCATGCCCTTCCGCGTCGCCTTGTTCTCCTCTTGCTGATGCTCCTCTTCTTTTTTCAGTTGAAGCACCAGAGCGCTGGGGCCCCTTCGCCTCGCTATCGATATTGTGCCACCGCCAAACCCCCTTCTTCCTCTTTCTGCTCTGGTAAGCCCTTTCCCCCCTCTTCCTTGCATCATAATGTGTTCCCAGCGTCCGCGAACATTTTAGGCTAGATCATGTAGCCGTTGAGACTCTGTAGCACCGATGCCACGTTGGTCATCTTCTTCGTTGTCGACCACCGCTGCTAGGGCGTTCCCACGTGTCCTTTTTGCACACCACTGCCGTGGGTAGCATCGCCACAATGCGTAGTAGCTCACCTACGCGTAGTTTAGCTGCCAGTAGTTCCATAGAGTATAGGCCCCCATAGCAACAGTGGTGTCGCCACTACCTTGCCGTGCACCACCACCTCGGACCACGTCCCGACGTGTTGCTGCCACCAATAGGTCTGCCATAGTCATCACATCAAATTTTGGCCCTCCCAGGTGCCAGGCGAGCTCCACCTGAGCCGCCCAGGGAGCTCCTGTGCTCTCCTCTATTCCGAGGAGGAGATGATGTGGCATGCCGACGTGGTCGCCATGTGGACGTCGTTAGTGTTAAGCCTGTAGGGTAGGTTAATTAGTTGTCAGTATGACAAGTGGACACAATGTGTTTAAAAGTTAAGTTAACCGTAGGATTAAATGTTTAGTTCATAGACCGAGTCCGTTGACCTCCAGTCTCTGGCCAGTGGGTCCCAGCCCATGTGAACCGTTGAGTGGACCTAGCCACACCTATCAGCCTCTCGGGTGTTCCCAATTAAAAATAAAGAGAAAATAAAAAAATCGGTGGACCCCATATGTTAGTACCAGTGAAAATTTTTAATTTAAAAGAAAATAAAATCCCAATGGGACCCACGTGGCAGAAATTTCAGAATTTCTAGAGTTTCTCTTTGGTCAAACTTTGGAGAGCTCGTTCTCCCTCATTTTAAATTCAAATCAAATTGTTTTTATTTCTAAACTCATATAAATTCAAGATATTTCCAAAACTACCAAAATAATAATTTTTAGAGTTCATTTGAATTTAATTGCTTTATTAGTATTTACTTGAAGTTGTCATTTTCACGTTAAATAGATTTGAACGTCGCCGACAACCTCGTCACTGCTTCAAGCCAAGACCAAGACCCATCCACATTTTAGTAAGGCAATTCCTTGCCTTTGATCATGTTAAATCTACTTTTCAAATGCAAAGTATTTTGATTCAAATTATTACTTGCATGCTTATTATTTATGAAATGTTATGTCAAATGTCGATACTTAGTTATGCAAAAGTTTGCCTATCATTATGAATCTATTCCTTGTTTATTGACTCAGGTATACCTTGTCACCCTAAGGATATACATTACATGAGTAAAATCTCATGCTGAATAAATGAACTTGATTATTGGTTGTGCTTATACATTGCTTTGTAATTGAACATGAATAGGACACAAACATTGCTACAACCAGAATTTGGATACATTGAATTGTAGTGTGGTAGCATGGGTCACCACTAGAAATATGAAAATGTATTTATAAATTATTGAGACTTGGGCAAGTGGTTGGTTGAGATCAGTACTATGTTCACGTAGTGGATTGGTGGATTGTGTTGCCTGATTAGATTAAGGACCGAATCATGTGTTCCCTTGTAAACTACTAAGTTGTAAAACCACATATCTACTATGAGATAGACCTGGCCAATTACTTTACTTAGACATGAAAACATGCTTTGTGGTTACTATGTATAAAAGAAGGGCCGTAGACTCCCCAACAACAGAGGGTCCCTCATTGAAAATGTTAACTGGTGTAAAGAATTATTTTGGTTAAGTGACATGGTGTAAGGCATTCCCCAGTGTTGAGGGAGTTCCCCTCCGGAGTTGGTCTAATGTCGAAGCTAGGTATGGGAAAAGCTTTGTTATGATCATCTTCGTCGCACGTTCAAGGAAGCGTGTCTTGGTGACAAGATGAGTTGATCCTATCTTGTCTATAAAGTTGTACAATATCTGCATAGTATCTTTAAACATATTAGAATAGTCGTGCCCTGGTCATGGGCATTGTGAAAAGGCCGCACCGGTTAGTTTATTAACTTAAAAGTGTGAACTAAAACTTGTGGGGTAAACATGGTGGTTGAGATGTGCGACATGTTGGTGTCAGCATGGTCACTCGAATTGGGACATGCTTCCCCCGGAGCATCCCGAAGGGGCGTTTGGTACCGCTAAGGTGAACCCTCTGGCTTCCCCGAGGTGGCCCCGGAAGACCTGGTGCTTCTGGCTTTGCGGTGCTCTAGTGACCCTCTGGCAACCTCCAGGCCTTCCCCGAAGCCTCCCTGAAGGGCCGCCTAGTACCCCCTGGGGGGCCCTTCGCGCTCGCGGGTTACGGGGTCTGTCCCGCGGTCTTCATCGAGTCGTTGGGGCCAGTGGGGCCGCCCCTACGACATGTATATATGTGAGAGACCATGTGAGAGGTCCTCCACTCTGAGTGATGAGTATTTGACAAATGTGTTGATTAGATTGAGAGTTGAGGTTTTTGGTTTGGACTATTTCTGGGCTGTGTCAGGGAAATCGGAACTACCGCTGTGTATGGAGCGGAAGTTCCGATTAATCGGAACTACCGGTGTTGGAAATCGGAACTTCCGATTTTCCTGGGTTTTGAGTTCGGCTGAATGAAATCGGAACTTCCGCACAAGGGGTAGCGGAGTGTCCGATAATACTGACATTGAGTGTTCTCTGAGATATTAAATCGGAATTAAATATTTGGAAAGTCGGTTGTTAGGATATCGGAAGTACCGCAGTTGTTGAGCGCGAACTTCCGAATAATTTACAAATCGCGGATAATTCGAAATCGGAACTTCCGGCGTGGTAAATCTTGAACTTCCGATTGTGTCCAGAACTGTGCAGAGAAGGTTAAATTGTGATTTTGATTTTGTATGAGTTTGAGTCTTATACAAATATTGATGCTATGATATTGTGCAATGCTATGTGATGTGTTTTTGTCTGTGTTGACTGCAGGGCATCAAGATGGAGTCGTGGCGAGACACGTGTACCGGACTAGGCGCAGGAGGCGTTGAGGTCAGAACGGTCGGGATGTGTCGAAGACGGCGTGAATCTTGAAGCGGTTGCAGTCGTGCACAACAAGGTGTACGGAGGCTTCGGAAAGGTGCGCAGGCGAAAGGGTCTTTTCGCAGCGGCAAAAGTGGAGGCGGTTCCGTTCGGATGTAGCGGGCTTAATGGGTTGGAGGCCCATTAGCGAGGCTATAAATAGGGAGAACCACAGGGTTAGGGTCGACCTTTTGAGAGAAAATTAGGGTTAGCTCTAGAAAAGGGTGTGTGTTGCCTTTTTGAGAGTTTGTTGGTTTTGAGAGAATGAACTGAAATCTCTTGTAATCATTCCTCTGTGTTTCCATTTGTAAACGTTTGATTTCTATCAATGAAACTCGAGTCGTTGATTACATATTTATGCTTATCTTTATTCCTCTCTGCTCATGTTGAATATCTAGGGTTTTGGCATATCTTTTGTTTCGTTGTATGAAATAGCATGAAACTTCATATCTAGAATCGTTTTGGTATTGCTATTACTTCCTCAAAGTTTCATGCTCTAAGAATCGAGAATCTCGCTTATCATTGGTTTTGGTCTTTCTTGCCCTTCTTCAAGAAATCCGTTTCTGGTTCGATTATTGAATCTTTGGTTGCGATTCTTCTCCATAAGGTCAAGATGGTGTTTAGGATGATGTCCTGTAAAACTTGACCTGAGAAGAGCATTCAAGATTAAGTAGTTTGGATTTTTGGGCAAAAACCCGAGCGCTCTGTTCTTGATCGGGATAATCGAGCTTCCGATTTTATGCAGCGGAAGTACCGCAAGCGGAACTTCCGCGATACACACTGCGGAACTACCGCAAGCGGAACTTCCGCAGTCTACTGCCCGGAACTTCCGATTTCCAGAAGAACAGCCTGAAACCTGTTTTGTTATTTGATCTTGCTTCATTTACCTTCTTTAGATCTTCAGAGATCTTTGTAGGCTAGTTTTAAATACAGTGAAGGGGAGTATTATTTTTAAGGCACCATTCACCCCCCCCCCTCTGTTGCCATTTCGGTCCTTCAATATGGAATATATGTGGATTCACTCGTCCTCACCCTCTCCTTACCAACTGAAGTTATTACCGTTCTGAAGTAAATTAAGGTCAAAACTCAGACTTGGCAGTGGAAGACACAATGGTAATGATTAAGGATGTGTTTAGTTCGGTGAATCTGGGCATACATGTATGGGATGGTCCGAATATGTCCATATCCTTATGTTTGGTTGACTGAACCGAACCAACTCGTCTTAGATAGGGCCATACAGATTATGAGAATATTCTCCAAATATGTTGTACCGAATGGTTCCATAAAAACGGGCGAACCACGCGGTATAAGAGCGAGCGCATCCCCTCTGTTACCCACCCTCCCTCTATGTATACGTCACAGACCAGTGGGTCATGCCAATTAGTGAATAGTTAAACTAATTAATTTAGTTAAACACTCCTTTTGTAATTAAAGTAAATTTAATAATCGTGCTAATATTTTAATAATTAATCGTGCTAATACTCCTAGGTGTATACAATTCATTCAACTCCATCCTTCAAACCAAACGCCATCTTGAACCATCCTGTACAAGCCCATTCATGCAACCAAATAGAATCTTGGATTATCATATCCCACTAACCAAACACATAAGTTGTACAATACCATCCAGTATTATCTCATCCATCATGTATCATCTCATTCCATTCACTCTGGTTCACCCAACCAAACACACCATAAGCGAATTCAAGAGTGAGATAATGCACAACAACAGATATTTAGTGGAGCTTGATTTGGATAGTGTTTACCTACTCAATCTGAAATTCTAGATATCCAAAGTAGAAATCAAAGCTTGGTTGTTGATCTCAAGATATAAGCGAAGAACAAAACAACTCGCATAGAAAGATGAACTTAGTGCAATGAAAGGAATGAGCTAAGCACGAACAACAAGAATAGCTCGTATTGCACAAGTTATGGACAGACGCTAGCCAATTGCTCAAACGATGAAATAAGGCACAAGATTGCTCAGAACACAACTAATGCACAATCTGAACTTTAATGATATTTAGGGTATAGCTCAAAAGAGTAGTCGGCCAAATTATTTTCTACTCTTTTTTTTGTATTGTCTTCTTTTCTCTTTTTTTTATACCTCGGCCAACTTGACGAAACAATGCGCATCAACAATTTCCCTCTTGTTCAAATAAGTGCAAGTCGCAAGATTGTGCACTTAGATGGTATATGAGCAGCCATAGAGCAATACAAAATAGCTAGTCTCAATCGGATCAAGTGTTCGCAAAGGGCAATGTTCACAAAGTAAATTAGGGTTTCTGTTTTTTTTAAATATTACTACACTACACGAATGACATAGTGTAACTACACCACCGCGGTCATGTTACTGGACAAAAGATATGGTGTTACTACACTACCGCAGAAGTATTATTTTTGATCATACGTCGAAAAAATCGGACACCCCGCATCAGCTATGTTGTGCTATCCATACAACGTTTGTTTATGTAATTTGCCCGGAATATCCTGTAGCAGCTGGGAGCTCGAATATTTCTGTAACACCCTGACTATAAGGAAGTCAAGATGTCACCTACAATCACTAATCATTAGGAAATTCGCAACTATAAGCACTACTAGAATTGACGTACCACAAGGATATATGTGAAAAGGAAATCATCAACAGTTTAATCAACAGATTGGAAATAAATATTTCAGGTAGATATGGTAAAAACAGCCAAGTTGGCTTATTACAATTCAACACAAGACATAAATAGAAGACAACATTAATTTCTCAAATGTTTTGGATTATGGTAGTGAGTGCATCATGTTGTTCTACCCACCATGAAAACCGATCTTCCTTGTCATTTACCTAAATAAAACAACAAAGCAAGAATGAGCCAAAGACTCAGCAAGTAATTGTATGTAACAATCAAACATACCAAGAACAATATATCACTATCATAATTTGAACATTGACTTGAAACAACTTTATGAATGGATGAAGTGGAATGATGCATTGAAGGAATTGGACATATCGCAGCATATACCGGTATAGCGAGTGAAACACCCGTCGGTGTTCACTTAAAGTAATCGTATGAAGAACGTTTCATACAATCGTCCAACGTGGCCCATATTGGAATGGTGGACTCACGTAACGTGGCCCACATTGGAATGGTGGACTCACGTACTCATTCTAGAATTGATGGGATTTTCAAGTGCCCATACTGGAATTGATGGGTCTTACAAAGATAATTATGCATGTCATGATGTGATTCCATGGAAATATTGAATAATACTCATAAATGAAAAGATACACATGGCATTCATCTACAAATACGGACAAATATAATCATTCATTCACACATCACATAATGCATCAATCTTATTATACAAGTTACTTGCTTGCCGCGCTGCAACGGGTTGGGAGGTAATTGAGATACCCCTCCACTCACCGCTTCACCGCCTACAATATAAAATAATAGAAATGAGGACAAACGAGTATGGCAATGCTACACGTGTCCTCTCACAATATGTAGCCAAACCAACCAAACAAAAGTTCATTTTGATCAATTTACCCAAACATTCCAAATATCCCTAATCTGGCAGTTTTACTAGAAAATTCACCAATAAAAAACCGTAAGTCCAAAAGACCTGAAACCAGTGCTCATCTTTTCTTAACTTAACTGGCTACGAAACTCTAGTTGATGGTAAACTCTAATTCGACCAAAACAGAGGTCTAACCATCCAATGAAAAAACTATAACTGCAGTCTGCCCAGAATTCAGAACAGCCCTAAAGAAAAGGCTCTAACTTTTAAACCACTGATCCAAATAAAATTATCTTTATCAGCCTGGAAACATGGTGAAATTATCTTCATAAACCTAGTTGGGTGGCCGACCTGATTCTGACTCTAACTAGATCAAAACCTAGGTGCAACCGACTATACCCAGCATTTCTGTCAGACAGAGCAGTACGTGGTAAAACAGTCATAACTTTTAAACTACTGGGTGAAAATTCGTGATCCAGGTGCCAAAAGAAAGCTAATGAAACCAGGAACATATATCTAGGAGAGGTTAACCCGAGATTCGGCCTGTAAAGGGTCCAAACTGGCCGCGCAAGGAGACGGGTGCGTTCTGGAATCTCCAGGACAGAACCCGATTTAGATCTAATCCACCATTAATCAATAAAACCGAATCAAACTACCACTAAAACATTCGTTACCCTTGAAGATCTGCAGGGAGACATGGATCCACCTCCCAAGAACCTCCCTCCCTTCTCCTCCCTTCCTCTCCAAGACCGCCACAAGATCGCGGCTGAGCAGGCGGCGCCGTTGGAAGGAGACGGCTTCGGGGGAGAGCTTGGGGCGACACCGGGGATCTCCGCAGCAGCGAGACGCCGTCAAGGAGCAGCAAGGAACACCGGGGAGGAGGGGAATAGAGGTGGCGGCTCTAGGGGAGGAGAGGAAGGAGTGGGGGAGGCGGCTAGGGTTGGGGGCGCCTCCCCCCTCCCTTTGGCCGCCCCCCTTGGGCCGGCCTCCCCCCTCTTGGGCCACCTGGGCCGCGGCCTGCGGCCCAGGTTGTTGTAAAAATGTGAAAACCCCTCTCTTTTCTCAGAATTTATATTCCTTTCTTTGCATTTTTATCCTCCGACTGAACCTCTAATTACCGATCCGTTTTCGGGGTATTACAATTTCTGTTTTGATAAAGAAAGAGAACGAAAGAACCGGGGGTTCGAACTTGATTTGGCTGTCCATGTAACTGTAGCAGAAGGGTACAGCTGCTAAATTGCACAGTTTAGAGATAGGTTTTCCCATGGATTCGATCGGCTACGAGCAGCAGTGGCACCAGGTTAGGTTCAGCGCGATATCGAGGTTCTCTTGGGTCAATTGGAAGATAGGTAAGTAGCATCAGAACCTTTTTGTTCAGATCTGAGCCAGAAAGAAAGAAAGAAAGAAAGAGAAAGCGAGGTGCTTGTTGTAGCCGAACCAAGGAGCCAAGGGAGCTATCTGTCAAGTTGGCTCGCCATTGAGACGCGTCCTTGGTCGTCCTGCTTCCATGCAGAGCCCCGGCCGGCTGCACCCAACTTGTTAAGTCAGATCCATCGAATCGTGATGCAGCAGTAAAAAGTAATATTATCCCTCAGGAGACGATGAATTGTCTTTAAAAAGTAAAAAAAAAGTGACCTTTCTGAAAAGGAAAACGAAGTCGTGACGTGACTGGCAGAACATGGTCTGCCAAACAATATACGTTTGGCCCGCGGTTCCCTTGTCCAGCCCTAAGAGGCCGGAACTACCCGCCCTCGTCATTAATGGCGGCCCATGAGAAAACAAAGTACAGCATAACATTATACAATTCTTTACTTGACCGCATCTCAATTTTTTTTTCTACAAAGATTTCGTACTTGAATTGCTCGCTTATTCCGAATATTGGTACTACCAAGAAAAAAACCAGGGAGACATCTAAAAAAACACAGCAGCTTAAACAACTAAATGCTCCACTACTCTAAATACAAAACAAATTGGTATGATACAATATCACTGATAATATATTTGAGAATTGTGACTACAATATATCAAACCAACAAACCTTGATATTAACAGATTAAACCAATTAGCCAATCCATAATGAGCTCCCATAAACTTCTAATTGCACCCCTCTGGAACCTATCTTCCAAAGAAATCATTGAAGAGCATGGCAAACACAAGACACCACTGGAATACTGCAAACAACCCATCAACAACTTAATAGATATCAATACTCCGTATACATATAAAACGACCAAAACCAAGCAACAAAATGGAGCATAACAGCAGATAAACAAGGAGAATTCCCATTCAAACATTTGTGAACAATGAATCCATATCTCCCCAATCAACACAAACACCATCTTCACAACACCCAGAAATCCATCGAACCATAATGACACCCAAGGCATGAAAGAACTAATTTTTGAAAGACCACAGGGTTTATGCCTATCTCAAAGTTGTAACCATTTCAGACAGATACATTTGGACTTCATACATCATAAAATTGACTACATAGACGAGGCTATGGAATATGGATAAATAAAGTTTATAGATCCCGTCATAAATAGATACACAACACATAAACATCACAGGGTCTAAATAAGTACACTCTTCAGCATGCCCCTTGAAAGTATCAAAGTAGAACAGGCAGACGTATCACAACAATTCATACATCAGATTCTTTCTTATCTGAAAATTCATATTCTTATAGGAAATCCCGCTGGATAATATTTGAAAATGCATTGAGAACCTGCAGAAGATAACATGCATAGCAAATACCTCAACGCCCTTTTTCAAAGTTAATGCGGGACCTCCCAGATCCTCCACCCTCGTAATCATCCCTCATTGAGGACCCAGCGCTCGCCTTCATGGTTCCTCCGCCTCCAATCTTCTCCACAGCTTTCTTTCCCTTCTTCACCTCAGTCAAGAACTGGTCAAGACCGAAGGGATCATTCTCCTCCTGCTTATCAAACTCCACAGGTCTATCTCTCTTGCCAGTCCTCTCTGAAGCACCAGAGAATCCCTTGTCAGGCTTGAACCTATCGGTCTTCATAACCTTCTCCAGCTGTTCATCCGCATCACCGTACACATCAGAATCACCATCCTTCTTAGGTCTGTAAAGCGTGGACAGCGTGGGCTGCGCTGTGAAGAGTCCCTTAGAGTAGATGTTGTACTGGTCATCAGCAGCAAACCCAGAGCCCATTCCCTTGTCCTGGTTAAATAGCCTCTGGTCATACATAACCTCCCCGCCTTTCGCACCTCCAGTGCTTGCCATACCCAGGGCAATCTTCTCACTGATGTCACGATCCCTGTCTCTAGTGAGCTTACTCTTCTTACCCATTGCGGCATCCCTGGCCTCCAGCCTCCTCTCCCTCTCCCTCTCACGCCTTCGCTCCTCACGGATTGTATCACGCTCAATCCTCGCCTCTCTCTCTGCTCTAGTTTCCCTGCGCTGCTCACGCGGCTGCTCCAAATCCATATCTTCATCACCATCATCAACCACGGCCCTCCCACCGCCAGCAGGCACACCTGCAGGTGCAGGTGCGACACCAGACCTCTCCATGCGCGCCTTCTGCGCAAGTGCCCTCAGCTCCTGCTCCTTCCTCTCCTTATCCTTTAGCATCAGTTCCCTCTGCACCTTGGAGCGCATCTGTACTGCCTCCCTCGCCTTCTGCTCTGCCACATACAATGATTCCGAAAGCTTTGCAAAGTTATCGTTAATTTGAACCTCCTGCAGCCCTCTCCCGTCAGCTGCCAACCTCTTATCAAGTGGAATCGTGTAACCCTTAGGATTTTTCCAATTTGAAATGCATGGTGGGATCTTCCAATCCTGCTGGTCCTTCACTGTCACCGGCCGTGGTGGCGAGTGCATGACCGGCACAGGTGGCGACCCAGACGCACGGGGCACTCGCTTGTGCTTGAATTTTGGTGGCTCAAGCGGATCCACGGCCGTCTCTGACATCCTAATAATCCTCTCCTTGGCACCTGAATTGAAGGCCGCCGACTGCTGTGACGGCTTGTACTTAATAAACTTCGATTCCGAATCATGTGTCGGCACGTTCTTGGGCTGGGCGGCAGAGAGTCGAACGTTGACAACCTTCTCCAAGGCGGCTTTCGTGCGCTCGGTGGTTTCCTCGATCTGTTTCTGGTACTCCTCGTCGTCGACTGCTTCGGAGTCGGCCGTGGCGATCTTGGGCACGATGTCGCTGTGCTTGGAATATACGATCTTGGAGGCGTTCTCGCCCTGCTTCATGACGGCGTCGAAGGCGACGCTGCCGTGCGCGTCGACGGTGAGCGCGAGGATCTTGGACCCGCCCTTCTCGTCGCGGCGGCCCATGCCTAGCGGGTACTGCGCGACGTGGATCTCGGGGAATGCGCCGCCGTCGCCGAAGTCCTCCGGCCGCCGCGGCACGAAGCCGCCCCGCTTCCCGTACGGCGGCACGGGCTTGGCGACGGCCTCTGGCTTCGCCGCAGCGGCGGCGGACTGCGCGGACTCGCCGCCGTAACGCTCCTTGAACCATGGGTCGTTGCTGTGGTCGTAGAATGTGGACGCCGACGTATTCGGCGACGGGAGGAGTTCCTTAAGGCTCGCCATAACTAATACGGCGGAGAGCCGTGGATCTAGGGCTAGGGTTCCGGCGAGTCGCCGGTTGGGGATCGGGATTCGACGAGGAGAAGCTAGGGTTTGGTTCGATTTGTGAAATTATTTTCGGGGAAAGAATAAGTGACTAGGACGGCGGGTTATGGCGGCGACTAGGCGGGCTAGGCTCTACCAGGAATTAAGGATTAGACTAGGCCCAGCATATATGGGCCTAGTTCTCGGTGACTCTTCGGAGTTCTAACGCTTCCTCTTAAGAGCCTTATTTTATTTTATTTTAAAAAATATTTTAAAGATAATTTCTTCTTAACTTTATTTTCAACCTTTTGGTTACGTCATGACTCGTGGTGTGATCAAACTGTGCTGTTACACCATCAACCGTGATGTGATCAAAATGTGTTGTCACGCCACTGACTCCTTTGGATGCGTCCGTTTTAGCGCTAAGTCCTGTCACGCCACTGCTCTAGGCATAACAGCATAGTTTGATCATACCGCGGTCGGCGATGTGACAGCACAGTTTGATCACGCCACGGGTTATAGCGTAACAAAAGGATCAGAATTGAAAATAAAGTCAGAAAGAGACTATCCTTAAAATAATTAAAAGAAGATTAAATAATAAAAAGAAGATTAAATAATAAAAAGATTCTTCCTCTTCGTCCTCTCCCCAAAAAAGATTTCATCTCAAAAGAAAAAGGTGAGTTTTGTGCTTCATTACTTCTTTTTCAACTTCACATAGATGCTCTCGCAAAAAAAAAAAAAGAACTTCACATGGATGCATGCAGAGTTGTAAACTGTATTAGTTTATGCAACTGTCAATTCTAGATGTGAGCTCTTCAAGAAATGTACTATATTTGTATGAGTCGCTTCAATCATAATAGAAATTGTTTTCTGTCGCACACTACTACAGAAAAGGTCATCACAGACGGTTCGTAACAGTCATCACAGACGGTTTGTGAACCGTCTGAAATGTTATGTCTGAGATAACACGCGGTTATCACGAGCATTTGTTGAAAAACCGTCAGTGATAACTCTTATCACGACGGTTCCAACAACGAACCGTCGTGATACTAAGAATCACAGACGGTTCGTTGTTGGAACCGTCAGCGATACTAGAGAATCACTGAGCGATTCCATGACCACGAACCGCAGCGTGATTCTTAGTATCACGACGGTTCGTTGTTGGAACCGTCGTGATACTACTAATCACGAGGCGGTTCGTGGGTGGAACCGCTGCGTGATAAGAGATATCACGACGGTTTCAACTACAAACCGCATGGTTATTCAATATCGCGAGCATTTTCGTTGTTAGAACCGCTGCGTGATAAGTCCTTTAACCTAATTAAATTTTTCGTGTTTTCATTAGCCTCATGAATTGCTAGCCATGCCCTCGAAAACTAGCAAGTAGAAACATGTCACGATAATTGCCAAAACTCAAAGTGATCATTTAACTCAAAATCAATTACAAAAGAATGTTTCAAGTATATATCGTCGCTAGAGTTACAAATTGAATTACAACCACCAAAGTGAATTACAATATTGAATCAATTGTTTCGAGGTCGCTCATCGGTGTCGACGGTGTGAAACTCTCCGTTGGTGTTAACTATGTTCGCCTTGATGAAGCCACGAGCTCCTCGAATGTGCGTGACTCGTCCATCTCGAGTGCATTTAACTCTATGTTCAAGCCACATAAGCTAGCGAGAGTAAAGTAGTAAGCATATATATTTAAATTTATAATTAGGAGATAATTATTACGAGATTGACAAACACGGGATCGTTAGTCCTAGAAGCAATCAATAGTGCATATGATGGCATACGTAGAATGCGCATAGGTGATCTCGTTTTTCTTTGGCGGCCTTGCAAAAATAGAATTACATATATATGTACGATTCGAGACGCAATATTACGGAGTATGATATATGATTATTGTGTTGTAGCGCTGCATCGAAATCGCATCCTGTGAGTCGTGTGGCGGTCGTTCCTTGTATAAACCTCCTCGGCAACATAGCCGATGAACGCCTACATGATTCAAAAAGTTATCCTTGTCCATTTAAAACGAAGGAAGACTACAATAGAGTTATGTGCGGAGGAAATGAACATACCATCGAGTATTCCTTTAAGAATGGTGAAGTCGTGTTTTTGTTGAGTAGAGAATCAAGGTACAATACCATGTTCCTCTTTGGCACAAGAATCAGAAGAATCCAGTGGAACCTACTCGTGTATGTCGCTATAGTCATAAACCTATGTTGAAACGTAATTTGTATAGCAAATATTGAAGCACTTACTTCTGGTTGTAGGGTACCATTATGTACTCCCTGTCGTTCTGAGCAAGCAATCCCATTTTTATGTAATTCTCGACGTAGGATGCGTCTTGGTTGATTGTTTGCTCAGAGACCACGTAGGGTCGAGGAAACCCACCGGTTCTTTGATTCGACGGGCACATTTCATAATGTATCTATACATAAGCAATGAGTTATGATATTTATCGGTATCACGTGAGTGTATAAATTGATTGCACACACTTACAGTGTCCAGCATCGTAGAAGTGAGGCGTCGAGGGCAGTTAGGTTGTATAAGTCAAATAAGTCTTGAAGCCCACGAAGTGGCGTGCTCGTGGAGAAAATGCTCCCTCCGTGTCGACGGTGATTCCATGATGACCCCCTTCTCTCGGTCTTGCGCAAGTACCAATCATGCAAAGCTTGACAAGCTACTCCCGAGCTCTTTATTTCTCGCGCCAGAGACCAACGGACTTAGAGGAGTATTTCACGGGTTTGGGAGGTGCCTTAATGTTCTTCGATTTCGATTTCTCCTTAACGAGGCGGCTGAGGGACGTCTTCCCTTGTGACGCCTCAGGGACCGATATGGTGACAAGTTTTTCTTGTCCCTTTGTCGTCTTCTCGACGGGAAGCGATGTGGCGGCCTTCTGAAGCTTTGGTTGAGGCGGACTCATCGAGGGTCCTATTGGAGAGGCAGGGTCCTCTCGATATCGCGTCACTGAAAGGTCCAGTGCGATGTCCTTCTTGGGCCATCGGATAAAAGTGTGTGGCATCCCTAGTGTTCGATTTCTTCGTTGGGAATCTCGGTAGGATGGCCATGAAATTGTCATGGACCATGTCCACCGCACCTGGCGTAACCTCAAGCGCCCGGTGGCACCGCCGTCTTTGCCTTGCCTTCTTCCCGGTATGGATACACCATACCCCGCCCAGCCTCAATAGGAATCGACCCTACTACCCTCACTTGGAGCTTGCAGGGCGTCGGCTCCTACAAAAGCGTACATAATTAGCTAAGGCGTCCTATAGGTCTATCTTTGAAGCACTCTGAGATGTACATTACCTCGATGCCGTCGATCGGTAATTGCACGTCGTCATGTCGAGTTATGTGTGGACGCGACGCTACTCCGATGTCGGCGGGACTTGCTCCCAAATTAACGAGGCGGCTTGCGCTGCATGAGTTGATTTACTTGGTTACGCAAGTTTGTTATTTGTTCTTGAAATTGTGCAATAATCACATGTTCCAACCGAGCGTCGTCTTGGTCCTTGGATCTCTTCCTACTCCTATACGTGTCGGAGTTGTGTGGAATCCATCCTCCAAGGTACGTAAACCCCAACTCCGCGTGCGACCCGGGTGCTCCTTGTTTCCGGTAGTGATGGTACATCCTTCTCCTGTCTACTTGAAGGAACCTTGGGAACATGCGGAAGTCAATTCTTCCTGCAAGAGAACATCATGTTATTGTAGACACCATGAAGTTATGGACTTATTAACGATTAAGTGGTTCGGGAAATTTACCAGACGTTGAGACACTGCCTCGTCTGCCGGGTTTGTCAGAGAGATGTTGCCCGAAGACGTGGCTGATGCCCTCGCTCTTAACCAGGATCGAGGGCGCTCGTTCGAGATCATAGCAAACGGTCGTGCAGTAGTCTCGTCCTCCGCCGCCCACTGCGTGGCTTTACCCGCGTACCCAGCGGTGTCGAGTCTGTGGAGGTGAGTGTTTTGTGCCTGGATAGCTATGTGCGCCGCACTTTGCTCCTGAAATTCAGCCGTCGTCTTCATCTGCACGAAGGCGTCTCATGTATCCCGCGACAAAAATTGATACGTCGTGAAGGGCGTCCGACCCGTGTTCACGTCTTGCGCGACAAGCGAGCTCTTGAAGGTCCTCCACGCGTGGGACATCGCCAAGCGCGTGCCGCCGCACGCGTGCGGTCCGCCGAGGAAAGTGAGCGAGGCGAAAGTTCATCCACAACCGGTCTCTCTGTACATCCGTCGAGACTTCTAGGTTGGGGTGGTGATGGGGACCGTTCCTTGCAAGTACCCGCAGACGGTCCGGAATCTCGCACCGCTTTCTTGGGACTCGGCGGGATCCCGACGCCATCGACCTCCATGATCGTCATGCGGCGGAGGGCAATTTGGATATTCCTCGCCTTCTCGCTGCGTACCACCTTGATCGGAGATCCAGACGCATTTGGCGGCGTCGATGGCGGCGGCGAAGACTGCCTCTGCCATCTCGCTTACTTGCTATCTATATAAGTTACGTACGCAATTATTACATAGTATATAATATATGGGAAATTGCACAAAAAATATAAACAAATATAATCAACGTTTGCCATCTCAGAGTAAAATAAAATAAATTGCCGTCAGTGTACCATAAGAATCATCACGGTTCCCAGGTTTACCCAGATTAGTCGGCACCCTAAGTATCGAGACTACCCACACCAACCTAGGTTAACCGGTATCTTGGTTTTTCAAGTCACCTAGGCTAACCTGCAGTTAGTCGACCGGATACCCATGATACCTAGGCCAACCTAGTAAATCGGCACCATCTTACTTCCATAGGTTTTCATCATTCTAACTATACCTCAAGTTTCATATGCGAAAATTAATTAAGAAAACACAACCACGCTACCAACTAGACTGTACTGATGTTTATTAAGAAAACATAGTAAAATGTTGATCAAGAACTGACAACTACAAGAGAGATTTTTCTTAATAAATGCAGAAAAGTGAATGAAATGAAATACAACAGTTATAAACTAAAATTCTCAGAACACCTAGGGTGCACACTTAGTCAATTTGTAGCTTGGGTAGAAACTCATGTAATTGAACCTGGCCCTTCAATGGCTCATGAGAGGATTAGCAGAGGTGACATTTCTAAAGTCTTGGATAACAGACTGCATAATGCAAAATGTGCTCATAGACCAACAATGCGGCAAATAGTTCAAATCTTGCCGGGCATTCAAGATGTCGGCTTGCCTCCTGATGCGAATAATTCTACAATAACTTTGTGGAGGGGTAAGATTATAGCAAAATGCATTATAATGTTGACGATTTAAGTTTGGGTGAATATATACTAGAGTATCGCTCAAGCAATTATTGTGTTCATCTACAAATATGTAATTCACTTAGTTATGTTATTTGAAATAATAAATTTTCCATAATAGAGCAAAGAGCTTATATTCCTAGAGGCGTTGAATTAATTGTAATTTCAAGAAGGACAAGTACCATTAGAATGACAACCAAACCTCAAACATCCGGATGGAGGAAGAAGATGCATTCAAGATCCAACTCATGCATGAAACCAGTGTATCTACGGTTGAAAATGCTATGTTAAGAACATCGGCTAATAGAATGGTTGACCCAAATGTTCCAAAAATAATGCAGTTCCCGAGTGCCTTGATACACACGCCCCCATTGCTCCACATGGCCACATGAAATCGAACATGATGCAATGCCTAGAGGTGCAACCACTCATGGACCTTTAGTTAGGCAAAGCGTGGCAAGACATAGATTAGACGGAAAGAATGGGAGTACACATGGGGCTGGTGAAGGAAGGCGAACCTGGGGTTGGAGCGGCGAGGGTTCGGGGACCGAGGGGCGCCGGGTTCGGGGAGGCGGCGCAGATCAGGTCGGGGGGCCGGATTCGGTGGAGGAGGGGCGCCGGGTTTGAAAGATCTAGACCCGCCATTATGAGTTAATGGATTGTTTTGGTGATTAATGACAAATCCAAATATGAGACTAACTCTTTGTCCAAGTATTATCTTTGTGTAGTCTCATTTGGATATAAAGGTGAAACACAACGAGGTATGCAATCGACATCTAAATCTTATATATTGTTGCATTTCTCGGATCCAAAATATAGGATTGAACTCAACCATAAGTCAAACTTGAATATGTGCATATGATCTTATTACACATTTGTGTATGCACACATTTAGGGGGAGTTTTATCCTATACTTTGTAGTTTCATTAGTATTGATCCATATTCCATTTTCCACATATACTAAGGATCTTTATTTGAAACAAAACCTTTGAGTATACAAAGCTTGTGTAGTTCAGATATACTCATGTTATGAGTATATAGAACTTGTGTAGTTCTTGTATACTCATGTTAGAGTATATATAACTTGTGTAGTTTATATATACTCATTTGTTCTCTCATTTATCATCATTAAATTTATGAGAATTTGAGTGGTTATCATCAATTACCAAAGAGGGCAAGATTGAGATATCTTGTCCCACCATTATGAGTTAATGGTATGGTGTGGTAATTAATGATGATCACATTGTGGAACTAACATTTTTCATGAGTTGGATATATAGGTTATGTTCCAGGATGATGAAGACTTGGGATGATCATGAGTTGATCATCAAGTCAAGAGCTTGGTATAAATGATGCATCATGAGTTGATGCTTATCAAGAAGAGATGATCATGAGTTGATCATCAAGACAAAAGAAGACCCATCATGTGTTGATGGAGGTCAAGTGAAGGAATGCATCATGCGTTGATGCATGTGAAGAATCGGGATGGAGAAATCATCATGTGTTGATGATGATCAAGACAATATCTCGAAGTGAAGAAATCATCATGAGTTGATGATTGTCAAAGTCAAGGACCGGACTTGAAGTGTTGATGTCGTCATCAAGCTTCAAGAAGATGCAAGGCAAAGGTATGACTAGCTAGGGCTAAGGATGTGTTCCTAGTCTTTTACCGGTCTCGGTGTTTGGTTGATAGACCGGATTGCTAGTATAGGTTTGCCGTACTATTAAGAGGGATCTTGACTAGTAGTTTGAGTTAGTCATGTGTTGATAGCTCATTATATTTGCTCTAGCTCATCTATGCACGGAGCTATTATTTGCGAATGTGTTTTGCAAATAGCCAATGCTCATGCATTCAACCCTTGTAGCATGTGACTTAAGTTTGCAAATGCGTTTTGTAAATGGTGAAAGTCCATGTACCTTTTTCCTTGTGGTATGATTCCAAAAGTTGGCAAATGTGTTTTGCAACTTGTTGTGAATCTTGCTTGTGACCCTTGTTGGCATGGCTTGTCAATTAGCAAATGTGTTTTGCAATTGAAGTTGTTGAAAAAGCCATTTCTGATTTCTGTCAGGAAAATCGGAAGTTCCGGCGGCTTAACGGCGGAAGTTCCGCACCCCGGACTGTCCGATTTTCCGCGGCTTGAATTTTCCAGAGAGCGACCGGTTTAGGGACTTAGCCGATTTCCGAAGTGCGGAAGTTCCGTAGTGTAACTAGCGGAACTTCCGATTATCGGTTGCTCCGAAATCCGGCGGTTGATTTTTTTCCAGAGAAGCACTATTTTGGGGACTTAGCCAAAATTCAATGTGCGGTAGTTCCGCTATGTGTTGAGCGGAACTTCAAGAATCGAACTTCCGATATTTAGTTGGCGGTAGTTCAAGACTAAAAATCAAGCGGCTAGTTTCTCGTCGACATAGCCGTTGCGGTGCCTTTTCTCTCATGCGTAGTTCCGGCCTTTGCATGGCGGAACTTCCGATTTCCTGATTTTTGGATTTGTCTCCCAACGGCTAGTTTTTGTGTGTGGGCTATATATAGCCACCTTGGCCGGTTGGGAGAGGTTCTTTGTGCTATTGTTAAGTGATACCTTTGTTTCTTTGAGCTAAGAGCAAGCCTCTATTCTCTTTTGTGCATGTGTTGCACTTGGTGAGATTAGAGAGTAAACCCTAAGTGCATGTGTTGCCTTAGGTAGTGGATTGTGTATCCACGTGAGCGTTGACACTTGATTAGTTCAAGTGAAAGTTCGGATTTGTTACTCTTGGTGTTTGCCGACACCTAGACGGCGTGGAGGCGTCGTGCTCGGTGACCTTCTCAAGAAGCTTGTGAGAAGGCCCGACGGTTGTGAGTGGTTTGGTGCTCGCCATCTCCGGAGTGGAGGAAGAGCAACCATAGTTGAGCGAGGTGTTGGTTCGGTTTGGAACCGGTCCAAGTGTTGGACTTACCTCGGAGGTGTGTGCTCATTTGAGGAGCCGGTCCAACGCGGGTTGGGCTTACCTCAACGTGGATTAGGGGAGACCGGCAAGTCTCCGAACACCACGGTAAAACATAATTGTGTCATCTTGTGTTTACTTGTGCTTTACTTTGAGCAATTTACATTCTTGCTTTAATTGCTTATATATCATTGTATGATTGCTCTCTTGTATTGTCGGTGCACTTAGTTGAGCCTAGTTGATTTAGGTTTTAATTGTGCAAAATCAATTCTCTATTAGCTTCCGCATTTATATATTGGTTTAGCTCGATAGATTTTTAAAACCGCCTATTCACCCCCCTCTAGTCGGCCACCTCGATCTTAAAGGGTTCGGGGAGGCGGCGCAGATCAGGTCGGGGGGCCGGATTCGGTGGAGGAGGCGCCGGGTTCGGGAGGCCTTGGATCGAGTCGAGGGGACCGATAGGGTTATAAGAGCAAAAGCGATCGGTTCTTTAACAACATCACAGACATCGCAGAGCGGTTCTTGAGAGAACTGCAGTGATGTTCAATATCCTGAGCGGTTCTTGAGAGAACCGTCGTGATATTGAAATCACAATTTGTTTGCTTTTGATTTGATTTGACTTTATTTTAGATGTTCAAGATCTTTTAACCCTCTAACAACCATTTCAATATAATGGTCATAAGGCAGAGAGTTCTCTATCTTTTTATGTCAAAAAAAGCTAGCTAGAGAAAAGAATAATGGAAAATAGAGTTGCCCTAGTCATGGATGAAAAAAGCCACGCCTTCTTGATGAAAGCAATGGCTCGTCCACTTGAGTAATGAGAATTCATGCACCATTCTAATGTTTACCATATTTACTGCAGATGACGACAAACAAGAATGACAAATACAAACTAAATTGTGATCAGCTATATGCAGGTTTTAAACAGAAAAGGGATACACACTAAAAAAATCAGCAGCAGATTGAATTTATTCACAACTGTTAAAAATGCTAGATCAAATGTGTGAAATTTCCTTATCAATAGACGTCAACTAATTTTTGGGGGAAAAGACATTAGTTAATGCATAATATACTAACAATAGCTTGACATCTGGGGAGAACTACATACAGATTAAAGATCATAAGTCCATAACACATTAACACATGACAAACCAAGGAACATTAATATACTAACAATAGCTTGACGAACCAAGGAACATCCACATTGTCATCAATTTAAAGATCATAAGTCCATAACACATTAACACATGACAATGGAATAAATTAGTTAATTACAATGGAGTAAATTATTAATTAAAATATAGCCCTTCATGATGATCGACGCGCATATAGCTAGCTTCCTCACTGGGTTCTTCCTCGAGCCTGATGCCGTCTCCGAAAGGTGGCAACTCGTCAAATTGATTGTATTCTTCCTCGTCCACTACATTCTCAACTCCGACAATCCTCCTTTTTCCATGAAGAACTACGTGACGCTTCTTATTTGCCGGGTCGGTTACATAGAAGACTTGAACAACTTGGTTAGCCATCGAATGGTTCGTCTTTGTATCCGACACGTTCGAGGTCCACGGTAGTGACGCCGCATTTGTCGACCTTCACCGTGGGAGATGGACCCAACGGCACCAAATAGGGGATCTTGAAAAGCACGTAGTCGATCTCCCATATCTCCTCTATTTGCCCATAGTACGAGCTCCTCAGCCCATCGGTACTGAATGCATCTATGCGACACCGCTGCTCGTGACTTTGTGTTCTTCCTATCTGAGTCGCTTTATAAAATGTGTACCCATTTATGTCGATCCTTGCCATGTGACAATTGTAAAATGTGGCCCTCTTGCCAACCATAGCGGCAGATCATCACTTGATGACCTCCGAGTGATTCGCACCTTTAACCATTCGTTGAACCGAGCGGTTGTGCTCTCTGGTGATCCAAACCTCCGACCGGTCGGATTACATTGGCGTACCATGTCTTTGTGCTCGTCGATGTGCGGGGACACTTGGGTCATGTGTTGCAAGACCGTGAAATGGGCTTGAGCGTGCGTATCGGATCGGGAGTGATTGATTTCCTTCCGATGGTCCCGATACCATCCGTCTCCCCTCATGACGAGATAGAGGCACACCAATCGGATCCACGAGCTATGTAGTCGACGCAGAACTCAATGACCTCTTCCGTTGCATAACCTTCGATGATCTTGCCCTCCGGTGAGATCGATTCCGTGCGTAGGACTTGAGAATTCCCATGTACCTCTCGAACGGGTACATATGACGAGAAACACAGGTCGCATATCTTTATCTCTTTCACAAGGTGAACAATGAGATGGACCATGATATCGAAAAATGACGGAGGGAAATACATCTCAAGATGACACAGAGTCGTCACTACCTCGGCCTGCAGAGCATCTAGTCCTTGGGGATCGATGACCTTCTGAGCAATTGAGTTGAAGAAATAACACAGCCCTCAAGATTGCCACTCGGACCTTGTTCGGCAAGATACTCCTAATTGCAACAGGAAGCATTTGTGTCATCAGCACACGACAATCATGCGACTTCATACCAATTAATTTCAAATCTTGCATAGAAACAAGTTTCTTAATGTTAGCGGAGTAACCAGACGGGACTTTCACACCGTGCAAGCTCTGGCACAGTTCATTTCTCTCGGCCTTGGACAGAGTGTAGCAAGCTGGGGGAAGGTACGTTCGTCCTGTATCGGTCTCTTTCGGTGCTAACTCGGTCCTTATGTTCATATCGACCAAGTCACGCCGTGCGTTAACACCATCCTTTGTTTTGCCACTAATGTTCAGCAAGAGACCAATCAAGCTATCACATACATTCTTCTCTACGTGCATAACGTCGATGCAGTGGCGAACTTCTAAGTACTCCCAATAAGGTAAGTCCCAAAAAATTGACCGCTTCTTCCAGATGTTCTTCTTACGGGTTCTTAATTTACGTCCCTTCCCAAGCATAACATCGATATCCTTAACCATATCATAGACCTCTTTCCCACTAAAAGCCCTTGAAGCTGAACCGCCTTCCTTATTTCCGTCGAATTGTTTCTTCATCTTGCGGTATGGGTGACTCCTCGGAAGGAACCTACGGTGACGCATATATACGCTTTCTTGCGAGTTGTTCACCATACACTCTCGTAGCATCTAAGCGGTCGACGGGCTTTGGCTCCTTTTGTATCAAGAAGCCGATAGGTTACCAAGGCGGGAAAATCATTGATGGTGCGAACAACATGGCGTGTAAAGTGAAGTTCTCTCGTTTGTACGCATCCCATACCATACCCTTCGTTCCACGGTGTCACAAGATCTTCCAAAGAATGGTGCTAGGTACACATCAATATCATTCCCGAGTTGCTTCGGCCCTTGGATAAGTAGTGTCATCAAAATGTATTTTCGCTTCATACACGTACCAAGGAGGAAGGTTGTACATACATAGATTCACGGACCAAGTGCTATGTCGGTGCTCATGTTACCGAAAGGATTCATTCCGTCCGTACTCAACCCTAACCTTATGTTCCTCGGTTCCGACCGAACTCTTGAAGCGATCGAAGTTTCTCCATTGGGCGTAATCGGCAGGTGTCCGAGCTTCCCATCTTTCTTACGCTCCTCAAAGTGCCAACGCATCAATCTTGCCTCCTTCGGTTCGCAAATAAACGCTTCAAGCGTGGGATCACAGCGATACCACAACATCTTAGCAGAGGTCCTTGCTTCGCCTTAGCGATATTCTTCCGCTTGTATCGAGATGCTCTGCACAGGACATGCATGCATGTCTCGCATACTCTTTACTGTAGAGGATACAATCGTTCGGACATGCATGTATTCTTTCTACTTCCATTCCCAATGGACAAAGAACCTTCTTAGCTTGGTAGGTCGTCTTTGGGCAACACGTTTCCCTCGGAAGGATGTCGACTAAGAGACCTAACAACGCCAGTAAAACTCTTGTCGGACCAACCATTGCTTGCCTTCAATTTCAGTAGTTCAAGCACGGTTGACAACCTTGTGTATTCCGGCTTGCAGCCAGGGAACAAAGGTTTCCCGAGTCCTCCATTAAGCCCTCGAATTTACAAAACTCTCTCTCACCGTAGTTCCCTTCTGCATCGCGTAGCATCTGATCCAGATTGTCATCATGCGATCTATCATCATCAAAAGCACATTCCATACCCTGCATATTGTTGACTTCCTCGGCGATGTCGTCATTCGACTTCGGTATAATCGCTCTTCACCGTATCGCTCCAACATGTATATCCTTTTTGAAACCTCTTCAGTATTAAGTGAGCTTCGATCTGCATAGGGTTGTTAAACATTTTCATATTACATAATCAATGCATGGACAAGTACATATATTTTATCCCTTCTTCAACATATCACGCTTCGTGGCTCTTCTAAAAGCAAACACGCCATTAATATACTCTTCACTCACACGGTTCTCAATGTACATCCAGTTTCGGTCCATCTACACATTAGTGAGTACTCTATATTAATAAACCGCAAGTACCCTTTATAATGACCAAACACATTAGTGAGTACTCTATAGCAAATATAAAGGGTTACAGATCGATCGTTACCCTTCTCTCCAAAGTGGCGCAATGTGGGAGGAGGCAGCAGATCAGGTGCCGCAATGGGCCGGGGGAGGAGGAGGCAGGGGTAACAGCTCAAAATGGGAGAGGAGGAGGTAGGGGTAACAACTCAAAATGGGGGAGGACGCAGCAGCAGGAGGGTGGCGGCGGTTCAAATGGAATTAATAGAAATGGGGACTGTCGGCAGCGGACGCAGCAGCAGGAGGGTGGCGGCGGTTCAAATGGATTTAATAGAAATGGGGACTGTCGGCAGCGCCTACTTATAATGCTAATATATCACAAGAACCGTCTGTGATATGGGGCTATCACAGACAGTTCTTTAAAAGAACCGTCTGTGATAGACTTGTATCACAGACACGAACCGTCTGTGATAACGAACCGTCTGTGATACAAATATTATCACAGACGGTTTGTTAAACGAATCGTCTGTGAAGTATCACAGACGGTTCGTGTAAAGAACCATCTGTGATACTTATATATCACAGACGGTTAACGAAGAACCGTCTGTGATAATTTTATCACAGACGGTTTCAAAAGAACCGTCTGTGATGGGGTGTCTAGTATAGCATGTTTTGTAGTAGTGGCAGTATGTCTTTAGGCCTACTTGCAAAGTTTGAGCAGAAAAGATAGAAGGGAAAACGCAGACAGTAATTGTACGCGAGGAGGAAAGCAAAACACTTGCCTCTAACGACTTGCGGAGTTCGTGTTTAGTTGGAACTTGCAAGCCTAGCTTTTTCTCCAAAATAGACGCGGCGTATTCCAACGTGAACCGTGAAACAAAGACAGCAAAGCATGGCATCTCCTCCTCGCACCGTTTTTAGAGATATAATCGGACCAAATTCCACGGATCCGAAAGTAACTACCCATGACAATCCTTGAGGGCATATGTTTGGAATGCAAAAAATTTCACGGGAAATAGTTTAATTCCGTTAGGAATATTGGAAAAATTCTGGATACCAAATGAACACGAAACGGAACCTAACACATACATGATTTGATTATTGTGGCCATCACTAAGTTGGTAAATAAAACGTGTCCTGTGATATTATGTGCTAATATCATGAGTGAGTAGTGTCATGACATTGCGTATGAGACAACCCTGATGTTGAGAATGTTACGGTATCATTCACCCGTGTGACATGCAAATCCACGGTAATGTTGCACATTCATGTGAGGATGCGAATATATGATAATGCTACTATTAATAAGTATATGTACTTTTCTCCCAAAGGTTGCAGAACCAACGGTTGTAGTTTCGTCAGACCATGATGAAAACGCAACAGTTAAAATCTTCCAGAGAGGCACCGCACCATAGCACAACACAATGATCAACAAGCTGAAAAATCTAGAGACAACCTACACACTGTACGTCTGTGCCGACTATCGTAGTAGCATCTTACCATCATCCAGTGGCTATGCGTGCACAAAAAGGCGTCGTGGTTGCCTGCCCAATTCCTCTCTTCCCGCCAAAAGAACAATCACCCGTCCATCGTCGCGCATGCAGAAACCCACGCGCCCATCCACAGATTCCAAGCGGCCGTGATCGCCGAGCAGATCTGATCTGATCTTATCTTATCCTCCGCGGCACCGTACGACGCAGAAACTCTCTCGATCATCACATCATAAACATCGCGATCTCCCGCGCGGTACGGCTCAGAAGGGGGAAATGATGAGCGTTTTTTTAGTTTTCTTTTTTCCCCAGCGGCTCTGTGCGTACGACGAGCAGGGCAGCTGGGACCGTCGTTGCGTCGACAGGAGGCCCTGCCTCCTCGCCACGAACAGCTCTAGATCTGTCTTTTCCTATTATTGATCGCAGCAGCAGCAGCTCGCGCAGAGATCTGGTCCTTCCGCTCGTCGTTGGCGCTGCACCGGCCTTCGCGCTTGCCTGTGTAGTTTTACCGGGAGATAATAGTCAAAATGTTACACTTTTTTTTTTGTTGTCATCTGAAAAATGTGATTAAACTCGATGTAACAGTCTATTTGTCACAGTTCATATTCACACTTCTTTAAATTACCCTTTTTTGAATATTTAATTCATATCTCTGATTTAATAGCCTTGACCCACATACAAAAAGTCGGTTCTGCCCCTTCGATCGGTCCCGGGCCTAGCTGGGTCTAGCCATCCCAGACCGGAACCCAGTGTGCCCTCACCTCCCACTGCGTAGCTGCGGCCTAGCCTCCTTCTCCTCCTCACGCGAGCGATGCGAACAATGGAGCTTGATCTCCCCGCTTGGCCACCGCGCCTCGTCGAGCCACACCGCCGCTCCGGTGAAGCCCCGACCCGCGCCATCATGCTCACGCGCATCGTCTCGGCACCCTCATCCTCGCACTCACCTCCCTCTCCCTTCTTCGCTTCGAGGATGTCGTTTTCCTCCCCGCAACGTCACGCCATGCCCGCGTGCAGCCGCCACGCTCGCCCCACCGTCACCATCGATCGGATGAGCCCCCTTCAACCCCGTTCGCATCAAAATGTGTTCTGGCCCTTAAGGGTGTTTTCCCCTCGGTCAATTTCGTTCCTCCTCAGGAGCACCGCACATGACCAACTTCCTCCGCTCTGACCATAATCCGTCACCATTATCATCGTCCTTACTCCGGTGAGCTCCTGTCCAATTCCTTCGCACCAAAGCACCCCCTAGCTTTCCTCGTCCATCCCCATCTCCTAATTTGAGCCGCCATCCACCCCAGGTCGCCACCCCCCGACAAACCGCTTGTGCCGCTCACGACTCTCCCCACCAGCCTACCACGGTTCCTCCTCACCATTGCCAACCGCTACGGTGAGTTCCTCTCACCTCCCTCGCGCCTATGCTCACTCCATTTTCTTCCTTCTTCCCCTCCTGCACCGTCGCCCCATTTCCACCTGCCGTCTGCCGTCGTGGGCCGCATCTCGGTCGCCTCTCTGTCGCCCATCCCACGAAACCCCCCTGGAACCAGCTTCCCTCTTCGGTTCCATTTTCGCCCGCGCCGGCCGCTGCCGTTGCCCTACCGCCGACGTCGAGCCCCGCCCTAGCCACCATCTCCCCTCCTCTGTTTCAGTCGAATAGAGGAGCACCCCTCTGTTTCAGCGGAATAGCCAGGTCCGGAACCGCGGAACCCACCGGAGGGCAAAAACTACCTTTCGCGTGTGGGCAGGGCCATTTATCCTGAAATATGAATTAAATATTTGAAAATGGCAAATTAACGAAGAGTGAATATATGTTGTGGCAAATATACTACTGCATCGAACTTAATAGCATTTTACAGAAGGCAGCAGAAAGGTGTAGCATTTTGGCAATTATCCCTTTTATCTTTGGGGCAAAGGCTTCCTTTTCATCTGCTACTGTTGGCCGTAGTGACATGCAGGAGCTCCGACAACCATTGGGATGGAAATTTGTACTGATGCTTCAGGATTCAAATCTATCTAGGTGATGTACATGCGGGATCAATGGTAGCGCGAGTAGAGTGCCAATTGAGCTAAACCGTTCGGCTAAGAACAAACGTTCGGGAGAGGAACAATCGCATCACACTATTCCGTTTGGGACGCGGGTATTTTCTTAGGTTGTTGCGAGAATTTAGCTGTTTTTTGTGAAATTCTTGCGCTCCAAATGGGTCTTTATTATGGATATGAGAAAAATCATTATACGTCACTACAAATGTTCTGTGTATATGATATGCCACTGCAAAGTGATATCTTCTTTCTATGCTACTACAAAGTCAAAAATATTTCCCTTTTTTGTCATTTCCGTCAACTCCGTTAGATTTCTTCGGTCAACTTTTTCTAAAATGTCCATATTACCCTTATCTTCCTCCTCCACTCTTCTTTCTCTCTCGACCTCGATGTAGCCGACCAGACCACCTTCCATTCCCTTCAACTCGACTCCATCCTCCTCCCGCAAGCCGCGCCCCGACCGCCCCTTTGAACCCACCTGCCACGGTGGCAGCGGCCGGCCGTCCCTGGCACCTGTCGTTGTTCCTCTCACCTCCCCTCTCAACCCCGCCCGTGTTGCCACTCCTTCCGGCCATCTCAGGAGCAGGCAAGCGAACTCTGGTGGCAGAGAGGAAAGAGGGTGCGAGCACCGCATGTTCCCGACAATGGTGATTCCGTTTTTTAGGACGACGGTGGTAGAGGTGGCGCCGGGGTGGTTGGCGACGGTGACGGCTGTGTCTGAGAGGAGGAGAACGGCGACGGCGCTCTGTGGCAGCGGGACGGCTTGGGAGAGGACTGAATGAGATTCGGGGGGGAGGAGGCAGCCAAGGCTACTTCACGGTTTGATTGGTCAACGAGGTATAATTTGATATTTAAAGTGATATAGAAAAGATATGTTTATATCACTTTGCAATGGCAAATTAGATATCCGAAATATTTACGGTGGCACCGCAAATAATTTTTTTTTGCTTATAGATTTATTGTAGTTGCTTCTCGGCTGCAGCCGGATCCTCTTCCTGCCACACCGAGACGGATAAGGAAACCGTAACTCCGCTGCAACGCGCGAGGCTGACTGGCAGTGAGCTAACCTGCAGGTAAGTAGAAAAGTCGCTGCAAGATCCCAGTCTCCAGCCATGGGGAGGAGGGACGAAGCGTCGTCGCATAAAAGCTCCATCCGGCGAACACGCGAAACTGGCCAATTTTCCGAGGACACTGGGCACAGCGGACTACGCCGCTTGTGATGCAAACCAGAGGTTGTATGCAGAAGAAGCTGGACGCCGTACGCGCGCCCTCCCAAACACCTCCCTTGCAATTGAATTTCCATTGGCCCGACCTGATGTGCTACATTACTCGTGGACCTGCCAATGCCCAGCGCTGTGGTCTTCATCAGCCTGCAAATTCGCTTCTGGTCTAGATAAGCTGTCTAGCCCGATCGATGCAGTATTCACGTTGCAGGAACAGGGAAAAGGCTCGAATGTAAACAGCACACGGCACTGAACTCATCTGGTGTGAAGAGTACTAGCACAGTGTGCCAGCATATGCCTCTGCAAACTGCAGCCCTGCAAGTCTTGCCGTTCCTTCCCTTGCAGAGATGTGTTTGTTACTGAGATGTTTCTACCCTTTCTCACCTCTTGATCGACATTTTATCTGAAGGTGTCATGGACGGATCGAGAACCGTACTGGGGGGCATGCGGTGCGCGACGACAGCCACGACGAAGAAGAGGCGCAGGCGGCGTGCATCCAGCTTGCTGCAGCCGGCAGGCAGGGCCGTCAGGACGATGAGTTAAGATGTGTTGGATTGGTAGGGCGACAAGGGGCACGCGGATGGTAGGAACCAGACACGGGAGCGTCCAATGAGGTCCAGGAACTGCCTGTGGTGCGGACGCTTCTCGTCCTCGAGCCTCATGTCAAGCCACTTTGTAAGTGTTGGTTTTTTATTGCTCAATCACGGATAATCTAGCATACGCTATTTCCGATCGGACGGTCACGGAGCCCTTTGACCCGGGTTGCAGCACGTTCAGCATTGTAGTCCAATGCAGAGGATCCTTGTTGATAATGCAGAGGATCTCTTTTTAGTGCATTATCGCACCTGACAAGTCAATTTCTTACTGTGGCACTGCTGGTGGATCCCTGCAGCACATCATGCATGAACAGCAAGAACAGAGGCACACCATGCACTGCTGATAGACAATAACTACAGAGCTCTCCTGCCACGCCTTTATAACAAAAAAAAAATATAAAAAAAAACTACAGAGCTCCACAAGGGATTATGTCAACAATGTTCATGAACATTTGTACTTGGCACCAATGTTACGAACACATGAATGCATCTCAGTGGTAAATCGACTCAAGATTTTTTTAAAAAGGGGGTCAAGTGACACTATGCACGATCAAGATTCAATAGTAAACTTGATCTCACTATGACTGAATAAAAATATGCTTGACCATGGAGGCCCACAACGATGTTAGGGTAGGTGGACTTATTTAGAGATGAACTTCAAGTGCAAGTGTGCAAATGCCTAGACTGAAAAGTCCAATTACACTACAGTATTCTGTGACAAGAGGTTACTTTTAGGGGTGTTGCAGGCTGATCTAGGGTTCATCAGTACTACTAGTATTCTTAGTTCTCACCAACCTTAATCAAGAAAATATATTCCAAATCAAGTGGGGAAGGAGAATGCAGTTGTAAAGGAACAACATCCCTTTATGCTCTCAATTTGATCCAAGAAACTACTGAACTAGTAGCTGACTAGCTGGAACCTTGAAATAAAACATTTTATTCAATCCTTGATTCTTTGAAGCTAGTCTATCTTCCAGGGTGCCAAATTTTAAATTTCGAGCAGCCAAAGCATAGTAGCAATTATAGATGAGAACATACTAGACATCAAAAAACAAGGGAAACAAGATGGAACAACAAATAATGTCAACAATTTGATAACTCGCGAAAACATAATATCAGCTGCTCTGTTTCTCTGCAGATCCGTTTTCGGATTCTTTTCATTCATCACCTTCAATGCCCAAAGCAACCCTCGCCCAAAGTACATTGGAATATGAATAAGGCACACAAATTCAAAATAGGACAAGAGAGCTCTCATCTCTACAACATGCAAATTCATTGTTATTTCTCTACCTACACTAGCATCCCTGGACCCCAACGGCTTTGCATGCCCCTTACAATTGTCAATTGCATGTATAGGCTCACGGCACATTGCATGTTATTTGTTCTTTATGGGCCACGTACTGTGTATGTTTTGTTTCATCCTTTCAGGAACTACTTGACCACACCATAATTGTTGAGTGACCAAACTAAATTGAGATGTTTGAAACAATAAAAAAAACTCCAAAATGGTGAGCGCCACACCTGAAGCACGCCCCACCATGAGATCAGTCATCTGCTAATTCTCCTCCTTTTGCTTGCTGAAGAGCTTTGGTAGCATGTTGCAGGAGATCCAACAGTAGTATCATGACTTTGTTGGCTCATACATGCAGCCGCATCCAACACACCTATGGGGCTTTGCGGCACAGAGGAAATTGATGATCCAGCAGACTTTAGGACAATGTTTCCGATTGTAATCTTGTCTTGAATCATTTCATGGCATCTTAACACTCTCTCCTACAACACGTAAAGGGCATTCCAGCTAATTTAGAAACAATTCAAGCGCATATTGATGCTAACTAAGACATAGATAAACAACTTTGCATTTAGAATTTACCATCTAATGTTAGGTGATTGGTCAAATGGTTTAATTAGTCAGAACATAGAGCTGTGACATACCTTGTTTATGTACTTGCAGCTAGTTGTAACCCTCTCAAGTACTGAACTTCTGCACTCCCCAAATGCAGCGAGTGCAACACTTGCAGCAATCTCTGAAGGTCTGAAAACCAAGAATTCAGCTCCTGCGATCCAAATTATCAAACTTTAGGAAATGATCGCCGCCAAATTCTATATACCAATTGATGAAGGCCAGAAATCAGATCTGACCTAACACTCATACCTTTAGCTGTGCTCAAGATAAGGTCAGAAGAGCGGGAGAGTGCGAGCATGGAGGGTGCATCACGATCATTGAATTTGTGAAGGAAGTAGTCAATAAATGAGCAAGCAGTCACAGCTTGCATCCTCCACTTTAAGGTGCTTAGCACCAGAAGCTCCATCCTTTTTATGGTCCTTGCCTCAAACACAAACTTTGCCTCAGCCACCTGCCAAGAAAAAATCATCAGGTACTTGAAGCAAATGAAAAACTTTCAGCGTATGTATACACTCACTCACCTGCAGGTCCAAGGGGAGTGGAACAAAAGTCTCCTCCATTTTTGCAGCCAAAGACAAGCAAGCCACTGCCAAGAGCTGTGTCATCCAAGCTTTGCCTTCCTGCCACGAGAAACCAATTGCTCCATGATTTCCAACTCCCTCTCAACAACATTATGGAACTTGAGCAGGATTGCTCGCAGTGGTACTGAAATGCTAGACTTACAGGAAGTTCATACACGGAGAGGAATCTATCGAGGTAGTTCGCAGACAAGACTGCAGTCAACGGTTCAAAATTGAAATGCTCAATGACCTATCCAGCAGAAATTGCAGATTTAATCAGCAACCAAGGCAGTATACATCAAGGACGGATATCAACGACCAGCAATCAAATCAGAAAATCGCCAAAGAATCAATAAAGGAGACACCTTTACGCGAATCCCGCACGTCACATCTCAGTATCTCACTAATGACACAGTCGAAACGATTCCATCAGGCAAGAAAACCTCACCTTCCAAATCCAATCTATGGCGTCCCTCCTGACGGCGGCCAAATCCAGGCCCCCAGGCCGCCGCAGCAGCCTCTGGGGGTACCGCTCCATGGGCATTTGCTCCTCCTCCCTCTCCACGAGCGCCGCAATGCAGTCATCGGACTGCACGGAGAAGTCTATCAAGAACCCCTCCTCCTCGACGGCGGCGGCGGCGTGGCGCGGCGGTGCCACCCAAGAACACTCCTCCTCCCCCTCCTCGTCATCAAGGCCAAAAATGGCGGCGTTGTCCTCCGCGCACAGCAGCACGGAGGCCGCGCAGTCATAGCTCGGCACCATGCTTGCCTCCCCCTACTACTTCCCAAGAATGCTATAGTAAAAATGTAGGATTAATGAGCAATCAATAGACCAATGCAAATGATTTCTTCCCATCCGTATCCACTATTTTCACCCTTTTTCTGAGATTTTATTGTCGTTGTCTTTGGATTGCTCCTCCTCCTCCCCATCCCTTTCCTCTCTTCCTCCCCTCCTCTCCCTGTTATTGATCTATAAAAGATCAATTTTTTTCCTTTTCTTTTTGTTGTGTTCTTCTCAAGCGGAGAGGAGAAGTTGGAGAGGAGAGGGGGAGGAGGCGGCCACTGTAGAAATAGGAGACGAGAGGAGAGCAAGGGTTTTGTAGTTGTATCGCTCAGTGCTATTTCGGAGATGAGGGAGAAGGGTGCTATTTCGGAGGACGATGAGGGGGTGTACGTAAAACCGCTTGCGACTTCCTGGGGGAGTTGTTTCGTTTTGGCATCTTCCTAGGAGGGGCATAGTCGAGCCGGCCAAATGGGAAGTGTGGCTCCTGCACGGATCCGTTCCGGGACGGTTTATTCTGGTACGCGAACTAAATAGATCCTTCCGCGCTAGTTAGATAGTTCAGTCACGATTTAGTAGTATTTTGGGTTGCGCCGTGCCCGTTTAGTTCGATGGGCTAATTTTAGCCTATTTAGCTCGTTAGATTTGATAATTCAAAAAAATAAAAAAATGTATAGAATTGAGCTATACACAAGAAAATTATAAAAATAAGATAAATATATTTAAAATGTAATAAAGAATTTTATTAATATTCAAATGATTGCCTCATTAAAATCTTTGTCATTTATCCCATAAGACATGTCTTTGTCATTTATCCCATAAGACATGAAAGATCGAAAAAATGTCAAACAAATTCTAGAAAATATATAAAAAAATTTAAAACCAAAATATATTTATATATACATATAAAATGAACTATATAAAAATTAAAAGCTACAAAATAAAACAATATAAGTATTGAAAATTGAAAAATAAAACCATATAAATATCAAGAAATTAAAATACAAGAAATTAATATATATATATAATCGGGTTGTGCCCGGGGCGTGCCGACCGTCGTGCTGGGGTGGCAACCCGGGCATGACCCGGTCATAATGTCGTCTTTGGCTCGGCACAAGAACGATCTGTTGGGCTATGCAGGGCGAGCTAACGATGTCGCACCTCAAGCCGCGACGACCAAAGACGGCCCATCGACCACTCTAGGGCCTAGAGCCTTAAAGTGCGAATCATTTGCGTGCACGATATTAGGTCATTTTTACGTCTAGTGTGTGACTGGGTCTTTAAATTCTAGTTAGGTGTAGGGGTGCCTGGTGGATTTTTTTAAATAATATTAATTTAAAATATAATAGAAAAAATAGTTGAAAAAAATATGCCGTCATTCCAATTGACGACAGAGACCTATCTGCGACGATAGGAGCTCAACGATGATGAGAGGTCCATGTCGCCAATTCAACCGGCGACAGGGAATTCTGCACTCCTTTTCTTGATTATTTTTGGGTACATATTTTATCGACAAATCACACTGATATTACATAACATTCAACACAACATCATAATATATTTTATCGACAAATCACAATGGCATTACATAACATTCAGCGCAACGTTGTCACATATTTTATCGACAAATCACAATGATATTACATAACATTTAGTGCAACATTGTTACATATTTTGTGGATAAATCACACTGGCATTAAAACCATTCACCACAACGTCATCACCTAATTTTTCAACAAATCAAAGCGATATTACAAAGCATCGGACACCACATATTTCAACAGGACGAACCTTTCCTGTGGCCGCGACCTCAACGTCCGCCATGTGGACCACCTCGAGTTGGGCGGTCGAATGAGATCCTTGCGGCGACATCGGATTGCCGATGTCTCGTTTATCATGTGAATTCCTCGTATAGCATTTCTTGAAGGTGTGCCCAGACTCCCTGCAAATAGAGCACTTCTTCGTATGATGCCCGACTTCTGCTTCGTCCATGTCATTCTTGATGTGTCGTACCTATCGCCAGCCAATCTTTCCCTTTAACCTATCAATATCCGCAGCCCAGATAAGTTACTCCCATGTTGGATGGCCAGTGAAATGGTCAACCACGTCGTAACCATACATCTTTGCACTACAGGTTTGCATCACCCCCTCCTTGTTAAAATAGTCAGCGATGTTGTGGATATCATGGGGATATGCTCCAGATCTTAAGATGATGTGACAATTGGCAATGGCGTTTACGGTTTATCGTTTCACGTGTTTTCGGCAAAGTTCAGTGCTGTCAGGCCATAACCGGTCTGACCGGCCAGGTGCGGCGGTCAGACCAGTCCATGCGGTGGTCTGACCGGCCCTGGTGGTAGTCAGACCGGCAATTTCATAATGTGTTTAATTCAGCTGGGCCAAAAATAGAGGGTGTAGGCAAGAGAGGGGATTCTATTGCACTTGGTCCCATAATTTTTGCAGTCTCCAGTCAAAAGTTCTATTGGTTTGAAATTTCCGGCCGCGTTTGGTTTTGAGGTTGAAAATCGGCTAAGTCATCTTGGCGGTCGGCCGCCAATAGGTGGCGATCGAGGCCAGGCTAGGGCGATCGAGCCGCCCTAGGGCGATCGACGATTTCACTTGATTCGTCGCCGGTCGTGACGGCGATTCTCAGTTGTTTGGTCAAAGTCATGAGTTTCAGGGCATATTTGTTGTGTGATGCATGTTTTGACTAACATAGGTCAAGTTGTGAAGAACTTGTTCTCAAATTCTGTTTACTTGTCTATTGTTGTGTAGGTTGCTTGGTGGTCAACGACGGTCAACGGTGAGGATGATCGGGACTAGGTTTGGAGAGATGAGGTCCAGAACGATCGACGATGCCGGGTGAGGTCAATGTACTCAAGCGTGGTGCAAGATGGACAATGGTGACCTATTAGTTAATCAGAGGCGCAAGATGGCGCAAGGTGTAGCTAGTTAGGTCAAGGGGTGTTAAAGACAGTGCATTAAAATACGTGCGTAAGTGTCCCGTTTGTTTTGGGCCTTAACGGGAGCCCAATAGAGTCAAACTTCTAGAAAGTCTAAGCCTCCACTATAAATAGGAGAGAGAGGTGGCTGCACTTTGGCTTCGTCTTTTTTGCAATTCTTGTAAACCCTAATTTTCTTAGGGAGGGCTTTTGTGGAATTTAGGGTTCTTGATAATTTGATGTGATTTTTGTGCTCTTGGATTGAGCATTGTCCTCCATTGATGGAGAGGCTGTAAGTCCATATCATATCAATCAATCAAAGGAAAGTTTGATCAATATTTTGTCTCATTGAGTTCTTTCTCTCTATTTGATGATTTGGGTCTTTCATTGATCCGTGAGTTTTTACTTGGTTTATTCACGTGATCTAGCTTGTTGTGACGTGTGAGAATCTATCTACGATCATCTTGATAATCAATCACCCACGAGCAAGAGTTTTGACCTATTTTTTGTTTTAACCCGGTTTTGCATCTCTCTTCAATCAAATCGAAAAGGATCACTATTCTTCCAAGAATTATCATAATCTTCGACTGGAATAGGTTCCTGATATCATAGAGAAGGTGTGCTCAAAGTTTCATCAAGTTTGGATTAGTAGATCAAAAGTTTCATCTAATTTCATCTTCGACATCGGGTGATCATTACGTTCTTGGTAGTGGTCGATCCGCCCACCGGCCGATCGGAGAAATCGGTCCGACCGTCCAAGGCCAGCGGTCCGACCGGCAGCGCACTGATGTGCTTTAGTTTTTGTTGATTTTGTCGTATTGCTTAGGGGTTTAAATTGAGTTCAATATTAGTCTTCCGCTGTACTGATATACTGATCTTCATAGCTTCCACAGCTACTGGAGTAAAATATTATTGAATCAATTATTTGTGAAAAAATTAGTATGCTCCTATTCACCCCCTCTAGTCAGCTTTTCGGTCCAACAGATGTACTGGCCAAGATGTCCGCCACCGTCGAACATGCGGCCATGACATGGGAGCAAGGCCTATGCAGAAGAAAAGGCTTGTTGCAAGTGCATACGCAACTAACGCAGCATAGCATGCACTCATGGGGTAATCCTCTTGTGGTTCATCCAGTGGCGTCCTTTATCCCTGCACAGTATCTCGAAGCGAAACTCTCTTGTGCCCATCTTGAATGTCCGATGCATCTCACCCTTCTTACTCCTCTCCTCCATGTATTTGGTGATCATGACGGAGTAGAGTACTCTGTCATTTGTCATGGCGAGCGACGCGTTGTTGCTTCTGTCAACAAAGTAATTAATGGTACCGTAGAGAATTGCCTCCACAATGCCAACCAAAGGGAGGCACCTTGCGCCGCGCATGATCCAATTGTCTTCCTCGGCTAGATTGGTTTTCATGATACCATATCGGGCATCACCCCTGTCATGTAGCAGCCACCAATTCTCCTTAGGCTCGTGCTTAATCCAGTCCTAGAAGTATTTCACCTACGCCCCTGTCTTCCTCGCCACACTACGACCATCTATGGATAGCTATGACAATGCTTCGGGGGCCTGGTCAATGCTTGGGGCGGCCTTTTTTGCTGCATCCCTTCTGTGCGTCTGGGTCCACTCATCTAGAATTTTTCAGAGTGCTTCAAACTTTTGTTGCTAGTTCTAGTTGCACAACCACTTGAACAGGTTCATCAAATTTTCTTCTTGGCCGCTTGTAGAAGTTTACACCCAAGTGCCTTATGCACCACCTGCTCTGCAAATCCGTCCATAGAAGTGGTTCATTCTCTCCTTATTATAGCTAAGTTATTGCACTCAGTAGGCCCGCATGTCGATCATGTATAACGCATACGTTAAGATGGCCATGTACAACAAAAATCCTCAAATTCCTCAGAAACCACAACCAGTTGTTAGTGTTCTCGCTTTTAACAGCGAATGCTCTGAAGAGCTTGATTGTTCCTGTTTGTCGCTATTGCAGTCGGTATCTAGCCCTTGTACTTTTTAGTCAGGGATGTGCCATCCACTCACAAAGATTGAACGATAGTTCCGGAATGCATTGATGTATGGAACAAAGACGAAGAATGATCGCTTCAATACCCTCTTATTGGTCCACTTCGGATGCGTGGAATCTTGAATGTCGACATGAGTTTCGGGATTCCTTTTTTGTATGACTCGAAGTAGCCCGGGGAGGTTGTGGTAGGACTCCTTGAACGCACCGAATCTTGATTCCAATGCCTTCTGTTTTGCCCTCCACATCTTGGTATGGCTGACTGTGTACTGGAACTCTCTCCTCAATAGTCTGAATGATGGATTGTGGCTCAAAATATAGATTTTCCACGATCTCACTGTTCATGATGTTCGCGATGAAGCTCGATGACAGGTTTCTGTGAGACTGCACTGACTCAACGATGACACGTGTGTGAGAGACCACTATAGAGCATTTCCAGTAGGTGCCCCACTTGGCTGAAATGTGTGCTCTCGCCAAGGGCATCCCACAATGTCGCACTTCACGTCGTAGCATCTTATGTTAGACTTGATGACTGTAAATGTATGCCGCACCGACAAGACCCAGAATTTGACAGCCTCCTGCACGGCTTCCTTGCATTTGTACATAGCTCATTGCCTGACCTAGCTCTGGTCGTACTCCCATGGCACACGTGAGCCTTTGTTAAAGACGAGGTTGTCAAATTAGTATGTGTTCCACTCGGATGGAACCACCTGCTGACAATGTCATGTAGTCCTGGTTTTCGAGATCCATCCTTTGCACTAGGGCTTCAATTTCCTTACTCTCGTCAATAAGCCTACTAGCTTGTCTGACTAAAGGAGCTCCTTTCATAGGGTCTTCATCGATAGGATCAGCTACTCCCGGACCTTCGGCCATTGTATGCGCCGCGCTGTGGTTGGAGTCCCCGACCTCTTCTTCAGCATCACCACCCCCTTCTTGTTCAGCCGTCGATGCAGGAGTAGGCTTGGCATATGCCTGAGCTAAAAGGACCAAATCCCACCGTTTCTCCCACGCCCTGCGTATGTACGATTGCCATGACTTTATTCCCTTAAGCTCCACTAACTCCCAATATGTACCCTATGGTGCTCGGTTGGCAAGGCAACTCAAACTCATATCATACATAGTATGATCCAAATCGAATATGTGGAATAACCACCGCATCACAGCGCCCCATGTACACTGCTCTGGTCTTGTTAGGGTCACGGTCGCCGATTGAAAATAACACAAATCAGTCCCCTCGGGGCCATCACCAATAGTCCCATGACCGTAGTAAATTTTAGAGTTGGTGGCGTCCGACATATATCGATGTACTGCACCGTAAACAAAATTTCTATAATTAACCACGTATCTAAACCTAAAATGTCCACCGAAAAGGATTATGTACAATATAGTACACTACGTAACCGCACATCTAAAACTATGTAATCCATTCAGTTAAAAAATTACTTGAAAGGTGGATGGTCGGATGTGGTAACCGCTAGCTCCTCTCCTACCATCAACTCCCTCCTCTCCTACCTTCAACTCCCCTCTGCTCCTCTCCCTTCCATCTCATCTTTCTTTTTTCTGAATAAAAGTGAGCTATGTCATAATTTTAACTGTTGAGCCCCACATCATGAGTGCATAGGTGCAGCAACAAAAGCCTAACACCATTTCAATTGGTGACAAGCACCTAATTTTGTAATTTTATTTAACTATTGAATTTTGTAATTATCTTTTAAATTAATATTATCTTTTAAAAAAAGCTCGTGCATGGTGTAGGTTAATAAACTTGGTGCTAAGTGACTCCAATTTATAATTTTGGTGGACTTTTTTATATTAAGATTTAGATAGTAGGATAGATTTTGGAATTCATTGTAGTGAATTTTGAAGGACCTATTCATATTAAGATTGAGATAATTAGGTAAGAATTGGAACTCATCACGTGAATGACTCTAACTACCACTCCGTTATCACGATGACCTCAACCAAATCCTTCCTACCGGAACTCACTTTTAATGTTATATAATTAAATGAGTTGTAAAATTTGAACAAATGTTATAAACTCAAAAAAAAATCTAAAAATTCAGATATCGAAGAGATTAGAATTTTATTGGTAACCTAAAACCTAAATAAGGTACCAATATGTTCTTCATGGCACTTACAAGAGCGTGAAATTCCTGACCTAGGTTCGATCCAACGGCAAAAACACTCTTAATAAGTAAAACATAATCCACAATTCAAAATAATGCATTTTATAGAGTGAATATTTCTATACCGGTGCTTGAAATGTTACGGGTACCGGGCACTTAAAATAGAATACCTATATTTTGTATCAGGTACAAGTAATTATTTTCATACTCTGCTACCATGGCACTTTCTTTTTTATAAAGCTTCTCATCAACTCTCTCTCTCTCTCTCTCTCTCTCTTTATAATTAATACTTTTTACTCCCGGGTGTAGTTACTCCCACCTTTGACATACCACCTAAAACAGCTTGACATACTCCTTTATCATTTTGGTATACTCATATACTAATTATAAGATATTCCAATACGAACTACACGAAAAATTTGTAAGAGAGTTCATAGTTGTTAGCATATTTTGTAAATACCTTTATATTCGCGCTAAAAAGAAGTATGTTCAAAAAAAATTATACATACCACCTCTGAAAAGGTGTGAATACCATCTAGATGGTCTTATATACTCGTATACTGCACATACGTACTCTTGATTACGCAAGATACTCTCTATATTGTGAGATACGGAATATGGAGTAGGAAAAAAGCTTCCTCTATATATATAGGAAAATGGTTTGGTACTTCTGGGAGTATGTACTCCTGCCTCTCATATACCACTTAAATCGTATGATAATACCTCTTTATCTATTTGAGTATACTCCAATGATGACTATAAGATACTCCAAAGTGAGTTCTATGATAATACCTCTTTATCTATTTGAGTATACTCATATATATATATATATATATATATATATATATATATATATATATATATAAACAGCAAAGCTTGCATGGACTGGATCCACAGATTGGAAGAACCGTAAGCCAGTGCATGCAAAAGGGGAAGAGATGAGAATACGTAGGAAAGTGCTTCGGTGGCGCCTCTCGTCCAATCGCCAAGTGGCAAACCACAACCCCCTTTTTTTTTGGCCCAGCGGCAGCACAGCAGATGCGGCCGAGAGGAGGAGAGGCAGTTCCGTCATTCCACGCGCGCCTCCTGCTCCTGCTGCACAGCGCACCGGGGCACGGCCTCCCGTACGCTCCTTTCTGGCAGTCAAAGCCGAGTAACTTCGCACCGAGATGGGTGAAAAGACGTCGTGAAAGGAACGTTCCTTTCGCCGAGGGAAGCTGCCGGGGGCAGTCTGGTCATTACGCATGCCGCGACCGGCCAATTACCAGTCTAGGTTGGTACTCCGTGGTAATCGTAATTGTAAAAATAGCGTATTTTGTCGTTTCTAGGTGGCACAGATCGCTCCTATGCTACCATATCACCTTTGTCCTGTCCATTTTAGAACGGATTTCCCTTGTCCGCACCGCCATAGAAAGGACAAGTCACATGGCGCGCATCCATCCTTCCGTAGCCCGGACAAAACGCATCCATCCCACCCTGCTTTAGACAAGGCCACGTGGCGCGGCTCCGTCCCACCATACCCCAAGATTCGGCGGTCCGTCCCGCCCTGCTTCGGTCAAGACCATAATTACGTGATCATAATTTATTTGTTGGTAAATAATGACTCTGAGCTAACAAGTGGCAGCTAATTAATCATAATTAATTCTATGAGAGCTACTTAGATGTATTGTCTGACTTGCTCGTAAGTAATTTGTTAATAGGTAATCAAATTATTGCTAAATAATTAGTACCTTTTTCTTTAGTCCTATTTAATTAGTGGTAGTTGCAGAAATAATCTCATGTAAATAGTTGTATATATTTAATTAATTAGTGCTAATTACATACCATATTTGTTTACGTAATTCTTTCTTAACACGTAGTGTTTTTCGACATTACATTTGTTTTGAACCGACTTGCCCTAGTTTGGTGCGCTACAGCAAGGATATGCATACACACAGAAAGGTCGACACTCCTAGTTCCACGTTTTCATGTCAATCCGCAACCGATCAACTGCGACAATACGCACACAACATACAAAATATGCATACAAAAATAGCACAACAAACCCGCATAATATTACACACGGGATACAATATGGCTTACTAGTTTGAGTCACTCTTTACTCGCCGCGTCTTCGTCTACGTGTGGGTCCTGGTTTTGCGTCGAGCATGTCCCGTGGAATACATTAGTCAGTTCGGAGAGCGCGTATCGGTCCTGAGGGATACAAAGACCATTGAATAGGCGGAGGTGCACTAGTAAGCTGACTCTAGCCCAGCCGAGTCTGTCCAACGTTGATGTCGTTCAGCTGAGTCATGTCGAACAGGTTACCACCTGCAATCATATCAGTAATGAAGGAATAGAGAAATCCATTCTCGGATCGTCCGTCCCCAAGATACGTTGTCTGCAAGTTTGGACGTGTGGAGGAGCTCTGGCCTCGATCTTGCGAAGTGGTAGCTACCCCAGAGAAGCTCTGCCCTTCGTACGGTACTCTGTACTGGCCAACGCACAACAGGGGTGGGTGCCCTAGGTTCCACGGTCCAAACCCTGGGGCCGTGTACTGCTCCCTGGAAGTAGCTAGGATGGGCATATGCTCATCGGTCGACGGATGGCCGTCACCCACACGCTCAATTGAAGGTTGCAAAATGGAATGATGTAAGGTCAAATAAAATCTGGGACGTAAACTAAACATCATGTACCTCTTGGATGTGCAGTGCAGATGACGGAGAGGGAGCACCAGTCTGAATACAGGGTGCAAATGACAGAAAAGATGCATTCCGATGAACGTGTGGCTGCAGGACGACATGATGTTGGCACAACTTAAGACGTAATAAAAATAATACATAAATTTGTACATAACCTACCTCCCCGCCGATCTGCAATGCGGACGGCCGACTGGGCGCGCTAGGACGCCCGCCGGTCTGACTGGGCCGTGAAGACCTAGTAGGTGAGCACGGTCCGCCCGCTCGGTGGGCAGTGTGTAGGACGTCGTCTCTTGGACGACCGTAGCTCATGTTCTTGATTACATTCTTCCACTTCGTGAAGATGTGCTTCAAAGTACTCAGAAACCCTGAATGATTGGGACACACCGATCATCGAGCTCCCAGAAATGCTTCTCAGACCGAAGCGCCAGGGGTGGAAGGCCATCCGCGTCCCCGATGATCCATAGCTGGCACCGGTTATGTTCGTTGTAGAAGGGTTGTGGTAACTCCGGTAGTTGCATGACTTAGAAGAGATCAAAGACACAAATTAGTAGCGAAAAAAATTAATAATGATGATGAAGAAATAAAAAATACGACTAAACACAGACAACAAAATAATCTGCACTAATTAACCACGACCAAATTAATTATGACTAATTAAGTACGACTAAATTAGTTGTGATCAAATCAATAGGAATATTTAAAAACATCTTAATTAATTTGGACCAATTAATTACCACAAATGAATTAGAAAAAGAGAATTATGACTTTTTAATGACTTAAATACCACCAATTAAATTCAAGTAATTAATTACCATAGATTAATTACAAATAAATAATTATCACTACATAAAGCCATCGAATTAATTATGACTACCTAACTATAATTAAATTAATTATGGCTAATTAAGTCCGACTAATTAACTATAACTGATTAATTGCAACTAATTAATTATAACTAACTAACTAATTAATTTGTAACTAATTCACCAAACTACGAATGAATATGTACGATTAATTTGACAATGACTAATTAATTACGACCTAATCTATTACAACTAATCAAATAACACAAATTTAATAACACCTAAATGATAATGACTCAATTAATTATGCCTAAATAACTATAAATAATTAATTATAACTAATTAACTACAACTAATTAACTAACTACACAATTAATAAAGATAATACATACGAGATAAAAATTACTTATTTGTACCACCGCTAATGACAGCTCTAAACAACACTTAATCCACTCTGAAAATGAAACCGGAACTACGAGAGAGCGAGCGAGGATGAGTGTGAGCGAAGAGTCTCGTTCACAACTTCGCATTTATGGTGAGGATGAGATAGCGAGCGGCAGGAGGGAATTGCGTGCGGGCATCATGCGTGCGCTTGAAGGACGAGAGAGATAGACAGAAAGTGATGAACGCAGTAATGGACGAGATAGGAGAGATAGACAGAAAGTGATTGACACGGTGCGGATGAGACGTTGCTTTCGGTGCGTACGGGCTACGGTGGGACGTAGCCGCATTGTACGAGCTACGGTGGGATGGAGCCGTGCCACATGACCTTGTCTGAAGCAGGATGGGACGGACGGACGCGAGCCACGTAGTTTGTCTGTCCCTTGGTGGTGCGGACGAGGGGAATCCGTTCTAGGATGGAGCAGACAAGGGTGACGTGGCAGAACGTGAGCTGTCTGTGCCACTCAGGAACAGTGAAGAACATCATTTTTGTAATTACAGCTGCGAGGATGTTGTTTTTGTTAATGCCATTTATACCAAAAACTCTAGTATGCTTTGCTCTCTGTGGAGAACCGTGCAGACAATGCTATATTTTTTCGTATCTGAATGGATGGCTGTTGCCTGTTTCTTAACCAAGCTTTACCATTGCAACTTTCCATTGTCTCCAAGCTGTTTGCAAGAAAGAAAAAGTTGATGGCTTCAGTTTGGATAGTGTTTAGGGCTCGATGAGCCTTGCGCCACTCAGTTTCAGATGTCATGCCATGCCCAGTCTGTAATCTGTGTCCTCTAAAGAACCACGAACAATTGAGGTGGCCTAGAATTTTGCGGATGATCTAATTTTAGTTAGGTGTTACATCACAAGTGCTGAGCTCTAATCTTATCGGATTAGACAGGTCGTATTTCTGTTGCATGCATATGTGCAGCATAGTAAAGGATTTGGCTGCAGTAGTTTGATGCCATGTGACTTTTTCTGTACAATTTGATTGAAAAAAGTCTCTGGAAAAAAACCATGCGTGAAAAAGTTGAGGGCAAAATGTTAATCTCCCACATGGTTTGTCATTTTCTCGCTTTTGATCTTCTTTGCTCAGAGGGCCAAATCCATTGATGTTTTTGTGTTTTGCCAAATCCATTGATGTTTCTGTGTTTTTTATCTCTGGACTTTACTAGTTATCCTCCCAAAAATAAACAAATGAAGCAAACAAACGAGTAGAAACAAAAACAAAATCTCTCACGGTGAATCGGCCATGGTGTCGTGCTTTGTTGCACTGTTGGTGGCACGATCTAGAGGTAAGTATAGAGATAATTGTATCACGTTTATATTTTATGAGTTATAGAATAAATGAGATAATTAACAAGTATGTTATTTGTTGGTGAAACTCTTTAACTTATATGATATCATTCTAAATGTATTTCTGGTCGAATGTCACTATTTGGAGCATTAGTGACTCATCGACTAACACATGTATTGATTGATGACCACGTTTCACCAGTTATAGATATAAGGACATCGAATCAATAATGTAAACACATGTTAGAGACACATGGTGTAAGATTGACCCACCTTGAGACACTATTAAGATTACTATAATTTTATGTGTCATCAGTTGGTCTCAAGCAATAATGATGTATAATCCTTAGACATGAGATCAACTTGTTTTCGTACATGTGTAATACTACACTAGAGTTGCCAGACGCTATTCCGTAACAGGATAGTTATAAAGGTAGTTTTCGGATATGCTATGAAACATACGGAGGAACGTGATTGATCGGATATGATATTTGCCCCTCCTAACATCACATGAGAGATATCTTTGGTCCCCTCAATGTAGTCGGATAAAGAAAGTGCATAGTCGTGCCACCAATGATCGAATAGTTAACCACATAAAGTTATCCATCACTTGATCAAAAAAGTATTGAACAATCCATAGATGATAAAATATCTCATCTCGGGTTTAACTAGATATTGTGAGGCAAGGGGAGAATACGCAAGCAGGTCGTTCAGTTCGATCAGATACGAACTAGTCGTATGGAGATACAGACTGGTCGTAAACTAGTCGAACATGATCACTACCTGGTCAACGAACTGGTCGTAAGGAGTTACAAACTGGTCGTAACTAAATATGAACTGGTCGTAAGTGGTAAGGACCTGGTCGCAAATCATATTGCATAAGGTTCGTCTAATATAATATTTATGTGTATTCGGAAATCGTTATGTTATGCGAGGAACCGCTAACGACTTCTAGTCGAAAAGGAGTTTCCGAGTCACAACCGATTACACATGAACCTACAAGGTTGCACACTTAACGGGTTAGAATAAACGAGTTCAGATAGGATCTGTCAAGAGCTATTTATAAGGGGTGCATAGGGTTGTTGAGACGTACATGAGTTGCTCCACCAAAACTCTAGCTGTCATCTTCTCGAATGTTATACTGTGCGTATTGGTGCTAGCACACCGGCGTACATCGTTCCACCCCTAGACGTGTGGATACCGTAGAGGCGCTATTGCGGTTGCTGCTGCGCTGATCAATGGCGATCCACGACCTACGCGAGGAACGTCATAGGTTACTGGAGGAGACGATCGGTGCCGAGGACGTTGGACGATCGACTACGACCACTTCATCGACGCACTCGACGTTGGACAAGACTGCTCCAACTTTTTTTTCTGATGCACTGTGTGTCAAGTGTTAACGATCTATGATCTCTTGCTTGCATGGCTTCCTGGTTTATATGGTAGAATTTTGAATTACTAGTTAGTGTAGCCTACACGTATCCCTTCGTACACTTGCTACTGCGGGGTCTAGTCCTGGATCGAAATGAAATGACTATGCTGGCTTTCTATGCAAGGGGAGTAGTACATGTGCTGCTACTGCAAACTTCCCCTTTTTCTACAGAGAAATAACCCGAGACACCGTATATCTGAATTTGCTCCGCCTCGTGTTTTCGTGTGTGACATCGCCTTACCACTAAAGAAAAGAAGAGAAGAGCTATGAGAATTAGCTTGTTGAGTGCATTCTACAAGCTTGCTGCATAATGCCCCGAAAGAAATTTAAGCAATCGATGAATGATTTGCATGTAGCCATTACTACTAGTATATGTAGTTTGTTCATGAAAATTCCAGTATAGACTAGATCTGGTGTACATAGCCAGAACTAGACCTGGGACTTGGGCCAAGCCGGGCCGACACGGACCCACTGGGTCGTGGGCTAGGACCGTGTTGTGTCGGGCTGGCACGACCAGCCCACCATGTCATGCCGGCACTGCCTACCTCGTCTTCGGCAAGCCCAAGCATGGGCAACTGGCATGCCAGACCATCGTTGTGCCGTAAGGATGGCAATCGGGCGTGACGGGTACGGGTAGTGCTCGCCCATACCCGTACCCGCGACCCCGAATTCCCCCCACGGGTATACCCGCGAAGGACGACGGGCGAAAAACCTCGCCCATACCCGTCGCCCGCGGGTACCCGTCGCCCGCGGGCATACCCGTTTACCCGCGAATAATGCATCGCCGCCCGTGGGTACCCATCGCCCGCGTACATGCTCGTTACCCACGAGCAATGCATACATCAAGTTCATCATAATTCACACATCAATGATGCATCACACATTCAACAACTAATAAAGTTCATCACAATTCACATATCATGTTCGACAAGACAACTAATCAAGTTTAACAAATAAAATACAAATACAAATTGACATAGTTTCTTACACATGTGGGTAGATTACGGTGTCGGGCGAAGCGAATGCAGGTGGAGCTTACCCATACCCATACCCATACCGTTTACAGATGGGTAAGGAATTGTGCCCGTTTTCATACCCGTGGGCAAAGAAAGACGCCCATACCCGCCTCCATTAGGGTATTCGCCCACGGGTACGCGGGTAATCGGGCACAATTGCCATCCTTATTGTGCCGTGTCAGCTCAGGCACAGCTCTTTTGCATTGTGGCGGAGTGGATTAGAGGGAGCGAGGTGGTGGCCTGGTGGTCACCTAGGCAGGGACGTCGTCGTCGTGGAGGAGCCCCATGAGCCACACGGTGGTGGACGCGATGGGAAGCTCCGGCCACGTGAGATCTGACGCCTGCCGGTGGCACCATCATCGCGTCGCTTGGGATATCGGGGGACGAGCGAAGGTCTCCAAGCATCGTCGCATGACTCGTGGGGCTCGAGGCACTATCGCACGATCCCGTCAGGGAGGGGTAGCGTGCGGCCTGTGGGGGCGAGCTCTAGCGGTCGACGTTGGAGTGTGTCCCTCGGGACCCCTACCACTTCCAGAACCTACGTCGTCCCCAGTAGGGATGAAAACGGACCGGATACGGAGGGATAATGGCTATGTCATATCTGTTTTCATATTTTTTCCAGATCCGGATACGAATACAAATACTGCGGATACGAATAATATCGAATACGAATACAGAGCGAATACGAATGGAAACGAATACGGTCGCGGATATTTTTCGGAACATGAAAACCCCCTAAATTGTATGCCACAAATTAACGAAAATATATAACTACTTTATTTGCTGCAAACATTCATGAATTGTTCATATTTTCAGCAACCACACATAACAGTAGCACTAGCAAATTATATTAATTAGTTCATCACAAGTATAACACTTAGTTTACCATATTTAGCTCGTAAGTCATAACTCACAAAGTCACAAGTCATCACACATTCACACTTAGTTCATCACACACATAAAATTTAGTTCACACTAACATTGATCAGGCTAGATGGTCAATCTATACATAAATGACTGTACATCCCAAAGTATGTTACCAAAAATAAAATTAATAAAGTTATTATTTTATTAGATTTTCTGAGATTTAAAAGAGTTTTCTTGGTTAAAAAGAAAATAATAATAAAATAAACTCAATTATTTAATTTCTGATTTTCAATGTCAAAAATAAAATTTATTGATATTTCTATGATTTTATTGGATTTAAAGTGAAAATAAAAAAATAATAATTAATTTCTTATATTTTCTGGATTTTAAAAATGTTTTTCCTATTTTTTTAGGAATTAAAAATAATTTTTGTGCAAAAATAAAAACCAACTTTAACTTGGACTTAATTTTATTAAGTTCAAAATAATTCAAGGAATTTTTGTGATTTTTTCTAGAATTTTTTAGCTCTATTTGCTATTTTTTAAAAGGCTATTTGATTTGTTGCATTTTCTGAAATCTGGAAATCAATTAAAATCCTATTTTCTCTTTTGGGCTGAAATCCTCTTCTTTTGGGCCGAAATCCGGATATCCGGACTTGGTCTTATCCGGATAATCCGTATCCGTATCCATATCCGCCGGATAGCATGTCTACTGTATTCATTTCAGTTTCCGACAAAAATATCCGAATCCGTTTCCGATCCGAAAATTATCCGAGAAAAATCCGATCCGAGACAATCCGAATCCGTTTTCGTCCGGATCGGTCGGAAACTATCCAATCCGTTTTCATCCCTAGTCCCTAGCGACGTAGACGGAGCAGAGGCTGTTGTTGGATTCGGCCTACCCCCTGGGCAAGGCTGCAGAAGTGGGGCTGCTTCGACACACGCTCTGTCCTCTACTCCTCTCCTCTCGGCGCTAAAAGAGAAAAGGAAGGAGGGGGAAATATGAAAACGTAAAGAAGAGGGGGGAAAGAAAGAAGCGAGGAAAGGGAAGAATAGAAAAAAGATTAAAAATAAGGAAAAGGTAAAAAAATTGAGAAAACAAAAGATGGTGCAAAAAATGAAAAATAAAATTAATTATGTATAATTGTTATGGACATTAGACACAAATATTTGGGGGGAAGGAAGTAAATTTTATTAATTGTTGGATACAAATACAAAGTTATTGTCTCGTTAAAAACCTTATCCCCTAGTGTGGGGTACCCCGCTAAGAAAAAAGAGTACAGTAACAACATGCATAGATTAGTTGACGTCGAGATTCTTCACGTCGGCTATCGCCTCCGCGATCACCGGATCCTCGAGCTGATGTTGCATATGTTCATCTGCGCTCTCCCAGTCTTTGAGGTATGTGATTGCCTTATCCATCTCAGGTGTGAGAAACTACATCCTTGGTTCGAGTATCATCCCCACCGTACTGAAAATGGCTTTCGATGAGACAGTTGACACCAGAACCATAAGTACATCTCGTGCAAAATATGACAGCACATGATAAATACGCGAGGTCAAATTGCGATGTCCTTGTTGTGTTGTTGAAGCACTTATTCTTGATTGACTTGTGCTGCCAAACTTTTCATAATAGAAACCAAAAACACAAAAATGCTCATCATGAATGTGACTGTACACATCAAAAAAATCAAGATTAAATGCTTCCTCAATTCCCTAGCCCCCTTCAAATCTACTAATTTTCTCCGATGACCCAAAATAGTACCAAAACAGTAGAGATGTGGAATAACTTGAAAATATTTTAAAAATTACTCTCCATTGGTTCAATAATAGATTTGAGAAGGGCGTCATTTCTGTTTTCCTTAAAAGCCTTAGCAATAGTCCAAGGTCACTCGATGACTAAGCAAAAAGTAGGATAGTAAACACGAGGGAAAATTGTGGTTGTATTGTAAAAAATCTAAAAAATTCACGAAAATGCCCAACAACTATCCAATCTCCTTCCATAATCAACTGCTTACCATAATTAGTATTGACGAAGAGAGTGATGATGTACTCATACTTCACGCACCATTCCAACATAGTATATGTGGAGTTCCACCTCACCTTCATGTCGAGATTGAATCTTCTTGGCCTCTTATTGTTGGCCTTGCAATAGTCCGCGAACGGGGTGTATCTTGGGGGCCGAAGACGTAATGAACTGGATATCATCGCGTATGTTAAGGACGTGGCACACACATCTCTGGTGGAGGATGAAACCGTTACTGTAGGACCGCAAATGTGTTGTGAGAACCGTCATGGTCGTCGTGTTAGCTGAGGTATTGTCAAGACTGATGGTAATAATTTTGTTATGTATTTTAAAATCATGAATAACCTCTAATACATGTTGTGCGATGACCTCTCTGGTGTATGCCTTATTGATTGGCCTAAACCATATGACTGACTTGTTCAAGTTGTAATCGTCATCAAAGTAATGTACAACAACACTAATATATGTTGCTATTTGGTTAGATGAAGTCTATATATATGAGGTTAAAGCAAAATAAAATATAATTTTCAAGAAGTTTTCTTCCAAACTTGATAGTTTACGTTGGTAAAGTTCTACTATGTCACACATAGTTGTTCTCCTACTGACATGTCGGTATTGTGGGCAAAAACCGTGTTGGACCATTCTCTCAAAACTAGAGCTTTCGCTCATCCTAATCAGAAGATCCTCAATAACTATATATTTAGGAATTTCGTCACTAGATACTTGAGGGTTGTACATACATGTACTCACCGAACCATTGACCACAAAGTAAAGCTGGGCATGGACGCGCCACCCTGTGTCCACCCAGCCGATATCTTCTTCAAACATGCCCCCGCATGCCGCTTGAGATGATCTATTCCTCCACCTGAGTGTGCAAATAATTTAACATATCAATACTTTACAAGTGGCATATGATACCTGACGCCCGTACGTCCTCCTTTTTTGTGTTGTACGCCATATGCTGCCAACACCATACACATCACCGCTGGAGCCTCTACCCGTTGCTTGCACCGATGCATCGACCCCGACCTCCAGGGTGGACAAGTGGGCAGCCTCGAAGCCCTCTGTTTCGTCCATATGATGATCATCCATGCCATACTTTCCCATGCCCGGGGAGAGTTGGCGAGGATTGATCTCTGGCTCTTGCATTCCTCTGTGAGAGGAGGACTAGGAGTGTGAGGGCGTGCTTTTCTACTCCCTCGCCTGACTTTTTTCCAAATATATTGGGAGACTAGCGAGTAGTACCAGTATAAAACTATAGATTAGATAGCAAGGAGAGAAGAGAGAACTTGCCACATTTGTGGTGAAAAAATGAGGAGAGGAAGAGATTTTATAGCAATGGAGGTGGTGAACATTGCCATTTGCCCGTTGCAAAAGGTGCCTACTGGGCCACCCTTTTCCTCTCCGCCTCTCCCACACTCATATGCTCCTCCGTCATGTCATTGCAAAATCCTGGAGCCTGTCGCAGGCCGCATTGCTACAACACAATAGCTCATTAGGCGACCGTTGCCGCTACTGCCACAGCACAGCAGCGCAGCAACCGACTCTGCCTATCCCACTCCCACTCCCTCTCTGCTACCGCCACTCCCACTCTCTCTCCGTCTCCTTCCCTACCTCCGTCGTCGTCTGACGCCTCTCCTACTGTGTCACCACCACACCGCTTGGCCTCTCCCTCTCCCCCACCCCACTGCTCGACTTCTCTTTCTCCCCACTGCCCCTACCACTCCCAGCCTCCCACCGCTCCAGATTTGTGCGCGAACGGCCACTCGGGCCGCCCCCATTCCCCACCCCCACCGCTCGGCCTCTCTCCCTCCCCCCACTGCCCCACCACTCGCAGCCTCCCAGCACTCCAGATCTTTGCACAGGCGGCCACTTGGGTGGGAGCGTTGAGGCGGCCACGTCGGCGGGGAGGTGGAGGCGAAGGCGCGGTTAGCGAGCGTGGTGCCAGAGGCGCAAGCGATGATATCAACCCCCGGATCTGTGCACGATGAGGCAAGGTGCTCAGTGGCTAGGACGACGTGCACACGACGGTGAGGTTGGCATGGTCAGCATGCTCACTCGGTGTCGGGGAGCGCGCGCCGAGCACGTAGAGTCGGTGGCGCAGGCGCGGTGTCAGCTCGTCTCGTCCGGCGAGCATGGATGATAGGGACTAGATGCGCGCGTCGTGGCCTTGTCGGCACGGCGGTGCGTGCTGGCGTCGGTGAAGAGGAGGCACGAGTGTGCTCGGCACAACGTGCACGCAGTGGCATCAATAGCGAGGATGGCGTGCGCTCCGGTGGCGTAGGTGGCGAGGAGTCAAGGACAGTTCGTGCTTCGGTGGCCTCTCCCTCTTTTACTCTCTAGTCTCTGCATGCCGACACGGCGGCACACCAGCAACAACAACAGCGGTGGCGGCAACCTCCCTTATGTTGCGGGCCCTACGCCCCTACCGGGGGCCGTGCTGTCTTCGGGCCGAACAGGCCTCTTTCGTGTCGTGCCGACCCGAGCACTACCCAAACAGGCGTGTCATGTCGTGCCGCTCATCGTGCCTGGTCGGCAAGCCTAGCACGGCATGTCTTCCATGCCGTGTTGGCCCAGCCCTCCCCCTTTCGTGTTGTGCCGGATCGGCCCGAACAAGCTCGACCAAATGTCCAGGTCTAGCCAGGACACACAAACAACCATTTATATTTCGTCTTTCAGTTAGGTGTGAACAATTGAGTACTCCACTCAGGCTTTGTTTGAAATGCGGGGATTATTCTTGATTTTCTACAGGATTTGAATTGTTTTCTATGAAAACTTTGTGAAATTTCTGTAAAATTTATGTGCTCAAAACGAGACCTATATAAGAATTTTGTATGAGAAGAGAAATCCACTCTAGCTCCCTAGGTGTGATATTTCGTACAAAATTTCTATGGGAATCCTGCCATCCAAACTAGATGTTCCGTACATGTTACCTGCTCTCCTTCTTGCTTAAATGAATCACTAGCAGTTAAAAAAAAAAAAAAAAAACTTGATGCTCTGGACATCTGGTGCAGTTCATCCCTGTCGTCCTATCTCCTATTTACACCTTTAATTTATTTTGCTGATCTGCACGACTTCTTCGATCCCTTTGACCGACTGCACAGTGTTCATGCACTTTAATTAATAAAAGCATAGTTAGAGTAGCAGAGTATGCCAGTGCTACTGTTGACCATTGCCCACAGTGTCAGTGCACAATGTCGGTAGAAAATTTCTAGCGATGGAGCGATGCGGCGAGTGAACAGTAGCGGTGTAGAAAATGGCGGATTTTTGGCGTGGCGTCCACAAATCATTCAGCTGCTTCGTTGGTTGATATACTTACTCTCACTTCACCACCAGCCATGGCCGTGGACTCGAGTAGCCATTAACGAACGCACTGGCAATACTGATCACTCGTCATCTACTTACTCGTCTTGGTTGATATATCTATGACGTTTTCAGTTTCCGCCGAGCTACCGATGCCACGTTCTGCCCTTAAAATTGGTACTACTACTCGACTAATTGAAGATGTGTAGTATTGTTTTTTGCTGATTTAATACACCACTGTATGCAGCAGCAATTTTAGTAAATACTGTTTGATCAAGTTAACTGGTAGTATAATACTAGCACTAACGTATACTGATGTGTAAACTGTACATAGTCATTTCGAGTGTAAGAGCATGTCGTCCAACTTTGAATTAGAATCTGGGTGAGAGTTGCCATAGATAACCTTGTTTTAAAAAGAGTTGTAGTAATAGACAAGCAGACATGCAGTACATAGTTGGTGTATGAGCAAAATAATCTCTGCACTGTTGCACTGGAGCATCTGATCTACGTACGACAAGTTCTGCCGGTCACACTCGGAGCTCCCGTGGTTATTATATATGTTCGTAATTATACGGTCCATCTCATTTATTTTTTCTGTGGGGGTGTCAAAGTAAATATTGATGACATCACACAACAACATGGTCACCTGCTCAGTACCACCATTGTCAGACCTTAAATTTGTAATTTGAAATTTACTGTATCAAACTGTGTTATTTCCTGGATCAGTAGATAGCACACACAGATACATTCTTGGATCATTCACATACATCGCATACAACAACATAATATATTACACAACCGGCCACACGGCCCATTGTTTTTACAGAAGGGACACGAGGACCACTATGTTACACGATTCAGAGTACAGAATAAAAGGTAAGTGCGGAAGCAAACGAAGTAGTAGTGGATCCATTCACTTTACCCACAGTCAAGCGACTAACGGTCTCAGCCTAAGCTTCACTATCTTCACTGCCATCTGGTCCAGTGGCCACGAAGTAGTCATATGTGTCTTAATCAAGTGGCTTTGAAAGATTATATTAAGCGAGTCTGAGTACACAACCGTACCCGCGAGCCAACACACAATGCAGTTTATTATAGATGTAAGGCTAATCAAGGGGAGGTTCAGTATTCTTTTTGTTTGCACAAAGCTATTTGTTGAAATAGGGTAAGTATTAGCAAAACCTGAGACTTAGCATTTTACTAATACCAATTTCATAAACTGAGTTTTTTCTTGTAAAGTATTAGTGGAGGTCCGACCTCCTATACTATTGGGTGACTCCATCTACCCAATGCTCAGGCTATTCGGTATTTACCACTGGTCTCAAACCAGGCTTTCTCAAACCCCTATGGTCTCATCCCACTTTTCCATTCCATTCACCAACACAAATTGTTTTATAAAAATAAAAGCTATATCAAGCAGGTTCTCAGCACCGCTCTTGACCGTGAGCACGGCTATCTAGATAGTTTTCTTACTCTGCAGAGTTTATACACTTTACCCACAAGAGATAAATCAACTTATACTGCTCCGACACACTTCCGTAGGGGTGTGACTAATGGTTGATTACCACAAAACCTTTACAATGCCCAACATCTTTACGACTTCACACCGCTAGGAATCACCTTCTTAGGGCCACCACTCGCCCACGGAAGGTCTCCCTTTAGCGTCGTGCGGTTCCCGTGGCTTCGTTCTCTCCCTACTATCCACCCGAACTACCAACGTCGAAGCCACGCCGAGGCGAACAAATTAGTTAGCCAGGTCGTATGTGTTACCGACTTGTGGTTGTATTGTTTTACATCAGAGGTCATTATCAGATTTGGTCCTTAATTGACTTATGTGGTACATCCACATACCCACATCCTCTCGTGCCCCCGGCACCAGCCACTCTTTCCATCTGCCCAAGTCGAAACCGGTTTTTCATGTTTCATTTGTTTTTGAACATAAGCTTTAGTCCAACATACCAGCCAGGCTCCCAACCTCGACTGCCCAATATCATTTTCAAAGGTTTTTAATGACGCTTGGCAAATTATTTCCCGACTGACAATGTATTTAAGCAAGGTTAAGCATGACACTTAGATACAGACTTATTATCTACTATGTTAACCATTAGTCTAGAGTGACAATGATAGTGTCCAAATTCAATGATTAGAAGTTATACACACTTATCATTAAGGTAGTAGCTACAAGCTAGACCAATATTGTTGTATAAAATATAGCAGTGTAATTTTGTAATTCAAAGAAAAATAATTACAAAAAGTAGGTGCAATATGGTCAAAGTGTTGACTCGCCTTGGTCGTGGTATTGTTGTTCCTGCTCGTGGTCTGGTAGAAGGTCTTCGGGAGCTTCAGGTTCTATACGCAAAATCCAACCAAAATTTCAAATAAGCCCAAATGAATTTGACTTGCATTCAAAAATCCAAATGAACTCCAAATGGGGTGTCCTCGGTTTAGTTGGGTAGTTTTAGTTAGTATCCGGTTCTTATTACCACGTTCGGTGTTGGACATAGGATTCAAGTAGGTATCGTAAGCTGTTTCCGAGATAGTGGTTAGTCCATGTACGAGTTCTCGACTTCGATTACCTTAAAGAAGGGGTTTTCGAGACTGTTCATTGTTGCTGGTACTGTTCAAGATTTCGACCACCTGGTCGGAAATGGGTTTCGAATACTTGGTCGAGAGGGGTTTAGAGTTCTGTTCATAGTTTCGACCACACGGGATGTGTTTTGAATACTTGGTCGAGAAGGTTTTTGAGTTCTGTTCATAGTTTCGACCACTTGGTCGGGTTGGGTTTCGAGTACTGGGTAGAGAAGATTTTGGGCACTGTTCATGGTTTCGAGTATTGTTCATAGGAGTTTCGACTAGTTGGTAGAAGGAGTTTCGACCAACTGGTTGAACGAAGTTTCGGCTGCCTGATTGAAGGTGTTTTGACTATTGATCGAATGTGTTTCGATAATCTAGTCGAAAGGGGGCTGCGGCTAAATGATCGAAGGGGTTTCGACTAAATGATCGAAGGGGTTTCGACTAACTGGTCGAAGGAGTTTCGACTGTCTAGTCAGAGGTGTTTCGACTATTAGTCAGAAGGGGTTTTCGACTATCTGGTCGAAGAAGTTTCGGCAATCTGGTCAGAAGGAGTTTTCAACTAACTGGTTGAAGGAGTGTCGACTATTAGTCAAAGGAGTTTTGACTATTAGTCATGGAAGTTTCGACTATTAGTCGAAAGGGGTTTTTCGACTAACTGATCGAAGGAGTTTCGGCTGTCTGGTCGAAAGTGTTTCGACTATTGGTCGAAGAAGTTTCAACCAACTAATTGAAAGGAGGTTTGACTGACTGGTGGGGAAGGGTTTCGAATATATGGTCGGGGGAGTTTCAATTAACTGGTCGAGACGAGTTTTGACTTTATGGTCGGAGGGAGTTTCGACCATCCGGTAAAAAGGAGTCTCGACCATCCGGACGAAATGAGTTTCGACCACCCAGTCGGAAAGAGTTTTGACCGTCCGGTCGAAGGGAGTTTTCGACCATCTGGTTGAAAGGAGTTTCGATCATCTGGTCGGAAAGAGTTTTGACCATTCGGTCAAAGGGGGTTTCGACCATCCGATCAAAGGGAGTTTCGACCATCCAGTTGAAAGGATTTTTAACCATCTGGTCGGAAAGAGTTTCGACCATCCGATCAAAAGGAGTTTTGATCATCTGGTCGGAAATAGTTTCAACTATCTAGAGTTTCGAATATACCCCGGGTTGGAGGAGGTTCGGCCACCTAGGGGGTTCGACTACAACTTGGGTCTATAATGCATTCGTCATTCCGGTAATGTTTTCGCACATCTAGAGTGAAAATGAGCATCTAATGGCCATTAGGAACGTACCGATAGGACACGGAGGAAGCAAGCTAGCCGGAGACGGTCTGACGACGAAAGTCTGCGACGGCTGAAGAGGCTCCAAGTGGTGGTGATGGCCGACGGGGTTGATCCGACCGCCTAGGCTACTCTGGTCGGAGGGGAAGAAGAACGAGGTCGGCGGCAGCTCCTGTGAATATAGAGTGGAACCAAATGAGGGGAACCGCCTCTGGGGTCAGGGAACAAGAGCTGACACATTCAAGAAGAAAATGGGCTTCACTGATGACGCCAATGCTGCTGGCGACGTCGTGGAGGTGTCGGGCCGAAGCGAGCGCTCAAGCCTTGCCTGGAGCTCGAGCTCTCTTGAGGAATGGAGGAGTGTGAGGACCTAGCTGTCGCGGCGCAGAGCGGCAATGAGAGGGCTTGGGGCTGCTATTTATAGCCGCGGAGGGTGGAGGTCGTTCGGGGGCATACGCTGCATCCGGCGCTGTGCAGTATCACGGAGTGGTTGGCGATATCGGCAGTCGACAACCGATCTGTGAGGTGGCGGGTTGGCGATGGCGCTTAATGGCCGAGCGACGACCGCTACCAGCGCACATGCCTTGTTGCATCGGGGCGTCCGGACTCGGCAGGTGTCGACACCAGCAGGGGAGAGTACACACTGACCCGGGTCCACTCGGAAGACCACGACCAGGGGCGATTTTCTGTCGCACCGGGTTTGACTGGCACCCTACTTGGGTTTGCTCTGATGTCCATGACCAGGACGCGGTCTTGGTTGCCCGGTTTATTGGAGTCAGCGGTCGAAGAGCGATTGCAAAACGAATCGTCAAGCGATCTTGCGGTACACGAGGCAAAGAAGCTGCCACGACTAGCTGGGGGGCTCGGTGGCTTACGGGTTTCATGTCGGTTGTCAAAGGAGATAAGAGGAGCTCAGGGAAGGGTTGGAGATAAGAAAAGGAACTTTGTTTTTAAGAATTTCCTTAGAGGTGATAGATCACAATATGATATTTTTTAACCAATTCTAATTGGCTCTTGAATATGATTCTGATTCTATGATTTGTGTCTTAGGGTTACACTTGTGTCGGCAAAGAAGAAAATACAACTCAAATAATTCCCAATGATGCTGGCCACAGAGAACACATGGAAAGTTTTTAAAAATTCTAATTTTTTGCATTCAGACATTTTAGAGTGTTACAACCATGCACCACAACACTTTTACTATAGCTATCTTGAGTCCCTAAAGTAGCATAAATGCAGGATTTATGAATAACACATTGGGGGTTCAAGCCTAGTGTTAGAAGATGGTCGTGGCTGATCACTCTTAAGAACTCATTGCAACAACATGGTCCAGTGTAGAAGGATTCAACAATGCATGGTCCAGCAGATCGACTCAAGAAATGAATTTGCAGATCTAAAAATCTTAGGACCTCGATCTCCAAACGCCATTGAATTTTCACCCCCTCTCTAGGCGCAGTTTGATAACTGAGCACTTTGAAAGCTCGAACTGTTGGACGTTTTTCCTTCTAGGAGAGAAGAGCTGTTGGGCATTCACAACTTCAAACCATAACTCGAACAATAGAGGGGCCATGGGATAAAATTCTACCACCCAAAAAAATAAAGCAAATCAATAGATAATTCACCTGACCATGTGTTAGGAGGGCGATTTGTACTCTGAATTGTAGCTAGTAGTAGAGTAGCAGTACCGCATTTTACCGTGATCTGGCCAATTCACCGGTTCACCACACCTGTTGTTCATGGAACTTGTACTCCACTTGGTTTTACCGTGATCTCGGAAGCAAATGCGGTAGATCGATCCTGCTGATCCCTGCTCCGTCTGCCTCACTCAAGTACCAACAGCCACTGCATTAATTGAGGCCCACGTCAAAAATGATCTCATTGGAAGAGTTGAAATCCAGCTTACACGCGCAAATCTGAAGTAAATTAAAGCTAAACGAGGACAGGTCGATCAGGCCTGCAGGAACACGTCCTCGAGATTTGCAAAGCTCCCAATTTGACCGTACAAAGAACCGTATTGCACCAACAAACAATAACAAGACGGCATACAGTTATTGGCCGACGTACTACTATACTATACTCCTCGGTTTGGTACAATACTGCTCGTAGTTACTCCTAGTAACCACGGTACGGTTGGCTCATGGGCAGATACGTAAAGCAAAAGCTGTAGGAGTAGAGTAGAATTATGCTGCCTGCCTGGTTGGAGACGATCAGACGAGGACCACACGGCGGCGTTGGAGAGGGTAGCATGGTCGATTGGTGCGTAGTACAGCAACTGTAGCAGCTAGCTGGGCTGGGAGAGCAAGCCGCGAAAACCAAACCGCACGCATGTGCAACACCCCGCCGAGAACGGTGGCTAGCTCTGCGTGCCATCGAAACCCCTCCCCGCTAGCCAAACGCACAGTAAATGCGCGTGGCGTGCGGGCGCGGGCGCGGACGCGACCAAAACATCGCCGCCGCGGACGCCGTTTTCAGTGCCCCCGCAGCGCCGGCCGGCCGGCCGGCCGGCCGATCGATCGATGCCGCGCCCGCACGCACCGGCCCATCCTATCCGGGCCTCGTCGTCTCCGCGTGTAGATTCACGCGCACCGCACGGCCTACGTACTACCGCTGTACTATGGTCAAACTTGGACCTTAAAACGGATTTTTTTGCCGATACGGCCGATTTTCACACTGTATTAGCAGTTTTAACCACCGCGCGCACGTATTAGCAAAAGTGGCGGTGGCGCGAAAGCCGGCGTGCGCTTCGCGCAGCGCGGCGACACGTCGCCATGGCGCGACCGGCGCGCGCGGCCACCACCTCGCTCGCGCCGCGCGCGCCGCCACGTCGCCGCGCCGCCACCTCGCGCCACGCCGCGCCCGCCACGTCACGCTCCGCGGCCGCGCCCGCCACGTCCGCCGGGCGGCGCGGTGTGGCGTCTTGCTGTTGCGCATGCCCACCGCGCGCCGGCAGCGTGAGTGGCGGGGCCAAGCGGCGCGCGCGTGAGGTGGCGCCGGGGCGACGGCGGGCGGGCGCGCGAGTGAGGTGACGCCGCCGCTGCGCCTGCGCGGTAGCGTGCCGGCGTGGCGCCGGCGCCCGCCTGCGCCCGGGGACGTGTCGCCCGTGGCGCGAGCGCCTGCCCGATCTGCGTCGATCCGCCACTTTTATAATCGTGCGCGGTGGTTAAAATCGCTATCGGTGTGAAAATCGGTCGTATCGGCAAAAAACTCCCTTAAAACGTGCTCGTTTAAGTGGTATGTATGTATGTATGTTTGACTAAAGAGAACGCAATGGGGAAGGCTTCGTCTAAAACTCTACCCCATTAGCTATTGATTTGGTTGATCGAGAGGATTCCCGGCTGATGGACGAGACCCGAGCAAATTTCCTTTGGTATGATTAGTACTCCCATTTGGAGTAGGAGTACGTGTCATGACAAGCGCGTAGTTGTGTGCGGGTCGTGAGGTGCGTGGCGATCGATCGGTTTTTCTTTTTCTTTTTCTGAATGGAGATCGGGTCAATTAGGCTCCCTCGGGAGACGAGTAAAGAAATTTTAACTGCCCACGGCGTGCGCGATCGCGGTAATCATGTGCCGAGCTACAACTACTAGTCACTACAGTCTACTAGCCACCTGCCTGACTGCTGTTATTCCATTCTCGCAAGCTGAACCCTTTTTTTAGAGGGATTTCGCTCGCTGAAGTTTGTCGTTGTTTTTTACAGGGGGTGTGATTTGCCAATTTGGACGGCACCGATCAACCAGGCCTACAACTACTGCCTCCATTAACAGGGGCTGAGTTTTTGTGGCGGCCCAGTTACATCGGAGGAGCAGAGTGGGCACCAGATATCATAGGCTCTCAAGGACTTTGGGCCAAGGCCCAATCTAGTCAACAACCACCGAAATTTTCCTCTAAAGGCGAAGAAGGTTGGATCACAAATAAAAATGCGATGAAAACATGAAAGAAATATCTATCGATTTAGGAAAATTCGTGGTGTGGAACTAGCCCGACAAGTCGTTATAAACGAAGGAACCGAAACAAACGGATCCGTGTGTCTTCGAGTGTATGAACAGTGGCACTACAACATTAGGAAAATATTTATATCGGGGTGGTAGATATCACGTGCTAATGAACAATGCTGTATATCCTCTGCATTGAAGGGAACGTAACACAGGATGCTATTCATTTCCTTGTATTTTAGCAGAAGGTTTTTTTATATGTGGAGTTGTATTTCTAGAGCAACTGTAGCTTGTTAGATCGCACAGAATAAACTCCCAAAAAAAAAAAATGCAAACTAACCACACAGGTGGGCCCAGAAAAGAGAGGAAAAGACAAAGCGCCACCTATCCTGCGGCGAAAGCAGGAACGGAAAATCGACAAGAGAACGCGCGCGCACACTGACATCACATTACTGAGCCCCCAGGCCCCAGCCCACCACCCCTCATCCTCCTCGGCGTCCTCGCAGCTCACAAAAACCTCAAACCCAAACAGGTCGGCCTCCACAGAAAGTGCAGGAGAAGAGAGGAAAAAAATGGAGCCCTTCGTCTCCACCACCGCCTCCGCTCGCGCCACCACTCCCTTATCCTTTTCCTCCCTTCACGGCCGGACGCCTCCCTCCGTCGCCGTCCCCCTCCTCCTCCGCCGCCGCCTCCAGACTCGAGGTCTCGGAACTCACATCGCTTTATCACTCGTTCACTCTTTCGCAGGCGATTTGTTCTCACAGTTCTGTCCTTCCTGTTGCGATGTTTTCGCCAGGCTGGCGCTGCGCCGGTGCGGCCGTGCCTGACCCGGTGCCGTCCGAGGTGCCCGCATCCGCGTCCGCCTCCACCGTCGTCGTCACGGAGAAGCCCGCCGCGGCGTCCGAGGAGGAGAAGAGTCGGAATGTTGGCGCGGTCTCCGGTGTAAGCGACGGCGTTGTGGAGGCGACAGCAGTAGCGATGCCGGTGTGGTCGGAGGCGTCCGAGGAGGACAGCGGCATTGTGGAGGCGACAGCAGTAGCGATGCCGGTGTGGTCGGAGGCGTCCGAGGAGGACGGCGGTATTGATGACATACTGAGCAAGGTATCGCCGCACTGCTCGTTACCTGTTTGTTGTTTTGCGTTTCAGAGAAGAGCTTGCCTTTGTGTTTAACAAATTGGTGTGTGCCAATCCGTAGGGACTAGGATCAATGGATGTAAATTCTAAATTCCTACGTTTGGAAAGATAGAGAGGGTTCAGAATCGACCATCAATTCCAAAATATTTAAATCCCAATTACCGATTGCAACCAAATGCCCCCTTGCAATGCACCGGCAGCCGACCTTTGTGTGGGATTAGATCAAGCTAAAATCGGTGTTTATGTGACATGGATTGATGCAGAAAAAATGATGCTTTCTAGGGTAGAAAATACCGGCCCAGTTTCCATGTGACTGAGCGACTCTGGTAGCGATGATAACTAGATCGTCTTATTGCGTAAATAACAATGGTAGAAAATATGTTATAGCATAAGACAGTCGACAAAATGAGAAGAGTTAGAATAATACCACATCCAGAAAATGGTGAATGAATCGGTGAAAAATGCAATTTTGCTGATTGTTTGGCTCAACATGGCTGTTCAAGCTTACAACACATCTCAATCTGTAAAATTGAGCTCAATCACCAACTTGCGTACAAAATGTGAGAATCAGTAAGCTAGTGTAAGATTTGCAGAGATCTAAAGATCCAAATGCCCAACCTGTTATGAAGTTACACAATAACAATATTAACTCAATCAGATGCCGTACCACACAAATATCTTAGTTTTCTGCCTACGGACTGAAGCCACACTATTTCATGTATCGGCATATTGCATTGGTTATTTCTGTTCCTCTGGGCTCAAAAGAGAGTACACGTCTTGCCTTAATCTCAGATTTCAGGTATTAGTTTTCATATGGAAGGATAATATACTTTTCAGATAGAACTTCGTAGGGATATTATGGACATTTGTTGCTCTTGAATGTTTTGCTATCTTGGATGAGCTCTTGATTGCTATCTTGTTGCTCACACATATTTTGGGCTTGCTCATTTCAGTTAGACATCGAACTTACACCCACTTATGTTCTCTACGGATCTTGTGCTTTCGTTGTTCTATGGATTCTATCTTCAGTTGTTTCTGCAATTGATTCCATTCCCCTGGTATGTAGTTGTGGCATCGTTGGATAAATCTGTACGTATGTACCTAAAGAGTTGATACTCCCCACTCCTAAACCGCTTGACCTACTCATTGCAGCTTCCAAAAGTGCTGGAACTTGTAGGAATTGGCTACTCAATTTGGTTCACCGCACGGTACCTCCTCTTCAAGGTACGTCTCCAACTAGAAAGCCAGCGTCAGTCATACCTGTCGTGTGACCCTAAGATCGGCTTTTGCTATACGCAGGAAAACAGAGATGAACTGTTTGCAAAATTCCAAGATCTCAAAGAGAGGATTGTTTGATCTGGACACGAATGATCCTTTGGCGTATGTGTAGGCTTTACAGCCAGCTTATTATTAGGCCTTTTCAACTATTACTGAAGGGAAAAGGTTGTGTATGTAAGCCGAGTTTCCACTCGTCAACTGTAATGAGACATCTAAAGTTTTGCTGCTAGTGTGCTTACGCAAGTATTTCTGGTTGTTTTTTTACTTGATCTGATGTATATACTCAAGACTAAAAGTGTCAAAATTTGAAGTTTGGTACCTTTAACATAACATGTCAAACGGTTTGACTGAACAGATTTATCAATTGTATTTCCTGCAGCCCAGTAACCTTCCATCCGTGTTCTTTATGCGTGCACAAACGGCGTCAGTCATCTGATGTTTCCTCCAAATCACTTATCAAAATACCGAGCTCGAAAAGCAGCATCACAAAAAAATAGTTTGATCAAGTGATTATAAACAATGTTATATTTGTACTCCGGAATTCTAGCAAGTCATCACAGCTGTAAACTGCATCACTGCAAAGTGCAAAGTATATTGGTCAAAATTGCTTCATAGGCAATACAAAACGTACTCTCCCCTTATTACGGAAAAAGCAAATAGCACAATGCTGAGGTTATAACTATACATCTTTCCCCTTGTAAGGAAATACAAGTTCTGGTGGGTAAGGAACATAATATATATATATATATATATATATATATATATATATATATATATATATATATATATATTATTTAGTCCATTTTTTAATAATATTTTAAAGTTGACCTATTACTAACTTTATTATCAATTCTGACTCGTTTGATTACGACATAACTTACGGCGTGGCCAAACCATTATGTCACGTCACTTTTCTCAGCGTGATCAAACCTGTCGCGCAAGTCATCGTGCGAACATCGTGCCAGCGTGGAGGGTATGCGTGGTCGTTGTCACGCCAGTACTCATGGCGTGACAGAGGTGACTTAGGTGCCGCCGGCCCACCCAATTCTTCGTTTCCCCCCTAATCCTCCTCGTTTCCTCCTGCATGCCCTCTCTCCTTCCTACCCCCAACCTCCCCAAATCCGTCGATTTTGAGCCGATTCGGAGTCCATAAACCCGTGGAGATCATTCTCCAAGGTAATCGCACTTATTCTCTCCATTTATTTTGGATAAAATCAGTTAGATTGGTGGATTTAGGGTTTTGCCCGAATTGCATGTTTGAGTGGAATTAGTTTGAATCATTGCACTTCGGAGTGAATTGGATAGCATTAGTACGCAATGATACTTGAATGTGTGCATATTTTGTTGTATTCATGCGATTTTTAGATATTTATGGATGAAATTGCATGTTGTGGGTAGGATTTGTAGATGAAATTGGATATGTCATTGTAGTTTCATATAGTTGTTATGGAAATGTGGCTATTAAATCATAGTTTTATTATTATTGTGAGAAATTTGGATATGTCACTGTAGTTTCATTTTAGGGTTTTGGCCGAATTACATGTTTGAGCGGAATTTAGTTGCCACACCCCGGGTGGCGGCGTGGCGAAAAGGGTCAGATTGGAAAATATAGTTGGCGGGGAGTTAGTAATAAAATATTTCTTCCAAAAAGACCTATTTAGTCCACAAATTCAATTCCCAGCTTGTCGGACCTTTTAGCATAGTAGTCGACGAATTTTGTGTTCATTGTATACCGGTTAGCATTAGTCATATATGGAATGATTAATACTACTTTGGAGCGTAGTTGTTCGTTAGTAGTATGTGTGGTAGTTGGTACCTATGACATGCAGTACTACTTTGCAATATTTTGTTCGCATTGTTAGATGAAGATGGATAAAGTTGTACACGTTTTTACTGGTGGGTCGGTTAACAACATGGGAAGTAGTGTCGACTTTGTGGGCATGGAAGTGACTGTACTTGTGTTTCAAAAATCACCAACCTTTCGAACTCTTGTGATGAGAATTAAGTCGACCTTTGGATGAGATGAGCTCGGGGTCGTTGTCGGAATAGAGGGGTGGTATGATGCTGGACTGGGTTCAAATGTGCACACCTTGTTAATGCCAATCTCGTGTGACGAAGATTGAGACATGTACAAGGAGGTTGTGCTCACATCTCAGGTGTGGTCATTGGAGGTTGTGGTGTAGAGGACAATCGTTGCTAAGGATATGCGAAAGAATGTGGATATGGTGAACGACACCATGAAGGAACTTGAATCCGTTGCGGAACTTTCGCAAGGCCCTCCAATGGAGGAACAACCGTCCCAAGAGGTCATTGGTGTCTGTCTTAACAACGATGCCCCCCTGGTTGGCAGATTTGTCATATGTGTCTGTTTCTTCATCGCACCATGTTAGTGACCCCTTGATTGATTTCAATGGCGTTGAACAACGAGCTTGACAAGTAGGTGTTCCGAGATGGAATAGTCTGTGACGTTGAGTTTGACGAAGATTGTAGCTCGACCGAAAATGAAGCGTCCGCTCCGCTTTTCTCCTTTAAGGAAGGCTAGGTTCTTCATAATGTAATGGGGTGAGATCCCATTGGTGCATGCATTCAAGGATATTTGTAGGACCGTAAAGGCGACTAGGGGGGTGAATAGACGCTTTCTCAAATTTCTCGCCTTAATCAAATTCAACACGGACTTTACTCCTTTAGCTATGAAAGCTAAGAAGATCGATAGCGCCTGAGAAAGCCTTGTCTTTGAATTCGATAACCCTCAATCACAAGACACAAATGTGGAGAATGGATCTCATTTGGTGCAGTGCGAGCCCGGGCGGTCTGACCGGCTACCAAAGGGCGGTCCGACCGATTTGAAATCGGTTCGACCGGCCGTTAACGGCGATCGAATCTTTGGCGGTCCGATCGCGTATAGAAATCGGTCCGACCGATTTAGTCCAGTACTGAAAAACAATGCCCAAATCCAAAACGAAATTTGGTCCAACTTTTGATTCAACCAATGAAACTTGACCAAATTTGGAGCACAACTCCCTAAGGATATTAGAGACCTATTTCTAGCGACGATCCTTCAGATCCACTTCACATAAACGATCTCTAATGATTTTACCAAAGAAGTGCACAAACCCTAGAAATATGAAAATCTTTGATTCAAGACTTGCTTGTGGGGGTTGATGATCTAGATGATTCTAGGAGTATTCCCACACATCAAAGCAAGATAAAATAGGTCAAGAGACCAAGCTTAAACACTTGAATCAAGGAAGCACCAAATTCATCAAAAGAGAGAAGAACACAAAGGAGACAATTGATCTCTCAAGCAAGCATCACAAGATTGATTGATCTCACAAGATACTTACAAAGCCACTCCCTCAAGAAGGACAAGAGCTCACCAAGGAGCACACACAATCTCTCCCTCTCCTCTCCTCTCCTCTCCAAACCCTAACCCTAACAAGGGGTTTGTAAATGAGGGCTAAAGTGCTTGGGGGTTTTACATCTCCCCCCTTTCTATTTATAGGAGAGGCCTAGGGTTTCACTTATGGGATCCACACACACATGGGACCCACACACACATCAATCTGTTGAAGCACTCGCCTGCTTCACCACGTGTAGGTTGATCAGCGGCTCTCATCATGTCGGCAAGACTCTCCCGTCCGAATCCCATCGAAAACTCCTAAAGACTTGCACCGACTTCCGCACCGCCTGATCCAACAAGCTGTACCAAACTACCCGTTCGATCCATCTTGCCCATTCTGCACCATGCTTGAGTCACACGACCTCACCCGGCATCCATGATCGTTCTAGACCTCAGCTCTCTAAGCTTAGTCCCGATCCACCTTACCGTTGACGTCGTTGACCTGCAAACCACCTGCACAGCAATAGACAAACAAATCATCTCCGGGAACAAGTTCTTCACAACTTGACCCACGTTAGTTCCACAATGCAATATGCAACAATAAAGCATTCACATCTATACAATAACAACAATTAAAACACATCAATGCCACCAAGGCCAAGCTTCAAGTGATCGACGGTCTGACCGCCCCACATCGCCGGTCCGACCGATTTCAGGCCGGTCGGACCGATTCCACAACGACGGTCGGACCGCCCGAAAAGACTTAGCCAAATTCCAACTTGAAAATCCGAAACCTTCTGGAATTTTCAACTGAATAGAACTTTTGACTAGGAGCTCCAAAAACAATGTGACCACATCCAGTAGACTCCCCTCACTTGCCTACACATCCTATTTTTGGTTTAGCTTCAAAAACCACTTTGAGTCAATACCGGTCGGACCGGCGCACACGGCCGGTCGGACCTCTCCACGGGCGGTCTGACCGCCCCTGCCACCGGTCAGACCGCCTGTGGTCTGACAGACCTGAAGCAAAACCGAAAACGTGAGATTTTACAAACCAACAATGTCATTGCCAATTGACTCATCATTCTAAGATCGTGCACATATCCTCACGATATCCACAATATTAGAATGGTAGGTAACGTTGTCTATGCAAATGGTTTGAAGAGCAGGGATGACACTGCGGACCAGGAGAATGACGTCATACACAAGGATATATTGTTTTCAAACATGAAGGATATGAAGGTTTGGTTGCATTAATACTCCGTTAGGCACCATCGTCTGTTTGTAGTACAACACTCTGATGTGAACAAGAGGTATACCGTGAGGTGCGAAAGGGGATGCGGATGGAAGGTACGGGGGTGGAAAACTAGGGACAATCGATAAAAAATAATGAATGTAAAGTAGACTCACTCTTGTGGGACTGCACAAGTGTCCTAGGAGCACCTTCAGGCGACCACTAATTTTATGGCAAAGTGCATAACTGGGGTTGTGGCTGTCGACCATGATGTGACCGTTGCAACCCTTATTGAGGCTATATTTGGGTTCATTAAGTACCGTGTGAAGTACGAGAAAGCATGAATGGCAAAGCAGAGTGCGGTGCAGTTAGTGTGGGGGTGATTGGAAGGAGGCTTGTGGGTTGCTTCCTCAGATCCTAAGCGCTATGTAGGCCAAGAACCCGAGCATGGAGTTTTATCCTTGGCACGGGAACCGAATGTAACTCAATGAAGGAGTTATAAAACATGTTCACGGGTGGGTGTATCGGTCTTTTGGGCAATGTACAGAGGCCTTCAAGCATTGTAGGCATGTCTTATCAGTTGATGTCATATTCCTAACCGGGAAGTACTATAGTGTCTTGATGGTCGCCGTGGGTATTGATGCAGAGGACCATCTGATTCCACTAGCATTCGCACTTACTGAGAGTGAGAACAATGCAAGCTGTCAATGGTTTATGGATATAGTTCGTTTATGCCTTGTTGGGCCTGGACGGAAGGTTTGCGTCGTCTCGGATAGGCACCACAACATTATGAACGCTGTGAAGAGCAAACTTGATGGACACCCAGATGTGCTGCATAGATGGACACCTGGTTTAGTCCATTATTAGTATTAACACTCTCCCAAGTCAACTAAGTAGAAAACTATGGGCAGAAGATATATTCTACAACTTAGCACAATTCCTATATGTGTAAATGGCCATGAAGTGCCAAGGTTCTTGTAATCGTGCTTTTGCAAGGCAAATCAAATATATATGGCGACTGAATATTATGAAGCACTAGGTAACGCAAGGTTTAGCAGATGTCTCTCTTTTTAGTCCTGCCCCTTTTGTTTTCATTAAATGCGTGTAAGACTACAAAGTTTTTCCATTGTACAACATGGTTTACATTGTATCTCGGTGTGGTTGTTTCTTACTCTCTCCTTTTGGGTCCTTGTAGATGGTTCGCCACCGATGCCGACGAATCGTAACTAAAATGACTTGCACCGCGGCGGGAGATGTTGTTCAAGCTACCCCAGCTCGGAGTGGTTCATCGCGTGCTACATCATCGCGGGCAACGACGTCCACACAACGACACAAGATGACGACAATGACGACGAAGAGGAGGATGCCAAACTGCCCGATGAGATGGTCCTCTCAGACTTTGTTGGTGCACCAACCAGCCAACTCAGACCCTCTCCCCGGATGAATGGTAGCATGCTATCTTGCCATTACAGATTGCTAGCCTTGCGCGGCCGGTACCCGTGTTTACCATTTTCGCAATTAAAAAACAAAAACTCCTATGCACAGACCCAAAAAAAACCCTAAAATATGCTTACGTTTTCATGCCATTCCAGGAAGATTACATAAAACAAAACATTCACATGACAGATTGCATGACAATTTAGTATGTCTAAAGTCTAAACCCAAAGCCTACGTTACAGCCCTGTTCTTTACACATTATAATCCTTTTTTTTTTTTGCCCTTACTGAGAAACTTCCTTTGCTTTACCTCTGTTATTGTACATATACACATCAGTATAGACAAATAGGTCCAAAAAAAACATATCCATCGGACGAGCGCGGCATCACGCGCCTGACCATCTAGTACACTTGGTGTCAGAACCGATAGGGAGGCGAGGGACGTCGGGGCCAACGCCAAGATTGGGAAGGAACAGTGCCTGCCCAAGGCTTCCTACGTGTGAAGCTAGCGCACACAGCGAGGAAAGTGAGGCACCGAAGGTTGTATCAGCCTGAAGAAATCACGTGGAAACTTCTCAGGAAAAGGAAAAGGAAGCTAGCATCCTGCGTGGGTTCCTTTCTGGTCAAATCAGACACGCATAGTTTCTTTTATTAAGTTTGAATCATACTTTTTTTATTATTATTAAGTGCTTGAGTTTACATGGGATCAGTGCAATAGGGACTCGGATTCAAGCCAGAGAAGGCCACCCCTGGTCTTTATATTTGCTGTAAACTACCGTGGTAGGAGGGAGAGGAATCAATATATTATTTTTTCAAAGAGAGCTATATGCTTATTCTTCCTCAGGTTTAACATATAGTTACAACCTAGAGGGGGATCGGTCATTCTCAACTCCATTGTTCTTGTATTTCCTTGTGTTTTACAAAAGCGGCGACACGTTTACTTTGTGTAGTCAAGTAGACAGCATCACAAGCGTGTGATTGGACAAATTCTTTTATCACGGGTTGCTGTTTTGATAGTAGTTGACGTTATCGGTTCGTCAGGTTGTACAGATCCAAAGTTATCATCGATTCTACGTTGTAAAGATCAGACATCCCCGTATCATGGACACAGAAAATAATGAACTTGTGAAGTAACTACCATACTATGTTAACAATTGACAGTTATGCGCCTGAGGAAAAGTTTATCTTCCCACCCAAATGGTCTATGTATCTTTTACAATAATCGTAAGATTTCTTCGTTAGGAACCCCTTCTAGCCACGTGAGTTAAAATTTTCAACTTATATGATATGCAAGCGTGTGGCGTGACAAGCCACGAATACCTCCTCGCTGGCACGACGACTTGCATGGCAGGTTTGACTACGTCGAGGAAAGTGGTGTGACAGAATAGTTTGGTTACACCGCAAGTTATAGCGTAACCAAAAAAAGGTTATAATTCAAAATAAAGTTAACGAGGTGTTAACTTTAAAATATTATTTAAAGAGATTAAATAAAAAAAATTCTAAGGAACATACCGTTAACTAGTAAGAATTTTGCGCCATTCAACTGCATTCAGCACCATGAGTAAATGGCAAAATATTCAGGAGTACAGATGCTGACATGTCATAGGTTAGGAACAGTGTGTTATACAGAGGGGCAACATGTAACATAGAACAGATCTGCCTCTTGCAATCTACAGCAGCTGATCAACAAATAGAAATCATCTCTGTTGTAGGATAAACTAAGTTGTCATTTTTACTCCCCAAAAACGGTAGGACCGTAAAACATTTTGTGAATTAGATGGGATTTTACAATTACACGAATCATCCAGGACCGCAGGCAGATGGATGCAGACTCACCAAACTGAGTACCTTATGCCAAGGCCGTTGCATGTAAGTATTAAACCCTTGTGCCGGTTCAGGTAATCCTGAAACAGTTGATGACAAATCAAATGTGTCAGAACAGTCTTGTGCAAGATAAAGAGGGAGCGCCCGTAGGTACTTACCACTACATTCTGATCCTGAACATATAGAATGCCCTTCTTGTCATACTCTTGCCTTTTACTGGATTACTGAGAACTGTCAAAACAAGAGTTATGATGCCATGAATAAAACTACCTGATGTATCATACCTGCCTTAAGATTTGTCTCACTTTCTAAAAAGAATACAAACGCATGAATGGTGAAAGAGCATTCTTTAAAAGAAAAATATTAGCTACATCTAAATACATATTCTGACAGTTAGTGCAAATATTTATATAACCCAGTGACAGGAAATTAGAGTCAGCTTTTGCTAGAGCTACTGACTGTCCAATAAGTATGGATTACGTTTCTCATAGTTGTTTATCAATGATCCAAGTGCAGAATTTCATGGCCTGCTTATAAACTATACAAGCTTGTTTACTCGAAGCAATGAGTGATTTCTTCTAGATGAATGCAGACGAATCTCCAAAACAGCTATCTCTGACTGAAGATAATGAGACAACTTTCATTTAACATTGCATCATTGCATGATGTCCCCATAAGCCATCACAAACAACAAAATACAGAACGATCAGTTCCTCAACAAATTAAACACAATCTGAAGCTCCATCTCATAGCTTATTAATCAGACAAAGTACTAGGGCGTATTCTTAGTCTTGTGGTAACCATTACTTGTCTTCAAACTCCATGAGGTACCGCAAAATTCAGAGTAATTCAACAGCATCTTGGACAGGGACAGAATGAATTGTTCCATGTCTAAGGCACCATGTAGTCGGATGTAATGTTTAGGATTATATGTAGGTAAATTTGTATGCATTAATATCCGATTTGATTTGCTATGTTCTTCACGAATTTCAAGGTTTCAGAAGCAAACAAAAACACGGGTAAACTTAAATATTTAGTTAAAGATGTTTCTTACACGCCATGTGAAAATACTAAGCACACATGGTAGACAGTGTATGTAATGCTATCTTTTTTTCCCATCTAAGTTAACATGGATGCATGCTGATCAATTGAGCAAGCTCACCTTGGTATGCTTCATTAATCTCCTGAAATCTGGAGGTTGCATTTTCTTCACCATGCTTCTTGTCAGGGTGCCATTTCTGCAGGAAAAGGGGAAAATATCATGTCACTGCCATCGAGGCAACAGCACAGAACTACAAAAGTACAATTCTACTAAAGAAATACAGAAGCAGTTGCATGATTGCATCAGCAGCAAACTAAGTAGAATTCACAGGCCCAAGTTTCCTGGCTATATTTGTCCACAACCTACGATGCACACAGATCAATGAAATATTAAATCTAATAAATACTTAATAAAAATGACATATTATAACCACTTAATATCTGACAAAGTATTTTAGTAAGAGTAGAGAGAGAATTTTACAATAAATACATTCTAGATTTTCTCACAAATATATCGAAACAAAGTATTTTAGTAAGAGTAGAGAGAGAAAAATTACAATAAATACATTCTAGATTTTCTCACAAATATATTGAAACAGATACCCGGAGGCACGAACAAATACAGTGAAACCGAGAGAGTAATTAATAGGATAAATGCCGCTTTAAATAAACAATTTGCACAACAGCACCAGACTACCCACTTCCAAAATGGGGAACCGATATAATAGTGTGTTGGAGCTGCAAACACTGACCAGTGCAAGACGGATATAGCTCGACCTGATTGTCTCCTCCGACGCATCGTAATCAACTTCCAATATCTTGTAGTGACCCTGCAGCGCAAATTGCCCAGTGAGTGCGAGACAAAAAAAAGTTTACAAAAAAAAAACGAAGGACGAATAAGGGGGGAAAGGGATTTAATCGCCAGCAACAGCATTCCATTTACACGATCTACCCCATAAAAGGTAAAATCCAACCACCTATCGAAATCCGCGAAAAAACGCGGCGAATTGTAGGAGCAGAGGCGGGGGTTTGGTTTCACCTTGGGCTTGGAGAGGAGGGAGATGAAGTCGAAATCGACGGGGACTTCCTGCTGCGGCCGCGCCGCCCCCTCGCCGTCCTCCCACTCCCACCACATTCCCTCCCCTCGCCGCCTCGCGGGGATCTTTTTCGCTCCTTCGCCGCAGCCCCACCGCAGGATTGTGCTCCCGCCGCGGGTCCGGTTCTTGGAGTAAAGATTCCCGGGTTCCTTCGCCGAGAGTTAGATGGTAATTGCATTCTGTGGGCTTGGCGTTCTCGATTTATTTTACTCTCTTCGTTGGGATTTTTCCTTTGAGAGACTGGAGCAAAATTTGACAGGTCCGACGTGGCCTGCCCATGTACACTTCTCCTCGGCACGGCCCATCCCGGCAATTCCTTCGTCGGTGCTCTTGCTGGAAGCAAACTTACCTGGGCTGAGCTTTCCAGAACCAATACTGGCCTAGGTCCATGGGCACCTGTAACGAAAATTTCACTGTCTCCTACTCACTTCCGTCACGTAATACGGACGGAGTAATTACTAGTTAACTACAACAAAAGCGTTTACGCCTGAAGCTCTTAAGGCCTAGGCCCATGTGACCTGCCTTTTTTCTGCGTCGGTGCTGGCGCAAGCTTAGTTGAGATGGGCTTGCTACGACTAATGCTAGCCTTGGTCCATGGCTGACCCGATACAGACCACCAATTTTGTTAAAAAATAATATTATTTTTAAAAAATAATATTAAAAATAAATAATCACATAAAAAATTACAAAAATAGATTCCAAGATCAACTCATGTGGCAACATGCTCCTGTCGCTAGTGCAATATAGAAAGTTTTAAATATAGCAAACGAGCTAAAACAAATACATAATTTTTTGTGTATCCTCCCTACACAGTGTAATTACTTGAGTAAATTTTTTTTTATAATTTTATCTATTCTGAATTCTTCTACAAAATTTATTTAAGTATACTATTCTATAAATTTCTAAATGTATAATATGAGCTCTAAAAAATATGAAGTTTTATGTGAATGCTCATTGCGTAGCGGACTTTACTGTGTAATTTTTTTTTAAAAAAATATATGTTCTAAAATTATCTCGAGTATTAAGGGTTTAGATCTTAAAAAGTAGGAATTTATGTTTCAGATGGAATTATGTTCGAGATAATTTCAAAACATATAAAATTTTAGAAAAATTACACAATCAAATCCACTATGTAAGAAGCTTTCATAAAAAAAAATTTATAATTTTTGAAGCTCATGTTATACTTAAATGAATTTTGTACAAGAATGCAAAATGTATAAAATTATATATAAAAAATACAAAAGCAATTATACTGTGTAGGGAAACTCCACAAAATATTTTGTAATATTTTGAGCTTATTTTCTACATTTAATTTTTTTTATTCCTGCCACCAGTTGAACTGCCGACAGAGACTCTTTTTGTAATTTTTTCGATGATTATTTATTTTTGTAATTATCTTTTAAAATATTATTATTTTTAAAGAACCTACATATCACCTGTATCCAAAATTTCACTCTATCCATAATAGTCAATAATACTCAATAGTCACTTCAGTCTTCAGTAACGTACGGGGTACTTACTACATCAGGAGCGTTTAAGTGAAAAGGGAAGAAGAATATCCATATAAAATACTCCGCTGAAAGCTCGACAAGAAAAGTGCATGAGCACTACTACTAAGTCGACCAGTTGGAATCACGATACAGCACACGATCACACTCGGGCGCTGTCCGAATTAAAGTTTGGTTAGCTCCACGCACGTCACCGGTGCGCGCCACTAAAATATAGCACACCAAAAGTGATAGCTAACATTCGCCGTGAGCACCGGCTTTCCCACGCTAAATCGGATCCCAACCCCGGAATATGAAGCGGCCATCCGCGCAACGGAATGGGCATCATCAATTTCTGCACGGCCAAGCAATTAAAAACACTGTACAATTAAAAATTAGTATAAATAGATACAATATCTTTATACAATTAATATTTTATTGTAACTGGTGTAAAATACTGTACACAGTAATAGAGAGTTCCGGATACCCACTTGCTGTCCACAAAAACGGCGGTACTGCAACTGGTACCTCCATTTGCCCCAACCTGACATTCCTTAGTGCGGAAGCAAGCAGGTCTTGCGAGGAAAATGCTTCACCTCCACGGGCAACTCACACCGCACAGAAAACGAAGCCACTGAAAAAAAAGGGCAAATCCATGGAGGATTAGAAGGTCAAGAGCATCATAAATTAATGAAGAAACGTAAATAACGGGCAGGTACCGTGTCACTGCTTCCAGCTCTGCCCCCCGGGAGGCCGGAGCGAGGGGAGATCACCCGGGTGCGCAACCTTTCCGTGGGTGCAGCCCGCGCTCGCAACGCGTTCCGTGTGAGAGGCAGAGCATGTGAGGCTGGGTGCAGCGATCTAACGATCTCCTACCAAATCCTGCGCATTTCTCGTCTAACCCGACCAAACTTGGTCCCTTCTTCCGCGTGACCGAAGGAAAAGCGCAGCTTGTTCCATGGTTCACACTACAGAAAAAAGGCTTTGGCCGAAGCTTGAAATACTCATGACGACGACGTGCTAACAGACCCAGGAATTGTAATCGTCTGACAAAACTCTTGTGGGCTCAAATCCATAATGATTCTGGAGCGTTCTCGCTGCCCCGTGCTCCCCGCCGATTCGTCATCCGGGGCCCACCTGTACGCCCATCCCAGCACAGTAGCCTAAAAAGGAGACGCCGAAAGCTGGAAGTGTCACTCCATCGGTGGCGCGATCACACCCGTCGCTGAAATTCCCCTGAAACACCAGGGGCAGAACCGTCCTTCTACCACGTGGAGAATATAGCCACACTGCCGAGTCAAGTCTCGTCCTCCGACCTCGCCGTTTGAAAAAGGGGCCGCCCGCATGTGCCCCCATGCGCCGCCGCGAACACCACACACGGGAACCGGGCAAACCCGTCCCTTATCCGATTCCCGACACGTGTCGACGCGCGGAAGCGGACGGCATCGCGGCGCGTCGCACGGTGCTAGGAAAATTATGTGCTGCTATTTTTATGCGTTTGATTGATGTTTACTTTGTGTCACGGTTCTTGATACAATTACAAAGTAATTGGAGAGAATTGAGAAGGATTAGAGGATAACTGAGGGGATTTGGGAGGAAGAAGAAGAGAGGATACATCATACGTAGGACAAAGTTCAGATAGATGAAGAGGGAATAGTAGCACTTGTCTTCAGTTCTGGTTCGATCCCCCTTCTGCTTCTCTTGACCTGCCTGACCACGTTGGCCTTAACCCAGCCCTAGGTGTGTTGCAGCTCAGACCCATTAGTCCGTGACTCTTTGGAAAGTTACCGCACCATAATAAGGAATGTATAAGTATACAACTTTTAGGTTTAGGTTTTTTTTTGACTTATAGTTTACAATCAGTTTTTTTTGTTTAATCAGTTTATAAGTCTTTGAGCTTTTAAGCTAAGCTTTAGTGTTGGATAATCTGGTTTTTTATAGGATGTTGGCTTATTGAATTGTATGTGAAGAATAAAAAATCTAAATTGTCCAAGATGGTTTAAAGGACCTTTGTTAAGCATGTATTTAAACTTATTTTTACATGGAATTTAAAAATATAACGATGTGTGCAAGTATACATATGAAACAAAATAAATTTCGCTCGTACGTGCATGCATGTATTTATTTTAGACATTGCGTAATGATAAAATTAATATAGAAAGGCAAATATAAAATACCCCTTTAGTTTATGGTTTTTAGGTTTAAAATGACTTAAACTTTGTTTAGATTTAGGCTTTTTTTGACTTTAGCTTTTAATCATTTCAGAAATATAATTTCCTTTTATGCTGATAATTTCCGCATTGCTAGTGACAGAGCCACAGAGGCATAGACCAAACGTGTTGTGATTTTGTGAAGTATCACCTTCCATATTTTTTATTGCCAAATACAGCACCAGGCAAGGACTTCAGTGCAAAATCTTTCGTCGCCGTCGCGTTTAGTCGAAAAATTGGTTTTTAGTTTTCCCAATACTGACTGACATGGGGCTAATAAACTACTCCTTGTCCCTTTCGCCCCCTCCTCTTCCCCTTCCCCACTCGGTTTGCTTCAGGGAGTTTCAGGCTCCCATCGCTGTCGCTCCTCTCGCAGCTGCGCAGAACTGTTCGCGTCGATTTTTTTTTGAACAAATTCAAACACAAGTGCTCACGTCACTCCCAGCGCCAAATCCGCGCCCGATTGGGTTCCCAAGTAAGGATTTTTTCCTGCCCGATTCTGGTTCCAATCCTTGGAATCCCCTCTGCTCCAATCTGCATTTCGAGGATTTTCTTTTGGGTCTGCGAATCACCTGCATTTTGTGTGGTTGGCTCAAAATTTGCTGATTCTCGCTGAATTCTTCTGTTTCAGTTGGGACTCGCATGCGCTCATGATGTTTACGGAGGGATTAGATCGAGACGCGCTCAAGTGGGTGCGAGAGGTGAGTGAGCTGGACCTGCTTCCGAACCCTAATCAACTTGGTGTAGCCTTGGTTTTTCGTCTCTGACGCGTGTGTCTGTGCGCGGCGGTATTGGTGCAAATGTGGCAGGGACACGGCGCGGCGCTGCACAGCCACGACCGCATCGACGCGCTCCGCGCCGTGCGCGGAGGTCTCGGCATGCCGCTGCCGGAGAAATTCCGGAGCGGGCACCTGCCGCGCGCGGCTGTGCCGGTGTCGCACGCCGCACTGCGCACCGACGACGGCAGCGCCGCCTCGGGATCCGACATGGACGAGTCATCGGACACGGGGGAGGTCGATGTCTGCAGCGGGAGGTACTCCGTGGACTCGTCGCCCCGCCACGATAACATTCCCAAGCGCACGGCCGTGCCCCTGTACCGCTATGCTACTGTGCCCGGGCAGCAGCAGTATTACTCCAGTGATGGTTACTCGGATCTGAGCTCGTCAAGAGACACGGCACTGCCAAGGGCGAAGCCACAGCGGCCGCAGGCACGGGTTGGTGGGTATGTTGAGGAGGAGGAGGAGTATTCGGATTCTGCAGGCAGCTCGGAGTTTTCGAGCCAGGTGGAGGGGCGGAGCAATGATGTGACTTCGAGGGGTCGGTATGCATCTGAGTATTCCCATACTGGTCCAGTCCGAAGAGAAGTGAACAATGCCGTTCCGAAGGCTCGGGTGGCAGCCGCAGATAATTACAGCCGCAATACACCTTTAAACTCGAGAACTTACCAGCCAAAGAACTATTCTGCTCATGTCCCTGCTGGAGACAACGTGAAACCATCTCCTAAAATGGTTCGTTTTCTCCTAAAACCTGCTTTACTCTTTGATAGCAATAGCATCATTTCCATGTTGTTTCATTCTGTGGTTGGATATAAAAGGACTTACCTTTTTGCTGAGATAAGCAAGAAAACTTGTTTGCTGATCGACATGTTCGTGATAAATAGTCTGTGCGCATTCACCAGGCGTTCATAAATGTTTAACATTGAAATTGTGTAACAAATATTCTGGACATTGAACGACCATTTCTATTGCGTTATGTATCTTAGAATGATATTGCACCATCAGTACGTCCATATGTTGGCCAGGGGTTCCATGGTTCTATTGGTAGTTCTTATTGAATTTCCATGCATACAAGCGGGTTATAGGCTATGTTTAAGGATAACACACTTTTCCATGATCAATCTGGAACTTTCGCTATTCCCTGGGAAATGCATGAAGATGCTGTTTCTCAACTTATTGGAATTGTATTTATTACTTGTTCTAGTCAATAGTGTAATCTAGGACCCAAAGTTGGTGGTAAAATTTGATTTATTTCTGGGGCATTCGTGACCCCATAAGTTGCGAGGGCGATCTGTTGCCCTGCTTTCTAAAATATAATGGAAGTTATAATACTGATTAGTTCGTATAGAAACATTTGTCGATTGCACTCATAACAGGATGACACTTTTTGGCCATGTAACTGTGATGATTGATTTCATGTGCAGGATGGTTTGTCTGATGTCCCCAGTGCACCACCAATACATGATTATGATCAGGAAATCAGCCCAGCCTCTCACCATGCTAACATACCTTGTTCTAATGCAAATGTATCAGATGATTCAACTGTCAAAAAAGTGGAACACAACGATGCAAATGTGGGAGCCAACTTGCCTGAAAAAAATGAAAGGTAGTTTTTATAATACTGGATGTTGGATCAAATAATTGTTCAGACATGAATTGTATTTCTTCTGTTTACATTTCTTTCTGGTTATTTGTTCTGCCATGTAGGAGCACTTTAAATGCAGGGCACACCAGCAGGCCATCTAGTTCGATTCCTCTTCGAGTCCCCACGTTTCATGCCAGGTGTGCTGAATAAGATTTAGTAATAATTTGTTTTAGTGTTCTATATTCACTAATAACACGTTTGTTAAAAATTGTTATAGTTTGCAAGGGCCCTGGTATTCTGTGCTTGCTTATGATGCTTGTGTTCGCCTGTGCCTTCATGCATGGGCTAGAGGCTGCATGGAAGCTCCAGTTTTTCTGGAAAATGAATGCACACTGTTACGAGATACATTTGGGTGAGTTAAATTGTAGCTGCACGTGATATGGTTCCTGCTCGTGAAAACCAAGAAGCTATAAGCATCTTATCTAATATTGTAGCTGTATTCTGCTTACTGCCTTTAGTTACTGCCAATTCTGAACTTGATGTGGATAGCTAGTGCTTTGTGTTTCCCATTGCCATGGTCAATTCCCGTAACTTTTTTTATGGTGCAAAGAAGTAACTCAAATATAAGAACATATCTATTCTACTTAACCGTGGATAGTTATTTCTATCCATCATGATTTGATTTGCTTCAGTACTCCAGTATGGTGGAAATGTTTACCAATCGGAAGTACAATGGCTATTTTAGTTAATGGTTAATTTGTACTTATTAATTAGATTTGAAATGGATACCCAAAACGGATAGAAAAAAGTTTGAATCCAGCCTGTTCCAAAACTGATTCCATCTGGCATTCATGGTCATACTTATGCTGGATGTCATGGCAATTGCCCTGTGGGTACCTCCTCTAAGTGTGCCTGGGGAAATGTCGTCTGGCCTCCTAGCATGTCTCCTCGGTCCATTGCAGCCACCTTCACCAATTCTTCTGATAACAATACGTTAGTTTCAACCTGTCGTGGAAGCAAAATACATGCTCGAACTTAAGTAAGCTGGTTCCATTTGAAAGCGCAGCGTCCCTCTGCTATTGCTATTGTAAATAATAGAAGACATGGAATGACTCAAAATAACTTCTTCATTGTCAACACTATTCTTCACATGTGTTCTGAACCGACATAGTGCAATTTTCCGAAGAATTACAGATCTCATCAAGGTCTTATGGGCGAATATTATCACACACAAAGGAATTACCATAATGCCATTTTAAATAACAAATATCAGTTTCAATCTCCACCTTTAATAATGCTTCAAAACTTGTACACTTTTTCTAAGGTGGAGTGTTGAAGCAAGTACCTTTTAGTTTTCTGTGTTGCACAAGTATATTAGTTATTCATTCTACCGTCTTGGTACAGTGCAATTTTACTTGATTGATGGTGGTTATTATACTATTATTTTTATGTTGCGCTCTAAACATTAGGCCTCAATAATTGTACACTTAGGTTAGTTGATGTTTTTGTATGTTTCATTTAGCTTGCAAAATGTGCTGCTACAATCTGAAGAGGAGCTCATGGCAAAACGCACATCGGAACTAGTTAGTGAAGGAGCTGCATCAAAACCCAAGAAAACAATTGGCAAAATGAAGGTTCAAGGTATAGCAATCATATACACTTTCCAGATGCATGCCCTATCACTGCCTATTTTCTGCTTACTGTTTATGAAGACTTCTAATAGACCATCACATCCTTCTAGTTGTCAGACTATTAATGGTAACCAAATATAATTCCAATTGCAGTTCGGAAAGTTCGAATGTCTGTAGATATGCCTTCGGGTTGCAGTTTTTCATCGTTGCCAGTGGTGAAATTAGATTCTATTCGGTACCGTTTGTCCAATGTACAATCCACACTGTCCTCTGGATGGGACTCGGTTAGGAGAGTTCAAGTTTTACAACAGCTGCCTGCTAATAGTTCCTTCTCAAAGCATAGCTTAGCATACATGCAAGCTAGTGCTCAATATATCAAGCAGGTATCTGGTCTGTTAAAAGTTGGCGTGACTACCCTGCGCAACAGTTCATCATATGAAACACCGCAAGGTAAATGTGCTTTACTTCTCTCATAACATGCAACCTCTTGACTTAATCTCATCATGTTGTTCTTGCCTCAGAGGTATACTCTTGCCAATTAAGGCTTAAAAGTTCACCTGAAGACGACGTGGTACCGATGCAGCCAGGATCTGGTGAAACACATGTCTTGTATGTATAAGAAAAGTTTTAAAATGACATCTTATTCTTCTATTCCACCATTCATTCTTTTGATCTGAAGGAATAGCTGTTGCAATCAGTGCGTTATAGATTTCTTAAGAAATACTCTGTGAGAACAAAGTCTGAATATTATGAAATTAGTGAAGCTGACTATATATTGCTGTGGATATTTCAGCTTTCCTGATAGCATGGGAGATGATTTGATCATTGATGTGTCTGATTCAAAAGGAAAGCTCTGTGGACGAGTTGTTGCTCAAGTTGCTACGATGGCAGAGGAACCTGTAAGATTTTCCTAACCATTTTGCTACTTGCAGTGAAAGTTCTTTAAAGAAAACGGTTCTTGTAGATTTTCATAGTTTGGTGGTTCTTAATATGTACCATTTGTGCCTTGTTGTAATAGTTGTTCCTCAGAAAACTTCTGAACTTTCTTGTGTAGGCTGACAAACTTCGCTGGTGGTCAATTTACCGGGAACCAGAGCATGAACTAGTGGGTCGCATACAGCTATATGTCCACTATACAACTTCTGCAGATGAAAACAACACAAAGGTACTGATGCTGCAATTTTATCAGAATGACTATACCAACTTTATCATAGATTTAGGTGGAAAACTTGGTTCTTGCCAAATTTTTTTTGATACTAGTGAATTTCTCTTTTATTTATTGTATTACGAGTTCCAGCCCTAGTTTCAAGTTTAGTTATGTTACGATCATCTGTGGCTGCAAAGAAAAACTTCTCTGGAATATCCTTAATGAAACAAGAATGATTCTACAAACTTCATTTATTTGAAAACAAGTGAGCAGGGTATCCCGTTTATCAGGATCTTAATAATGTCAATAATTAATTTAACGATATGCCTTTCTTATTTATTGAATTAAGGAATACTCCATGCTTTTCACTTATTGACTAATTGCCATCTACTTTATATTCATACCATTATTTGCTTTTTAGTATGGCTCTGTTGCAGAAACTGTGGCATATGATATTGTTTTGGAAGTTGCAATGAAAGCACAGCACATTCAACAAAGGAATCTCGTCTTGCAAGGTTCTTGGAAATGGTTGCTGACAGAATTTGCATTATACTATGGGGTTTCAGATGCCTACACGAAGCTGAGGTACTTGGCTACTACAGTGGGACCAACTGTTTTCTAGCTTGTACTTGCCTTTTGCACGACCCTTGTGTTTCAGTGTGATTTTAACTTACCTTAAGAACTGCCTTATGCTTTATTTTCATTTACTGTCTGTCTTCAATAAGCATGCCATATAGTTTATTGTATCTCCTATATTTGATCTAGCAACTTAAAGGTGCAGCTAAAAAGGCTTTTGTGCTAATTGCTTAGGATTGTTAGATTTGTGTCAAAAAATTGCTTGTTTCAAATTAATCTGTCTTCTTCCCCCCTATTTACTTCTCCTCAGTGTAGTTGTTATTTACCAATTCTCACACAGGTATCTCTCTTATATAATGGATGTTGCAACCCCTACTGCTGATTGGCTGAATCTCGTTCATGAGCTTTTGTTGCCAGTACTAATGAAGAGCCATGGCACTGCTACATTGAGCCATCAAGAGGTACCCATTCCTCAGTGTGTTATCTCACAAGTTAGGCAGCAAATTTCATAGATTTATTTAGAGTTAATGTCGTATTGTTATTACTAATGTGATATAATGAGAAAATTAACCTACTCACCTGAAATAAGTTAGATTCCACTTCTTTCACTTCTTTATTGTTAGTTTGTTACTTATCTGAATGCTCTTGTGGCATTAACATCTCAACACAATCGCTTGACTTGAATTGCTATTAGAATCGCATACTGGGGGAAGTTGAGGAGCAAATTGAGCAAACTTTAGCGATGGCATTTGAGAATTACAAGTCACTCGATGAGTCTCTGCCATCTGGATTGGTGGAAGATTTTAGACCTCCAACTGGATTGGCTGCATCAGCTCTGGAACCAGCTATAAAACTGTACAGCCTTCTCCATGATGTGCTATCTCCAGAGGCTCAACTGAGATTATGCGGTTACTTCCAGGTCATTCTTTAACTGTTTTTTATATCTATATTATCTTGTTTCTTTAGTTGCAATTTATTGATTTTTAAATTTATGTCTAGGCTGCTGCCAGGAAGAGATCGAGGCGGCACATGCTTGATACTGATGAATTTGTAGCAGGTAGTTCTGAAGGCATTAGAATGGACTTGATCACCTTTACCACAGGTTACCAGAAGATGAAATCTTTATGCCATAATATACGTAATGAAATTTTTACAGACATTGAAATTCATAATCAGCATATACTTCCCAGGTACATGGTTGTATCACCGTGGAATAATTATGCTACTTTTGCTTTATTTCTACATTTTAATGAATTTGTTTTAATTTCTAATTGTTCCTCTGTCTCCACAGTTTTGCTGACCTCCCCAATTTGGCTGCCTCCATCTATAGTGTGGAGCTCTCAAATAGACTGCGTGCTTTCCTTGTTGCATGCCCTCCTACTGGCCCTTCATCTCCTGTTGCAGATTTAGTGATTGCTACCGCTGATTTTCAGAAGGACCTTGCTAGCTGGAACATTTGGTAAAAGTTCTTGTTGATCGGGATCTCTTCTTGCACTTAGTGTCTCGTATATGTAAGACTGACGCTTGAATTTATGCACAGTCCTATTAAAGCTGGTGTTGATGCAAAGGAGTTGTTCCATTTGTACATTGTATTATGGATTGAAGACAAAAGGAGGACATTACTGGAAAATTGCAGGCTGGATAAGGTAAGTGCTATCCTTTTATTTGCTTTGGCTCACTATTGATATAATATTTGTTAGAATGAACATTGATCTATTCCAAAGAGCCACATAACATTGACACTAACAAGCTGCATTAACTAGTTCATCACAAACATAACACTTAGTTTACCATATTTAGCTCATAAGTCATAACTCATAAAGCAAGTCATCACACATTCACATTTAGTTAATCGCATACATAAAACTTAGTTCACACTAACATTGATCAGGCTGGATGATTAATCTATACACAAATGACTATGACATCCCAAAGTATGTTATCAAAAATAAAATTAATAAAGTTATTATTTTATTGGATTTTTAGAGATTTAAAAGAGTTTTCTTGGTTAAAAAGAATAAAAGAATAAAATAAAGTCAATTATTTAATTTCCTAGTTTTAAATGTTCAAAATAAAATTTATTGATATTTATGGTATTTTATTGGATTTAAAGTGCAAATGAAAAAAAAATAATTAATTTCTTGAATTTTCTGGATTTTAAAAAGGTTTTCCCTATTTTTCAGAAATTTAAAATAATTTATGTGCAAAAATAAAAACCAACTTTAACTTGGAATTAATTTTATTAAGTTCAAAATAATTCAAGGATTTTTTGTGATTTTTTTAAACTCTATTTGCTATTTTCTAAAAGGCTATTTGATTTGTTGCATTTTCTGAAATTCGGAAATCAATTAAAATCTCATTTTCTCTTTTGGGCCAAAATCCTCTTCTTTTGGGCCAATATCCGGACTTGATCTTATCCGGTTAATCCGCATTCGTATCTGTATCTGCCGGATAGTATGCCTACCGTATTCGTTTCCATTTCCGACAAAAAAATCCGATTTTGTTTCCGTCCGGATCGGTCGGAAACTATCTGATCCGTTTTCATCCTTACTAGTATGTGCCTTGGTGAAGAAATATGCTAACTGAAGCTCCAAAGACATACTATAGAGCAATAACTTGGTCTTGCACCTGCGATCTCATGTACGAAGCATATACTCCAATGTGCTTGGTGACTTCATGGTTTACTGGATCTCGAGCAATGCTGATCGCACCAGTACTGTTTGATAAGAGAGGAGTTGGTGCAAAAACTGAAACACCGAAATCCTCAAATAGCCACTGAAGCCAGGTAATCTCAGTTGTCAACGACGCCATGGCTCTCAACTCAGCCTCAGTCGAACGGAAATGACAGTCTACTTCTTGGTCTTTTAGGCAATCAAAGAGAAACCAAGAAAAACACAATAGACAGAAAGAGACCGGCGATCAGAATGATCGCTGGCCCAAGTCGCATCAGAGGCCACCAATGATGCACTCGAGGAGGCCCTAGAGCTTTACCAGTCTGAGCTGCCTACGAGAGATGGCAGGATGCTGAAGCTCGTGCTACCGCCATCTTGGTGGATAGCATGACCGTGGCCATCTCCATGGATGTGGCTGAGCTGTTGACGACGCAGTTGATGTGCGAGTGTCTCCAAGCTCACTACCGGCCGACGAGTGATGCTATTTACCTCTCCGTCGTGCATCAGGCGCATTCTCTTCAGCAGCTCGATGCCACCGTGGATGACTTCTACCAGCAAATGTCTAAGGTGTGGCGTCAGCTCGACTCTCTGGGTCGGATGTCTGTCGACTTATCCCTGCTGTGTGCGGCTTTGCACTCATCAGGAGACTAACCGTCTCTACAACTTTCTGGCGTGGCTCCGCCCTGATTTCGTGACTGTGCGTGCTCAACTACTGACTAGCCACCCGCGCCTGACCTTGGTGGAGGCTCTCATGGGTGTTCGTGCTGAGGAGACTCGTCATCGTGGCGCGTCTCAGATACAAACTGTGTTGTCTGCTTCAGCATTTGCTCCTTCGCCTGTTTCTTTAGCATCGACCATGATCCCTCCAGCTCCTGGCGTACCAGTGGTTGCTGCCTCTACTACGGGTCTCCATTGCACCTACTGCCAACAGGACGACCACATGTATGAGGACTGCAACAAGTGGAGGAGGGACCAGGATCGCCGGGGTGGATGTCCCCCGAGGGGCTCTGGAGGTTCATCCCACCCAGGAGCTGGCGCCCCTCTCTAGGGATCCTCTGGTGACGCCACGCAGCAGCTCCTCTCTCTGCTCCAGCGTCTCGGTGTCGGTTCGTTCTCAGACTCCTTGGGTTCTGCTCGTCTAGCTCTTCTCAACAATCTTTCTCTCCTCCGCCTCCTCCCTCATCAAGTATCTTGTCTCTGTGGATTTTGGACTCTGGTGCTTCTTTTCACATGACATCAGATTCTACCCACCTCACTTCTGTGAGTCCCATAGCTCTTCCTTCCACTGTTCAGATTGCAGACGGTACCTCTTCCTGTTGTAGGCCGATACACCCTTTCCACTTCTTTTCATGTTCCTGCGGTCTCTCATGTTCCTCAGCTTACTATGCAGCTTATGTCGGCTGGTCAGATCACTGATCACGACTGTCGTGTTGTTCTTGAGTCTGTCTCTTGTTGTGTTTAGGACCGTCACACGGGGACTCTGCTTGGTACTAGCCCTCGACGACGTGATTCACAGCGTCTTTGGGAGCTCGACTGCTTACATGTTCCTTCCGCTGTCACCATCAACCAGTCAACCGCTACCACTACCTCTGGTTTTTCCGCGTCCTCCACTACTAACTTTGCTCAGTGGCACCATCGTCTAGGTTATCTCTACGGATCGCCTCTATCGTCACTAGTAGGTCGTGGTGTTTTTGGGTCTGATTCTGGGGACACCTCTTTACATTGTATGGGTTATAAGCTTGGCAAGCGGCTGCAGCTCCCTATCCCTCTAGTGATTCTGTTTCTACTCGTCCTTTTGATCTTATTCACTCTGATGTTTGGTGTTCGGCTCCTTTCATTTCGAAAGGAGGTCATCGATACTATGTGATTTTTACTGGTGATTATTCTCGTCATACTTGGATCTACTTCATGTCCTCTCGCAGTTAGGTTCTCTCTATTTACCAGATGTTCGCCACTATGGTTCGCACTTAGTTTGATTTAGCCATTCGTGTGTTTCGTGCTGATTCTGCTGGTGAGTACCTGTATGCTACCTTGCGTCGCTTTCTCACTGAGCAGGGTACTCTTCCCCAGTACTCTTGTCCTGGTGCTCACGCTCAGAACAGTGTCTCTGAGCATAAGCATCGTTACTTGTTTGAGACAGCTCGCGCTCTCATGCTTGCCTCTTCTGTTCCATCTCACTTCTGGGCTGAGTTTGCCTCTATTGCTGCTTTCCTCATTAGCATGCAGCCTTCCACTACTCTTCAGGGTTCTATTCCTGTTGAGCGTCTCTATAGTTGAGCTCCAGAGTACAGTCACCTTCGCAGTTTCTGTTGTGTTTGCTTCGTCCTTCTTCCACCTCATGAGCGCACCAAGCTGACTGCTCAGTTAGTTGTGTTTTTCTTGGCTACAATGTTGAGCATAAGGGTTATCGTTGCTACGACCCTGTTGCTCGCAGGATGAGGATCTCTCGGGATGTTACTACCCTCATTCCCATACTGCCAGCTCGGATTCTCTTGTTGAGTCCATCTCCTTTTTGACTTTTCCCGACTCTCAGCTTTCCACTACTGCTTCGCTTCATCCTCCACCTTCTTCGCTTCCCTCTCCTCTGACTCCACCTGTTCCCTCTCCCCCCTCCGTCGGAAGTTCCTTCCTGCTCTTATGTTGAGATTCCACCCTTTCCCTTTCACTATTCTCGCCATCCTTGGCCTACCCCTTCTCCAGTTGAGCCTCCATCTTTGCTGGACCTTGTTCCTATTTCTTCTTCTCCGTCCTTGCTGGGTTCTGCCCCGCCTTCTCCCAGATACAATGTTTGTGATTGTCACACTGTTAGACCTCCTGAACGTTATGGCTTTGCAGCCGCTGCTCTTTCTAAGCCTACAACCTATCACGAGGCTGCTGCTTACCCTAAGTGGCAGCTTGCGATATCTAAGGAGATTGCTGTTTTGGAGCGTACTGTCACTTGGGATCTTATGCCCTTACCTGCGCGTGTCACTTCCATCACGTACAAGTGGGTGTATAAGATCAAAACTCACTCAGATGGTCCCCTTGAGCACCACAAGACTTGTTTTGTGGCACGTGGTTTTCAGCAGGAGCATGGTCGTGACTACGATGAGACATTTGCTCCTGTCGCTCCCGAATTGAAAAACAGAGCTCCCTTCTCTGCTCGCTCTGGCGTCGGGCTCGACGATGTCGTTGAGGAGGGAGGTCCTGGGCGGCGTCGACAGCGTGAGCGATGAAGATCCTGATCGGTAGCGCTCAGGTCGGGGCAGCCGCACGAAATCCGGCTTGGTCATGCGGGGTGGCGTGGATCTAGCGGCGACGGCTCGGACAGGAGCGGCGCTGGAGCAGATGGCACGGGGAGAGCGGCGGTGGCCGACGGCGGCGGAAACTCTAACCTTGCTCTGATACTATATTGGAACGAACATTGATCTATATATATATTCTTGATAATCTGTGTGTAGATCTCGTAGGATCACACCTCTTTTATTTGTAGTTTCAAACCCTAGTCCGATTCTTACATCTTATTCTTATCCAACTCTCATATGGTTGAGATATCTAACACAAACTCTCCAACACTCCCCCTCAAGATGGGCCAAAAATATCAATCATGCCCATCTTGTTACATATTGTATAACACTCACTAGGACCTAACCCTTTAGTAAAGCAATCACCAATTGTTCACGGACTTGACATACTCCAACTTCAATATTCTACCATCGAGTTTCTCCTTAATGAAGAATCATCAATCTCAACGTGATTGGTACGATCATCTTTGAATCGGGTTGTTAGCAATATTGATTGCAGATTTATTGTCACAATGCAATACTAAGGGGTTATTCTTCCATATTCGAAGCTCGGACAATAAACCCTTCATCCATATCATCTCACTCACACTCAATGCCATTGCTCTATACTCTGCCTCTGCAGTAGACCGAGCCACAACCTCCTGCTTCTTGTTTCTCCATGACACAAGGTTACCTCCCACAAAGATGCAATATCCAGAGGTAGACCTCCTGTCATCCATACTGCTTGCCCAATCAGCATCACAATACCCTTCCATATTTAGATGTTGGTTTTTTCTGAACCAAAGGCCCTTTCCGGGGCTATTCTTCAAGTACCGTAAGATTCGATAAACAACATCCATGTGTCCTGTTCTAGGATCATGCATATATCGACTAACCACACTCACTGCATATGAAATATCAGGTCTTGTATGACACAAATAGATAAGACGCCCAACAAGCCTTTGATAAGCTTCCTTGTTGACTGGATCTCCCGATTCAGCACATAGCTTGTGATTCCTATCAATAGGTGAAGTAATAGGATAGCACCCAAGCATACCTGTTTCTTCCAGCAGATCAAGGACATACTTTCTCTGGGAGAGAACTATACCATTCGAAGAACGGGCAATCTCAATCCCAAGAAAGTATCGAAGAGGTCCAAGATCTTTCACCTCAAATTCCTCTCCCAATCTTTTCTTTAAGGACTTGATTTCCTCGGCATCATCTCCAGTAATCACAATATCATCAACATAGACTGCTAATATAGTGATATGCGATCCTTTATGCCTATAAAACACGGTATGATCTCCATTGCACTGAGAATAGCCCATACTACAGACTGCACGCCTGAATCTATCAAACCATGCCCTTGGAGACTGCTTCAGACCGTATAAAGACTTCTTGAGTTTACATACCTTCCTCTCAGTCTGCTTATTTTCAAAGCCTGGAGGAATCTCCATGTATACCTCTTCTTGTAGATCACTATGTAGAAAAGCATTCTTCACATCCAACTGATGTAGAGGCCATCCGAAATTAGTTGCACAGGAGATCAACGTTCTTACTGTACTCATTTTCGCCACCGGCGCAAAGGTCTCATCATAGTCTATCCCATATGTTTGACTATAACCTTTTGCAACCAACCGTGCCTTGTATCTCTCTATCTTGCCTTCAGGAGTTTGCTTAATTGTAAACACCCATTTGCATCCTACTGCCCTTTTTCCTACTGGAAGTGGAACAAGATCCCATGTCTTGTTCTTTTGAAGTGCACTAAGTTCCTCTTTCATGGCATTCTTCCACTTAGGATCTTGCTTCGCAGTTCGCCAATCCTTCGGAACATGCATAGTCTGAAGAGATGCAATGAATGCTTTGTATGCAGGTGAAATATGGGAATACGAGATGAACTTCGTGATATCATGTTCAAAGCCATACCGGACTGGAGGCTTTCCTGCATTAGCTCTAGTTTCCCTACGTTGTGCAAGTGGTAACTCTAGATGGGAATGATTAGAATCAATATTACCATTCGCCCCAAGGGGAGGCAAGAAACTTGATGGAGATAGACCCGAGGAGGGATTTGGGATTGGATCAACCGCAAGGTTGGGCCGCTCGTAAGGTCGCTACGGCCGTGGCAATGCTTGTTGTTCAAAAGACTCCACCGTTGTTGACTCAGTCTTGATCGCTTGTCTCTTGGTTTCTCCCCTGCTTCCGGCGTCTTGATAAACTTTAAGTCTTTTTGGTTATCACATCTCTCGCATATTCTGTTAGATTTGGGCACGGAATTGTCCCCACAATAACTTCTTCTCGTTGACTAACACTCTCCTTGTTCTCCCCATCTCGACTTTCATCCTCAATGATAGGAGAGAATTCCAAGAACTGATCAAGATTACCTCCACTCGTGTAGTAAGGTTCTAACTCCCGGAATGTTACATCCATACTCACAAATAACTTTCGTTCAATTGGGTTCCAGCATCTATAGCCCTTCTGACTTGATGAATAGCCTATGAAGATACATTTCAATGCCTGTGGATCCAGCTTGCCAACTGTTGGTCGGTGATCTCGCACAAAGCACACACAACCAAACACCTTGGGAGGCACCTTGAACTCCCGCTGACCCAAAAGGAGTTCCGCTGGAGACTTCATCCCAAGTATTCGAGATGGCATGCGATTGATGAGATATACTGCCGTCATTACCGCCTCGCTCCATAATCCCTTTGGCATGTTCATCTGAAACATGAGTGAACGTGCTACTTCCAATAAATGTCAGTTCTTCCTTTCAACCACTCCATTCTGAGATGGAGTTCCTGGACAAGTAGTCTGATGAAGTATCCCCTCTTCTGAGAGATATGTTGCAAACTCATTATTAACATACTCAGTTCCATTATCTGAGCGGAGAATCCAAACTTTTGCATCAAACTGAGTAGCGGTCATCCTATGGAAGTCCTGAAAATATCGAAGGACCTCGCTCTTGTGTTTCATCATATAAATCCAAGTCATACGAGTATAGCAATCAATGAATGTGACAAACCACTTAAAACCACTCACAGAAGTAACAGAGCACGGACACCAAACATCCGAGTGTATTAATATAAAAGGTTCATAACTCCGAAGACCAATACTACTATATGTAGACCGTGTATGCTTTCCAAACTCGCAAGCATCACACACAAGTTTACTCTTGTCTACCCTTTTGAATAAATCAGGGTATAACTGACTTAAATTCTCAAATGATAGATGTTCCAAGCGACGATGATGTAATAAGACTTCTTCCTCGATTCCTCCTATAGACACAGCCAATGCCGCATCAACCTGATCAATGTACCACAGCCCATTACGCCTTATTCCAGTCCCAATCCTCTTCCCGCTCTCTTCTCTGTAACAAACACGAATCCCCATCAAATGTGACAAGCATTTGAATTGGTCAATGATAGAACCGATCGATGAAGGTTGACTGGAAAGGAGGGAACATGCAAAACGGTGGACAGGGCAATGGATGGTGTTCCATCTGCTGTTTGGACGGTTTCAGAATGAGTATATGGGGTGTAAGATGTGAAAGCACTACGTGAACCTGTGACATGTTTGGATGCTCCTAAATCTATGATCCAATCAATATGAGAGTGCTTATATGTGGATGCAAGTGCATGTGTCTGTGTACCTTCGCCACGGGCGTAGTTTGCAAAGCTGCCAAAGGAGGTGGAATCATGAGAAGTCTCTAATGCCTTTCCTTGCTGCCACTTCTCCCACTGCATAGCTTGTTCGCCTGTCAGAGTGACAGACGTGTTCTCCTCTGTCTGGGCCATGTTAGCTCTGGGGCCAACTCGGCCTCCACGATCTCCACCTCGGCCTCCACGACCACCACGATCTCCACCTCGGCCTCCACGACCTCCACGACCTCCACCTCGACCTCCATACTGTGGAGAGGGACAAGCACGGATCAGATGTCCTCTTATCCCACAGTTGTAGCACTCTCTATCATCAGGTATGGCATATGCGGACCTGACCGGGTTGTTGTTCCCCATTATTCGTAGTCGAACTTCCTCCTGCACCATAGCTGAAATAGCCTCCTCCATTGTAGGTAATTTTGCTAAGTGAAACATGGCAGCTCGTCTACTCTCAAACTTTGGATTTAGACCCTTTAGAAAGTGTGTAACTCGTCTGCGTTGCGACCACACCCTACCAAACCTCAATATCACCAAACATGTCAAGCTGTAGTGGATCATAATGGTCTAAATCGCCCAAAGTTCTTTGTAATTCACTAGCATATTCCTGGACGGTCTTCTCCTCCTGTTTCAGGGCCTCCACCTTGCCTTGGACTTCCACCATCATCATCACATTTCCTGCCCCGGAGTACATATTGCTTAGTGTCTTCCATATTGCTGGTGCACTCTGCATCATCTCCACCATCTGAGCTATGGATGGAGACATCGAAGTTAGCAACCAAGCTACCACCACAGAATTGGTGGTGTTCCATATTCTCCAATCAATGCTCGTCTTGTCTGCAGGCTCAACACAAGTCTCTTGCAGATAGTGTTCCACCCCCTTTGTCCTCATAATTAGCCGAGCCCTTCTAGACCAACTCAGGTAATTCTTATTTCCTTCCAATTTTACATCATTTGGCATCAGCTCCAGCTTTAAGTCGGATGACCCTGCACTAGCTCTCGGGTCTATCATACCTGTCGCGAAGAGATCCTGTAACATGCTTCTTATGTCACCTTGAGTTACTAGCGGGAAAGTAGTCTCAATAACTGCCTTTCTTGCAGTCTCAATTTCCTCGGGGGTCATCTTCTCAAACAGCCAGAGATGCCAATCAATATCAAGATATGCCGCGCGTATCTCCCACGATCACGGCAACTCTTCACGCATTAATATTATGTCGAATCTCAATATTTTCTTCACGCATCAATACATAACTGCACGTACCTCCTTGATTTTTTTCCCGGCCGAATTTACCTCGGCCGTTTTTTCTTTCTTCTAGTCGGCCGTTTTTTCTTTCCTTCCCGTCAGCTTTTTCCTTCCGTTTTTTCTTTCTTCTCGGCCGTTTTTCCTTCCAGCCGACGCTTCGGCTTCGTCGTTTTCCCGAAGCGTCGCGTTCGCGTCTTCACTTTCTGAAGCGTTGCGTTCGCGTCTTCACTCCCGAGCTTCCTTCCAGTCGGTTCTTCTCCCCGACGCCTCCTTCTCCTCGGCCTCTCCTCCTTCTCAAGGCGACCGAGCGACGGCGGTAGCGGCGGCTGTCCTCCTTCTCAAGGCGACCCAAGCAGCGGCGGAGGCCCGCGCAATCTGGCCAGCGGTGGCGGCGGCGATCGTCTGCGGCGGGCGTCGGCCGGCGATCGCGCGACCGGCGGCGGCGGTACTGCTGACTGCGCGACTCGGGCGGCGGACGCGGTCGGCGGATCCGGTGCGGGAGCTAGAGGATCCGAGCGGGGACGGCGGTGATCCGATCCAGATTGGATCTGGACAGTGGCTGCGGAGCGGCGGACCCGAGGTGAGTCTGATTAGGTTTAGGGTTGGGTGGGGGATGGCTTTGATACCATCTTGATAATCTGTGTGTAGATCTCGTAGGATCACACCTCTTTTATTTGTAGTTTCAAACCCTAGTCCGATTCTTACATCTTATTCTTATCTAACTCTCATATGGTTGAGATATCTAACACAAACTCTCCAACATATATATATATATATATATCTAACAATATTGTCTTCGTATGATAAATGATTGAAAAGTGATTTAACAGCATACAATCTGCCATTGTTTGTCCCGAGGTGCCAAACTGGTCCTGTATGTTTCCCTTTATTTTTATTTTGTCTTTGTTGAGTGAGATTTTGAGAGGTTGTATGTTGATATTGTAGCCTGATCATTAGCTAAACCCTTATCACATTCACTAAAACAGCTGGAGCAATCAGATGCAAGATGTGGGAGCCTATTCATTCTAAGAGTGTGTGGTAGCACCTCCTGCGGTGATCGGATTTGGTACCTAGAAATGTTGATGGACAGTGACCAATAAATATTGAAAAATTAGTTTGATTGATTGTGTTTATAGTGCCAATGCTCGTATGCGGTGGTTTGCGGTTCAAAATTAACCAGCTATGGAGATTAATGTTTTAGTGTTATTAATTCCGACACCTCTTTTGACTTGAATGACATGGTGGTTGAGACACTTTCTTTTTGTTACTTTTGATTTTGAAAAGCTGTTGGTTCGCCAGAGTAATTACTGCACCATATCTATGTATGGTCACCCAGGTTTTCAATATTTAACCTTTTGGGGTCTTATTGTGCATTACCTTCGCCAATTGTCAGGTTAAATGGTCAGGAGTTAGGACTCAACATATGACAACACCTTTTGTGGACGAGATGTATGGTTTGCTGAAGAATACATTGACAGAGTACGAGGTTATCATTTCCCGATGGCCGGAATACATATTCGTTCTTGAGAATGTATGTATGGATTAACTTGCAAACCCTTTTATCTGTATCGGAAAGATTTTCGACTTACCATGTTGTTTTGATTGCTTTAAAACAAAAAGGCTATTGCAGATGTTGAGAAAGCAGTAATCGAGTCTCTAGAAAAACAGTATGTGGATGTTTTGGCTCCACTGAAGGATTGTATCACCCCAAAGAAATTTGGCCTCAAATATGTACAGAAACTCGCAAAGCGCAATTCAATGTGCCCTTATACTGTACCTGAAGATGTAAGTTTTGGTATTGATTCAAATTTCTTGGAACTTCAGTTCTTAATATCTGTGACCCCCTATCTGCTTTCAGCTGGGCATTCTCTTGAATACAATGAAAAGACTACTTGATGTTTTGCGGCCAAGGATTGAGAGTCATCTGAAGTCATGGAGTTCTTGTATACCTAATGGAGGAAATACAGCAACCATTGGAGAAAGACTTAGTGAAGTTACTGTAACATTGAGGGCCAAATTCCGAAACTACATGCAAGCTGTTGTGGAGAAGCTGTCGGAAAATGTGTGTTTTGCAAAATTTTGATGCTGTTTACCTTTTCAGATGTTGGCATGTTGCAATCATTTTCAAGATAGATGCTTAAGGCTTTTGGATTTATTGCTGACACTGGACATGAACTAACATTATCACGTAATGAAACAAAATCATTTTTTCCCTTAAAAAACGATTCATTTTTCCTTCTGCTGCATAAATTTCTCATTCCATGCTGCTAGTTCCTCAGTGGATCTGCAAGATGCGATCAGGATTCCATTGTTGAATGTTTTTTTACTGAAGTTGATATGAATCATGATATTTTTATCATATTCCAAATGCTATTTGGTTTGTTATGGTCGGTTGCTACGTGGATATGAGGATTCCATTGAAGAAAACTTTGTGAATTAAGCTTGATTATAGTGAGTCCTGATAGCCTTCTACTTTCTGTTTGCGCCTACAGCAATTTAGCCATTGACCCAGTTATGGAGACACAAGCTTTACTGTCACTTTATATGGTTAATGTACTGTTATCACTTATGCTTGTCGAAAACTACCAAGGTTCTTATCTTTTGTTATTTTTGTATGCAGACCCGCATGCAAAACACCACAAAGCTCAAGAAGGTCATTCAGGATTCAAAAGAATTGGTGATGGAGTCTGATATTCGCAGCAGGATGCAGGCGTTAAAGGATCAGCTAATTGAGGCAATAAATCATGTGCACAAAGTCTCTGAAGTTCATGTGTTTGTAGCCATATGCCGAGGTTTTTGGGACCGAATGGGACAGGTATATGAAGTATCAATGGCGCCTTTCTTTTTTTATTTCTTATCATATGTGTTACTAATTAACCTAGTTTTAGGATGTCTTGAGTTTCCTGGAGAATCGCAAAGAAAACAGAGCCTGGTACAAAGGAGCTCGAGTCGCAGTATCCGTAAGTTTATGTTCCCACAGTCGACCCATTTATTCAGTGTTTGCTCGTTGATGTTCCTCGTCTCTGCTACGGTTAAATAAACGTGTAATACTGCAGGTGTTGGATGATACATTTGCATCCCAGATGCAACAGTTGCTTGGTAATACACTCCAACAGAAGGACCTAGAGCCACCCAGATCCATCATGGAAGTTCGCTCTATTCTCTGCAAAGATGCACCCCGACAAAAGAACTCAAGTTTCTACTATTGAACTTTTTTCTGTGTACATACGAGTCGTGCACATTAGAATCTGCAGATGTCAAGTGGCCAAGTGAAGATGCGGGGGGGATCTTTTTAAAGAAACAGATACAACAGATCACAGGAGTCAGGAGGCCCCCGTAAAATAGAGCACATCTGAGAAGCTAGGCTATCTTGTTAATCCATCAAAAATCAAAAGGTGCTTTTCTGGTTAACCGGGTTAAAATAGTTCCCATTGCGCATGTGTGCATGGTCTACATTCGGAAATTGTGCTGTGTTCTTCTATTGCTGGTGACACTGTAGGTTAGCTTTATTGATAGCACCCAGCTGAGCCTTCCCAATTGCTGATATTAGTTTTTGAACATGTTGACTGGTTTATAGAAATTCATTCACACTTAGAAGGTACGGATAACTGGCGTCCCTGTACAGCACTGGTACACACAAATATCCGATCGATGTGGTGAAGCCTAACCCCTGGTGAAAGCGCATTGGAAGAAAAAAAAAGCTTGGAACTGATTATGTTTTACAGGAAATAGCACGCGTGTCATCTGGTTATTACTGGTGGATGCAAGGATGTAGAACTTATGCTGTGGTGCGCCGATCTCCTCTAGCCACCAATTTTTTCCATTTCTATTTACTAGCAAAATATATGTGCTTTATCGAGTTGACATCGTTGGCATTAGTCTATCCGACACATGTCCCTGGCTCTGCCGCCACGCTCAGCCGAGGGGATGAACTCATCGCTCAGTATTCACCAACTCCTTTAAAATAGTAGAGACGCTCGGCCGAGGGGATGAACTCATGGCTCAGCATTCGCTAACTCCTTTTAAGCAGTAGAGATCTTGGGGGATACAACAGACTTGGCAACGGCCATTCCTCCTCCAACGCAAGCGAGGAAGCGGAGTACTTGGAGCATGCACAAGCACTAGTATAAAAGATCCCTCCTCCAACGCAAGCAAAAATATAAAGGTGTTTAAATAATTTGACTACCTTATCGGCACACATACAAGCATTTGTAGTCTTCATTCCAAGGACGAATGCAGACATGTGTGACTTTTTCTCACCTTGGCGCTTTCTCTCTCTCTCTCTCTCTCTCTCTCTCTCTCTCTCTCTCTCTCAAGCAGTGATCCAAGCATTTGTTGGAAGAAAAGTTGATTATGTACGGAAAACACCGGCTAAGCATCAAAGCAAAAAGAAGCAATATTTCCTCTATCCAAGCACCAAAATCATGCCAGTTAGGGGGAAAATATCCTGGTTTTTCTTTACTTAAGCATATTCCTAAGCACCTCCACTATACATGTCCTTAGAGACACCCGCATTTAGTTGTGAAGTTAGAAAAGTTTCGATAGGGTGCACACAAATCGAAAGTCTTGTATAATAATTCTCGTCAAAGTTCAATGGAATAAACAATTTGAGTCTAATACTTATATACTTTATGTATATTTTTAAATTTTTTATATGTGCCCCCGCCCCCTGTGTTTAGGAGTCAAAACGTGCTTATACGTTCAGATTGCAATTTGTCTTGTCACGTTCCCAAAGAACCTCAATATTTCCCAGCTTATTAGTATGTACACACTTGAACAGTATGTGCATCACACGAGCTCGCGTTGCTCGGGCCTTCCCGGTCCGCGCGCCACAACGACCTGCGGTCTGCCGAGCTCGGTTCCCGCACCGATCTCAAAACCGCGCGATCTCCCCTATTCCCGCTTCCGTCTCCCCTCTCTACTCGAGACTCGAGAGCCGTGCTGTGGCAGCACTGAGCCGCACCTCACGGGCTGACACCACCGACCCAGTCATCTCGCGGTCTCGCCTCCGCACCACGCCCGCCCGCGATTCGGCGGCACCTCCATTCGGCCGCTGCAACGGGATGTCACCAATGTAAGCCACGATTTTTTTTAAAAAATAAAATTACAAAAAAATAGTTAACTTAAAAAATAGCAAAAATAGATTCATGTTACCTGTTGAACTGGCGACAGGTAACCTAGCCCTGTACTGTCGCCAGTCCGACTTCCTATCACCGGTTGAACTGACGACAGGAAATGAACGATCACGAATCGCGACAAGAACTGCCGCCAGTTGAACTGACGATAAGAATCCAGCTATAAAACCCCCAAAAATCAGCTCAAACTCATTTTAATTACAGAAAAAAACAGAAAGAGAGGAGGAGAGGGAGAGAAGAAAGGTAGCGAGCCTGTTCGTTGCGGAGGAGAGATAGACGGAGCATCGGATCTGATCGATCATTCTGCAGGTATATTTTTTTCGAACTGTGTATATTATGTCAAAATATTGTCGGTTAGCAAACAAAAGTAGCGATATAGAATTTAGTAAATTAGATAAATATAGTTCAATTATGTAGTACATCTTTTGAGCTGTATACGAGGTAGGTAGATGGTAATGTAAGTAATACCAGTTTTATTTAGCTCTCTATTTGTGCGTAGTAATTATATTGTTAATACCAGAAATTATTTTTAAAGTAGGAAACTATTAGTGGCCGGACTACTACGTGTGGACTAACGTTCGTTCGTAACCTGACCCGACGGAGGTTGAGAGCGGCAGGCCTCCTTCTGCTAGCACGGATGGTGGAGGCGACGTGGGAGGACGACCAGGTACGTCTAGGCATTTTCCATGCGACCGGGCCCTACTAACGGCGTTGGTCGACCGCTGGAGCCCGAAGACACACACGTTTTGCCGCTCGTGCGGGGAGATGACGCCAACACTGCAGGATGTGAGCTTCCTGATCGGGTTGCCCTGCGCAGGCTTCCCCATGGCGGCATATAAGATCTCGCCCACGTGGCGCATGGAGTTCCTAACGAGGTTTCAGGATTCGCTGCCGCCGGGCAGTGATTACCACGAGTTCAGCAGCCCGCACGAGCCGACGCTAAGGTGGATCTGCCAGTTCTACGTAAGTCTTCGTAACTATTGTCCTCTCACATCAATTCATTCATGAACCTTACTGACGTGTATATGTCTTCTTGCAGCCCAAGCGCATGGCGGAGGATGCACCCGACGAGACGGTGAGGAGGCACTTCGAGGCCTACTTTCTATGGCTGTTTGGGTGAGTCATGTTCCTGGGGTCCCACGGCGACAACGTTGAGAAGCACTACATCCGCTACGCATGTGAGCTTGAAGACTGGCCGGTGGAGGAGATCTAGCCCTACGCCTGGGGTCCGGTTGTGCTGTGCGCGACGTACTGCGCACTATGCGACGCGTGCTGCTGGTCCGAGGACAGCTCCATCCTCTCTGGATGCCCGCTACTTCTGAAGCTTTGGTCCTTCGAGCGCTTCCGGATCGGACGTCCACAGCTGGACTTGGAAGTGTACACGGTTAGCCTGTACGCCGAGGACAACGATGTTGACCGACCTACTATGGACACGGTGTGGTGCTACCGACATGTTAGTTTCATGAACATTTATTATTTTATCGTAATGCAATCACAATTTCGTGTGCTAAGTGTTCCTTTGGTCTATTCCACAAGTGACCTACACACCGATCACCACTTAGGGGTTGTACCCGTCCTACGTCATGATGTTCGACCAGCTGACGGATGACCGCGTCATCTGGAGACCGTACATGGAGGAGAGGGTGTCCGCGCGCGCACCCGGTGGACTGTCCAGTCTGTGCACGCGAGACCCCGTGTACTGGTACACGAAGATGGCCTTGGTGCACGAGGTCTTCATGGAGGAGTACCAGGTGGCGCGAGTCATGCACCAGTTTGGTCTGCGACAGTAGGTCCTAGTCCCCTGGGCGCAGTGGCTGCTGGTCCACATCCACGGGTTAGTTTGCGCTTTAATTCTTTAGTACAATCTACGTTACATACGTACTACATGATTGTCTTACTGTCCACAGGTACACTAGGAAGGGAGTACGTGGTACTACCACCTGGACGGAGAGGATGTTCCCTTGGGTTGAGGGCTGGCTCAGCGTCTATGCTGACGTCGTCTTGGAGGATACTCCCTACGATCCCACGGAGCACGAGGAGTACATGGAGTGGTACGGCAGTCAGACAAGGCTTTGCTGCGTCTGGGTCGTGGTCGACCCACCACAACACGAGACTGCGATATCCGACACGTACCCCACACAACAATGTGACTCAATGAGACAGCTTTGCACAGCAACGCGACCCAACGAGACATCTTTGCGCAGTGATGTGACCCAACGAGTCAGCTTTGTGCACTGCTGCCTCGCGGATGCGAATTTCCGTCAACCGGATTACAATTTAGCTGCGTACATAGGGCTGCCTCGGCCTATAAGTACTACTCATTCCACGGCGAGTTTTCCTGCATTAACACTTCAACACAATCTCGCTAAGATGAACAAATAGAAGCAATGGGAAGAGATCCATGAATTTGCAAGGTGTGTTGTGGCCCTGGACGAACAAAGGGTGCGTGCCAGGAGGGTACCTTCCCACAATGACGCCGCCCCCCGAAGCAGCATCCCCATCCCGAACATGCCCACTGAGCCTTCGCTGGAGGGGCCGCCCGAGGGGGAGATACCGCCTCTCTGTTGGTGCAAAGACCAATGTAAGTTCTTCAAGTCTAAGCACCGAATAAGCCTGGACATGCGTTACTGGAGTTGTGCGAACTACTCCTCAAACTATCCGGACCGCCGTTGGGACACGAGCAGCTATTGGCAGCCGGTAAGCACCAGTTACAGTATGTTCCCCCTACTATTACTCTTTCAAAGTACGCACTAACAACCTCTCTTATCTACCCGTAGTCCTGGATCCGCTATATGGCTACCGCAAGTGGACTGATCAAGAAATCCACCCATGCGACCAATGACGTGTGGACTACGAGGAGTGGGATTCCAAAAGGACCCACGAGATCCAGGAGGAGGAGCGCCGCAACGATGAGCAAAACGATCGTATCCGTCAGGAGACAAAAGCTCATCTCGAAGCGAAGCTCCCTTGTGCCCATCTTGAATGCACAATGCATCTCACCCTTCTTGCTCTTCTCCTCCATGTACTTGGTGATCATGGCGGAGTAGAGTACTCTGTTATTTTCCATGGCGAGCGACGCGTTGTTGCTTCTGTCAACGAAGTAGTTTGTCGTACCGTGGAGAATTGCTTAAACAATACTAAGCAAAGTGAGACACCTTGCACCACGCATGACCCAGTTGTAAACCTCGGCTATATTGGTTGTCATGAAACCATATCGAGCACCACCCCTGTCATGCAGTAGTGACCACTTCTTCTTAGGCTTGTGCTCAATCCAGTCCGAGAAGCGTTTCACCTGCGCCCCTGTCCTCCTTGACAGACTGGGACCATCTGTGGGTAGCCGTGGCAATACTTTGGGAGCCTGGTCAGCACTTGGAGCGGCCCTTTTCGCTGCCTCCCTTCTGTGCGTCCGTGTCCACTCATCCAGAATATTCCAGAGTGCTTCAAACTTCCTCTGCTGATTTTGATTGCACAACCTTTTGAACAGGTTCATCAGGTCCTTGTTGCGGAACTGCTTGTAGAAGTTTGCCCCCAAGTACATCATGCACCACCTACTCTGCAGATCCGGCCATGCAAATGGTTCGTTATCTACTTGTTGTAGCCGGAGTTCTTGACCGAAAGCGGTGGCATGCCGATCATGAATGATGCATACGTTTGGACGGTACTGTACAACAGAAATCCTCACATTCTTCAGGAACCACAACCAGCTGTGTGTGTTCCCTCTTTAAACGAAAGCGAATGCCATAGGAAGAACTTGATTGTCGTCGTCCATCGCTATTACGGTCAGTATTTGGCTATTGTACTTTCCAGTCAGGAATAAGCTATCTACGCACAAGATTGGACGGCAGTGCCGGAATGCATTGATGCATGTACCAAAGGCGAAGAATGCTCACTGCAGTACCCTCTTATCGGCTCACTTCGGATGTGTGGCGTCTTGAATATCGACATGACTGTTCAGATTCCTGTCTTGTACAACTCGGAGTAGCCCGGGGAGGATGTGGTAGGAATCCTCGAACGTGCCGAGCCTTGATTCCACTACCTTCTGTTTTGCCCTCCAAGCCTTGGCATAGCTGATTGTGTACTAGAATCTTGCCTCAATCGAACGAATGATGGATCGTGTCTTGAAATCAAGATTATCTACGATATCACCGTACATGAGGTTGGTGATGAAGCCTGATGACAGGTTCCTATGGGACTGCACTGACTCAGCGACGACGCATGTGTGAGGGACTACTATAGAGCACTTCCAGTAGGTGTCCCACTTAGGTTGAAATGCATGCACTCACCAAAGGCATCCCTCTATTTCGCACTTCATGTCGTAACATCTTGGGTTGGACTTGATGACCGTGAATGTTGCCGCACCGACAAGGTCCAGAATTTGACCACCTCCTGCACGACCTCATTGCATTTGCACACAACTCCCTGCCTGACCTTGCTATGGTCGTACTCCCATGGCACACAGGAGTCTTCGTCGACGACGAGGTTGTCGAACTGGTATGTGTTCCACTCAGATGGAACACTCGAATGGAACCACCAGCTGGTCCATATCATCCTCATCGTCGGATCCTTTATCTTATGACAATGCATTGTAGTCCTGGGATTTCTAGTTCATCTGTTGCACACTGGCTTCGAGCTTCTCACCCTCGACAGCAGTCCCACTGGCCTACCTAACTGAAGGAGTTACTTCTTCAGGGTCTTCATCGACAGCATCAGCAACTTCGGGAGCTTCGGCAACTGTGTGCGCCGCGTTATGGCTGGAGTCGCCGATTTCTTCTTCGGCATCACCATCCCCTTCTTGTTCAGTCACGGATGCAAGAATGGGCTTGGCATATGTCTGGGCCAGAATGACCAAATCCCACCTCATGAGGATTGAAACCTCTATATATTATTCAATACATAAGAAAAGACCATACGCCTTCATGGTCGTAACCCCTAAGGCTAACGACCTCACTGGTCGTAAGGATTCCAAAGGTTACATAATTGTGGATACCATGGGGATATACTCCAGATCTTAGGATGATGTGATACTTGGCAATGCCGTTTACAGTTTGTCGTTTCACGTGTTTTGACACAGTTTCAGTGCTGTCAGGCCATAACAGATCTGACCGGTCAGGGCGGCGGTCAGACCTGTCCCAAATCGGTCGGACCGACCATAAGCGGCGGTCGGACTGGTAATGTCAGAAAGTGTTGGATTGAGCTGGGCCAGAAATAGAGTATGTAGGCAACAGAGGGGATACTATTGCACTTGGTCTCATAATTTTTGGAGTCTCCAGTCAAAAGTTCTATTGGTTTGAAATTTTCAGTAGGTTTTGGTTTTCAGAGGTTGAAAATCGGCTAAGTCATTCTTGGCGATCGGCCCGACCGCTAATAGTGGTGGTCGACCGCCCTAAAGCGATCGGCCGGTTTTCACTTGGTTCGTCTCCCGTCGTGGCGGCGATTTTCGGTTGTTAGTTTAAAGTCATGAGTTTCAGGGCATATATATTGCATGATGCATGTTTTGACTAACATGGGTCAAGTTGTGAAGAACTTGTTCCCAAATTCGGTTTACTTGTCTATTGTTGTGCAGGTTGCTTGGTGGTCAACGACGGTCAACGGCGAGGATGATCGGGACTAGGCTTGGAGAGCTGAGGTCCAGAACGATTGACGATACCGGGTGAGGTCAATGTACTCAAGCATGGTGCAAGATGGACAAGGGTGACCTATTAGCTAATCTAAGGTGCAAGATAGCGCAAGGTGTAGCTAGTTAGGTCAAGGGGTGTTAAAGACGGCGTATTAAAATACGTGTGTAAGTGTCCCGTTTGTTTTGGGCCTTAACGGGAGCCCAATTGAGTCAAACTTCTAGAAGGTCTAAGTCTCCACTATAAATAGGAGAGGGATGTGACTGCACCTTCTCTTGGTCTCTTTTGCTATTTTTGTAAACCCTAATTTTCTTAGAGAGTGCTTTTGTGGAGACTAGGGTTCTTGATAGTTTGATGTGATTTTCGTGCTCTTGGATTGAGCATTGTCCTCCATTGATGGAGAGGTTGTAAACCCATATCATATCAATCAATCAAAGGAAAGTTTGATCAATGTTTTGTCTAATTGTGTTCTTTCTTTCTATTTGATGATTTTGGGTTTTCTTTGATCCATGAGTTTTTGCTTGATTTCTTCATGTGATCTAGCTTGCTGTGATGTGTGGGAATCTATCTAGGATCATCTTGATCATCAATCACTCACGAGCAAGAGTTTTGACATAGTTTTCATTTTGAACCGGTTTTGCACCTTCCTCATCTCAAACCGAAAAGGAACGTCATTCTCCCACGAATTATCACAATATTTGATTGGGATAGCTTCCTGACATTATAGAGAAGGTGTGTTCCAAGTTTCATCGAGTTTGGAGTTGTAGATCAAAAGTTACATCTATTTGCAACTTTGCTCATCGGCCGTTCATCTCTGTCTTGATACGGGCCGACGGCCGACCACCGTGTCCCACCGGTCGGGCCAAACAATACCAATGATCGACCGCCATCTACCAAGCGGTCAGACCGGCCAGCAGATTGTTTTGCTTTAATCTTTATTGATTTTGTCTTATTGCTTAGGGGTTTAAATTAGATTAAATATTAGTCTTCCGCTGTACTGATATACTGATCTTCATAGCTTCTATAGCTACTGGAGTAAAGTTTTATTGAATCAATTATTTGTGAAGAAGTAAGCGTGCTCCTATTCACCCCCCACTTAGTCGCCTTTTCGGTCCAACAATAATACATACCCCGGTCGGACAAGGTTCCTAACCTAGTCTCCGACCAGTCAAATGCTCATAAAGATTTGAACTGGTATATGGGTCTGAGTCCAGGTATATCGTTTACCGTGTGATGAATGGAACATGTGATGTATATTCCATACCACGCGACGTTACATAATTCTAAGACACTGGAGCACGGTTAAATGACTCACTGACATATAACCGCACATCAGTTGATACATTGTCAACTAACGCCTCTCTCCGACCCGACGTGTCACTTCCCAACAGGCGTATCCCCAAGGGATAACTGCCAACGCTTCATCAACTACATAAGGATGATCGCGGAAGCTGGACAGGGGGGATGAGAAGAGAGATCGATTGGAAGACACTTCAGAAGACCACCATTCAATTAGTTTATAACACCATAGCAGGCATTACACTCCAGTGTTACTAGGATTAGCCTCTTTGTCCATATTACAGGCACTCCATGTAATAGACAGCTCATAGCAATAAAGAGCAACTACATTCCTTTCCAGGAGATACATGCCATTTTTCCTATATTTTTTTAATATATTTGTAAGTTCGGTGATTTGCTCGTCGACACCACCCTTCCTCCCTCGCCACGCGTAAATATGACTGCTACGACTTTGTTCCCTTCAGCTGCACTAACTCCAAATATGTGGGCTGTGTTGCTCGAGGGGCAGGGCAACACAATCTCAGATCATACACATCACGGTCCACTTAGAATGTTTGAAACAACCACCGCATCACAATGCCTCGTGTACACTCCTTTGCTCTTGGCTGGGGCACGGTCGCCGATTAGAAATAATGTAGGTTAATCCCATCAGGACCCTCCGGAATAGTCCCCGGACCGTAGTAAATTTTGAAATTAGCGACGTTCGACATAATTGACGCACTGAACTATGAAGAATATTTCCACGATTAACCACATATCTAAAACAAGACTACCCACTGAAAAATTGTGTACAACATCTTTGCACACAATCAGACATCCAAAACTATGTAATCCATTCGGTTCAAAAAATTACCACACAGGTGGGGAACCGGATGGGCAGCGCTTCGCTGGCTTCTCTCCTGTCCTCTACTCCTCTCCCTTCCCTCTTGTTGAACTCGCGACAATAAGTCGAATTGGCGACAGAAGGGGGCAAGGGTGCCTGTCGCTAGTTGAACCGGCGATATGAACACATTTTTGCTATTTTTTGGGTCGACTATTTATTTTTTATAATTTTATTTTGTAAAAATATTATTTTTTAAAAATTATGTAAGCCACCACCACGTGGCAACAACAATGCTAGTCTTACCGTTGTGCGCGCAGGGCGCCAGGTGCAACGTACCGCCGCCCTTCGCCACGTCAAATACTACTCGTTGTCCGTGCTCACCATTGACTCGTCGAGCGCGTGGGCCACCAGCCCCGAAACATGCGCGGGGTAGCGTTCGCGCAGCCACAACAATATGCGCTAGCATTCTGCCATCAAAAGCGTGGCCACAGAGCGCCACTGCACACCAGGTTCCACGTGTCGCCTCCTCACGGCCACAGTTGACACAGCCATACGGGATTAAATCGCGCGTGGAGCATAGGCGCAGGCCTAACGATTTTGAGTTCGTCGTGTTGGGGATGGCCAGTTGTGCAGCCGTGCTCCGGCTACTCCGCCAACCGTTGTACTCTCACAGGAGCAGCAGACCATCACCAAGTTGATAGCATGTTGTTAGATAATCAGTGATGATGTAGTTGGAAGACAATCAATCTAATCATAATGAACACTAAAAAGAGATACAATGTAGAAAACGATCCACAATCTTTATTCTTCTATTATTCTCGTACTCATATTTATAGTTAATGGAGGTGAAAACCCTCTATGGACAGTTTAGTCTTTGGTCCATAATTAGTTTTTGTAACAACCTTGGGCAATAGACAACAATATTCAAATGTCTCATAAAAAACTCCTTCCAAAAATCTATTGGGAAAAAGGAATAGAGAAAAAGTATATTACATTCGTAAGTTGCATTATACTTATTGCCTCATTAAAAACCTTCATATGAGAAAACATCAAGGAAACTCACCAAGGAAAATAGTACAATATTTAATCTTCGGGGTCCAATCTTCAAGATTTTGGATAAATCCTCATGGTTTGATAAGAGTTATGATATAGGGATTTACTCCCCTTGAATTCTGCAACTCTTCAAACTGTCTCATTCCAATGCTATGAATGCATCTTTGTAAACTTGATGTAGGCAAAGACTTAGTGAATAAATCAACTGAATTTTTACAAGACTTTGTTTGCATGATCTTTACCTTACCATTCTTCTGGAGTTCACGAGGATAGAAAAATTTAGGAGCATTGTGATTCGTGAGGTTGCTCTTGATATAATCTGTTTGCATTTGTGTAAAACAAGCACCATTATCTTCATGGATAATTGAGGGGGTATTGACGTTATTAATGTCACAATACTTCTAGATGTGGTTAATCACACGTATGAGCCAAACATATTCAAGTGAGGCTTCATATAGTGTTATAATCTCTGAGTGGATGGTAGAAGTAGCTACCAATGACTGCTTAGATCACCACCAAAAGATTGTTGAGCCACTACAAAGTAATAGAAATCCATTTTGGGATTTTACACCACATGGATTGACAAATAGCCAGCATATCTTCAGGATTTAGTAATGATCACCGGGATCTTTGCATTTTTGACCAACTAGATCTAAATTGTTAAGTGATAAAACCTTCAAGGTGAATTTAACTAGTAATCATCGTATCAATATCTTCTAGTCTTGACTAAAATAAAGTTATAAAAATCTCAAGAATAATGATCAGTGTTTAGCATATGCTCGCCCTAAAGACAACTTGCGTTGAAGTATTGTTGTTCTAATGCCTTTCAAACATTTTTCGAAAATGAATATAGGCAAAAATATTATCATCAAATCAACTAGATAATCACAACGCATAGTCTTACATACAAATATCCTATTACTCATCTAGAGATTTTAGGATAAATACTATTTGGGAGTAACATACTTAACTTATCAAATACCATTATTTGATTGTGCAACACAAGTAGATTATCCTTGCAGAGGATATGGACTAATATTAGTTGGAAAATCGTATGCCTTTCGGATTTGATTTATCGAAATCTTTCAGGGTCTTAATATTATGCAACTATCTCTGGGTGGTTAAAGCTACAACCAATAGTCTGTTCTGCAAATCGATAAAGTATGGTTGTATCACTCGAGAGTAAAATATAACTGTTCTTAGTTTTTACGTGTATGGGATTAATTGTCAATATCACCAATGTATGTCGTACCTTCATAGTACTAGAGGAAACCACCATTCCACTAACTTCTGGTGGAAGGTGCACTTCTGATCTTTAGATTTCTCATTACATTTTTTAGGATCTTGATGGGTCCTTGTCCACTTCTAAGGACCATATAATCATTGATATGATTAAGAGATCGACTGGTAAGATAATTTCTCTTCAGAAAGATGCTCTTTCTACATGTAATAGACTATTAGTATGAGTTATATATATATATATATATATATATATATATATATATATATATATATATATATATATATATATAGTGATTTGGTTTCCTTTCTTAGTAGGAATTTTGAGTCCTTCGATGATCTCTATAAGAGTTTTCAGAACCTATTGAGTGCATATTTTATTTATTCATTCATGTCATTTGCTAGAATTATTATGCGATGGAATATTATTTCATTTATAATAGGAGAGTAACGGTATCTACAGGGATGTTTGAACCATACCTTTCACCACTTCATTATATTCATAATGACCCATCAAGTATTAACTACCTAGTTCCAAGACTTTTATTTAGCGATTATGGTTCAACCTTATATGCTTCTTTTATGTGACCCGATATGAACACTTCAAGCGTTTAGCCATGGACTTTGGTTCCGGATCTATGTTCTCGTAAAAGAAACTTTAGCAATTGTAGAGACAAAATGATTGTCGATTACTTTCTCCCATATCCTCCTAATTGAGGGCATTTCATTGTTAACCAGATCTTTGTTATTTCCCAAACAAAAGATTCTTGGTCGTTTCACATTCCCAGCTTTGTAATATATGCGCATTAAGTTGCTGGGGTTTTCATCTTCATAAGGTATTACACATTCAATGTGAGTTCTCTTTAAGAGTGTTTAAGGAGTTATGAATAAATGTTTCAACTAATGTCATTATATTTTAGACTCACAAGCGTCCCAACAGATTTTAGATCAATAACTAATAAGTCAAATTCGCACAGGTGCATATACTATTCATCCCGAGAATTCCACTCTTAGCGATGTATTTACTGCAAGTAAACACTTTGGTAACTCCTCCATAATTGAAAAGTTTCTAGCAGACTCCCCACTTCTGGCGTACATGGGCATAAATTAAACCTTAAGTTTAGCTTGACTAGTGCATGTATCTTAGTAGTAAAGATCTTTTCATTCGGGAAAATATGACGGCATTCGAACATTTGGGCATTTATCTCCCCTAATGAAGATATTCGATCTTTATTAAATAGCATACTACAACATTCCCCTTCATGAGCACATGATTGATTGAAGTTCAGATCCAACATGATCTCCAGCCACTAGTGGTGGCCTAAAGGTGTATGCTACAATGGTGATAATATGTGAAAAATATTTGATTTCTCCACACACACTAATTTCAACAAGGGGTTTGATAGTTATATGCAGTGAGCTAGACTTTTATCATTGTAGTGACACAAAAAGTGAATGATCCTAACATTTTATAGGATATTCCAACTTCTAGTTAGTTATTAATCTGCGACGAATGTCCCATACGGGGGTCTAAGAGTTGGTAGACTTAGTCTATAATCTAGCTTCTTTATTGTTTGCCCAAGCTTTGATCCAACTAGTCATGTGTCCATGCGTTGCAACAGAAAATTAATTTTTACATAGAATATGTTGTTGCAGCTCACCAATCTCGCTATTGACATTCATAAGTTAAAATTTTATGTCTTGTAGCAGAGCTAAGAAAGTATCCCTGCTGTAAATTTGACTAAACAACCATGCAAAATAAATTTAGTACGTCAAACATATTCAGATGGCGAAATAGGCAATTAATCACAAAAAAACATGCAAATGTATTGATTCTTTCGGTCAACACGGATCATGACATCTGTACTTGTAAAATAATTGTCTCATTCAACTGCAACAAAATTATACATTCAATACAACAAATCCAAGGAGATGGTACATGCTATAAAACTGTATGCATCCCATTACAACCAAGTTTAGCAGTAGCTGGCAATCAAGTGTTCCATTCAAATGTTCGGAGTCTTGACAAAGCTTACTTGCTATTATTGAATGACTGATTGCAATGACACCACAATTACATCAAGGAATAAATAAAACCTCAAGAGAAGTGGCATGAGCTGTAGCGCAACACCCCTCCCAGATTATCCCAACCAAGTGAATCAATCTTATGAAATGAAGCTAAAACGTGCAAGCGGGACAGATAGACTAGCCCAATTGAGAATATACTCAGCAGCAACTATTATAGTTGCTTATGCTCTGATTGACCGATTGATTGTAGAAATCACATTGGCGCCATTAGGAACTGTCAAAGCCGAGAGAGATTTGTAGAACTCCAAAGGATTAGCAACGTGCTCAATCACCCGCAAATATATTAAGATCAATCCATATTTCTGATCCAGTACATTAGTTGCAGTTAAGAGAGCTGTGAATTCAATAGAACAAAAAAGGGTGTGATGACTGGTGAGTGCATAGGATTCCCTTACTAACTCTATACTGATATGATATATGTTGTTCATATATTTATCATGGATGACTCCTTTTTGTTGTACAGATGGCTTGAAATTTAGATGTGCATTAAAAAAATCCCATCTAACATTATAACTGGACTAACACAAAGTACAAGTATATTTGCTCTCACAGCAAGCAACATCTAAAACAAAAGGCATTTACAGGAGAGGGAGAGCACGGTATACATTTGCCTCCTTATAATCTATGTTTTTGAATTGTGACAGTGGTTGTCCCTTAATCAGAGGGGAAAATGAGGACACGTTGATGTGACAATTGTACTTGAAAAGGTACTTCACAGCCTTTGTGCTCGAGCAGACCTCCACGTTGATGTGGCAATTGTATTTCCTCAGGAGGTAAGGATTGTACGGCACAACCCACCTATTGTCAAGCATCCACCCTCGAACCTTTGCACGCGGCCGTCGTCCCGTCTCCTGTACACGGGGTACGAGTCCTTGCCCTGTAGGCTAACTGCATTAAAAGGGCGCGGGTAGTAGTTTTTGCAAGCACCGTCCAACATGCACACGTTCTTGGGATTTAAGACTCCGCAAGGGCCATTCATCGTATGCTTGACAACCATCTCGTATAGCTCCGGGTACTTGTTCGGGAGTTCAGCGGAGATGAGTTAGTCGTACTGCTCGGGACACGTGAGTTTGTACGCTCCCTTCATGATCAAAAGGAAGTGAACGTGCGGGAGACCCCTCTTCTGGAACTCGATGACATAGACATAAGCAGCTACTATACCAAGGATGTGCCGCTTGAGTACCTGTTCCTTGAGGTCCTCCAGTTTGGATATAAATACCCGAGCGATGAGATCAGGGCGGTCATGTGTAGTCTGTCCAGGCTCTAGCTCGTGCGTTATCTCTTCCCAGTTGGGATTGAAGGTCATTGTTAGGAAGATGACCGGCTTACCATACATCTGCACCAATGCCATAGCGTCCATGAATCTTCGCTTCATATCTCTGCCACCCCCGATGAATGATGTCGGGAGCACAATCCTTTTGCCCACAACATGCACACGACTCTCTCCAAACTCTATGCTATCAACCACGCCTTGGTACATGTCAGCACGTATCTCTGTCTGGTGACCCCTCATGTAGTCCAGCCTTGAACTCTCCACCTTAATGTACATGTCAACCGCATACTACTGGAATAGGCGTTTTCCATACAGTACGGCGTTAAATATCCCACGACGCATCTGAAATTTGTAGCAGTAGTAGTCTCTTATAGATACGCACAACTGGCTATTTGAATCTACGCACAAGAAGGGGCTATAAAATGTTAGGCAACTGTTGATAGTAGGATAATAAGAACAACCAAATGCCACGTTACCGCAATACTAACCTGAACCCTCGTCATTATTGTTTTCATTGTTGTTGTCACTTGCCCCGATTATAGCTTCCATGGGCACGCCATATTTCGGGATCTCTGGATGCCAACCGAGCTCCCCTCTCGGGAAGAAGAGTGGATACGACATGGGGTCTTAGCATTTGTAGTATGGCTTGATATTGTACTTCTCGTTATTGTTACAGTAAAGGATTACACTAGGATTGAATTCTTTGCGCAGCTCGTTCCCCTCGACCCACACGACAACCACCTCCGACGTTATTGGCATGTTGTAGACCCATTGGTCCATCTTTAGGTCAGTGTTCAGCGAGACGCGGAATTCCTCGAGGTCTTCGGCCTAGCCTAGGCTACGAAAAGTTTGAGAGTAGGGGTTGCCTCGAAGGATGCCGACCAGCCTCCTAACGACTTCCTGGTCCAGGCTAGGAGAGTGGCGGAACCAATGATTTAGACTTGGGTCGTTGTCGTAGAAATAGAGCTCCAAATGATTCAGACCAGATTCACTTGGACCAAACGAATGTACGTTGTGGTAAATCTGCCCGTGAGCCCGGAACGTGTACCTCATGCATGATATTTTTGCAAACAGCTAGAGAACCCATTATAAAAGTTGACAGAGTAAGCTACCCCTCTCAGTAACTTAGCATCATCATCAGAGATGCAAAATTTGAAACTCTTATCAATACAACGAACTATATCACACCGTGTGCATAGTAGTAAATGAAGGATGAGGAACCCCAAAATAAACCCTCCTATTTCCTCACAGGAATTCAATATATCCTATTATCCTATATATCTATATACAATACAAGTTAGTCCTGAAATCACTACCACTTACAGATGATGGTGTTGTTCATCACAAATAGCAATGCAGTAAGCACTACAAGCTAAGAACAATAACTACCACTACCACTTACAGATGATGGTGTTGTTCATCACAAATAGCAATGCAGTAAGCACTACAAGCTAAGAACAATAATAGTAAGAGCAAGTTCAATGATGAAAGTACCTAAGCAGACAACATAACTGTGATGCTCAGAATTGCCACATTGTACTATGATAACTTGTGAGCATCTAGAAGTGACAATTATTATAGTCAATCGCTTACAAATGATCACAAAGTCTAATTGAAATATTACATTCAACAGACACCTCAACCTCAGTGGTTATTTGACCTCAACCACAACATCCACTATGTCCAGAGGGTTATTCAAGGAGCTACCTTTGTTAATTGTGATCAAATTTTATCTTGGTTCTATACATCATATTATAAACATTGAGCAGCAAAGACTTTTCCTTGGACTAAAATATTTTGCCACATTATTTATGTTTGGTATCTTATGCCTACATTGCATGAATTTGGCATCAGACTGTAGTAAATGATTTGTAAACTATGTTTTTCACTTGAATGTTTTCCACCCTTCTTGTTAATTTGTTGATTGCAAGCTTGACCTTATTTTGGTTATTCAGTTCAAGCATGATCTTCCTTATTGATGTTGCTGGAGTGTTAGTTAAAGAACATGTACAATGTATATCGTAGCATGACCCCATTATAAATATACGTGGTGAAAAATTGATATTGCTGGAGTGTCAATTATATTTAGTTAGAGACTCCAAAATTCACAACTTATTCCTTGTCATATTAATTTATTAATTGCAAAATAGTAGAAGCCTACCATGAGTTATTTCAGTATGTCAAAAAGTTACATTTCGTAACCTTCCAATGTTTTCCATTTATAGGTGCATTCTCATGTGGATATTTACATTTTTTTCGGATAGTACATGGGAAGAAGGATTTGATATGCCACAGGAAATGACACATTCACATCTGGGGATGGTTACAGATGGTCAGTTAAAGCAAAATGCTACACGAATACTTTCAGCCTCTAGCTACGAACTACATGAAAAGCTACCTCGAATGTGACACTGATGATAATTGCAAAAGCTATATGATAATTGCAGATGTATTACCTGCGGCCAAAAGAATGACAGACAACAGAATACTCTGGGGTTCTCTCTCCTTGATATCTCTTCCTTCCAACCTTCTTCCTATAAATACAAAGGCACAGATTCGCTTAAGTTACAATGGAAGCTACTCCAATCAAGAAAAATTACATCAAATCTCAAATACAGAGAACAATTACAGTTCTAAGATCAATCCTAACAATAGCACTCCATTCAGTCAAAGCAAAATGAGCATAGAAGATCTACATTGTTTGATCAGTACAAGATTCAGTCAAAGCAAAATGCTACACGAATACTTCCAGCTCCTAGCTACGAACTACAACCCCCCTGTGATGGCATGGCATTCACTTGTGATTGTTCGTGTGACAAAGAGTAGCATAGAAAGGGAGATAATAAGCAGGAGATGTGAGGTGGAGAAGTGGAAGAAAAATGAGGAGGAGAAGAGATGTGTACCTTTTATAGTGTGGAAGTTGCAACTGTCGTATGTGCACGATTCTTCGTAGCTTGCAACCGTGGTGCATCAAGCGGTTAGCGAGCTCGTGATTCTTCGAGTGGCCGACGGCGGTTTGCTAGCATGCAACATCGTGGACTGGGTGGCCGCCACCGCCGCGTCGTTGTCCCCTTCCATTCTTGACTCCCCTCTCACGCGAACTGCTTCTTCCTCCTCCTCAGCGTCCCCGTCACAGCCAAACTCGGCGCAATCACGTACCCAAGTGACGCGGGTAAGGAGACGTGCTCAGGTAGCTTCTTCATCCTCACGCACCTAGCACCCGACTGCACCCCTCACGCGGCTTCTTCTTCCTCCGCGTCCCAAATCTGTCGTGGGTGGGGAGAGGTGGGCGGATCGTAGCTTCTTCTTCCTCCTCCGCGTCCCATATCCGACGCGGGTGGGGAGAGGTGGGCGGATCCGGCACGTGGCGTGGCGGGGCGATGTCGGCGAGGTGAGGGAGGGAGGGCGTCGCGGGTGGGGAGCGGGAGAGGCGGCGCGGGTGGGGAGGGCGGCGTGAGAGTCGGGAGCGCAGGAGAGGCTGCGCAGGTGGGGAGGGTTGCGTCAGAGTGAGGAGTGCCGCGAGAGTGCGAATGTGAGATGATGTTGTCCGCACGAGAAGATCTAGTCCGTTGGTGACCTCACAGTCAATCGGACGGACGCGAACGATGGTGGGAGGATGGACGACCGCAAACTCCAATATTTAAGTAGTAGAGATTACTCATACCATATATTAAATAATTTGGATCATTAAACTTCAAGTTTATAATTATGCAACATATTTTTCTTATGGTCATAAGTAGTATGTTCTAATAGCATAAAACTACAGAATACTCTTCATGAATATAAATATAATGTTGGAACATAAAATATTTCACCATAATTAATCTGCACAAAAACACTATATTTTCTTCTGTAACATAATTATATTTTAATCACCCAAATGGAATAATTATTCGAAAGGAATATGTATTGTTCAACAGGAACACCATATTTAATTAAGGGTGATAAATTTGTACGTCATATTTTGATTTGTAATGCCAGAATAAACATTACCAAAATTAGATCATTCACGATCAACAAAAATCCAATAGGTCACTATATTTTATTTCGAGAGTTATATTTGTTTCAAGCAAGTGATATGACTTCTGGTGGTGATGCAGCTGCAGGCCGCATTTACCAATTATGCATGTGTCATTTCAGATGAGTATGACACTCTTTGGTGTGTTGCCAACAAAGCATATGTGCGACTGCGTCAAGAGGCCGTCAGTTTGCCGTATACATTACTGCATGCTGACAGTTAACATATTACTGAATGCACAAATTAATTGCCCTTTATGTGCTGCAACGATTGTGGTTACCAATAGCATAGGTATCGGTAATGACGTAAATGTTATTTTCTATATCAACTGGATAATGATAATAATCATGTAATTTACTTTAATTATCTCCCAAAATAAACTAGATTAACTTATTTCTTCGAGCTAATTTGCTTCTGGCTTTTATCTAGGATATGCCACTGCGCCTACTATGACTCTTGTTTTGAATATTTTCCTATACCTCTTAGGTTTTAATATCCCACACATGCCCAATTTTCTCCCCCTTTTTCATGTCAATTATAAAATCCTGAGTGATAGCGTGTGCATCATGCATTTGCTTGAAATCAAATCGAAGTTTTTAGCAAAGATTTGTCATCATACTTCAACAAGATTTCAATTTTATATACTTCAACAAGATTTCAATTTTATTGACGTGAAACCAATATACACTCAGTAACATTATGCTTACAGAGTTTGTTAATTAAGAAATCAGTGTGGTGGAGGATAGTGTCACATAGACTCCAGTCTTAGGGCGTAAGTTATTTTGTAGTTATTTGTTGATTATGGTGTTTTCTAGCCAAAGTGATCCATCAGAGATCAATATATAACTAGATGTGTTCCGATGCCACTGAGAAAAATTATTTCCCATTTGCCATCTGGGCATCCGAGCACTACAAGCTAGTGAATTGAGGCTTAGTAGATATCAAGAGCACATGTCCAATATTTTGTTAGCAAGGTATGACAAAGTATTTTCAGTTTTAGACATACGATTTACAAATGTTATTTCATGTAAGATATGCTACTAGCAATATGTTCTATTAAGTATATTTAATCAACTATTCAACGGTGGAAAAGGCTTCAATAGAACAACTTAGACCATTACTTAATTTATGGCATCCAGGAAAAATAATCTAATGCATAAGTTCTCAGCCTAAAGCAAAAGATAAGAGATGTTCATCATTAGCGGGACCGAGCTTGACATGAGCTGAATCTATACCATTAATGTGACTCGTGCAGGAAAACAACATCTTTACAAAGCTGAGAGATAACTAGGAGATTGCTACAAGTCTCTATATAGCATAGCATGTGCTTATTATTGCTGCCATCTAGAATAAACAAATATTCATTTGGTGATGTCAAACATATCCTACATAATTTATGTAATTTTCTATATGTTTACAACTGATAAATAATTTTAAATGCATGAAATAAATATAAAATAGTAAAGATTAAATTTATCTATTCAGTAGATAATTTTATACATTTTCATAACTTTTATAGTATTTTTGGGGCGGGAGAGCGCTGGCCGTCGGCAGAGTTGGTGGTTGGACTTTTTTTTTTCTTGAGTATGAACAGCAGGCGATTAGCCTAAATTTTCCGAATTAATTTATTAGGAGTAATTAATCATAATTAGTTAATTAATCAAATCTAATCTCGGATTCTTATAGATTGATCTACCATATTAATCTAATAGCAGAAATAGGAATCGGAAAGGTGGTATCGTAATCGGAAGACAACCAATCCAATCACACAATAAATACCAAATAGAGACATGATATATGGAATGATTGAAAATCCTTATTCATCTATCATGCTCGTACATATGAGGTACTTAAATTATAGTCCATAGCGGTTTAATCTTCTGTCCATAATTAGATTTTACAACACATGACGGCTAGAATGCATCACAGATTCACCGGGCAATATATTTTGGAGCGCATTCTGGCCGGTCCAGCACAAGGGTGAGGTCGGAACAGCATGCTCTCCAGCCACTGCTATCTCATCACCCCAGGTGATGACTTCGGCGAAAGTTATGCAATAAGGACATCCAGCAACTAGATAGCATGATCATAGCGAAAGTTTTACTCGATACACTTAGAACATCACCCCAATGTAGCACTTAACAGGATGTGACGTTACAGATTTCGGTACTTAAAGAGGCATGGCAATAAGGCAGTGTTCCATATATAGCTCCATCCAGCATTACATTGCGCATCACTATGCGCTAAGAACCTCAATCTCAAATATCAGCACAGAGTTTGGTCGAATTCCCCAGGTTGGAAACCCACCTGCTCCATAGGCGTAATCTGGGGTGCACTGAAACAAGAAAACTCGAAATATCAGATGCCAGGATACCGGTACGATAAATAATTATAAACAATAGCATCTCTATGCAAATGGCCTCTCAGGCAAGGGAAATTATATGCATTGCAAAGGCCCATTATCCATATGTAAGCTGTTTTAGACAAATTTCTGCCATGGACAGATAGAAGTACAATTGTATGCATTCAAGCACACCAAAGCAACAGGAAATTTGCAGTAGTAATGACATTTCAAATGAATCAGTAAAGAAATTCTTAAAGAAATTCTAGGACACTAAAACAATCCTGCAAACATATCAAATTAATTTGTTTTGTCTGGAGCATACCTGAATACGAGCAACTTCACCCACTTGCATGGTCATAACTCCCTCATCCCATCCTATACGAAAGAGAGTTGTTATTATTACAACTAACAGATCATGATTTTACAGCCACTGTTGTGAATGCAAAATGTACGGTTTACTTTTAAAAAGGTATTGTAAATATTTCAATATGCCTTAGTGATCTATGCCGTTATCAGCATAAATCAAGGCTTAAGAGTTCCTTCATCAAGAGAAAACACAACTGACAAGTTATGAACAAAGTTAAATGATAGCACAAATAGCAAAGGCAAACAGTTCATATTTACAGCTATATCATGAATTTGATAGATACCCTCAGTGCACAATAGAAAAACATCACCAAGAGCAGTAAGCTCATGTTATGATACATCAATAACCATCCAAAGAACTATTTTGATGGAAGAATATGATATATTTCGTCGAAAGAAGAAATCAAGATAGCTAGATGATTATTCCCTTGCTAAATCTTCTAATCAATTAGATGAAAAATCCATTCACTTCCAGCAGATAACAATAGCAACTAACAACAAATGCGCCAACAAAGAACAGGTGAAATTATTGTGTATGAATCGAATAGCTCTTTGACATGAGATTACCTTTGATCACTGAGCCCAGGCCAATATTGAAACTGAATGGCTGCTGCCCAGGGTCCTTGGTACTGAAAGAAACAAACAACAGAACATTATCAGATGAAATTTCTGGCATATGTGAATATTTATGGAAAAAGCTGTATCCACAAGTTTTGATTTACTAGGTGCAGCAACAAATTTCCTCCCCACGAACAATTTGTAAACAAGATATTGCAAAAGAAATGCTGCATTGCACACAACATTTACTTCAGTAATGCTAACCTGGTCGCACAAAAAAGAACAAAGATCATTTTCTTACCTCCAAAACTTCTTAGAGAGATCACCATCCTTCCCTGCAGAAAACAACACATCAAACAACAGAAGTTAGCGAATAATTACCACGGAACAGAGTCTACCGCCTACAACAAAAAGAAAGAAAGAAAAAGGAACTATAACTGGGAGTCTGGGACTGAGGTACAGTTGCAATTCTGGATCAAATATATATTAACTGCTCGAGGCACAAACTTGGCACCCTAAACACCTAGAGAAAAAAATCACCTCCTCCTATGGCCTATGCATCAAGGTCAGCTGTTTTATCCGACATGAGATGGATCTGGAAGCATCAAACACTAACCCCTAAAGCGATACATGTCACACATGCGTGGATCCAAGAAAAACGAAGTGAATAGACAAGGGTTTGAAGGGAAGGGCGGACCGTAGCCGGTGCAGTGGACGGTGACCTTCTGGCCCTTGACAGGCTTGGGGCCGGTGCCGGCTTTCAGGATCTGCTTCTCGAAGCCCATCTTTTCTCCTTCTCCGCCTGCCGGGTCTCTCGACTCGACTCTCCTGGGGGCGGCGGAGTTTGTGCTGTGAATTGTGATCGGTGGTAGTGCGACCTGGTTTTATTTCTGGATTCTTTTAGAGGCACGTCATTTTAGGGAAAATTAGATCTGTACTGCAGTAGAAACTACTGTTCAGTCTAATACCATTATATATTTTTTTTGGTTCAGTTTAATATCACCGTTCATTCGCTCTATTCCATGAAATACCATGTTGATCACCTCTCTGTTATCCGCTCTATCTTACCCCGTTGCCTCTCTCCCTCATCCTCTTTTGTTATCATTTGTCACCCCCTTCAAATCTTTCTAAATTACTTTCCAGTCCTTCTCCCTCGTGAGCTTCTCCTCCTCGTCGATCGTCGCCTACACCAACCGGAAGCGAAACCTCCACCTGACGTTCTTCCGCCCCATTCCCACACCAAGGTCGTCGCCTTCGACTAGCCGGAGATGGTGGCCGCTCGCCGAGCTGCTCCGCTGGTGGTCTCCAGAATCCGATAGCACTGACCACTGCTCCTCGCCATGGTTGACCTGCAATGCAAGGTCCCGGGTCATCGCCCTCGTCATGCCCTCCACCTTCCCGCGCTCCCGACCCGGGCGGGAGCGCGCCGACAAGCTACCCCTGACGGTCGGGCTCCTCATTGAGCTGGAGGATGGAAAAGCTCGAGTGGTCAACCTCGGCCGAGAATCGCTCGGGCGCCCTTCAGTCACCTTCCGCGATGGCTAAGGGTGCTTAACCTCGCTTCAACTTTGTTTCATGGTGAGATCCTGCTCCTCCAGCCGCAAGGACTTGCGAGATTGGATCTTCAAACAATCGGCTTATTGAAGTGGTGCCAGGAGTTCTTGGTGGGCGGCCCATGTTGAAGCTGATTGGCTTGTCCCGACACCTTCTCTCCAAGAGCACCCCCTCTGGTTTGGGGAATTACACTCAGCTCCACTCGCTACGGTTGTTCTCAATTTGTTGGACGGTTCCATTCCACCAGAGATTGAAAGTCTGAGGAAGCTACGGGTTTTGGACGTATCGAGAAACAGATTTAGTTGTCCGGTACCGCTGGAGCTAGGGAATTGCTCAGATTTGTTGATTTTCGTGATGTATAGCCAGTTTAATGCAATGAATTTACCTTAGTTCCATTCTTCACGAATATTTAATTTTTTGAGTTTTTGTGAAAAAACTAGTGAGGTGGTTTGTGATCTTGGCTTTATTTTATCTATCCAAACAACATTTTGGATCTTTAGGCTCTAAATCTGATTTAATATAATCATATTTTAGCAAAACCTAAGATCCATACAAGCATGTAAGATGTCACATAACGTATCATTAGTACGATTTTAAGTATATCCTCTATCCATGACAAAACTATCATAAATTGGACTAGTCACCACTCAAGCCTCGTTTAGAATGCAATAATTTTATATGAAATTGTTCAAATTATCAATTATGACCCCTTTGGTCACGCCATGACGCGCGGTGTGGCGAAACCATGCTATCATGCCAATGTCCTCGACGTGGCCAAACCTGCCACGTAAGCCCTCGTCTGCACGCTGTGCCAGCGTGGAGGGCACGTGTGGCCGTTGTCACACCCACACTCATAGTGTGACAAGTTTTCCTTATCACGCAACTCGCGTGGCGTGACAGTGGTGACTTAGGTGCCGTCACCCACCCAGTTCTTTATTTTCCCCCAAATCCCTACTTCCTCCTGAGAGTCCTCGCTCCTCCCCAAATCTGTCCGTGCCGCCGCGCCTCCCGCAGGCCCGTTCTCACCTCCCATCGGTCCCCTATGCCGGCCTCCTCCCCACGTTGGCGTCCTCCACGTCCTCCTCCGCGTGTCGGCCTCCTCCCTGTGCCAGCCTCCTCCTCGTGCCCCCTCAACAGTCCCGGCAGCGGCCCCTTCACTGGTCTTGTGCCTCCCTATGTCGGCCTCCTACGCCGGCTTGTATCTTCGTACTCGTGGAGGTAAGAACCATCTTCGTCCCTCCATCGTGAAATTTCTTTTTTTTGCTATACTGGAATGTGTTATTGTAGATGAATGTGTGATTGTAGAAAAGAAAACTATAAAAAAAAATTTGCTATACTGGAATGAGGAGGATGTTGTTGGGTTTATACATAAAAGGTTAAATTTATATTGTTCATAAAGATGGAGGTTGAAGTTTGTAGTCTTTAGCTTTTAGCGAATCAGCATGGCCATAAGTTATTTGTTGAAATGCTGAATAGAAGAAAGTTTGTAGTTTGTACAAGGCAGTTCCATGGTCCAACACAAAGAATATAAATAAAGATTGTTTGTCATTGCTTATGTATATGATATCGCTTAAACTCAGCTTTTCCTAAAGTACAATGTTCATTCTAATTGTGCATTGCAATTAGGGATGGCAATTATGCTCGATTACCCGCGTGCCCGCTGGTGAATACCCTAATGGACGTGGGTATGTGCGTATTTTTTTACCCACGGGCATGAAAACAGACACAATTCCTTGCCCATCGGGTAAACGGGCATGGGCATAGGTAAGCTTCACTCGTACCCGCTTCGCCCGATTACCCGTAATCTACCCACATATGTAAGGAACTATGTCAATTTGTATTTGTATTTTATTTGTTGAACTTAATTAGTTGTCTTGTCGAACATGATATGTGAATTGTGATGAACTTTATTAGTTGTTGAATGTGTGATGCACCATTGATGTGTGAATTATGATAAACTTGATGTATGCATTGCTCGCGGGTAACGAGCATGTCCGCCGGCGATGGGTACCCACAAGTGGCGATGCATTATTCGTGGGTAAACGGACATGCCCGTGGGCGATGGTACCTGATGAGGACATCCCTCCTTCGGATACACGTACTACAGAAGACCCTCCAGATTGGGGTGTTGGACTACAAGGTCCTATGACAAGAGCTAGAGCACGTGACTTAATCTATCAGGTAAAATCGTTTCTAGGGCTGAGTGTATTATTTGAGAACTCTATGATGCTGCCTAATGGAGATGATTTACTTGTACTCCGAAATCTAGGTTTACGACCACTTCAAGAAGGCCTACGACCGGTTCAAGAAGGTCTCGACCACTTCAAGAAGGCCTACGACCGGTTCAAGAAGGTCCACGACCCGATTCGCGAGGCCTCGACCACTTCAAAGAAGGCCTACGACGGATGACTCGTTGGGAGCACTCTACGACTGAGAGGCGAGCACGATACTCGTTGGACACAATCTATAACCAAAGATAGCATGGACTCCTCAAGACCACCCTAGGACCGATCCTACGACTAGATCTTCGACCGTAAATACGAGACACAAGGTCTTTGCGTCACGTTTTGGAAACTAATAAGACTTTGTAAGCGTGGCGAGATCGGAGTCCGGTTGTGTCGCCTCATCCCACGCGGCCGCACAACCCTAGGTCGACCTCCTCACGTCCCCCATATATATCTGATCCGCCATAGTTTAGGCGGGTTTTTCTTAGATTATTACGCCAATTGCGGTTTACGCCAGTATCGGTTTGATGAACCCCACTTGTAAACTTCATCCATATCCGCAATACAATTGATTGCATCTACCTTGTTCTTGTGAGTTGCTTCGATTGCTTGCAGGAACCATAACCTTCGTGGTAAGGTCGACCGCGTGCAAGCGTGGTCGATAACGACAAAGCGTCTTGGTGTAGCGAATTGCGAGGTGACGATCTGTTGGTCGGAAGCCTCAAAGCGTCAACGTCCTCACGACGAACCAAATCGAACCTATCGGAAGATCGGGCCACCGTGACTCATCAGTACCCGCTGGCGACGGGTATGGGTGAGGTTTTTCGCCCGTCGTCCTTCGCGGGTATGCCCGTGGGGGGAATTCGGGGTCGTGGGTATGGGTATGGGCGAGCACTACCCGTACCCGCCGCACCCAATTACCATCCCTAATTGCAATTCTAAATGATATTTTATCGCTGTAAGTCTAAGCATGAACACTGCATTTTTGAAGTTCTGAGCTGAAGGCGTGTTGGAATTAACAGTGCTATCCATTAATTTACTCCTAAGATTTTTGGAATGTAGCATATGTTCCCATTATGTGTAGTGCAATGCTAGTCAAATGGGCGGCCCCGCCCGACACGGCCACGATGGGGCGCGGCACATCTTGGCATGGCCCGTTTCAGCTCGGCTATTAGATGGGTTGTGCCAGCCCACCTGATGGAGAGGTGGCCCAGGCATGGTCTGTCGGCCGATCGTGCTAGGCTAGAACGAGCTCATTTGGCCCGACGGGCCAAATCTTGACCCTTTTAGCCCATTAAGCCCAAAAAACTCAAAAAAAATCCCCAAAAAATAGAAAAATATGTAGAATTCAGAAATAGATATAAAAAATAAAAAATGAGATAATCATATTAAAAATGTAATAAAGAGTTTTATTAATGTCCAACTGGTTGCCTCGTTAAAACTTTCGCCAAGTAAAAACTCAAAATGAGAAAACCATCACAAAGGAAAAGGAGTACAACATATAGCTCTACATAAATGATGCATCCTTGTTCTAAGTATCGGTGTCATTGTCTAAGTACAGATTTCCGAATACCTCCGACAACTTGGGAGAAGAGGTTTGAACCTTACCTTGATCCCCCCTTTGGTCACCCTACATTAGGGGAGAATACATTCCCGATAAAGAAATGGTGAACAAACGACGCGACAGGAGGAAGAGGAAAAGACTTCTAAATGAAATGGACCGCTCGTAGCAAGCCAGTAAGGACATGTACAGCCTAGGGAACTTCGACGATGTTGAAGAATCTAGACTCGTCATTATGAGTTAATGGAGTATTTTAGTGATTAGTGACAAATCTATATGTGAGACTAATACTTTTATTGATATACCTATTGTGTAGTCTTATTTGGATAAAAAGGTGAAAATCATGGAGGTATGTACTCGACGTCATATTCTTATATATTGTTGTATTCCTCGGATCCAAGATATAAGTTGAACTCCACCAAAAGTCTAACTTGAATATGTGCATATGTTTTTATTACACGTTTGTGTATGCACACATTTAGTGGGAGTTTACTCTATGTTTTGTGGTTTCATTAGTATTGATCCATATATTTTTTATCCATATATATTGGGGATCTCTACTTTGAAACATATCCTTAAGTATATAAAACTTATGTAGTTCGTATATAATCATATTTATCTACATTCAATTATTTGCAATTGAGGTGGTTATCATCAATTACCAAAGAGGGAAAGATTGAAGTATCATGTCCCACCATTATGAGTTAATGGTATGTTGTGGTAATTAATGATAATCATATTGTAGAACTAATATTTTTCATGAATTGGATGAATATGTTATGCTTCATGATGATGGAGACTTTGGATGACGTCATGAGTTGATCGTCATCAAGTCAAGACTCGGGATCAAGGAAATCATCATGTGATTGATGATGTTCAAGTCAAGATCCCAAAGTGAAGAAGATCATCATGTGTTGATGATATTGAACTCAAGAGCTTCGATTAAAGGATGCATCATGTGTTGATGCGTATCAAGATCTCGAAGAAAAGGAAATCATCATGTGTTAATGATATTTAAGAAGAGAAGATGATCATGAGTTGATCATCAAGTCAAGAGAAGACCCATCATGTGTTGATGGAGGTCAAGTGAAAGAATGTATCATGAGTTGATGCATATTCAAGTTAAGAACTTGAAGTAAAAGAGATCATCATGTGTTAATGATTATCAAAGTCAAGAACCCAGACTTGAAGAAGATGTGCGTCATCAAGGTTCAAGTGTATGTGCAATGTAAAGGTATGACTAGGTAGGGCTAAGGATGTGTTCCTAGTCTTTTACCAGTCTTAGTGTTTGGTTGGAGACCGGATTACTAGTATAGGTTACCGTACTATTAAGAGGGGTATTGGCTAGTAGCTTGAGTTAGTCATGTGTTGATAGCTCATTGCACTTGCTCTAGCTCTTCTACGGATGGTGCTATTGTTTGCGAATGTGTTTTGCAAATAGTTGAATCTCATGCATCATAATATTTGTAGCATGAAACTATAATTTGTAAATGTGTTTTACAAATCGTTGAAGTCCATGCAACTATTCCTGGTGGCATGTTGTCGATATTTATGAATGTGTTTTACAAATAGTCGAGGCTCATGCATAATCCTTGTAGCATGTGACTTTAGTTTGCGAATGTGTTTTGCAAATGGTTTAAGTTCATGTACCTTATTCCTTGTGGTATTGATTCTAAAAGTTGGCAAATGTGTTTTGCAACTTGTTGAGAATCTTGTCTTTAACCTTTGTTTGCATCACTCATCAATTGGCAAATGTGTTTTGCAATTGAGCTTGTTTTGAAAGCTAATTGTGCTTCTCTCAGAATAATCGGTAGTACCAGAGTGTTCTTGGCGGTACTACCGTACGGTGGTATGACCAGGAATGTAGTGCGGTACTACCACAACCCGGTCGGACCAAAGTTTAGTTGGCAGTATGTGTTTTCCATAGAGACGCATTCTGAGGATGTTTTGCTCTCCTGGAAAGGGGTAGTACCGGAGCTCATTTGGCCGAACTGCCGCATCGCGTTACGACCGCAGTGCTTATCGCGGAACTACCGCAACCCGGTATAACCGATTTATGAATCAGTATGTTATTTCCAGTGATGACCGTTTTCATACCTCAAAGGAAGCGGTAGTACCACCCTTATGTTTCAGAACTGCCGGTGAGCGGAACTACCGCATGTTTAATTGTGGTAGTACCGCGCCGCATTTCCAACGGCTATTTCATGGGCTTTTTCTAGCCGTTACTGTGCGTCAGAAGAAGTGCGATAGTACCGACCGATGAATCGCAGTACTACCGCTCGTGCTGATTTTTTCAGAATCTTTTCTCCAACAACTAGTTTTTTTTGTGTAGGCTATAAATACCCACCTTGGCCGATTGTGAGATAAGTTGCTGGTGCCATTACCCATTTCTTGAGCAAAGAGCAAGCTCTCTCCTCTCTTATGTGCATGTGTTGCACCTAGTGAGCTTGGAGAGCAAACTCTAAGTGCATGTATTGCATTAGGTAGTGGATTGTGTATCCACTTGAGCTTAGACACTTGATTTGTTCAAGTGAATGTCTTTGACTTGTTACTCTTGGTGTTTACCGACACCTAAACGGCTTGGAGGAGTTGAGTCTGTGATCTTCTCAAAAAAAGGTTGTGAGAAGGCCCGAGCGGTTGTGAGTGATTTGGTGCTCGCCATCTCCGAAGTGGAGGAAGAGCAACCCCGAGTGGATCAAGGTGTTGGTTCGTGTTAGAGCCGGTCCAAGTGGTTGGACTTACCTCGGAGGTGTTGGCTTAATTTGTGGAGTCAGTCTAATTAGTTTGGGCTTACCTCAACGTGGATTAGGGGAGACCGGCAAGTCTCTGAACACCACGGTAAAGCATCATTGTATCCTTGTGATTTGTACCTCTTGTGCTTTGCTATATTGTAATTTACATTCATAGAATTAAATTGCTAACTTGTATTTGTATAATTGCTATTATTATCAATAGTCTTTGATTGTTGGTGCACTTAGTCGAAACTAATTGATTTAGGTTTTAATTGTGTAAAACCGAATTGTTGTTGGCTTTCACATTAGAAATCGGTTTTAGCCAGAGAAGTTTTTAAAACCGCCTATTCAGCCCCCTCTAGTCGGCCTCCTCGATCTTATAGACGTCACCACAACCAACAAGTGCTCGGAATGTCATGAGCACGGTCACGCCAAGGTAAAGCACGTGAATAAGGATTGCCAACCTCATAGGGTGAACATGTATGATAGGGCGTTCATCCAGCAGAAGTACATGTTGAACTATACAATGCGAACCGAGACCTTCAAGCGCTGGACAACTTACGTATCCGACTCTGACCCAACTGAAAAGACATCAAACGAGCCCAAGAAAGCAGATGAGTACGATAGGGCTAAGAGGGCGGCATACAAGGGGAAGGCTCACCGTTGACCGTACTAGCGCCCTCCATCGCCCAGGTGCACTCCAGATCGAAGAGGTAAGATATGTTCAATATGCATCATAATTTTTTATTTTGCCCAACGTTGTGTTATCCTAACATCATTCAAGCGTCCAACCCTTCTTGCAAGACATGGCTGACTGACTGACTTCGAGACTGGCCGCCGCCGCAGGCAGCAAGGAGACAAGGGGAAGGGAGTGATGGATTACCGAAACTAATGATCTTTATTCCAATCAACTTTATTTCTATTACAAAAAGGTGCATATGTAACGTATGTGTATTTCGGTTTGTTATATCGTGCATGATATCGTTCCTTATGCACGTAACCAAACCCCGCGTGCCGTGTAATTTGTAATTTTATTATAAAGTCTATTTCAATTCGCAACTGCGTTATAAAGCCGACTTCAAATCTCGTTCTCTTTTTGCATTCAATTCTTCGCGTAGTAAGGCAGAGAATAACGTAAAAATAAAGGTCCAAAAAGCGTGTTCTGAAACTAGGCACTAAATGGTCTTCGACACTTAAGTGGCGACAAGCACCACCTATCGTTGCAATAGAATGGATGTGCATGCCTATTCATTCATCTGTTTATTCAAACTAACAATATCGCATGTTCGATATAAGATCTACTTACTAGGATTGTTCACTCAGATAGTATCGCTCAATTTTTTGCTATCTCAAGTTAGGTTTAAATTTGTTGGAACAGATGTCCATGCAAAATCAAATACTAAGAACGATGTATATGACCACATGAAACAATGAATTTGTGCATTAAAATTTTATCTTTCCTGCCAAATGGTCCACGTATCTTATGCAACAATTGTAAGATTTCTTCATCTGGGAACACCTACAAAAAATAGTCGGTACCGTCACGCCAACTCGAGTGGCGTGATAAGGCAGGCTTGTCAACAACGGCCACATACGCCCTCCACGCTGGCACGACGCGTGGACGAGGATTTGTGTGACATGTTTGGCCACATCACGCGTCATGGCCTGACCAAAAGGGTCAGAATTGAAAATAAAGTTTGCGAGAGGTTATATTTAAAATATTATTTAAAAAAATTAAATAAAAAATTAAGCTCAAGCCATGAATCCACTCAAAGAAAAGGAGAAAAGCCGAACCAAAACGCAGAACGCATGTCCCACGTATCGGACACTACTATAGTATCCATCACCACCGTTAGCCCAGATGAGACGGCAAATCCTCTGATGTTGCTATGCAATATCACAGACGTCGGATAAAAAAAACAGCAGTTGAGATCGAGATCTACAACTGTAGCATAAAACGTAGTGAAACACTGTAATAATATCATTGTTCATAGCTATAGCATTTTTTACTACATCATCGCTATAGTGATTGATCTGAGTCTTTCTCTCGGGATCATACGTATCAGATCTGTCAAATACTATGACACTATTTATCCAAAAATAGCATAAAAATAATACAAACTATTCATTCAAAAATAACATAAAAAATAATATATCGAATGTTTTAGATCTGTCAAATATCACGGAACTACTCACCCGGAACGACATAGGATGCAAATCCGCCCGGATGGGCTAGTCGTTTCCCACGAAACCGTTCCGAAAACCACCCAACCCAGCGAGCCCATAAACGCACCCAGGGCACCGCCGCTCGTCGTCACCATCCCCCGTCCCAATTCCCACAAAACCTCTCGATTCCGCAGCCAATCTCCCACCGGCGGCCACCGCCGATGGAGACCTAGCACCGGAGCCACCACCCCAACCCGGCGGATCCACCAGTACACCCCTCCATGGAGACCGAGCGGATCCGGCAGCTCCTCCTCCTCACGCTCCGAGCGCAGCACGCCCGCCTTGCCCTCGTGGGTGGAAACCACACTGCCGCCCGCTTCTGCACCCGCTAAGCCCGTCCTCCTCCTCCCTCCGCGCCTGCCTTCTCTTGAGCACCGTCTCCACGGTATAATCTCTCACCCAACCCGCGCATCCGCGCCCTGCGAGTGCGGCGGCCTCCGATGCCGAACGACTGCGTCGTGATCCGGCTCCCCGACCCGCGCGCCCTTCGCGTGCTCGCGCGCTCCGTGCTTCTCGCCGTCGCGCTGCTTTCCCTGCCTTGGCTCCGCGCAGCCGAGGCGCCAGCCCGTCGCCGTACCGCGAACGCGTGCGGCGCCGACCTCCAGGCGGAGCTCCTGCTCCGCGACCTCCTCCGCGAGGGCCTGCTCGCCCCCGGCGCCCGCGCCGTCGTCCTCGGCTCTGATGGCGACTGCCACACTCCCGCCCTGAAACAGGACGACGCCATGCGGCCCATCTCGCAGCGGCGGATGCTGATGATAGGGGACTCGTCAGTGGACTTGTTGCTGGATTTTGGCTACTTTGACGAGGCCGATGACAGGTTCGGCTTCGCCGATAGGGTGCTCAAGTATGGCGGCATTGTCGCTGCCCCAATTGGCTCAGCGAGTACATTCCACTTGCCGCAGAACTACCGCGTCGTGTACATCCGTCGGTTCACTGAGACTTTTGTCGGGATCAAGAAGATTGCGCACACCGGTGATGATGGCAATGCTGCCGCTGGAATGGAGGTGGCATCACCAGCTGCCCTGAACCTGAAGGAAGGAGTGCTTTCTGGCCACCCAACTGAGACTGCCATTGGTGAATTCAAAAACTTGGGGAGGAAGCTCTTATTGTCTGACAAAACTAGAATGCCAGCGGCGCATGCGCATCAAGGATTGTTTAAGATGCACCGTCCGAGGATCAGAGTTGATTTTGCAGCTTTATGGGATGCGAATAAGCTGCAACCTGCACTGGCTCTCAGGCTGCAAGATAAAGTTGTTCCTGGAGCACAGCAGCAGCTCAGGAGGTTTGTGAGACAGCCTATTTGCAGGGGTAGCAGGGCGGTGAAATGAAGCCAGTATGGGAACTGCGAAGCCTGAACTGCAGAAGGAAGAACATTCTTGTCGATTGCAAGCCTTGGAGGTGACGATCTGTGCCTGCTAGTGGATGGTTGATTTGCTTGTTTCTTAGTTCTTTCGTTAAGCTGTCAGTCGTGTGTGGTTTGTACTTTGATGGTGTGCTACTAGTTTGCTTGCCTACGTGCATTTCGCTTGCTAGTCTCTAATTTGTCATTTGTGGTCACTGTGACCTCCGATATTGTACTAGCACTTCAGAATGCACATTGCTCTTCGTGGATCATCTACCCTTGTCCAAGTTTCTCCCATGTTCCATCATGTGCGTTTCTGAAATTATCAGTATGACAATCCGTCAGCTGCCAGGTGATGCAGGACCGACTACAGTGAGAGCAGTCCTTTTCTACTAGCCGTCCAATTTCTCCATTATTGAATAGCGAGGAGGGTATGGGATAATGGATGAAAAACTGAAGTAGTTTGTTGTGAACATCTCAAGGAGCATAAAGTATGACAGACCATCAGACAAACAAACCTGGATTCTTGACGGTTTTGCGATGTTCACATGGCACCATGTTTCCAACAAATACAGGAATACACCAAACAATATGCTACATGGCAGGTTTATTCCGCAATTCCATAACCAATACACTTTTTTTCTTACTCAGAATTCAGTCTTCCAATGTTAAATATGCAGTAATATTGTAGAGGATTACAGATAGTACAGCAGAAACCTCAAAAGCTTGACGTGAAATACAGCAAAGAATGTTGAGGGAAGATAGCTCAATTGCTCAAGTACCCTTGATTACAACAACAGGGCAGCCCACATTGTTGATGCAGTAATTGCTCACACTGCCCAAGAACATCCTGTATAAAAGAATCAATTTAGAATGCGTATTTGATATAAAAATTGAAACAAGAAGAAAAAATAATGTCAACAAAACAACCAAGCAAGAAATTCTTAAAAGGCTTCATGATCTAGATACATCAACACTAGATCAAATGATCTAGAAGTCTATTACAATATCACTACATGATTGCACTCCACAAAAATGTACAGAGGCAGTTGTAACCCCAGTTTTTTCGAAAAGGATTTGAATGTCTGTCTTAAATTGTTTCCTTACACACAACTGATTGTCTATTGTTTCCTTACACACAACTGATTGTCTATTGTTTCCTTACAACTGGTTGTCTATCTTTCACTATCAGACATGATCTGCTTTGGCTGCAGAAGCAGAGTTGCCTATTGTGGTACATTTCTGTAAATTTTAGGTCCAAATTAGTATCCAAATTAAAATGATGCAATTCAAGCTCAATGGTTGCATTCACTGCTAATTGCAAGACAGTGAACACTTTTCTTGTCAATATTCATTTCCATGAAAAAATTGCTATTCCATTGCACAAACCAGGAGAGTGTTCGCTGTCTTAAGTTTTTATTCCCAAGAAAAAATGTCACACAGATTTCTGAAATGCATATCTTCTATTAATAGGTTATAGATACTCTTATATAAGAGGGATAAGGGATTCATACAACCACAGAAAATAACTAGAAATTGTTTTTCCAGTATCAAGCCCGATATTCATACACAAAAGGATGTTAAGCACAATTCTTTCTCCGTAACAGATAAATCTCCTAATAACATAATTTTATGAAAACCCTATGCGTCACCATCGACAGAAGTGTTATCTGCAGTTGAACTTGGTACAAATAACTTTCACAACAGGTGTTCAACTGATGCAGAAAATGGTTTGAAAAAACAGAATTTCCTTGCAGTTTAAAGTTTTGTGTCATTAGCGACAGTTCTTGTACAAGATCCCTGGTGAGACAAAAAAATAAAGAAAGTACCCAATCCATGACCCTTGACAGTAACATGGGTCCCTAAACTTACTAGCAAATTGTCTATGGAAAGCAACTAATCCATGTTAATCACCATTTTTTGTCTCACAATGGAAGTTACCTTTGGGCATCTGTCCCAATTCACTCTTTACAACCATGTTACAATGCTCAGCTACTTTTCATCAGGTGGTCATCTGATCTTATAGCTGATTCTTATGTAAGATTGTTGATTGATTGTGAGAAATATCATATATCCACCATGTTAGTGCTCCTCCTGGGGTATCAAAACTTGTCAAGACCCTCCAATGGATTGAAATTACAACTAGTTAATTCCCCCCTTATGCCGAAAGTTGTGATAAAATTGATGGAATTGAAAACAATATGTTCCCAATTAGGCAAGACAGCATCAAAATCAGCACCAACTTAGCTAACCACAGCACAAGATAGTGCTGTTTCTATTACCTCTGGAGCGGCCCAATAGCACGGCACCCCATGACAAGCAGATCGGTCTTGAGGTTGGCCGTCACCTCGCAGATCTTCTCCTTTGGATCCCCCACCACCACCTCCGTCTCCACCTCCACCTTCAAGAAACCAAGGACCCAATCGAATCACCAAACAAGAACACCCGAAAATATGCGAGCAATTACTAACACAAATCCGCCCTTGTCTTGCCCTTACATTCTTCTCGGAGCAAATCTTGAGCGCATGGTCCAGGATCGCCTGCGTGATCCGCTGTTGGTGCGCCTCGATCGCCTTCGTGAACGCCGGCACCTCCACATCGCCTGACCAACGCGACCCATCCAAGAAGCAATCAGACCCACCTCGACGAAACGGACAAACTGTAAACTCACGAGAGTATCTCCCCATCTTGCTTTCTGCCAAGATGCGCGAGAGATTGCTAGCTCTGCTTACTCGGGCCGCCGAAGGGGATGGGGCCGGGGTTGAGGCCGGCGGCGATGCTGGGCGGCGGCTGGACGTGGAGCACGACGAGCGCGCCGTCGGGGCGGAGGCGGAGGTTGTCGAGCGCCCAGCGCAGCGCGTTCATGCTCTCCTCGCTGCCGTCCACCGCCACCACAACGCTGGCCAGGTTGCCGGTGGCCATGGCGTGGTTTCTTGGTTGGACTCACTCACTCGCTCCCCGACCCGACCGCGGCGCCTCCCCGGGCAGCGAGGGGTCACGCAGCGCAAGACGAGACCGGCTGGTTGCGTGCGGCCTCCTTCCTTTCCTCGTTTCTTCACTGGATTAAACGCTCGCGCGAGCTTAGCTGTACAATACAACGCACTCTCGACTAGTAAACTCTCCAAATTTCCAATGATCAAGTGGTGCGAGTCTTGCGGTGCCCGGGGCAAGCTTAGAGCCGTCCGATTCTGATCGAGCACTTATGACAAGTTTAACATGAAAATGACTGCAAATTTCTCGTCCCACTCGACCAACTGAGCTGCTACGTTGAAGCATGCATGCATGCATGATCTGCTGAACTATTGATTCTCGATCCAAAGAATATAGAATCAAGAATAAACATATCTAGTGTTAATGGGTAATTAAGTGTTAATATGTTAATACCATCTTGATTATTGGATCTGGATTGAACAGCTAAGATTAATGCGAGCTCTCACTCCCAAATCATTTAATCTGCTCCCACCTCCAATACGTCTTGATTAATGTGCATGCATTAAACAACATGCATGCTCCCACCTCCAATGTCCTAAATTAAACAACATTCGTGATCCAACGGTCAAGATTAATATTATCACCTTAGCACTCAATTACCCATTAAGTGCTAAGTTGCTAATGACAATCTTGACCGTTGGATCATACAGCGTGTTTAATGCAGAGCATTGGTGGTAGGATCATGCAGGGTGTTTAATTCAGGCGCATTAATAAATGCGCATTGGAGGTGGGAGCATACAAGGTGATTAAATGGTTTGGGGGTAGGAGCTCGCATTAATCTTGGCTGTTCAATCCAGATCTAACGATCAATATGGTATTAGCACCTTAGCACTCAATTACCCATTAGCACTAGATATGTTCTCATATACCCAAACTATTTAATCACCTTGCATGCTCACACCTCCAATGCGCCTTCATTAATACGCCTGCATTAAATGTACTGTATGCTCCCACCTACAATGTCCTCGCATTAAACACCCTTCGTGATCCAACGGTCAAGATTTTATATATATATATATATATATATATATATATATATATATATATATATATATATATATATATATATATATAATTCAATATTAAGATGTTAATGCTAATCTTGACCGTTTGATTTGAATTGAACAACCAAGATTAATACAAGCTCCCACCTCTAAACCATTTAATCACTTTGCATACTCTCACCTTCAATGCACCTTTATTAATTCGTCTTCATTCAACACCATGCATGCTCCCACCTCCAACGATTAAGATCCAGATTCAACTGTTAAGATTTGTATTAACACCTTAACTACGTATTAACACTATATATGTTTCTCTCTCTATTTATATATATATGTGTCTGTGTACGGGTGAAGCAAAACTGTTATATGTGTGTGTGTGCGGGTGAAGCAAAACTGCCACACTGCAGAGACGAGTGCCTTTTTCTTAACGCCAAAATGGTGAAAGCCTTTAGGTGCAGCAACAGCAGCTTTGCAAAGCGAATCCTCGGCAAGGTCGTACTGCACCCTGACCAAAACCATACTGTGAACACCAGATGAATGAACGGAGCCAGGAGACTGACGGCCCCTCCCGGAGAAGCGGTTGACCGTTGATCTGTTGTTCCCCTGGCACGGCTCCAGCCGCTCACAGGTCTTCGTCAGAAAATGGTTCATGGATAAGCCTCGCCTTAATTAGTAGCTAGTAGCTATCGCTCTCTGTATTATGTGGTGGGTGGGGCCTGAGCGCTGCGTTGTCGCCAGCCAGCCAGTTTCCCTCTCGCCAGAGTTGGCACACATTTCGTTAGTGGAACAAGAATGCTATGGGAAATTTGGTTCAGCAGGACGAGGTTGGTTCGGCGACCTTCTTCGGATGTGGGGTGAGATTACCTCCGCAAATATTTTTTTCTCCTTTTCTTTACTCTTTTTCCCTTACTACTTCTTCCGAGTTCCACCGACAACCATTACTTCTTCCTCTCCTCATCTTCACTGGATCTGACCGGCCGCCGCCTCCCCAACGTTGCTCGTGCGCTGCTACCAACCGCCGTTGTCGCCTCCCCTCGCCTCGCTAGCTACTGCCACCCCAACGTCGCCACCTCCACACGCCTCACTGGTCTTGCCTACCTAGCGCCGCCAACGAACGACGCCGCCTCCCTCGCCTCGTCAGCCTCCTCATCCCTAGCGATGCCCACTTCCATCGCTCGAGTCGGTGACTGTATGCAGTGCCGAAGCCCATGTGAGTGAGCGATCCCGTCCGAGACAACGTGATACACCCGATTTTGAGGAAAGAGTTGATACAACATCTGTGTGGAATACGTTGAGATACAGATAAACTGCACTAGCGCATAATTCAAAATTCTACCGTGTAAACCCGGAAGCCATGCAAGTAAGAGATCATATATCGTTACAATTAGACGTGCAGTGCAGTGGAAGAAAAGTTGCAGCAGTCTAATCCAACATCAAGCACATCGATATAGTAGTCGTAGTCGAACGTCCAATGTCCTCAGCCGCCGATAGTATCCTCCAGCAGACTCTCGAGTTCCCTACGAACTTCACGAATAGTCCTTAATCAGCGCAGCAGCGCCTCTACGGTATCCACACATCCAGCAATGGAATGTAGTACGCCGATATGTTAGCACCAGCGCGCATGGCAGGGCCTTCGGGGAGCTAGTGGCTAGGGTTTCCGTGGATGGTGTAACTCGTACGTCCATAAGCCCCCACACCTCCCCTTATAAAGAGCCCATAACGGATTTGATCTGAACTAGTTTGTTCTAACCTGTTAAATGTGTGACCCTTTAGGTTCATGCGTAATCGGCTATGACTTGAAAACACCTTTTCGATCACTAGTCGGTAGTGGTTCCAAGCATGGATAGAAAAACCGTTCCATGCTTGGAACCACTACCGACCCGGCCGGCGGCCGGTACCGGTTACCGGTTTTCCCGGGAAAAACCCGATCGAATTTCGTTTAAATTTGCTTAAAAATCAACTGAAATTTGAATTTGCAAACTAGTGATCCCGCCGCCCACCGGTAAGGCCGGTAACCGGCGGTAACCGACCGGGATTTCTATCCCTGGTTCCTAGTAAGATATAGCGACTCCCGAATATACGTAAACATTATATCGGGCGAACCTTATACAATATGATCTGCAACCAGGTCCTTATCACTCACGACCAGTTCGCATCTGGTCACGACCAGTTTGTGATCATCTACGATCGGCTCACGACTAGTCTGTATCCCCATACGATTAATCTGTATCTGGTTAGACTAAGCGACTTGATTGAGTATTCTCTTTTTGCCTACTCTAGGTGAGATATATGTCATCCATAGACTGTTCAATCTTTTCTCGATATATGCCCGTAATGCGACTGTGGTAACCTGATACACATCATTCAGTACAACCGGCAACCGCCGTCTGGGCGTACTACACGTGCGGGGACATTCTCCTAAGAGAATCTAACATGCACACCGATTTACCAATTTGTATGTTGCATTTCACATATCGCTAACTTCATTCGTGCATGATGGCAACCGGAGGAGTGTTGCCTCGAATGGATTGACGGCCCGAATAAGTACAATAGGACATGAGTAGAAGTACAAGCTCAACTACGCACTCCCACCCGAGACCTTCCACCGTTGGAAACCTTACGTACCCGAGAGCGGGGAAGACAAGAAAAATGCACCGATGGAGCTCAAGAAACCAGGATGATGGTGGATGACCCCGAATAGCGCACTGAGGGCGACCGGGCTGAGCACGCGATGGACAAGGAGAAGGCACCCATAGTCCCACTGGGGACTGGGCGAGCTCCCAATGCTCCTCCAAAGCAAGTGGTTACACCCGAGGAGTTCGTGGAAGTGCAACGCATGGCTGCCTTCGGGATAAACCGCGGCCGTAGGTCTGCAGCAGAGAAGGAGAAGGCGCCGATAGACCATCGAGACTAATTTATTTTTGATCCACTAATTTTTCCGCTTCCAAAAGGCGCACATGTATCCACGTCATGTTGAAACCTTATCTTTTAAATTTAACTCCCTAGTTGTTACCTACTTAATATTTCGTTCTCTTTTTTGGAAATAATCGGTTGTGCAAACACTACACTCTGTAAGAACAACTTGGGTGCAATTAACATATAGGCACTATAAGATATTACAAAAAAACATAGTAAAATACTCTAAAATTTGAATATGCGTTCTCTCAAAATATAAATATATTTTAAATCTTTTTGCAAAAAAAACATGTTATCTCTATTGTCATTTCAAACTGCGATGTCATCATTGTTGCCATTTCAAATGACAAAAAATCTATTTTATTCAAAATTATAAAATTATGCCCGCAATTTTTTTATCACAAAAGTATACCTTTGTCATCGAACCGTTTGGCGACTAGATCTAGTCGCCCAACGACCAAGCAACAATAATACAGTCGCTTAACGGTTATGCGATAGATACGAAATCAGCCAATCGTCAGAAGACATGTTTTGTCGCCCAACCGGTATGTGATTGCATCCCTGTCGCCCAACGGTTCGGCGATAGTAGGTTAGAAGCTAGTTTTTTTTATTATCTAATTCTTTTTTAAAAAAAATATTTAAAAGTTAATCCCTCTCGAACTATCCATAACTTAAAAGTAGAGAATCTATCTGTAAACCATATATAAGACCATCCTTTTAACTGAGCATAAATACATATATGGACTGAAAATATTTTTATCGATTAATAACCTTTGACACTTCAGTGTATATATCCTTCACAAACAACTGCACAATATTTTCAGGCCTTGCCCTAGAAATGATACATGTTGTTGGATGCCTTTATAATGAAGCCGGGAATAACACATAAGAATTGAATACGAAAAGACGAGGAGATTTGATGTTGCGAATTAAAATAGACTTTATAATGAAGCTGGTAATAGCACGGCGCATAGGTTTTGGTTACGTGCATAAGAAACAACATCATGCACGATGCAACAGACCGAAGCGTCCGCAGCGTCTACCCAACGCCCCGGGTCCAAGGAGAAGCTGCTGCTGAGCCAGTATGTCACATCTGCGATTCGTGCATTCTCGTCGTCTGAGTGTACCAAAGTGGCTTGCGGAAAACTGCTCAAATCAACACCGTACGGATCGTCACGAACAGTGTCATCACCGTAATGCACTTTCAATGTAGTGGGTACACGCATGACTGATGTCTGCCTGTAAATATTTCTAATATTGCAACTAGTCAGATCGCAACGCACGATATGCAAGTACTGCTGCACTATAATTTATATTTGTACGACCCTTCGCCTATCGTGAACAACTACACTACATCATGGTCAATGTGTCATTCATTCCCTAAGACAAAGGCCACAATGAACGTGCAGTACATTATTCCAATTCAACCTGAAAACCGAGCTATTCCATACCAGGCATTATTCGATTCTGACGCTAACTTGCAATCTGAAATGCTACAAATGGTGTTCCAGTCTTCTACGGAGCTATACCAACTACCTAAGTCAATTAGCTCATACTAATTAACCTGTACTAATTAGTCCATACAAATAATGCATTCTCCTCATGCACTCGGCCAGAGTACCCACTACTACCTACTAACTTTCTAATTATTCACCGAATAATAGTCGATCACGCATGCACCAACACAACTACAATACTTCTCACAAACAGTACTACTTCTCCCCCCACGGACTACTTTTTCTGCAACTAAAGTTTTCTACCGGTGCTACTTACATATAAATTAACAACATTCCGATTTTCTATTTTTTTTCTCTAACTAAAATTTTCTACGGGTGCTATTTATACTATTATTTTAGCACTACAAACTATTTACTTATTACAAAAAATACGCTATAAGATTAAAAAAAATTTACCTCACAGACAAATCTTTCCTACCCTTTTTCTTCTCCCTCTTCCCCTTTCTTTACTCTCCTCCCCTCTCTTTCTTCCGCCTGTCGCTCGGCCGGAGGCCGAGGATCGCGATCTTTATACAAGCCATTCCATCGTCCAACCGTTCGGCGACTAGAGGATTCTATCGCCTAACCGTTCAGCGATAGCACCTATCGCCCAACAGTTGAGCGACTGTATTAATGTTGCCGAACGATTGGCCGACCGGATTAATGTCGCTTGACAGTTGGGCGACTGCAGTTCGGCGACATAGGTATAATTTTGTTTAAAAAAAATCTCCGGTGTAATTTTGTAATTTCGAATAAAAATAGATTGTTTTTTTTTAAAAAAAAATCTTCAAATGGCTAGAGGGACATTAAATACTGTTTGGTCGACGCAGTTCCGTCGCCAATTCAACTAGTGGCATGGACCTGTCACTAATTAAAACGATGACATGAATCTATTTATTAAATTTTATTAAACGGGGTAACTCCATTTAAAAATGCATTACTTTTTTAAATTTAAAAAAAAATCCAAAACGGACGCCCTAAAAAAAACATGCCCAGAATGACTGTGAGTCTGTGTGACTCGGTGGTGCTTGCTGGCCCCAAACAAAATATCTGGCCGGTCTCCTTGGAAGCCAGCCTGTCTCTATTGGTTCAAAGAAAGGCCCTGCAGAACAGGGCACAAGTAGCAGTGCGGCAGTGCCCGGTGCGCTGCATCTGACGAGCTCTGCGCCGCTGCGGCAATTTGGCACGTACGAGGGTCACTCGCTCACGGTCGCGGTGGGCTCGCTCACGGCACTGCTCCGCCCGTGGGAGCGGATCGTGTGTTGTACGCTTGCGCTCTTGGTCGCTTCCGGCCCTTCGATCCGGGATTAGACGGCTCGGCGCGGCAGCCTTGTACGCGTATACGGCGGCGGTAATAGTTTGCATCCGGGCATCCAGGCCGCGAAAGATCACCATGCGAATAAGCAAAAATCCTTGTAGGCTTTTGGTGCTGCGAGGCGGCCTATCGTTTTCCACTTCCGCATGTGGATGGCGTCGTATTGGCGTGCACGTCGGGTCAGGGCCTTGGCCTCAAACTCTCAACACACCGTCCGGAGGCGTCTCATTCTCAAGGGTACTAGTATTTGTCACGTATTGGGAATTAATAAGTCGAACAACTGCGAGAAAGAAAATGGTGGGGTTAGAACCTACGGAGATATAGTTGATACATGTAAGTACAGAAATAACACATCGTTACAGCGATGTCTGTTGTATATATCATCGAGCAGCGATGCACAGATTTTTCTCGTCAGCAACTAACAAAATACTTAACTGGGAAATAGTAGGGATTAATTTCAAGGATATCGTGAACCGTTTTTCTTCAGCTAGTCCAGTAAGAGGGTTGACTCTTGTGGGATATGATCTCGTGGGATGATGCGCGATATCGGTTCAAACTATGCCTGCATATTGGACGATGCAAGAAACCACTTGGGTGAATTCTCTATGGAAGCTGAAACACAACATGGGTATGATGGAAGAAACCACTTGGGTGAATCCACAAATGTATACCTAGCTTTGACGGCTGCATCCTCAACAATATCCGGCGAAACATACCAACGGCGCGCCGCTGCGTTCTCGGTAAGGCCTTCTTCATCTACAACAAGCAAATGAGAACGAATGTCAAGAGAGTTAGTAAACAATAACAACAACTAAATGTACAATTGAATGAGGAACTAACAGTGCAGATAGTACGTAAACAAGCACAACCTAGCAAATTGCTCTCTTGAATTCTACATAAACCAGGCTCATTATGTGTCAAAACGTCACCATTATCATTTTACAAATTTTAATAGCTTTCTTCTTCTTCTTCTGAAATCTAAAAGACAACTCCACACGACAAATTCGAGCAAGCTAAGTAAAGAAAAGAATCATGAACCATGGGTTGGTCAAGTACTAAGATCCGTAAAGTCCAGCCTGCATCATCCTCTAAAAAAAGACAGCGTACAACGCAAACAACGGGACAAGAGTGCCTCTCCTGGGCAATATGTCAATTGACCATCACCCCATCCGATTACAATTTTAGGCACTACCATGCTATACAAAGGGCAAACTATTATATTTTAGGATATATCCTCCTCCGGATCGTAGGATAGAAATAAACTAATGCAACCCTTCTTCGTTCACAACATTTTTGCATCATATGTCATGTAACTCTGACTCCAAGAGACAACACATCATTGCAACGGCGTATGGGTTCTCACGAGAGAGAACATCATATAACCCTTCTTCATTGACAACATTTATCTTTGCAATTGAGTCTAATTTAGAAGAAAAAAAAAATCTATTGGATCAGGAAGCACTCTTCAGGTGCTCAACAAAGACACTTTCTTTGCATTGTTTGAGTTAAAAAAATATAATTCCCTTTGAGCATCTCATAAGTAATTTTAAGTGATTAACAATAATGAGCTTTCTTTCATTATTTGAATAAAAACTATCCTTCCTATACATCCCTAAGTAAAAAATTCAGCCTGACCGCTCAAATACAACACAAAAAAGTTGGTGTTGTTCAAATGCATAATTAAGAAAAATAAATGAAGTAGACCCTTACATCATAATGAGTGCTCACCATTATGGGTCCAATTTATTCGGTAGTGCGAACAATGGATAATGTCAAACGCTTGACTGGGATATAATAACCGGTGTGTTGCAATTGCAAATGATGCCACCACTGCAGGCACATCTCACTCAAGTGCAAACTGTATCTGATTCTCGTGAACATCTTTGGGAGCTATGGATAATGGCAACACATCACGTGAAAGTAAGATGCACCAAAACATTCTCCTGAACATTTTTGGGAGCTATGGATAATATCAACACATCACGTGAAAGTAAGTATGCACCAAAACTTACAACTCTGCAGCCAACATCCAGGACAAACTCTAGTATGAGAGCCAAATGCAATATCTGGTACCACCTGGATTAACGGAGAGAAATAGGTGGCTCTACTAAGAGTCAATGTTATGACAAAATTTGTAGCAATTTTAAATATAATCAAGGCAAACATGAGAAATCTTATTCAGGTATTGATTTGCTCCATGTGTGAATTGGGTTCCTCCATGGAATCTGAATTTGTCTTTAGCCTTGGTAATCCAATTCTGTCCTCCTTTGTCGTCAACCAACCGTGTATGAGGTACATTGCTAAACCACACCTACTATTCATCAAAATACAATATGAAATTCCTTTACACGAAAACAACATTTTCTAAAAATTAAGCCAAATCGGTTGCTTTAATAGGATTTTGCAGCAAAAGTTACACACATCAAACGCTCTGCTTGAACCATGCTCTAATTCATTTCAACTAAAACCTTCATGTTGCTTGCATAATGGTAAGTTCCGTAATGAGTAAAATAACAGACCCAGTGTGAGCTGAGGTTGCTAGCAGAAACCCACAAAGTCCAATACAAACCCATGTTCCATGGACATAAAATCCAAAGCTTCTTCATCAATTTTCGCATAGCTTGCATACTATAATTGATGCAGGTCGCTCTTACGCTACAGACATTACATTGAAGCAATACATACGAGTCACCATCAAAATGGCAAGAGTAACAACAATGCTCACCTCGTCTCTGCTCCGAGGCCATGGAATGGGCGCCTTGTACCCCTTCGCCTGCTTTCTTACCGGTTAGTACCTTGCTCCTATCTCCTAGCCAATGCGATGCTACTCTTCACACGTCGTTGCGGAGGTCGAGCCAAAGCCTGGGAGTTGCCCTCACCTGCTCGCTCACCACCAAGTCGCCTCGCCCGACACCTGGTTGCCTTGTTGACTCATGCGCCAGTGTCGTTCGATGGCCTGAGAGAGAGAGAGAGGTTTGGATTAGTTTGAGGCGGGGAAAGGGGTCTCCAAATGGGTTGAAAACCATTGGGCTTGCCATCTACGCTGCACTAGATGAATTGGGGAGCCGGAGGTGCGAGAGTGTATTGAAATTTGATGGACTTATAAATGTTAAGTTTTTTTTTGCAAGATAACATAAAGTATTTAACATAATTATCAATATGTATGTATAATATACCTACTAAACATAAGGTATTTCAAAAAAAAAAAGTGTAGGCTGACACCCCATGGGCCATGCATGGCTCAGTGCCTTCTAGTCTTACGAAATTTTATGTTAGAATCATGCATTCTAAGAAGGTCCCTAGACATGAGCTCGAATCTCATGTTATAATTCTCTACATCAAGCGATTTTGCGATTTTACATCAAGGGGGGGGGGGGGACCAAGCGATTTTTTTTTGCTGTGCATAGCCCAGGCAGAAGTAAATATGACTTTTACGATTCCCCTGCGTCAGGGCCAACAGTACGACCTCAGCGTGTCAAAGCAAAAGAAAGGCTGCGCCGCGGCAGGAGCTGGACTTCTGTGGCTTTGACTGACCAAGACTAAAATAGTCGACCGTGCAACAGAGACGCCAGCTATGCGAATTCAGATAATGTTAGCCTCGGACTAAGATAGTGTTAGCCGTTTGGTAAAAAGAAACGATTCTTTTTACCACCTCAAGCTTGCGCGTTGTAGATGCGATCTTTTGACAATGCTAATGCCAAAAGCTTCAATAGAAAACTAGTGATTCTGTACACTTTGCTAAAGCCGGATGGGATGGGATTTTAATATCAATTGGATTTGTGCTTTCAACCATAACGACTGATTACCCGCCGGTTTTCTGTACCTTGATTGGACGTACCCCTTATTGCTCATTGCAATAAAAGATTACAAAAGATTGATGACAGACTGACAGTATTACCTTCGGGTAAGGAATGAGTACTAATTTATTGGTACAGTATTGACTTGGTTGAGTGAATATTTCATGCTATGTTAACGGATAAAGATATACTGATAGGACGTGCATACGCAGAGTAATAAAACCCACTTAGTTTCTACTTTTTTATAATTATCTTCTTTTCTCTATTTTTTTTCTTTTACTCTTTCCCCCTTTCCTTTATTCCTCTTTTTCGTTCCCCCCTTCTTTTTCCCCACTTGTAGGCTTGTATCTGCTTTCTCATCTTTGAGCACCTGACCTGAGGTAATATGTTCATCTCTCTTCCATCTCTCTTCTTTGATCCAAGTTATCTTCATCAGGATCGATGTGTCGGTGACAAGCACAGTGGCATGAGTCTTGATTATCTACTATGAAAAAGCCCCACGACCAGGTCGGCTTCCTTGAGGCACACCCCTGACGCGATAGGAATAAGCCGCTCCACCGCCGCCGAGAATGCATACCGGTGTGCGCAAGGTGGGTGTAGCGCAACCTCTCCTCTACGTCATTCTTCTCCGAGCTCCTGACCGCCTCTCTTGCCCCCACGCTACCACCACCTCCTTCCCCTCGACTCCCTCTATCCTCTATGTCCCACACGGGAGTCGGCGGCGTGCACCTTGAGCGGCGGCAAACGTGGAGACATTGGAGCTGGTGTGCAGGGACAAGCTGCAGGAGGTGTGTGCGGGGTATGACGTCATGTGTGCGGCACACCCGGGGCTTGTCCCGGCGACACGGGAGGTCTTATAGGGCCACCTCGGCGGGAGGCCGAACCAGATCGCCATCGTAGCGCGGGAGGACGCCGCTGGAGTCACCGAGGAGAACCTAATCTATCCGCCTCAGGGAGCACTCACGGCTGAGGCCTGTGCGTCAACACCGGTGTCAGGGTGCAGTACCTTGCGGTGTGGCTAGTCGAGTCCAAACCCGTGTCGCTATACAACCTGATGGAGGACGCGGCCACCGCGGAGATCTGCCATGTCCAGAACTAGTAGGGGCAGAACGAGATGGCGAGGGTTGAGGCAGAGGTCGGTGCTGATATATTCCGCCGCATGCGGTACGCCGAGGCCGGCAGGATCTTCAGCCAACAGCGCACAATGCCGGAGCTGGACGACTTCCTCACGCTAAACGTGTACAAGTTGTTTCCCGGATATCCGGTTCCCATCCTGGATTTACCGGATAATGCCTGCTTCGTATCCTATCCCGAATTCGATTTCAACTATCCGAATCTCGTCCTGGATCCGTTGGATAGTAAAATTTCTTCTCGAATCCGATCCCGCCGGATCGACTCGGATTAGGCGGAAATACCGTCTGTTTTCACCCCATAGGGACAAGCTACAGGGAAGGGAATTGAAACGAGGCTAGTTTAGACATCAACATAGTCCAATTTTTTTTAGAGTAAGTTTCACTTTATACCATATAATCTTATCATAATTTTACTTTGCAACACCCTTAGCAAATCTTTTCACTTTGCACCACCTCTTCGTACCATGTATTTGTAGGGATACAGGTAGGCTACACTAGCGCATAATTCAAAAATTCTACCACGTAAACCAGGAAGCTATGTGAAGGATCTAGACCCGCCATTATGAGTTAATGGAATATTTTGGTGATTAATGACAAATCTAAATATGAGACTAACTCTTTTGTCTAGTATTATTTTGTGTAGTCTCATTTGGATATAAAGGTGAAATTCAACGAGGTATGCAATCGACATCTTAATCTTATATATTGTTGCATTCCTCGGATCCAAAATATAGGTTGAACTCAACCATAAGTTAAACTTGAATATGTGCATATGTTCTTATTACACATTTGTGTATGCACACATTTAGGGGGAGTTCACTCTATATTTTGTAGTTTCATAAGTATTGATCCATATTCCATTCTCCTCATATACTAAGGATCATTACTTTGAAACAAATCCTTTGAGTATATAAACCTTGTGTAGTTCATATATACTCATATTGCTTTATATTCAATTATTTACAATTGTGTTGTGGGACTAATGTGTGTGCTAAGATGTGTTCAAGGCTTAGTCCCGGAGTCTGAATGAATACATGAAAAGGAAATGCAAAGATGGTAAAAGATCAACATGGCTCAAGACAAAGGAGTCATGCATTCAAAATCTGTTGAAATTTGTTTTCTGAACATCATCGGTAGTTCCGGCATTGTATCTGCGGAACTACCGCTGGGTGGAACTTCCGGAAAAATCGCGGAACGTTTTTTCCAGAGAGCACTCTTTTTGGGACTTAGCCAAATTTCATAGCGCGTAGTTCCGCCATGATATGAGCGAACTTCCGATAATCGGAACTACCGCATGATAGTTGGCGGTAGTACCACACCTTTCTACAATAGCTTGTTTAGAAGCATTTGTTGCATGTATATCTTGATAATTATTGTTAATCATTGTGGGACTAATATTTTTCATGAGTTGGATGAATAGGCTATGTTCTAGGATGACGAAGACTTTGGATGGCATCATGAGTTGATCGTCATCAAGTCAAGGTTCAAGAAGAGGATGTATCGTGTGTTGATGCATAACAAGATCTCGAAGAAGGAGATTGATGCGGGGTGCCCGATCTTCTCGACGTAGAACCTCTCGATAACTTGTGTACCCTGACGAACCACCAGCTGATCCCCCGCGCCAATGCACGGACTTGCAACTCTATGGAAAATTCGCCCAAACACACACTTGATTGGATCCTCGCTGACCACAAGCGAAGATCGTCGAACCCTCAATTCCCAAATGGAAAAGCAAGAACGACCCTTGTTCTCAATGCCCAATTCCGTCTGCTTTGGCTATAAGCACAACAGGAGAATCAAGCAAAAGCTTTGAAAATATATTAAACGTGGTCTGAGGTTACAATGGGGGTCTACCCCTCTATATATAGTGCCCCTTCTCCTCCTCATGGCTGGCCAAGAGGCCCTACTCCTATTCTAATTCGGATTTGGAGTCCTACTCCAATTCCGTACATTACAAAACAAAAAGGAAACTCTGATTTTACAACCGTCGGATTGTTTCGGTCATATCTTTTATACGGGACGAATTTCGAGTGAGGAGGATCCGTTGGATCGGGCTTGAAGTTAGCTTTCCAACAAGCCCAAAACCACTCAAATCCGACTTCGTATGAGAAAGTTATGATCTTTTTACTCCGGACTGTCCTGCTGATTCCGAATCCGAATTTGAGGCTGATTCCGAATCCGAATTGAATTCTGAGTTGATTCCGAATTTGAATTTGGTTGGGCTTGTGGAAGTTTCGAATTTGACTTTGATTCTTGGGCTTCTCTCCCCTTGCTTGTCTCCCACGAGCTTCTCCTCCATTGTGACGGCCTTTCTTCAAGAACAGCCTCATATCCTTCATCCCCGTTCATTATTGAATCTTCCAATCTGAGCACAAGCAAAACACTAGTTTTAGGTAGTATGAAATTCTCATCTAATTGAAAAGGAAATTCAGTGAACAGATTCACCTGTTGGATAAGCTTCTCTTGTTTTTCAACTCTCTTAGTAAGCTCATGTTGTTCTGAGGTATTTAATGAATTGAAAATATTATATGAAACAACATAGCTAAGGATGTCCGCATCATCCTCCCTTTCTTCAAAAAAAGCCGTCCTCGGCTTTTGATAGCCTGAAAATGTGCTAGACGAAGAAAACAACGTATATGCATGGTATATGTATTTATCATCCAAACAAGTTCCGTGTAGCGCATGATGATTTGCCGAACATGTATTAAACAAAGAGAACAACGTATATACGTGATATATGTATGAATCAATTGTTGTGTTATTCGCGTTGTTTTGTACAATCGATAGCTCGGAATCACATTTCAAATTGCACAACTGACTCATATGATAAAATTTCACCTTCCCAATACCAAAGTCAAGTAAAGTGAGTGAAAACCAATTGATACCATTCCATAATTCAATTGCACTACTCTGATTAGTTATACATTTAAGAGATAAACAAGTAGGCATCATGTTGCATTCTAAACAATAGACACTTGTATTTAAACCCATCTTAAAGATATCATGACATTGCTCAATAGATGGTTTGCAAAACATGTGATTGTAAATCAACAAGATTATCATAGGTAATGTATATTTGATAAACTTGAAACATGTTGTCTACACCAACATCACCAATCAAATTGAATTTATATGTGTGTATGTAGCTATTTACTAGTGATCTTAAGTGTGAAATTTCAAGAACCTTCTTAATCACACTAGATACATGTTTAGGACTATCGAATATGATATAACACAAAAAATTATCAATGTGCATTCTACTAAGAACTTCTTTTGAGTAATCAATTTCACATTATGCAAATTAAGCATATCAAATTTAGAACGTGGAATCATCAAATGAATAATGGAGTTCTCGCTTTCGCACCTTGTCTTGATGATATATCGATTTAGTACCAATAGTGTTACCTTTGTCGTCAGTCCTTAGTTGATGTAGGTGCCGGGTATCGTAATGTCATCATGTAACGACGGGGTATCATGTGTTCCCTCTCCAACCATGGTTATATCTTCATCTTTCTCTTCCAATGGTGAGGGCTCTTGAATGTCCAACTCCTTATTTGTTTGGTCCACCTGCATAATGTGTGATACAACACTAGAAATAGAGGGTAAGTTATTAGGTTCAAAAATAATCCTACTTGTCCTATCATCTATCTCTCCCCTTTCTTTTGGTGTATCTCTCACACTCTCAATTGGGATGCTCTCAATCTCGCATATGGTGGACTCACACAGCTCACTCTTTTTATCACTCTCACTCAATTTGGCTATGTGGCTCTCATTCTCACATGGGTTTTGATACATCTCATCCTTGTAGGACTGTGGGCCAACAATGGCACAACTACCACCAACCACGACCTCCTCACGTGTTGCAGGTTGTGACGGGGCGGCACTACTCATCACCTCGGTCGAAGAAAAATTCACATGCTCGATCTTCTTCTCAAGTGACACACCAGTGGATGAATTAGAACTAAAGAGCCGGCGCAGATTTAATTGATGTGCTTGCATGTGTTTAAGTCTCTTTTCTGCCTTCATAGCATATTTCACAAGATCTTGCAGACTACGAAAATATTCATCTTGAAGTGCAGCAACGATCTGATAATTCAAGCCTGTTTTGAAGTATGTCTTTTCTTGATATGGACTAGTGATATTGGCACGGCGCATTGCATGATTCAACTCAATATAGTAATCTTGGACAACTTTGCATCCTTGTGTAATGCTCTCCACGTGTCGTAGTAGTTCCCGCTCATAATAGGATGGAACAAATTCTCTTCTCATGATGCTTTTTAAACAGAACCAAGATGTAATGAATCTTTTTCCACCTAGTTGTTGCCACCAACTAGAGGCATAGTCCGTAAAAAACAAAGTGGCCACTCTCACTTCCTTGGCTTCTGATTCGAACTTATGGGATTCAAGCTCGAACTCCATGTCTTGTACCCACTCAAGATACTCCTCTGGATCATTACTACCATAGAAGGGAAGATCGATACTCGCGATCCGCCATTGTTAGCGACAAAGCAAAGAATATGTATGTAGGTGTATGTGTATATGTAGATGTCACTCAACTCACAATCCTAACAAGGTGAAGTTTCTTTACCGTTCGAAGGAATTAAGATCAACAATACTTACACTTGAGTAAGCAGGAACCACAAGTTGATGTGTGAGCGAATTTCAAGAGCAAGTTAAAGCACAGCAACGGGTGTTTTGTGGAGTTTGGTATGGATACCTACTTAATTTGAAAATTCTAGGTATTGTAAGGCTAAGTAAATATCCAAACTAGAATTCAATGCCTAGTTGCCTATCACAAAGATATAAGTGAAAATCAAAGCAACTCACACGCAAAGATATTGGAACTTAGTGCAATCAAGGAATGAGCTATGTAAGATATAAGTGAAGAACAAAATAGCTCGTATTGCACAAGTTATAGAAAGACGCAAGCTAGTTGCAAATAATGAAACTAGGGCACAAGATTGCACAAAATATTGATATTCTAACAATTGAATCAAGAATGAGTGGAGATTTTCGCTCAATTTTATGGTTCGGCTATGCGCTTTCTTTTTCCTTTTCTCTTTTCTCTTTTCTTTTTTCTCTTCTTTCTTTTTTTTCTTCTCTTTTTCCTTCCTTTTTTTTTGAACTATTGCCAAAATTCTTGTTCTACCAAAAATGAGCAGAAATCCTTTCCCACCTTTTGATGTTTAAACAATTGCAAGAACACAAATATTAATATGCAGCCCTAAGCAACGATTTAGCTAGTCTTAAAAAGGTTCAAAGTATTCGCAAAGGATTGAAAGGTTCACAATGGATAAATTGATATCTCACCTCTTTTTTTGTATATTTTTTTTTATAAACACGACAAAAAAAATCAAACTAGGCTCAAATAAAAGCAACGCAAAAGAATTCAAGATCAGCAAACTAAACTTGATTCTAATGGACAAAAACTTAACAAAACTCACTAGAATAACAAATTAAATACTACGGCTGAAAGACTTTTTTTTGTATGGCTTTTTCGTGTATAGGGAAAAAATTAGATAACTGGATATAGATCCTACCGAGTCAACGGAGCTCTGATACCACCTGATGCGGGGTGCCCGATCTTCTCGACGTAGAACCTCTCGATAACTTGTGTACCCTGACGAACCACCAGCTGATCCCCCGCGCCAATGCACGGACTTGCAACTCTATGGAAAATTCGCCCAAACACACACTTGATTGGATCCTCGCTGACCACAAGCGAAGATCGTCGAACCCTCAATTCCCAGCGGAAAAGCAAGAACGACCCCTTGTTCTCAATGCCCAATTCCCTATGTTTTGGCTATAAGCACAACAGGAGAATCAAGCAAAAGCTTTGAAAATATATTAAACGTGGTCTGAGGTTACAATGGGGGTCTACCCCTCTATATATAGTGCCCCTTCTCCTCCTCATGGCTGGCCAAGAGGCCCTACTCCTATTCTAATTCGGATTTGGAGTCCTACTCCAATTCCGGTACATTACAAAACAAAAAAGGAAACTCTGATTTTACAACCGTCGGATTGTTTCGGTCATATCTTTTTATACGGGACGAATTTCGGAGTGAGGGAGGATCCGTTGGATCGGGCTTGAAGTTAGCTTTCCAACAAGCCCAAAACCACTCAAATCCGACTTCGTATGAGAAAGTTATGATCTTTTTACTCCGGACTGTCCTGCTGATTCCGAATCCGAATTTGAGGCTGATTCCGAATCCGAATTGAATTCTGAGTTGATTCCGAATTTGAATTTGGTTGGGCTTGTGGAAGTTTCGAATTTGACTTGGATTCTTGGGCTTCTCTCCCCTTGCTTGTCTCCCACGAGCTTCTCCTCCATTGTGACGGCCTTTCTTCAAGAACAGCCTCATATCCTTCATCTCCGTTCATTATTGAATCTTCCAATCTGAGCACAAGCAAAACACTAGTTTTAGGTAGTATGAAATTCTCATCTAATTTAAAAGGAAATTCAGTGAACAGATTCACCTGTTGGATAAGCTTCTCTTGTTTTTCAACTCTCTTAGTAAGCTCATGTTGTTCTGAGGTATTTAATGAATTGAAAATATTATATGAAACAACATAGCGAAGGATGTCCGCATCAGAGATGATCATGAGTTGATCGTCAAGTCAAGAGAAGACCCATCATGTGTTGATGGAGGTCAAGTAAAGGATGCATCATGGGTTGATGCATGGCAAAACGATGACCCGGACTTGAAGTGAAGATGTGCGTCATCAAGCTTCAAGAAGATGCTCACGGCAAAGGTATGACTAGCTAGGGCTAAGGATGTGTTCCTAGTCTTTTACCGGTCTTGGTGTTTGGTTGGAAGACCGGATTGCTAGTATAGGTTGCCGTACTATTAAGAGGGGTCTTGTCTAGTAGCTTGAGTCTCATCATGTGTTGATAGCTCAATCTTGCTTGCTCTAGCTCTACATGGCATGATGCTATTATTTGCGAATGCGTTTTGCAAATAGTTGAGGCTTATGCAGTTAATTCTTGTAGCATGTGACTATACTTTTGCGAATGTGTTTTGCAAATGGTTGAAGTCCATGTACCTACACCTTGTGGCATGATCTAAGTTTGCAAATGTGTTTTGCAAATTGTTGGGATTCATGCATTTTCCCTTGGCATGGTCTAAGATTGTTTATTGCTATTTATTTGGACTTAGATCATGATAGTGACTCTTTGGAGTTGTGCTTTTTGATTTGATCAAATGTGTTTGAGATCAATTAAATAGGTGGGTTGTGTAGCCCTCTGAATAAGCTTTCCATAGAGTCCAAGATCACTCAATTCCGATATCGAGTCAAAAGTTATAACATTTTTACCGAGTATCGCTCGTGCTGAAATTGGGCTGCGGAACTTCCGCTCGAGAACAGAGGAACTTCCGATAATAGGAAGTTCCGCCATTTGTCTTCATGGAACTTCCGCACCAAAATTTTTAACGGCTATTTTTGAGCCGTTATGCACCCAGTCGACCCATAACAGAGAAAGCGGAAGTTCGGAGTTTGTGCGGCGGAACTTCCGATTATCCTGATTTTGGGGATTTCTGCTCCCAACGGCTAGTTTTTGTGTATGGGCTATAAATACCCACCTTGGCCTGTTGAGAGAAAATCTTTGGCATCCCATTTCACTCACTTGAGTTAGTGTGAGCTTCTCCTCTCAATTGTGCATGTGTTGCACCTTGTGAGCAATGAGGGAGATCTCTAGTTGCATGTGTTGCATCTAGAGGTGGATTTTGTATCCACTTGAGCTTGTGCATTCGTTGCACGTGGTGAGAGTCAAGCAAGGGGCTTGGCTTATTACTCTTGGTGTTTGCCGACACCTAGACGGCGTGGAGGCGTCGTGCCCGGTGATCTTCTCAAGAAGCTTGTGAGAAGGCCCGGCGTGTTGTGAGTGGTTTGGTGCTCGCCATCTCCGGAGTGGAGGAAGAGCAACCATAGTTGAGTGAGGTGTTGGTTCGGTTAGGAACCGGTCCAAGTGTTTGAACTTACCTCGGAGGTATTGGCTTAATTAGTGGAGCCGGTCCAATTTGTTTGGGCTAACCTCAACGTGGATTAGGGGAGACCGGCAAGTCTCCGAACACCACAGTAAAACATAATCGTGTCATCTTGTTTTTACTTGTGCTTTACTTTGAGCAATTTACATTCTTGCTTTAATTGCTTATATATCATTGTATGATTGCTCTCTTGTATTGTCGGTGCACTTAGTTGAGCCTAGTTGATTTAGGTTTTAATTGTGCAAAACCAATTCGCTATTAGCTTCCGCATTTATATATTGGTTTAGCCCGATAGATTTTTAAAACCGCCTATTCACCCCCCTCTAGTCGGCCACCTCGATCATACACTATGCAAGTAAAATATCATAAATCATTACCACTAGACGCCAAATTAACGCGAGGAAGGGATGGAGTAGCTTTGATCCAACGTGGAGCTCGTCGATGTAAAGGTCATAGTCGATTTTCCAACATCATTGGCATCGATCATCTCCCGCAACAACCAATCACATTACTTGTGTAAGTTGTGGATCGTCCTCGTCATGCACAACATCAATTGCAATAGCGCCTCTACGGTATCCACACGTCCAAGGATGGAACACCGTACGCCGGTGTGCTAGCATTAGCACGCATGGTAGAGCTTTCGGGGAGATGGCGGCTAGAGTTTTGATGGTGCAATTCTTACATCCCAATAGTCACATGCATCCCCTTATAAAGAAGTACATAACGAATGCTATCCGAATTAGTTTGTTCCAATTCGTTAAGTGTGTGACCTTGCAGATTCATGCGTAATCAGTTGTAACTCAGAAACTCTTTTCCGATCACAAGTCAGTAGCGGTTCCTAGGAGGACATAACGACTCCTGAATACACATAAATACTATATCGAACGAACCTTATGCAATATGATATGCATACGACCAGTTCACGTTTAGTCACGACTGGTTCGTAACTCCTTGTGACTAGTTCACCGACCAGTTAGTGATCATGTACAACCAACTTACGGCCAGTCCGTATCTTCATATGACCAGTCAGTATCTGGTCAGACTGAACGACCTGCTTGTGTATTCTCCTTTTGCCTCACGATATCTGGTTGAACTCAAAGTGAGATATCTGTTATCCATAGACTGTTCAATACTTTCTCGATGTAGTGACAAATATGCTTTGTGTGGTCGACTCTTCGACCACCAGTGACACTGTCATACACTTTCTTTATCCGATCACATCGAGGGATCCAAAGATATCTCTCATGTTATGTTAGGAGGAACAAATATCATATCCAACTAGTCACAACTCTCCGCATGTTTCATAGCATACCTGGAAGCTACTTTTATAACTAATCAGTTACGGAGTAGTGTTTGGCAACACCTAAGTGTACTAATACACATGTAGGAAACTATACTGATATCAGGTCTATAGATTATACATCATCATTGCTTGAGATCAACTGATGACACATAAAATCATAACAATCTCAATAGTGTCTTAATGTAGGTCAATCTAATAACATATTCTCTAACATGTGCTCACATTATTAACTCGATACCTCCATATATATGACCAGTGAAACATGATCATCAATCAATATATGTGTTGGTCGATAAGTCAATGATGTCTCGACCATTGACATCCGACTAGGGATACTTTTAGAATGACATCAGGTAACTATCAAAGAGCTTCACCAACAAGTCACATACTTGTTAATCTTTATAAATGAGGATTCATCCAATGAACATATTCTATAAATAATAAATATAGATGTGATACAATCATCTACATGATCACCTTTAGGACATATCACCAATAATATTGCACTTTGCACCAGGGTAAGGATTTGGTCGTTTTCTTCGGTGCTTTGTCGACGGTGAATAGCGATGTGGGAGGCGTCGGCAAGGTACGAGATGGAGAGAAGATAGGTAAATGGAGCTAAGAAATTGGTCGAAAGTGGAGAAGACGACAGAACGACGATGGCTGTAACTAGATGTCGTATCGGTTTATCCCACCACTATTGAAAAGCCCAGTCCAATATCCAGGTATAGGTGTACCGAACAAGCTATCATAAAAAGCGTAGGCAACACCACGGCTTAGCAAGCAAAACCATGGAGCCGGGGAAGCCACGGGGACAGTCACACGCGCGCGCACACGGGGTCGCCACAAGGCCGGGGCCGGAACAGCGAATCCGGGCGTCTGCAGTAGGCGGCTGTGGCCAATCCGCATGCAGCATCCACCTCTCGTCCCCTTGCCAACAGCCAGAGCCCACGGCCCCCTCCCCTTTCCGCCCTCCTTGTTTTCCCCCGACAACGCGACGCCATCGCACGCGGCCGCCTGCTACAGTCTGTACTGTTCTGCTCCGGCCGCCACACCCCGCTCCACGCTCCGCGCTCCGCGCTCCAGGCTTTCCTTTTCCGGAAGCCTCCCCCCACGGCCCCACCATTGCCCCCACAGCGCCTACGCAGTACGCACCCATAGGCCGTGGCAAGCTGCAAAGCCTCCACCTCGCAGGGGCCCACCTTCCAGTTACGCGTGGCATAAATAAACAATGACTGGGCCGGCCGGCTCCGTGGCCTCTCCTCCCTCTCGGCGGCTAAAATTAATTGTTTATTTATTACTATGTTTTTTTTTTCTTTTGTGGAAAGAAGCTGCGTCGCGTTGCGTGGGGCCGTGGGCTCGGGCCTGGGTTTATTTATGCCGACCTGCAATAGGTTATTATAGGAGCGAGTCCCCGTCTCGAGACCCCAACTCGCCCCCACGCGGCCACGCCACCCGCCGCCTCCGGTCCTCCCCTCCCCTCCCACCCCTCCCTCCCCTTTCCTCTCGTCTCCTCTCGCATCCCATCGATCGCGCCACGCAAACCCATCGGTGACGGTGAGTGAGCCCTACACGCACGCCCGGTGCTCCCCAGCCTCTCCCTTACGTGTGGTGTGACGCGCTCGCTTCCGTCTCCGCCTTTCCGGTGTTGTTGGGTGGGTGGGAGAAGGGTGCCGGGGAGAGAGATCGATCGGCGGCGATGGCGCGGGAGCGGCGGGAGATAAAGCGGATAGAGAGCACGGCGGCGCGGCAGGTCACCTTCTCCAAGCGCAGGCGCGGGCTGTTCAAGAAGGCCGAGGAGCTCTCCGTGCTCTGCGACGCCGACGTCGCGCTCCTCGTCTTCTCGTCCACCGGCAAGCTCTCCCAGTTCGCCAGCTCCAGGTACGTACGTACGTACCACTCGCGTGTGTATTGTCGATCCCTCTCGCCCCGCCCCGTCTAGCGCTGCCGTGTTCCGATAGATCTAGCCGCCTCTCCTCTCCTCTCGTGTAAGATACTAAGATCCGACCTGGCTAGGGTTCAGGCTGCACCTTACCACGAGACATATATATCTATTCCGTGTATTTTCCCGTCCGTCGGAAATCACGTGATACGCTAGCGAGAGAGATCGCATCTCTTTGGAGCACTGTTTCTACAAGTGGGAGAAATCTACGTGTTCTGCCGCGTTCGAATGATTGTGTGGTTTGGTTGGACGGCGCTCTGGTGCGGCCGTCGTCTCCCGCAGAAATGGGGATTTTTATTTCGATTACTGTAGTAGTATACGCCTGTCCTTGCAGATTATTTTCTTGAGTTTCTTTTTCTGAGCGTGGCCGAGTGGAGTGCGTCTTGGTCAGTACTGTAACTTCTGTTATTTGCTGTGTGTGCATCGGTGCGTGGGGGTTTAATTGGAGACTCTGGAATGGTGTGTTTCTGGAGTGCTTTGTTGGAAGTTAAGTTGCGCCTGCTACTTTCGTACGTACGTACTTGTGATTTTATGTGCCGGTGTGTCGCATTACCCACTGACCAAAATGGGGATCTCGTGTTTTGTGCAGTTAGGGGCTGTTTGTTAGCCTTGTAGAGTTTTGATCTGTATATCGTGTTGAATCATGTAGCACTGTTGTTTGATGAGAATTCTGCATTTCTGCGTAGTCTCTTACACGTATTGTTCGTCACCAGTAAAAAACTTTGAGATATAGTGAAGCCTTCCTCAAAGCATTCATATTTGCGGTGCTTAGATGTAATGCCGTATGTTTGTTTATGATGTGCACCAATATCATTATGGTTTTATTCGCTGCGGGAGAATGTGGCTGTTGGGGATAATTTATCCTAGCTAGGATTCTACCACAGTATGTATTCCTGCATCTCGAGCATCATGTTTGTTAGTTTATGATACACATCATTTTCTTATCAAACAACAGACTAAAATGATGCCTCACAGTTCTTTAACTTATGTGCTGGATTTACAAGTATCCTTGTGATCATTTTAATGGAACCTCTTAGAGATGCATTTGTCTTAGTTGTGCTGTACGTATTACATTGAAAAGTTACCCCAGCTAAACAAATGTTATACCAAAATCCTTGTTTTCACTATTTCAGCATCGCGATATTTGATACGCTTTCTCTTGCTGAGGATGTATATTATTCCAAGCTTTTTAAAATTTGTATCGATTGATAAGAGAACATGGTATGATCACAACTTCTTTTACTTGAAGTAGAAACCTTATAGCAATCTTTTGTGTAAAATAAGGAGTCACAGGGTTTGTTTCGGATTTCTTGGATGGCTGTGAACTGTATCAATATTCATTTTACTGAATTATGGAATAATCATTTGGCTACGACAGCAGCATGATGCAGTGGTATGATTTATATGCTTATAAACAACATATATTAGATGCACAACTTAAGCATGAACGATTCACCTTTTAATTTCTTCCATAGTGCATTATATTTTAAGTCCACTTTCAGGAACTAGAATTGTTGGTAAACAGTAGTCCTTGTTTGTTTCAAGTAGTTCAAAGAAAAAAATGAGATGGCAGATGCCACTGAAAGTAATACTGCTATGCAAAATTAATGGCGAAAATGTTGACTTAGTTCTGATATTTACCTGACCCTAGATAGTAGTAAGTGCTGGTTGAATTCACAAACCATCGGAATTTATGACCGTCTATCTACTTAAAGCTACTCTTCTTTAAAACAAGAAATATCTGCTTTAGCTTTCTCTTCTATTCGCTTTAGTTCAATTTGGCACAGAACGACATGATATATAGAAAATTTACTAGTTATGGATTAGCGTCTGGCTTGATTATTTGTTAGCAGTGGACTTCACCCTTGGAACCTAATATCTGACTTGTTTGTGATTGCTAGTTATTCTAATTTACCGTGTGTACAAAATCCGTCGTCTGATTACTCTGCGACTGTCCATGTGTCTATATACGAGGAAAACTATACTTTCAACTGTCAAAGTGATTCTTCAATGTTATAGTATATCCCTGTATAATAATGAACATGCATGTAACACTAATATTTTATTTTATTTTATTTAGCTTGATTGATTGTAGCTTGCTATGGTACTCATGATATTGCTTTTCCTTGGACAGTATGAATGAGATCATCGGCAAGTACAGCACTCATTCTAAGAACCTGGGGAAAACAGACCAGCCTTCGCTCGACTTGAATGTATGTAAATAATTCCTTTTTCATACAGTGTAGTAAGTAGTAATGCACTTATATATAGCATCCCAATATCCAGGAAACTGCAGAAGCCATATTAGACTATGGTTCAAAATAAGACATTTTATGTCCAAGGCCCTATTCTAGCACAAGCCCTCACATAATCCGATTGTTTTCTCTATCAGAAACCATTGCAGCGAAACTTCACTTGGATCCTAGAAAATGTTACGAAGAATACTTGAAAAATAATCGTGTCTGGTCTTTTCAAGTTATCTCTACTTGACCACATACAGCATGCTCTAATGGTGTTTTTTTTGTTGATCATGTTTCAATAGGTGTAAAAAATGATATACTTTTCTTTTATTTCTTATCAATGGATGGCTAGAAATGACGCTCCCTGCGTAGTAAGCGATACACTAGGGCAAGTTTTGATGGACCATGAGCACATTTGTTTTAGGATTTACGGAATAATTATCTATTTAGGGAAATAATAGAGACGAAGAAAACCGATGTGTTATCAGCACTTGTATCATAGTGTTTTTCTGAATCCAGCAAGAATATTTGGTTCTTAAATTCCTCTCTGTAGCGCTCAAGACATCAAATACATACCTTCTAACTTATGCGGATAGTTGCAATTTGTTTTGTAGCTCTGCTTAATCTAAATGATACTGACCTGCTGGCTGATAAGCATGTCTACTTTGTTGCTAACATTAAGAGTTCTACCTTTTCTTTTCAGTTAGAACATAGCAAATATGCAAATTTGAATGAGCAACTTGCAGAAGCTAGTCTTCGACTTAGGTATATTCTATCCCATTTTGCATTAATGTGATCCATTGAATCATTTGTTTGCAATAAATATACAATAATGATAGTTCATGCCCAATGTATAGACAGATGAGAGGTGAGGAGCTTGAGGGATTGAATGTTGAAGAACTCCAGCAGTTGGAGAAGAACCTGGAAGCTGGTTTACATAGGGTGCTTCAGACAAAGGTACGATGATTGAACATGGCATTTTCTCAGTTCCCTTCAAGTGAGGCTCACTATGAGAAACTTTTTAATATGCTGCATGATATTGCAGGATCAACAATTATTGGAGCAGATCAATGAACTCCAACGAAAGGTGCAATTTGTTGCAAGATTAAATATTCTGAACCATTAACATTGGTGGACACCAATTGGTTTTATTTTCTGCACAAATAGAACCTTTTAACTTTTGTTGGTTGCATTTGCACATGCAACTCATGTTTTAAGAAACCTAATATTTCAATAATTTTTTTATGACATACTTACATTAATTCTTAATAATTGATTTGTGTGTAAACAGTTGATTTAGTGTAGTTTCCACCAATATAGAAGAAACCACGTGTTACTGCGATTTGTGCACTAGGAGTTGAATACTCGTGACCTGATTAGAAACTCACTTATATTGAATAAAAATATGCGAACATTAATTCATGTTTATTACAAGTCAAGAAGCTTGTGCGCCATCGTCTAAAAGCCTATTTGTGAAGAGGATTATAATTGTTTTCAAGCTGATAACTTATAAGATAGCTACCAGCCCAAGTAAGAGTGTAATGAAGCAAGTAATCATCTATCTCACCTAAAGAGGGGGAAGAGAAATGGGAGAAAACAACTGTCTCACTTTGTATTCTATATATGTTTATCAGCTTGTCCTAATCAGAAAAAAATGACCAATGTCCTAATAAATTAAAAAGTATTTATCAGTTGTTGGAACTGTTAAGCTTTTGCAAAGAATGATACCTTCTGTTAAGGAGCCCTTACCCGCCGTTGTAAACCCTGCTACTATGGTCCTACCGATGCAGGTTTCTCTCTAGTATGACCAGGAGGAATGGGTGACAAATTATGGAACCATCCTTCCATAATTGGGGCCCAGGGAAAAAAAACGACCGGTAATTTCCCGGTGGGGTCCGGGCTGCGGTAACCGGATTTCCCGTTGGGTAGCGGGAATCTAAATACCGGCCGGTTTTTCCGGAGTTTGCAAATTCAAATTTTAAATTTCGATTTTCGGATGGTTTTTAAGCGAATTCATGTGAAATTCAACCGGGTTTTTTCCGGGAAAACCGGTAACCGGCCGGTTTTTTTTCCCGGCTCCCCGGCGGGAACTCCACTGGAAATGGTTTTTCGATCCTTGGGTCCGGGATCTAAAATCCTTGCCGGTTTTTCCGGGTTTTGCAAGTTCAAATTTCAGCTGGTTTTTAAGCAAATTCAAACGAAATTCAGCATGTTTTTTCCCCAGGAAAACCGGTAACCGGCCGGTTTTTTTACAGGCCGCCCGGCGGTATTTCTCCCGGAACCGGTTTTTGGATCCTTGATTGGGGCTGTCTCACCCAGTCATCCTCATGCATGATGTGTGTTCGTGGGAGTTTCAACTGTTGCATCAAGGCTTTTGTTTCTTTTTCTTGGATACTGAGTGTGGTTGCTCAGTTGCTGCCTTCTGCCCTTTTTTCACTAGATAGCCCACAGCAAATTTACCAAATCACCTGGGTGCTCAAAAAAGAGAAGATGAAACAAAGAAATAAGTGTTCACATATGTGGACAATCTTTTTTTTTAATGCCTTTCAGTAGCTAGGCAAGAAAAATTACTTTGTTGGATTCCCTCGTGTAAATGTTCCTATTGTTTTGTTTTGGAGTAAATTTATCCACCTCGATAATTTGAAGTTTTCTGTGTTGTCCTTATGGTTTCAATTTTACCAGACAATACTGCTCCTGGTAGAAATTTTCTGTCACCTCTACACCTAATAGAAACGTATTTATTTGGACTAGTTAGAAGATAAAGGTACAAGGTGCCCAGTTAATATAAGGAAAATTCCTGAATTGCAAGTTGCAGTTGTTCTCGTTGACCTGTCATCATTTTACCAATTCAACATGCGACACTATCTTTCTCATTGTTACGGCTATCTCAAGGGAAACATTTACGCTTAACTGTTTGGAAATGTAGAGGGTTCATTGTGCTGTTAGAAGCTGATCAGATACAGCGTTAGCAGATTGAATAGTATCCAATTCTCTCTCGGAAAAAAGTACTCACTAGTTTGAAAAATATACACTAAAAAATTAGTACAACAAAACATATATTTACATGTTGCGTTATTTGTCATATTTTACTGCAGAGTTCACAGCTGGTAGAGGAGAACACGCAACTGAGGAACCAAGTATTAACTGCACTTGTTTAACTAGCCCCTGATTTGTGGTTTGTTCAGATATGTCCATCAGTCCATGTGAACAATTGTTTTTGGACACAGGTATCCCAGATACCGACTGCTGGCAAGCAAGTGGTTGCTGATACTGAAAATGTTATTACTGAAGATGGACAGTCCTCTGAATCTGTGATGACTGCATTGCACTCTGGAAGCTCACAGGATAATGATGATGATTCGGATGTATCCCTGAAATTAGGGTGAGCTTCGAAGAGCGTTGTTTTTTTATGTATTTATCAAGTTGTCTTAAATAAAGTTGGTATAATTCTTCTGTGGTATAGTGACTAACTTCCGAGCGCTGTTGGGACAGTTGGTATGAATTTACCTGCCTTCTAGATTTGGGTTCTGGTTGATATGGATATGGATATGAGCTAAGCTCTTCTAATAAATCCATACTACGAAACTTGAAAAATACCAGATCATGTTTAGGCTATCCTTATTTTCTTTACTATATATAGCGTTAAGCAAGTTATCACTAAACTATATAGGGGGTTTTGATGGAAGAAATAGAATAAGATATATGTAGTTTTGTATATAGAAATTTAGATTTTGGTTTGGATTTGAATTGAACTTGAGTTAATCAGAATCCCTTTCTAAGTTGAAAGTCTGAAACCACTCAAATTGCATTTGAGCTCATACTGCGGACATGATCTTGGAATCTTGTTGGAAATGAATCATGTTTCTTTAGTTACCAAGAAATGCTAAACACCTGGCTTTCCTCATTGTCATGCAACTTGGGTCTCATGGTATCTTGATTATTTGGATTTGTTGATGTGGGAAATGGTAAGAAAAATACTAGAATCTCGTGACATTCCTCTTATTTTACTTTCACGTTAGAAAAACCGGAGGGCATATCTAGTGGAAGAAACATTTGTTCCAAAAATGTGAAGTACTGCTGAAATTATTTTTATTGTTAATAATTCAGTACTTATTTCAGGCCAATTATTCAAAAAATGGCCAATTTTCAAATTTCTCTTGAAGAATGACAGCCAAATAAAAAGAGGGCAAAAATACAACGGTGCTTATTTAAAACAATTTATAGTTCAGCCTTTCTGTTCTATAATTTTTAAAAGAATGTTAGAACTTGATCTTGCCTAGGTTTACGCAACAACAATGCTTACCTTCTTGATTGAAATCATATGCTTGTAATAGTTTTATTAGTACGTCTTTCATTCAAGATTTACAAAAGCTCAACATCTTGCAGGTTGCCTTGTGTTGCATGGAAGTAACAACATGAAACCACCCGTGCAGATCTGGATGGAGAGTTGCGGCATCAGTGGAGAAGCCCTTGTGTTATGGCCAGACCCATACTGCAATAATCTTCCGTTGGAAGCGAGATCAGTTAAACCTGATTTATCATCCTTGTGGCTGCATGATGCGATGTTCCTCTTGTACCCCGTTTGCTAGGATCTTGAACTAAACTTTTAGATCTATCTACTGTTCAGTTCTTCACTCTAGGCACTGTTCATGCAATCTATGTACTTGTTGCTATCTTAAGTTATGAACTTATGATCTATGTCTTTTGCAGCGCTCTACGATTTTATTCGGAAGAATGGGAAACGGAAACGGTGCTCTTAAAGAGTACTGCTGATATCTACGCCACTCGCTACTTAGATTGTTATCTCCCATTTTATATTTCCTTTGAATACGTGGATATCGTTGGATTTCTGGTCCAATCCGTTGCAGGTTAGCATCATTAAAGAAATAACCATATTTTCCCTTTCCTGTGGTCGAGGGTGGGAAGGGTTTCTTTTCTGTCAGACAAAGAAGGTGAGGCTGCTTCAGACATCGGTCTGCAGTCCATCAGTTACTGCGTGACATTGTACTTGCGGATTCCGGCTTCGTTTGGTTATCGATAATTTGACACTTCGCTCTCATCACTTCGAGGGCATGTGTACTCGATGTGGTACATGTACCCTTTGGGTACTGGCTCAAAAATTATTGTAATTTATATAGGTTGGGCAGGGTTTTAGATTGGGTAGCTAAGCTGGGTGTGTAGCACACAGCCATACTCCCGGTGATCCATCATTTTTTCTCGACAAAATGGACAAAAATGAACTGTTCCACCTGTTTACTTTTATAGGGCGGACAAGGAGAGAGACTGGGAAAGTCACCAAGGAGAATGGCTAAAGTATCTTTCCATTAAATACTTTGGACAGATGGGGGATAATAGTTTGTGTGAAATAGTTGACACCCTCAATAAATAAAGACGAGAGAAAATAGCATTAGCTGCGCATGCATCCTACAATTTTTAACAAGATTGCAAAGCAAATAGTCTACATAATTTTTTTTAACAAGATTGCAAAGCAAATAGTCCACATAAAAAATCAACGGATAGAGTAGTTTTTCTAGGGTCTGACAATTGTGCTATCACAACTTTAATCGAAGTACCCTATGGAACACTCTTATAAGGAGTGTTAAGATATGAATAGATGCCACAAAACGAAACTTGAGATGAAAAACCAGCTCCACGTCAGCTGGACCCCACCAAGTGCAAGCAGGCCCCACAACTCAGGTAACAACAAGCTTCTCAAACAAACACCCTCGCTTCACGAGTTGCACTCACGAGGACCGGTATTAGCAAAAGGGCTTTTCGCGCAGCGTAATGCTAAAAATAGCGCTCTACTCCGTCCCACCTAGCCTGGGCGTCTCCGTGTTGCCACGTGTCCTTGTCCGCACCATTCTACGGCAGACAAGTCTTGTCCATCCCTCCCTCGCACGGTCCTCCCTCGTTCGTTCCACCGTGGAGGGGGCAAGGCCTCGTCCGTCCCACCGTGGAGGGGACAAACCCCAACACAGGCAAGTGGCACTTGTCCCTCCCTCCCTGGCGCGGTCTTCCCTGTCCGTCCCACCCTCCACCGGACAAGGTCCACGTGGCTCGTCGCGCGCCTCGCTTCCGGTCCACGTATTAATTAATTATTTAGTCATAATTAATATTATTAAATTAGCGCGTGTATGGAGTGCGCCCAAGCGACTGGAAACGCTACGACGTTGGCCGATCTCAGCAGCAGGAGCCTTCCCCTTGTCATGGGAGTGCTCACGTCGGTGGCGTGTGTCGAAGTCCTCCATATTTTGCGATACGGGTTGGACGATTGCACGATGTTAGAACAATGAAAGGCCAAATACATAATAAGGATGCAAATTGTACATAACTCGCATCTTCGATATGGAGTGCGCCCGGGTGACGGGAGAAGCTACAACGACCGCGGTCTTAGTAGCAAGAGCCTTCCCCTTGTCTGTCACGCGTTGTGCCCGGTCTTACTCAGTTTCTTGATCGGGGGTCCTCCATCACCACCCGGCTGTCCTAGGCTCCTCCGATGCATTTTCAATAGGGTCCAGTACGTAAGGTTTCTATCGCCGGAAGGTCTCTGCTAGCATCGCACAGTTCAACATGAACTTCTGCTCAATGAATGCCCTATCGTACATATCCAGGCCGTCGATCAATTGGAAGAAGTTGCAGCGCATCTCGGGCTGCCATTACACGAGGATGAAGTTAAAAATTTATGGAATTCAACGTAGGTAGTGAAAAATCGATGTGTGTGCAAGATACGCTTACGAGGTGGTGCCCACACGTATAGTACGCCCGATCAATGGTGGTCGAGTGTGTCGACTAAATGATCTTGGCCGGTTGTTCTCGAACACATCGCGGGTGTGGAAACTCAAGAAGTACCGGCACATCATTCATTAAAAAATTGGGGTATGGTTTAGCCCTCTTCGCAAGTCACTTACGCTTCTGCAATATCTTCACATAAAAGTCTGCGGACGAGTCCGACACACCCTTGTTGTAGCGCACAAAACAAGGGCGAGTCGGTTTCAAACAAATGTAATGTCAAAACATGTACGCGTTAAGAAAGAATAATGTAAAGAGATGCACACCTATGAGCAGACTTCCTATTTACATGACAAGACGGTCCCCGTATATGCAGATAATATAATAAATTACTACACTGAATGGCGACTAGATGAGTTCGGTTTGTTGGGGCAATCCTTCATTGAGTAGCCAGGGGTCTTGCATATCCTGCACTTGATCGTGTGGCTTATCCCCCCCCCCCCTGGCTGTCATACATGTCGTTCCAAAAGCGCCATGTATGCCGTCATCCTTTCCCTGTTGACTCCAAGGCCTTGTTCGGGCCACATTGCACGCTGTTCGGTCAAATATCCATATAGTTCATGTCCAAGCTATACGAGTGAAACTCAACACTTCATGTACCGAAAAGGTGCTACATGTCGTAGTACTCGGAGATATATGGCATAGACATTTGCCTCATTTGAGCACACGCCTTATACACATACGAGCATGGATTGTGCGGGAGCTTCGGTTTGTTGCAGGTGCATGTAGCCACATCACCCAGGGTGCATGCATGTTTCCTTCCCCCCTAGCATGACTGTTGATATATTTTTGATGCAACCTGATCTCGTACTTCCTCCAGAGGCCATCGATCACCCGGATATCATGCATTCGGGCCTTCCGCATCTTCTGGTACATATACCTCTGCATATTCTCAGATCACTTCTTCCCTTCTTCCATATGCCGCCTTGTTATGGTGACTCTATTGACGAAGTAGCCAACCTTTCGAGTCCATATCTCCTCGACAATCGCGGTGATAGGGAGGCACCATACACCTTTGAGCATGCTATTGTACACCTCGAACATGTTGGTCGTAATAATTTCGTACCTCGCACCGTCTATGTCATAGAGCAAGGTCCATTTCTCCAACTCAGGAGCACGGAGATTAATCCACTGTGTGAAACTAATGGTGCTCCTGGATTGCCCGCTCGTGGCCTACTGTCCCTCTTGTGTCACCGAAGGGGACTCCCTTGTGTGCCTGATAGTCCGATGTTCGAGATCTGTCCAGATGGACTCAAACTTTCGCCTCTAGTTCTGCAGGCACAACGCCTTGAAGGTCTTCATAAGTTCCCGACATCGGGTTTCCACGTCGTTCCATTGGTGAGGGGGGTTCATCTCATGCTTCATGGTGTTTAGAGCTGACAATAACCCAGCATCACGGTCCGTGATAAGGCATACGTTTGGTCGGTCTCCCACAAGCGTCCGCTTCACATTCACCAAGAACCACAACCAACTGGATGTGTTCTCACTCTCTATAATAGCAAAAGCAGTCGGGAGAAGCTGGTCATTCGTGTTGGCCGCGACCGCGGTGAGAATGGTGCCCTTGTACCTCCCCGTGAGGAAAGTGTCATCCATCGTGAGCACAGGATGACAGAACCGGAAGCCCTCTATGTCATAGGTGAAAGCCCAGAACACCCGGTTTAGTATAAAGCACTTGGTGCATCTATCAGCATATTCACTTCGAAGCTTGTTTATGTATGTGCTGGGGTTTTCTTTGGCAATCTGGTGAGGCATTCTTGGAACAAAGTTGTACGTCTCTTCATATGTTCCGTTGTCGGGACCCCGGGTATGCAACCCCGGGACCCTCTGTGTATTCTGAACTAGTCCCATAATCAGTAGCTAGTCCACACAGTTTGCAACATCGTTGTTATCATATCCATACAACAAAGTAGCTAAAGTAGTAGACAAAATAATATTACTTAACAGCAAAAGGAACTTATGGTCAAGTCTTACAGAGGTTGCCACACAGGGCTTAACAACAAAAGGATAAACTTACAACGGAAACCAAAATATCTCGTGGTAGCCATCTGACATGCCCACAGGCAATCGAGTGGAGGACGCGACCTAGTTCGCATAGTCCTCGAAGTAATCTTCCTCGTAGAACTCGGTGCTTCCTGGTTCTTCTTCGGTGACTGATCAACAAATGACGTATAGCCGTGAGTACATAAAGTACTCAGCAAGTCGTAGAAAAATGTATGCAAATAGTATTCATGTAAGGCTTGAATAAGGATAGCTTTATGGCTATTTTGCAGAAAGCAGTATTGACGATAAATATAGTACGTAGATTGCAAAGCATAGTTTAAAAGGTTAATACATAAGTAAACAAGTTCTTTTGAAACAACTAGTGAACACGCCGTTCACTTTCCAACCATCAACCACATCTAGATCGTTTCCCAACCCAACCCAACCATTCTAATATTTTTATGAAAATCTACCCCTCGTGTGAAATCACTTGACCCACAAGAGATAATCAACTTATAATGTTCGTTTAACACACTTCCAAGGTGTGCGACTAAGTGATTATCACAAGGCTTTTACAAAAGCTCTATTTTGACTTGGTTCTGCCCCGCTAAGGTTTTGCCATTCCAGACCCCCTCTTGCGCCACGTATCAACTCTTAAAAGATCTGAATCAAAATATTACTAATTAGTTGGCCAGGTCCATCCCATTCTGGACATGTCGTTGTACGGTATGACCCAGATCAGTGGTGCACAAAGTTAATTCCTTAGTGACTACTCAGACGAGGCAACAATATCCCAAAATTCCCCCCTTTTATGGCACAATCATTCGACTATGTAAGAAATTATTTTTGGTTCAACCCAACCAAATAGCAACACTTGCTATGGCACAACAAATTTTAACAAAAGTTGTCGCGCCATAATTCCATATATAATTAAGTAAAGATTAATCATTTATGAATATGTGATCACGAATGCCAATGTACAACTAAAGCATGGGTAAGCATAATACACACCTAGGTTGCTAATTAAATATGTCCAACTAAGATTACCCAATTTTATGGTGTCCAAGGTTACATGTCAACATGTCATTCTCAATTATTCAAGGAGACATACAGACAATTAGGCATTTAACTATTCCCAAAAGTATTTGTTATAAACCTAGCAATGCATGTTGATATGAAATAATATAATTTTATAAAATGGGTACAACACGATCAAAGGTCTACGACTTGGCTTCGTTGAAGGTTTCAGTTGCTTCGGTCGTCGGGTTCAGGAGCTATTCGGAAACGCCGGAATCTATACGTGCGAAAAGAGGCAAATAAATAAAGTAATTCCAAATCAAATCAAAAAATTACCAAACTAGAACCAAAAGAAAGGCACTAAATTTAAATAAATTTAGAAATTTGAATCACTCGAATCAGAGCTCAGACGAAGGAGAACGAGCTCAATGAAGGGGGTTTCGACTGGTCGAAAGGAGGTTTCGACTACAGGTGGTTGGAAGGAGGTTTCGACTGCCTGGTCGGAAGGAGGTTTCGACTACAAGTGGTCGAAAGGAGGTTTCGACTACCTGGTCGGAAGGAGGTTTCGACTACAGGTGGCCGGAAAGAGATTTCGAGGGGAGGGGAGCGATGCAAACCCAAGGCGCACGGTTTTAGCAGCGAGGCTTGACAGAGTGACTAGCAGCAAGATTCGGCTTGCGACGTCGAGGAGGTGCACACGGGGTCGGACGCACCCTTGCGAATCCAACAGAGGTGACAACGACGGTGGAGGAGCTACAACGACGGCGCTAGAGGCGGAGGCGCGAGCTCCGGCCGACGGCGGCGAAGCTCAAATAGTGGCGAGGAGGGGCGGGGAGAGTTGTGGGGAAGCAAGAGGAGGGCAAAGGGCTCACGGGGCGCTATTTAAATCGGAAGGAGGAGTAGCGGAGAAGCTTCGCGGCATGGGTGGAGCTCCGGACGGCACGAAACCAAGGCGACACGACGGGGACAGAACGGGAGCAGGTGGGGAGGAGAAAGAACATAAGGGGGTGGGTGCGGCGAAAGACAGAAAATTAAATCGCACGCATCGAGAAATCTGGTCTTTGGCGGTATGGGCGAGTGGAAGGAGACGGTGACCAGACAAAGAGGAGGATGAAGGCAGGACCCGCCAGACAGAGAATAGAGAGAGAGACCTGGTGCGAGGGTCTGGTCGAAACCAAAAGGGTGGTAAAAAACGAGAAGGTTGTCGAAACCAGGAGGTCCGTAGAAACCGAGAGGGTGGTCGAAACTAAGAGAGTTTCAAAAGGCTGAGAGGGTTGCGAATTTTAAGACAGAGTTTTAAAGCCCCAACAATTATGTAAAAATTCACAGAAATTCACAAAGATATTATGAGCTTAAATAAAATATTTTCAACTTAACATTGGTAATTAAGTTTGCAAATAAATTATTTTTAATTTTTGGGAAAAGGAAAACCCTTTAAAAAAACCAGAAAATCCAAGAAAAGACTTAAAATAATATTTTTGACTTTAAATACCAGAAAACCAAAATAAATCAAGTTTTGAATTAATTGAAGTTTGGTTTAGTTATTTAAATTGATTTTAATTTCTAAAATTTCAAGTTAAGCTTCAACAACTCAACGAAAATCAAATGGTTGTTTTTATTTTGAAAATTTTCAAAAAGCCCAAAAAATTGGGATGTTACACCCGTACATGGACTCGATAACCTTCTGCTTGGCTCGTCGGACCTTACTATAGCTGACTGGATAACCAACAGATTGGTAACTTCTGACAGCAGCATCTTGGGGGAGACAGACACGTCCTCCTCAGCTAGATGGCTGATGAGGCTTGCCACATATGTGGAAGTCACATTCTGATGTTACCGCAGCGGCTCGCTAAACTCGCAAGTATGGTCGGTCACCACCTTGATCGCGAAGACCAAGCCGAAGAACTTTGCTCGGTGAGCGCTGACCTTGCCAGGACAACCTTCCACTACGCACTTCACTGCGTAGTGTCCTGGGTTAGACTGGTGCACCCGAGACACACAGTTGATGGATAAGGTGTACTGTGCTATAGCTTGCTACACAGCAATCTTACTAGGGAAATACCGCCCAACTAAGAATGTGTAAGAATCAAACCCCCACTGGGACCCTTCTTCTTGCGGCAGTAGGAGCGATCGCACTGCATATCATCAAGTCTAGATGCCACGTACGGCACCTCCGAAGCCACAACTCTGCTAGGACCAGCGCCCTGGGGTGCATCCTCCTCGCTACCATTTGAGCCTGGGTTAGTGTCCTCGTTGGATTCCAACCCTAGAGGCTAGTTCGGTAGATACTCGTGGTAGTTAATGAGGGCCGACCACCACAGTCATGTCCCTCATTTTGTACAAACTTATGCGCAACTCTTCTCACATGGACTTCCTCCAAAATAGCATATTCCGTGCTACCGTCTTCAGGCTCCGCCTGCGGTTGCCCGCTTCCCGAGGCACCAACATCATCATGGTCTCCTGGTGGCTTACGTACGAATTTCATGTACACCATCGACTTCCTGTGTATCGCCGCCTCGGGCTGGGAAGCAATCTGCATGTACTGGCCATATGCTATGCTTCCATTCACCTTCACTAGCTACCATACGCCGTGTCATCCCCAACTCGTGCAGGTGATCGCCTCGATGGCAAGCTTCTTTGTCGTTGGCTCTATGTCGAACTCCCTCTGGATGCAGCCCCTAAGCTCATGAATATTTATCGCTTCGAGCCCCTCCGCCCGGACCATCTTGTACTGGCATCTCGACAGGTCTAGGGATGATAGTTTCACCTATTTTCCTGATTACCCTGGGTAAAAACACTAATAGAGGTGGGTATGTTCCTATTTTTCTGCCCACTGGTACATTCATGGGCACAAATCTGTGCCCGGTGGATAAACGGGCATGGGCATAGGTGACGCTCATCCGTGCCCGTTTCGCCTGATTGCCCGTGATAATGTACTGACAGGTGGGCCTCAAGTTACTTCATATGTCTACATGCATATACCGCTGACCACACTAGTGCAGTAGTGCTACTAGTGCACCAAAAACCCAATGTTCAAATCACGCATCGGCCCCTCTCCAATCCTCCCCAGTCCCATCCTCCAGAATCCAAATCCCCTTCCCACACGCTTGACCGCTGCCCTCCTCATGCGGTCATGCATGCCGCCGCCTTCCTCACGCCCGACCGCCGCCTCCTCACGCCCCTCTCCTCATGGCCATATCTAGATCCAATCCTCACTCGGCCACTCCTCCGGTCCTCCTGCTGTCCTGCCCGGCCGCTGGCCTTGTCCTCCCGCTCGGCAACACCGCCCCCTCCTCACACCCGGCCGCACTGCCCCCTCCTCACTCGGTCACTCCTCAAGCCCCTCTTCTCATGGCCAGATCTAAATCCAATCCTTACCCAGCCACTCCCCATTCCCCGTTCCCCGACGGAGAATTCACCTATTAGGGCCCAGGGTTGGGGCTATTTCTTCCCCCACGAGGATGCTAATATGGAAAAACCATTCCCCATTGGGTGAAGCGGGGCTGGGGCTATTCCCCTACTCCCCATCTCTGTTACCCTCACGGCCCCCCTATAACCCAATGACATATGACCATATCCGGTATCCCATATGGGCCACTAGTAATCCCACTACCGCAGTTCCCACTTCCCAGGCAGTAAGCATAACCCTAACATCTCATATTCCCATTCGACGCTTCCCACTTCCCAGGCTCCCAGCCATCGCCCCCTTCCTTGCTCCCTCACTCGGCACTCCCATCGTCCCGCGATCGTGGGCTTGGCGCAGACGCGTAGTCCCTCTAGTCACTTGCTCCTCCGGTCCGAGTCTGGTCCTCGGTCCTCCCTTGCCCCCGCAGTTGGCGCAAGCGCAATCCTCCGATGCGGTCCTCCTCAATCCTCCCCAACAGCCGAGACCCGAGAGCCGACGCCCGACAGTCTTCCTCCTCCGGTGAGTCAACCAAACAACCACTCCCCCGACTGTATATTTGCCACACTTCTAGCGATATATGAGCTTAGATTGTAGATTTTGGTATATGAGCTTAGATGGACATAGTAGATTGTAGATCCAGGTTGTATATCAGTAAATGAGCTAAGATTCTACTCCAGAATGTAGATTGATAGCTTGTATGTCAAGATTGTATGACTAGATTGATTGGCTACTACTCCAGAATGTAGATGACAGGTTGTAGATTCTATATGAGCTTATATCCAGATATCCATGAATCCATGATTCTGCTGTAAATTAATTGGGAGGCTTGGGAGTTGGGGCTGGTTCTATATTCTAGGATCTATTAGCTCATATGAACTCCATGTAATGACTGAAACAAAAGCATTCTGCACTCCATGTAATGCCTCCTTGTCTTCTTATTAGTAGTAATGTGGAATTTCAAATGCTTAACTATCAGTGTATTTATCAATGCATTGCTGCTAGATACGACACCATCTACTGCTCGAGTGGGGAACTGCTGCATTAGGGATTGGCCGAATTTTGGGTCTGGGTCCCTGTGGGGCCCCGATAACCCAATGGGGGCGGGGAACAGGGGAGAATAGTACCTAAGGATGGGGACGGGGACATGGAACGAGGATTTTTTCTTCTCTCAGGGATAGGGATGTTTCACCACTCCCCGTAAGGGAATAGCCCCGTTGCCATCCCTACGCCCAACCACCGCCCCTATCCTCACAGCCGGCGGTCGACCTTGTCCTCCCGCCCAGCAGCACCGCCCCCTCCTCATGCCCACCAGCACCACCCCCTCCTCACGCTCAACCGCACCGCCCCCTCCTCAACGCCTGACCTCCTGCCGCTCGGCTATCGCCCCCTCTTCAAAGCTTGAACGTCGCCCCCTCCTCAACGCCCAGCCTCTTCAGTCCTCACGCCCCCTCATCAACACCCGACCTCCTTTCGCACGGCCATCGCCCCCTCCTCAATGCCCGACTGCTGCACGCCTGGCCTCCTCACACCTAGCTGTCGCCCCCTCCTCAAAGCCCAACCGCTGCACGCCTGGCCTCCTCACGCTCTCGGTCGGCCCTCCTCATCCCCATCCTCCTGATACTTTTGATTTGTGTTCTACTCTCATATTTCCATTTTAGTTTGTATTTCCATTTTGTTTGTTGAACTTGATGTGTGATGAACTTGATTAGTTGTTGAACTTGCATGTCACAGTCTCACAGTCACAGACCATTTGAAGTTTTGAACTATGTTGTGGTGGGTACACGGGCATGCCCGCGGGCGACGGGTATGAGCGAGGTTCTTCGCCCGTCTTCTTTCGTGGGTATGCCTGTGGGAGGAAATCAAGGTCGCGGGCATGGGTATGAGTGATTACTACTCGTGCCTACTGCACCCGATTACCATCCCTAGACAAGTCCAACCCATCGGGTCCGGGCCATACGGGACTGTCACCATAAAACACTACCAAATCTTGCATGTTTGAAATTACCTAACTAGGGTACGTAATATAACAAATAGGGTATGTAATTAGCATTAATTAATTAAATGTCCATGACTATTTAAATTAGATTATTTCTTCAATTACCACTAATTAAATATGACTAAAAAATCTACTAAGTAATTAAGAGTAATTAATTTGCCACTAATTACCCACGACACAGATAATTGCAACATATTACACACAATTTAGCAATTAAATGCGAGTAAGTGAATACAAATAATTAATTAATTATCAACAACTTGATTACTTATCAATAAATTACATACGAGTAAGTCATTACATCTAAGTAGTTCCCCTGAATTAATAATGATTAATTAGTTACCACTGATTAACTACGAGTCATTACATACCAACAAATTAATTATGGTCAGGTAAATTCGACCACTTATTTTGCACTAATGTAATAATCAGTACTCAACTACACGAAAGTTAGTTACGAAATATTAATTATGACTAAATAATTAATGAACACTCCATTTTCACTAATTAATTACGAATAATTAACTACGAGTATTTAATTATAACTGTTTAATTACTACTTACAAACTATGGGTCAATTACCACTAACCAACTGCGACAAATAAATTATCGCTAATTAACTACGATTGAAATAATTACAACTAAAACATACGAAACAATTTTACTTTGCCTTGATGTCGATCCCATGGTATTTATACGGTCATAACCACTGTCTTTTTGTTTTCAGCGATGAGCGCGAGAACGAGAATGTATTCATGAGCAAGAGCGAGCATGGCGTCGGTTTTTATAGGCGTACGAAGGCGTTACACACAGACAGGGTAGCGTGATTAGCAACACATGCGGACGAGGCAATGACGTGATGGATGAGACAGAGAAAAATGAAAAGAGAGAGGATATTTTCGGTATCGAAAACAACTGAGATCAGGCCCGTGTTAGGGTTTGTTTTCTTCACGGTGGGACGGATGAGGTGTTATTCCCTCACAGTGGGATGGGCGAGGGAGGACTGCATTAGAGAGGGTGCGAGAGGGACAGACAAAGCTTAACCATTTTGGAGTGGTAGGGACACGGAGACGTGGCAGCACGGAAGACGACTCAGACTGGGATGAGTCCAAGCATTGCTATTTCTGAAGAAAAAAAAAACCCATCCCCTCGTCGTCCCGTCCCCCTCACTCCTTATTTGAATCAAGCACACCGCCCCACAGTACACAGCGCTGCAACAACACACAACACAACGCAGCTCTCTCGCCGTGAGCTTCCCGAGGCGCCCCCGCTTTGCTTTGCTTTGCTTGCGCCGCCCCCGCCGCCACCTCGAGAAGTCCGCCGCTAGGGTTTTCTCCCGCTCCCCCGCCTAGGGCAGCGATGGAGGGCGGCGGCGAGGGCCCCGCTGCTGCGGCGGCGACCGAGTCGGTGAGGAACTCGAGATGCTACCTCGACGTGAGCATCGGCGGCGAGATGGAGGGGCGGATCGTGATGGAGCTCTACGCCTCCGTCGTGCCGCGCACGGCGGAGAACTTCCGCGCTCTCTGCACCGGCGAGAAGGGCGTCAGCGCCGCCACCGGCGCGCCGCTCCACTACAAGGTTTGCCCCGGTTGGGTCTGGTGTGCTATTTGGTATAGTGTTTTAGGTTGCGGCGTTGGAGTTGAGAGGTTTGGGTTTTGATGTGGTGAGATTGGATTTAGTGCGGGGTGTTTAAGCCCTTAGAGTTGGCAATTATGTGGTTTTGGTAGGTGAGTCGGATTTTCTCCTATTAATTCGATTTCGAACAATAACAATTAGGTTTGGGTTTTGCGCATAGAGAGGTTGGCATGAGAATCATTTGGTTCTCGGTTGTGCAATTACCATAGTTTTTTTTCGGTCGAATTGTAGTTGTAACTTTGGCTATTTGTGCGATCTGCGCACCGGTAGATTTTGCGTTGAACGGTTCAGCTGGTAGCATCTGCTGCGATTTGCTGCCCCGCAAGTTGATCGCTACATGTGGACTTGTGGTTTTAGGCATTCGGCCGGCCCCCACCCACCCACAAAAAAAAAAACTCGGTTAATTTGATCCGATTTGGTCAATTCCAGCAGGATTTTGAGGCGTACTTAAGTTTCAATTGGAAGTTCCAGCTTTTGTACTGATTTGTCACTTCTGCAGCGACCTCTTTTCAAGTCCTTGCCGCCCTTTTTCTTTGATTCGGCAATTTTGCTTTTGGTGCTTTTGTTACGACAGCTGCTTTTTATCACTTATCAGTATGCATAATTAGTGCTTGCAACGCTCCAATTAGCATTGCTGCTTTTAAACTATACTTGCTTTGATGTAGTATTAGTAATATGCTTCATGTACTACTGCCTACTACTGGTGCCACTGGTGCTGGTCCTGTAACTATGGCCCTCCTTTCATTTTGACGTCATCTCACCGCTCATTTGCATGGTGTCCGAACACTTGCTTTCTTCGCTGGTCCTTTGAAGTACTTGCTGAAACTTGAAGGCACCATAATTTATTTCAAATTTTGATACCTTTGCTTTATGCGGCTATATTGTTTGTTGGCAATCAAACAAGGGACTATGAATATGAAGTCTGAAATGTTCAGGCAAGATTACGTGGTGTGGTTATACGGAGTTCATTAGGCATAAAAAGTACCTTGGGCTGTTTGTAATTTTGAACATGTGTCAAGCCTAAAGAACATAAAGAACTGCATATGATACTCAAGGTTTCTGGCACTTTTGTCTTTACCCTGTTCCCATTGTAGATTAGCCTTGGAGCAGCATCTGTCAGCACCAGGTGGACCTAGGTTTGCAGTGCTTATAATTATTTGGGCTTTAAGTCAAAGGACAAACTAAGTGGTTGCAAAAGAATCTTATGTAGTCGATGTTCGATTAACTGTTGTCTGGTGATTGGATAGACTTGGACTCTTGGTTCAATATGTCGACATGTTTAAGTGAGGCTTGGCATTTGAAAGCTTGGGGTCGTCAACCATGAATTGGAATGATGATGCCTGAGAAACACATAAGTGGAGCAGTAGTGAACTAGTGATAAGTCTTTCCACATAACTGTTGGGACTTGGGAGCGACAGGGATCCAACTGTGCATAACGGCACTTCTATCCTTTATTTTCCATTGTCTAGTAAGAGATTGGTGGTGCGTGTGATGTTAATTGGACAGAGTTAACATGATCCAATCCTTTGAAGTTTACAGCAACCATTCTTCCTGTTCTGAAAGAAATACCAAGATAAGCCTTTGTTATGTAAACTAGAATTGGTTGATTCTTGCTAATGATTAATTTTCCTTTGGACCACTGCCAATTAACTGTTATTTTTTGTAAACTGTGGGATCTTTAACCTTCAAGATATTTTTGCTGATAGATTTAAGTATTCATTTTTTGGGTAATTTTTACTCTTCCAGGGCTCATGTTTTCATCGTATCATCAAAGGTTTTATGGTCCAAGGTGGAGATATTACTGCTGGTGATGGAACTGGGGGCGAGTCAATATATGGATTGAATTTTGAGGATGAGAATTTTGTTTTGAAGCATGAGAGGAAAGGGATGCTATCAATGGCCAATGCTGGTCCTAACACAAATGGATCTCAGTTTTTCATCACTACCACCCGAACACCACACCTTGATGGGAAACATGTTGTTTTCGGGAGGATTATAAAAGGAATGGGGGTGGTTCGCTCAATGGAGCATGTTTCTGCTGGAGAAGCTGACTGTCCGACTACTGATATTGTTATTGTTGATTGTGGGGAACTACCAGAAGGTGACAATGACGGAGTTGTAAATTTTTTCAAGGATGGCGACATGTATCCTGATTGGCCAAATGATCTCGATGAAAAGCCTGCAGAAGTTTCTTGGTGGATGAATGCTGTTGATTCTGCAAAGTCTTTCGGAAATGAATATTTCAAGGTTCATTTCACTTTATAGACTGCACTTTCTATAACATATTTGTAAAAAAAAAGGTCATATGAGGAAGTTTTCGTTGTGATAGTATGTCTTGCATTTGTAATATAATTTGGCCAAATTGTTAGCTACAGCCTAGATGCACTAATAAGATGGCTAGTTAAATCGTCATATATTATATAGTACCTAATGTGGTTCCTGTTTGGAATTTGCAACTGAAGTTTATTCCTCTGTACAGAAACATGATTACAAGACAGCCCTAAAAAAGTACAGAAAAGCCATGCGGTACTTAGATCTTTGCTGGGAGAAAGAAGAGATAGATCAAGGTAGATGTTCATTCTTTTTCTTATGACTGTTTAGTTTTGTTAATTCAATAATTCTACAACATGGTACTTATAGATCGAGACACATTTTACTTGCTAATCCTAACAACCTATTGATGCGCAGAGAAGAGCTCTGCGCTGCGGAAAACAAAGTCCATTATACTCACAAATAGTTCTGTAAGTTTCACATCCTGCCACTTGTTTGTGGACAAATCACAAATGGCTGTCCTTCTGTGGTATAACATTTGGAGAAGTTATATTTGGTGCATCACTAGTGTTTCCTCTGCTGGATCTACAGTTCTGTTTTCCTGCATACATTAATGTCTCTTACTAGTATATTGAAGCCACTAATAACTTCTTCAGGCATGCAAACTGAAGTTGGGAGATTTGAAGGGTGCTTTGTTAGATGCAGACTTTGCTTTGCGTGAAAGGGAGGGCAACGCAAAAGCTTTTTTCCGTCAAGGACAGGTTAGTGTTAGCCTTTGGTGTTACATTATCCGTGGAAATTATATATTCAGTAGCAAGTCACTCAAATGTCATGGAAATCCTATGTGTTATAAACATGTTTTGACTAAACTATGATTAGCACGGCTTACCTTTTTCGCCATGAATTCTAGCTTTTTATGTTCAAAGGTCAAAGTAGTTGCATTTATGTGGAAAATAAACTGGCTTAGTTGCTTATGTTCTTTGTTGAGTGCGTCTTAATTTGTGTGTTGATTATGGTGGCGTGCATTCATGCCACATTAGCATACTTTTATGTGCATAGGTAGGAGTACAGTACTACAGTATATGACTTACATTCGTGCTGTCATTGATACAATATTATTTATTCTTAGTGCCGTCATAGTCAACTCAAACTTCAAGTTTGTTTTTCACGATTTAACAAGGTACTGGGATTTGCAGGCACGTATGGCACTCAACGATATTGATGCTGCAGTTGAGAGCTTCAAGTATGCATTGGAGTTGGAGCCAAACGATGGTTTGTATATCCCAATGCCCACTTAATGACTGTTACTTTTTTCGGTTTGCAACTGAGAATGTTGGTTTCTGTATTTATAATCTTTAGGAGGAATTAAACGAGGGTTGGCTGCTGCAAAGAAGAAGGTTAGTCCATTAAGTCTATGAATGTTGGGACTAGTGGATGTTCATACAAGATATTGCTGAATGCTGACTTGTCACCCGCAATTATCATAGATTGCTGACAGACGAGATCAGGAGCGGAAGGCATTTTCCAAGATGTTCCAACCTTCAGGAAGTTCAGAGAAGATTGACGAAGTACTTTTCTAATACCACATTCACGGTTTAAAATCCTTGTTCTGGACCTTTGGGCATGACATTAGTAGACTATGGGTCATTTTGCTGCTGATGTTGTTGAACATGCACCAGATTCTTTCTTGTTCCACGTAACTGATGATAATTTGTTTTGTATTGCTGTAGGATAATAATTGATCCCCCAAGTGCAACTTTTCATAGTCTTCTCTGTGACACATACTGGAGCTGCCCGGTGAAAATATCAGGTTAGGCCTAGAACCTACAGACACTAGCCCGTCGAGTTTGTAGTTTACGCATTCTGACGTAATGCTTTATGTTTTACAGGTATAATGAGGAGTTTGCACAACAGAAGTAACTCCCATTAGACGGCTGAAAATAGTGGGGGGACACCGGAGCCTTTTGTTTTGCAGGTATAGAGGTGGTCACGATGCTGTCGAAAGAAATGTCTGGCATTGAATTGAACTGTCAATTGTCAAACTCACAGAAAGACTTGCTAATAGGCAATTCCTGTTGATGATACATTGTTGACGACATGACATTATTCCTGCGTATGTTTTGCTTATTTTTTTAATCTGTGGATTTGGAGTTATTGAATCCCAGGTTCCTCGAGTCTTACAGATGGTCGACGGCCCCAAAAACATATGAAACCACCTCGCAGAACGGCGCCAGCGGTTTTACTCGCTTCACTTCCGGCAAGTTTAAGGTGATGTCAGATCCAGTAGGAATCTACTCCGACTATTCTCACAACTAATCGAATCGGAAATGAAAAAGTAGAGGAAAGTGGATGAGAACGAGAAGAACAATAGATGAGGCGGTTAGGGTTTGCTTTTAGCAATGACATCAGAATGAATTCTCTTACAAAAGCCTTCCACTGGCTTAAGTACTTCTCAGCCTAAACAGCATTAAGCTAAATGTTCTTAGTCTGCAATTACTAGATGAGCTACAGTGATTAGCGCAATATCTACTACAGCGTTTACTGATGCTCATTTCCACCGCTCGATCATCATAGAACGTCATCCAACGTCTCCAGGCGCCTTGCTTCTGATAATGCTTCACTTCGTGAAACTCGGCGTTGCCTTCTCTGTTTTGTAGATTTCACTTGTGAGTTCATTTCTTGTCTCAAGAATGAAAAGTTGGAAAAATTCCTGATATGAATTCAGCATCTTCCCACGTGGCAGCTTCTTCTGGTAAGTTAGTCCAGTGGATCAACCATTGCACAACAAGCTCATTGTTCCTGGGCACCATCATCCTCTCCAAGATTGCTGCGGGATAAACTTTAACATTTCCTTCACTATCCACCAAAGGAAGCTCAGGACTTGGAATTACCGTTGACCCTATGTGTTTCTTAAGCTGACTTACATGAAAGACAGGATGCAATTGACACCCACTAGGCAAAAGCAATTTATAAGCTACATTTGCAATCTTCTCCAACACCCGAAATGGACCATAGAACCTGGGGTGTAATTTCAGAGACCTGTGCAAACTGAGAGAAGTAAACTCCCTTTCCTTCCTTTTCTTGTTAGCATACCTACTCATCCTCTCTTGAGCTTTGATCAAATTTTCCTTGATAACTTGGTTGGCTAGCTGTCTCCTTTGCAACAATCCCCTCACTTCTTCATTTGCTGAATTTGGTAGGATCACCTCAGTAAACATAGGAGGAGTAGGATCACCTCAGTAAACATAGGAGGAAAATCTTAAAGGGTTTGAAATGGTGTCATCTCCAAACTAGTGTGATAGCTAGTGTTATACCACCATTCAGCTAAGGTTAACCAGTTTTTACATTTCTTAGGACTAGCAAAGGTCATGCACCTCAAATAGCATTCTAGACACTGATTGACCCTCTCGGTTTGCCCATCTGTTTGTGGTTTGTATGCAGTGCTAAGCCTCAACTTAACCCCTAATGCTTTGAACAGCTCCTGCCATAGATTGCTTGTAAATATTGTTTCTGTCTGAAATTATCACAACAGGCAAACCATGGAACTTGTATACATTATCTAGAAACTTATGTGCTACTTGTTGGACTGTATAGGGGTGGCTCATGGAAATGAAATGAGAATACTTGGTAAATCTACCCAACACCACAAGGATCACTTCCTTACCTTTAGATTTTGGCAAACCCTCTATGAAGTCCATTGAAATGTGAGTCCAGGCTCTGTCAGGAATAGGGAGAGGTTGAAGTAACCTAGGATATGGTGTATGCTCTGACTTGTTCTTCTGACAGACAGGACACTCTTTAACAAACTATTCAACTACCAGCTTCATTCCTCTCCAATGAAAGAGAAGTTTCATTCTTTGGTATGTAGCCCTTTCCCCATAGTGACCTCCTAGTGATGAATCATGACAAGATGTAATTAACTGTGATCTTAATTCAAAATTAGCCCCCGCTACTACCTTGTTCTTGTACCTCAAAATACCTCCCTTCAATGTATAATTTGGTTCAATATTGGGGTCTACACTTAACTTAGTTATCAACTCCTGATAGAAGTCATCACTATCATAGCTATGTATGATTTCATTGATCCATACTAGTACTGCAGTAGAAATAGCTCTAAGATTCTCCCTATTGGCACATCTGGACAGAGTATCAGCTGCTCGGTTCTCTCTTCCTTTCCTGTACTCCACCTTATAGTTGTACCTCAAAAGTTTAACCAACAACTTGTGCTGAATTCCCTCATTTAATTTCTGCTCTTGAATATACTTTAGATTTTGTTGGTCCATCCTTATAATCAAAGTTGATCCTTCCAAGTAATGTTTCCATTTTTTAGTGTTTCAATGATAGCTAAAGCCTCCTTGTCACATGTTGAAAATGCAGCTGATCTAGGTCCTATTGCCTTGCTCATAAATGCAATTAGTTTTTTTTATTCTGCACCAGTACAACACCAATACCATATCCACTTGCATCAGCTTCTAGGATGAATGGTTGACTGTGATCAGGCAAAGCCAACACTGGAGCCTTGGTCATTACTTCTTTCAATTAAATGAATGCTGATTCTTGCCTCTCTAGCCATACAAATCCACTCTTCATAAGAGCCTCAAATAAAGGTTTGCAGATCACCCCATAGTTTTGAATAAATCTCCTATGATAGCCTGTCAAGCCTAGGAAGCTCCTGAGCTGGGTTATGTTCTGTGGAGTAGACTAGTTAATCACGGCTTCTATCTTAGCTGGGTCAGTAGCTACTCTTTCCTCCTTGATTATGTGTCCCAAATACTCAATTTGTCTTTGGTCAAAAGCACATTTGCTAAGCTTAGCAAACAAGTTATGCTTCAAGAGAACTTCCAGTACTAGTGCCAAATGTTGTTCATGTTCCTCTACTGACCTGCTGTATACCAGAATATCATCAAAGAATACTAATGCAAACCTTCTCAAGAATTGAGCCAATATGTCATTCATTAGTTCTTGAAAAGTTGCAGGGGCATTAGTTTACCCAAATGGCATCACTAAGAATTCATAATGCCCTATGTAAGTGCTAAAAGCAGTTTTCTCCACATCCTCCTTCATCCTTATTTGATGGTACCCAGATTTCAAATCATTTTTTTATTTAGAAAATGCAAGATCCATGCAATTCATCTAATAAATCTTCTATGACAGGGATATGATATTTGTTTTTTATTGTGTTGGCATTAAGCTGTCTATAATCCATACACATCCTCCAAGTCCCATCTTTCTTCTTAACTAGTATTGCAGGGGATGAATAGGGACTTACACTGGCTCTAATTATTTTTGACTTCATTAATTGTTCAATAATGCCCTCCATAGCATTCTTCTGATAATAGGGTAACCTGTAAGGACTTTGATTGATTATCTTGCCTTCACTCTCCAAGGGAATAGCATGATCACAACTTCTATGGGGAGGTAATTCACTAGGATCTTCAAAGACACTCCTGAAAATCTGGAGTATGTTTGCAATGTTGTTTGGAATTGGGGTGGTCTTCTGTTGCTCCAGACTAGAATTACAGACATAACCAACTGCTCCCACCACACCTTTTTCCATTAACTTTTGTATTTCTCTACTAGTACAAAACAATTTTATGCAGGGAAAGTTTCATCCCTAAATGTCACCTTGTACTGACTCAAATATGTTATACTCAGTTCTCTGGTTTTGAGGTTCAAACTTATAGGGCTGTGGGAGTAAATCGAGTTAGCTCCTAGGATCAAGTCATATCCCTTTAAATCCAATATTTTGAATGTGTCTGAGAATTCCTTCCCTTGTATAATGTACCTGTAATCCTTACATCTACCCTTGCTCCACAGTGTCTCCCCATTAGCAACCACCACTCTTAGAGCTGTGTCATTATGGATTTGACAACCAACTTTAAGGGCTATGTTAGTGTCAATGAATGTGGCACTACTACCAATGTCAATAAACTTGCCCACTTGAACTGATAATGTAAAAGTCTGATTTCTCAAACTAGTTCCCTGTGCTGCATGTACAGACAATTGGAATAAAGAATCCTCCTCTTCCTGCTGTTCCTCCATCCTAGGATCAGGTCCAGGCTCCCTCAAATCCTCCTCACAGGTTTCATCTTTTAGTCATTTTATGGCCTAGATACCATTACTCATTGCATCTGAAACACTTACCCTCATTCTTAGCATGGCTAGCTCCAGTCATATTCTTTACCGAGTTTCCTTTTGGCTCATTTCCCCGAGTCTTCTGAATGTTGGCATTTCTGCTATTAAACTAGTTATGATTCCCCTTGAAATTTTTCTTGTAAGCACTAGGCTGTGTCTTCCTGAATGGGTAAGATTGTTCTAACCTTTTTGCCACCCAATAAGCATCAATCAATGTCAATGGATTTTGTAACTGGGAATGACTTTGAATGTATTCTTTAAAACCTGCTACAAAGCTTCTTATGCAATACTCTTAAGGTAAATGGGGGATTATATCTTCTTTCTAGGGCCATTGCTTCTTCAAACTTGTCAATATAACTTGTCATTGAAGATTGCTGCTTTACTACATGAAATGAAGCTGCCACATCGTAGACTGATTGATCAAAGAACCTCTTTCCTATCACCATACAAAATTGGTACCAAGATAATTGGTCTAGATTGATGCTAGATCCTACCCACCAGGTTTCTGCCCTGTCCACTAGATACAACACAGCTATTTCCACTCTCTGGTTCAATGGTACTATAGCTATTTCAAAGTACTTATTGGCCTTCTTTATCCAAGCATCGACATTATCTCCACTAAATTCAGGGAAATCCAATTTTGGACCACGGGCAAAGGATCTATGATTGTTATCTTGGTTTCCTCTGCACCCCATATGCCCACTGCGTTCATCTATTTCCAAGTGAGCAAATTCATGAAACGTAGGTGAACTAGTGACTCTAGTGGCCCAAACTGGTAAGCCTGTTCCTGCTTGTATAGGACATTGAATGTTGTCATACGACATATTATGCCCTTGACCGCTATGACCCATTGGATGCGTTAGTAGTGGTGGGACTTGAGTACTCATCAACACAGGGAATAATGGAGAAGAGCCCAATCCTTCTGTGCCCAGATTTCTACTAGCGCTTGCATTCTCTGTGACCCTAGCAGTACTAAATGGCACACTATTCTGGATGGGGCTTGCTGGAATTCCACCATCACGCAAGAATAATCCAGCGGATCTAGCTATACTAGACGGGGACGAGATAACTACTGGTGGTGTAAGATGAGTCTCATAGTTACCTCTGTAACTCGAGGATCGGTCTGAGGGTTCTCCAGTGTCCAAGTTCTTTTGAGTAGCTTGAACTACCAGTGCATTGATATCCAAAGTCAGTTGCTCCATTTGCTTGTTGTGTTGTTCCATATGATGATTGTGTTCCACTTGCCCTTTTCTGACTAGCTTCACACTCTTCTTAACTTCTTCCAGTTCCACTTTGGTGGCATAAGATTGGCCTCCTCCTTCAACCACATCGTTTTTTCCCATGCTTGGCCATAAAAATCCACCAGATCCTATCAGGGATTTTACTGAGGAAACAGAAAATTTCCTCAACTTGATGCTGATCTAGACCTTCTTCCCACAGTACCCTCAGATCTGTTTAAGAACAGCTTAAGCTCCGGGATTTCACAGGAAACAAGTTTCCCAACCCTTGCTCTTACCGTCCGAAATCAGATCTGAAGCCAAGATCGAGGCGCTGATACCAATTTGTCAGATCCCGTAGGAATCAACTCCAACTATTCTCACAACGAATCGAATTGGAAATGAAAAAGTAGAGGACAGTGGATGAGAATGAGAAGAACAATAGATGAGACGGCTAGGGTTTGCTTTTAGCAATAACATCAGAATGAATTCTCTTACAAGCCATCGACAGGCTTAAGTACTTCTCAGCCTAAACAACAGTAAGTTAAATGTTCTTAGTCTGCACTTACTAGACGTGCTACAGTTATTAGCGCAATATCTACTACGGCGTTTACTGATACTCATTTCCACCGCTCGATCATCATAGAACGTCATCCAACGTCTCCAGGCGCCTTGCTTCTGATAACGCTTCGCTTAGTGAAACCCGGCGTCGCCTTCTCTGTTCCACAGACTTGACTTGTGAGTTCATTTCTTCAGACTTGTGAGTTCATTTCTTCAGACTTGGGAGTTCAGTTCTTCAGGTCCTGACAGGTGAGCAAGAACGTGCTGTAAGTTTCATGGAATCGAACTGGAGTTTCTTCAAGCGTAATAATAACGATGATGTAGTACTACTGTAGGTTTTCTCGCGAACGCAAATTGCTTCGCAAAACTCAACGATATGTCAATGCAATTTCTTCCATCAAATCTGTCAATGCAATTACTTCCATCAAATCGTATCTATAAAGATGGATCATATCGGTCGGTCAATACGATATTGAGTACTTCTGTGCAAATAATATCAAGATTGGTCAAGTTCCCACACGGTTTATAGTTCATAACGGTAAAACAGAGTTGGAATTAAGGGGGACGAACAATTCGGAAACAAACGACATAGGTGCAACTGCAAACCTGTGCAGCCTACCATAAAACATCATATAGCATGACATGACAAGGGCACACGATTATATCTGCAAAGGCAGAACTATATTACGACAGTAAGTACATTATTAAGAAAGCTAGTAACTTGACGACGGATGCACATATAGCAAGTCAGAGCTTGGGCGATGGAGCGGCGGGAGGTCGGGAGGAAGCGTGTGCGTGTAGCCGGTGGGGATCTCAACTCAAGGTAGCCCTTGGCGTCGTACTCTTTGAGAAGCACCTCGCCGATCTCCTGGACATCCTTGAGGAGCTCGGCCATGGACTCGTTGGTCTTCCTCATCCCGTAGGGGTCGGAGCAGTAGGGGCTCGTCAGGATTTCCTCCGGCGCGAGGAAGTCGGCGAGCTTCATCTCCTTGTACGACCTGATGAGGTCCATCTCCTCCTGCTCCAGCCGCCGGGTCTGCTGCGTAGCGACACACGGTCACCGGCATTCACTCCCCACCACCACTCCAACGCTGCCTTTCCGCCGTGCCGGCGGCCAATGGACGCCAGCCCACTTCCTCCGCGTCGGCGCCGCAGGGCGAGAGCCCAGGAACCAGCCGTCCACTCCGCCTGCGCCGCGCGCCCGCAGCTCCACCGCGTAGGCAGGCAGACAGGTTGCCAAACAACCAGCATTAGCGCACAACGCTTGGGCTACTGTTTTGTTTTGTACTCCACGACCAGCGCAGCCCAGAGGCCGCTTCAGGCGAACAAGGTGGAGTTGTGCAAGTGCAGCACAGGCGAACAATTAAGGTGTTGTTGTCTCTCCCGACAGTTCACAAACAGGATGGTTAGAGTATGGGCTATGGCACCTTGCATAAGCCTTTCGGTCACAGCTCCAAAGTTAGCAATAAATTCGATGCCAAGGGTACCGCAAGAGCGATGAAAAAGGGTGATGATATATAGGAAGACGGTGCCACGAGTCAACGTACTCTAGTAGCAAGAACAGGTACTGTGCGTTCTAATGTGCACATACGAGACGTGGATATGTTAAGTCCTAACATGTGACCTCGCAGTTGAAAATTTCCACAAATTTGGGACCAGACACATGCAAAAGCACAGCAGTCCAATTCTCTGAACCAAAACACCGTGCATTTTTTATTTTCCAAAACATTGTCAGATGGCCAAACTTTACACAATGGACTACATATGCTGTCTATGCATTGTAATTGTCCAAGCCCAGGTCCCTCAAGGCAGACGTGGAAGCATCCTTGCAGCTTCCATGCATTGCCTTGGCCTTCCTAATAAGCTTCTCCACACCTTCATTAAGCAAGATTGCCCTACAGTGGCATGGCAGCACAAGTGTCTAAGATGTAGATACATGTTGTTAGCATATTGGGAGTGCCTGTAAAACATGGTGTTGTAGTTCTAGTTCCTTCCATCAATCAATCTCTCTTTAGCCAGACTAACTGTGACTAGAACTATAGATCTTGTTATGAAAAAAAAAAAAGAGAGCGTGGATTCTACAGCATACCTGTTTTGGGGGTTTCTGACCACAAGATTACGAATCATAAGACATGCTTGCTTCTGAGTCTGGGCAGAGGAGGGGAACTTTTGCATTGCCTGTATCGCCAGATTACCATAGCCTGCTCCCATTGCACGCGCCGCATTTTCTGGTGACCTCGGTGCAAGGCCTGTCACCATAGACATTACCTACACATTCATTTAGCTCGGAACGGGGCCTGAAAATAGGTCATACAGATGCTTCGGTATTGCCCATTTATATGTAGTACCTCTTGTTTTACTGATGGGTCTTCAGAAAATCTGGCCATCAACTTCAAGAACCTATCAAAACCACCTCGCTGAATGATAGCAGCCTTGTTTGCGTCACTTCCAGCGAGCTTCAAGCAGAAAGAATGTGATGTTGCCTTGTTTGCGTCAGTTCCAGCCTTAACTGCAAAAGAGACTTGTCCGAAGTCTAATGGGCACGGGCACAAACTGAAGGTCTAATGGGCACAAACCTCTTCAGTTTTTAGACAGTTCATCAACTTTAAAGTGAAATACAGATCACCTCGTTATTTATGTTATTAAACAAGAGTTTTTCCCAATACAGATTTTGTCAGAAAGAGTTCACATTACAAATTCACTTAAAGTTCGGGAACTAGCCGACGAGAATTAAATTTCTAAATATTAATTAAAAGCCACATAGTTTGTGTGGTCGTAAACCTTGTAGCTAACGACCCCTATGATAGTTAGAATTCTAGGGGTCACCCGATGGGTAACCTGGTTGGAGGGGGTTCTATACCCATTACTCGACCAGTTGGCTGCTCGAAGGAGCTTTGAACTGGCATTTGGGCCCAGTTCCAAGTATACCCCTTTCCGTTGGATGAATGGAATACGTGTCTTAATTGCTTCAATCCAAATGGCGTTTCCGGCCCTAAGTCACTGACAATAATCACCATATGGTTTTTGTTTCCCATTGACATCAACCGCTGATCAGTTGGCATTTCACTAACTGTCACTGCTCTTCCGACCAAACGCGTCACTTCCAAGGGATGTTTTTTTTTTCAGAAGTAGCTACTACCTCTTCGTCAATTATTTAAAGATGGATCAAAAGACAACCGAGAGAGATCCGAAGACAACTAGGAGAGATTGAAGGACACAATACCCAGCGATCTGAAGATAATTGAGGCAGTAGCAAGCAATACACTCATTGTAATTAAGGCTAGTCTGTTGCATTGCTTAAGGTACCCCTGTAATAGTCAGTTCATTGCAATAAAGAGCAACTCCATTCTTATCAAAGAAAATTCTTAGCCAATTTTCTCACTTTTTTATAAGATCGATGATTTAATCGTCGACAGGCTCGCGTCAGCTCACCTAGATTCAGTTTGCGGTAGCATGGTCATTTCATTGTCTTTCTATTGCTTTTGTAACCTCCTTAATCCCAATGTCTTGCCAAAACACATCTTATTTTTTTAAAAAAAAAACTATTTGAGAGCTGGTTGAATTTTTCCCTCAAAAAAGAAGAGAAAAGGAGTTGTTTCAAAATTGAAGCCCATTTGTATTTTACACCCAGATTCCAGAATATATTTGGGACAAATGTAGTAGTGTATCGTACAGTCTCCAAATTGCCAAAGCCCAAAGCCCGTATCTGCGTAGTGCATACGTCCGGCGAGCGGTTTCGCTGCGGCTTGGAAGCTTTCCATACAGAAATAAGTCCGACTCCGAGTCGGATTCCCCTTGAATTATTGCCTTCCTTCTGCCTGGCGTCAACGCTATCCTCGCCCTTAAAGCCTCACGCGGTTCGCCATTCCTTCCTCCCTCTACGTACTCCGCGCTCTCCTCTCGAGTCTCCACATCTCTTGGGCCGGGCGTCGTTTATTCCATCGGCGGCGAGCTCGATCTTCTGACCCCTTCTCGCGCCCCAGGACCGAGGCACCGAGATGGCGTCCAACCCGAGTGCGCTACCGCACTGGCGGAGGTTCTTCAGTGCCGCTGGTGCTGACATCTTCGAGGTCATCAACGCCGCCGTCGCCGTCGCCGCGCTGGACCGCCCCTCCGAGCTCAAGCAGAGGCGTGATCTGATCGCGCAGAGGCTCTTCGCCGCGGGGCTGCCCGGCACGCGCCACTACAGCAGCGACGTCAAGGACAGCAAGGAGGAGTCGGCGGCCGCGCCGGTCAAGGGCCGCCCATTGGCCGCGGGCAAGAAGGACGAGCGGCCCTTGCCGACGACGTCGACGGGTTCCACAGAGAAGGCACCGGCGCCGGCCAAGATCCAGACCGTGCGCGAGTACGTCGACCAGCTTGCGCCAGCGGCCGCGAAGGCTTGTTCGGTTCGTCCGCGGTCCGTGAAGCTGCCGACCGCTGCTGCGGTCAGGGAGAAGGCACCGGCGCAGCCGGCGCCAGAACAGAGCATCGAGGCGAAGCTGGCGACCACGAAGCGCAAGCTGCGCGAGGGGTACCAAGAAGTCGCGGACGCTAAGCGGCAGCGCAGGATCCAGGTGATCGAGGCGCCGGAGATGGCGAGGCAGCGGCGGCAGAGGCAGCACCCCATCATGCGAGTGCGTGGCGAGGTCCGGTGCCGCGCCCTCATGTCTTCTCTCGGCGCGTGTAGGGTTTAGGTCGTTCCTCTGATCAGACCAAGTTTTATTCTGTCCTTTAGTTTGCTTCTTGATGCATGCACGTCCAGGGTACTATGATGCTTATTGTTCTTGGCCTACGTACTCGTGTGTCCAGATCCAGATGTTGCAATTTGTAACAACCATAAAGTAAGAATGATTCGTCAAGTAATTTTTGTGCTTTTCCATTTTTAATGTGATATACTGTGGTGCAAGTAGAGTAGTACACGATGTGATGACCAACAACTGTGAAATTAATTCAGACATAATTGCGCAGTGTTCCGACTGACTGAATTTGTGATCTAGTCCAGAAGATCATAACAAAATCTCGTAATTGCAACATACATTCTGATAACACGGACGTGGTTTCGATTCGAAGCGGTAGAATTGCAGGTGCTCGATCTATCTAGGTTCGATTTTTTTCCAACAAGAGGTAAACCACAATCTCTAATTATAGATGAGGATAGGTGGTATGCCATATGCTACCTTGATGAGAGAACGTGATCCTTATTTATAGACTTTAGTATAGAATCATATCTCGGCCCATTATTAGAGATAAATTCCAAATAAAACAAAGTCCATATTTTCCTTAATAAATGCACAGGTTCTTAATAAATACTTTATTTTGATCGCTTTATATATTTGAGCCAACCAAAAAATCGATAGCTTATGTGTATATAAACTCATGTAGGTCCACGTAATAGGAAAATAATCCAACAATGTCCCACTTGGACCAAATGAGTAAATACATATAAAAACAACTTTATGAGCTCTAAAAAAAATATCTATGTTATGAGCATCTATGAACCAATCCAGGCCATCAATTGTATCAACATAGAATCAAAGCATACTTAAGGTTTGATTCAGAATTTAGTAAATTCTACCACACAAGGTACCTAGCGCTACATTAATATTAGTAAATCTTGTCAAACAATATGTACTTTGGTCTAACTTATTGTTCATATGGAAACTTGATAATTGCTACATATTTGTTGTCATAGTTGCATATATAATTCTTTCAAATATTGACTTTCCTTTGGGCCAGTCAATAGCTTGAATTATACATACAAAAAAGAGGTTGCTAGTTGTTCTGAATAAATTAACCTACATAATAGAGGTTGTTTTAGCAACATAGTACTTCAATTAACCTATACAGAACATTAGTAGGCTAAATTTGAATCAATTCAATGATTCTTAAAGAGGATATTTCATAAGAGTCCACAATTTTATACCATAATGCATAATATAATCCTCAGAAGTGCCATAAAATTGCTAATTATCATAGAACATAACTATATGCAAGACAAACAATATTGCATAATAACACAGGAAACAACAAGAAAAAGCCATATTAATTAGGGATGGCAATCGGGTGCGGCGGGCACGGGTAGTGCTCGCCCATACCCATACCCGCGACCCCGATTTCCCCCCACGGGCATGCCCGCGAAGGACGACAGGAGAAGAATCTCGCTTATACCTGTCGCCCGCGAGTACTCGTCACCCGCGGGCATGCCCGTTTACCCGTAAACAATGCACCGCCGCCCGTGAGTACCCATCGCCCACGGGCATACTCATCACACACAAACAATGAACACATCAAGTTCATTTCAATTCACATCAATAATGCATCACACATTCAACAACTATTAAAAATATTTTTACTGTATGAAAAAGTATACTCGGATGTTCAGATCAGTAATTAACTCTTCACTGGTTTTCTTCCAAAACAACAGGCTGATATACCCGTGTGTTGCAGCATTTATTTCATGAATAGCGGATAAAGGAGAATAATTCAACTATCAGTGTGCTCAAGCCTCAAGCTTGAAAGAAATGCAAAAATCGGGAAGAGAAAAAAAAACAGAGATAGCCGATGATCGCTATGATACATCTTATTTGGTTCCTGTGATGGATTTCCAGATCTGTGGGTAACATTGAACTATTCGTAGTGTATTTCCATTCGGGTTTTGTCATGCGTGGGAATACTTCCTCCGAGAATGCTGTAGAAGAAAATAAGACCAAGAGAAATGATGACAACCACGACTAAAATATTTCATTCTTTGGCGATGAATGGTATCTGGCGCGTTGTTTTATATTTCGCGGACAAACCAACAAGCAAAGTGTAATTATAAATCCACATACATTACAACCATAGTACCTAGTATTCAAACAAGGGATGGAATCAAGCGATAACACCTCCAAAAGAACAGATTCAATTGGTCCAAGATGATGTTTGTCTGCAGATTCCAGTTAGTAGCATGTGAAAAGGCTGAAAATCTCAAATTAATCAACCAGAAAGGCTTGACATCCTTATCACCACTACAATGTTCACTAAACTATCCGAGAACCAACTATTCTAGTTAATTAAAACAAGCTCAATAAAATAGCTAAGAAGAAAGCATAGCTTCCAATGCGATTCAAAAGAATGTACATGCTTACCTTCTATGTAAAACTACAAGATCTATTGCTGAGTTATTTACAGAGTACAGACATATCCCGTGGAGGCGGCAAGGAGGAGATCCGGAAATGGGATCGGGGATAGCCGGAAGGTGGGCGGTGGCCGGGAGGAGGGGGAGTCGGGAGGAGGGGGCGGCAGGGAGGGGATGGCGGGAGGAGGCGGCCCGGCCGGGAGGGGGACGGCCGGGAGGAGATCTGGAGATAGGGAGGCGGGATGCACGGTGGCGATGGGCGATGGGAGGCGATGGCGAGAGGGCGAAACCGTAGGGGACGGCCGAGAAGGGGCGACGATAGGAGCGCGGTGGCCGGTGGGCGATGGGAGGGCGACGGCCGAGAGGGTGACGGCCGGGAGGAGGGGATAGGCGGGAGGAGGCGGCCCGCCGGGAGGGACGGCGGGATGAGATCTCGGAGCTTCAGAGGCGGTGAGGCGGTCTGGCACTCTGGTGGTCGGAGGCGATTTGGCGGAGGGAGAGTGGGAGGGAGATGACTGACGGAGCGATGAAGAAGGCGGAGAGCCGAGAGGAAGAGTGGGAGGCGGCTGAAATGCGCGTGGGAGGTGGGAGACTGTGGGAGGCGGTGGGAAGTTAGGGTTTCAGTGTTTTATATGGTGAGGATGTCTACGGTCCCACCTGTCAGTGTATATGACGGGTAAACGGGCGAAGCGGGCACGGGTGGAGCTTACCCATGGCCGCGCCCGTTTACCCGATGGTAAGTTTTTGTGCCCGTTTTTATACCCGTGGGCAAAGAAAGACGCCCATACCCACCTCCATTAGGGTATTCGCCTGCGGGCACACGGGTAATCGGGCACAATTGCCATCCCTAATATTAACCCTATAACTGAGATAGATTGAAGTTGTAGGAACAATCAATAATGCAAAAGCTTGACCGCAAATTACCCTTATGCAGAAACTTAAAGCCACCATTACTCAAAAGTACTAAGGCTAATATGTTAGATTTACGGTTTCTAGAGCAGCATCGCATGGAGGACGGCAGTCGGGGTGCGAGCACCATCGGTGACAGCAGCCGGAGGGCGCGCGGCGCACGCGGAGGCGGTGGAAGCCGGAGGGCAAGAGAGGGGGCAGGGGGTGAGACATATCAACGGCGCCAGGACAGCTGAGCGGTCTCGCCGGGACAAACACGCAAAAGAAAAACCACCAAAACGGGTTGCAAAAACATACATACATACATATGCTCTGATACCAACTGATAGAATTTAAGATCTAGACCAAAAAATCAAAACAAGAAGAAAAACAAGATATCATATGTGGTAATTACAAACACACAATTTGATAACGCGGAAAACATACGAGATGAAGATGCTATTGTTAGTATGGGGTTTCGATCTGAAGCGGTAGATGTGTAAGTGCTCGATCTACCTAGGTTCGGTTTTTCTCAGCAAGAGGTAAGTCACAATCTCTAACTATAGATGGGGATAGGTGGTATGACATGTGTTACCTTGGTGAGATGACCTGACCCTTATTTATAGACTTTAGTATAGAATCCTATCCTGGGCCACCATTAGAGATAGATTCCAAACAGATGTCTACACAGATACAAAAATCCAAGTCTATATTTTCCTTAATAGATGCTTGGGCATTTAATAAATACTTTATTTTGAGCACTTTATATATTTGAGCCAACTAGAAATTAGATAGCTTATATGTATATAAACTCATGTAAATACACATAATAGGGAAAAAAATAGCCATTTCTTGCCCTGCTTGTTGGCTTGGGTGCTGACCGCCGAGTGAATAGAACGAAGGCTTTGTTGGGGTTTCCCCTTTCTTAAGGCAGAGGGCAATTTTGAATTCAGTAGGCATATTTCGGCTTACAAACTAAAATTAAGCTAAAATATAAATTAGATTTATGCAAATTTGGCTTGTTTGACTTTTCGGCTTGGCTCAAGAATATGTGTGGCTCTTATCCCATGTAATCCATTGTAATACATTCCAATTTTTCAGTGTTACTAAATATTGGTAAGTATTTGGTCGTCCATAGATTAGTAAAAAAATGGCAAGAAAAAATAGGAAGCTAATGATGGAGCATTTTTTATATCAAAACAAATGGGGTGAAAAATTCAGACGACTCTATCAAAATTTGGTTAGTAAGACACAAATTTTGGCAACCCTACTTTTATTGTTTACGGCTCATATTCAGCTCACCTAGACTCACTTTCAAAATACGTCTTATAAAAAGAAATTAAGATTGTAATAAGTACTGGAAATAATGGACACTTAAGAATTTTTTTGATGGACACTTAAGACATGTAAAAAAACTATTTGAGAGCTGGTTGAATATTTTCCTCAAAAAAGAAGAGAAAAAGAGTTGTTTCAAAATTGAAGCGCATTTGTATTTTACACCTAGATTCCAGATTAAATTTGGGCCAAATGTAGCAGTGTATCGTACAGTCGCTAAACTGCCACAGCCCAAAACCCACAGCCCAAAGCCCGTATGTGCGTAGTGCATACGTCGGGCGAGCGGTTTCGCTGCGGCTTGGAAGCTTTCCATACAGAAATAAGGCCAACTCCGAGTCGGATTCCCCTTGAATTAATGCCTTCCTTCTGTTAAGAAATAATCGATGAACAGTAACATAACCACAATTACGCAATCAATCAATAACACCAGAGACGTCAATGAGAAAGAGAACGTCAGAAATCTTTATTAATGAATCAAGGATGATTACATGAGTAGCACCGTCTCTCTATTTATAGACTAAGCCCACCGGGGGCAGTTCTGGTATTTACCCATACCGGACCTTCTAGGTTTCATAACACTCCCCCTTGGGCGAATACCACGGCATGCATATGCCTCATTAAAAACTTCTCCCAAAAACCCTATGGGAAAAAGAGGGATGGAGAAAAGAGTGCATCGCATCCATTTCTTGGATCGCACTTGTTGCCTCATTAAAAACCTTTACGTGAGAAAACTTCAGAAAAACTCACAAGGGAAAAAGAGTGAAACATTTGGATCTTCGGGATCATGTAAGTCTTCTGGTCTTACATATGGGCTATGGTTCAGGGATTCACTCCACCTGAACCTTATAACTCACTAAGCCGTCTCATCCCTATGCCTCGAATACATTTGTGGAAGCTAGAGGCCGGGAGAGATTTTGTGAATAAATCTGCTAGGTTATCACAAGACTTAGCCTTTAACACATTTATCTCTATGTTCTTCTGAAGTTCATGAGGATAAAAGAATTTAGGAGCAATATGCTTCGTGATATTACTCTTAACATAGTCCATCTGCATTTGTGCAATACAAGTGGTATTATCTTCATAGATAATAGTGGGGTCATCGACGGTGTTTATGCCACATGACTTCTTGATATGACTAATCATCCGCCTAAGCCAAACGCATTCTCGTGAGGCTTCGTATAATGCGATTATTTTTGAGTTGTTGGTGGACGTAGCTACGAAGGTTTGCTTAAATGATCGCCAAGAGATGGTTGTACCACCACAAAGAAATACAAATCCTGTCTGGGATTTCGCACTATGTGGATCAGACAGATATCCTGTATCTGTGTATCCAACCATAGACATGTCTTGGTTCTTCGGGTAAAATAATACAAGATCTTGTGTACCCTGAAGGTACCTGAATACGGTTTTAATGCCAACCCAATGTCTTCGAGTTGGAGCTGCGCTATGTCTGGCTAGCAAGTTTACTGCAAAGGCAATGTCTGGCCTTGTGCAGTTAGCTAGATACATTAGTGCCCCAATAGCACTTAAGTATGGAACTTCTGGTCCAAGAATTTCCTCATTTTTCATCTTTGGTCTAAAAGGGTCTTTATCCGCTTCTAGGGATCGGACCACCATCGGGGTTTTCAACGGATATGATTTGTCCATGTTAAATTTCTCTAGGACTTTCTTGATATACGAGGATTGGTATACAAAAACTCCTTCAGGGAGGTGCTCCAGCTGCAGGCATAAGCAAAATTTGGTTCGGCCCAAACCCTTCATTTCAAATTCTTTAACAAGATAAGAACTTGCTTCTTTTATGTTTTCTGTCGTCCCGATGATATTCAGACCATCGACATATACTGAAATAATACAGAATCCATTCTGAGATTTCTTTATGAATACACAGGGACAGTCTTCACTATTAGTATATTCTTTCTTCAGGAGGAATTCACTAAGTCGGTTGTACCACATTCTTCCAGATTGTTTTAATCCGTACAACGACTTTTCCAGCTTGACGCTGTACATATTTTGATTCACTTTATTTTGATCCGGAATCTTTACTCCTTCTGGGACTTTAATATAAATATCTGAATCAAGTGACCCATATAGATATGCTGTCACTACATCCATTAACTGCATACATAAATTCATACCTGCTGCCATTGATATTAAGTATCAGAACGTTGTCCCACTCATGACAGGAGAATAAGTTTCATCATAATCAATACCAGGTCTCTGCGTGAACCCTTGTGCCACAAGTCTCGCTTTGTATCTCACCACCTCATTATTTTCATTTCTCTTTCGGACGAAAACCCATTTGCATCCTACAGTGAATACCTTGGGTGGTGTTTGGGCTATCAGGCCAAACACTTTTCTTTTATTCAGCGAGAGTAATTCTGCCTCAATTGCTTCCTTCCATTTACCCCAGTCTGAACGCTTCTGGCATTCAGCTATGGACTTTGGTTCTGGATCCAGTTCAAGGTTTCTAGCAATTTTTGAGGCGAATAGATGTCGACAACTGTAGTTTTCCTTTTATATAGTTCTCCTGACTCAACAAAATTAGTGGATATTTCTTCATTCATTTCGTCCAACTCCTCGTGATTTCCCACAACGACGGAGTCTGGTTGTTCCGAAATCCCAGTATTAGACTGTGCGTAAGCAATTGTACTGTGTTTACTATCTTCAGAATTATTTCCTTCAGTGGTATTTTTAACTTCAGGTTGATTCTCTTCAACTGACCGGGAAGATGTCTTATTGAGTTCTATTTTCTGCGGACGTCTTCGCGGAATTGAGGCCTCATTCTCTGGTGCTCTCCCCCTCTTCTTCACATGAGGGGTTGGAGTGGTTCGAGTATCCTTCTGGGGTATTTCTACTCTCTCCGGAGCATTTGCTGCTGGTATATAAGACTTTGTTACTCCCTTTTGATCAGTGAATGCATCTGGCAAGTTATTTGCAATTTGCTGCAGGTTTATTATTCGCTGAACTTCTAGTTCAGCTTCTTTAGTGCGTGGATCCAGGGCCTGAATGACTGAGGCATTCCAATCTATTTCTCAACATTTATCTATTCCCCCCTAATGCTGGGAAATTTTCTTCATCAAAGATACAATCGGCGTGTCGGGCCGTAAACATGTCTCCCGTGGTAGGTTCAAGATATTTAATAATCGACGGGGATTCAAAACTGACATATACTCCCAACTTCCGGTGGGGGCCCACGGCTGTACGTTGTGGTGGTGAAATTGGCACGTATATAGTACATCCAAATTTTCGCAGATGAGAAATACTTGGTTCTTTCCCACGCACTAGTTGCAAAGGGGAAAATTGATGGTATGCAGTTGGTCTTAAATTTATTAGTGCTGCTGCATGCAACACTGCATGACCCCAACAACTGGTGGAGAGCCTACTGTTCTGTCGTAGGGGTATAGCAATTAGGTTAATTCTTTTGATGAATGACTCTGCAAGGCCATTCTGAGTGTGGATATGCGGTACAGAATGCTCTACCTTAATACCTAAAGCTAAACAATAGTCATTAAATGCCTTAGAGGTAAACTCACCGGCATTGTCCATTCTAATGGACTTAATTCTTTCTTCTGGAAAGTTGGCCTTTATTCTGATAATTTGAACTATTAGTTTAGCAAAGGCGTGGTTCCTAGTAGACAGCAGGCATACATAGGACCACCTAGTAGAAGCATCTAATACCACTATAAAATATCTAAAGGGGCCCGACAGGGGTTGAATTGGTCCACATATATCACCTTGTATTCTCTCCAGGAAAATAGGTGACTCCGCCTCTACTTTCAGGTTAGAAGGTCTAGTGATGAGCTTTCCTTTTGCACAAGCTAGGCACAAGAAATCTTCAGATTTAGGAAATGATAGAGTTTTTAAGCTATGGCCAATAGAGTTGTTTATGATTTTTCTCATCATTCCTACCCAGGATGCCCTAATCGATCATGCCAAATCTTGTAAGGCTCTGAGGATTTGTACTTTGTTTTTAACGCTACATATTCTTCAGGGTTTATGTAGGTATAATATAATCCAGATGAGAAGGAGGGAAGTTTTTCAACCACACGTTTCTGACCACCGTCAGGCTTAGTCGGTAGGAGATATTCTGTATCCCCATAACTGTCGGTCTCCACATGGATGTCATTTCGGTGAATATCCTTAAAGCTTAATAGGGTACGCTTTGATTCGGGATACAAGAGAGCATCCTCAATCACTATCCGGGTACCCATAGGGAGAACAAGTGTGGCTCTTCCGGTGCCAACTACGAGAGCATCGCTTCCAGCTATTGTCATAACATTTCCCATTTTCTTAGTTAAAGTTTGAAAATATTTGGTATCCCTTAGGATTGAGTTGGTAGTTCCACTGTCTACCAAACAGATTTCCTCCTCCTTCATCAGATTTAAAAGTTGTTCTATATAGAATATAATATAGTCAACAATAATTCAACATGAATAAATCTTCAAAAGATAACAAGCAACTCATTTATTCATCAAGAGATAATGTTTCAATCCTAAACAATTAATGCTTCAAAAGAGCATGGAAAATCCACTTATTCGTTTGGAATAACCTAAACTGATAAAGCAAACCTAAGGAAATTATGACATTTGAAGTTGCTCTGGGAGATAACCTATGGCCTACTGCAGATCGCCATATGTGTCAACCTCTATGTGATCACCCCTTGCTGTAGAGTCGAGCTTCATCACATAGTTTGGGGCATCACCTTATCATCATCAGGTTGATTAACAAAATGTGTCTCTGCAGCCTTCCTTACTGGCGCCTTCTTGCCCTTAGCAACTGATTCTTGGTAGAGTTCCACCAGATGTTTCGGGGTGCGGCAGGTGCGGGACCAATGGTCCATGCAACCACACCTGTAGCACGGTGAAGGAGGGTATGTCTTCTTGCTACCCATGTCTTGCTTCTGTTGCTTGCCTCTCCCTTGTCCCATCCAGCGGGGTTTGCCATTTCCCTTCTGCACATTCAATTTCTTCCACTGTCCACCTTTCTGCATGGGGCCCTTTCCGCGGCCCTTACCACTTGTCCTCTGAAAATTGGCATGTGCTTCTGGCAATGGTCGTGATCGATGGGGCGAGTCCGATAGTTCTTCATCGAGAACTCATCATTCTTCTCGCCTCGAGAAGAGTGGTAATCGATTCAAGTACTTCTTGTACTTGGCTTGATCTTCTTCTTTGGAGTGTCTGTAAGTGGGGTGAAAAGTGCTCAAAGTCTTATCAATGATCTCAAGATCTGTGATCTTACGTTCTGAAATCGAGCTTAGCGATAAGTTTATGAATTGCGAGTTGTATTCGGACACCTTCTTGAAATCTCGAAACCTTATGTTGGTCCACTCACGCCGCGTGCTTGAGCAAGATGATGGATCTCTGCTGGTCATACCTCTCCTTCAGGGAGTTTCATAGTGCCAGCGGGTCTTCTTCTAAAAGATACTCAGACTTCAAGTCTGGGTGGATGTGGTGCCTCAAGAAGTGTAATGCCACGCATTTGGCAGCATCAGGAATGACAGGAGCCCCAGCCTCAGGTGGGGTTATGGCGGCCAGCCAGTGTTACAGGTGTCGAGGTTGATCTTAGTGTCCATTGCCCATGTGAGGTAGTTGCTACCGTCCAGGGCAAGTTTAGCAAACTCCTTTTTAGTGATGTCACACATTTACTACATTATTCATGCACAATTCTAATTTACTACAGGTAAACCGTATGAATATTTCTATATCAGTAAGGTGTGGATTTTATCAATTCAGTAGATTTTATAGAATTTTTTTCTAGAAATTTCTAGTATTTTAATGATTTTTCTGCTAATTAATAAGCAATTTTCAGAATTACTAAAACAGAAAAAATAACATGCTAAAATAAATAATTCCAGAACAGTAAACAATAATGCCAGCATAAATAATCAAGGAAATAAATTATATAGAATTTTCTGTAATTTTTTTAGATGCTAAAACGCGAATATTTTAGTTCTGAGAAATTTTACGCGTAATTTTCGAGGAATCAGAGGGGTTTTCTGAAAAAATTTCTTATTCCCGAAAACGGTTCGCAATTTTCAGAATTACATGGGCCTTTTTGCAACATTGCCATTTTTTCTTTTCTCGGCCGATGGGTTGGGCCGGCCTTCTCGGCCCACCCGCCGGCGCTAAAAGCACACTGGTAGGTTTCCCAACCCGTGCACCGATGCGCAAGGTACGCGACGAGGCGGCCCGCACATCATGCGGAGTAAGCGCGGCCGTGGTGGTGTGCAGGCCGCGATAAGCGACCACAGGCGACAGCGTCCTCGAGGCGGCACGGAAGCGGCGAGAGCCGGCGTCGAGCCGGCCGGCGACGGGCGGAGATGGCGCCGAGTGGGCGGGGCGGGCGGCGCCGGGCGGCGCGATCGATCCGTCCCCTCCACCTTCTTCTTCAAGCGTTAAGCACAAAGCGGTTTCACATGCGGCACCGTGAGGTGCCGAGCGAGGCGGTCGGCGGCGACGCAGTTCAACCGTGGCGCGCTTTGGGTGGTCGGATCTTCCCTTCCCCCTTCTTCCGTGATGTGATGGGTGCCTTAGGGCGGCGCATTGGCGCGGTGGCGCGGCAGAGGCGCATCCTCTGGCGGCCGGTGGCGAGCAAGGGTCGGTGTCGGTCGCGTGACGGCGGGGTTAGCGTCGGCGTCTTGAAACGGCGACGGCGGTCGAGGCCGAGATGCAGAGATTTTTTTTACTGTTCATGTGATCCGAGGCCACATGGGTGTGTTGATTAGTCTATTGGATCTAGATCTTAAACTGTAGATCAAACTACTGGTAGAGACAATCAACAGATTGATCTAATAACTGCATTGCTTAACAGATCTAGTATTATCAAACTAGATTAGAATATAAATTGCAATGCGTAGTAGAATGAAATTACATTTCACCTTGGAGAGCGATTCGTACTGATAACGTGTTAAGAAATAATCGTTGAATCGATGAACGGCAACACAATCACAATTACACAATCAATTAATAACACCAGAGACGCCAATGAGAGAGAACGCCAGAAATCTTTATTAATAAATCAGGAATGATTACATGGGTAGCACCGTCTCTATATTTATAGACTAAAACCACCGGACAAATGTAATAGTGTATCGTACAGTCTCCAAAGCCCAAAGCCCAAAGCCCGTATCTGCATAGTGCATACGTCGGGCGAGCGGTTTCGCTGCGGCTTGGAAGCTTTCCATACAGAAATAAGTCCGACTCCGAGTCGGATTCCCCTTGAATTAATGCCTTCCTTCTGCTTGCCGTCAACGCTATCCTCGCCCTTAAAGCCTCACGCGGTTCGCCATTCCTTCCTCCCTCTACGTACTCCGCGCTCTCCTCTCGAGTCTCCACATCTCTTGGGCCGGGCGTCGTTTATTCCATCGGCGGCGAGCTCGATCTTCTGACCCCTTCTCGCGCCCCAGGACCGAGGCACCGAGATGGCGTCCAACCCGAGTGCGCTACCGCACTGGCGGAGGTTCTTCAGTGCCGCTGGTGCTGACATCTTCGAGGTCATCAACGCCGCCGTCGCCGTCGCCGCGCTGGACCGCCCCTCCGAGCTCAAGCAGAGGCGTGATCTGATCGCGCAGAGGCTCTTCGCCGCGGGGCTGCCCGGCACGCGCCACTACAGCAGCGACGTCAACGACAGCAAGGAGGAGTCGGCGGCCGGGCCGGTCAGGGGCCGCCCATTGGCCGCGGGCAAGAAGGACGAGCGGCCCTTGCCGACGACGTCGACGGGTTCCACAGAGAAGGTACCGGCGCCGGCCAAGATCCAGACCGTGCGCGAGTACGTCGACCAGCTTGTGCCAGCGGCCGCGAAGGCTTGTTCGGTTCGTCCGCGGTCCGCGAAGCTGCCGACCGCTGCTGCGGTCAGGGAGAAGGCACCGGCGCAGCCGGCGCCAGAACAGAGCATCGAGGCGAAGCTGGCGACCACGAAGCGCAAGCTGCGCGAGGGGTACCAAGAAGTCGCGGACGCTAGGCGGCAGCGCAGGATCCAGGTGATCGAGGCGCCGGAGATGGCGAGGCAGCGGCGGCAGAGGCAGCACCCCATCATGCGAGTGCGTGGCGAGGTCCGGTGCCGCGCCCTCATGTCTTCTCTCGGCGCGTGTAGGGTTTAGGTCGTTCCTCTGATCAGACCAAGTTTTGTTCTGTCCTTTAGTTTGCTTCTTGATGCATGCACGTCCAGGGTACTATGATGCTTATTGTTCTTGGCCTACGTACTCGTGTGTCCAGATCCAGATGTTGCAATTTGTAACAACCATAAAGTAAGAATGATTCGTCAAGTAATTTTTGTGCTTTTCCATTTTTAATGTGATATACTGTGGTGCAAGTAGAGTACGTAGTACACGATGTGATGACCAACAACTGTGAAATTAATTCAGACATAATTGTGCAGTGTTCCGACTGACTGAATTTGTGATCTAGTCCAGAAGATCATAACAAAATCTCGTAATTGCAACATACATTCTGACGATTCGAAGTGGTAGAATTGCAGGCGCTCGATCTACCTAGGTTCGATTTTTTCCAACAAGTGGTAAACCACAATCTCTAATTATAGACGGGGATAGGTGGTATGCCATATGCTAGCTACCTTGATGAGAGGACGTGATCTTTATTTATGGACTTTAGTATAGAATCATATCTCGGCCTATTATTAGAGATAAATTCCAAATAAGTCTCTACACAGGTACAAAAACAAAGTCCATATTTTCCTTAATAAATGCACAGGTTCTTAATAAATACTTTATTTTGATCGCTTTATATATTTGTCATTTCGTCTGTCTAAACTACCGCAGTGTCTTATTTCGAACGCGAGGAGTTACATTACTATTTTGTTGAAAAAAAAGGCTAATTAAGCACACAAAAAACTCAAAGGAAGAACCCATCGGTTGGTCCTGCCATCCTGTGGGAGGTACACCACTCGTTGGCACGATGCTACTGCTCACTTGCCATGAGGCAAAGCGCACGGACAACATTTGGAAGCATCGCTCGAGCTCCTGATCAGACACAATCCAAACGCCGCAACGACCGTGCGGTCGGCAGGACAAGAATGGCCGTCGAAAAAAGGCGCGAAGCAACCGGTCAGCTGCTGCCCTCCTTCCCTTCCCGGACTCCCACCCTCTCAGCCCCGGACATGCCTGTCTGACCTGCCTGCCACCTGCGACATGTATCGTGCGGGACGAGATGCGTCTGAGTCGAATCCTTCCGCTCTGATTTCCTTTCAGAAGATGCACTGCACGTTGGTGAGGAATGTCTGGTCAGGGAAGCATCTATCCGTGGCTTGTCTTGGAGGTGATATCCTCACGTCTTCTTTGACCCAGGGAAGAGGAAGTGAATGCAATAGTCAGATAATCCTGCGAATCTAGTTCTGGTGATTGTGTTTTCCTGAATAAACTATACCCGGCATTTGAACAGTAGCGTTTGAGGCGTATGATTTGCGAAATGGTCTAAATGTCAATTCTGGATGCCGTACCTCATAACCTGGCTAGCACTTCCCTGAAAATGCAGCCGTATGTATTTGGCCTAACAGAAAATGAAAATGGGATTGATACAACATGACTAGCAGGCCCAAGCAACATACAAGATGGAGGTTAAGAACAGAGTTTACAATGCTGTTTACCCAGGTAGAATTATTTGGATGCATGTCAAAAATGAACTAGAAGAACAAACCTATCATAAAAATGATTTTCATGTTTCCGGTCTTTTCACAAAAAAAAAAATCAAGTTTTCGGAAAAGAAACCCATAACTGTTGTCAAAACTGAAGACCACGTAGAGTTTTGAAGTGCTCCTCGTCCTAGTATACAGAGACGTTCTGAAAGAACAGCGCACTGCTATTGGCGTTTGGTTCAGGCACACACAAGCAGCGTTAATGGTAATGGAATGGGAATACACTGTAATTCGTGGGGGAATGGATGATTACTAAATATGTTTGGTTCAAGTGAGGAATGCTATTTGATTTAACGAAACTGCTATACAACTGTCGCACGTTTCTTAGGATGATTTCAGTCGGATTTTTTGGCCGTCCGATGGACTCTGAGGTCGTGCTCAGATGCAAACGTGATTCTCTAGCCTATCGACCACGGACGCGAACGGGTGCTGGCGTTCGGTTTTCAAACACGCTTCGCGTCCGCTTCACGCGTCCGGTCTTCAAGTCCGCGAAGCGATCGCGTTGCGTCCGCGAAGCATCCGATCGAGCATTTCTTTTGAATAGTTTTGGGGAAGCGCGCCTGTGCTCCGAACGGCTCTCGCATCTGCGCTCTCGCGTCGCTTTGGTCCGCACTTCACGTCCGCGCTCTCGCGTCCGCCATTTTTTTGTCCGCACTTCACGTCCGCGCTCTCGCGTCCGCGAAATCGTCAGTTTCAGCATTGTTTTTGAATATTTCTGGGGAAGCGCTCCAGGGCGTCTGCGCTCCAGTCCTTGGCCTCGCTTCATTGCTGTCCTGACCGAGTCACAAGCGGAGAGACGGAGCACTCGTTACTCTTCGGTCTGAGCGGAGAACTCGGAGACGAGTTGAGCGGAGGTGATTCCGCGGCGGTGTTTGAGTCAATTTTTTCGCCGTCTTCTTCATCGGCGTTTGCATAGTTGTTGCATCATCATTTTCTTCGTCGGTGTTGGCGTCGGGCTCGGCATTTCAGTCTTTGAGGTTTGGCTTTTTTGCTCAAATTTTTTGGGCTTCCTTTCACGTATTTGCAGTGCTGTGAAATTGTTTCTATGAGGATGAGATCTAAGTGATTTGTGGATGCTTCAAATTTTGTGCTTGATTTGTTTTATGGTTTTGGAAGTTTAGTTAATTTGGCGATATATTACTGTCCCATATTGATTGCTTTGGAATTTTGGGTAGTTTTACTTGTTTCTGTGATACATGTACGGAGTTTTAGTAGATTTTTTTAGGTGGTATGTCATCTAGTTGTTTTTTGTGTCATCTAGTTGTATGTGCAAATTGTACTTTTGTTCTAATAAATAGCTGGTATGGACCGATTGTTATTGGTCATGTTACTGTTTTTCAGAATGATATATTATCTCTTTGGGTAAATTTGGCCAGAATTAAGCTGCCTTATTCATTTTCTGAGTACAAACTCATGTATGCGTCCTGATAATTGGGAGGAGATTAGTACATCAGCAAGATTGCCTTTTTTATGTCATTCTATAATGTATGCCTTACATCTCATTTTAGTTTGTTTGATTCATCATTATCATTTTGTATTTTACATGTAAATCAATATGTTTTTACTCAATTATTATTTGTTTCAGAACATTGACTAACCTAACCTTTAGTCTTTTATTTCATATGATCCGATTACCTGACCATATATATACAAGAAACAATCATTCTGGTTTTGTGGAGTAGGTTCAAATTTAGGAGTGGGTTGTGTGATGTAGTGATAATTAGGTTACAGGTATTGTGTTTATATTATATCATTTTTGTTACGTGGTACTATACTACTATGTATGTGTACTTAATCAAGTTTTTTTGGTGGTGACCTTTTTTTTCATGTTACGTTTTGTACTCATCATTTGAAACATACCAGCATTTAATTATGTTAGTTTTCTTTGTTATCTGATGGTTAGAAATATGTTGATTGCGTTCTTAGTGACAATATTTAATTATGTTGATACTTCACATCAATATTTTGTTAACAAGATATTGATGTGCAGCCTGGGAGTCTGTTTTTTCCCCAATTGCCTTGCATACTTACTGCTTGCTTTTGTTTTTTAAGTTCAATTTGATTTTTTTTGTTTTTTTTGGCTCAATTGAAGCTTTTGTTGGGGTTTTTTGTAAATAGTATTGAAGCATTTGTTGCTTTGTTTCAATTATTAAGTACTTTTTTCATGCTTTTCTTATAATATGTATTTTTAGGAAATGAGTTCCACCGGTTCAGATTCATCGGGTAGTGGTAATGTGGAAGTATTAGTGGATACTTCCATTCCAATTTGCAAGTATTTTGCAGGGACTGACAACAAGGACATCAACAAGTTGGTTCATGTCTATTTTCGAAACATTAAAGATGTTGATAAAGTTTATGCTGCTACTGTTGTTACTCAGTTTCTTCTACAGAGTAACAAGTTCAAAATATCTTGTTCTACTGATGGTGATGTTCTTGTTTGTCTTGAGGAGCTTCGCGATGCTGAGATTCTAGATTATCAAGTTTTAAAAGCTTTGGGGGCAATTGAATATTGACGCGATGGGCTTGTTTCTGAGGAGCCTAGATCAACTCGTCGTGTCCACCAGAAGTCGTTTGCTGTCTTTTGCAAGCAGTAGTTTGATTTTAATATTTGTAGTATTATGTTAGTGTTATTTATGTAATAATATTGTAAATTTAACTTCACTTTTCAGTATGGACTTTTTTGTAATATGTTGGATTTGTAATAACTTTCACCCCTATATTTATTGTTGTATATATGCTTCCCTGATGTTATTATGGCAAAATGGATGTATTATGGATTTTTTATGCAGCATATTTGTCAATGTTTTCTATTATATATATTTTGCTTCCGTGAATGAGTTCTTTGGTTGGATGTTTGATCTTTTCTGGTAAGTGTCAGTGATTATATTGAATATTCAAGGTACTTAATTTTTCCGCATTGGACATGTACTTGATTTGAATTATGTATTTTTTTTCCATACAACTTCTGTTATCTATTCTTTTTTTCTATTATTAAGTTTTTATTGAATATTCTCTGAAACTCTGTTCGTATTTAAGTAATTTTTCTTGTGAGTGCAAGAAATTTTTGGTTAATGTGAATCTTCGTGCTGCTTATTATTAATGTTTACATATTTATTGATTATATATGTTTGTGTCATTGTTGTGTGTTATTGTTAGATGGTTAACCTAAACAAACACTCTTTCGAAGATTCTTCTAGTCATTTTCACTCTATATACGACACTATCAATAATAGCGAACATGTCAATGATGATTCTCAAGATTTAGAAATGCCATCTTCTGATTCTTTGAAGCGATCAATTCATGTAAGTATTATTTTGATTTCTTTTAACTTGTTTTTTATTTTTATATATTTTGTCCTCATTTTATATTTTATTTCAGGTGTGTTCCTCATCTGATGATGAAGATCTTGATGAAGCTCTCTATAAAGTCTACAAGAAGCAGGTTATAAATTATTATATTTTTGTTTTGAAAGCGGCAGCTATGTCTATAATGTTAATATTATCTTAATTGTTATCTTAATTTTTCTTAGAAAATAAGATCACTTAAGAGAAAACTAAGAAGTCGTTGTAAGCAAGAATCTGTCAAGGTAATTTTCAATTTAGTATTGTTCTTTTGTTGTTGCATTTATTTTATTTGATTTATTTTTGTGCTATGCATTTTAATGTTTTGTACATTATTGTAGAGCAAGAAATGTAAGGATGATAGTTCTGAACCTGGATCCTTTTCAAGATTTTCTCTCAAGTATTTCTGTGAAGTTTTGGAATCTCTTACTCCTTACGGAGGAGTGTGATTGAAATTGGATTTGGTTGCCTTTTAAAACTTGAGAAGTGTTACATCCCTAACAAGTTTGTCAAATGGGTTGCTCGGCAAGTTGATGTTAGATCATCGATATCATAAGATCTGAGAAGGTTATTCCAATCAGCAAGGAATCTGTACATATGGTTCTGGATATACCTATTGGTGGGAATGATATCATTTCAGATAGTGATGCTGGTAGATCATTTCTTGTTTCCAAGTTTCAGTTGACTTCTATGCCGCAGTGTGCATATTTTGGCAACATTTTGAAGAACAACACTGATCTGAGTGATGATATGATTTTCATTTGCTTTATGATTGTTGCCATATCCTCTTTTTTGTGTCCAAATTCAAGTCTTTATCCATGTCCAAAATATATTAGTGCGCTTGAAGATGTTTCTGGTGTTAAGAATTTGGATTGGTCCAAGTTTGTTTATGATTGGTTGATGTCTAGTTTAAAAAAATTCAACAATGCTAACAAGGCCACTGGCAAGAAGTCAAAGACTCTAGGAGGCTGCATGTATTTCCTAGCTGTGAGTTAATTTTTTGTTAGCTTTTCTTGTATTTATTTGTTTTGTCATGCATTAATTTTTTTATTGTTTATTTTTTGAAAAAAATTAACTTCACAGGTATATTATCTGGATTTCGTCAACTTTAGTCAAAACCAAGTGGATGGTGGTCTTCCTCGAATTAATTTTTGGAAGGGAATATGATCAAACATTATTGAAACTAGATCAAACAAGCGATCATTCTTATGGAAAACGACCTCTTCTTGAATTTTACGCTTCTGTTATTTCGTGTTATACTTTTTTCTTGTCGTTCTAATATATTGTTGGTGTTAATATCAGATAAATTATTTTATTGTTTTGTGTTGTGTTGTTCATTTTTTGTGCTTGTTAGAATTGTGCTTTTGCGATAAATGTTCAGTCGTTCAAAACAACATTCGTCCCTAACTCGTCAGTATCAAAGCACCATCTCTTTGTTTTTATATCAAAACTAGACTTGTCTGTTGGAGCTAATTTACCGAATGAGGTATAGTTGTTTGTATTTTTTTTACTGTCTTTTTTCCGCACCTTTTAATTTTTACCATCTATGGTATTAGATAAGGAAGCTTTTTATTGCCTGTGGCTATAAGTGTTTTTGTTCACTGGTACATATACAATAATTTTTTCTTCATGTTATTTTTATTATTTGAAATCTCATCTTCAGGTTAAAGATGCTATCTCGCAATCTGTTCAAAAGCACCACGAAGATGAATCTGAATCTAGTAATACAAAGTCTGAGATTTTAGTGCTTAATGTACTTCAATTAGTGTCTGAGGCTTGTTCCAAGGATTTTTGTGATCACCCAGCTGAGAAAGGTGACAGTCGTAATAATCATTTTCCTGAAGCTAGCGATTTGCAACATGATGAAGTGTTAAATCAAATGGCATTGAAAATGGATGGTCTGCTTAATAGAGCTTCACCTGATGGGAAATTTAGTGTAGCTGAGAATGTAGTTCCCATTAATGATTTATCAGTCAAAATTCCTTTCGAAGATCAAGTATCCAAAAAAAATGGCAGTGATGGTAAGCATTGTTTCACTCAATTTTATGTTGTGTTTTCATCTACTTGTTTACTTTGTTTAATTTTTCCTAACAGTTTGTTGCCCTTTCTCCTTGTTTTATATTAACAGTCGAGTACATTTGTGAGAATAAATCAAGCAAAGAGGTTATCTTACAAGGCATTCCTATTGTATCGCCCCAAGTACAAAATCTCCATCGTATGAAATTTCTGCTTTTCACAGGGTATGTGTCCTTCTATTATGTAATTAGTATTTTTGTGATCAACTTCCTTCCTTCTATGTTATGTTATTTATTGGTTTCAAATTGCAGCATTTTGTATCTCAACAAAATTCACCTTCATTGTCCCCATGTAATAAAGTTCAAGTACCTGATCAACCATTGAATAATGATTGCTCCATTGATAAAGGTTCATCCGTTGTTAACATAGTTATGAAGAAACTTTCAAAGCCGTGTATTACCAAATTACTAATTATTATTATAAAGTTAATTTCAATTCAGATATATCAATTTGATAATTCTTTTATTATTTGCAGTGGATTCTATTCCTTCTCCTGTTTGTGATAGTGCTAATGTAGTCAAATGTTCTTCTGTTCCTACATCAAGTGGTTTGATACGAACTTTCTTGAATTTGAATCTAATGTCTTATAATTTTGTTTTATTTCTTGCTACAGTGACAATATATCTTTTATTTATTAGGTCATGTTCCTATTGTTAATAAAAGGATATCAAGATTTCGTCGTGTAAATGATAGGGAACCGGAAAAAGAATCAACCCAAAGTGATCATCCTCAGTTTAATCTTCTAGACCCAGATGAAGAGCGTAGATATGCTGCTCATTGGAAGTCAATGATGGAGGAAGCTTCCAAAGAATTAGATAAGAAATCTACTGTTGAAGAGGACACTAGTACACAAGTTCAAAATAATTATTCATTGGGTATTGGTGTAGATTTAAAAGTATCATCAGAATTGCCTTCACTATGTGCAAGTCAATATGTTCCTCTGAGAGTTATTTATTTATCCTTTATTTTTAGTTACTTATCAGCTATTTTTTTTATTCCAGGAATTTTTGTTAAATTCATCTATAAGTTATTGTCAATTGTGAATTACTATTTGTTTGCTATATTTTACGTTTTCTAATTTACTGTAAATCTGGTAATGTCATTGTTGTAATTTTGTTTCAATATTTTCTCATCATTTTCTATTGTCTAGTTTTCTATTTATGCTGCTTTCATAATCCAATATAATATCTTTTTTCTCAGCCTGGTATTGTGATGGTCACTATGGAGCATTCTCAATATAGCAATACTAACCCATCAGATAAGGATCGTCAAACTCAACCTCTTGTCATTTCTACCCCTGCTCCTATTGCTGCTCTAGACAGTGCTGGAAATGTTAATATTTTTGTGAGTGTAGCAGCTTTTGACTACTGCTCCGATTTCATTTTGTTGCTTTGTTTTGTTTTGTACTTGATTCGGTTAAGATAGTGTCAACTTTTTAAATTCAGTAACGTACTAGTTACATCACCCTCATATTGCTTTGGCTTAGTTTGATATCTTATTTATTCTTTGTTTTCATTTTAGTCCCAGGGATCTCCAGATGTTGAAGTTTTGGGTGAAAAGAAATTTGTTGATAGGTGCACTCAGTTATGCAACCAAACTGATAAGTTGTATGATAACATGAATAGTACAAATCTGACAGACTTTAACGGGCCTTCTTATTTGTTCAACCCCACTCCTCTTGACAAACTCCATTCTCGTCTTTCCAATGTGAAAACTGTTAATATTCCAAGTGGTTCTACGTCTGGTGGAAAAGAACCACCTCATGGTCCTCGAAGAATTGTTATTCCCGCAAGGTGTAATCTTAGTCCTTTTGTGCCACAGACTAGCCGTTTTCCCATTTCTGCAAATGAAAGACAACATTACCTTGCAATTTGTCGACTTGCTGAAAGTCGCCAATGGAAAACGTACGTTTTTTTAATCATAATTGTTAAATTAATGTTATTATTCTAGTATCTTCTCTGATTTTGGATTACTTTCTGTTTTTTTGTCACAGAAAAGCTGGTATTCAACTGTGGAAGACTCATTGCTCTTATAGATCTCTTGGAGAATCGCTAGTTCATGCTGGTCATGTTGATAACTTCCTTATGAATGTTTATTGTCGTCATTTTTTTGAGGAATGCCACCCTGGAGTTTCAAAGAAGCATTTCTTCTACTCTTATATAGGGGTTAGTACTAATTTTATTCTTTCTTGTATTTTGTTTTTAAGCTATATTGCATATTTGTATGTAAGCATATTGTTTACTGTATTTGTTTTTGAGGAATATTCAGTTTACTAGATATTTTGTTTGTTTTTTTCTAGTTTCATACTTGCTGCTATAATGAATATTTGTGTAGGGATTGTGTAGGAGGAACAGAGCTTGGTTTTATTAGCATGTGTCATTGTTGATTGTGTTTTGGCAGTTTTGCTGGGCTCAGTTTTTAATGATTACGTGTCAAGGATAGCTTGTTCTCATTTGGTCAAGGGCTATAATTGTACGATCTGTCTAATTGTATGTATCACTGTTGCATTGAATGTTTCTTTACATAATAGTTCATCACTGATTTGAAATTACACACTATTGTATGGTTTTTTACAATTTTTTTGTTTATGTAATTTCTTACAAACTAAACAGTAATTGTTACATATGTCTACCTTATTGTCTTTAAGTTGGTAAAAATTGCTTAGTATTACTACTGTAATGTATGTTAGCTTAGATTCACATCTAAGCATGTATGTTAATTGTGAATGTTCATTGTCGTCATTTTTTTGAGGAATGCCACCCTGAAGTTTCAAATAAGCATTTCTTATGCTCTTATATAGGATTAGTTCTAATTTTATTCTTTCTGTATTTGTTTTTAAGCTATATTGCATTTTTGCAGTAAGCATATTGTTTCTTGTATTTGTTTTGAGGAATGCTCGGTTTACTAGATATTTTGTTTATTTTTTCTAGTTTCATACTTGTTGCTATAATGCATATTTGTGTAGGGATTGTGTAGGAGGAGCAGTGCTTGGTTTTATTAGCATGTGTCATTGTTGATTGTGTTTGGCGCTTTCTTTGGCTCGATTTTTAATGATTATGTGTCAAGGATAGCTTGTTCTCATTTGGTCAAGGGCTATAATTATACGATCCGTCTAATTGTATGTATCATCATTGCATTGAATGTTTCTTTACATAACAGATTCATCACCGATTTGAAATTACACATTATTGTATGGTTTTTACAATTTTTTTATTTATGTAATTTCTTACAAACTAAACAGTAATTGTTACATATGTCTACTTTATTGTCTTTAAGTTGGTAAAAATTGCTTAGTATTACTACTGTAATGTATGTTAGCTTAGATTCACATCTAAGCATGTATGTTAATTGTGAATGTTCATTGTCGTCATTTTTTTGAGGAATGCCACCCTGAAGTTTCAAATAAGCATTTCTTATGCTCTTATATAGGGGTTAGTTCTAATTTTATTCTTTTCTGTATTTGTTTTTAAGCTATATTGCATATTTGCAGGTAAGCATATTGTTTACTGTATTTGTTTTCGAGGAATGCTCAGTTTACTAGATATTTTGTTTGTTTTTTCTAGTTTCATACTTGTTGCTATAATGCATATTTGTGTAGGGATTGTGTAGGAGGAACAGTGCTTGGTTTTATTAGCATGTGTCATTGTTGATTGTGTTTCGGCAGTTTTGCTGGGCTCAGTTTTTAATGATTACGTGTCAAGGATAGCTTGTTCTCATTTGGTCAAGGGCTATAATTGTACGATCTGTCTAATTGGATGTATCACTGTTGCATTGAATGTTTCTTTACATAACAGTTCATCACTGATTTGAAATTACACATTATTGTATGGTTTTTTACAATTTTTTTGTTTATGTAATTTCTTACAAACTAAACAGTAATTGTTACATATGTCTACTTTATTGTCTTTAAGTTGGTAAAAATTGCTTAGTATTACTACTGTAATGTATGTTAGCTTAGATTCACATCTAAGCATGTATGTTAATTGTGAATGTTCATTGTCGTCATTTTTTTGAGGAATGCCACCCTGAAGTTTCAAAGAAGCATTTCTTATGCTCTTATATAGGGGTTAGTTCTAATTTTATTCTTTCCTGTATTTGTTTTTAAGCTATATTGCATATTTGCAGGTAAGCATATTGTTTACTGTATTTGTTTTCGAGGAATGCTCAGTTTACTAGATATTTTGTTTGTTTTTTCTAGTTTCATACTTGTTGCTATAATGCATATTTGCAGGAAAGCATTTTGAATCTTGCTGGTGAAACTCAGTTATCTCTTGTAAAACATGCTTTTCAAGGTCTGCCAGTGCTAGATCGTTGTCTTCTTCAAATATGGTATGTATTAAATAATATTTGCCATTTTCATGTTTTTGTTGTATTTTACAAGATACTGATATGCTACTGCATTCTCAAATGTATTTGATTTATCTTTTGCTAAATTGTGATATTCTTATAAATCTTGTCTTGCGGCTATTTTTCCTATTTGCCTTGATCATCATTGGTTCTTGTTTGTTGTTCTAATTCAAGACAAGAAATTTGCTTTTCTGGACTCATATTTCTCTCAAAATTGATTTTCATACTCATGCAAGAAATGTTACGTAAGAATTTATTTTTTTCATCTTTATAATATATTATTGTATATATTATTTGCATTGACATTTTTTTGTGTTTGCCATATATTTTAGGTTGACACTTTCAAAGAATTATGGGAAGAATTTGTAAAAGTTGATGTTGGTTTTGAGAAGTTTAGGTGATTTACCCTAGGGTACCAATGCAAGATAACAAGTAGGTAGTTTGTTTTAACCTACATTTTATTTTTGAGCGTAGTACCATTGTTCTGATAAATTTGCTTATGTTAAGTCTTTGCTTTTCTTTGCTAGGAATGACTGTGGAGTTTTGTTATGAAATTTATGGAGCTATGGAACCCGAGAGTAGATTTAACAAGGCAATTCTCGCAAGGAGATATTGATAACATTAGGATCAAGTATGCCAATCAACTATATTTGATCGGTTCAACCAAGTAAATAAGGATTTGGTGACAAATTTCTTTGGCTTGTTAGTTTTACTATTTTTACTATATTGTTTAATTTTTATTACCCATTAGTGTTCATTTCGTTAATTTTATTTTTTAGGGTGATTTTCCTCGAGTTGGCAACCCATGAAGATTAATCTCGTCTTCATTTCTTTTGGCATTAAACTAGTGTGTAATCATTTTCTTTTGTATCACGGAAGAAGCTTTGATTTGTCGTATACTTCTCGGTTTGATGTTCGGACATACTTGTGATCTCAAGTTGGCAACCCATGAAGATTGATTTCCTCTCTATAATTGTCGAGTTCAAGTAGATATTTTTGCGATTAGAACTACCACCACGTGTCATGTCTCATCTTGTACTACGTACATCATGAAAACTTATTGGAAAAGACTTAATAGTAGTGCTGTTTTTTTGTTAAAATATATACTGCATATTGATATTTTCCAATATCTCATTTGATAGCAGCTCCAAAATGTTCTCTTTCCTCATTACATACATAATGCTTACATAAATAACAAAACTTCGCTTGGATGGCTTTCCCTAGCTGCAAAATACGATACTGCTTACATAAATAAAAAAAGTTGTTGATATAGTCTAATTTGTCCATACTTAATTTGATCTTATGATGTTGATATTCTGTCGTCTTCCTTTATGGTGTTTTTCTCCTCGCCTCACTTCTTCGATGCTTGTTCCTTCTTCTTCTTGTAGTTGTTGCCTGATACAGAATCTGCATGATTTTGAAAGTATATTAATTGCTATATGCTTTTAGCATTCCTCTTCCAATTGAAGTTGTGGTTGGGTTTTATGTAAATGTTACCTTTTTTGTCTTCTTTGTTTTGCCGAACTCTCTTTCTCTTTGGCAGATCAAACTGTAGATGCTTGAATTCACACTTTGCAAAATTATGTTCTGTAGATCCACAATGACTGCAGTGATAAATTGTTGTTCTACTTGCTTTCTCAGCAATTGTTTTCATTCTAGGTCTGCCTTTTGTCAATGCTATATTAGGATCTTCAAGTTGTATCTCTGAATTTTCTCTCAAATATCTTCATTCTGTGCATTTGGATACCTAAATGTGTTGCTCGAGCTTGAGATGTTTCATGACCATTATTAATTACTGGCAGTTGTCTTTCTATTCTTTCAATCTCTTGCATCATGAATTCATAGCTCTCAGTTGTTTTAGATGCTCTTGATGCCATTCCATCTAACCTTCTGGACAACACATTGAATCGAGAGTTGAGTCATTGTTACATCCATTGAGTTTGTTATTCAATTAGTTTTTGTCCTTTTTCTCCACCTTTCTATGATGTACTTATCGTATTTTGCTAATTTCGTGTTCAAGATAGTCACGAGAATATCTGAACATAAGATCCCATCCTTCTGAAATTTAGCACATATGCAGCTGAACTCCTCATTTGGTAAGTCTGTTATCACAATGTATTTCCTTGGCCTAAATTCCTTCTTCTTGTGGTTCAATGCTTGGAACACCTCATATGTCTTATCTACTTCTATTTCTTTTATTTGGAGCCTTGTTGTACACTTCAGTTCCCACCGAAATTTCTTGAAAATTTTTCTATTGTACATCTCTACTGCTTGCTCTTCTATATAGTACTCTGACCATAGCTTTTTTGGTCTTGTTGTTCTTGACTCATGATCATCTTTCTCTTCAGTTGTGTAAATTGTATCCATAACTCTTTCATGTTCTTTTAGGAAGCTTGTTACGTTGTATGTTGCTCCAACATTTCTTTTAAATCTTGCATTTGTCCCTTCACTCCTTGCGAAGGCTCAAGAAAAGGGTAGAAGTGGTTCTTGAAGTAAACAGGTACAAATCGTTGCCTTGCCTCCCACATTGTTTGAAAATATTTGATATTCTGAACCTCATGCTTTTGAATCATTTGCTGCCATAGTTCCTCAAACTCATTTATTGTTAATGAGTTGTTTAGTGTGTCCTCAAATTCCTCTTGTAGTCCACTTTTACTATGAAATGCTCTACTTCCTTTTTCGTAAGCTTTTTTCTTTATATGGAAAAAGCAATTCCTGTGATTTGTAGTTGGGAAGATCTGAGATATAGTGACTTCATAGCCGCATCTTGGTCTGTAATTATTGTCTTTGGAGCTTTACCTTCCATTGCATCTAGAAATCTGTGAAAACCCACTTGAACGTTGTGATTGTTTCATCAACTAGGAATGCACACCCAAATATGCAAGTGTTTCCATGCCCGTGATCCCAATGATAGGTGCAAAGGCAAATTATATCTATTTGTCAAATATGTCGTGTCAAAGCTAACACAATCACCATAGATAGCATACATGTCCCTTGACCTTGCATCCGCCCAAAACATGCTCTTTACTTTGCTATTTTCGTCCAAGTCAAATGTGTAATAAAACACAGGATCTTCAACTTGTCTTTTGGTAAAGTATTGGAAAACTTGCATCATGTCATTAGCTGTTGTTTCTCTGTTCATTAATGTTCTGACATTACTTACATCCTTTTTTGTGTATGTTAATGCTGCCATTCCTCCCCTGAGCACTGAAAGTACTGCAATCATCTTTCTTGTCGGTATGTTGGCTTCCTTTAGTGTTCTTATCAATGTCTTTTCCTCATTGGACATGTACTTATGAGACCTATAGAATCTAGTCTCTGAATTTGGGCTAAGGCAATGGTTGTGACTCAAATCCAAATTTGTTATGTACCATGTCCCTTTCTTCTCTGTAACAACCATTACACACTCACATTCTGTCTTAACCAAAATGCTTGTTTCTCTCTCTGAATTTTCGTCATTTGTAGCACTTGGTTCACCTTCTTCTGCTGATTTGCCATGTCTGTTGCATTTAAATGTCACTCTTGTCACCTCATTATTCTTTTTCTTGCTGGTTGTGTGATAATTGTGTGCAATAACAATTGAGAACCCTGATAAATATGCATAAAAATTGAAGAAATCATGTGCTTCTTTTGAACTTTTGAAATCCATCCCCGTCTGCGGTATGTGTTTGTTGTCTATGGTCACATCATTTCCTTGGCTTGCTACTATTTCCTCATTCTCGAAGAAAATTTCTAGGTCTTCCTCATTTATTGCTTCATTTCTCTGTCCTTGTTTTCCTGCCATATTATCATTCTCAGTTTCGTTTTCTATTCTACAACTCTCTGAAATTGTTGTGTGTATATCTGCTGCATTTTCTCCAACCTCATCCTGCAATGTTCAATTTTTTGATAGCATGTAAAGTTCCGTAAAAGTAATGTTTTGTTTTAAAAAAAATCAACCTTTTACATCCATGCCTCAACTAACCTCGTATTCTTCTATGCATCTAAACATATCCAGGCCCCAGTGGGTTGCATTATCGTCCTCTTCAATCACACTCCTTAACTGGTCAAAGGATTCCATCTGCAAAATTCACCAGTAGTAGCTTAAATTCTATCTTTTTATATTTGTTTATATCCTTGGTTGTTTATCAATATTCTTATCTTTTGGCAATTATATATTGTACTTACCTGCAATTGATTTTGTAAAATTGTATTACTGTTATTTGTATGCTCATTTGAGTCATCCAAGCAGCTGAAATCATTTATCTGTAAATCAATAGATATTGATCTCGTCAATTCGATGTAATATGAAAGTGAAACAGATTCTTACTATTTTTGGCAACAAATTTGTTCCTATTTTTTGTTTTATTGTAACTACATATTGTGATTTTTGTAAATTTGATAACATGCTTTTTTCCTTAGGTTTTCCTTTTTTGTGAAAACCATAGCCACCATTTTTTATTGGAAGTTTGAATGTATACAAATGTAATCCTCATTATTGCATAACCATTCCTCTAAAATCTAAAATGTTGAAATCTTGAACATCCTAGTTTTTTTTTTTGAAAAAAACATTATGTCAATCATTGGAATTAAATTTTGCAATAATATGCATGCTTCTTACCTGTTCTTGCATAGTTATTACGTCATCATTTTCGTATGGCTCTTGATAATTTGACTTAATTTGTTCGCCATCGCTACTCGCATAATAAAGACACTTTATTAGTTCATTTAAGCATGTCTTTTTTTATATTTAGTAGCAACCCCCACAAACTAAACGAAGATATTATTACAATATATTTGGAGTACTTGTTTTAGAGGAATGCAACCATCAGGATTAATTCTGTTTAGAAGAATAATCAACCGTCAGGATTCTTCTCATGTTACATAAGCAAAATGTTCTAAGTTGTTCTTTGTTTACAAGGCCAGTTCTACTTACAGTTATTTTTCACCAAATTTGCATGTATTATTTTGTTTTAATAAAGTACTTATCATTATGTAATTCCAGTTACCAAGAAATATACCTCAACACCCAACCTTGAATTATGTGTATACTCTTCGCTTGTTCTGCTTGTTGTCAATATCATTGAGTTCTGCATGTATTGGCAATTCAAGTAAATTGTTGATCCAATGAAGTTGGACCTAATAATATTTCACCTCTTTTTTTTACCTCAAAACTAGGTGAAGCATTCAAAAGGCCTGTGTAGCTTGTGTTTCCATGCTGTGAACCATAATTTAAAGTTAGTCATATAACATTATGTTATTGCAATGTTTTAGTTTAGAAGTTAAACAAATATGTACCTGGTTTGTATCATTGCAGTTAATGATTCGTTGCAACAAATTTGTGTAGCTAATCTCTCCGCTCATGAGAAAAGAGTATCTTGTTGTTTCTATCTTTTTTTGTTGTTCCTGTTAAATATTGATTTTTCATACACTTAACAAACACATACACTGCCTGCCAGTAAGGCGCTATCTGTGTCATCTGAACTCCAGTCACCTTGATTTTGGACCTGATTCTGCAAATAATACCTCATGCTTTCCTGTCAACAATTTAAGGAAAGCAGTTATATACACTTTTTTAATGCTTTTCTTGTGAATGTACAAATAAATGCTCAATGTCATTAATTTAAGAACTTACTGTTCTTGGATCACCACTCATCATTCTGAACTCATCAATTGACATTGTTCTGCATCCTGAAAATTTGTAGTGTTAGTAGATAATCACGATTCTCTTTTTTATTTCATTGTATGTATATCTTCTCATTGGTCTCCATCATGAGAATTGGAAGTTTGGCTTGGTTCATCATTATGATTCTCAAGTTACATGTAATTTTTTATGTTTTTACATAATTATTCTTTATGTAATTTATAATTATAGACAAATGTAATTTCTGTAGTTCTTTTTTTTGTATTGTCATATTCAAGTTCTTTGTACAAACTCATGTATACAGAGGCACAAAATGTTCTTTTATTAATATGTTTGGCTAACTAGAAATGCTTCTAAATCTGAGTACAGAAAACCACACAAGATCTATTTCTAGATTCCTTTCTTATTGTTGACTCTGATTCATGTTAGTAACTACTATTGTTTTACCATCTGTTAAGATTCTTTGTCCAAAAATACATAACTACTACTCAGCATACATATAGACATGCTATTTTTATACCCTAGCTATATCTAACAAAGTATCACCATTTCTGACACAGGATGTCAAGAAGGACTATGCCTGCTTCTGTCTCCTATGATGTGCTACCAGAAAAAAAATATGTGGAATGTATTGTTTGTAATTCTTATTTTTTGTAATGTCAAATTCGTGTTCTAAGATCAGAGTAATGTATACATAGGAATAAGATTTTGAGTACAATCTCGTGTATCCTAGCAACTCAAATATAGAATATCTATCGTGAGATTGGAGTAATTTAGTACATCATCTTGTTGGAAAGTAGAACCAAGAACCACAGAAAAAGTTGTTTTGCTGGGGCAGCAAAGATGATTTTGCAAGAAGATAACAAATTCTGGCGAAACAGAGTTGACAAGCTGTTGTTGCATTGATCGACATCCAGGTTTTTGCACCATACCTTTGCTATCTTCCTTTTTTTGGCTGCTATTCCTCTCTTCTCTCTGGTTCTCTCTTCCAGATGCTTTTTGTTTGGTTTTCGTCGATCTAATGTCGGCGGTTTCCATCCGTCTTGCACTCGCTTCTTTTTTGTTGTCTTCTCCCATTGTCTTCCAGATATTTCTTTGGCTAGCATCTACAGATTGATCATCTGAGGTTTCCATATGTTCTTGGCGGCCAAGTTCCGATCGGAGTTGTCTTTTTTCTTTAGTTTCCTATTTGGGCTTTTGGTCTCTGTTCCCCCTCTCTTTTGGGCTCCCAAAATAAAGAATACGGAGGAAAACGAAATCAGTAGTTCACGGGCTTTGTAAGTGAGCAAAAAAATAAAAACGAAATAAAGGCCGATAAATCATTCATGGGCTTTGTAAGCGAGCAAAAAATAAAAACGAAATAAAGGTTCATAAATCACAGCCCGTTAACAATTCCGGACCTGTTAATGTTTTACGGATTCTTTTTTTTTGTAACGTGGAAGCATCTTAGCAACACAGCTTTTGATCCTATGGCTAAAAAAACTGACTGATATCCAAAAAAAAAACATTCAAAAGATGTATAGACACTCCCTTGATTTAATTACAGTGTGGTTTGGGACACTGTAATCAAAATACACAAGTGGCTGATAACCTGAGCTCCACACCAAACAATGAATGATCCGATCAATATGGTGTATGTGTATGATCACTACTACAATTTCCCAACCTAAAAAATATTCTACAGATTACAACAAGTGCCTCACACATTACAAGAAACTATCCAAATTCCAAAATTTTCTGCTGAAAAAAAAAGAACTTGAGCACACCAGGAGATAAGTTAGGGTTCGTCCAATCTGGAGATTGATGGGCCAGGGATTGCGCATGGAAATGTTGAAGCCAGCGTCGATATAGTACTACTGAATAATAGCTATGGGGATCAAGTAAATAGATGAGCGAAATAAGAACTACGTTCGCCTCTGACACATTACGTCCATAGATATCACTGCCTCTTCTACGTCAATAGGCTCCGTCCTAAACACGTAGGGAGCAATTAGTAACGGGAATCCAACTAAAACATAGGAAAAAATACAGCAGTAAGCCAGTAACTAACAATGCGTTAATGGAATAATCTCTTCATCACGGTACAACGAGCCAAAGACGAAACTAACAGGACAATAGAAAAGGAATTGCATTGTACACTGTTTCAAGAAAATGGGAAGCGAAATGCTGAACAAAAAATCCATCATTCTTCTGCTAGGGTAACGAGATTAATGCCATGGATGGATTCTTTACCCGTTCATCGCCGACCTGGCGGTGCGGCGACTGAAGTGCGACGAGGACCCGTTGACCCCTTTGGCCAGCCGGTGGAGCCCGGGGTTTAGCCGGACGCACCCCATCACGCTCTTCCGGTACAGCGCCGGTATGCTGCCCTCCGCCGCCGCTGCGGCCTTCTTGCTCTGCTTCTTGTGCTTGCCGGCGGAGACATCGCCGTTGGCAGCAACGGACTCCGCGGTCCCCTTCATGACGGGCGTGCCATGCGGTTTCACCGGCGAGTGCTTGAAGACCGGGTCCTTGCTGATGTTGCCGGCGGCACGGGCTTTGGCTGATGACCTCCGGAACAGGAGCAAGTCGCTGAGCCGCCACTTCTTCCTCCAGCCATTCTTCATGGCCGGACGAACGGAGGGCGGCGACGTGACAGAGTCGGGCTTCTTGGGTAAAGAGGCTGTTCCGATGTCGGCTGCGTCTTTGCTGCCGGCGCCGAGAGGGGAGGGCACCTTGGCTGCCTTCGCCATGGCGGCGGCAAACGGGTCAAAGTTGGCACGGGGCCCGACCAGGCTCCGTAGCCGGGGCGACCACATTGCGGCCCTGGACATCGGCGACCGTGGTGATGACCCGACACTGCCACCGTCGAGTAAACGCGGCGGTGGCTTCAGGGAGCGGATCTTGCCCTCGTCGAAGAGCTCATCGGCCGTCGTCAGTTCCGGCGCCTGCGCGCTCTTGTCGAGGAGGACGCCGAAGTCAAAGTCAGTGTCGTCCACATCCCCGTTTGCCACTGCGGCCGCGCAGGCGAACTCGGGCTTTGGCTTGCCCGGCTTCTCCCATTCGAACGGCACGGTGGAGGTGACCGTGGAGTAGGACATGCGCGGCCGGAAGTCGTCGTCGTCGCCGCTCCTATCGTGGTCGGCGCCGTTCCCGTCGATGCTGGAGAACTGCGCGTATATGGCGGCGGCCCGCGTCGGGCTGGCTGGGGCGCTGGTGAAGTGCTGGAAGCTGTCGAAGGGGTCGGCGTCGGAGACGCCGGGCGCGGCGGGCCGGAGGAGCTCGAACGGGTTGGGCGACGGGGGCGCCGTCGCTGCCGTGGCCAAGAACGGGTTGCCTGCCACGTCGTCGGCGGTCGCGAACGGGTTCGTGCTCGCCGACGCCGCGAACCGGAAGTCTTGCGGTGGCGTGGTGAGCTCCATCACGTTGGTCCGGGAGTGCGCGTCGTGGCGAGGAGGTTTTTGAGAGGGAAGTGAGCCGGTAGGAAGGGAATGGGAGGCAGAGGAGGCGAGACATGAACTTGGCGGAGACTTAAAACGGATGGATGATTACATTGTTGCCATGTTGGGTTGAACAGGTTGGGCTCCGAATTGGACGGTCACGACCAAAAAAAAACTCTTAAAAAGAGAAGGCAATGACCGAGAGATTGTTTTATTTATTTACAAGTGCTCGGCACTACAAGCCTTATCACGGATCGTTCCTCGAGATTCGTGCCTTTCTCTTCCTGTCTGAGAGAGAGAGGGAGGGAGGAGAGAGCGCACGAATCTCGGAGCAAGTGGATGGCCTGGATAGTGCCTGTAGATATGCATGTTCGCAATGACCCATTAAGATATTGACTCCTAGCTTTTGCGGCTCTCTAATCAAACAAAAGGGCAATTTGCGTGCCAATGGGCCCAAGTGCCGGACACAAACGAGGGAAGCCCGTCAACAATTAGCAATGGGCTTAATTCAATGTATTTTGAGTTTGGCCCAAATTGATTATTAGTTAATCGAAAACCGATTTGAACTTCTAGTCTTGTTTGAAATCGCTATGCCCTCTTATTTTCGAAAAAAAAAGAATTGGATATATTTTGTTTACAAAATGCCCAAGACTTGCAAAACTCCCCATCCCTCCAATGCACCTGACACGTCCACAAAACGCCAAATTTTTCAACACATTTGCTTGCACCATAATTCACTCCAACTCCCTATCAACCACACGAAATTGCATTAACAAAAATCCAAATCATCGTTGTAGTGAATCCATCCAAAAGAAAGGAAACAAAAGATGAAAAACCAAAGAGTTTTCTCCTCGCCTTCTTTAAGCCCAACCAAAACCCCGCAAAAAAGCCCAGAGGCGGAAAGCCCAATCGCAACTAACTATACGCCACCACGTCGATGCGCTGGCGGCTGGCCCCTCCTCCAATCCACAGACCCCATACGCCGGCAAGCTGCACACCTACGCCATGGAGCGGGTGGCGCTGCTCCGCACATCCGGCCGCCGCCTCCTCCACCGCGGCCGCAGGCCCAGGCCCCTCGTGCCCGCCGCCTCGTCCGCGCCGTCCCGACCGTCCTCCTCCTCCTCATTCCCGTCGCGCCGCTACTCGGCTCTACCGGGCGGCGCGCGCCTCCTGGCCGCGGCCGCGCCGCTGCACTGCGCCGGGCGGTACTGGCTGCCCACCGCGCCCCGCCTCGCGCGGCGCCTCTCCGCCCCCGCCGTCTCCACCTCGCCCTCCCCTGTGCCGCATGGTGAGGACTGCTTTTGCCCGAACTCATCTATATCAGAAAGAGCTAGCCTTATTTACTTGTAATTTCCAAAGGAAGGGGGAGAAAATGTCTTAAGCCGCGTGTAAGTGCAAAGTTGATTGGAAATAAATGTCTAAAGTGCTAAAGTTGCATTGTGTTTAAGCCTCAAAGGCCGGCTTTTATCATCAAAATTCTGCAATTAGTATGTTGCTTCGCCCATGAATTTTTAATGGGATAGCTGAAAATGCACTATTTGAAAAAGAGTCAAGCGTTCAAAAGTGCAACCTTTTGTTATTTGAGTAACCTCTGTGACACTCTTATAAATTGCAGCTTGAGATTGAATGTGTAACCTGTTTCGTTCTGACATAAGCAGATACAGACGATGTCCATGAGTATGCTGCAAAGCTAGGATTTGAAAAGGTCTCTGAACAGATCATAGACGAGTGCAAATCAACTGCTGTTCTTTACAAGCACAAGAAGACAGGCTCAGAAGTGATGTCTGTGTCAAACGACGACGAAAATAAAGTGTTTGGCATTGTTTTCCGTACCCCTCCGTAGGTGCATTTAGTCCTTATTTCTTTGTATTGGTGATGGTAGAATAGTATTGTTTGCGCCTTTGGCATAGGATTATCATGCAAAAAACGAAGTAGGGAGACCTATTCACACATAGAGAAATAAGTAAAGAACAAATTGTTGCATGTCATATACTCATGTAAGCCTATTATTGTTGTTTTTTTCTTATGATGTATCCTTTTATTACCAGGAAAAATTCGACTGGCATACCTCACATTCTTGAACATAGTGTTCTCTGTGGATCAAGAAAATACCCTTTGAAAGAGCCATTTGTTGAGCTCTTAAAGGGCAGTCTGCACACTTTCCTGAATGCATTCACCTATCCGGATCGTACATGTTATCCAGTTGCGTCAACAAACACCAAGGTGATACCTAACTGTGACAAATTTGCTTCAGTTTTTTGCTCTGCGACTCTTTTTTGTAGCATTATCACCATTCATGTTGTTTTGCAGGATTTCTATAACTTGGTAGATGTATACCTTGATGCTGTCTTTTTCCCTAGATGTGTTGAGGACTTCCAAACGTTTCAACAGGAAGGTTGGCATTATGAGCTTGACAATCCTGAAGAAGAGATATCCTACAAAGGTTTGATTACTCATTCTAATGGAGCAAGCACGTTTATATGTGATCTAGGCTCGCCCCTCAAAAAGTATCTGAATGCAATCCTTTAACATGTAAATCTAGGTGTTGTCTTCAATGAGATGAAAGGAGTTTACTCTCAACCCGATAACATAATGGGCCGTGTATCTCAACAGGTAAACTATTTGTTCCGTTTCAGTTTTCATTAGGAGATTGTGATTATGTGTCTTATCATCCTTTGCATGATAGTGCATTCGGATCTCCTTGTTGATATCCTAACATGATTAGAACCTTCTCAAAACATCTATTGCTGAGATTGGACTTCGACCCTATAAATTAGTTGAATATTGGTTAATCCTTTGTATGATTATTATAAATTATTACAAGTCTAGGACTAAATCCAGACTTATTGATTGACAAACTGCGGCCCCTTTTCTAATGAACTGCTTAATTAAGCATTGATAATTTGATATGCACCAGGGGTCCAGGTTGTTGCATTTGTATTAATTCTGCTTTCTGCTTTAACTGGATTTATTTTAGACTTCAGTACATTAGCATGACGTAGTTCCAATTATTTTTAGTCTATGCTTCTTTCATAGATGCTTCCTGGTTTATTAATTTGTGCTAATAGTCCTATCCTTGAATATCCTTTTGTACTGTTCTTATCATGATTTTAGATGCCAGTTGCTACAAGTAGAAGTGCCTAACAAATTTGAAATTTCTGCAGGCACTTTTCCCTGAGAACACGTATGGTGTGGATAGTGGTGGTGACCCAAATGAAATCCCAAAGCTTACTTTTGAAGAATTCAAGGTTTTGTAGAAGATATTACTCTCAATCGAAATTGTATTTTCATTGATTGATATTTATTGCTCTTATATGCCCTACACCTGCTAGGTTATGTGATGTCTTTTGCCATTTAGCTGTAGGCTATCATGGGCGATGAAGGGCCCTTTCCTTTTGTATAAGTGTTTCAATGATCAGTAGTTTTTTTATTGGAAATTATAAAGATGAATTGCTTCTAGGACCATTGAATCATATTCTCTATATTTCGGACCACCAGTAAGCTAACAGTGGTTGATTAGTTTGTCTGGGTTTAAATCTCAACCTTTTTGTGTGTGTGTGTGTCTTATGTTCAGGAGTTCCACAGTAAGTATTATCATCCAAGCAATGCTAGGGTTTGGTTCTATGGTGATGATGACCCAAAAGAGCGAATACGCATTCTAAGCGGTAATGCTTCCATCTATTAGTAGTTAGTCATGCTTATTCACAAGTTTGTTTTTCAACCACCTTTTTGTGGTGTTCCGACTTCCGAGTTCCCCTTTTTGGATGCTCCTAATTTTTTTCTTCTCCCGTCCCTCTTCTTTTGTAGAGTACCTTGGCCAGTTTGAAGCCAGCTCTGCTCCTAATGAATCAAAGGTTTGGCCGCAGAGGCTATTCAAAGAACCAGTGAGAATCGTAGAGAAATATCCTGCTGGTCAAGAAGGGGACTTGAAAAAGAAATATATGGTGTGCATTAATTGGCTGTTGTCAGAGGAGCCACTAGATGTAGAAACTGAGCTCACTCTTGGTTTCCTGGATCACCTTTTGCTTGGAACACCTGCTTCACCACTTAGAAGGATTCTTCTTGAAAGTGCTTTAGGAGATGCTATTGTGGGAGGTGGTGTTGAGGATGAGCTCCTTCAACCACAATTTAGTATAGGCTTGAAAGGTGTATCTGAGGATAACATTCAAAAAGTTGAAGAGCTGGTTATGCAAACTTTGAAGAATTTGGCAGAGGAAGGGTTTGCATCAGAAGCAGTGGAGGCATCTATGAACACAATCGAATTCGCTCTGAGGGAGAACAACACAGGATCATTCCCTCGAGGCTTGTCACTGATGCTTCGTTCTATTGTATGAAAACTTGAATCTATTCTCTTTTTAAGAAAAAGACATATATGTTTGGACATATTCATGTATTGTCTTCGTTGCAGGGCAAATGGATTTATGACATGGACCCTTTTGAGCCTCTGAAATATGAACGCCCATTGCAGCAATTGAAAGCACGCATTGCAGAGGAGGGATCCAAAGCAGTATTCACACCACTCATTGAGAAATTTATATTGAAGAATGCGCATCGTGTCACAGTTGAAATGCAGGTCTACATAGAACTTCTCATCTCAGAATTTTCACATTGTTTTTTGTTAATGTCTCAGGCATCCTTAAAATTTGAACCCTTGTTCTGCAGCCTGATCATGAGAAAGCCTCACGCGATGAGGCTGCTGAGAAAGAAATTCTAAAACAAGTGAAATCTAGCATGACCCAGGAGGATCTTGCAGAGTTGACACGTGCTACAAAGGAGCTAAAGGATAAGCAAGAAACTCCAGATCCTCCAGAAGCTCTCAAAGCTGTCCCTAGCCTGTCGTTGCAAGATATCCCTAAAAAGCCTATTCATGTACCAATAGAGGTAATTCTTTGTCTTGCATTTATGCCCTATTTGGTCAATGGGCTGCATCCCCCCTCAGCTGAAGCTCCCAGGCCAGGTTGGCTCAAAATTCTGGCTCCAGAAGAGCTCTAAAAATAATCTGAAGCCTAGTTCAATACAAAAGTTTGATCATCCTTATTTTTTTGTTTTCCAAGTGCTGATTTCTGAAGAAACTAGAGGTCCCGATTCCCAACTTTTCCCAGACTTCGCTCACCTGAAAGAGTAAATTTGACTATGTGTTGAGATAAAGTCTCTTTTGCTCAGCTAGGACAATCCCCCTAGACAATAATTTATCAATTTACCGACAAAAGCTAACTCTGGGAGTTATACCAAGTAGCCTCCTTAGTCCTTACCCTGCAAGCTAATATTACTTGACTGGTTGGGCAAGAGACCCAAACAGGGAAACGCCTAATTAGTCCTGCAGATTGGTCAGATATTACATGTTTTTTAAATTTGTAGGCCAAAGTTATCAATACAAATTTCTACATTTTTTATGAGAAGCTAGGCCTTAGTGCCTTACATCCAAACATCATAAGACCTTCAACTTTTCTCACTTAGTACTGCTACTGCAATTTTTCAGTTTCTCAATCCTAGAATACGATCTGGAGTTTGGCCAAACTAGGCGTTAGTACATGGAAAAGTTCCTTTTAAAAAGTATATGTGAAGCTATTTATTAGGAGATACTGCTGCCTTTCTTTTCCTTTTCTTGAGGAGGCCTATTTTTTATATTTCTTTACTTTACTGTTTTAGTTGGACTAGAAAATATAATGTTCATACTACAAATTTCATTTGTAGGTGGGAGAGATAAATGGTGTCAAGGTTTTGCAACATGATCTATTCACCAATGATGTTGTCTACTCCGAAGTTGTATTTGATATGAGTTCAATGAAGAAAGAACATCTACAATTGCTGCCATTGTTCTGGTGAGCCAGTTGATCAATACATTTTTTTTAATCATGAAGTACTGAAGATATTTTGCTTCTTTGAGCTTTCATATACAAATGGTATTTGAATTGAGTGTGTTCCAGCCAATCCTTACTAGAGATGGGCACAAAAGACATGGACTTCGTGCAGCTTAATCAATTAATTGGAAGAAAACCGAGGCATATCGGTTTACCCATTCACATCTTCAATAAGGGGAAAAGAAGATCCTCTTACTCGCATCATCGTTCAGGGAAAGGCAATGGCAACACGAGTAGAAGATTTGTTTAATCTGGTATGCTTGTGATCTTTGTCTGTATAGACCATAGTGTTAGACAGCTATATATGGTTAGACAGCTATATATGGGCCCTTGGCCTATTATGGCTATTATAGATTGATTGCTCTTATATTAGGCAAAGAGATCCCACGGTGGTCATGTTTCCATAAACCAACCGGGTCCTCCTTGCCTATATATATGTAACCTTTTGGCCCTAATCAATCTACAGAATTCCATAAGCTTTCTTGGTATCAGAGTGTTAGGTTAAACTTCCGCTACCTAGCTCTCGCGCTTCGCCTAGCACAAGACGCGCGCCTTCCTTCATTGCGCCTCCAGCGCCACCTCAGCGCCGCCGCTGACACGGCGTCTTCGTCGCCCGACCGTCGATCCGCCGCCACGGTTCTTCCTCCCGTCGCGGCGCGCCTCGTCGATCTCCGGCCGCAGCATAGCCGCTCATCGTCGCCTTGCGCGCGCCTCTCATCGCCGCGATCTAGCGGGCTCCTCTGCTCGAGACGCCGCCGCCGCCACATGCTGTCTCCTTCCTTGCGGCCATGCCCGGCTCTGCTTCTTGACGCTGCCGCCTTGCACAGCCGCCGCCGCCTGCGCAGCAGAGGACCTCCGCCGCCAGCGAGGCCGCCCGACGCCGCCTTCAGCATGCCCAAAGCGCCGAACAGAGGCCGCGGCCGCCGCCAGAGCGCAACGCCGCCCCACGCGCCGTGAGGATCTCCGCCGCCAAAGACGAGGCCGCTCGGGATGCCGCTTCTTCAGCGCGCCAGCGGCCGAAAGCAGAGGCCGTGGCCGCCGCTTCGAGCGCGACGCCGCCACCGCCGCGCTCGTGGCGATTGCGCCGCTTCGCCGCGAAGCGGTGAAGCCTCGGAAGCCGACGCCGCCTCGTCGCGCCACGACGGCGGTCAATCTCTTCGGGATGCCCTCCTGGCGCACGAAGCCGCCGCCATCATCAACCTCCACGCGCAGGCCGTCGGGGTCCAGAACATTCGCAGCCTCGTCCCCGCCATCCTTGACATGGAGTCCAATAACTACTCACCGGCGCCACCAGTGCTTCGTCCTCGGGAAGTTCTCCTCCAAAGACCATGTCCTCGCCGATCTTCCGATCACACCATCCCCGATCGGGCGCATGGATCGTGGTCGCCATGACGTGGCTCAACGGCACCATCTCTCCCGATCTTGAGGAGATTGTCCGGGAAGACCACCCCACTGCCCGCTCCATCTGGCTTGCCCTAGAACAGCAGTTTCTTGGCAATCACGAGCAGCGAGCCCTCTACCTCGACGCCGCTTTTACCCGCCCAGAGCGATCTCTCCATCACCGACTCATCGCCGCAAGTTCAAATCCATGGTCGATGCTCGGGCGACTTGGGGAGGTCGTCACCGATCGTCACTCGTCCTCAACGTCATCCGGCCTCAACGAGCGTTTAGCCTCCATCGGCATGCATCTTCGCCGGGCGTCCGTTCCCACCTTCCCGGTGGCGTCTTGACCTCCTCCTCCAGGAGCTCAATCCGCCCATCGCCGACGCCGTCCACCGCCTCGCGCCGCCATCGGTGTCGCGGCTCTGCTGGTCTTCATCAGCAACCCAGCAAGCCGGCCGCACCTTCCAGTGGCTTCTCTGGCACCAACAACAACTCCAGGAACTCCGGCAAAGGCGACAAACGTGGCAACCGCGGCGGCAAAGGCAAGGGGCGGCACTCTGGCACACCCGCCCCTGGTTCAGCACCCTACGCACAGCACCAACAGACTCCGCCCGGTGGCCCGTGGCCCAACTTCTACAGGCCGTGGTCAGGCTCCATCAACATGTGGCCTGGGAATCGTCCTCCCATGGCTCCAATCCCGGCGCCCCGTCCTCCACTGCAAGCCCCTGTACCACAGCCGCAGGCCCTTGTGGCCGGCGCCCAGGCACAGTGGGCTGCTCCTCCCGGCGCCCAGGGGTCATGGGTTGCTCCTCCTGGCTACTACTACCCCACCGCCGGCACGCCATCCTGGGATGCACAGGGACTTGCTTCCTCCTTCAACACCATGTCGTGACCCACCTCAAAGAACACGATTGATTTTCGACACCGGCGCCACCTCGCATATGACCTCCGACACCGGTACACTCTCCTCCACCTCTTCCTCGCGGTATCCTATTCCACCTTCAATTATTGTCGGTAACGGAGCCTTACTGCCCGTCACCTCCTCTGGCACAGCTCATCTTCCCGGTTCATTATGCCTTAATAATGTCCTTGTTTCACCTGGACTTATTAAGAATTTAATTTCCGTACGCCAATTCACTTCCGACAATAATTGTTCCGTCGAATTTGACCCCGCTGGTTGTTCTGTGAAGGATCTGCAGTCCCAGAGAGTGATTACCAGGTGCAATAGCTCCGGGCCATTGTACCCTCTTCGACCTTCTGGCGCACCATCCCTCCCTACTGCACACCTCGCCACTGCTACTGCATCCTCCGCGTCCACCCTATGGCACCGTTGTCTCGGTCATCCTGGATTCGAGACTCTATCCAAACTTATGGCTTGCAATAAAGAAATTAGACAATCTATATGTCACGCTTGTCAGCTAGGACGTCATATCGTCTCCTTTTCCCGTGTCGAGATCCGTGCCTCATCTATTTTTGATCTTATACACTGTGATTTATGGACCTCGCCAGTTCTTAGTGTATCCGGTTTCAAATATTATTTAGTCATTCTCGACGATTGCTCTCACTACATATGGACTTTTCCTTTACGGCTCAAGTCTGACACGTTCACCACCCTGTCTAATTTCTTTGCTCTTGTTTCCACACAGTTTGGATGCACCATCAAGTCTGTCCAATGCGACAATGGGCGCGAGTTTGACAACTCCAGCGCCCGCACCTTCTTCCTCACTCACGGCACTCACCTTCGTATGTCGTGCCCTTACACGCCCGCTCGAAATGGGAAGGTCGGCGGGCCATTCGCTTCCTCAACAATATTGTTCGATCTCTTCTTTTTCGAGCCTCTCTTCCACCTCGCTACTGGGTAGAGGCCCTGAACACCGCCACCATGCTTCTCAACATCTTACCAACCAAGACGCCGCGCTCCGTGACGCCACTTGAAGCCTTATTTGGCTCTCTCCAACAGATGATCACTGCGGCGTCTTCGGTTGTCGATGCTATCCCAACCTATCTCGCCTGGCTTGTCCACAAACTCGCTCTGCGCTCCACTTGTGTGTTTTCCTTGGCTACTCTGCTCATCATAAAGGATACCGCTGCCTTGACACCGACTCCAACAAGATCATCATTTCTCGTCATGTGATCTTCGACGAGTCTTCTTTTCCTTTTTCTGAGCAGCCCAACACACCCTCTCCCTCGGAGTTTGAGTTCTTGGATACCTTCACTAAACCCTCTCAGGTGCCCATAGGCCCGACGCGGCGGTTTATTACATTGCGGGAACATCACGGCTTCTTCGACGCCTCGGTGACTGCGGCCCGCAGACCGCCACGCGGTAGTGCCTTCCTCTGCGCTCTTTCCTCTGGCGTCACCAGCTCCCTCGCGCGCGACGACCACGTCGCGGTGCGGTGCTCCGACGTCCCCAAGACGACCACGTGCGGCCCGCTGCCTCTCCGCCGACCACGTCGGCGGTATCGGTCACCATCGCCACGCCTTGCTATCACCAAGGTGTTTAGCGCGTTGCCCGGCTCGCCGGCGCTCACACTCGCCGCCGGTCGCTCCTGCGCACCCTTCCGAAGGTGCCATAGCCATTCCCCCGGTGGTCAATCAACATCTCATGACCACGCGGGAAATCCGAGATCCGACTTCTGCGGTCTACCATCTCGCAACAATGTCTCTGTCTTGAAGACATATCGTCGCTTTCTTGTCGACCCACGCGGCGAGTGCCATCTTTGGAGGAGCATCTTGCCCTTCTTGAAGCGGCACACGGGATCTAGTTCCACGCCCTCCCGGCACAAATGTGGTCACCGGGAAATGGATCTTCAAACACAAGTTGAAGGCTGATGGCTCATTGGAACGCTATAAAGCTCGCTGGGTTCTTCGTGGCTTCACCCAGCGGCCCGGCGTTGATTTTGCAGAAACCTTCAGCCCCGTCGTCAAACCGGCCACTGTACGGACTGTTCTATCTCTGGCTCTCTCTCGCAACTGGCCCGTTCGTCAACTTGATGTGAAGAATGCGTTCCTACACGGCACTCTTCAAGAGACGATGTATCTTGTGTTCACCCTCGGTTTGAGGATTCGATCATCCGGACTCGTCTGCCGTCTGAACCGTTCTCTCTACGGTCTCAAGCAGCGCCTCGGGCATAATCCTAGTTTCTGACCTACCGGTCTCTCGGGTTTGTGGAAGCCAAGTCTGACACCTCGCTCTTCGTGCTCATGCGCAGATCGACACTATTTACCTCTCGCTCTCGTGGATGACATCGTCCTCATCGCTTCGTCGATCGCGCTCCTCCAAATAAGACTTGCTTATGCTCTCCAGCAGGAGTTTTCGATGAAGGACTTGGGTGACCTTCATTACTTTCTCGGGATGCGTTCGTTGCCGGGTGATGGTCTCTTTCACGCAATGCGGATACATGCGGGAGATTCTCGGCCGTGCGGGCATGGTGAGTGTACACCCCGCTCCACCCGGTGGATACTTGCTCGAAGGTCTCGGCCCGGATGGTGCTCTGTCGGTGGCGCCACATTTTGGTCTGGTGGTGCCTTGCGAGACCTCGCCTTCACTCGTCCGACATCTCCTACGCCGTCTGACAAAGCAGTCCGCCTCCACATGCATGACCCTCGGGAGCCTCACCTTGCAGCTCTGAAGCGCATCTGCGGTACATACGTGGTACTCTTCACCTCGGGCTGCTCATTCGACCCTCAGCACAGTTTGATCTGGTGGTTTACTCCGACGCCCACTGGGCCGGCTGTCTGTCCTGACACACGCAAGTCCACCTCAGGCTATGCCGTGTTTCTCGGGGATAGCCTCGTCTCTGGTCCTCAAGCGCCGAACATCGTCTCCAGTCCGGTAGCCGAGTATCGTGGAGTTGCCAATGCCGTGGCTGAGGCATCCTGGTTGCGCCAACTTCTATGTGATCTCCACTCCCCACCCAGCAAGGCTACCTTGGTTTATTGCGACAACATCAGCGCCGTCTACATGTCTTCCAACCCGGTTCAGCACCAACGCACTAAACACATTGAGATTGATCTTCATTTTGTTCGGGAGTGTGTCGCCATTGGTGCTATCCGTGTTCTTCACGTGCCGACGACATCCCAGTATGCCGACACCAGTATGCCGACATCTTCACCAAGGGCCTGCCATCGACAGTCTTTCAAGAATTCCGGTCCAGTCTGAACGTTTGTGCAGACCTTTCCATTATGGGGTGTTAGACAGCTATATATGGTTAGACAGCTATATATGGGCCCTTGGCCTATTATGGCTATTATAGATTGATTGCTCTTATATTAGGCAAAGAGATCCCACGGTGGTCATGTTTCCATAAACCAACCGGGTCTTCCTTGCCTATATATATGTAACCTTTTGGCCCTAATCAATCTACAGAATTCCATAAGCTTTCTCATAGTGCCAAAGGCAATGACAGGGTGCAGAAGACATGCTTCGTCTGTTTAATTTGCATCTCTCTTTACGAAAATTGCCCTAGTCACGTAACTGCTGATCTTGTATTTGCATTATGAAAATAAATCCTTGTTCTGTTCTTTCAGATTTACTGCATTCTTCAAGATGTTCAGTTCACAGAACAACAGAGGTTCAAGCAGTTTGTTTCTCAAAGTAAAGCAGCAATGGAGGTACTAAACTAATATATCTTTATGATTTAGACTGGCATATGCATGCATGTAATGTGATTATCTAATGCTTTTTCCAACACAGGATCGATTGAGGGGCAGTGGCCATGGTATAGCTGCTGCTAGAATGGATGCTAAGTTAAATGCAGCTGGATGGATTGCTGAACAGATGGGTGGTGTTAGGTAAGATTCTTTATGGTATATACATCGGCAGGTTGTTAAGTTAGCTGGCTTTTGAAATGGCATATATTATTATTGCCTTGTAAACAGGACATTTCTGTTTTATAGTGTACATTTATCGCTACTTACAAATCTATGTGACACTATCACATTTGTCGGTGTTGAAATATTGATTTATTTGTTGCTATTGCCAGTTATCTTGAGTATTTACGTGACCTGGAAACAAAGATTGATCAAGAGTGGGACAAAATATCTACTTCACTTGAGGAAATGAGGAAGTTTCTATTTGCTAAGGAAGGTTGTTTGATAAACATAACAAGCGACTCGAAAAATCTTGAAAAATCTAGCCAGCATATTGCCAAATTTATTGATTCACTGCCAAGTGCTCCATCCCTTGGAAGTGATCCATGGCTCACTCGACTGCCTTCTGTTAATGAAGCCATTGTTGTCCCCACTCAGGTACGGTAATTTGTCTGGCATTAGCTTTGAACAATCTTTTGGAAATGATTACTCATTGGCATACTGAATTGTGAATGTCAATTTATCTGTTGTCTAAAGGTTAATTATGTTGGAAAAGCTGGAAACCTATATCAAAGTGGATACCAGCTCAATGGAAGTGCTTATGTCATCTCCAAGCACATAAGCAATACATGGTTATGGGACCGTGTTCGAGTTAGTGGTGGTGCATATGGAGGGTTTTGCGATTTTGACAGTCATTCAGGTACTTTGATCTTTATGCTGGTAAAATTAGAGTTGGCCCCAGTTCCCATCCATATGTCATAATGAAGCACCATGTGTCGCTTTCTACTGCAAATTATTCACATTATGCTAAATATTGTTTCCTGTCGCAGGAGTGTTCTCCTATTTGTCATACCGTGACCCAAACTTACTGAAAACAATAGAGGTCTATGATGAAACAGCGAAGTTTCTCAGAGAGCTAGATATGGATGATGATGCTATGACAAAAGCTATTATTGGGACCATAGGTGATGTTGATGCCTACCAGCTGCCAGATGCTAAAGGTTACAGCAGGTACGCAATCCTCTCTCTATTCTATTTCCGCATAGTGCACAATAACGTCAGCGCAACTCAGCCACAAATTCATTGATATGTCTGTCATTCGGCTGTTTTAACCAACACCTGTATATTGATGTGTGCTAAACTGCTAGTATAAACCAGTGGCTTATTGCTGGTTGCCACATTGGCTGGGTTAGTATCCATGTAGATATTACTATTCTAGTTTAACATGCAACCATGATTCTTTCTGATGCATTTTCTTATGGTTTACTTGTATCTTGTGGATATTCCAAATGTCGTTTCCAACCAAGCTTACTGACTTTGATTTGGTGTGACTGCAAACACATGAACAAGATTAAAATTATGCTCTTGTGCACATGGTATCATAGAACATAAGGGATACAGGAGTACTAAACATGGATTTTGCCCCCTTTTTTCCAGTCTAATGCGGTATTTACTGGGCATCACGGAGGAGGAACGCCAACAAAGGCGCGAAGAAATACTATCAACCAGGTAAGAAAATCCATGGTCTGCCCTAAAAAAAGGAAAAAATAAACTCCATGGTATAAATGTCATATCTACCACCTCGATGTTCTTACACAAAAATCGTTGATTGTGTTTGGTTTTCATGCGGCAGTCTGAAGGATTTCAAGGAGTTTGCCGATGCGGTCGAAACCATCAACGACAACGGGGTTGTGGTTGCCGTTGCATCACCTGAGGATGTCGAAGCGGCAAATAAGGAAAAACCGGTATTCTCGGACATAAAGAGGTGCTTGTGAGTTGTGAGGTCCCTCCATTCCTTCACTGAGCACAGAGGTTTTTCGATCTTTGCTTCACTGATGAATGGTGGTCTGACGCTGTCATATTAACTTACATGGCGGGAGCACCGCTCTCCATGATTGTAGCCCAATTACGATTTTTCTTCACGCAATTTTGGGGGCAATAATTAGTTCTAGCGCCGCCTTTTCCCCTCTGTTAGCGTAGTGCTCAAACAAGTCAGATGTACGCAAAGTTTATGACAGAAGATAAAGAAGAGCCGAAGATATTTGCTCAAATCATTGCTGGAAATTTCAATTTCGGTACACGAAATATACAATGTGTTTTCACAAGGAGTCGATCAAATCGTCCGTGCGAGCCGCTTCACTCGTGCTAGCTGCAGTTAGATCACTCTTGTCACAGCCATTGCAACAAAATTCCTATCTTACTATCTGCGATCTCTCTTAAACAGTACGAATCAAAACTTAGATTCCCTTAACGTCTCTGTCGCACTTGCAGCCATTGCAACAAAAGCAGGATTCATTAACTAGAACAATCAACTTCATAATGCATCTAATCATGCCATAATGCATCTGGTAATTCATATATTTTTTTACTGCAACTCCACGGCAGTTGTTGATAGTATACTAATCAGTAGTGATTACATCTCTGTGTAATAACCAAACTTGACAGACTCCAATCTGAGAACCCCTATCTCATTTCCTGCTCTGCTGCGCCTGGTGCTGCTGCCTGTGCAACTGCGCGGACGCGATGGCCAGCATCGACCTCACCTTCGCCACGGCCGCCGCCTTCTCCGGCGGGCAGCTCGACAGCGCCAGCCGCAGCGACCGCACGGCCGCGTCCGCCCGCCCGGCACCGAGCGCTGCGCACGCCGCCCGGTACGCCTCGTCAGCGACCCTCGCGTCGTAGCACGCGGCGGGAGCCCGCGCGGCGGAGGCCTCCCCGTCCTCCTCCCGCCCCTCGCCCTTGCGCGGAGGCTGCTGCGACCGCGAGGATGCGGGGGCGGCGGGGTCCAGGAGGGCGCAGGCGTGGGCGTACTCGGTGGAGGCGATGGCGGCGTCGATCTGGGACATGAGGGACTCGGGCGTCGACGGGAAGCTGCGGATCGCGTCGAACGGGCTCCAGCCTCGCCGCCCACTGCCGGCTCCGCCTGACATGGCTGATGCTGCGACTGCGACTGCGACTGCGACTGCGATGCGGAACGATGGGTAGCGTAGCGAGGAGGACGAGGCGACTGGCGAGGTAGTCCGGTTGGTTGAGGAACCGACCGCAATACTGCATAGCGTAGCGTGCCCAAGTACTTAGCCGTCTGTGTCCGATTTCTACATATCGGCGTGTACTGCTCTTAGTGGAGTAGATAATTAGTGATGCAAAGTTACCATTTACGTCGCAGCTTAGCCCCGTTTGGAACGCATGGAATTTTTTCCATTCCTGAAACGCGTGAAAACTTTCCGATTCCCACAGGAAGGGATATACCGTGTCTTGTGAAATTATCGTGCTCCAAACAAGGGCATAGACACGAAGCATGTGGATATTCTTCAGGGAGAGCTCGAGATAATACAAAAAGCATCGTGATGAACTCTCGATCAGACAGAAAACCAACTAGAGTGGTACGATATCCTCAGGGAGAACTTGAGATTTTAAAAAAATAGCATTGTGATGAACTCTTGATCAGACAGAAAACCAACTAGAGTGGTAAGATATCCTCAGGGAGAGCTTGAGATTTTAAAAAATAGCACCGTGATGAACTCTTGATCAGACAGAAACCCAACTAGAGTGGTAAAGTGGGAGGTGACCATTAGGCATTAGCTGAATTATTGGATTTAGTTAATCACCACCAAATCCCTTAGCCCCGCAGCAAGCTTCCCTCAAAGGAACCTTTTGCTATCAAATCAGCTAATCTAAGTTTTACATCGTATATATACCAAGACAAAAGGAAAAAAAAAAACGGTATCGTGGCCAAGAAGAAGAAGAAGAAGAAGAAAGAAAGAATTGCTGTGTGAATGTTTCGGTGAAGTTGCATCAGTGCAAATCTCCCAATCTCAAATGAGCTGTTGGGGCCTAGCAGCTCATGCACTGATGACACCTGACATCCAGGGCACCACAACAGGGGCTGTAGGATGAGAATCTCTGTAGGACTCAGGATACTTGTCTTTGAAGTTCGGTTTAGGGCGGTCAGCCTGCAAGCACAAACCATCACGAGATGGATTAATTGGCCTGGGAGAACAAAAATGACTATCTCATGCCTCTCACACGAAAATTACATTAAAAAATGTTCAGCGGTTTAAATAGATATTTTGGCTTGTAGAACGAAGCCTCGGATGAAAGGAAACTTTGGCAAAACATTACACCAAGAGTGCATATCATAAAGTTCGATTTGTCCAACTAGTGAGTGCAATGAGACCAATCTAACTCCTCAAAATCATCATGCAGTCACAAACCAGACTTTGTGCACAATAAGTCATAAGAGAAGTAATTGCAGCCAATAAGTAATTGCATCCAATATAATAACATAACAAGAGAAATGCTTGTTACCACAACTGAAGTTTCGACAACTCTATAATACCAGTTAACACAGGGCAAGCACAGATCAATGACTAAACATAAAGCAAACAGTATCAACATGTAAAATGGGCAAAGGCAAAATCATACGCCAGCACTATCTATTGCACAGCATGTTCTACTAGATGAATTTATATTTAGCCCCATAAAGAATGTGCCACAAACTTGTCCAATGCATCATCCTAACTTAATATTGAAACTAGGACGGCCCAGCTATAAATAAAGTAAACTGCACTTGGAAGTGTACAAGATTCAGTCAGCTGCAAGTGTGCAGAGGATTAGATCTTTCTAGAATTATAGCCCAAAACTAATGTTACGAGGTTGCTGTTTGAACAAATAGGACAATGTTACATGTAGAATAGCAACATGTGTACCAGCACCACCTATATTTTGCTTCTGCTATTCAAAAACTATGTAACTATGTTACAAGAAAGGCCAGTGCTTTTAATGCATAGACACAGATATCTCTCCTCATTTCTATACATAACTAAACAGAAAATTATCCCATGTCACATATACAAAATGCATAATACCCTGAGGTGCTAATCCAGGAAGCAGGAAGAATCAGATATTGCTAACACTCATCCAAACTAAAAATGATAAAGATGCAAAGGCCTAAGGGCAATTGTTTATGATACCCCTCCTTTACTCTTTATGCGCAGTAGCCCCCGAATCGGATCAGAGTTTGTGAGATACGACACGTGTGTGCACAATGTCAATAACAAAGTAGATGAATCTTGTAGAGGGAACCGAAATAACAACGATAAAGCAACCACGACTTGAGATAAAAATTTGGCGAAGCCGACTACAAATTCTTTAAGCACGATCTTAATGTTATAAATATTGTATGTATATTCAAGAGGCCAAATGGGCAATATATATAGTGAGTACACAGGGGTTGTCATATACAGATAATGAAATACAAAAGGAGTCCTATTCTAACACCACCCCTCAAACTCATGGTGGATCACACACACTGAGTTTGGAAAGAAAGTACAAATGTTGTGCCCTAGTCTATGGCTTCGCGAAGAAGTCAGCGACCTGTAACTCTGATAGCACAAACTGTAAAGCAAGTATTCCCTCCTGCGCCTGTGAGCGAGCGTATGAAGTATCCACACCAATGTGCTTGGTGAGCTCATGCTTCACTAGGTCCCGAGCAATAATGATAGCACACGTACTGTTAGACAAAAGAGTCGTAGATCCCACCACAGGCACTCCAAAATCTGCAAGTAACCACCTCAACCAAGTAACATCTGCTGTCACTACTGCCATAGCTCGCAACTCAGCCTCTGCATTCGAACAGAAAACTGCAGTCTGCTTTTTAGTCTTCCAGACAATCAGGGAGGAGCTAAAAAAACACAGTAAGTAGAAAGAGAATGACGATCAGAAGAACCACTAACTCAGGTCGCATCGGAGTATGCCTGAAGTTGTAGTGAGATAGAGCTAAGGCAAAGCAAACGAACGAGAGATAGTCCGACACAAGTAGCGAAGAACACGAAGAAAGTGACTGTAGTGAAGATGGGTAGGACGAGCCATGAACTGACTTAAGATATGAACAACATAAGCAATATCAAAACAAGTGCTTACAAGATACACCAAACTCCCAACAAGATGGTGATAGTGAATAGGATCCTCAAGAACAGGGGCGGACCCACAGGGTATGCCGGGTGGGCCACGGCATACCCTGGGTTCCGTGCGCCTGCACCATAAGGACTCCACGCACATCCATCTAGTGTGCATGCATGATCGGTATCTACAGGATGCATCTAATACATGCATTAACAAAGGTTTGGAGCCTGCCGTTTCGGAGTTTGGGGTCCCGACGTACGCTGCAAGGAGGCAGGCAGGCAGCGAGTGCGGCCGGCCGAGAGCTAGCTAGCTAGATACTCGATCGGCCGCTGCGGCCGCGCTCTGAATGCATGCCCAATGCCTTCGCTGCGCACCGCGCTGGCGCCGCCCGAAATTAATTGAACACGTACGCGCGCGCCCTACAACAATGTACCGACCGATATGTTTCTCCTGTTTCATGAATCGCGCGTGTTTGTTAAGAGAGATATATATATATTCTAGTATCTGTAATCTATTTCTAAACTATGTAACTTGCTGATATGTAATCTATCTCTAAACTATGTAACTTGATAAACACGAACTGGACGCGGTTCACGCTCTGTTGTATCCGTGTACTACACGATTGTACGTAATCTCCTGCAACGCTATATCCGTGTACTACTTGATAAACACGAACTGGATCGCGTCGCCGCGTCGGGCATCGATCGGCACTTCGGCGGAGCTTCGGCAGTTCGGCCTTCGGCGCGCGCCGCGCCTGCCAGGCCAGGACAGCAGGACGCGGGCGCTGGGATTGCGTCGATCGCCGGCAGTTCTTGTCGTGGCGGGTCATCATGTCCGCCGCCGCTCGATCGATCGGCACTCCGGCACTTAGTTGCGAGCTGCAATGCAGTATTGATCTTATTTGTAAAAAACTTGTGTACTTGTATAGACGTTTGGTCATATTTTTATTTATTTATTTATGAGTGATTTCTTATTATTTCAGTAATTATACAGAGGCATAAAGTGTATGATATGGTTTACTTGCTTCTCAAATTGATATTGCTTTTACCGGTGGCAACTGCTAGTGTTGAAAGGATTTTTTCTGCATTGGTTATAGTGAAAACAAAGTCAAGGAATAAGCTAGGTGATAGTGTTTTGGATGATTGTCTAGTCACATTCATTGAGCGGGATATTTTCTTCCAAGTTGATGAAGATGATATAATTGAGACATTCATGTCATTCAGAAAGCGGCGGATAAACAAGTAATATTGTAAGTCTTTTCTATGGCTATATTTTGAATTATTTGTATTTCATTTGAACAATTTATATCAAGATTTGTCGTCGTTTCTAGCTTAATTTTTGAATTTAAGGCTCATCATGTTCTTTAATGTATTTGGTTTTATCGAATTAGAATATGGTTTTACCGAATTGTATAAGAATTTTTTTTTGGCATACCCTGTGGTAAAATCCTAGGTCCGCCACTGCTCAAGAAGATCACCATCAGTGGCACTAAGCTATAGGGCTAGCTCCATAGGAGTCTCAGTAGTGCGAGTGTCAGTCAGATCAAACCGATCAAGAAGATGCTGGACATACTTCTGCTGGGAGAGGTAGTAGCCCTCAGGCATAGAAGAGACCTCAATCCCAAGGAAGTACGTAAGAGAATCAAGAACGATCATCAAAATTGCTCATTTGAGATGCTTCTTCACATACGTGACGAATGAGGAATCATCATTAGTGATGAGCATATCATCAACGTACAGAAGAAGCAGTGTCCTCCTCCGAGATGAAACATGGACAAAAAGCGGATCATGGGGCGGCGGTGAAATCGACAGCAACAATCACTGAGGTAAAACGCGCAAACTAAGCACGAGGAGCTGTTGAGGCCATAAAGAGCACGGCGAGGGCGGCAGGCGTGCCCGTCGGGAATAGAATACCCGGTGGTGGTGCATGTAGACCTTCTCGTGCGAACACTATTAAGAAAAGCATTCTTAACATCCGGTTGAGAGATAAACCACCACAAGCGAAGCAACAACAACAAGAGTGCGAGCGGTGGTCATATGGGCAACAAGGGCAAAAGTCTTATCATAGTCACGGCCGTACTCTGCTTTGAAAGCCGCGAGCCACAAGGCGAGCCTTGTAGCGCTCGATAGTACCATCGGGCCGGGTCTTAATCTTGTCGCCCACTTGCGTGATCGGACGAGCATGCACGTGTCGGCACAATATCCCAAGTCTCCGTCGTCGAAGAGCATAAAGCTCCTCTGCCATAGCGGTGCCACTCGGAATAAGGAGCGACCACACGATAAGAACTAGGCTCGATGTGAGAGAGCATGAGCTATCGGAGCAAATCCAAGGCGATCAAGAGGTCGACGGGATGTTCGGTCCACGAAGGACATAACGAGGAGCATTATCAAGAGGATCGGATGTGGGTGTCGGCAAGATACCAAGGCGGAGGCGGTGAAGGATGAGGACGCCTGGAGTAGTGAATATCAGAGAAACGAGACGGTGGTTCTACAAGAACAAAAGGCGGTCTTTGCCAAAGCGACCGGAGGCGAGGTCTGAAGGAACCACCGGAGACGGACCGGGGAAGGCGTGATAGTGGAGAAACGAGTGAAGTGTCAAAAAGAGACAACTATGAAATCGAATCAACAATAGAAACATAAAAATGAGCCGAATCTCGACAAAAGAAAGGTCGAGATTCATCAAAGACAACGTCTCGTGAAATCCTGATCCGTCGAGTAGAAGGATCCCAGCAGCGATAACCCTTATGCTCAGAACTCTAACCAAGAAACATACACTCAACTGATTGGGCCAATAGTTTAGTGCGCTCACGAAGCTGAAGCAAAACAAAACAAGTATAACAAAAAACACGAAGGTGGGTGTAGTGGGGGCTCGAGAGTAGAGACACTCTATAGGACTGACACCCTTAAGAGAAGTGGAAGGCTGCATATTAATGAGATATGCAGCCGTAGAAACAGCCTCAGCCCAGAACTATGGTGGAACATGAGAGGCAAGGAGAAGAGTGCGGGCAGTCTCAATCAGATGACGATGTTTGCGCTCAGCAACCCCATTCTGAGCATGAGCACCAGGACAAGATTGGTAAAGAGTGCCTGCTCGAGAAAGAAAGCTGTCGGCGCCGAGCGATTTCGCCAATAATCACAAATGAAAATACGGATGTGAAATCAAGCGAGTACGAATCATCGTTGCAAAGCTACGATAGATCGTAAAAAACTGACCACGATTAGACATAGGGAAAATCCATGTAAAACATAAATAATCATCAATGAAGATAACATAAGATTTATACTCGCCTTTAGAGATAGTAGGCAACGGCCGGGTGCGACGGCGGCGGCCGGAGTGGCAACTCATGGCGGCATTCGGGCGACAATGCGACCTAACGGCGGCGGCGTCGAGCGGCGATCGTCGAGCAGCGAGATGTGGCGATGAAAAGAGCTAGGTTAATGCACTAGCTCGATACCATGTTATAAATATTGTATGTATATTTAAGAGGCTCAATAGACAATATATATAGGGAGTACAAAGGGGGTTGTTATATACATATAAGGAAATACAAAATGAGTTATATTCTAACACTCAAAAGAGCAATGTTCACCAAGGCGCTAGGCGCTAGTCGGGCAGCAAACCAGCGCCTAGCGCCTAATCGCCGATTAGTCGGCCGCCTAGGCGTGATAAATTGGTTATCTGAGCTAGGCACCACCTTTTCAAACACTACAAAAGAGTATAAGGAATTGTCGCTCTCTCACAACCATCCGAATCTTTTAGGACCCTTGGATCTTTGCTCTATACAAAAATTTAGTGCTAAAGAATAACTTGGCCTCTAATCCTCTCATGCCCTCTGCTTTGGATGAGTTCCTCTTACTTGGCTTGCTTCTTGGGTTCCTATGGCAGCCCCTCGTGGGTTTATATAGTCTCCTAGTTCTCCTTCAAAGTGAAATAGGAAGTCTACTCTAAAGAGAAGTAGGAATCCTAATCCTATTAGAATTCATCTAAGAAGTCATGCAGCACACCTCTCCACCTCTCCAAGTCCTAAACGAATAGGATGAGTCACCCTATCTCAACAGTTTCAATGGTTGGATACATACAGATAGAAACAAACAATGCATACCTGTTTCAACCAGCACTCCTGATGTTTATGCTCATATTTATCCGGCGAGTAGCATCCGAACTCTGATGGGCAATAAACCCATATATTGCACTTCATTTCACCCGCCTTGGCATTCTTAGCATGGTCTAGACATGCTTGACAACAATCAGCGGCAGATTCCTTGTGGTGTGTTAAGCCCCATTTAATAGCAGCACCACCATAATCAGCATGTAGCTCAGCGCTGCATTGTGGGGGCAAAGGTGGACCTGCTATTATCTCTTCTTCTGCAACAATCAACGTAGATTTGAAATTCAAATCTCTCATTGAGCACTTCAAAAGCTAGTCCGTAACTATAATCCTCAAGAAAAACAATACAAAGGATCTGACTTGGCACCACTAATGCTCTAACTTTATACATCAACATAGACAGTGATAAGGAAATAACCTTCTGGTTCATTCTCAGGTTTGTCATCATGTTCGATGTGTGAGACTTCTACTGGTATCCAAAGACCAATGTCCTCCATTAGCAGATGCCAGTTGAACTCCAGGGCTCGCTTTAACATTCCTATATAAAAAAGGGTTGAAATTCAAGTATTACATTTGGTGGGGGGGGGAAAAGCCTTTAGAAAGCACAAAAAAAAACCAAATAATTAGAAAGGAAATTGAACAGATATAAGTGAGTAGTTTCAACAGTAAAGCTCACATACGTGCTTCCTCATTGGAGAGGCCCAAATTTGCTGAATTCTGAGTAGAAGCACTTTTGATATCTTTTAGCTTCTCGGCACGCCATGATTCCACAGCTTCTGTCATATATTAGGAAAAAGAAATAAGTACTTCAATATCATTAACCAAGACGATGGTTTGAATAATCTTAGAATACTACTTATAAATCACATAAAATCTAGATGTTGCATGTAGCAAAAGCAAGTGGCAAACGTGCATAGTGCAAAGCAAAAACAGGATTTTACAGTTAGTGTTAGTTTTGAAAGTCACACAAAACATAATGGAAACAAAAAAAATGGAAAACTGCAGGCAGCTGATACCATATTACCTTCAAACAATGCACCAGCCCCCTACCCTAAACATCTGCATTTCACAGTACTGATAACCCATTTTTCTGCCGAACAGGTCAATTGATATGTAATGTGTTCAGATAGTTCCTCAGAAAATTGAAGTAGCTGGAACTGGAACCACTGCTAGGTTGATACACCGAGTGGCCGTTCACATGCACTGAAGTAAAATCCATAACATGTGGAATGAGGAGTTCTCCCATGGAGTGAACAAAGACAGATTTTAGATGGTTCGGCAGTTTCAGTCAGAAGGGGTGCTCTTCCTGCTCATGGATAGAATGTCTCAAGTTTTAAAACCCCGTCTTTCTCGCCTATCTATAACAGTGCAAATGTCAACTAAAGAGTATGACACTTGCAAGAGAGTATTACCAATGCAACAAAGATCTGACAAGCGCACAGAAATTAAAAAAGTTCATCTTCTTCGGTCTCTACAGAATACGTAAAATGGCATGTTTACAAAATAGGCCCCTTGCAATGATGCATGGCAAGTTGTCAACCAAAACCAGACAAGATAAACATATGAGTCCAAACTACACGCACGTACCATGGAAAATCATAGTCAAATTCCGAGTCCAGGAGGCAAGTCGAGCCCATTTCGTTGTACATAACACAGTACTACACAACTACGTTGCTAATTCGGAACCAGATATATACGCAGAATACCTCGTTGCTGGGCGACACTGCTGTTGTCCCCCAAGTCGCGCAGCCGCCGCACAATCTCATACAAGACCTGCTGCTTCAGCTCCAGCGGCACCTCCTTCCGCCTCTTCTCCTCCCGCGCGAAAACCTTCCGCAGCTTCCTCACCTGGGCACCCAAAACTTAAAGAGGGTTAGATCGCAAGTCTTACGAACTAATAAACCAAAAAAATATCAAATTTTAGAATAGGATTTTAGATTAGTACCGCCTGGACGAGCTCGACGAGCTCCGCGTCGCGGCGAAACCGGGTCGACTCCTCCACCCTCCTAATCTGTTCCTCCGTATACTGCACCACTTCGCCACCTAAAAAAAGTTAAAATAACAGCGAATCAGATCACATAGACCAGAGTTGTAAACATGACGAGAGATTAAGAGATTCTGCGCACGTTTAGGCGTTGGGGCGAAGGAGGCGAGGGAGGTGAGGGAGCGGAGCACGAACAGCGCGGCGACGAGGTTGGGGAGGCAGACGGCCACAGTGATGCGCCGGTACGAGCACCACCTCGCCGTCGCGCGGCCTCCGAACGACACCTCCCGCGCTATGCCCCTCGCCATGGCGCCGCCGTCGCCATCCCTACCGCCGCCGACGCAGCATTGCGCTCCACCGCGGCCTCCGATTCGCGAACTCCCTCACCTCGATCTCGCACGAGCGCGACCGATGCTAAGCCCGCTCGTGATGCGCGCGGTTGCTACAGTGCTAGAAGCTTCTGGAATCCAGGCACGCCTCCGTTTAAAGGTGGTGGGAATAAAGCACAACTGTGGGGATTTCCCTTCTCCCTGATCCGTGGGGCTCCATTGGTGTTACTATCGTGGGTCCCATGTGTCAGTTAGCATCCTGAGAGTCCTACCGACTACGTACATGTTACGTTAGTCTGATACTCTCACCGGGTAAGGGAGGGACAGAAGATAGGTCGGTAAAGATGTATAGAATTTTTTTTCTTTTTACTACTAATTTGGGCAGTTGGAGTGCGGGGAAGTGAAGAGGAGACTATGAGTGATCAACTATACGCACAGGAGTAACCGAGAAAGAACGAGATTCAACGGTTCATATCTCACAAAGAAAGATAGATCCAACGGCTCACATTGCATAAAAGAGGACGGACCGTCACCAATTCTTTCTTTTAAGTAGTAGAGATTTACGCACTAATTTGGGCAGTTGGGTGTGAGGGGAGTGAGGAGGATATTATAGGTGGCCAACCATACACACAGGAGGAATAAAAAAAGAACGAGATCCAACGGTTTATATCTCACGAAGAAAGATAGATCTAACGGCTCACATCGCATGAGGGAGGACGGACCACCACCAATTCTTTCTTTTTAAGTAGTAGAGATAATCCTCTTCTCTTGGGAGAATTAAGCAGTTTAACTTAATCATAAGCAACTCAGATTAACGAATAATAATTAGTGCATACAGGTTTGTTCTGTGTTGCACAGGCTACATTTCCCCTTGTTAAATATTCTTAGGTTCAGTTAGCCATGTTTGAAATGGAGAAATCCCGAAGAAACTATCGAAATCCTATGAAATTTCTGTATTAAGATAGGGTTTACTTGGCTCGCGGGGTAAAAGAATCTGGCATGGTGGAGTGTTGCAGGCTTATTGTTCCTACATGATAAGCAACACGAACAAATCTTCTCTTTTGTTTTTGAGAGTGCAACAGGAGCTAACTTTTGAATTTTGATTGATGAAACAGCCGGTCATTTCAAGCAGATAAGTATTACCAATCGTGGACAAGTATTAATAAAGCAAAGCGGCGTACTATGCAAACAAATGCGGCAAAACATGCCGACTCAATCAAAATTATCAGGCCTACTTGCAACTACCCAGATGCCGATCACGTTGTAATCAAACACCAATAGAATATAGTGCTCAAATCAAACCTCACAATAGTAAACAAGTTTTATAGATCATCGTACTAATTAACCACCGATATTACAATATGAGTATTCATTAGAGTTTGGTTTGGACCAATTAGTCCAAAAAATGAAGGATCCCTATTCCCTCCAGCCAGCCATTCATTGCTCACCTGTTCTTGGGCCTAACACAGTGTCAGTATTTCTGCGCCATCTTCCGTAATCAGTATTGTATGCTCAAATTGTGCTGACAAGCTCCCGTCTTCTGTCACTGCCGTCCAGTCATCGGACCAAATGATAGGGTTTGTGCTCCCTACGGTTAGCATGGGCTCTGATTACAAAATCAGGACGGGAAAGTTTGTCAGTTTTATACGCTTCATGAAAAATCCTCAGATGATAATAGTCTCTATCATGCTATCATCTTCGAATTAAACATCAGTTAAATTAAGTGTTCTAGGTTTTCTTGCCAACAAAATAACAGAGTCGAAAAGGAACTAATGCCAAAAAAATGTTAAAGTCAAGGGGAAGTTACTCCAGAACAGTAATCGTATCAGGTGCAGCATATGCATCAGTACTTGTACAGTTGTACTTATGTGCAGAAAGATGGCTATGACAAAAGCGGTACTCAAGTCAGAATTTCCACGAATACAACAGCAAGAACATGCCTGAACGAAGTGCAATTATGAAGTGCGTAAGTTGAAATAACCTCATCTTCTCTCTATGTATAAGCATGTGCCATTCTTCAATCACAAGTTGATAGGAATAAGGGCACAATGTGCACATATACTGTGACAAAGATGGAAACATGTACCTATTGTAAATGTTTGATTCAACACCATACGGCCCCGTTCATTATTTCCTGCAAATTTGAGAGTTAGTCCATGCACGCATATTACATCTCTATGCTGTATTGAACAAACTGCAACATCAAAGCATCCTGTATTGAATGAGTCTGATCTATTATGGTTTGTTGAATGACTGGAGTGCATGCTAGAAGCTCGACATCGTTGAGACAGCAATGAGTAAAAGACGCTTTTGTCAAGGTGAAGAGCTCACGGAAATGAAGAACCACAGGCTCAGCATGAAACACTTTTCCTACCCCATGGCCCACAAAATGTCGAACTACACCAAACTTGAATTTGTCTGCATGGTCCCTGTAAAGATTCAAAATCTTCAGTACAGTAGTGGTAAAGTTGAAATCAATGATAAGCATACCCCATTGGAGGAATAAGGATTAAAAGTCCACACAAAGGAATGAGTTTAATTCAATTATCAAATTTGTTATACAAACTAAACTCTGCCAGCTGTTACGGTCAAATGTCCAGGCGAGTACTTTAGTACTGGTGCACTGTAGCACCACGATACTGTAGCTGTATACTACTGTAGCACCTAGGATGTTAGGCCGACCTTGTTAAATCTATCTGTTAAGTGTTTAGTATTATCCATTAGTTAGGCAAGTTACTATTGAATTAGATTGTTAAAGATAAGTTTCCTTATAGATTATTTCTTAAGAGTCAAGTCAGGTTGTCCCTATAAAAGGGATAGTATGTATCCATTATCAATCAAAAAAAAAAATAGTCCCTAACCGGTTGGTTAAAGATCAGAGTCTCCTTATTCGTCGGGAAGTGTCCCGGTCGAGCTTGGAGGACGATCCCTCACCTCCTTAGCTAATCAGGCCACATAGCCTCGCTACCTCGACATAGTCGAGCCCTGCTGGCGGTTAGATGAGGGCGAGTGCCCTACCCTCGGTCCTCGGACCCATATCCAACCAACGACCACAACACAACACACAGTCTACCAGTATCAGTGTATCAACGCATCCGAAACTAGTCCAGCAGCTGTGGTCTAATCAATCAGTCAATTTCAATGAAACACAAGTTAACATGGATAACCAGGAAAAACGTTTTTCAATGCAATATACTAAAATAGCCCGTGCATCTTGTAAACATACAATTGATTATCAGCAATAATCAACCATTCTTATGTCCACTGTTATAAAAATCCAAGAATTTGGATTTTATCAGGTTCTGTGGTAGATGCAACATAACCAAACAACGCGATATCTAAATTTTCATTGCAAAAAGTTTCTAAAACTCATTTGGAATATAACATCTAATAACTTCAGAATCAGCAAATTGTAAACGAATGATGAAAAAGAAACAGGCACATCTGGAAAATCAGTAATACAGCTTCTCATTTACTTACTGTATAGTTCTACCGATACGGTTGATCTCCACACCAGGTGCACAGATTGATATAGCCTTGTCGAGACATTCTCTTGTTACCTGATTGGAAAAACTAACATAAAATTTGGAACAAATCATGCATAGCAAAGAACTATCTTTTATCTGCTTTACGAAATAAGATCAACTTCCGTGATCTCATCTAACAGATCTCTTAAATTCAAAATGAATTATATTCCCAATTGCATGGGAACTGTATTCCCCAATGTTTAGTATTTGACTGCTTAAAATTGACCACCTGATGAGATCACCTGAACTAATGTCTTAGCTTCGTCAGCAACATCACCGCATAGAAATGTAGTGGATGTATCACCATGATAACCCTGAGAAATCGAACATATTCATACCATATAAATGCAATGGAACAATTCAGAAAATGAAGGTAGCATAAGCATATTAAAAGATCAACCCTGCAGCAGTCCATATCTACATAGATGGGACTGAACTAATATATAGGCTGAACAGGCAAATACAAAATCCATGCTCTACCTATAATTTGCATTCTCTCATTAAAAAATAGGAAGGCTGGGGTGTTTGTGCATGGCCAGGCAAGAAACCACTAGAATAAGATATCCTCTAGAAAATCACTACAAAGGATATCCTCCAGAAAAGCAAAGCACTGATGACAATTAAATAAGCACTGTGGTTTCTATCTTTTATTTTTTGGAGATGGAATCAGTGCTTTTTTTTAACGGGAAGGCAGGAGTTCTGCCATTTCATTGAAAGAGGAGGTTAAAATAAATACAGGGTTTTAGGTACATGGTAGAAAAGTAACGTAATTTCACCACAACAGCTGAGCGGGGGACAGCAGGGCTAGCTGGCGAAAGGGCTAATTCTGAAAGGCTTGTTCTTGCAGTTGGATGTCTTCTTTTAACTTAAAAGCGAGCTGCTGAGAGCTGAGATAAATGTTTTGGAAGATCCTCCTATTTCTTTTTTTCCAGATGTTCCAAAATATGTAGATGACTAGACCATTGAATTTTCTTATATCTTATTTCAGCATTTGTTCGCTTGCTTGTTGTCACCGCTCCACGAGGCTACTGAAGTTTTGCAGGGGTACCCGGGTCATGATGGTGCAGTTTGTCCAACTGAGCGCAACAGACCAAGTTTCTCTTGCAAAAGGACACGGTAGACAGAGATGTGATGATGTTTCTGGGACTTGGTTACAAAGAGAAGCAGTGCAGTTTCATAGCACTTAAAAGAATAATCATTTCAGGTGATGTATAGATGATCTTTGACTTACATTAAGATAGACAGTAACATCGATATTGATGATATCACCATCCTGCCACAGAGAAGATTACTTGTAAGTTTTTGTATGTATTCAAAGTCGTTATCTCTGGACCTCAGATTGCTTACCTCAAGTGGACGAGAATCTGGTATCCCATGACAGATGCATTCATTCACTGAAGTGCAGACACTCTTTGGGTATCCACAATAACCAAGAGGTGAAGGATATGCTCCGTTATCTATTACCATTTGGTGCACTGCTTTATCAATCTCATCAGTTGTTATGCCTGGCTGTCAATAAGAACAAATCATTCTTTGACACTTGAATCCTAGACCTCCCTAGTATATGGTAAGTCAAAGAATAACAAGCATGATCACACATCAGATGGAAAGAAAATCCATTATCTTAGCAATTACTTTTGTACTTCAGTTTTTTTTTTTTTTTGAGGGGTCTACGGCAGGCAAGAGCCAGCCTGAGCTCTATTAATAATCAAAATCAAGTTGTAACAGATTACAGATGTGGAGTAATGTTTGGGGGCGAGGGAGGGAACTAACTAACAAGTAGAGATTACATTAAGGTGTACTTCAGATATAGACCACAGCAAGAAACACATGACATAATCAAAGTTATTGCCCATGCCAGAGCACGCGACTGCAATACTTTAGATGAGAAGGCACTGCTACTTGAGCAAATACTTAATAGGTGTCTAAAATGTGTATTCAGTTCTGTCCTGCACCTTAACAATTATCAGAGGAACCGTTTGCCCAAAAGGTACACTCTTTTTTTTTAATTATTGAATGGAATAAGGTTTCCCTGGTGAAAATAACATTCCGCTAATTAAAAAGAACAATCGAGGATTTGTAGCAATGACAACATTACCTTTACAAGAGTCCCAGCAAACTTTAAAACTTGTGCAGCAAGCTTTCCAGAAGCTCTCATGCATTCAATCCCTTTTTCATCATGTATTTCAGGTCCGTTGTTCATTCCAGGTCTTTGACGAGAATTGACATAGGGAGGCCGTTGTATATGACTGGGAACACTTAGACGAGGAGACACTTTCCCAGGTCGTAGGCATCTAGGCTTATTTTCCAGTGAGTCATCCCAACTTCTGAGATAGTCCAAAAAAAACTTAGATGTGGATATACATGTACACTTCATACAATAGTAGAAACATTATATATCTACAAAGTATAGACACAATTGAATTGAGAGGCAGAGACGAACTTAACAACACTCTCCACTATCTCTTAGTCACACCATAAATGACACTCACAGACGGTAATAAGCATGGCAGAAATTATACAGTAGATATAAAACACGGTCCATATTCCATTATTCCATAAGGTTTGTTAATTTCTTGGAATTTCATACCTAATTTCTTGGAATTTCATACCCAGTTTATCTAACTCTAGTGCAAGCAAGGATCAAAATCTCGGTACCGGCGCAATTCCTGGCCAGCGGCCGGTACCGGTAACCGGCCGGTTACCGGTTTTTCCCGGTCAAATTTCATTAAATTTTGCTTAAAAATCATTCGAAATTTGAAATTTGAATTTGAATTTGAAAACTCCGGAAAAACCGGCCGGGATTTCAAATCCCGCCGCCCACCGGTAAGGCCGGTTACCGCCGATTTCCATCCATGAGTGCAAGTATGATCGATCTCACTCCTTATCGTTCCTTTCCTTCTCTTGGAAACTGAAAGCGTCGCAACAATGTTTCCAGAAATAAAGTAGTCAGTCGCATTGAATTGCCCAAGAAGAGTACAAGACTATATCTCACTGTTTCTTAATTCATAATGTTTTTACTTTTACGGGTTTATGGCCAATAGAGAAGTAGTTTCGTGTTGGGCCTTAAGTTCCAAAACAGCTCAATAAACCAGAAAGCTCACCCCATTTTGGTTGCAAAGGAACATTACTTCTATTTTTACATGATTCACATTATCACATACATATGAAAACAGCTTAGTGCATGTGATATGGCCAATTTTGATAAGCTGCAGTACATTGCTGATCTGAGTACATGCATTCAGATTCAGTGGAGTCTATGTATCAAGATTTAACCATTGGAGCATGCTTCCCAAATTTTGGTGGAACCAGGGGATGCACAGTGTGGGGAGAAAAAATAACAGTCGGAGTTGGCAAGCCATAGACAAATGCGCCTACGTGATCAATGCACCAAAGTTCTGCATTTCTGTTGCCCTGTACCCTAATTAAACTGGCATTTTGGCTACACCTTTCATTCTAAGGGTTGCATCAAAAGACGAAGAAGACCTTTATTCCTCCCGAAATAGCTGCAATTACGCGAATATATGAATGGTGATTGACGAGTCAAACCGTACCACTAGAGAAAGATATCTTATCCTAATGCCAGGCAAGCCACTAGTAAATTCTTAATTCATTTGCCCTGAAGGACACTTCGGAGTAAAGCTAATGCTGTAATAATCCAACAAGATGGAGCAGGGAAAATATAACGCCGGAGATCAGAGGCACACTTCCTGTTGAAGAGGATATCCACCAGGTTGCAGAGCGTTCTCGTTGCCTGATACGTCGCCCGCCTGCTTCCTGCAAAAGAGAGCCGAGCCGTCTCAACAAAAAAATTGGCCGGGAACAGGCGAACAGCCGCGGGGTGCCAGGTGCGCGCGGCGTACGGTAGGGGTTACCTACCTGGGGCGCCGGGGTGGAGGAGCGGCCTGGCGGAGAGGGCGCCGAGGCGGTCACCGAGGAAGGAGGAGAGGAGGCGCGGAGACGACGGGCTCGCCATGGGCACGCGCGCGCGAGCGGGGTATGGGATTGGGAGTGGAAGGAACGCGAGAGCTATGGTTGGGTGTGGCCCGGCTGTGTGGTTTGGGGCGAGGCGCCACTAGGCGAGCCGGTCAAAAGGGCGGTACGGGTTTTACCGGCACGGCTCATTACAGTCTGTGAACTAAATAAACCGTATTGTGTTGGTTCACATACCAGTTAGGTGTCGGCTCATATATCAGTTGGTAGTTCAGGCACGATTCGACTGTCTTTTAGGTCGTGCTGTGCGCCAGCTCGAGTCCGTTTAGTCCAACGAATTAATTCCAGTTCATTTAACCTGTTAGACCTAAAAAATAAAAAAAATCCAACAAATCATAAAAATGTGTAGAATCCAAAAAATACATATGAAAATTATAAAAAAAAAATGAGATAAGCATATTGATAATAGAATTTTATTAATGTTCAAATAACTGGCTCGTTAAAACATTTGTCATTTAGCTCATAAGACATGAAAGATTGAAAAACATGTAAAACAATTCTAGAAAATATATATTTAAAAAAACCAAAATAAATTTATATATACTTATAAAATGAACTATATAAATTTTAAAAACTACAAAATAAAACCATATAAGTATTAAAAATGGAAAGAAAATCATATAAATATTAAAAATGGAAAGAAAATCATATATGTATATTAAAACATTGTGTGTCTAACGGGTCGTGATGTGCCACCATTTGTCTTGGGGTGGCGACCTAAACACAACCCTGCTATTGTGTCGTCTTGGTCCTGTGCGTGAATAGTGCTTATCGCGTCGTGTCAGGCCGCCAAGAAGAAGATGTTGTTCCTCGGGCATTTGGCAGCACGACCCGTTTGGCCACTTCTACAACTAAGGTGGCAAGCCGATCGTGTCTGCCGGCCCGACCCAAGGCACATCACTGTAGATCCGGTTCTACCCCCCCCCCCCCAACATCCCTCGTTCTCTCTTTGAAATTATGTTGTTCAAATTCATGTTGAGCTAATTTGGCAAAATTCAAATAAATTGTGCTAAATTTTGAAAAATTCAATTTTCGGTAGAAAGTCAACAAAAGATGTACAATACTATTTTTGCATACTTTTATTGTTAGTGCTTTTTATGCTAAGATGAAAGTAATAATAGTGTTAGTTTCAATTTTATAGTTTTTGTTATGGACAGCTCTAGTTATGACAGCTTTGCTCTTGGTGATTACAGACTTTCACCAGAGAAAATTGCATTCATGGAGGTGGTTGCGGCTACCTCAAGCCAACCAGAAGGGCAAAACGGAGTTCCGTCATCAGGCTCCACGCCAACCAGAGCAAAGAGGTTGAGACCGTCTACATCGGGAGTGTGGGAGAATTTTGACAGGACAACCAAGCAAGACGCGCAGAGAAATGAGGTATCATATGCTATTTGCAAAATTTGTCGCAATGAATTGTCTGCAAGGTCTATAGGTGGAACGAGGCACTTGCTTAGACATTCTACAAGATGTAAGACTAAGTAAGGATTGGTGATGAGGCAGACGCAACTACGGTACAACCCCGATGGTATGATACCTAGCTGGGACTACGATTCTGAGATAGCCCGCCAATCTCTCTGTCGTTTAATTGCTTGTGAGGATTTATCGTTAGGCTATGGAGAGTCTACTTCTTTCCAAAATTACATTAGGGCTGCACATAATTCTATATTTTCTTATGTTTATAGACAGACAATAATTAGGGATCTAGTAAATACTACAATGAACGTTGTAATAAAATAATGAATTATTTAGTATGTGCACATTTTCGATTGTCCTCACCTCGGACATATGGAGTGGTCGGGCTAGGGAGGATTGTCTTAGTGTAGTTGCCCAGTATGTTAATGACGATTGGGTAATGGAGAAAAGAATTATAGATTTAAAATTAATTGATGTAGCATACACGGGTGAGAATATTGCAGACTATATTATCAAAGTCGTAGAAGACCTTAGTATTACATACAAAATATTCTCAAATACTTTAGACAATGTCGCTTCAAACTCTAGAGCCATAGATATTCTTACTCTAATGTTGAGTACATACGCTAATTCCTTCTGCTACATCCACGATGCTCTTGTTATTTTATCAACCTTATAGTCAAATGTGGTTTGAAGAGGTTGAGTCAGTATATTAAAACTTTTTGCGATGCGATTTCTTTCTTGAGTAATTCTAACGTAAGAATAGCACAATATAAGAACTTCTGCAGGGTGATGGGTGTACGTACAATAAAGTTCAATTTGGACATGCCTGTAAGGTGGAACTCTACTCACCTGATGCTTAAGAGTATTTTACCATACAATGACACTTTTTTTGTTTTTTTCAAACGCACTATCAGAGCACTGACTGTAGTATACTATTGACTGAGCATCATTGGTTCGTTGCTGAGAAGATACTACAACTTTTAGAAATTTTTTATGAGACCATTGTTGCTTTGTCTGCTGTGTACTATCCAACATCTCCTATCATTGTGTATAGGATTTTACATATTACTACTCAATTGAAAATGTATAAAAATAACTTAGTTTTACGCGATGCTATTGTTTCCATGAAATATAAATACAATAAATATTGGAGAGAAATTCCTTACCTATATACATCTATCTGCATTTCTTTTAGATTCTAGAGGTAAAATTAGCGCATTTGGTAATATACTTGATCTTCTTAGTGATGCTACAGGGCTAGACTATACTAACTATTTTACATAAGTTCGTTCTTGGTTATATGAGGTTTACCAAATGTATGAAAATAAGTTCTAGGAAGTCCGCTCGCAACGACCTCCTATCTTCCCCGCCTCAAGTAGCAAGACAAATATGTGAGGGAAGATCTTTGGTGACTCTTCCTCCAGGTTCAGGTCTTCTTCTTCGACACTGCCGCTTGCTCAGCCAAGACCCACAAGGAGTGGGAAACTATCCACCTATCTGGACAGTGATATGGTGGATTTCAACTCAGAAGGCTTCAGAATTTTACAATGGTAGCAAGCCCATAAGTTAACATATCTCGTGCTATCCATACTTGCACGTGATGTATTAATTGTTCCTGTCTTGACTGTTTTCTTCGAGTCTACTTTTAGTCTTTCTAGAAGAATATTGGAGAAGAGAAGAACAAGTCTCATAAGTGAAATGGTGGAGATACTTCTACCTGTGAAGGACTGAGAATAAGTTGATTCACGAACACAACACTCTATGAAAAATCCAGAGCTGTCGGAGGTGTTTAAAAATCTGTACTTAGACAATGACATATAGAACAAGGATATATGTAGAGCTATAGGTTATACTCTTTTTCCTTTGTCAAGGTTTTCTCATTTTGAGTTTTTACTTGGCGAAAGTTTTAACGAGACAGCCAGCTGAACATTAATAAAGATCTTTATTATATTTTTAATATGATTGTCTCATTTTTTCAATTTCCATATCTATTTCTGAATTCTAATCATTTTTCTAAAATTTTTTTGAATTTTTCTGGTTTTTTTCGGGCCTAACGGGCTAAATGGGCTAGCCTTGGCCCGCTGGGCCGTGCCGACGGGCCGCCTCCCTAGCACGTGGGCCGACACAGCCCATCTAATAGCCAGGCCATAATGGGTTGTGCCTAGATGGGCCGGGCTAGCTCGTGTCGTGCCAAGCTGGACCGCCCATTTGGCCAGCACTAGGTGCAACTGGCGGCTACCGCACCGTTCATCGCTAGGGTGCGACACTCGTGTGCTGGTGGAGTACCTTAGTGGACTATGCAGTGCTAATTCCATGCTTGGGCTAGGCTAGGACATATGAGGGTGACGGGTTGTGCTACAGAGGACATAATAAGGGCCCATTTAGAGCATGGGAATTTTCCAATTCCCACCTAAATTGAATTGTTACTATGAAACTAAAGTATTTTTCAAACATGCCCTAACTTGTGGTGGCCCTTTTTAATGACAAGGAGGGGAGTATTATGTTTTTTCAAAGTTAGGGAATATTTGTGTGTTTGTTCTTGTGATTTAATTGTGTGTTTACTTTGTTTAAATTAATTTAGTCTGTTTGTTCCCTTGCACTTTCAAAGTAACATGTTTTTCTTATTTGTTGATGGTTCAGTTGTTTGAACCTTTTATTGTACCATTTTATGTCAGAAAACTTCATAATATGCCACTTCAATTTATTTTTACAGAATGCACATTCCACTGGACTTGGTGCACAGCCAAATCGCTGGGCACCTGATCATGAACAAAGATTCGAGCGTTTTCCAACCCAAACATGCTTGGGCTGCTCCGACACAACACCATTAGGGCGAGTATTTAAAGAGAGATAATATAGCCACATCATTAAGTATCCATGTAAAAGTCATTCCCTCCAATGTAAACATATCTTTTGTAGGTGCTTAAATGTTATATTATCTATACATAAGCATGTGTTAAATGTTGATGCTTAATTAAGCATCGATGCTACAAAATAAGCACATTATCTATGCTATATGACGGGGAAAAACAATTTTTTTTACTAAGCATATCTCTAGGCACCATCAATGTACATGCTATTATGCTGTCGTGAAACATCACTTCAAAGATTTCACTCAATAATAGTCGCAGTGTGCCACTTTGGATGTCTTAGCTTATTTTCTGTCCCTTTTTTGCAGTGGCGTAGTCAGCCTGTTGCCAACTTGTTCCTGTTGGGTAAACGACCCCACAGGTTTTTGCAAAAAAAAACTAGTTAGTACTAATATTTATATATAAGTCTATAAAGTCTAAATATTTATAATAGTTGATCTCACAGGTTTCGAAACGTGACTACGCCATTGCTTTTTCCGCATGAACACCCCCTTCTGTTCTCACCTCTAATGCTAAGCAGGGGTATCAATTATGTTAGAAATGGCTTCAAAATTATTTCCAATAATCCAGACCCAATGAAGATGGTTAATCTTGGTGTAATTTTTTTGCACCTACACTTAAAATTGTCTGCCCTGGATACAGTAACAGAGGCAGAGTTTCATCAATCTCCAATTCACCTACCAGCCCTTTCTTTATTTCTTGAGCAACAGTTTGGATAGTAGATTGGAATGGGAATATGGGATAGGGATGTGAGATGGGACATGAGGAGATGGGTTTTGGATCGGGACATGATTTTTTTATTATCATTTTTCCTTTGTTTGATATTTGTTGGGATTGGATATGCATACTATTTTAGTTAACGATAATGCCCTTTATTATTATTATTTTGACAGGGGAAAACTCAGCTTTTTAAAGAAAGTAAATAAAGGTTCTTATAGAAAAAACAATAGACCGCAAGGTTGGAATCACCAGCTTACAGTACCAAACTAAGATCACGAACTAAGACCACCAAACCAGTTTAAACTAGACTATTACAGGAGCATGCACAAATATATCTGAATTACAAAAGCCCCTAATCCAGTCTTCAGCTATCAACAGAAAGCAATCCATCTTCCCTTTATCACCCTTTTTGATGAGAACACTCCATTGCTGCAAACAAGACAGAAATTTGAAGATCACTTCCATTGGTTGCTTAGAAAAATTCCTATCAAAAGCCATTATGTTCCTACAATTACAAAGATTCCAAGCCGACGCTGCAAAACTAAACAGGATAAGATTATAATCATTACATCCCCTCTTCTCCAACCAATTCAGTTGAAAATCATCTAAAGATCCCAGAATACGCTCCCAACTTAGCATCTATTTCATGCATAACCAAAAAAAATTAGCCGAAATGAAAGAGAACAAAATATGGTCAATAGTTTCTTCAGAATCACACAAAATACAATTAATCTCCCCTTTCCACCCCCTTTTTTAAGTTGTTCAAGAGTTTGAACTCTGTCATGATAGTAAAGCCACATAAAAACTTTGACTTTCAAAGGTAATTTGCTTTTCCGCAACTTCTGCATTTTCCTACAAACAACACCCCCAAAAACCAACTGTCTGTATAAAGATTTAACCAAAAAAAACCCCAGACTTCTCAAGACACCACACCACTTTATCCATTTCATAGTTCAGGTCAACATCCATAATAAAGTTTTTCAGATTCTCCCACTAGGAAGGCTCCTCGTTACCAAAACTCATATTAAAAGTAATATTCCACACATCATCAACCAGTCCATTAGCAATATTCATATCAGGAGTCTAACAGATGTTAAAGGGATTGTTTTACTTGACCTTCAAAGGGCAATCTCTCAACCAAACATCACCTCAAAAACAAATACTACTGCCATTTCCAATCTTGTATCTTGCCCCTTTGTTAAACAAATTTTTGTACATTTTACACATTTTTCCAAAATTGGGAACCACTTATAGCTTTTGCTTCTCTGAAAACACCCCTGGGGAAGTATTTAGCTTTAATGATTCGAAACCAAAGTTCATTCTTAGCTGAGTTAATTTTCCAAATCCATTTGGTTAAAAGGCAGTCATTCATTACCCTTATGTTAACAATTCCTAACCCTCCAAAGTCCTTGGGCCTGCAGACAGCCCCCCAACTCACCATATGATACTTAAACTTGTCACTATCACCCCTCCAGAAAAATCTAGATCTAATAGTACCCACCTTTTTATGCACCTCCTCACTAAATCTATAAAAAGCCATGGTGTAAACAGGAAGACTACTCAAGCTACTATTGACCAGAATTAATCTACCCACAGAAGAGAGCAAGTGTAATACTCTGATTTATTATAAGAAAGAAAGCTCTTAAAAGAGAAATTAGACATAAGAAAAAGGGGTTTATGCAGTTTTTCGGCAACCTGGGCCTCGGGCCTTGGCCCAGGAGGCCCATGAGGTGTCGGCCACGTATAAAACGAGGGGGGAAACCCTAATTCTACTGTATCTACAGTGCATGCCGCCACTGTAGCAGCCCCCCTCCATGTTGCTCTACCAAGATGAGGAGAAGAGGAGAAAGGAAGGAGAGGAAGGAAGAAGAATAAAGGAAGAAGAAGAAAGGGGAGGAAGGAAGAGGAGTGGAAGGGCGCATTTACGCAGCGATACTTTGATCTTCAGCTGTTTAACAAGAGTAAACTCGATCCCCGATCACTTAGTAGATTCATCGATTTATTTTGGTGCTGCCAGTAGTAGATCGGTTTGGAACAGCGACGTTGGTCATCGTTTTTGGGTAGGTTGCGTGTGTTTTCTGGACTGATCGTCTCCTAGAGAGTTATAGTTGTCATTCTTAGCTTTATATAGGCATAAATATCACTCAATTTGGAGTTACAGTCTAAAAGTTATGATAGTTTATTTGCGACTGTCTAGAAAAGCTGACGAGAATTAGTAGTTACGTTCTCTGGCCAATATGACTTAATTAGAGACCGAATCAGAAAGTTCACCCAACACGAATTTGTAGATAATCCTGGAAACTTTCCAGATCAGTAAATAACGTGATTTTTAGTTGTGTCAATCAAAAGTTATGGATTTTATACTACCGTTGCATTTCTGACTGTTAGATTGAAGGAACAGAAGCTTCACCTGATCATTAGATTCATTATAAGGCCGAATCAGATAACCTTTCCAACTAGGTTATTGTAGAATATTTTGTCATGTTTCCAGAGAGTCTAAGATCACTCCGTTTCGAGTTTCGTAGTAAAAGTTATGATTTATTTTGTACTTGCTATCCAGATTGTAGTCCTGTTAGAATATTGGTTTATGTGAGTAGATCGACTTTGTGATCCTTGGGTTAGGATGCCGCGATTAGATGGTTCAAGCGAGGTCCTATTCACGTGGTTCCTCATTTAAATATATTTAATTTGTGTAAGAGGGGGAAATTAGAGTGTAGCAGCTTCCGTCTTGCCTCATAACGCTTCGCAGAGCGGAAGGCAAGTACATTGTAATTCTTTATGTTGATGAATGGTGAGTGTTTGTATTCATACTGTTATTTCTATGATCCATGATTACATTCAATGCTTCATGTTCATTTCATATCCGTTAATCCATGTTGAAAGAGACGATGTCTTTCATTATTCATGTTTCATTCCATTCATTCATTTGTTCATGTTTCTTCCACGGGAGTGGAAAATAAAGACCCATCAATTCCAGTATGGTTACATAAGACCCACCATTCCAATGTGGGAAGATTTGGATCCCCGTATAAAATATTCTTCATACGGGCCTTGGATCCCTGCATTTTGTTAAATGCGGGCCTAAGTGAACACCGTCGGGTGTCACTAGCTATACCGGTATAAGCAGAAGTGTAGTTCATTCATTCCACTCATTCCATTCATTCATATATTCCTGTCAGTTCTATGTTCATATTCTTAATGATGATGTATTGTTTATGTTCAGTGTAGTTCAAATTATTCTTTGTACTTGCTGAGTCTCGGACTCATTTTTGCCTTTGTTTGTCTATTCTAGGTGATCGTTGATGATGTCATTCTTGGGAGGGAATAGACACATAATTCATTCACTTCACCATATTCGAGTTTCAATAATATGATTTGGTTCCTGTCTTTCATTCGTTAAGTGATGAACTGTAATAAATAGAGTTAGATGTTGGATGATATCTTTCTCTATGTTAAGGATGATTAAATAACTACTTGTGATTCTTGATTACTCATTCGATATAATTATCTTAGTGGATTCATTAGACTTGGATAGTTGGAGTTTGTGAACTGTCGTTGGATTCGGATTATATTCCTGCATTTATTCTATTATATGTTGATCTCTTTATGTCATTAGATAATATATTGTTTAAATTCTTCCGCTTTAAAGTTGTAAGTTAGATCCTTTAGGTAACATTTTAGATTTCGAATAGCCAGTGTGTTACAACAAGTTATTTCTCTAATTGTCTAACCTTTTGTCCAATTTGTTAATCACATTATCAGAAGCTTTCATTCCAATATGTTTATCTCCAACCATAATGCCCAAATAGGTCATAGGTAGCTGGGCCAACTTACAGTCAAAAAAGTATACTACTTTAGTAGCCTCCTCATTATCCACCCCCAGAACATAGACTTCACTTTTGTGATAATTAATTTTCAAACTAGATATCCATTCAAAATAGTAAAGCAAAAACTTAAGATGCAAAAAATACTCATCGTCACATTCCAACATATTCACAATGACATTTGCATATTGGAGAATAGGCACCCCCAGGAACCAAATGGGAGATAACACCTTTCACCAAACCTTTATCTTGGGTTATATCGATAATCTTTGCTAATGTATCAGCAGCTAGGTTAAAGATGAGAGGTGAGAGAGGATCCCTTGGTCTTAAACCTCTGTAGAATTTGAAATAAGGACCCAACTCTGCATTGATGTTAATGCTAACTTTCTCCCCTCTAACTGAACTCATAACCACTTTAATCCAACTATCAGAGAAACCTTTCCTCTCCATCACCTCTTCCTAGAAACTCCAATGAATCTTATCATAGGCTTTTTCAAAATCAACCTTCAAAATCACCCTTTCCTCTTTGAACATTGAATTCTCATGAACAATCTCATGAAGGGCCACCACCCCATCGAGGATGTTTCTACCCTTGATAAAAGCAGATTGACTGTCATTAATTATATTACCAGCAATCACCCCCATCCTATCAGCTAAAAGCTTTGTTAGGATCTTATAACTGACATTAAGCAAACAAATAGGTATGTATATATTGTTAAATACTGTTAGCCTCTTTGAGTTTAGGAATTAAAGTAATAACCCCAAAATTCACTCTTTTCATATCCAGATCCCCTTTGCAAAAATCTTTAACTAGCTCAATAATTTTTTTCTTAATCACCCCCAAATTTCCTTATAGAAAATATTAGGAAAACCATCTGGACCAGGGGCCGAGTTAACTGGCAAATCTTTAATGATCTTCCACACTTCATCCTCAGTGAAATCCTGAAGTAGAAACAGATTATCCTTCTCTAAAACTCTAAGCTTACTACTCTAGATGTCACTAGCCAACCCCACCTCCTAATCTTTTTCAAAGCCAAAAAGAGTCTTGTAAAACCCATAAATATGATCTCTTAGCTCATTCTTGCTTCTCAAAAGGACCCCATCATGATCCAAGTTGAAAATAAAGTTTCTCCTTCTCCTTCCATTGGCACAGGTATGGAAATGACCAGTGTTAGCATCCCCCTGAGTAATCCAATCCAATATACTCATTTGCTCCAATACTTCTCTTCCACTTCATAGACCTTTTCCAACTCAGATTCCAAATAATATCTCTGAGTCCACTTCTCAGAACTTAGACCCTTCACATCTGCCATTGAGTTTATGCATTTGATTTGGTCCAGAATTCTCTTCTTCAACTTGTAATTACCATTCAAATTAGCACCACAACCCCTAAAAAACACCTCAAAGAGGCCATACAACCATTCCACCTATCTAAAGAGTAAAACTCCTCAGAAGATCTACTCTCAATCTCCATCCATTTGTCCTAAATCAAACTCATAAAATTCTCTTGACAAAACCACTTTTTTCAAAGAAAAATCTCCACTTCTTAACAATCTCTCCCTCAACAGAGTCTAACAGAATAGGATTATGATCAGAGCCCACACTAACTAAACACTTACATGACAAAAAGGAAAATTAGACTCCCAATCAGTAGAAATTAAGATCATGTCCAAATTCATCATAACTGGGCACTTTTGCCTGTTAATCCAAGTAAAATTAGCACCCCCTCTTTTAATCTCCATTAACCTATTATAAGAAATAAACTCATTAAAAATGCCCATAAGGTTCAATTTCAAGTTTTTATTATTCTTATCCCCTAACTCTCTGATCAGTTTGAAATCACCTACAAAACCAAAGGCATGACAATCTTTTTGCATTTCCAGTCCAACTCTTCTAAAAAACTGGAGAAAACTCATGATGAGCAGGCCCATAAACTACCACCAGCTCCTATCTGAAATTAGTTAGTCTGTTCCTAACCCCCATACTTACATAAAATCTTCCCGAATCACAAGATTCCATTTCCAAACAATCTTCTCTTACCCCCAACAAAATACCACAAGAATGTCCCACTGTAGGGATCCAGTTCCATTTGAAAGGTAAGTCCCCAACCAGGTTCTTCATATCTCTCTCAAAAAAAATTTGCTTGATAGTTTCCTGCACCCCAACAACATCCAATCCTTCTGAATAAATAAACTCCTTGAGTTGCCTTCTCTTTGCAACCCTCCCTAAACCTCTAATATTCCAAAAAAAGGAATATCATGGTTTAGAAAAATTATCTTCATCACCCCCTCTTTTAGTCTTACTCTCCCCTTCCTACTTATTTTGCAACAAACCACACCCCTATTATAATTGTCAATTATTTTTAAAATATCATCCCCCTTAGACCTGTCTTCTCTAACATCCTGGGCCCCATGAACCTTTTTTCTAGCTTTTCTTTCTGAGCTCTTGCCAAAGCAGTGTTGGAAATATGCCCTAGAGGTAATCATAAAGATGATTATATTTCATTATGTTCATAACATTGGATAATATGTTATCTTGTTCCTATAATAATATCAATAATATTTATTATCAAATATGTGACTTGATTGTGAAACTCTATATTTCTACGATGATTATTCTTAAATGTTCTCTGGTCAGAAACATATGAGAACACATATGAATAGACTAGTATATGTATTGGTTGATGACTATGTTTCACATGTCATGGATATGGAGATATCAAACCAATAATATGGACACATGTTAGAGAACATGGTGTTGGAAAAGACCCACCTTGAGACACTATTGAGATTGTTATGATTCTATGTATCATTAGTTGGTCTCAAGCAATGATGATGTATAATTCTTAGACCTGAGATCGGTATGGTTTTCTACATGTGTAATAACACTCTTAGGGGTTGCCAAACGCTACTCGTAACTGGGTAGTTATAAAGGTAGCTTTCGGGTATGCTATAAAATATGCAGAGGGATGTGACTGGTCGGATATGAGATTTGCTCCTCCTAACATAACAGGAGAGATATCTCTGGGCCCCTCGTTGTGGTCGGATAAAGAAAGTGCATGACCATGCCACTAGTGGTCGAAGTGTCGACCACATGAAGTTATTCGACACTTGATCAAGAAAGTATTGAATAGTACATAGATGACACAACATTTCACCTGGAGTTCAACCAGATATCGTGAGGCAAAGGGAGAATACACGAGAAGGTCTTTTAGTTCGATCAGATACATACTAGTCGTAGGCTGGTCGAACTGGTCACTAAGTGGTCGAAACCTAGTCGTAAGGAGTTACGAATTGGTCGAGACCAAATATGAACTTGTCGTACAGAGATACGAGCTGGTCGTTAGTGATATGGACATGGTCATAGATCATATTGCATTAAGGTTCGTTCGATATATTCTATGTGTGTTTGGGAATCGTTATGTGCTGCTAGGTACCGTTAACAACTAGTGGTCGGAAAAGAGTTTCCGAGTCACAACCGATTACACATGAACATATATGGTTGCACACTTAAAGGGCCATGATTTGATTTGGATGGTGATCCGAATTCTTGTAGGCCACGAGTTCCTAATGGGCCTTAAGTATGAGACCCATCATGGATGCCTATATATGTGTGTGTGTGTATATATATATATATATATATATGGATGGTGACATGGGGTGATGATGATCTTTTGAAAAACTCCCGAAACCCTAACATCCACGCCTTCCTCATACCACGCTGCTGGCACTAGCACTCCAGCCCGTGGTATCCCTACCCCGTATGTGTGAATACCTTGGAGGTGTTGTTGTGAAGCATCGGTACTAGGACGATCCGCAACTTGTGACGATCACAAGACTCGGAGAAGAAGACGCGCGATGAGTACGACTACGACTGCATCAACTCGCTACATCGACTCTACTTCCGCTACGAGTCGACGCGTCTAGTGGTAATCTCGTGATCTATTACTAGCGGAGGTTCCTTGGTTACGCAGTAAATTTTTGTTTTGTGTTATCGTAGCCTACCCATAACCTTTCAAGCAGCTCTAACAAGCTCTTGAGGCTGCATGGCTGAGATAATCTCACTGGCATTTTGAGACTTTTTCCCTAAAATAATACCACATGAAGTAGCTATTTGTTCTAGGTAATCAGTAGAAACATTATTCAGAACTTTAAAAGAGTTTTCAGATTTACCTTTTGCTTCCAAATTCTGAATAGACTTCAACTTGGAGGCCTTCTTCTCCATAGCGATCCCCTGATCTTGATTCCTAGAGCTTTTTCTAGTTGCTAGTTGTTGTTCCAAAATTCTATTTTTCCTCCCTCACTTTTTTCATAGATGTCCACAATTCTACCACACCCTCAGTATCAGACACAACCATAGATTCTTTTTCATTTTCAGTGCCCTAGATTTCTTCAGCGCCCCCTCATAAGCAAACAATTTTTTTAATACCTAAATCCACTCTTATCTTCTGATATAACACACCCTACTCTAGTTTTTTGAAAATGCAAAGGCTTGATCTTATCTGGATAAGAAGACTCCATCTCTTTTGAAGCCATCTGACAATCACTACTCCTCCTACCTTTCATAGGTGTCTGCAAACAAGGCCAAAGTGAGGCAGCTAATAAGGCAGGACCCCCTTTAGTGTGAACCACTATATCTCCCTTATTATTTTCATGAGTGACTTGAGTCTTTTGGACTTTCTGCCTTGTCTTTGTCTTCTTGAGAGCATATAAAGTCCTTCACCCCCAAAGGAACATCATCCACCCTATTATCCAAGCTATCTTCTTCAACTTGACTAGATCGAAAACTGAAAGCTAGAGGTACAATATGCAAAGCCTCATTACCAGAGTCCAAATTGACAATGTTAATATCCTTGACTGAACTGTCAGACCCAGGACACATCTCCTGATGTTTATGTTGCTTGTTGCTTTTTCTCATCCTCACATTTGGAAACTGAGGGCTTCTGAAGTTCATCCCCCATCTTCCAGCAAAATTCTCCTCTTCTTTCATAGCGCTATCATTTGATTGATCTATTATTTCCATGTTTCCAGGAAAGCTAGAATCTAGAGGCACACACATAGCTTGACTATCAGGCTGATACACCATCATGTTAGTACACATAACCTCCTCCTCAGAATCTAATCCTTTCCACTATTTATTTTTATTTTTGTTAGAACCCCCACCACTTTTATGTTCAGAAGAATGATGAGTATCCCCACCAAACTTCTCAGTCAATTTTTTCCATTCAGTTTTGATGTTTCTCCCATTGGATTCCTCTTCCTCCTCCTCCTCATCCTTTTTGTGCTTATGGATTTTCTGAAAATGATCATAAACTAGACCTCTCTTGTTACCTGTAACACCCCCTTCTGCTTCAAATTTAATTTTGTACCCCATTGAGTTAATAAAAATTTCCATATAACAATTGATGTTAGAAGGATCCCTACTAAGCACCTTAACCCTAATAGGGTCCGCCCTCATCAAGCTGATCTCATCCACCTCTAAAGGATCCCCCACTGTGCTAGCTATTTCTTTCACAATCTCCACTATTTTTGCAGGAAGACGAATGCCAGAGATCCTAATCCATGTTGCAGTGAGGACAGAAAATGCCTTAGGATCTTGATTTGACTTATCTATCTTAGCTTTAATGGAATGAAGAACCAGTTCGACACCCCCTACTTTAGACCAAGTATCTAGCATTTCCTTAGAAGGAAAGACCACCACATATTGAGACTCTAAAAGTTTCCTAACTTTCCAGTCCCAATTAGCTTGAATTAAGTGTTTCATTTCAGTTTCAATCTTGTGCATAGAGGCTATCCTTCCTTAATACTTAATACACCTGTAGCAGCAAGCTGCTCAAAGAGCTGTAATTCGGCAACTTGAAGACTGTAAAATCCCTACCCTGGATCCCAAAACCACATATCTTCAATTCCCATTTTTTCTTTTCCTCAGGACATCTAGAGGTCATGTGACCTTTTTTTTTGCACTTGTAACACACCGGGAGATTGGAACATCGTGCTTGATGATGCCCAGATTGTAAGCAGCGAAAACACGTCCCACAATTCTCAGATCTAAGCACCCCTCGTATTTGGCCCGATATCACCCCAAGTTTTTTTTCCATCTCATCCCCTTTACCAGTAACCCCCGAAGGATCCCAACTGGCCATAGATCTGGTTCTACCAGCTCTAAGATTACCACCTCTTCCTCCGAAACCACCCCAAACTCCTCTCTCGGAGGTTCATCCCGACGTGAAATCCCTTCTCTACCCCCAAGTTCTCTCTACACGGATCATTCTACCACCCCTTGCCTTGAGAAAAATTATCTTTGCTTACTCCCTCAAAAGTATGAGACTCAAAACGAGATCGATCCAACTGGGATCCAAGTTGCTTACCTGAGTTCAATTGGTCCCCTTGCTAAATCTCTTGAATCCTCCTCTTCCGCGCTTGCTCTTGATGCAATTTGTCTCTTAGATCGTCTTCCATCAACAGGTCATCTTCATCTATCCACTTGTTGGGAGCACTCCGCTCCCCCTCGACCCAATGGCGACCCACCAAATCGGCGGAAACCTTCCTTCCCGATCCATCTCCTCCCCAATCACCACTTCAACAAAGGAGCGACTTGGAGGCAATGGATCTCAGATCTGCTTGACAACCCAAGCACTTGGCCCCAGGCGACACACTTCACGGCTGCTCGTGGGAAACCCTAGCTCTCCTACGCTCGCACGCTTGGGAATCCAAAGCCACAAAGAACTAGGGATTCGAAGAATGCCCTTTATTAAAAAAATGAGAACTATAGAAAATATGTGTTCTGGTATATATAAAAATAGAAAAAAAAATACAAAAATCATTGTCCAGTGCCGATAATAGCTTACTGTAATTACTTTGTAGAGCCCATTACACGAAAGCCCAAGTACACGGAGAAAAGCCCGAATAAACGATGAGGAAAAAGGAAAGAGGAAACACAAGATGTTTTTTTTTTGCCTAAATGATACTATTTGAGATGGTATTAGCAAAAATGACGTTTTCACAGTCGTAATTGTAAAAATGACACTTTCATCCGCACGGCCACGAGATGAACAAGCCGTGCGCCGACACGTGGCGCTCTCGTCTGTCCAGCCACAGGACACCACGTGGCAGTCCGCAGCTTGTCTGTCCCGTGGTTGGATGAACGAGAGCGTTAATTTTACAATTGTGACTGCACTAATACTATTTTTACTGAAAAAAAACAGCACAAGACTAACAGAGAGAAGAAGGGGGCAAGGGGCCTTTATCGCCCGTGTCCCCCAGCTCCCTTCGCCCATCTTTGCTCTTTGGGGACCTCGCCGCCGCCGCCTTCCCCGCATACCCCGCGCCATGGCAGCGAAGTCGCAGATGGCGGACGTGGAGGCCGGGCTCCTCGCCCACCTCAAGTCCAACGGCGAGATCCCGGACTCCCGCTCCTTCGCTTCTTCCCTCGGCGTCCCCCACAAGGAGCTCGAGGACGTCATCAAGAGCCTCTCCGCTTTCCGCATCGTCGAGAGCTCGGTGCCTTTCTTCTCCTTCTTCTTCTCTCTCCCTCTCCCAAACGCAAACTTTATCCCAACCCCCAAAACCCTAACGAGATCGCTTTCCCGCAGGACATCTCCAAGGAGACGTGGGTGCTCACCGATGAGGCGAAGGGCTACGCCGCGAGGGGATCCCCCGAGGTGCAGCTCGTCGCTGCCATCCCACCGGAAGGCGCCTCCAAGGGCGCGCTTAAGGTGAAGTTTTTATTCTTCTGGGCTTTAGGAACAATTGGAGTGAAGGGTTTGGGTTCCGGAGAATGCTGACGATTAGATTCGTGCATTGTAGGAAAAATTGGGGGACGTCTTCGACATTGGAATGAAGGCAGCCGCGAAGAACAAATGGATTGGGTTCGAGAAAGGAAATAAAGACCTCATCTTAAGAAAGGTATAGAGTTGAGCTCAGTGTGCAGTTTTACTGTTCTTTTGTGCTTTGGGTGCAATGTTTGTGTGTGCAAATCTGGAACTTCTTAGTATGCCATAGCAAATTTTCTCATTTTCTTTTACGAAGTCAATTCATGTCTGGATTATAGATGTAGAAAATGGCTGTCTGCAATTCAACTGTTTTCGTGTGCAATAACTGGGTCTGTGTTTACTCAAGAAAGTCTGTAGGGACTCGGGAGTGCTTTTACATGTGTCCCGGCTTTTATTTCTAGGCATGCTATCTAACATTTTGCTCTTTGTTTTATTCAGGTTGAGGACATCAAGGATGAGTTGCAAGAGCAGCTTAAGAGGCTAGAGAATGGGGAGGTTTTTGTTGCTTGTCGCTCATCATTCATCCCATAATTTGCTTTTTCATTGCTACTGTTTGCTGAATTGTGTATTGGCACAGCACAAATAGTTGCTAGGTTCATTTAAAAAAACAAATACTAGTTGTTAGGTAGTACCAAGTTCTCTATCTGATCTGTCAGTGCATTGGACCCTTTTAACTCTGCTGAGTTTGGTACTGTGCACAAAATACAGTTATCCTGTATTACAAGATGTTTGCTATTTTTTTTTTATGCATTTTACTGTGGATTATTTACCTTCATTTTTTATGTAGGCTGTTTCTGACAAAGTGATAGATGACATGAAGAGAAGAAAGCTCATTACAAAGGAGTAAGTACCTTGTTTCAAGAGGTGCGTTCTTTTTTGTAGTGTATTACGTTGATTGTACTAATTTTTACATCTGCTTCGATGATTTACAGGAAATTAATTTGTTACTCACTAAAGAAAGGATCTCAATTTGTTGCAAAGAGAAAAGCTTTGGCAACTGATGTGACACGAGAACATCTCAAGAGGTAATTTGATGTCATTTCTCACAATCTAATCTCAGAAATTGAGCAGGAAACCCCCTGCTTGTTGACTATATAATCTAACTCTGATATATCATGAAGGCGCATCCGCATAGAAAACTATATGCTCCACATTGCATTTTCTGTTGCCTGGCTGTTAGCTCCCCTGTTTTTTTGCAACGATGCTATTAGATGTCAGTGTCCTATCGTAGTATTGTTTTTGCCAGGATTGAACTGTTTCACGTACTCTGTAAATCAGTACAGGTGTTATCGTGTTAAATTTACCATTTTTAACTATTGTATATTTGTATGTATACTTATTAACGCATGTGGTGTCTTTATAATTTGTCTTTTTTAATGTTCTATGTGGATATTCTATATGTTACATTATCTTTAAAGACTTGTGACATTTTCATTTTTAAACGAATTTTCTGTCCTGAAGTGGTGATTGGAAGGAGCTGGAATTTAAAGACTATAATTTTGGAGCTCAAGGACAACCTATCTCGATAGGTTATGTGCAACCTTTGTTGGAGGTATTTTTTTTTATAGTTGCTCCAGTTTTACATACAGCTTTTCTGAAAAATCAAATAACTCAAAACTATAAATTGGTGATTTGCATTCAGGTCCGTGAGGAAATCCAGAACATATTTCTTCAGATGGGGTAAATAAAAATAATTTGTTCATGATATTTGCATGGCAAGGTGTATTCAGAAAATGAATTAATTCATTATACTGATGTAACAGTTTCAGCGAAATGCCGACCAACAATTTCGTTGAGAGCAGGTGCGTTATAATATTTGCACTCCACAGAAATAACCATAAGCATATAGTACACCCTCCTCCCTACCCCCCAATGGTCTTGTTTCAGCTGATAATGATGCTGTGTAATAAAATAAGACAAGATTTGCAGCTTCCTACATACTGCTTATTGGTCCATACCTCGTACCCGTAGATTTTGTCAACAATCTTGAATTTCTTCTACTTGGGGTACTAGATCGGAGACAACACCATATGACTATTTTAAGATAACGTAACATATTGAACATAACACTGTTTGCTGGGTAAGGGTCCATATATTCCTAACATTGCATATGATTGCTGTTACTTTGGTAGTTTCTGGAACTTTGATGCACTGTTCCAGCCACAACAGCATCCTGCTCGGGATTCACATGATACGTTTTTCCTCAAAGGCAAGGTTCTGTTCAGTCTTAAGATCAAAGTTGGATGTAAACCATATACAATTATTAATTGATCAAATTTTGCAGCCCCTGCTGCTACAAAACAACTGCCCGAGGACTATCTTGAGAAAGTAAAGCAAGTTCATCAATTGGGGGGTTATGGCTCCAAAGGGTATGTTCAGGTTTTTTTTTGTTGCAATTTAACCACAAGTTTATAATATGGGATTGTTGTCTGCAGATATGGTTATGACTGGAAGCGAGATGAAGCAGAGAAAAACCTGCTTCGTACTCACACGACTGCAGTTTCAACAAGGATGCTATACAAGCTTGCACAGGAGGTAAAGCAACTAAGTGATGCTTATTTTATCACTTTTTAGTTGCATTGTAACTTTATAGTCTTAGTTTGACTAATTAGTGAAGGTGATATCAATTTACTTTTATGTTCAGTTGAATTATTCATGAGATTTATTTTCTTTGACAATCGCCATTGACCTTTCAGAAACCTTTTGCTCCTAAGAGATACTACTCCATTGACCGTGTTTTCCGCAATGAAGCTGTGGACCGAACTCATCTTGCGGAATTCCATCAGATAGAAGGTAAGTGTTTTCTTGTTTCTTGCCTATGGGGTGTTTTATTGATTGATGTTTGGCCCATATCTTGGATGACATACATAACCTTCTGGCAAGGAAGCTAATTATAGTGCTGCTTATTTCAGGTCTTATTTGTGATTATGGATTGACGCTTGGTGATCTGATTGGTGTATTGGAGGATTTCTTCTCGAGTCTAGGTGCTAAGACATCAACTTAACTTTGTCATAATATTTATGAATCTTGCAGTTAGTTTTATAAAAATTGTACCATAACATCATAATCAACTATTCCGAGAACTTTTGTGTTGCATGCTCATCTGCATAATATTCAAGAAGTTAGCTTCTTAGGGATGCATCACTATCAAGATGAATAGAAAACATTACTAAGAGGATGGAGGACATTTTTATTTTTACGTGAGTATTAAACAAGGCTTTCTGTAACTTTGTGATTATGTGCTTTGCTATGTGCTGATAAAATTGATTGAGTGATGCCTTGTTCTTGTCCTCTTTCCTTGAACCTAACTAATGCTGTATTCCCGGTGCAGAACCCTCTTAAATTGACCCTGTTGTAATAATGATACTATGCTCTGTCTGTAGAAACACAAGAAAATTGTTTATTACTTATTAGTCTGCTTGTATTTTGAATCGTCTCTATTTAGCTTGTGTATTCCCAAGATAAATATTGTATTGTGTATGTTGCCTACTGCCAGGTAAGTTCTAACAGTGAGGCATTCACAAGTCATCCAAATCCGCTGTAGCATCTGTCCTGTATCTTTACTACATCCAGCAATGTTTATACACTGGGATTTAAGAATGTTACCTCTCTTTTTTCTGACTTTTAGGCATGTCAAAGCTGCGTTTCAAGCCTGCCTACAATCCGTACACTGAACCAAGCATGGAAATTTTCAGGTCATAAACAATTTTGCCTGCTATTATTTTCATTATCCTTGTTGTCCACAAATCATTGTTGCGTTTCTGTTTTCAGTTACCACGAAGGTTTGAAGAAATGGGTAGAAGTCGGTAACTCAGGCATGTTCAGACCTGAGATGTTACTTCCCATGGGACTGCCAGAGGGTGTTAACGTAATTGCTTGGGGTCTTTCACTTGAAAGGTATAACTGATCTAGTTCATAGTGTTATTTTCCATATGCGCATTTACCTGTTAATTCGGGCCTATTGTCAGAATGTGTCATCTTTGGAATCCTTGTTTTGCAACTAATGTCTTCAGTAAACAGGATCAAATATTAGTCGAACTTCATGTTGCCCGCTTTATTTTTTGGCTGAAACTTTGCATTATCTAACAAATTGCAAGAAAGCTTTTTTTCTTTTTTTCAAGAATCATATTGCAAGAAAGCTTGCTGACCATAGTTTGTTGCTTAATCCAGGCCAACAATGATTCTTTATGGCATTGACAACATTCGGGATCTCTTTGGGCCAAAGGTATTGTGCTACGCAGAACTTCTTTCCTGTTAATACGAGCATGCTTCTTTCCTGTTAATACGAGCATGCTTCTTTCCTGTTAATATGAGCATGTACTCATTTTATGATCTTTCCAGGTTGATTTCAACCTCATCAAGAGCAACCCGCTCTGCCGCCTGGGGCTGCAGTAAGCTTCCCAAAAGTTTGTTGGAACTGATTGACAATACTTGTTGGGTTGATCAGTTATTGAACGGGAAACGATTTTTTGCTGTTTTGCCTTGCAATTCACCAGCATGTGCACTTAACAGAAGAAGTTCAAAATTTATCCAGTCTGAAGTTTTTGTATTACAATTTTGGATGCTATGAGATTGCTAGCAATTTTGGGGGGTTCATGTTCAACGTTTTGTGAATTTTCGTACGTACATCTTTCCACCCTTGGTTTTTGCTGTGTGCAGTATCCGTGTACTTGTGTAGATGTATGTCTTTTCGACGAGCATTTTCGCTGATTTCACTCGTAATTCGTCCCTAATTCATTATTTCGAATCCTTTGTATCTGCATGGGCACAACCGTACCTATATGACAACCAGCGGCAAGACACTGGGCACGCATGACGCATCAATGCACAGGTGCTGATCAAAAACAGCCTGCTAAAAATTATACACTGCTTAATAATTATAATCAAGTCCGATCAGCACATAGTGAACCAACAGTGATACAAATAACGAACAAAATTCCTCAGTCATCCTTGGGCAAAATTGCACTAGACATCTAGAAGTCGAAGTTCCCGTGTCTTCCTTGTATAGTCGATCGATTCCTCTCCGAACGTTTGGCTTGCTGCTCACAGTCGCTATCAGCCCCAGCACCGCCTTTAGCCCTCCCTACGCCTAGTTTTGGCAAGCCTCGATTCAATCCATCCAGCAAGACACATGCTTTGCATAATTTCTACAAAGCCAGGATTTCATCCAATGTTCAGTTACTTCAGTAAAAGCATCGAAGAAGTTTCAAGATAACGAAACCAGTGCAAATTCATGTAGTTAAATCCTTGGATAAAAAGTTCATAAGGACAAGGAACAGGCCGCTCAGCACTGATGGACGACTCGGCATGTTACAATAGATTAGGGGATGCATAAGGTGCCTTGAAACATATCATATGCGTGTAATTTTCAAATAATTTGAAGAAAATAATTGTCACTGTACGAGGAATTATTCAAATACACTAACAACTTATTCTGATGTACCATAAGAGTTCAGAGAGTAAATCTGGAAGGTGTGAAATTTCACATGAATGTCGTCACAATACCTGGCTAGAAATGTAGCCACAACGTTCACATGTTCCTTGCTCTGGCATCCTCGTTGTTGTGGAGATCCTAAAATTTTCACCAGATTTTATGATGTCCAATATAGCTCTAGACCTGCATCATTGATAATCCACTGAGTTAAGGCTACTTAAGTAAAATACAAACATTGCAAAAGAAAGAAAGAAACTTTTGTCTTGTGGGTGACAGCTGGTATATATTGACAGATCAAGAAATTTGAAATACATAGAAAAATTAACTCCTTTGGACAACAGAAGTCTTTACCTCATCCTTTCCAAATCTTTAATAAACTCACGAGCAAATCCACGGTATGCATTTGGTGAATAGATGCCTGAATCGTGAGAGAGAGAGAGAGAGAGAGAGAATCAGATAAACATAATCTCAATGTTGATAGAAACTGATGGCACTAGTCAACAGAGTTTGTGGTATATGTTACTTCAAGTTTGGCGGAAGAAAGTTGAGTAGAATTATACTAATGCGTATGATATTAGTCAAAAAACAAAGCATTGACTACAGAATGCTATACGGCGATTATTGAAAATCTATGCACAGGAAAGAGCCAGAAATTACATTCTGTGGAGAAGTAATCCAGCTTTTTGAAATATGCATACGTGTCTATAGTCAAGGATTTAAATATCATCAAAATATACTTGATGAGTAAAGTATAATAACACATGAAAAATATATGATATATTTCACAATAAGGATATATAACAATCTCCTTCTCATAGGTGTATTTGAAAGGCTTGCATCTTGGGATTGGTCCATCTTCACCAGTAGTTATAAATGTACACCGACTTAACCTATAAAAGAGCAGTGTTAACATCAACCCAAAAATATAAAAAGGAAACATAGGAAAACAGCATACCCTACAGCTACAAGGCTACAATTAACATTTACCTTGCAATATCACCACGCAAAATATTCAGCAAGACAGTTTCTGCAATGTCATCTGCATTATGCCCAGTTACAATTTTATCAGCTTTCAAGAGAGCAGCACCTCGGTCTAGTGCCTACAAAGAAAAGAATGATCATTGAAGAACCAAGTTATCACTATGAAAAAAATGCACCATACAAGCAGGTAAGAACTACCTGACGTCGAAAAACACCACAAAAAGTACAATTGTTTTTTAGGCCAATTGCTTTCACAATATCATCCATTGTCCAGCCATAGAGGTCCTTGTAGGAAACTATTTTCAGTGGCAGGCCATACTGCAATAAGTGAATTGTACCGGCAACAGATGAATATATGTTTAAATGGTAAATCTTAATGAACTAAACGTCTGTCAAAAATAGAACAAAAGACAACATTAAAAAGTTGCAGAAGAACTGTGTGTGTGTCATGGCAGAGGGGAGAGGAACCTGTATTTCATTTCTTTTAACAGTTTCTAGTGAGTCGTCTCTATAACCTGTAATTCCTTCATCCACAGATAAAAGGAACAAATCAAGGCCATATTTGTGACGACGGTTCAACTCTGATAACACGTATGCAAGCACGGTTGAATCTGCATAACAATCACAAAAAGTGTTGGAATATACTGGAAGATCAAGCACAGATAAACAAGAGAGAAGCATGTGGTCTGTAACTATACATTCATAACAATACTGTGTTACCTTTGCGCAGTATAGCTAAGAGTTTTTGTTTAACATGACAAATGGCTTATCATATTACTATCTTTGTAAATTAGCTGGTTCAATTCAAAATATTTACAATCTATCCTGCTGTATTGCAACAGCAAGCACTATTAACGTAAGGCTCTCAAGAAGACAATAACGTCTGCCATATTGGCCATATAGGTGTTTTACAGGAGAATATTATAGTCTGGTTATGTAAGGAGATGTTAAGTTGGGAAACAATACCAAGCTCTTTAGATGATTTCCAAATGAACTGGTTAGAGAATAGGGGAGCTAATGATTATAACCTTGTTCTGTTTAGTTTTGCAGCTTCGGCTTGGAATCTTTGGAAATGTAGGAACAAAATGTCTTTTGACAAGCATTTTCCTAAGCAACCAATGGAAGTGATCTTCAATTTTCTATCTTGTTTGCAGCACTGGAATGCCCTCATAAAAAAAGGTGATAAAGACAAGATGAACTGCTTTCTGCTGATAGCTGAAGATTAGTCTAAGGGCTTTTGTAATCTGGACTTTTCTGTGAACAATCCTGTAATAGTCTAGTTCAAGTTATGTTTGAGTTCTAGTTCCTGTTTTTTGTCTGGTACTGTAAGCTGGTGTTCCCAGCAGGTTGCTTTTGTTGTTCTTTAAGAACCTTTTATTTATAAGTACTTGATATGAGCCATATGACATATTTAATAATTTCAAATGTATACAAACTGAGCACTAAGGAGTATTGAGTGCTGCATAAAAAGCACTTGTTACTTCCTCAAATATTGATTGCACATAAAAGTCTTGACATACCTTTTCCACCAGAAGCTCCGATCGCCACACGTTCACCGGCTTTAAACAAACTATTGTCAACGATAGTTCGATGAATCTCGTCCTCAAAGACAATATAGAAGCATTCCCTACATATCTAAAAGCAAATGCGTAAGTAGTCTATAGCTGCCAGATGCAGGTGAAAGCAGTTCAGAGTATTCCTAGCAGCTCAGAACAATAGCCCAGAAGGCTAAAACTAAAAGTAACAAAGGAAACATAATAATATACAGGAATTCGCACAGGTCTTGGTGAAACATCATAATATCAAGCAAAGTTTTCACAAAGTTTCATAACTACACAAAAGGGACATCTTTTCTTTCCCAAAATTATAGCAATCCAGTGAACTAATCCAAAGACCCCAAAGCTAAATAGTTGGAACCCAACGCTGGAGTTACCCAGAAACATCACAATAAAGGACATCAAAAGCCTGGCGGCGGCGAGGCGCACCTGCTCTAGGGTTTTGGGCCGCTTGAGCGCGGCCTTCCGCTCGCCGCAGCGCACGCAGAGGCGGATCCCCGCCCTCTCCGGCGTTGTTCTCGCGTCGGCGGCGGAATCCATGGCTGGAACGTTCGAGGAAACGGCCGGTGGCGAAGTGGCGGCGCCGGGAAGGAGGAGGGAGAGGGCCAGGGGGAGGGTGGTCCGTGCGGCGGTTTGGGGGAAGGCGCGAATAGTTGGGTCTTGGGTGGGTTCTTGAATCTGGGCTTTTTTGCTAACTAGGCGGTGAACCAAGATTGGTCTGGGCTGGGCTGGATCTGGGGACATACAAAAATGGGCCTCGATAGTGTGGAATCCCGTCCAGTCATCCTCACAAAAGAGGCCTGGCCCCAGCCCTAGTGTTCTCTTTTGGGCCGGAAGCCAGATCGCTCAAGTCTCCCAGAAAAGATAGAAGCAGCTCAGCAAGCTACCGCTATCATGTTTTGTATGAGCTGTTTCATTTTGCGGTTGCACTTGCACATGATGTCTAGTGATAGCGTGATACTGATATTACTGCAATTTGCACATGGGAACATGCTACTAAAAAGCCGACGCTCCTGTTATAACGACTTGCACTAATTGTGAAAAAGGATGCAACTTTTTTCGCCCCCTTCTTTTATTCTTGAAACATGTAACTTTTTCCTGTCATCACCCGAAAAAAGGTAGGAGTATTTTGTTGCTCATCCACCCCCTATCGTGCACGAAATCATGACATGGCGCTTTTGTGCGACCCATATCCATCATCTTACCACTAACCAGCCTCTTTGGAACACATTTTCTCTTTTTACCACCTTCGTCGTCTCAGTCTCTCCCTATTCCCTAGTCATCCCCCCTCGTCAATGACGTGGTTTAGTCGCATATTATTTGCGTAAGTAGGAGAAGAGCAATATAAAAAATGGAGTCATTGCTACCACATAAAACACGTGATACATGGTATAGAATGCGAGAGATGCCATGAGAAGGATTTTGGCTAAACGCACACGATATGTTTTTTTGCAGATTTTTGAACAATTGTTGCAGAGACACATCGACTCTATTATATTATGTTGTTGAGTATATTTCGAAGTACAATGCGTTGCCTGTTGTTAGTATTAATTTATATATCTCTAGTTATTTATAATATTTATCTAATAATAAAATTAAAATATTACGCAAATTTCCAACGGAACCTCCTAGTAGGGAATTCGGCTAACCTTTTCCCCTGTACATGGCCATATGACGGAAGAACAAACAAATAACGAGCTTGCAGCTTGGGTTAAGATCGATGGGCGAGACCAACGTTCCAGAAACTTAGCACCTGGACGTAAGAAATCCACAATCGTGTGCAGTTCTCCGCGTCAAAAAATATATGTTCAATTCGTCTCACTAAGCAAACGAGTAAAAATATATGTTCAGCTTGACTCGTTATGAGCTCCCGCGCTGGCTCATTTAGCTCGAGACCGCGGGAGGGTGCCAAGCCGGATGCGGAAGGAGATGGCACCGAGCGGAGGTGGGACGCTATGTAGATAGAAGAGAGTTGTGGCTTGTTGGGCTGACCTGATAGACTTAGGTTGAGCCTGTTCTAGTTGGACGGTTAGGTTTGTTGGGTTGCGTTCTAATATAAACGAGTAACGAGTTGCTCACGATGTGGCTCGAACTCGGCTCATTAAGATAACAAGTAGAAATACCAATTTGACTCGGTTTATTTATAGCCCGAGTTCGATCCAAGTTCTCGACGAACCGAGCTGCCTCACGAGTTCTGCCCTTTTTTTTTTCCCACCCTATTTGTGGCCGCCCTCCTCTTCTCGCAGTTCATGGGTGACGTACCTGTGTACTGGTACTGGTACCAGTAACTACTAACCGCATTACCTGCTTTTCCTAAAGTCTGCAGCTGTAACTAACAGCACGCACGCACGCACGGCTGCCTCCTCCTCTGCACAGCACCAACCAGCACCCCAGCTCGTCGTACCACTGCTGTAGCAGTAACTTCTCGTACCACTGGATCTGACACAGTGTCTCTGTTGAGATGTTTATATGGACCATTGGATGCTAGGGATTAGAGGACCGACATATTAAGCTGTACGAAAGAAAGAAAGAAAGAAAGGACGGTGTCAAGATTCATTTAGAAGAAGAAAAAAGCGAGCGCCGCATGTCGATCTGCGGCAGAAAGCAACCCAGAAGCGCAGGCAAGTACTCCTTGGGAAGGATGCCGTCCATTTCCACGGCCTGATTCGATCAACGACCATGCAAGTCATGGACTCCTGGTCTTGCTTCCTACAGCTCTACGACGGCATGCTACTGTTCTCGCTTCACTGATGATTTATCGACTATTTGACATCAGTTCCAAAAATTGAGTGAACCCAAACATACAAGTCTTTTTCTTTTCTCTCCTTTCGAAATACGTAGCAGTGTATCACAGATGAGTGATGGCCCAAGTCATCCGGTGCAGTTGAGCCATCCATTCCAAGATAAGATATGCTGATTTGTGCCTAACAAAAAGAAAAACCTGTATATACTCGGTATATATAACCTGCTAGCTGCATTGACTTGCACCAGCACAAGCAATTTGTAGGCAAGCAAACATCGACAGCGCAGCAGGGGATCCTAATCCCTAGCTAGTCAAGCATTGGATTCCTCTGAAAAAAAGCAGCATTTTCCGATCGAAGGACTAGGCCGGAAACCAGCCGGCTCGGCTCGATTGGGACACGAGCTGAAATCCGGACTCGGCTCGGCTAGAAAGGGAGCTCGAGCCAACTCGCGAGTTTGTTCGAGCTAGGGGCAACCTAGCTCAGAAACATCGCTCCTCCTCGGGCCCGTGGCCTCCTGCTCCTCGCGCCACACGTCGCTCCTCCTCCGCCCATTGCTTCCTGCTCCTCGCACCGCACACCGCTCCTCCTCAGGCCCGTGGCCTCCTCCAGTGCCGTGTCGCCGCCCAGGCGGCCGAGGTTCTTCAAGCAGCTCCCGGGAGGAAGGGGATCGAGACGAGAGGATTGGGGATTTGAGAGGAAGGAGATTCGACCAGGACCCCAGGAGCCTAGGAGTAGCGGCCCCTCCGTTGAGGTTGAAGAGGGAGCGGTCCTGCTCGGCCTGGGGCAGGCGGCGGCGGGGGAGGTGCCGTGTGCTGCTGCTGCGGCGGGCGCACCACCTTGTCCATCTCCGAGTAGAGGAAGAAAGCGAGCGACTTTCAGGGCACCTAGCTGTTGACGACGGCGCGGTGCAGGCAGCTCTTGTAGTGGTCGTTGGAGAGCACCGTGAAGGTGTCGGTGTCGCCAATGTTGATGACGAAGGCGCCGGCGTCCCCACCTGCCGGGTCACATTGGCAGCGGCCGCGCGGTCCCCCAAGAGGAGCCTGGCGATGTTGATGAGCAGCGCGGGGAGCTCCTCAGCGGCGTCAAGGGTGGGGCTCTCGTCCACCGGGAATTTGGGAAGGGCAAGGGGAATTAGGGATCGGGAGTTCGGAAGAGGAAGGGACGCGGCCACGCAGGTCACGCGGCGTGCGTGTGCCTGGCTCGTTTGGCTCGCGAACCAGCTCACGAGCGGCTTGAGCTCGGATCGAAATTCTTGCAAGCCAAAAGCTGAGTTTGACTTGACTTGAAATTTTACGAGCCCAAGCCAAACTGGCTCGAGCTTGGTTTAAACCGACCAAACTCGAGAGCCTCGAGCTATTTTTTCAACTCTACAAAGAATGCATAGACAGGGAAGGCCGGAAGGATAAGAAAATAACAAACGCCTAGAATAAATACCAGTGGCCGTCCCTGTCCCTGTCCCTGTCCATGCTCTCTGCTCCCATCAGCCCATGCCGATCTGCTGTGTCAATTAACTTGTGCCACTGTTCCACCACTGTTCTTCCCGGAACACCTCCATTGCACCGGGCCCATGGCCGCTGTGACTGCCTCGGTCACAGAACGGTGAAGACCATGCATGGATACGGATGAGAAGTGCCAAAAGAGAAGATTCTTGCTGCACAGACTCACTGTAAGTTTTCCTTGATGTCTGTTCTGCTCAAACTACTGTCTCCTGTAGTCCTGCTTCTATTTGAGTTTTTAACATAAATGGCCGATTTTGGCAGAAGTAGCCGATGCAGCGCGGTATGGCCAAAAGATACCACGGACGTGCCGGTAATCAACGTGCGCAATTCTATGCTTCCCGTGCCCGGCATTAATCTCCGCTGCATCCTTATAGCTCAGACTTCTCTTGTGCTGACGCGTGGCCGTCTCCGTTCGCCCGTCATCTGGACAAGGCTGTTCGTGTACCCCTCACCCGGACAAGGCCACCCGTACGCACGCGTGTCGCCCAGACGCGCCGCTGACCCCTTGCCTGGACAAGGCTCTGTCTGCACCCCATCGCCTGGCTGCGCCACGTGTCCCTCGTCCGCCCCTTGTCCGCACCTCCCTAGCCCGGATTGCCACATGCGTCGCGCTCGGATAAGGCTATGTCCGTCCCCCCTCGCCCAACCGCACCACGTGGCCCACTCCTGTACCCGGTAGTGCCTCCGGATTTCCCACCACCATCACGATGCGCTGTTTGCGGGGATTACCTTCGCGCAGGCTATAAATACCAGAGTCACTCTCGCTTTCGGTCATTCTCAATTTTGTTCTTGTTCTCGCGTTCGTCGCTGAGAACACATAGAATAAAATTTATTTTTTTGGAGATTAAATAGTGTTTAGTGCAATTCTTAGGGCCGTATCAGTATAGAACGCCCCTCTGAAGGGAAGATAATTTTTCTCCACTCCATTTGTCGTTGGCAAAAATGCCAAAAATCATTGTAATAGATCGCGTGGTAATAGGTTATTGCAATGATTTTCAAAACATGGTAATTTACCATGATATTGCAACGATTTCATTGTACTTTTGGCATTACGAACCTATTGCCATAATATGTTTTCGTTGCATTAGAAATATTGCAATGACTATATCAATTTGTTGTAATAGCCTATCGTCACAATTTCTCTTTCATGGTAATAATATATCATAACGCTATTATTTTCATGGCAATACCCTATCGCCACAGTTTCGTTTTCATGGTAATAATATATCGTAATGCTATTATTTTTATGGCAATATCCTATCACCACAGTGTCATTCTCGTGGCAATAATTTATCGCAACACTATTATTTTCATGGCAATAGCCTATCGCCACAGTTTATTTTTTGTGGCAATAATATGTCACAACACTATTATTTTTATGGCAATAACCTATTGCCATAGTCATATTATGCAATTGATTTGCATATTGCAAATGACAAATTCTGGTACCAAATATGTCAATTCATTCCGATCAGTATTCATATTATGCAAGTATCATGCATATTTATTCAATTATATGCACACGTGCTTATGTAAATAAACCATGTAGAGCAAAACATTCATTAAAATTGAATTATTGAAACAAATATCCATAACATCCTATAGCAAACATCCGAATTAAAGTGTAGAGACAACCAAAAGAAATTGAAACAAATATCCAAAAGGACAGAACTATAAAACGTTTAACATGTCCCTAAGTAAAAGCTATCTTCTAACACAGAACTTGAATATTCTTCTTGCTCGTCACTTCAGTGGTATGTTCCAACCTGTCATATGGTTTCATACTGCAAAGGCAGCAAACAAACATTCAGTTTTGAAAATGTATTCGTGTCAATGACTAATAAAATGCAAACAGAAATTTCCATGATACAAAAAGTAGTGGATCAGGATATATATAATGCCATAGCGTTCCATAGAATTCAACTCCCTCTACCTAAGTCTCCACGACCACATGCAGCTGCCACCTCCGTATATATACTTCTACGTACTAGCTTAGTGTCTAGCAATCTTGCTACAATCTATGTAGAGAATCATCCTATTCACATGGAGGAATAAGTTGGGTATTTTGCCCAGTTCATACTTACTTCTACGTACAACTACCAGTATATAATTATTTTCTGGGTTAGGAATTAATTACCATTTCAACTCGGGGACGAACACAGTTCTTAGCATACTGCAAAAGCTGTTGAGAACTGATCATACGGCGACCTGAACCCAGGGCTTGGCTAGAACTTTGGTTTTGAAAAAGAGAACTCACCACATTATTTCCATTTGAGCTTTTTTGAGCAGTTCTTTCTTTTTCAAACTGTAATAAAGTAAATTATCTGGTAAGTGCAACTTCAGATTTCTAACTAGCCTCGACGGAACATAAGTTTGATTTGAAACTCAACATTTACTTTTGAGTAGCATATGAACATCAGTTTAAATAGTTCAATCACCTGTTGTGTAGAAGCCGGTGGAGTCCCAATCATTTTCCACATTTCATCTCTCATTGATTGCTTAAGTGCCTCCATTTGCTTCTCCCTATCTGATGGCTCATCTGCTAGTTGATTTTCTAGGTTCTGCACATGGAGGTTGAGCTCTTCATTCTTATTTTCCAAGTTCTGGACATGGAGGTTGATACCGTCATTCTTATTTTCCAAGTTCTGGACCTGGAGGTTGAGCTCTTCATTTTGTCTTTGGGTTTCAGTTGCCGGTTGAGCTTGTTCATCGATCTCAGCACGTAATCTATCGGCAGCAGTAAATCTATCAGCCGCAGTAAGAAGTTTAGCCATGTAGCCACGCCCATGAGACTCTGATGATTTACAACCTATTGAAGTCCTATAACTGGCCTGGAAGATAGAAAATAGTGTTTCTATCATCATTTGAAATTCTTCTCTTGTTTCCTTCTCAATAACTTGTGCACATGCAGTATTTTATTTAAAAAGGGAAATTCTGTCCCATCAAATGTTAGAAGTGGCTTGAAAATTATGTTTGTGTGCAGTTAATCAATCTTAATTAATTAATACTTAGATGTAATGAATTACTTGTAAGTAATTTATTGACAAGTAATCAATTTGTTGCTAATTAATTAATTATTTGTGTTTAATTACTCATATTTAATTGCTTACTTGCATGTAATATGTCGTAATTATTTGTGTCATAGGTAATTAGTGGTAAATAAATTACTCATAATTAATTAGTATTAATTAGTTTAGTCATCTTTAATTAGTGGTAATTGAAGAAATAATCCCATGCAAATAATCATCTATAGTTAATTAATTAGTGTTAATTACATACCATGTTTGTTATATTGCGTACCATAAATCGGGTAGTTGTGGCTTTAGGTTATTTCGAACATGCAAGACTTGGTAGCGTTTTATAGCGACGGTCTCGTATGGGTTGAACATATCGAGATGCGAGTAAAAGGTGGTCTGGGCGGAGGGGCTCGATGCGATGAATATTCACAAGCTTAGTAGTTGCATCCGGAGGGAGTTCGACACAGAGCCAATGACGAAGAAACTTGTCATCGAGGCGATCACCTGCACGAGTAGGGAAGGGCAGGTTGTGTGGGAGCTAGTCAAGGTGAATGGAAGCATTACATGGGGCCAGTACATGCAGATTGCTTCCCAGTCCGAGGCGGCGATATACGAAAAGCTGATGGTGTACGTGAATTTCGTACGCAGGCCGTCGGGAAACCTTGATGATGCTGGTATCTCGGGAAGCGGGCAACCACAGGCAGAGTTTGAAGACGGTAGCATAGAATGTGCAGTTTTGGAGAAAGTCCACGAGAGAAAACTTGCACATAATTTTGTGCAAAATGAGGGGGGGCTATGGTGGTCGACCCGCCTTGACTGCCATGAGTATCTACCAGACCAGTCTCAAGGGTTGGAGTCCAACGAGGACGTCGACCTAGTTTCGGATGGTAGCGAGAAGGACGCACCCTAGGGTAGTGATCCAACCGACGGAATTGTGTCTTCGGAGGTGCCTTACGTGTCATCCAGATTTGATGATCCAATAGCCAAAACATATGGAATTCTACTCATTTTGTCTCGCTCATCAGTGGTCGTATGACATTGACTCCTGCTAAGATTAATGCTATGTGTCACGGGGAAAAAACCTCTGTTGGAATCTTACATGTGAACCGTTTCAACATCTTGTCTATGTACATTTCCTGGCTTAATCCAATTAGCCTTTTAGATCTATCTCTATAGATCCTTATACCAAGAATATATGCTACATCTCCTAAATCTTTCATTGAGAAACTATTTCTTAACAAAGTTTTAACAAATTCAATCATTGGAATATCATTTCCGACCAGTAGTATGTCATCCACATACAAGATCAGAAACACAAGCTTGCTCCCACTAACCTTCTTGTAAACACAAGGTTCTTCTTCATTCTTGATGAAGTCAAACTCTTTGACTACTTCATCAAAACGAATGTTCCAACTCCGAAATGATTGCTTAAATCCATAAATGGATTTCTTAAATTTGCATAACTTTCTAGCTTCCTTTGGATCGACAAAACCCTCAGGCTATGTCATGTACACATCCTCACTTATGTTTCTATTTAGGAAAGCAGTTTGACATCCATTTGACATATCTTATAATCGAAATATGCAACAATAGCTAGAATGATCCGGATAGACCTAAACATCACGACAAGTGAGAAGGTTTCATCATAATCAATATCTTGAATTTGTTTGAAATCCTTCGCGACCAGTCACGCCTTATGAATGTGAATATTTCCATCCATATCTATCTTTTTTTGAAAAAAATCAACTTGCACTCTATGGTCGTGACACCATCAGGTGCATCAACCAAGTTCCAAACTTGATTGTCATACATAAATTTTATCCCGGATCTAATGGATTCAAGCCATAACTTAGAGTCTGGGTCCATCATCGCTTTCGTATAAGTCTTAAGCTCATCATTATTCAATAATAAAATGCCATGCCCATACCTTATAGGCAATTGACATAGCCTTTTTGATCTACGTGGGACTGATGCCTCATCTACAGGTTCAACATCTTGTTCATCTTGTAGAGATTTAGTAAGACTTGAAACATTTCCAGATTGTTCTCGGATTTCTTCGAGTTGCACTTTGCTCCCGCTGACTCCTTTGGAAAGAAACTCTTTCTCCAAGAAGACACCATTACGAGTAACAAACACTTTGTTATCAACCCGATTATAAAAATAATATACCTTAGTTTCCTTAGGATACCCCACAAAGAAGCACTTATCGGACTTAGGTGTGAGTTTATCAGACATCAAACGTTTAACATCTACCTCACAGCCCCATACCCTGAGAAAAGAAAACCGGGGACTTTTCCCGTTCCATATCTCATATGGTGTCTTCTCTATAGTTTTTGATGGAACCTTATTGAAAGTGAAAACAACTGTTTCTAGAGTTAATCCCCGGAATTGCAATGGAAGATCAAATTGACTCATCATTGACCGAACAATGTCCAACAATGTTCGGTTCCGTCATTCAGACACCCCATTCCATTGAGGCGTCCCCGATGGAGTAAGTTGTGGAACAATTCCATATTTTTTTAGATGATCACCAAACTCATAGCTCAAATATTCACATCCACGATCAGATCGTAGGCATTTGATTGGCTTGCTAAGTTGATTCTGCACTTCATTCTAAAATTCTTTGAACTTTTCAAAGGATTCTGACTTATGCCTCATTAAATAGACATTGCCAAATCTACTGAAATCATGAGTAAAAGTTATGAAGTACTGAAAATCACCTCTAACCGAAGTGCTCATTGGTTCACATACATCTGTATGTACAAGGGTCAATAAGTCACTTGCCCTCTCACCTCTAGTCGTGAAAGGTGCCTTCGTCATCTTGCTAAGTAAACAAGATTTACATGTTTCAAATGATTCAAAATCAAATGAGTTTAGAAGACCATCTTTATGAAGCTTCATCATGCGCTTCTCATTTATATGACCTAGACGACAATGCCAAATAAAAGTGGGATTCAAATCATTAGGTTGAAGTCTCCTAGCATTAACATGATTAGAACTTTTCTTGATGGTCTCCTCAGCACACTTAAGCATGCCATGCAACTCAGTCATTGATTTCTCCATGCCATTCATATGAAAAATCAATATGACAGGCTCAAAACTCGCAGGGAGCGATTGGAGAATCACATCAGTAGCCAGCTCTTGACTAAGGGGAAAACTAAGCTTTTCCAAGCTCTCAATGTGACCCATCATTTTGATCACATGAGGACCGACCGGGTTACCTTCTGACAGTATACAAGAAAACAATACCTTAGAGGTGTTAAACCTTCTACCCTCGCTTGATTCTGAAACATAACCTTCAGACCTACAATCATATTATAAGCGTCTGTGGTCTCATATTGCTTCGAAGCTCAGAGTTCATGGTCGCAAGCATTAGGTAGTGCACATCGACTGCGTTATTGCAATGCTTCTCGTAAGCGTTCTTATCAGCACAAGGAGCATCATCACTCGGTTCTTCAGGATAGGGGCCCTCTAGAATATATTACTTCTTTTCTTGTTTGAGAACAATTCTCAAATTACGAAGCTAGTCAATGAAGTTTGTACCATTCAATTTTTTTCTCAAGAATAGATCGCAAGTTAAAGGTAGGTGCAGAAGAAGTAGTAGGTGCCATGATCTATAAAAGAAATATATGCAAAGATCCAAAACTATTTTTATGTAAGATCTTCTATTAGATGCTCATGTTGGTGGTTGTGTTCGACCAGTCTACGACCAACTTGTATCTCTATACGACTAGTCTGGACCTAGTCGTATCACCATATGACTAGTCTGGACCTGGTCGTATCACTATACAACTAGTCTGGATCTGGTCGTATCACACTCATCAACAGTCAATAAAAGATACCCCCGCTACATATTCTAAACCATGTTTCCCTCAAACATCATATAGTGAGTTCAAGATCCATAAAGTCATTAAGTCCTAGTGAGCTATCGCATTACTGCTAGAAACCTAGTGACTTTAGGTAGACAACCTCTTGCCAATCATATTACATATGACTCTTGTCTGTTAGGCAGCATCTCTATGCCCTAGCAACCAATAGTACCATACCCCAAGGTCCAAAACTATTTTGATAGCCTTGTTAAGTTAAACTAATACTATGTATGTGGGTGTCCGACACCCACCCCATCTTATTAAGATAGTTAATGGCACCCTACCATGGTAGACCCACCAATTAACGATCAAAATTGTGATGGTCGCGGCAATTTGAAAGGCATCAAATTAACTTAATTTTTCTTGAGTGATACTATTCTACCATGCTAAAATATCTAATAATAAAACATGATCAAATAGCAAGACAGGAATAAACATTCATAGATAATTATATTAAACTATGAAATAGTATGACCCTTATCATGACGACCTCTATCACCATGTTTCCTGTCCTCCGACCACCATGCTTGAAGTCTCCGACCGTATTTATTTACTAAGCAATTACTCTTAAGAGCTAGTAATGAATTACAAATGATAATATCAAACATAACACGTCTGTACGCAGACCGTTATACAATAATATGTAGCTCGATGGCTATCTCACAACATGACACGCAGGCCATGAAAAATCCATACATGCATCACATACACAATGGGCTATACTATTCACATCAATCCCTGCAAAAACAAGTTATGTATATAATCCAATTATATCGGGCGACATGACACATAATGCCATATAACGCGGCTACGACCACGGCGGTTCCGCTAGCCGGTTAGCGGGTAGGGTTCAAAGGGGCAGCGCTCTCCAAAACTTTTAACGAGACATGAATCTTATTCATATAATCATGCCTCGGAAATCATCGGATTAATCATATTAACCCTATTCCGAACCAATCTGATCACTGCCTTGATACGACCACGCACTGCGACATATTCCGATGGAGAAATTCCGACCGATAGGAGTATCATGCAAGGCAGACGTAAACAAGTCGAGTAAAATCATCTGGTGCTCTCAACTTATACCTCTTATCAAACCCATCTACTACCACCGAGACCCGATCAATCTTATCGACCAGTGCCTAGATTGTTCCATCCATATGAACCGATCTAGGTTGTCAGACTAAACCAGTAATAGATCAAATCTACTACTATCACATATCCAATATATACGATCGATCTAGATTGAAAACTATGCAGGATGGCTCTGATACCACTATTGAGATGCAGGTAGGCTACGCTAGCTAACAATTCAAAAATTATACCACGTAAACCAGAAAGCTAAGCAAGTAGAAGATCACAATCTTTACAACTAGACGCGCAATGCAGCAGAAGAAGATTTGGAGCAGCCTAGTCCAATGAAGAGCGTGTCGATGCAGTGGTCGTAGTCGATCGTCCAGTGAAGTCGATCGTCCTCGCAGTCGATCATCCTCGTAGTTGATCGCTTTCCTTAAGTTACAGATTGTCCTCGAGCGCAACAGCAACCGCAGTAGCGTCTCTACGGTATCTACACGTCCAGGGCAGGAACGTCGTACGCCGGTCTGCTAGCACTAAGTCGCACTAGAAGGATCTCTCAAGAAGATGACAGCTACGGTTTGTAGCAACACACGTGTTGTCTGTCCCCTCTTATCTCTAATCTCAAGCGTCTCCTTATATAGTGCACGTGATGGATCCTATCCGAACACGTTTGACAAATCGTATCCGTACCGGTTTGTTCCAACCCGTTAAGTGTGTGACCCTGTAGGTTCATGCGTAATTCGGTTGTGACTCGAATTTTTTTTTCGACCACGAGTCGTTAGTGGTACCTAGCAGGACATAACAATTCCCAAATACACACAAGTTATATCAGACGAATCTTAATGCAATATGATATACGACCAGGTCCTATTTGGTCTCGACCAGTTCGTAACTTCTTACGACCAGCCTACGATCAGCTCGTATCTCTATAGTACTAGTCGATATTTGATCGAATTGAACAACCAACTCATGTATTCTCCTTTTACCTCACGATATCTGGTTGAACTCTAGGTCAGATATTATGTTATCCATGGACTATTTCAATACTTTCTCGATCGAGTGTCAGATACCTTTATGTAGTCGAACTCTTCGACCACCAGTGGTATGACATGCACTTTCTTTATCCGACCACATCGAGGGGCCCAGAGACATCTCTCCTGTTATGTTAGGAGGGGCAAATCTCATATCCGACCAGTCGCATTCCTCCGCATGTTTCTTAGCATATTCGAAAGCTACCTTTATGACTACACAGTTACGGAGTAACCTTTGGTAACCCTAAAGTGTACTCTTACACATGTAGAAAACCATGCTGATCTCAGGTCTAAGGATTATACATCATCATTGCTTGAGACCAACTGATGACACATGAAATCCTAATAATCTCAGCAGTGTCTTAAGGTGGTTCAATCCAACACCATGTTCTCTAATATGTGTTCACATTATTGATTCGATGTCCCTATATCCATGACCTGTGAAACATGGTCATCAATCAATACATGTGCTGGTCGATAGGATCATTGGTGTTCCGACTAGTGACATCTGACCAAAGATACATTTAGAACGATATCATATAAGTTAAAAGAGTTTCACCAACAAGTCACATACTTGTCAATCTTTATAACAAATGATTCATTCAGGCAACAGAATAACACTTACTCAATAACTCATAAACATAGACGTGATACAATCATCTCTATGATTGCCTCTACAGCATAGCACCAACATGTATATCTCTGAGTACTACCACATACAACATCTTTTTGGTACATAGAGTGCATAGTTTCACTCGTTTAGTGTGGACATAAACTATAGGGATCTTTGGCTGGGCACGGTGAAATAGGGCCCGAACAATGCCTTGAAGTCAACTGGGAAGGGATGACGGCAGACGCGGTGCTTTTGAAATGACATAGATAATAGCCAGCATGAGGGCCTGAGCCGCGCGACAAAGTGCAGGATATGCAAGACCCTTGGCCACTCTATGAAAGATTGCCCTAATAGACCGAGCTCGTCTAGTCGTCATTCTGTTTCATAATTTATTGTACCGTCTGCATGTACCAGGACTGTCATGTCATGTAACTGGGTAGTCTGCTCATATTTGTGCCTTTCTGCTCGTCATTATTTCTTAATGCATACGTATCTCGATACTGTAATTTGTTCTGAACTGGCTTGTCTTTGTTATGTGTGAAACAACAAAACATTATGTCGGCCTTGAATATGTCAGAACTATCGTCGAACTTTTATGCGAAGATGCTGCCGAAGTATAATTGGCTTGCTAAGAGGGCTAAATCCTACCTAGATTTTTCTAAGAAGGACGCGCTGGTACCACCAGATTTCCACGCCCGCAATGTGTGTGCGAAGAACCAACGAAGATCATTAAATCCACACACCCACCACCGTCGCCCAGGCGTACTACACGTGCGAGAACGTCCTCGTAAGAGAATCTTACTTACACATCGATTTTTCACACCTTACGTTGTATTCCACATATTTCTAACTTTATCCACACGTAATGGTAGCCCGAGATACGTTGCAACTTCTTCCAATGGATCGATGGAACGAAGATATACGATAGGGCGTCCATCCAACAGAAGTAAATTTTGAACTATGCGATGCTAGCTGAGACCTTCCAGCGATGGAAGCCTTATGTACCAGACCCTATTGAACATACACCAGAGGAGCCCAGGACAACAAGGTGGTGGTGGAGGACCCCTGAATAGGAAGCTGAGTACAACCAGGCATAGAGCATGACGGACAAGGGGAAGACTCCTGCTACTAAGGCCAACGACCGTCGTAGCGTTTCTCGTCGCCCAGGCGCATTCCATATCGAAGAGGTGAGTTACGTATAATTTGCATCCTGATTATGTATTTGGCCTTTCATTCTGCAAACATCATGCAATCATCCAGCTCGTCTCGTAGAACATAGAGGACTTCGACACTCGCCGCTGACGTGGGCACTTCCGAGAGAAGGGAAAGGTTGTTGCTACTGAGACCAACTGTTGTCATAGTGTTTCCAGTCACCCAGGCGCACTCCATATCGAAGAGGTGAGTTATGTATAATTTGCCCCCTGATTATGTATTTGGTCTTATGTTCTGCTAACATCATGCAAACGCAGAACATAGAGGACTTCGACATTTGCCACTACTATGAGTAGTCCCGAGACAAGGGGAAGGGGTTGGTGCGGTGCGAAGACTAATTTTAATCCTCCTTTTTTCTAATTCCAAAAAAGTAATGTGTGTATCTTGGGTGTTTTCCAGTTTGTTTAGTCATGCATACCGTTGTTTGTAATGCATGTAAGCAAACAACGTGCGGCATGTAATTCGCAAATTACAATGTGCATTCTGAAATGTCATCAATTTAATTTATCAAATTTTTTATTGCAACTCCACATGAAATATAGAAACTCACATGACTCCCCCCGATATAGGGTTTCATGATTTCATGTGAACCCCCGAGTTTTTTGATTTCATGTGAATCCGCAACCGATCAACTCCGACAATACACACATAACATCTACGTAGTGTAATTACACATGGGATACAACATGACCCACTCATCTGAGCCACTCTCTGCTCGTTGCGTTTGCGTGTGCGTCCTGATTTTGCGTTAAGCATGTCCCGTAAGATATGTTAACCAGTCCGGAGAGTGCGTATCGATTCGGAGGAGGTACGAAGACTGTTGAGTGGGCGGAGGTGCATCAGTTAGCTGACTCTGGCCCAGCTGAGTTTGTTCAACATCAATATTGTTCAGCTGAGTCATGCCAAACTAGTTACCACCTGCAATCATGTCATTAATGAAGGAATAAAAAAATCCACACCCAGATTGTACGCCCCCTAGGTATGATGTGTGCAAGTCCCTTGGTGCGGATGAGCTCTGGCCTTGACCTTGTGATGTGCCAGTGACCCCGGTGGAGCTCTGCCCTTAATACGGTACTCCGTACTGGTCAATGTATGACAGGGGTGGGTGCCCTGGGTGCCACAGTCCAAACCTTGGTCGTATCCTCATCGGTTTACAGATGGCTGTCACCCCCACGCTCAACTGAAGGCTGTAAGATGGAATGATGTTAGGCCAAATAAATATTTAGGACCTAAACTAAAAACCTTGTTTCTCCCAGATGTGCAGTGCGGATGACCGAGGGGGAGCACCAATCTGAGTACGTGGTGCAGACGGCAGAACTGATGCATCCCGACGAACGTTCGGCTGGAAGACGACATGATGTTAGTACAACTTAAGGCGTAATAAAAATAGAACATAAATTTGTATATAACTTACCTCCCCGCCGATCTACGACGTGGATGACCAACAGGGAGCGCTACGACGCCCACCGGTCTGACTAGGCCGTGACGACCTATCAGGTGATCACGGTCAGCCCACTCGGTGCGCAGAGTGTAGGACGTTGTCTCTTGAATGATCGCAGCTCATGTTCTTTATTATATTTTTTTGACTCTACGAAGATGTACTTTATAGTACTCAGAAGCCCCAGTACGATGTGCTCTGGGCTGCGGATGATGGTCTTCGATGCACTTGCGATCCGCTACAGCCGCTCGAACTAAAGTGATAGACAACACTGGTTCAGTAACAAACAGTACAAATATCATCAATGAAACGAGCAAGGGTGGTAAGTGTTTTACGGTGTCATAACGTCACGAAGCGTTGTGCTGATTGAACGAGTGACGGAGCCTCTCCTGGTGCATCACCTACTCTGGACACTCTGGTGGAGGACTGGTGAGTCTGGTGCGCGACGGTGGTACGTACCGCTCGATGTACAAATGATGTGTTCGTACGTCATACGGTCACTGCTTCTGTAGGATATCGATGTGCGCCGTCTCCATCAAAGCCATATCCCACTCATGTTGGACTGTTTGCTAGTCCTAAGCATGTTGGCCCGCCCTTAATTGCTTGCATTTGACAAGGATTGATGTTAGAACAACGGATGTAGGTATGAAGTGTAAACATTAATCGGATGGAGTTGGACTCACAAGTGAATGACTCGCTGCAGGATCCTGCCGTCAGGAAGGGGCATAACCTGGTACAAATTGAATTGTTGCATTACGTGCTGCGGCGCGTAAGGCTACACTATATGGGTAAACACCGGGTGGCAGGTTGTCACTCATAATTCGACGTCCTGCGTGCATTGCATGGATAGTCCGTGTGGCACTACCATGTTCACAAAATCTGGGCTCCATAGAGCCCATATGATGTCATTGTCGCGCAACGACTCGAACTCGTTGTAGAACAACGAGTAGCACCTTACCGGTCTATCCTTGGCCCAGCATAACTGGACAGCAGTCCACCGGTAGCCCATAGTGGGCCCGTATATCGGGTCGTGCAACTCGTGGTACGGGTGCACTGCTTTCCCGAAGGAGGGCCGCCCAACAGGGAAGTGCTCCCAGCTCCATAGCTGCATGAGCACATAGAAGACGGGAAGGACCAGTTTGATACCGGTGTCGCGCTGTGAAGCATCACACAACTCTCTGTATGTGGCACAAAGGACGACTGATCCCCAACTGTACTGAGACATCACCCCAGCCTTCGTGTCAGCCAAAAACTCGATGATACGGACGAAGCTGGCTACACCCAATTGCCCGGTGTGGTGGGAAACAGTACTGAACCCAAGATATGAAGAAGGTAAGCGACGAGATGCGTCCTAGCAACATCGTTAGACGCATCCGCCGGGCATTGACTGAATTTCCTTAGCCATGTCTGAGGGACACCACGGGCACTGTCTGGGACAGGTATGACAAACCGTTGCCCCAACTAGACCTTCCAGTTCGTCGGCAGACGACCTGGAATAAGTGGCTCACCCCTGATCGGGAGACCAGGCAAGAATGAGATGTCCTGGAGAGTGATCGTCATCTCTCCCCACCGAAAGTGGAAAGTGTGTGTCTCGGATCACCACCTGTCGATAAGTGCCGACACCAGACTGTCGTCTAGGGTGTAGTAGCGTCCGACTAAGAGCTACATCGCAAAGGGCAACAAGCCCGTGTCCTAAAGGATTGGGACGTAGCGAGCGTCGAGCTACCAGTAATGCCTCTCGGACCGAAGCACGAGGGGTGGGGGGCCATCCACGTCCCCGATGATCCACAATTTGCACTGGTGATGCTCACCGTAGAAGGGTTCCAGTAGCTCCGTTAGAGACATGGCTTACAAGAGATGAAAAACACAGATTATTAGTGAATAAATTAATAACGATGATGAATTACTATAAATTAAAAACCATGACTACATACAAACAATAAATTAATATACACTAATTAACTATGACCAAATTAATTATGACTAATTAAGTACGGCCAATTAATTAATACGTGTTTGGTAAAATTAACGTTGTTTGGATTGCTGCCAAACTAAATTGTGGTGTTACCAAAATTTTTGTGATCGGACATTTGATTTCGTTGGTGTTACTAAATTTTCGCTAACATTACCAAATATTGATAGCAAACCAAACGATAGCCAATTTCTATTGGTATTACTAAAATTTGGTTTGATTCACATTGACAACGAACCAAACAGGCCCCATGTCTCTTTAACTGTCAGTTGCAACTCAATCCATGGATCAGTTGCACATAGGCAACTCAACATAGTTGCAGTAATTCTCCCAAACTAATGGAGAATTCACTACATGCTTTGCCAGTCTGGTATGTTTCTTGGATGCAGTGTGCTTCCATCATTTGAAAATGGTAGGCTACCAGGTTCACCATAGGCCAGCTATCTGTCTCTGCTGTTATTTTACTCCAAGTGCAGTGTTGTTAGCGTTTAATTAGCTCTAGAAGGCAAGTAAAGTACTCGTCAGTTGGTCTTATTTTACCCAACTTACCTAGTGTACTTACCTGGAATCTCCCATTACAGGCGCAGTTCATAAAAAGAAATCTGATGGGAGGAGTTTGTCGATCAGAGGAGACACTGTAATTTTAACTAATTTAAGTGTGCTGTGGATTGAAACGTTTATCTGATGTAGTGAGCCACATGTGACATCAGAAGATCGCACAAAACTTCGATTAGTCAGAAAGCCATGTGATCTGATTTTTTTTTCCTTCTATTTGATATCACAGCACCGATTCAAAGTAAATCTGATTTTTTTTTCTTCTATTTGATATCACAGCACCGATTCAAAGTAAATATACAGTATATAAAACTAAAGATGGCCGATCTGTATCTGTCGGCTAACATTATTATTATTATTATTATTATCCTATCTCATGTCTGTTTGTAACGTGATAAGGACGTTTGATCCTTGGGCTACAAAAGGAAACGACGAACTGTCATCTTATTAAAAAAAAACAATAAAAGGAGAGAATCCAAGGTCATATAGTGCACCAGGGGATAAAAACATTCATTTTCCCCCCTAGCTTGGAGGACTTGTGTATTACAGCAGGTAGCATTGATGCATAAACCCCTATTGCGTTAGAAGTTAATCAGTACACCAGTGTAGATTGAATTGTTTAGTTAAGGACATGGGTGGTTACAAGTGAGGGAAAATCTATAAACACTCCCATAAATCATCTATCTTTTTAATTTGTTCCCTATATCTCTTTTTTGTTTATTTTGCCCCTTATAAGTTAAATTGGCTTGCAAATACTCATCAGGTCGCATATTCACACTATTTTTTCCTGATTTTAATTATCTTCGACACTTGCTTCAATGATTTTAGTATTTATTTAAGTGATTTAAATGCGTGTTTCAATGATTTGAGTTATTTCCTTATTTGTAATACACAATTTAAAGCATTGAAACATTAGCAATGAAATTGTTTATTACAACTACCAAAGTCACCCAAATAATTGAAATAAGTATTAGCATCGCTGATACAAGTATTAACACAATAGAAACAAGTGCAAAAGATAATAAAAACCACGAGAAATGATGCTAAACATACGGCCTAGGGGTAACTTATGAGGGTAAAGTAAACGATAGTTATATATGATGGTAAATTTAAAAAGTAAGTGATTTAGAGGGGGTGTTAATGATTTATGGCAGGAGCTAGTACCTTACATTGTTGAAGAGGCCCGCCACCGGTACAAGCTTTCGGACAACTAAGTTGGTACTCTATTTTGATCCAAGACCAGGAAAGGTTGTGTGTTATAGAAAGGACATGGGAAGGATCCTCCCTTTACCGTTTTCCTTGGAGTCAGTCAGGTGCGGACTCAGGTCTGGTGCTGGGTCCATGTACATAGGCCCAAGTAACACCCCAAATAACCAAATCCCGGTCAAGCAACCTTAGCTCCCAAATTCCACATCCTGTCGCCACCCAACGCCCCTTGGGCCTGTGACCTCGAGCACCCCTACCACCTCCCGCCGCCTGGCACCTCCTCCCTTTGGCCCCGATGCTCCGTCTGCCACCCCGACCGCCCGGCTGTTGGCTACGCCCGACACCTGGTGCTTCCTCCCTCCAGCCCCGGTGCTCCGCCGATCCACACGGCTTCGCTCGCCACCCCGTGGGCCCGAGCCTTTGGTCCTCCCTCCGACTCCGACTCCGACTCCGAGCTCTGGCCTCCTCCCTTCGCTGCTTCGCAGGTATGCAAAATTGGACTTCTTGGAGATGCTAATGAGCTTGTGCCTTGTGGAGTTGTGGACAACCTTTACACTGGAATTAGTTTTGTTCATGAGAATATGAGATAGTTCATGGCATTATGCCTCTACAATCTAAATTGAAAGTTGCTGACAGAGCGACAGTATAGAACTATAGATTACCCATGGCTCATTCTTCAATTAAATGATATTTGGCAAAACAGCTCAAAGAAATGTTAGTGAGCTTGAAAAAGACTATACTTGCTAGAATTTTCGCAATTTCTAAATTTCAATAACTAATTAGAATGATATATTGCTATTTGCTAGGATTTCGGTTAGACGGAGAAATATTTTTTCAAAAGAGACCTCTAAAAAAAGTTTAGTAACTCAAGGTAGTGGTTACATAAGTTCTACTATATTATAGTTTAATTACAATCTAGTAACACTTCTGGCATGTCATAAGTTAGCACTCCGGTTACTTCATTTCTGGGTCTGCCACTGCTTGGAGTGGTACACTGTTGGGCAGGTGAGGCAATTTTGGCTTCTCAGTGGTGTTGAACGTGTTTGAACTTTGAACATTCAAGAGTATTTTGGCCAAGTGTGGTTTTTGTTATGGTACTCCCGCAACTCGGCCACAACGCGACGCATGTTCGGCTGATCAATCAATAAGTACATTTCATATACGCAAACCGATTATCATATGGAAGACAGATATATCTTAATTTACATGCAAAGCATGCGCTACACTGAAGTGAAATTTCTGAGGTGAGTAAACCAGAACACAACAATATATACGTGCTTTCCTTTCTTCACCAAGTTGAATTAGCCCTGTTCATGAAGCACATCTCGTGAGAAACACCGGCCATCGTTGTGCAAAACGGTCTTGGGTGTGCAACCAACCGCAATGCAGCCATTCCCCCACGTTGGACTGGGGGCATTGCTGATCGGACGTACGCCACATGCAGCGGGAGCTCTTTAGGTAGGCCGACAAGGAAATTAAGGGCGTGAAAACACGTCGCGGCGCGGCAGGAAGACGGCAGGTAGAATCTGGGGCGGCCAACCTCGACCTGCGCTGGGCCCGTCCTGCTCCGATCCTGCCTGCTGCTATGCTAAACTGCTCGCTTTTTCAGAGAAACCTTTTGAGAGTTACTACCACTCCGTAGTTGCAGCCTTATTGCAGGCCAGAGTCCACATGCATCGCTAGCCCGTAACGTTATTTTTTAAACCGGGTGAGTCAGTCCATACGGTGAAATTGTAAGAAAAATAGAAGGAGGTAAGAATAGAATAATAGATTAAATGCATATATGTAGAGGATTTTTAATTTTTCTTTATTGCTTTTTATACATCAATCTTTTACAATGACTAACACCCCCTATTTATAGTCTACAAACCATACCAGGGTTTAGGATGAGGCGCTTATAAATAGGCCGGCTGCTGGGCTGAGCCTATAGTTTCCCAACACTCCCCTTTGGGCACATATCCTCACATATTCATAGCTCGTCAAAATTCCATAAAAACCCAGTGGGAAAATTTGGAGAAAGAGTACATGACACACGTTCTGCTACGTTGCACGAATTACCTTGTTAAAAACCTTAGCCGAGAAACTTCAGAAAAACTCGTCAAGGAAAAAAGAGTACAATCCACCCAATTTCATTTAATCTCCAGGATTTACTCTTTCGATACTCGATCTTCGTGACCAAGTTTCAATAATGAGTTCGCGAGGATTCTCCCCCTGAATTCTACACTTATCTAAGTCTTATCATTTCAATTCCATGTATGCACCTTTCAAAGCTAGATGCTGGAAGTGACTTAGTGAATAAATCTGTAAGATTTTCACATTACTTAGTATGCAGTACTTTAATTTCGTTCATCTTGTGCAATTCATGAGCATATAAGAACTTGGGATTGATATGCTTTGTGAGATGACTTTTCACATAACCCATCTGGACTTGTGCAAGACAAGCTGCATTATCTCCATAGATAATAATGGGGTTTGTGCGGTATTTAATCCATATGACTGCTGGATGTGGTGAATCATCCGCCGAAGCTATGCACATTCTTGTGAGGCCTCGTACAATACTATGATTTTCGAGTGGTTCGTCGAAGTCGATATAAGACTTTGCTTAGACAATTTCTATAGAATTACAGTTCCACCACATGGGAATACATAACCTATTTGTGACTTGACTATATGCGGGTCCGATAGGTATCCGACATATGCATAGCCATTCATAGACAGACCTTGGTTCTTTTTGTAGAACAGATCAAGGTTTTTGCTTCCTTTGAGGTATCGGAAGATGTCCTTCATTCCCAGCCAATGCCTTTGGTAGGTTCTGCATTATACCTTGCTAATAGGTTCATGGCAAATGCAATGTCCGATCTAGTACAGTTTGCTAAGTACATGAGTGCTTTTATTGCACTTAAGTACGAGAATTTCGGTCCCATGACTTCCTCCCTCTCTTTTCTAGGTTTGTACTTATCCTTGTCTTACTGCAAAGATCTCACACCATTGATATTTTCGAAGGGTATGCCTTTTCAAAATCAAATCTTTCCAACACTTTTGGAGTGGGTTGACTAATGTACTAAAATCACTTTAGGGGTATGCTCAAGCTGCAAGCTTAAGCAATATTTGGTTTTACCAAAATCTTTTATTTTGAACTCCGACCCAGGTAAGAGCTTTCTTCCTTAATTTCTTCCAAGGTTCCGATCATATTCAGATCATCTTCACACATTGAGATTATACAAAATCCATCATTGGATCATCGTATAAATACTCAGATACAATCCTCATTGTTCGTGTAGCATTTCTTGCATAGAAATCCGGTTCAAGTGATTATACCACATCCTGTCTGATTGCCTAAGTCCGTACAGTGACTTTTTGAGTTTCACATTGTACATATTTTCTATTTGCTCTGTCTTGGTTCAGGACAGGGATACATTCAGGTACCTTCATATAAATATCTGAATCCAAATTTCTATAAAGTTATGCAGTTACCACATCCATCTATATCATTTCAAAATTTCAAGTTGACGGCCATTGAGATTAAATATCTAAATGGTGGTTTCGCCCATGACCGGAAAATATGTTTCTTCATAAACAACTCTTGGACGTTGAGTAAAACCTTGTGCAATAAATCTTACTTTGCTTCATTATTTTTATTTCTTTTTCAAACAAATACCCACGTATGCCCTACGGGGTGCACATAGGGAGGCGTGCGGCTTACAGGATCAAAAACCTCTTTTTTATTAAGAGATAATAATTTTGTTTCTATTGACTTCTTCTAATCTTCCCAAGTTTATATCTTCTTTCATTCAGCGAGCGATACAGGCTCTGGATCAAGATCGATGATTGTGGCAATTTTCTTTGCAAAATCAGTGTCGACATTGGCTGTTGTCTTATTCATAGATTCTCCCGATGTCACAAAGTTTATAGCTATTTCTTTAAGGGACGATTCTTCAAATGCTTCTCCTTGCCCACCGCTGTTTTCAATTACGGGGGCAAGTCCCTTTAGTTTTCCATCTTCGATATGTGCGCACACATCCATGCTGATGTCTCCCTTCACGGGGATGTTCAAATCCAGTATGCCTTTTCTGAAGGTTCTATACTAGTGCCAGGTCTCAACTGGCCCCCTTTTTGGTTCTCAGGAACTTCAGTGATCGGTTGTGTTAAGTCATTCTTATCCTTTTTCACCAGGCGTCCCCGGTTACTTCTGATTCGAGGGGCTAGGGTTCTCGTCCTTGTTGAGGCCTTAGGACGGGATTAGGGATACCTTCATCAATATTTCAACCATCTCTAGTGCACTGCGTACATACATATACGACTTGATCACGCTCTTCAAATCACAAAAATGGTCACGCGGTTGATTCACTAATGCTTGCAAATCAATTATCTTCTGGATTTTAATTATCTTCTGGACTTTAATTATCTTCTAAACTTCTTTTTGTTTCACTAGTGCGCGGGTCATGTGCATTGATTTTAATTATCTTTCGAACTTCAATTGTCTTCTATACTTCAATTATCTTCTGGACTTCTCTATTTCCCGATATTATTCATCAAGGGGTTGATTTTCTCTCCCTAATGACAAAAAATAATCCTCATCTAATATGATATCAGCAAAACGGGCGGCATGCAAATCTCCAGTCATGGGGGTCCAAATACCTGATTATGGATGTTGTCTCAAAACTAATGTATATCCCAGACTTTTGGAGAGGGCACATTGCAGTTCACTGTGATGATGGTATAGGTACATAAACCTTGCAACCAAATCTGTAAAGATGAGAAATTTTTGATGCTGACCCTTGCACTAGTTGCATAGGTGAATGTATGTTGTATGTCGATGGTCTAAAACTGATGAGAGTTGCTGCGAGCAGGACTGCGTGTCCCCAAGATGTAGTTGGTAAATTATAATTCTCTAAAATTCTGCTAATCCATTCTGGGTGTGGACATTCGGTATGGAATGCTCAACTTTAATTCTCATTTTCATGCAATAATCATCAAAAGCCTTTGAAGTAAATTCTTCGGAGTTGTCCATTCTAGTGTACTTCACATGATGATGATCAGGGAAATTATTCTTAATGTTAATTATATGTGAGATTATCTTTGTAACCGTGGTTTCTCATAGATAATAAACGTACGTGCGACCATTTCGAGGAAGTATCGATGAGCACCATAAAATACTTAAATGGCCCCGATAGGGCCTGTATAGGACCGCAAATATTTCCTTGGATACGGTCCAGAAATACAGGGACTTCATCATGTGCTTTCAGAGCAGAAGGTCTAGTAATTAATTTCCCGGTAGCACATGCAAGGCACACAAAAACTTCTTGATTTGAGAAATTCTTTTCATTGACATTATGTCCATGTGAATTATTAATTATATTTCTCATCATCATAAGACCTAGGCGGCTTTTTCTATCATGCTAGGGATAGAAAAGTTTAGAGGTTCTAAATACGGTTTTCAGGGAAGTACATGCTGCATATGCCTTAATATTTGTGTAGTATAGCCCAGTTTGATACGAAGGAAGACGTTCTAATACTATTTTTTTCTTTCTTCACGCTTTGTAATGAGCAGGTATTCTTTACCATACCCCTCTTCAATCTCTACGTGGAAACCGTTAGCACGAATATCCTTGAGAGTTCTAGTCAATTCTAGGTACAATAAAGCTTCTTTAATGACTAAAGTTGTGCCCATTGGGAGTATAATTATAGCCTTTCCTGAGCCGATTATACAAGTATCGCTTCCTGCGATTGTCGTAAGACTACCAGCATTCTTACTGATCGACTAAAAATTTTCGTCTCACTCAATGTGGTATTCATTGTGCTGCTACCTGCTAAGTACTCTTCTTACATAAGGTACCACACGCGTTCTAATATATGACACTTTATTAATATGCAGTCGGAAGCAAGCAACACATAAATAAAATACATCAGATATTAGAACATAACTTGCTATTATAAATACAGGAAAATAAGCCTTGCAGGACTCATCATAAGAATTTTAATAATTTGCTCTCCTAGAGCTTACAACCATTATTCAAAGTTCCATCACAATCACAACTGCAGGTGACTGTAAAAAGATCTAAATACCATGCGTGCATCAGATTGAATCAATGAAGTATGTGGTAACTTCTACCTGAATCTGCTCCATGCGATCTTCTCCTCTTGGCAACTATGGTTGCGGCAGCTGCGATGTCCAAATTAGGAGTGATGGGGGCTGCTACTGGGCTGTCCACATCCATAAGTGCAATTAATGGCTATGGATCCTCTGTGCCTGCAATGGCGAGGTGTGTCTCATGTTGTCCTTTGCCCTTCTTCTTAGACTGGAAAACATCAATAATGTGCGACCCACGACCTTACCCTTCTTGCCCTCTCCTTCGTGAGAAACTTCCTCACCTTGTAGCTGCTAGCATTGGCTTCATGCCCGATATTGCTACTAGGCAGCTGTGAGATGTAGTTCTTCCTTAGAACATCATCTTGATCTTTCAAAACATGCATTATGTCAATCAATTCGACATACTTCTTGTAGCCGTCTTAACGATAGTTGCGTGCAGATTCATCGCATTCGGGTGAAAAGTGCAGAGTGTCTTCTCAATATTCTGCTTTTCCGTGATTACCTTACCACAGAGTTGAAGACTGTTACAAATTCTTGCCATGCTAGGCCAACTCTTTCGAACTTCTGGTTCGTGATGACAGACATCTACTTATTCATTTAAAAAGTTCATAAGATTACTGCTGGTAATTTCCATAAAATAGTCACAAAATTCTCATAATGTTCTTCGAACTCCAGGTTCATGATCCCGTATTTTTCTATACATTTATCATGATTTACAACTATTTTCAGTGAGTAAAAGCAATATAAACAATCACATATAATCAAAACAGTAAATACAATAAATAAATAACATAGAAATAATAATAACAAAGTTAAACATGCTTGAAATGCTAAAACCGATTCAAAATTTGAATTCCCGAGGACCTTTTCTGCTAGAATATGAATTTTCAGCGAATTCTGCAATTTTCAGGGGCTAAATCGCTAATTTTCTGTTCTGAGAAATTTTATGCGCAATTTTCAAATTCCGATGGCCTTTTTGCAAAAATTGGGATTTGCTTTTTTTCTTCCGAATTTTCGATCGACCCTTCTTTGGCCAGGCCCATTCGGTCCGTTTGGCCCATTCAGTCGTGGCAAAAAACACGGGAGGGGTAGGGTTTCCCTACCCCTGCTCCACGCGGTGGTGGCGCGATTCGTGTTGCGTGGGCGGCACGAGTGCGCGTGGCGAGCCACCGAACCGGCGTGTCTGAGCTCGGTGGTGGAGCACGCGAGGCGGTCGGGCTTGTGGTCGAGGCGGTCGGCGCTTCGGGCGAGCCGACGGGTAGGGATGAAAACGGATCGGATAGTTTCCGACCGATCCGGACGAAAACGGATTCGGATTGTCTCGGATCGGATTTTTCTCGGATAATTTTCGGATCGGATACAGATTCGGATTTTTTTGTCGGAAACGGAAACGAATACGGTAGGCATGCTATCCGGCGGATACGGATACGGATACGGATTATCCGGATAAGACAAGTTCGGATATCCGGATTTCGGCCCAATAGAAGAGGATTCAGCCCAAAAGGGAAAATGAGATTTTAATTGATTTTCGAATTTCAGAAAATGCAACAAATCAAATAGCCTTTTAGAAAATAGCAAATAGAGTTAAAAAATTCTAGAAAAAATCATAAAAATTCCTTAAATTATTTTGAACTTAATAAAATTAATTCCAAGTTAAAGTTAGTTTTTATTTTTGCACATAAATTATTTTTAATTTCTGAAAAATAGAACAACCTTTTTAAAATCCAGAAAATTCAAGAAATTAATTATTATTTTTTCATTTTCACTTTAAATGCAATAAAATCCCAGAAATCTCAATAATTTTTTTTGACATTGAAAACTAGGAAATTAAATAATTGACTTTATTTCATTTATTTTTTCTTTTTAACCAAGAAAACTCTTTTAAATCTCAAAAAATCCAATAAACTAATAACTTTATTAATTTTATTTTTGGTAACATACTTTGGGATGTTACAGTCATTTACGTATAGATTAACTATATAGCCTCATCAATGTTAGTGTGAACTAAGTTTTATGTATGTGATAAGCTAAGTGTGAATGTGTGATGACTTGTGACTTTGTGAGTTCTGATTTATAAGCTAAATATGGTAAACTAAGTGTTATGTTTATGATGAACTAGTTAATGCAACTTGTTAGTGCCAATGTTATGCGTGGTTGCTGAAAATATGAATAATTCATGAATGTGTTGCATCAAATGAACTAGTTATATGTTTTCGTTAATTTCTGGCATACAATTTAAGGGGTTTTCATGTTCCGAAAATAATCCGCGATCGTATTCGTTTCAATTCGTATTCGATATTATTCGTATCCGTATTCGTATCCGGAGTATCCGTATTCGTATCCGGATCCGAAAAAAAATATGAAAACAAATATGACAGAGCCATTATCCGTCCGTATCCGATCCGTTTTCACCCCTACCGACGGGCGACGGCGTGTCCGTACAGGGAGCAGCACGGTTGTGTGGCTAGGTGGCTCGGCCGTGTGCAAGGTCCAACGGCGGCTCGGTCGCATTTGGGCAGCACGGCCGGCGCGAGGTTGTGCGGCTCCTGGAGGAGAGGCGGCGCGCTGCCGCCGTCGCGGCGGCGGCGCGTGGCCCGAGTCTGCGGCGCGCCGACGGCATCGCGGCGCGGAGTTCCGACGGCGGCGGTACGGACGCGGATCGGCGGGTGCAAGCGATCGCGAGCAAGCGGCGCATGCGTCGCGCATGCTCAATGGTAACCGGTGGCGTGGCGCGAGCCTATGCGGGTGCGGCGCCGGAACGTGGTGCCGGTGGGAGCACGCTCATGCGGTGGCGTCTCGGTGGAGGCGAGGCGTGGCACGACCATGCGGTGCCACCGCACCCCTTCTACCTCTTTTTTCTTTGCTTTACGTGATGCTTGCCCTTGCGGCGGTGATGGTCGGGAGGGTCCGTGCGGGGTGGCGCCGAGCGATGGTGGCCCTGTGTAGGTCGGCGATCCAGCCGTGCCGGCGGCGATCGTCTGATTTGCTACGCCGGTGGTTCGTTCTCCTTTTTTTGTGTGTATTGTTCATTCGAAAATATTGTTCATTCAAGTAGTGTGTATACGAACATTGTTCATGCAATCCACCGATCAGCTTGGCCGGCGACTTCAAGTTGGCTCGCGGTAGATTAGAATGGATTTGCAATTTCCAATTTATGGTACAATCGACATCCACTTTTTCATGCAATCTATCGATCGACATTGTGCCGACGACTTCAAGTCTACTCACGGTAGATTAGAGCGGATTTACACCTCAGAAAAAACAAATCTAGAAAGCAAAATTTACAGAATTGAAAGCAAATATAGAAAAAACGATTCAATCTACGAGCGTCGTTCTTCGACGGTTACCTTTCGATCCGATGAGAGTCAGTCGTGCTAATAACGTGTTAAGGAATTATCGCTGGCGAGTCCAGTTCGAACGATTACCTCGTAGACAAAATCAGAATCGTAAGAACAATATAAGAATACAATAACATAATAATATATTGAACATAGAGATGTAGCATACTTTTGATTTCTTCGTACGATCGATTTTTTACAATGAAACACTTATATATAGACCGATTTCTGAGCCGAGCCCATAATTTTCCAACACGTTTTTTTTTTCTTTCACGGCAGCGGAGCCTGTAACGCAAGGTCGTAGCGTCCCACTCGTAATCGCGTTGCAACGGTACGGCGTTCCCGTCCACCGATAAAACACGCCGCCCCGTTTACGCGTATGCACGCGCGCCTCGCCCTTCGGGAGTTCAAATTTCAAATCTCCTAACTCAGCCCGGCCCAGCGCCGTGCCGGCCGTCCGATCTCTCCCAGCACACGTGTCAGCCCCCAGCGGAAGACGCTATGTAAAGGGAAGACGCTATGTAAAGATTCGCAGGGGCAATCTCGTCAATAGCTCCCCCTCGTTTCGTAATTATCACGTTCCGTTTGAGGGGACGCCGTTGCGACCGGCTACATCCCGTTGCGGCCCCTCGCAGGCGCGCGTATGGAAAAGACCGGCCGTGACAGGTGCAAAACGACCGGTACCGCGCGGCGCACCCCGTCGAGCTCCCAACGGCCAGATCAGGTTAGCGGCGCCGTCAGAGCGGCGGGCGCTGGGGCTCTCCCAGCCGTCGGATCCGGATCTGATATATCCCTGGCCGTGGCGTCTTATATCTGGACGCGCACGCAAGCTGGATGGGAGATAGAGAGAATCCAAAGAGGGCATATCCCACCCACCAGCGCGGCGGTGCGGGAGAGAGGAAAACGGCCAAAGAAGCGAGGAATTAAGCGAGGGCGGCGTACGCGGATGGGCAAGTACATGCGCAAGTGCAGGGGGGCCATGGGGGAGGAGGTGGCCGCCATGGAGGTCACGCAGGTCGTCGGCGTCCGGACGAGGTTGAGGTCTGCCTCGGCCGCGGCCGCGGCCTCGGCGGGCGCTATCGCGAACGTGCAGGCCTCGAAGAGGACTAGGAAGGCGCTGCCGCCGGCTCCACTGGCGCGGGATCCTGCCATGGGCACTCGTGGTAACGGTGGAAGCTGCTACCTCCAGTTGCGGAGCCGCATGCTGTTCATGGCCCCGTCGCCAGCGCCGGCTCCGAGGGCGGACGCTGCTGGCGCCGCCGGCCAGGGAGCGCTGCTTGCGGCCGGACTCTCGCGTTGCTCCAGCACGGCTTCGTCGGTGGACGCGGCGGCTCGGGACAGGAGTCTCGCGAGCCGCTCCGACGCTGCGGAGGTGAGGGAATCGAAACCCTAGAATTCGAATTAAAAAATGATTCGAGATCTTTAGCGGCTTCTGTTGCTGAACTCGTGGTTTGGTTTGGGCGTCCTACAGGCAGATGGAGAGCACATTCCTGAGGGCTCGGCGATCAACTCGGAGAGTGGCTGTGACCGTGAGAGGTGGAAGAATTTTCCCTTATTTCTGGCGAATTGTGCAGAATTATGCTTTCCTTCGTGCTCCTGACGCTGTTTTGGCTCACGGTTTTTGAAATTCAGGAGAGAGACGACGCCGTCGAGCCGTCTGCCCGGCGAGGTGAGCGATCTGGAGTCGGATCTGGCGGGGCAAAAGCGCGGCCGGTCATTGCCCGCGGGAACGACCGCAGCTCGGGAGGCCACGAGGGCGAGGATGCCACCGGCGTCGGAGATCGAGGAGTTCTTCGCGGCGGCCGAGGAGGCCGAGGCCAAGCGCTTCGCTGCCAAGTAAGTACACTCGTAGCAGCGTCCAATTACCGTGCACGCATTTCTTCTCCGTTTTTCGTGGCGCGCGCGTGGCTTAACTTGACGCGCGCGGCCGGCGTTCTAACGTGCGTGCGCTCCCCATGGCCAGGTACAACTTTGACGTCGTGCGCGGCGTGCCTCTCGACGCCGGTCGCTTCGAGTGGACCCGGTGGTCACCCGCTGAAGGCGGGAGCGTGCAAAGGAGGGGGGAGCTAAGCTAGAAAGGTCGAGAGCGCCGTGTAGAAAGGGAAGGCAAGAGTAGAAGAAAAAGATCCTCCAAAAAGAACAACGGGAAAGGAGAAACTACCAAAGAAGCCTTATACAGCCTAACCAACCACCGATTCAACTTTTTAGTTCCTCACATTTTTCTTTCTGATTCCCTTTGTTTGCAGTAGTACTAGTTCCAACTGGTATTACTCAGAGGTTATCTTGACAGGAATAGATCCCCTCACTGTAATTGCTTCCTGTATTTGGATTGAATTTACTGTACAGCAGCAGCAGCAGCAGCAGCATGCCCTGCAAGGTCCAAGTTAACGACTTCCATTTCCATTATCTCCATTTGCTGCTAATCATCCTTTCGCACGCTACCTTTCACCAAGCACGTACGGCGTGTCGTATCAAATAAACTATCGATCAATCTCTCTCGTATACGTACGTTTATTTGCACGTACGTATCACAAGTCAACCTGCAAGTCCTTGGCTCTGTATCTGACGAGTAGACGCAGCATAGCCCATCCATGGCAAGCAAGCACAGTAGTACAGCAGGCAAACTGCAGTGGAGGCTTCTATGGCGTGCCGTGGAAAGAAGGTTAAGGCCCTCTTTAATTTGATTCATAGGATTTTCAAGGGAAAAATATAGGATTCTAGATTCCTCGGGAATAGGTACTGTTCACTCGTTTGATTCACATGACTGAATGACCAGATTACATAGAAACACTGTTCATAGCCTTCGGTTTTGAACGAATTTCACAGGGAAATTAACATCCACCCCGACCTCTTTTTCTTTTTTAAAAAATTCCTTCGCGTAACACCGAGGCAAATTGTTACTTGTGCCGCTGCTGCTAGAGCCGTTGGATTTAAGGGCTATTTAATATTTTTCTCATTTTGAGAAAAGAACAAATAAAAAAGGAAAGAAAAATTAAAGGAGATGAGGCCCACCTGTCATTGAATTAGGGGGGAATAGGGTTGGAGACAAAGTTAGGCTTTCGGCTGGGGTGCCTTTGGTTGGCGGCGGCGCGTGTGAAGTGGGCTCGGGTGCGAGGCACGCCGGCGGTTGGAGCGGCATCCTGGGGACTGCTCCACCTCTCCTCTCCTTTAAGAAGGGCATCCTCTCCTCTTCTGGATCGACCCCGAAAATCAATGAGCTTTCCCCTTTTGTGTGTTTCTTCTTTTCCTCGATTGGGATTCGGTTTCGGCCTTTGGAGTTGCTACTCCACCGTGGTTGCTCGACGCCGTCGGTGGTGAGGTCCGGACTCTCCTCCTTACCAATCCCGCCGGTTCCCTTCTTGCACCCTATCATCTGTTGGGTGTTCGGTCTGGAACCTGGGACTTGCATATTTGGAGAATTGATCTGGTCGGCTTTGGCTTTATCTTGAGTGGAAGAAGGTTTTTGTCCTTGGTGCTCCTTGGTGCATTCGGCCGATGCATTTCATTGGTGATTCTTGTGCGGCATTATTCCTGGTACGTCGACTTCACGTTTGATGTGTCTCGAATTGTGAAGAGTGGCATTGTATCTCAAACGACCACGTCCTCTCACCGCGGCACATCAGGGCGATTGGTTTTCTGAGTCGGCGCATTCACGTGCCTTGCCCGGTTCACTACTCGGTGGCTTTGAGCACCATCCGCATCGTGAGTATCGTTGTTTTTCATATTCATATTACTTGGCATTGTGTGTTGTGCTATTTGAATTACATTATGTAATTGTGGGATCAGTTTAATGCTTGATGAGGATTGTGTACTGGGAGACTTTGCTAAGTGGTGATTGTGGGATCGGTTTAATGCTCGACGAGGATGATTGTCATATTATGAAATTGAATTGATAACTAGATCAGACTTGAGCTAACTGTGTTGCTTACTGCTGTCAATTTATCTCTAGTAGTTTGGTTATGATACTTTCTGTATTTTGGTTGTGACTGAATTGAACCTGATCATTGTGTTCTGTGATCTTTTTGATCTTCTGTTAGCCGATAGGCTTAACTGCTGAAATATGTGATCTTTTGCACTGTGAGATATTCAATACCCCGTTTGTCGAAAGGCTAATGTACTGATATTGTGATTCCTTTTGTACTATTAATCAAATAATCTTTTGTTGGCTGAAAGTATAATTTGTTGTTTATGATATAATTCTTGACATATTAATAAAACATTAATTTGAGCTCAAAGTCCGATTTATTGTTGTCATATTTAATAAGTGAAGAATATATATTGACAAAAGTGGTGAAGAGGCTAAGATTTAATCTTGAGCAACCCGACATCTGAGAGTAACAAACATTCAAATATGAGTATTATGCTGATTTTGATTGCTCTCAAGTTCTATGTTTTGAGCATATTATCATGTTTACATGACATGAAGAAATTACTTATTTAGATGTCATTTTTGTTATTTATATGTTTATGACAATATGATTTGATTATGATAATTGTTGCTGGAATTTTATCCGAATATTTACTGAAACTGCTAACTTTACAACAGGAGCTTGCGCCATGGCCGCCTGAGCTCGTGCCGCTGCCGCCGCCTGAGCTTGCGCCATTGCCCAAGTCGTCGACCAAGCCGTCACCTCCCGATCTGTGGTGATGAGGCAAGCTAGCACGGTTTGGGAAAGACAACATATGAGTGGATGATAGCATCGGGCTATGATTAAGATTCCTTCGCTTCACTGGCGTGTGGGTCCGTAGATTTCATGGGCCCATTGTCAGTGGCTGTGATGGAAAAATTAGTGTTCGATTAGGCTACGAAAGCAAACACGATCACTATTCACTTGAAAAACCATGTGTTCTTCCTCTTCCTGCGAATCAAACACCCAATCCTAAATATTCATGTGCTTTCCAATCCTCTTGTTTGGCGCATATCTTCCTATCCTATTCCTGCATTTTTATAATAATCTTTGTATTAGTTTCTATTTTCAGTACTTGCTGTATCCAAGTAGAAACAGAGACGAACTCGGTTTCTACTTGGATACAGCAAGTACTGAAAATAGAAACTAATACAAAGATTACCTAACAATCACTCCCTAATCTTTGTGTACGTACTTATATTTCGTGTGCTGCCAGTTGGACTCAACTTCAACATGGCTCCCACACACTCGGCCGAAGACGGTGGCACAACTCAAACACGTCTTGGTCTCTGCCAGTTGGGCTCGTCTTCAACTTGGCTCATACTTACTTGTCCAAAGATGGTAACACAACTCGAACACATCTTGGACTCTTACTCATTGAGGCAGTCGGTCTCAACTACGACTTGCACCCCAACTCATACTCAACTCAGGACAGTCGGTCTCAACTACGACTTGCCCAACTCATACTCGCACTTCAAGTTGGTCACGACTTCAACTTGAGTAACACACGACTCGGTGATCAGGACGTCGAACACATCTTTTCAACATCCCAGACTCGACACGGGATTACAATTGACAGAAGTCGGCCATGAGTAGCGCTGGCTCATCATCCCTAAGAGCTTCAGCAAGAAGCGCTTTCTCCTTCTTCGGATTGCAGCATTCTGAAGCAAAGTGTCCAAAATCCTGACAATTGTAACATCTCACCTTTGTCTTGTCAAATTTCCAATTCTTGCGGCCTCGGCTACCACCACCATTAGAATCGTCGGAAAAACCCTCGCCTTTGCTTTTCGATGATCGGGCCTCCCACTCGGCGCGAGTTAATAGCAGGTGCTCATCTTCGCCACTACCAGATCCTCGTATCCGTTCCTCGTGCGTCTTCAAGCGGCCGATCACCTCCTCAACCGTCATCACCTTGAGGTCGCTAAACTGCTCAATGGCGGAGACGATTTGCAAAAACTTTCCAGAAACTGCCCGAAGGAACTTTCTCACAATATAGCTTTCTTCCATCTTGTCCCCCAAAACTCGGATCTGATTGACAATCGTCGTCAACCTCGTGGCGAAGTCGTCGATCGACTCTGTCTCTTTCATGCGCATTCCCTCGAACTTGCTCTTGAGAGTCTCAGACTCGCTTCTTTGACACGATCATCACCAAGATGCATCGCCTTCAACGTCTTCCACGCAGCTTTGGCCGTCTCTTTTTCGGCCAGTAGGAAGAGCGTTTCCTCAGAGATGCCTCCATATATCGCCGCCAAAGCCATCTGATCCTTGCGCACATCGACGTTGTCGTCCTCGACCGCGTCCCACACTCCCTGAGCGCGCATGTACACCTTCATCTTGATAGCCCATACTGCATAATTGCTCTTGGTGAGCATCGGATATTGCAGCGAGACGGCAGAACTCTCCTTCGCCATCATACCCGACGTCGCCTCGTTACCGGTGACACAACTTCCCGGAGAGCGCGGCATGATCTTGGGCACACACGGGTCAAGAACTCTTGGTAAAGTGCTACCAGCAATTAGTTTCCCCAGCAGATATGTGGATTCTCGGCAGTTAGCTGCCCTAGATAAGTTTTTTCCCCGATTAGTTATATTGCCGGTAGTTAATCATGTGAATCAAAGAGGCCCTAAGATGGGGGCCGTGGCCCGAGGCAGGTCGCCCACCAATGGAAGTCGCCTCTGCCATTGCCATCCAGTTAAAAAGGTAATTAACCAGTAAGGTGCGATTAAAGTAAGCTGTAAGCTATGACTAATGATGTTAAACAAATGTTAAGGGGGAGATGGCTTCGGATCCTGTCCACATGGGCGGGGGCAGAGGGAGAGGGAGGAGAAGGAGAGGGAGTAGGGAATGTTACTCCCGTCGGGATCTGTGTTCTTCAGTTGGTAAAAACTAGGAGGACTGGAGGAGGAGGAGGAAGAAGCGTGACTGGGATTCGGCGCCACTGCATGCCCACTGCTGCTTGCTGGCTTTGCACTTAAAGGAAGAGGCTTTTAATGTATACTAGAATGTGACCCGCGCCATTGGCGCGGATATGGTCGATGGTAGTAAATGGGAAAACAGCTAGTTGGCTGTAGTTTTTTTTTAGCGAAGGATGATTTATATTAATTAATAGTGGTTATCGTGTTTTAGGAATCCGGTTAAATACGTTGTAGGTCTCAAATTGTAAGCATCGGGAAGAAGGAAAAGGAAAAAGGCATCAAGTCTGTTACATTCAAATCAGTATTCTAGAAGAAAGGTGCAAAGACAAAAACAATTTAGATCTACAGCATAAATTTATCTTTGAACATGGCAAAGAGAGGTTATTAAATAACATGTCTCAAAGGAGAGAAACCATTGCGAAGCGGACATGTGACGTTACTAACAAAAAATTAATGAAACTAATTACTTTAAACTGTCCTTGTCATTTTCTCAATAAAGGAAGTCTCATATTTTTGTCTTGGTTCATAACCACAAAAGGATTTTCATACTCAATTAGAAAGGTGAAAAAAAGCTGAGATCCACAAATGAATATGCGCTAAATATGACATGCGAGCAAGACCTTAGTAGGCTAAAATCAGAAATATGATCGCCAAAGATGATTGCCCAGTTGTACCTGTCATGCAAGATCAATAAGGCGTTATTCTAAACAGGACATAATTTAGTAGCTGGCATCAAGGAGAAATAAAAGGTGTTTTTAAAATTAAATATGTAATGTAAAAGAGCGTGTGTTCAAGCAATTTCTTTCCACAGGAAAGGAAAGTCTTAGGTAATAAGTTTTGAATTCTACATGAGCAAGGAGAAATAACATGAAAAAACTAACGAAACTAATTACCTTAAACATGTCCTTGTCAATTACCGAACGAAGGAATCTTGTATCTTTTTCTTGGCTCATAACCACACAAGGATTTTAAACATCAATCAGAAAGTCGCTTAAAAAAACAAATGAGATGTACAGTATGAATGGTGCAGATGTGGTTGTTGTATGCGGGTGGCAAAGGTCTAGACGAACATACTTATTTTCTATGAAAATTAGGAGCTGACACGTTATAGCACATAAGGAAAATATGCGCAATAAAAAAGATGAATATACAAAAAAAAAACAGTCCACATTTGTGTGAGAACTCATCATCCTTCGTTCTAACTTGATATAAAGAAAAGCTATAAACAGTGGACCGGTGTGAGAACTCAGCATCCTCCACTATTTCTAGGCAAATTAAGTAGGGACAAAATATAGATCCTTTGCTTATACAAAGATAGAAATAGTGAAAACGTTGTCTTGACAACTGGATCAATCGTATCCTTGTTTGACAACATTTTCAGATAGAGTCCTCCTTCAAAGATCCATTGTGGCATAGGTGGTGCATAAATATTTATAACCAACTTTTAAAAACACAACGCTAGTGGAGGATAACCCTTTTCAGCGACGCGTCAAAAAATGTTAAGCCTCGCAAGCCTAGGTATGGCCAGTGAAGCGTTGTTCGAATTTAAAGATACTCTAAAAGGATGGATGATGCCTACATACTTGAGTAAACGTAGAGATGGAAGGCATATGTAAAGGAGTAGTTAAAAAGGAAAGCATGAATAGGTCATTATATATAGCGGAAGGACCAAGCTATAAAAGTGTACATATTAATTAGGTAGCAGGATCGCTTATATTTCAACGCGCTATAGTTGAGCTACTGATGCTTGAGATGAGACAAACTGAACCACGGTATTGACTAAATGCATTGCAAAAATAATGACCCAAAGGGCTAAAGACGGACAGCTACTACATCTATACTTACTACTCGAAGCAAGTTTTGAGGTAATGATATTTAACTACATGGATTAAAATGGCTACTGGACCTGGACTTCACGCACACACTATGGACTTTTTTTTTGTACTCCTGCTTATAGAAGATGGCTGCTTGAGTTTACTATGTATTGTGCAATTCAGGTTTTTTTTTTAGCCTGTCAAGATAAACATTTTAGAAATTGAAATATTGGCTTATAAGTGGCACCTATACAAACCTTTAGCTCTGCTGTTGATGCTTCGTTCATCTATATTCTACAACAATTATTATCATAGACAATGCGGGTGGTGGCGCGGGCTTGCAGTGGCGGCGTGGGTGTAGAATATACCCATGTCCTACTATTAATAGGTTAACCATGGCTAAGCATGAGGATGCCGCATGCTTATTATCATAGACAATGGCTGTTACAATTATTATCATAGACAATGGCTGTTACATATTTTGAGTAAACGAAAGTATTCTCGTGTGTTTAATAATATAAAAATGTTACAGCACACAGAATTAGGAGCACACCTATTAATATAACAACTCAAGAGTAATTAATTCTGCAACTATGACGACTTATAGGAAACAATCATGTAAGCATGTAAATTTAGCGCGTCAGACGAATAGGAACTTATTCTTCACTCGAGGAAGCCTTATCTGTAGATCATTCTTTGTGATGGCGATCCGAGGGCACACGGATGGCCTCCTCACCCCGCGCGATCTAGGGAGCCCAGCGAAAATCCGAGGTGTCAAAGTGAAGCATGAACATATTCATTGTAATGTTAAATGGACCGAAAAGGAAAATAACGTTCCTGAAATACAAAGATGATAATAAGCTCAAATTAAAGTCCATGGAATAAGTATTAATGCTAATAAAAGGAAGCATCAATACACATCTAATTCGGAAATAGTAATACATTCTTGAATATATTTCTTTTTGTCGTGTACGCGGTTTTGTTGGATCTAATCTTAGTTGCATGTCCATTGTTGCAAAGCACGGAAAGTACCAATTTGACATTGCTTTCCATTGTACTTTCTGAAGAAAGACTCCAACACTGCAAATCCTTGGGTAGTATATTGTACAGAGATACAAAACCAGCTAATATTACAGTATGTGCTCGCATTTCTCTTTTATCGTATCTCGGGATCTTGAGTTACATACTTTGAGCGCACAATGGATATTTTTCTTTGTTTCATACATCGACAAAATCTTGTAATTATGTACTGACTAGATAAAGATCTCCAATCCACATCTAGCGATTTTACCGCCATGTATCGAAGGATACTAAATGTGTTTCATTGAAAATCGGATATCATCTGGCAAGCCTACTTGTGGTGCAGATAAAAAGAATATGATTGGGACGTTAATCTACTTGGCACCGATTTTTGAGAAAGGACTTACATATAGAAAAATCAGATGTATATAGCTTTGCAATATTTATTAAGTAAGATATGTCTCTTTTGGAACTGTCGATGCAGCGGCAGCAGCACATCGGTAGACGCATACGCAGGAACGCAGTAAGACGGAGGACGCATTTTTTAGTCCGAAAGTAGGAAAGGTGTACCTGTAGACGAAGCGCACCCGCAAGCGCAAAACGCGACAGGATCATCCACCGATGACGGGATCGGCCTTAGAAGCAGCTGTACATCGATATATTGAACAACCGTACATCCACGCACACATACGCAGGATTAGCCGAACCATATTTTTCTCGGGCGGAGAGCGTGAGCAATACAAGCGTGAGAGGCAGGAACCACCGGATTCCATGGCACGGACCTTAGAGCGAGCCTAACGGATGCGCGCGGAAGAGCCGGCGGCGGCGGTGCAAGGGATCTAGGGAAGGAAGGGGTCCGCAAGACGCAGCGCAGGGCGCTCACCAAATCGAGTGGCGGCGACGAAAGGGATTCGGGGGAGGAAGCGAATGAGCGTGCACGAGCGCGGAATCGAGGTATGTGCGAGAAGAAGGCGGACGGAACGAAGCCGGCGACGGCGTCACAAGGATTCCGGGGGAGAAAGCGAGGAACGCGAGCGGGCTCCGTAAGGCGCAGCGCAAGCAGCGCACCCAACCGAGCGGCGGCACCGAAAAGGATCTGAGGGAGGAAGCAAGCGGAGCTAGGATCGCGAAACCGAGGTACGCGGGGGAAAAAGGCCGACGGCACGAAGCCGGCGACGGCGGCGCAAGGATTCTGGGGGAGGAAGCAAAGGGACGCGAGCTGGCTACGCAAGGCGCAGCGCACCCAACCGAGCGGCGGCGCCGAAAAGGATCTGGGGGGGAGGAAGCGACGGACGCGAGCGACCCTAGGGCTCGGGTAGGCGTTGCGCGCGCGCGATCGCCGCAGTCCGAGAGCGCCCAGGGGCGCTCCGACGGCTGAGAAGCCAGGCGCGCGAGCGGGGCTCGATCGGACGGGCCGGAGACACCTGGGATGCGATCTGACGGCTGGTATTTTGTTGGTGACGTAGAGGGCACGAGATGCGGCCCTTTCTTCCCTCCTTTAACTATGGGAATATGGTCCACTGTTTCTTGTGACTTTACCTTCTTCTCCATTGGTCTGTGCGTTTCGGGTTTGTCAGTCTAGCCCAATATGGAAAAACTTCAGTTCCTTCTAGTTTGTGCTGGGTTCAGTTATTATTATTTTATTTTATTGTTTTGCCTGTGTCATGGGAGTAAGTAAGCACGAGTTAGTGTCAACCGTAATCCAAATTAAACTTTTACTTAAAGACCGTGAAAAGAGTGGTATCTCGCTTTGTGTACATACAATGAGAGTGATTCTTAACCAACTAAATGAACGAAGAAAGAAGAGCGGTCGAGTTTTTCTTCTTCTTCTTCTTCTTCTTCTTCTTTGAACTTAAGAAGAGTGGTCGAGTTAACTGAGCTGGCTACTTGCATGTTGTTCATGAGATGAAACATCGTGTGAAAACCCTGAGATAGAAATGAAATTGAAAAGACGTGGAAGAAAGAGGGAGGTTGATGGTGTGCATGGGAGATATATATGGGGGCATGAGCACGCCATGAGCATATTTACGGCGAACAAATAAATGGGTTTACAATTACAATACGAAGCCGAGATCCATGGATGGTGGGGAGATCGATCGTGGGAAATCGGGGTGGTAATGTGTTGTTTGTTAGGAGATGCATCGCAGGATCAGCATCAGCATCAGTAGCAGCAGTGGATGGTGAAAAGGGGCACTTTACTTAGAGAAAGGGAGACTGATCAGAAGCATATATATATAAAAACGCGGTATAGTTTGTTTGGGGAATCGTGGTGTTGGACTCTGGGGAAGAAGGTGAGGATCCCCAAGCTGGTAAACATTCCGCGGTGGATAATAATAATTCCAAGTGGTGGCACTGAAACTGTGGTCTTTGCGCTCCATTTTGGGTAGCTTGGGAGTCCGGAAGTGCCAGATTTTGTTCCGTGTTTCACCCTTGGGCCTCGGCTGGCTTGGTACTACTTGGTAGGATCGAGCTCTTCCGGTCACAGGGTCTCAAGATCTGCAGTTTCCTTTTCTTTTCTTATAGAGAGAGTTTATTGAGTCCATTTCCCATTTTAAGAGGGAAACAGCTACTCCTGCCAAAGTCTGAAAAGCGCACCATCTTGATATAAATTTGAAAAGGGGAGTTTGTTGTAACACTTCAGTCAGGGGCGGATCTAGTATAGGGACATCAGTCAGGGGCGGATCTAGTATAGGGACATGGGTGTACATATGTACACCCATTTTATTTTTTTAAAAAAACTCCGTATTTATTAGGTATATTAAGTATATGTACTAGTAAATATTTAAAATACGTATTTGAACTGCACAGTACCTCCTCATCCCCTCTGATCATGCACGCAGGTCGCAGCCCACCCACCAAACGCGCCCACGCCCCACCTACAAGGCTGCAAAGCCCACCACGCCACCACAGCGGTCCAACCGAAGCAGCCAAACGCCTCACGTGGTCAAGCCCTTACGAGTCGGCGCTGAGACGACCAGTCCCCAGAGTCCCAGACCCATCCCCTTCGTGAAATCCCCAAGCGGCAAGAGCCTTTCGGCCCTCTCTTCTCACGGCGAGCGGCGGGGTAGGGTGGCACTGACCAGGTGAGTCGTGAGCCTGTGAGCGCCGAGCCGCCGATGCCAGAGCCGGGGATGGAGGGTGCCTCGCCGGCGGCGGCAGGGAGGAAGCCTGCGGTCTTGCGGCAGCCGAGGCAGCGAGACCAGCCACACCGCACCGGCGCAAGGAGCGGCGGCGGCTGTGGCGAGGTCAAGGTGAGCTCCTCGCTTCCTTGGTTGGTTTCTTGCCTTGTCGATCGTCGATCATCTCGTCTTGCGGTCGCCGCCTCCTCACGCCCTCCATACTCCAAAGATCCAATTCCCAGATCCAGTCCCAAGCCCGGCAGGAGCCGCCTAGGGGCTACGGGCGCCGGGCAGTCGGCGCGGCCAGGCCAGCCAGCGGCAGCAGAGGAGCCGCCGAGCGGCGAGCCACGCGGAGGAGCCGCGGCCGGGTGTGAGCTCAGCGCCTCGCCGCTCCGGGCACCGGGGGAGGCGAAGCGGGCGCGCCGGAGGCGGGAGGCCGGAGGTAGGAGGCGGCGCTAGCCGCTAGGACGGAGCCCGGAGGGGAGCCAGGAGCCGCCGGAGGGAAGCCAGGAGGAGAGACGCTAGGCCGGGCCGCCGGAGGGGAGCCAGGAGGGCACTAGGCCGGAGGTCGGAGCCGCGGAGGAGAGCCACTGTCCACTGAGCGTTTGAGCTTGGGGAAAAGCAAAGCAAGAAGATAAGATATATGGGGATTGGGTGAGTGCAGGGAGTTCTACCGGGACGGAGGATTGAGATTTGAGATATAAAGATGGCCACATCGGGAGTTTGGCTGGACCGCTGGAGACTCGACTGGTCCACTGGGAGATAAGAGAAAATTATTCTATATAGTTCAATAGCTTGTGTAGTTTCAGTTGTTAGATAAATGAGAAGATTATTTTGTCTTAAATGTCAAATTATTTATGTGAAGTTTTTGTTTTCATGTAGACCGCAGAGTATTCAAAAATGAAGAGGAAGCATGTAGATTTGAAATCTTTGTGAGATAGAGTTGGAAAGAGGCCAATATCTATTGAAAGCAAAGTTCAAAGTACTTCTACTTCCATTCAGTTGCAAGCACAAAATGATAGTGATATCCAAGACGAAATCCTAAGTTTAGAACTAACACAAACAAGTATAGAACCTCCCCCATTGTCCCCACTTATAGATGACAACGAAGAAGATGATGGTGGAGATGATGAAGCGATTTATGATATTGATTTGCTTTCTCGTGATCCCGGAAAGCGGATTTCAATCATACAGTATGATGTCAATGAACAAGATACAGTCAGAAGGGGATACATTGCATCGGTGCCATGTCAACCACGAGAACATGATTTTCCAAGAAGAAATATTAGAGGTATGCGTCGATTCGTAGCTACTTCGTATGATGCTTATAATTGGCTTGAGTATAGTGTGGAACGAGATGCTGCTTTCTGCTTTGTCTTTTGAAATATGTATTTCTAATGAACTGAAAAACAACAATGCACCCTAGGGTTATGTTGTTCATCACAAACACATTATAGATAGCCTATGCCCAACTTCAGATGGCAAGAAGACAACACTTGCAAAATAACACAAAAAGATATATCTAAACCATCTTTAATTCCCTCTCTTTACCAAGCTAGATCTAGAATACAATGCAAAGAACAAATTATGTACTACCCATCGATAGTCAAGAGCAAATTACCAAATCCGCGGTCTCCTTTCACCAAATCGCCTCAAAGCCCCACCTCTAGCAGCAGCAGCGAGAACAGAGCTAGAATTTAAGACAGATTGATCTGTGAGGATCGGTTCTGCAATAAATGAGATTATCACAGACGGTTTGTATACAAACCTTTGTGACGAGGACGGGAAGTCACAGACGGTTCATGTTGAAAATCATATGTGAAGTATCACAAACGGTTTAGAACAAGAACCATATGTGATATTACCTTTTCACATACGATTTTTACCGCAGAAAATAACACAGATGGTCGTTAAACCAAAATCGTTTGTGATTGTATTTAATACAGACGGTTTTGGTAAACCGTGTGTGATGAGATGTCCGATGTTAGACTTTTTTTTGTAGTAGTGGACCATCACGCGTAATTTGGACACAAAACACATCACTTCATAGTCATGGCCTCATGGGTGCAAATGGCCTTAACTTTTTGTCTCCAATTCACCCTGGTTGACAAAAGAAATTACAATTATATGCATCTCAAGTCTCCATGTAAAAAAAGGTCACTACTCTGAGTCGGGTTACGAATAGCCCAACAACGTTTTATATCGTACTAGTTCAACGCCCGTGCTTTGCTACGGATTAAAAAATATCATATCTCGTCAACCATCGTCGTGCTCAGCCTACAATGCAAGTGATCCACCGGTAACCTGTTCTTAGAAAGATCGATGAAATCTTTTGGCTTCTTGCACACCAGCTTGGGCAGTTGGGGTGTAGAGGGAGTGGAGAGCAGGCTATGGGTGACCAACCGTACGCACAGGAGGAACCGAGAAATAACGAGATTAATGGCTCACATCTCACGAAGAAAGATAGATCTAACGGCTCACATCGTATGAGGGAGGACGGACCGTCACTAATTTCTTATTTTATGTAATGAAGTATAGAAAAAAAAAGAGAGAAAAAAAATCCACAACAAAACTTAGCCCATTACGTGTGGAAACTGGCCTGCTCGACGTGTACCACGACTGAATTGGCATGTTAGGTCGAACCAACGAGCGTGCATCGTTGATAATTGCGTTGAATCGATCGCGATGATGATGGTGGCGCGTTGCATTGGTGATAAGACCGACCGATATGAAGACAAGCTCATGCCCCCGCCACTGGTCAATGTCCACAGGGCTATGCACAATGCTGAGGACGATTAGTTAATCTTTGTGGGAGTACATGATTTGATTGACAATATATAACAACATATTCAGATATTTGTCCAGAGATGACAAATGCCTCCAAAGTATACTGTTTTGGTTGCGCAACCTGCCGACCTCTCAAGGTGGGAACAGTTTGTAGTTTGAAGGGACTTAAGGGAATGCATTATTGTCCTTACTGTGACTCTTAGTTTTTAATGCCTAATCAAATTAGAGGAGAAACAGCTTCTTGTCTTTACATCCATCAATCATCTCGTTTCTGTTATAAATTGCTCTTGTCATCTTCGTTGTTTTCTGAGGTCATTGTAGCAACTTTTGTGTTGCGTTGTTGACGTTACATATCCTTCATTTGACTAGTAGTTCTGGCAGGCTCTATTATTTATTGTGCTTGTGCCCTGAACCTTACCATCACAGGGCAAGATTTACTGGTTCTGCCTCGTGACTGCCACAATTAGTGCTAGCTAGACAGGAGTAGAAGAACATGCATGCCCTTACCAGTTAGGCAGTTACAACTTCTTCCTTTGCCTGGTTTAGTTGCTTACTACTACTACAACTCTTAGCTATCATGTGACTGTAAAGCCCATCCAATACACACACACACACACACACACACACACACACTATGGCTAGAGGCCGTACCAACTGACACCCTATATCAAGAGGTGCATCCTCTGATATTGTACAATAATGTAATATAGTACAGTACCATAACATTGGTCTGTAGCTATTGGATCAAAAAGTGAAGGCTAAGATCTTGGCTGGCACGGTACCGTAGCGAAACGTTGTAGGAAAAGTACTGCAGACGACATTGTAGGGATACTGTAGCAATTGATTTAGTCTATTCTTCCAAAATAGGAAGGTTCAGATCATCGCAATGTCACGACACTACTGCTCTCTACTATTTTTTTTGCAATGTCAGAGGATCTGAATCCTTATATTGGAGACAAGGAGGCCACAAAATCCGCTATAAGTGATATCAACATTTCTTAACAGTGTCCGATTTGCCTGTAATGATGGAAAAGTGAGCACCATTGCTTGCGCCAATATATACTACAATACACCATCCTGTACAGCTCTACCTGATTGACCAGGAATTGAAGGAGGATTCGATAGATCTGACAACCTTGCATGCATATGCTTAGAGCTGTGCATCTAGTGCAGAGGACATGTCGGGAGAGGGAAAGATCTACCATATCACTTTGCTAAAAACAAAAAAGGATCATTATATAGGGGGAGCCTGTTTCTTTTCTTTGTTGATATCTTTGGGGTAGTGTTTTTTTTGAGATTCGAGAGAAGAAGAGAGGGAGAGGAGAAGAGGGGTACCAACCGTCCGATGTAGAGGAGAGGTTGGCCATCGTGGTTTGTCGGTGAGAGAGCTCTCCCGGGTGGCGGCGTCTCCCTGGCGGTGGCGATCTCCCTGGCGGTAGAGGCGGCGGTGGTAGATCCCGTCGCTGGAGCGCCCCCTTACCGATCGGTCTAGGGTTTGTTGGTGGGGTTTGTGGCGGCACGGTGAACCTCGTACTCTGTGCCGCCCCGACCCCCACCTCTATTTATGTGGCGCTGGCGACAGGGGCCCACCAGCCAATTGGGCTGGGCGCCCCCGATCAGGGCGCGAACAAGGGGGGAGGCATTTGGCCGTTGGGCCAAATGCCTGAGATCATTCTAACATTCTCCCCCTTGATCTCAATCTATGCTTTATCTTTAATTACTTTTGACTTTACTCATTCCATCACAGATTGGTGCATAGAACATGTCTCATCGTCACGGTCAATCGCCGATAGATTCAACAGCTACAATACACCTCCTTGTTCCGAAATAGTTGCTTTAATCTTTTGGGCTCTCTTTTAGTACAGGAATCATAGGCTTTCCCTTAAACCCATGCCGGCTATATGTTCTCTGAACACGTTGGGTGGTAAGCCTTTAGTAAGCGGATCCGCTAACATCTTTGCGGTACTTATATGCTCAAGATTTATAATTTGATCCCGAACTTTATCTTTCACAACATAGTACTTTATGTCAATGTGTTTGGCAGCACCACTTGACTTATTGTTGTGGGCATACATTACTGCGGGTTCATTATCGCAGTACAACTTAAGTGGTCTATTGATGTCGTCAACCACTTTTAAACCGGGTATGAACTTCTTTAGCCAGTTCACCTACCCCGTAGCCTCATAACATGCTACAAACTCGACATACATTGTGGACGATGTAGTGACGGTTTGCTTTGAGCTTTTCCACGATATAGCTCCTCCAGCGAGAGTGAACACATATCCGGATGTCGACTTTCTATCATCTCCCGCAAAATCAGAATCTGTATACCCCACTATATGGAGTGAATCTGATATTCTCTATGTCATCATGAGGCCTTTTGTTCCTTGCAAATAACGCAAGACTTTCTTTATCAATTTCCAATGTTCTATTCGAGATTGCTCGGAATCGCCAAGTAACCCAGTAACAAGCGTCAAGTCGTATGTACACACTTGAGCATACTGCAAGCTTCCGACAGCTGAAGCATATGGAACCGATTTCATTTGATCGAGCTCGTACTGGTTCCTGGGGCATTGAAAATCCCCATATCTATCGCCCTTGACTATAGGTGCAGGTGAAGGACTACATTTATGCATACCAAATTTCTTTAATACTTTCTCTATGTATGCTTTTGTGTGATCCCAATATTCCCTTGTTTCTATCCGGTGAATTTGATCCCTAGAACGAACGAAGCTTCACCAAGATCTTTCATATCAAAGTTTGAAGACAAAACTTCTTTGTCTCCATGTGATGACATCACTACTAGCCATGAGGATATCATCCACATCTGAGATTAGGAAGATAAACTTCCCATCTTTAAACTTTGTATAGACACGCTTGTCCTCTACATTCTCTTTAAACCCAAATTTTCTTATTGTCTTGTCAAACTTCAAGTACCACTTGTCTTGAAGCTTGCTTTAACCCATAAATCGATTTCTTTAGGCGGCATCCCATTCTTTCATTTCCTTCCACGACAAAACCTTTCGGTTGTGCCATGTAAATATTTTCCTCCAAATCCCCATTAAGAAATGCCGTCTTTACATCCATCTGATGTAACTCTAAATCATAATGTGCTACTAATGCCATTATGATTCTCAAGAATCTTCTGAGACCGGAGAAAAGGTCTCATTGTAATCAATCCCTTCTCTTTGCGTAAAGCTTTTTGCCACAAGTCGCGCTTTGTATCTTTCTACATTCCCTTGGGAGTCAAGCTTTGTTTTGTAGACCCATTTACAACCTACTGTTTTGGCTCCTTTAGGAATAATTTTCAAGTCCCAGACTTTATTAGCCTTCATGGACCTCATTTCCTCTTCCATGGCCTCAAGCCATTTTGAAGAATTTTCGCTTCTCATGGCTTCTTCAAATGAGGTGGGATCATCATCCATTTGAAATTCCTCTGTATGATAAATCTGATAATCATCAGAAATAGCTGATCTTCTTACTCTTTTAGACCTCCTCGGGGCCTCCTCATTTGGTACATCTTTTGTTTGAGGTTGCTGTTGCTCCCCTTCATCTGTGGCAATGGGTTCTATAGGATCCTGAAGAACAGGTTCCTCATTCTCATTCATTGTTGCCACAGGAGGAACAATAACAGGTGCTGTCACCACAGTGTCTTGCACCGTCGGTGCAGCGACAGCAGGTAGTGTGAAGAATGGCTCTTGAATCATCGGAGTGGGCACATACGCCCACTTCTCTTCAAGGTCAATCTCTCGAGCTACCATGCTCCCCTTCATCATTTCATCCTCTAAGAAGACAACGTGTCTCGTTTCTACAAACTTTGTATATCTGTCTGGACAGTAGAAACGAAAACCTTTTGACTTTTCAGGATAGCCAATGAAATGACAACTTACTGTTTTGGGATCAAGCTTCCCAAGGTTTGGGTTAAATACTTTAGCCTCAACAGGACTCCCCCACACACGTAAGTGGTTTAGTGAGGGAACTCTTCCTGTCCACAACTCGTACGGTATTTTGGGCACCGACTTACTAGGCACTCTGTTGAGAATATGAATGACGGTTTTCAACGCCTCCATCCATAAACTCAATGGGAGTGTGGAGTAGCACATCATGCTTCGCACCATATCCATCAGGGTACTGTTGCGTCTTTCAGCTACTCCATTTTGCTGAGGTTCGCCTGGTGTAGAATACTGGGCCACTATGCCATTTTCCTGTAAAAACCTTGCAAAAGGTCCAGGAACTTGTCCATATGGGGTATGTCGACCGTAGTACTCCCCCCCACGATCAGATCGAACTATCTTAATCTTTAAGTCGTGTTGGTTTTCAACTTCAGCCTTAAATATCTTGAATTTATCCAATGCTTCATTTCTTTCTTTGATTGGATAAATATATCCATAACGGGAGTAATCATCTGTGAATGTTATGAACGAGTCATATCCATCCACACTTTTCACAGGAAAAGGACCACAAATGTCTGTGTGAATAATTTGTAGAACTCCTGTGCTTCTTTTTGCGTCTTTCTTAATTTTCTTTACATATTTTCCTTTAATGCATTCTCTGCATTGTTCTAAGTCTGAGAACTCTAATAGAGGAAGAATATCATTCTTAACTAGTCTTTCTATTCTCCCCCTCGAAATATGGCCTAAACGACAGTGCCATAATTTCGACGATGCCTTATGAGTTCTCTGTCGTTTTCTGTTCGCATTCTCAGGCGAGGATATACGCTCATTCACATCACATACGGAATTCACATTTTCACGAAGTGACAATAAATAAAGCTCATCTTGTTTGATGGCAAGACCAACACATTCTTTATTAAACATTATTTCACACTTGCCATTTCCAAAATGACAATCATAACCATCATTGTCCAAATTTGAAACACTAATCAAATTCCTCTGTAAAGAGGGAACATAAAGAACATCTCTAAGTAAAAGAGTGAAACCATCAGCTAGCTCTAATGAAAGATCGCCAACGGCTTCAACTTCAGCTTGGACTCCATTTGCAACTTTAATGCATCTTTCTTTTCTTTGCGTAGTCCTCGTCGAACGGAATCCCTGTAAAGAATTAGCAACATGAACAGTTGCTCCTGAATCAATCCACCAAGTAGATTTCGAATATTGCACATACATGTATTCATTTATAAAGGTAATAATGTTCTCACCTTTCTTTGCCATTATCATCTTTAAGTAATCGGGACAATTCTTCTTGTAGTGTCCCGTCTTCTTCAAATGAAGACACCGATCTTTGTCTCTCGCAAACTTATTCTGTTGAGGCTGATAGACAGGGGCTTTTCCCTTGTTCTTTGAGGAGTTACTGTTGAAGTTCCTTTTCTTGTTGTCCTTCACATAGTTGATAGAACCACCATGTGAGGATTTAAATATTTCTTCCTCTTGCACACACATAGCTATGCACTTTTCTAAATCCCATTTCTCGGGCTGCATGTTGTAGTTGACAACAAAGGTGTCAAACTTTTCCGGTAAGGAAGCAAAAATCAAATGAATAAGGAACTCATCCTTGAGAGCCAAATCCATTGGTTTAAGCTTGGATGCCAAGTTACTCATCCTTAGTATGTGCTCTCTTATGCCACTGCCACCACCAGAGTACCTTTCTGTCACAAGCTGCTTAATCAGCTGTGTAGCATAAGTCTTTGAAGAGCCAGTAAACTGACTCTTTATTTTCTCAAGGTACTCTGTGACAGTGTCACACTCTGCGATTGAGCCCACAATTGCAGGCTCAATCGTGTTCTTTATCACAGCCAAACATTCCTTGTTGGCAGTGACCCACTTTTTATGATCAAGATCATATGATATTTTTATGGGAGCAAAGTCCCTCTGTTTGATCTGCCAAGCAGCATCAGCCTCATTTGCCTCCCTCACCGGTGCCACAGGCTCTGTAGGACACGGTGTGGTGACTACCCAGTCCACCTCAGCTAAAATGAAGGCCAGGTCAATCTTTTTCTTTCATTCACCGTAATTGTCTCCTTTGAGAACCGGGATATCTCTGATGTAGCCCATCAAAGAATATCCTCCTGAAAACACAATCCATATATAGTGAGAACATTTATAATAACAATAACTGCATGCCTTAGTTTTAACGTTGGTTAAAATTAAAACATACAATTTTATCTATACATTAAATCTATATCATCGTTGGGCAGAAATAGAAATAATGCATAAAAATCATCAATTAAAATTATAATCTTTGTTATTATCAACGTTGGTCGAAAATAACAATATCATAATTCACAACAATTCTTAAAATTAAATTCTCCGTTGGTTCAATTTAATTAAAAGAATTAATCAATATTTAACTTTTGCAATGAAACATAAAATTATTCTAAAATTAATTCATTCTCGTAAGCATTATTCTTGTACACATTTAATCTCCGAAAATAACACGTTGGTGCAAAATTTACAGAGATTTGAGTCAAATTTCATTCAAATTCATTCAAAAATGCTTCGAAAATAATAAAATTCATTTTTGAGTTCTTGTTCAAAACGGCCATTCGCCCATTCTTTCGCAGCCGCGCCCATGGCTCGCCTCGCACGCTACGCTTCACTGGCGGCCTCGTGACGCGATCTCGGTAGTCGGATGGGCATCCGACGGTGATTCTTTGCGCCGCCGCCCTTCGCCCGGCCGCTCGCCTCGACGCGATCTCACCGTTCGATTCGCATCGACGGTGGCCGAGCGCCGCTGGCGAAACAAAACTCGCGAGCCTTGGCGCCCAGTAAACCCTAGCCTCATTTCCTTCCTCTCCTCTCTCACCGCTCCCGAGCGGAAGAAGCGGCGCCCACGGAGAGAAAAGAAGATTGGCGCCATCGTGGCCCTCTCGCCGGCGTCGCGCTCTCCTCGGGAGTACGCCGCCGTCGGCGGCTCCGTGTTGGCGCCCTTCCACACGCTGCGGATCCGCGCCCGACGAGGCCGGCTTTGGGCGGCGGCGAGCCCATAATTCGGCCGATCTCACCGCACGCCCGACGACGACGGCGAGCCCACGGCTCGCCGACCATCCCGCACGGCGAGTAAGTCCCGCCGTTTCGATCTAGGGTTAGGGTTATGGTTTTGATTCCCCTTTTTTATGTTTCTTTTCTTTTCCCGCTCTGATACCATTGTTTCTTTTCTTTGTTGATATCTTTGGGGTAGTGTTCTTTTGGGATTCGAGAGAAGAAGAGAGGGAGAGGAGAAGAGGGGTACCAACCGTCCGATGTAGAGGAGGAGAGGTTGGCCATTGTGGTTTGTCGGTGAGAGGGGTCTCCCTGGTGGCGGCGTCTCCCGGGCGGCGGCGATCTCCCTGGCGGTGGCGATCTCCACAGTGGTAGAGGCGGTGGTAGATCCCGTCACCGAGCGCCTCACCGATCGGTCTAGGATTTGTTGGTGGGGTTTGTGGCGGCACGGTGAACCTCGTACTCTGTGCCGCCCCGACCCCCACCTCTATTTATGTGGCGCTGGCGACAGGGACCCACCAGCCAATTGGGCTGGGCGCCCCCGATCAGGGCGCGAACAAGGGGGGAGGCATTTGGCCGTTGGGCTAAATGCCTGAGATCATTCTAACAGAGCCTTCCTCTACTCTTCCTCTCTCTCTCTCTCACACACACACACTCCTGTAGCTCTTGTCTCTCTTTACAAACTCATACAGCAGAGCAACAAGACAAGGGAGAACACTGTTGATCCCTACGGGCCAGAAAGGCTCCATCACTATAGGCTCCTCACTTCACAGATCTGGTCATCTGGCAAGCTAATCATTGCACCGTAAATTTCCCATCTGCACAAACATTTTGTACAGGGCAGAGAAAGCAAGATGTGAAACAAAAAAATTGAAACGAAGAAAGATGGACACAGCTACCTAGAGAGAGCAGTTATGCAGGAAAAATACACCATCGTTTGCTTTTCAACACACACTGGCCATCTAGCGCACAAGCAACCCAAACCAATCTACAAAAACTAGCCATTGACAAGCACAACGCAAGAAGATGATCGTAGGAGGGGAGCGAGAGAGAAGAAAGAGTCATGTGTGTGTGTGTGTGTGAGAGAGAGAGAGACTTTTGAGTCCCATGTCTCCCCTATCGGTCACCTCATAGCTCCTGCAGTGCATCAAACAATCTATAATGAGAACCTATCGTCATTCATCATCTGTTAATTAACTGTAGACTACTATGCACGTAAAATGGACTGCCAAATACAGATCACCAACCTGATTGGACACGGCCATGTCGGTGACCATCTCGGCGTCGAGGACGACGACTTTGTCGTTTTTATTGGCGGCTCCATTGGCCGCGGCGCCGCCCACGCAGAGCGCCTTCCGCAGGCCGAGCATATCCTTCCACCGCCTGGACCCCTTGGCCGACGCTCTCTCGTCGTCGGCGCCCCCGCGGAGCTCGTCGCGGAGCGTGGTGGGCGGGCGGCCGGCGAAGCCGTCCTTGAGTGGAAGGATCCTGCCCTTGGAGAAGAGCTGGTCGGCGGCCATCATCGGGTGGCTGCCCACGGAGAACTCGAAGTCCAGATCCTCCTCCTGGCAGCGCAGGCTCATCGCCAGGTTCTGCACCGCCGCCGCCGCCGGCTCCACGGCGAAGTCGCTGGAGAAGGAGATGCGCGGGCTCAGCGCCGCCGGCTGCCCGCCGCCGAACGCCGCGCCGCCGTCCGGGTTGTACATGTTGATGCATGCCATTCTGCGGCGGTGGTGGTCGCGGCCTCTCCTCGCGCGCTTATGCTCCCTCTCGTGTGATGTGTCCTCCTCCTCCTCAAATGTGAGCTCCAATTCGCTTTGCAAGAATGGAGGCGATGTATGTGGTGAGGCTTTTAAAAGGTGGTGGTGGTGGTGGTGGTGGTGGTGTCTGGTCTTGGAGTGAGTTTGAAACGGGGTTGTGTTGTGTTGGTGTGTGAATCAGAACGGGTCACTGTTACGGGTGAGGAGGCGCTCGAGGATTTGGATGGGGTTATATAAACGCTTTTGCTAGCGCACATGCGCCTGGAATTTCTAAATCTTTCAGACGATTCTCGGGACCGTTCGACCCGTTTTGTGATGTGTGTTTTGCAGCTTCAGATTACCGGGCTCGATTTTATTGCTACCGGTCGTGATTTCTTTTTTTAAGAACCGCCCCACGTAACTTTCAACCCGTTAAGAATCGTTTTCATTTTTTTTAGAAAATGCTTAACTACTAACGTTCGGAGCGAGCGAAAATATCAGACGCTGTTTTTACAGTCCTAAGACTCACCCATCCCCTGACGATGTCCACGTACGGTCCCACCCGTGATTCATCATCCATCCTTCATCTGCATCCCAGGAACCGATCTCTCTCTCTCCATGCACTTTTTTACTGCCTCCAAACTTCTCCGTTCACTTTCCCCAGCACTGCCTCTCATCTCTTTATGCTGAAATACTCCACCTCTCCCTCTCTCTCTCATGAACTGGTCTTACTCTCCGCCGGCCCACTCTCTGCAGGAGGGAGAGAGAGACTCTCACACGAGGCTTCTTCGTCGATAGCGTCCCACGCCCTCTCCCTGTGTTGTTCGGAGCTCGTCTGGGGTCGCCAGTTCGGCCCGGCTCTCCTCCCTGCGGGCCTGCTGCCGTCCCAGCCGGCAGGAGGCAGCCGCTCCGCCAACCCGCCACCACTGCCTCCTCCCGAGCCATATAAAAAATATTGCACACTGTTCTTTGATATCTTGCGACCTGTTGAAACAAATGTTGCGGCCCGTTGAAATAAATGTTACATACTGTTCACGGAAATATTGCGACCCGTTGAATAAAATGTTGCAGGTGTTTTGCATGTATGGATTTGTGGTGATTTTTGTTGATGTTGCATGTATGGATTTGGTATGTTGCACCAATTGAGAAAAAGTGTTGCATCATGCATTCCTCTGTGTTGCATTGAAACGTACGGTGGGAAACCTCCCACCGTACGTCCGAGTCGTAGTTGCTCCCTTTTTCTTTGGTTCCCATCGCTTCATTTCTGCCTCGAGAGAGGGGGAGAAACTGAAGGGGAATGGGGATAGAAGTCAAGGCGGCACCCTAGGAGAGCGGCGGATCGGCAGTGATCTCTGGAGAGCAGCCTCGGGCCAAGGTTTCCTGGCGACCAGCGGCTCTACTCCCCCGACACATCGTGGATTTGTCTTATCCGAGAGAGAGAGAGAGAGAGAGATGGAGGAGGACCGAAGGAGGAGTACAGTGATTTCCCCTGCGAGCGGTGGATCGTTGGTGATCACCAGCGAGCGACACCCGGTCGGAGATGCGTTTTTATACTGATTTTTTTTCTTATCGTTTCTAGGGATTGTGAAATTTCTCCTATGTCGTTAGATCTAGCTGTTTTTGTAGTTCATTTGTTCCCTAGGGCTATGAAATTTGAACATATGTTGTGATATCTTATGGTCTTTGTATTTTTCAAAAAAACTTTGGGTCTTTGAAATTCTACAAGTTGATTAGTTGGTTTGATTAGTTCGCTGGGGATTTTTTTTGTTTGCCAAAGCATTGTCTAGATTTGTGTAATATGTTATGATTTGTTCTGTTAATAGGTCAATTTTCGGCAGACTCCCTTTTGTCCTATTTTTTATCTCTTTTTCTGTGATTGTTGTCCTTTTTGTAGATAGTACATACATATGCTGTGTTATCATCGGTAAAGTGTTTGTGAAGTACAACTCTCTTGGAAACTCACAAACTTGTATATGACGAGTTGACCTTTGAATTTATTTGGATGCATCCCGATCTTGCCAGTTTTGCATACCATTGCCTACATGTTTGCAAGTTGTAGTACATGACCTTCAAAGTTAATTTGTAGGGATATATAAAGTGTTCCATGTCATTTATAACCAGAGTACTATGTTGTTTTCTTTCTTGCTTTTCTCTTCCACTTTTACTGAGGTTCAATGTCAAGGTGTTATTTCGAGCATGTTTGATTGTTATGTCATTCCAACTACCCTGGTTGCAGGTAATTATCTATTTAGTCTTAAATTGCTCTAGTAGCGTCTTCAGCTTGACTGGTTTGCCTTTAGACTGTTACCTAGAAACTATGGCTAGTATATTGCCTTTAGTATGGATCCACCTAATTTAGGATTAATTCTGTCTAGCTTAGATTCATTTTTTGTTTGTGTTTCAGTATGGGTTCACCTAGGTTAGGTTTATTTTTTTTGTCTAGGTTAGAATTTAATTTATGTTTCAGTGTTCTGTTATTAGTCTGGGTTCACTTTTAAGTAATGTAAAAGTGGTCAGCTTGGCCACTGTGACTGGTTTGCCTTTAGATTGTTACTTACCTGGAAACTATGGCTAGTAGATTGCCTTTAGTATGGGTTCACCTAATTTAGGATTAATTCTGACTAGCTTAGATTAATTTTTTGTTTGTGTTTCAGTATGGGTTCACCTAGTTTAGGTTTATTTTTGTGTAGGTTAGAATTTAATATATGTTTTAGTGTTCTGCTTTTAGTCTGGGTTTTTTAAAACATTTGAGAACTTATTTTTTGTGTAAGTTTTATGTTTTCAGTGTGGGTTCACTTAATTGTTTTTTTTACATTTTAGAACTTCTTTTTTTTACTCCTGTTTTTTTCAACTGGATTCTTATTTGTAGGGATATACAAAAAGCTTAATGAATTAGGCATGAAAATGAAAACCATGGGTTACCAACCAACTACCAAGGTGGTGATGTTTGACGTTGAAAATGACGAGGAGGAGCGCACACTAGTGCATCATAGCGAGAAACTCTCCATTGCATTCAGCCTTCTCATCATTGAATCAGGGGAGACCATTAGGGTCACCAAGAACCTCAGAGTTTGCAGCGACTGTCACACTGCTATTAAACTCATTTTGAGGATAACTCATCGGGAGTTCATTGTTTCTAGAGATGGATGGTGCTCTTTCAATTACTATTGCTAGAATTAGACGATTCCTTGTTGCAATTTTGAGCAGCACAATGGAGTCATCTCCATTTGTCTTGTAAAATTAGATCAGCTAGAGTTGTAGTTAGAACATAAAAGTCCAGCAAATTGATGCTTTTTTTTACTACTATACTGTATTTTTTCGCTCAATTGTTTATGCTGGAAGGAATCAGTAAGGTGTTGATTTGTTTGCTCATTTGGGTAATTGTAGATTATTTCAGAAATTAAAATGTCTAAAATGTTGCTAAATTTTTATGCCTCCATTTAGATGTTAGGTTGCTGGTTAAAAGTTTTGAAGCACAACTGATGTCATTGTCAACTGTTAGACTATTCAATTTCAGTATTTTGCAAAAGTGTTCACATCGACTACACCCTTGAATTTCCTGTAGCTTGTGTTGCTTTCAAATCCTGATATTTGAGTGATTTTGTTGTCTTTATGTAGTTATATGTTGCCTGAAGCGGCATGAATTAGTATCGGACCTCATTTTTGTTATTACAATATTTGGCATGCAATACTTAGCATAATTCATCTGTACATTTTGTTGATACATTATAATTTGTAGCAAGCTATTCAAGAGCCTCATTACCAAACCGTGTCTTTCAGATCATTCATGAACTGGGCACTCGAGATTTAGCTCCATCAATACACTTGAATGGCGATGTTCTCATGCCCTGGTAATGTTCATCTTTGTCTTTACTACTGTTAACCATGATGTAGCTAGCAATATTTGTTGTTAACTTGATGCCTTCCTAGAAAACCAACTGCCCTTTTAATGGTCATAATGTATTTTGGTAGATGGCCACAATTTTGTAGTGTCCCTGAGCCAAATTATGATTATACAATTGTTTTATCAAATGTCATCCAAGTGAAGTGTCTATGAGTCAATTTTATCGTTCTACTTGAGTCAGTTTTTTTTTTAATAAAACTACTTGATAGCTATGAACTTGCATGCCATTTTAATTAAATTTTTAGTATTTGGTATTATGAAATTTTAGTTCATTGGGTGTGCAAATTTGTAGTATGCCTCTTGATGTCAACTTGCAAAACATTTAAATTAAAATTTAAGTGCTAGTTAATCTACAATTTTATTTCAATGGTTTTGGAGCTACTGTTTGTTCCTTCATTTTATTAGTTTATTACTGGTGAACTTGCAAACCATTTAAATCACATTTCCAGTGCTAGTTAATGTGTAAGGTTAGATCCATTGGTGTGCATTTTTGAAATGGAGAAGTAATCTATTTTTTATCTGTCTTTTGTATTGATTTTTTTATCTTTCATTTGTTAGGGGTTCAACAAGAAGGGCACTGTTTTTTTTTTTTGTCTAGGTTTGATTAATATATTTTGTATCTCTTTGTATTTTTTTTTCCTTTTATTTGTTACGTGTACACCAAGAAGGGGACTTTTTTCTAGGTTATATTAATATATTTGGTACTTGTTTGTTGTAAGGGGTTAATCAAGTAAGGATTGTAATCTATAAAGGATTGATTTTTTAGTTGTTTATGTTATTGTTAGTATTTGATGGCTATCATGTGGTTCACTATGAGCATTATTGATTAGGACCAAAAAAGGTGTCTTGTTTTTGTCTTTTGATTCTATCTTTTGCAGGGGTTTACCTTGGGAATAATTTTGTCCAGCCTAGAATATTTTTTTGTTGTCTCTATCATTTGTAAGGATACACCAAGGTTAGGATATTTTTGTGTAGGTTAGATTTTTCTGTCTCTTGTCTTTTGTAGGGGTTTACCTAGGTTCTTTAGAACATTTGTTCATCAAACTCTGTAGAGGGAATCACCCGGTCTAAGTTTTGCTACCACATAAAAAAGTCACACACTATTGTAGAAATTCCAGTTCAAAACTATTGTGCTAATTTAGTTTATCGTAAATGACATTTTTTTAGAGTTGAGAACTTAGTATGCCTTCTCATTTTTGTCAACTTTAGAAAATTATCGTATTATCATTTTTTTATGTACAATTCACCAATAATAGAAATTTCTATATTTCTTTTGTAAATATTACTTGAAGAAGCTTCTTCAAGAGTAGTAGAAAGTGGCAACTCGAATAGTTGAAAGTGCTAATTCATAACTATATTGTGTGTTAGTGCAAACTTTGTCCAGTGTAGCAGTAGGGGGTTGATTCACTATTGAGTAATGTTTAGATATGCATAGTTGAAAGTTCTTGTTTTGATGATTTCTTTCTTCTGTTTTGTAGAGCAAGTTCTTTACACTTATCCTATGTTTTATTTTAGTATATGTTCTTGTTCTGTTCTTGTTTTGTTCACTGCCACCTTCCTACGAACACTTGGTCACCACTCCGACATGCGGGAAAGATACTATCAAGGTTGATGAGATTACCGCGGCTCTGTTGGCGCATAATTAATGGAAGCTGAACGCAGGGGAGAGCCCTCTAGGTGATAGTTTATATACGAAGGGTGATCACGAAGGAAACAAGATAAAGAGAAATCTGAAAGTAGTAAATCCAGATCAAAGTCAAGGAGCAGAAAGAATATTGAGTGCTAAAGTGTAAGGAGATGGCACATATGAAGAGGGATTGTCCTAAATTGAAGAAAAAACAAAATGGTAGGAAGCGTGATGAGAAGACTATGAATGTGGCTAGGAAAAATGATTCAGGTAGCAGTGATGCAGATGTTCTCTCAGTTTCAAATAGTTGGTTGATAGATGCATGCATTCTTGATTCGGGGTGCTCGTATCACATCACGCCTAACAGGGAGTAGTTCACTTCATACAGGTCATGTAATTTCAGTTCTGTTTACCATAGTGAAGATACATGTCATAGTATTATCGGGATAGATAAAGTTAAAATTAATATGTATGATGGTATTGTTAAAACAATGCGTGATGTTAGGCACATACCAGAGTTGAAAAAGAATATGATCTCTCTAGGCTCCTTACATAATAATGGTCTTACTTATAAAGTTGATAGCGATAAGGAAATCATGAAAATTTGTAAAGGTGCAGTAATTGTGATGAAGAGTAGGAGAAGCTTTGAAATATTTACACATTGCTAGGGATCATTGTTGTGGGTGGAGTCAGTTTAGTGGAGTCACATAATGATATGGCAAAACTTTGGCAAATGCGGTTGGGCCATCTTAGTGTTCGTGGGATGGCAGAATTGCATAAGAGAGACCTATTGGCAAGAAGTAAAAGTTGTGAGTTAGGTTTCTGTAAGTTTTGTATTCTTGGAGAACAATCTAAGGTTAGCTTCTCAAGTTGCAAACATGAAACAGAATGAATACTTGATTATGTAAACTCTCACATGTGGGGGCCTACTAGAAAACCGTCAATGGGTGGAGCTCAGTATTTTGTTACTTTTATTGATGATTTTTCCCGCAAGGTCACGTGTATTTCATGAAGTAGAAATCTGAAGTGTTTGTCAAGTTCAAGGTGTAGAAAGCTGTGGTGAAAAACCAAACAGGCAGGAAGGTAAAGTATCTAAGATCTGATAATGGTACTGAATATATTGATTCACGGTTTTAGAGAAATTGTGAGGAGCATGGTATTTAGCGGCATTTCACAGTGCGCAAAACATAACAGCAAAACGGTGTGGCGGAAAGGATGAACAGGACTATCTGTGAACGAGCAAGGTGCTTGAGGTTGAATGCAGAGCTTCCTACATGTTTCTGGGCAGAGGCTGTGAACATGACGTGCTATATCATAAACAGATCACCACGGACATCCTTGTGTGGTAAGGTTGTAGAGGAGGTATTGACTAACAATTCGGTTGATTTTACTCATTTAAGAATTTTTTTTGTTGCCCAACCTATATGCATATACCAACTAATGAAAGGTCGAAGCTTGATGCAAAATCAACAAAGTGCATTTTTCTGTGTTTCAAAAAAGGTGTTAAAGGGTACAAGCTTTGGGATCCAACATCGAAGAAGGTGGTGATGAGTAGAGATGTTGTCTTTGATGAAAAATTAATGTTACAGCAAAACAAAGAGGACGTGGCACAGGAGATTGGAGATTCAGATATGGCGTAGGTAGAGTTAGAACATACTTCAAGTACTTTGGATTCACACACACTGCCTCCATATTCCACTTCAGATGATTTGCATAATTTTCAATTCGCAAGATAAAGACAGTGACGCACTAATGTGAAAGCTCCAAAGATATTCGGGTATGAAGACCAGGTTTCATTTGCTCTTCTTTGTTAGTACTAATGACCCAACTAATTTTTAGGAGACTATTACAAGCTAGGAGAAATATAGGTAGATGACTGCAATGACAGAAGAAATAGAGTCCTTATAAAAAATAATCAGACTTTAGAGCTAGTTCATCTTCATAAGGATAAAAAGGCCATTGGGTGCAAATGTGTCTACAAAAGAAGGCCTGTAGTATCAGAAAAAGAAGGGAAAAAGTTCAAGACTCGATTAGTTGCAAAAAGGTATTCACAAAAGAAGGGGATTAATTATGACGAGGTATTCTCTCCGGTTGTGAGATATACTTCTCTTGGGACAGATTCTTGCATTGGTACCAGTTGGGATTTGCAATTGGAGCAGATGGATGTGAAAATAATATTTTTGCATGGTGATCTTGATGAGCAAATCTACATAGAGCGACCAAAAGGTTTCTTGAACGAAAAATCAGCACCTGGTATGCAAGTTAAATAAGTCATTGTATAGGTTGAAACCGTATCCAAGACAGTGGTACAAATATTTTGACTCCTACATGTTGCAGATTGGCTACAATCGATATGAGTATGATTGTTGTGTTTATATTCGACGCCTTGATGATGGTTCTTTTTTTTTCTACTACTATATGTGGATGATATGCTAATTGTTACAAAGTGCATGTGTGATGTGGTTAGTTTGAAGGGTTTGCTAAGTCAAGAATTTAATATGAAAGACTAGGGGCATCAAAGAAAATTTTGGGCATAGAGACACACAGGGATAGAAGCTCGAGGAGACTGTGGTTGTCTCAGCAGGAGTTTATTGAGAAAGTCTTAGAGCGATTTGATATATGCAATGCCAAACCAGTAAGTGCTCTATTGGCACAACACTTTTGAATTTTGTCATGAATCAGACAAAGAATTTGAAGAAATGGTGAAGGTTCCATATGCTAGTACAATTGGTTGTTTAATGTATGCTATGGTTTGTACAAGGTCTGATTTAGTACATGTTGTTAGTCAAATCAGCAAGTTTATAACAAAACCAAGAAAGCGGCACTGGGAGGCAGTCAAGTGGATATTCAAGTACTTGAGAGGCACAACAAGTCATGATATTATTTTTGGTGCACAACAAGGAAATTATTTGGTTGTTGGATATGTGGATTCAGACTATATTGGTGATTTGCATAATAGGAGGTCTACTACTGGATATGTCTTTACTCTAGGTGGAGGGTCTATATATTGGAAGTCATCAATTTAGTCTATTGTTGCATTGTCTACAACTGGGGCATAGTACATGGTTGTGGTTGAAGTCGCAAAGGAAGTGTTATAGCTTTCAAGATTAGGGAAGGAACTAGGTGTTGAGCAAGGTGGAGTTCAGGTGCATTGTAATAGTCATAGTGCAATTTATTTGGCCAAGAATCAAGTGTATCATGCTAGGACGAAGCACATTCATGCAAGGTATCACAGGATCAAGGAGTTGATCAACTCTAGATAGATTGATTTGATGAAGGTGCACACGGATGATAATGTTGCAGATATGTTGATCAAGCCGTAACCGCCAACAAGTTTGAGCATTGCCTCGACTTGTTGGGAGACACAAGTTACTGAATAAAGAGGTAACCCCCAGCCTACGGATGTGTGAGGAGTGTTAAAGCATTATCTTGTTTGTGTTTTCTTCAAGGTGATGTATTTGACAAGGTAGAGATTTGTCGTGTATGACTTATATATAACAAGGTGAAAGGAAGGGATTGTGTTCGAAAAGCGGGAGTGCAGTGTACGCTTTCCGGATACATCCCTACAGGGAAGACGCAGTTGCGTGGGGTTACGAAATATTATGGGCTTGGGGTGCGGAGGGCGAAGCCCCTGCGGTACGGACTATGAGTCCGAGTCAAACATGTAATCGGGGTATAAATATATACCACCAGCCTCTTGTAACCCAAAAAAACTCCTCATACGGCCGGAGCCACCACGATTTTGCTTACAGGGATGTAGGCTTTGCCGAACCTCGTAAACAAGTTTTTATATCTCTTGTGTGCTTACTGTGATTGTTCTCTCACATAAAGGGTTGCCGCCAGTGCCGGTTACGGTTCCAACGGGCTAGAAATCAATACCTAGTTTCTGACCTCCTATGAAATGAAAAGTGTAACCTGTGAGCTCTAGTAACGCAGAATTACCACAAGAAACACTAGCCAGCTTAAAGATGCCTGAAAGTGGAATCAGCTGGGCACCAGAGGAAGAAGGTAGCCAGGTAGGTAACAAAATCATTTGACCAGTACTTGACCGGACATCGACCTCTCGGAATAGGCCTACGTGATCCCCAAGAGTCCTCATTTCGGTTCCATCTCCATGATCAATTATAATACGAGCCCTCGGTCCAGTGCTTCCTATACAAGTCACAACGGACCAGTCAAAGAATTCTTATTTCCGTAGTAATGCTTGTCTTATTTGTAATAAATCACGAGTATAGTGTCCCTATTGTCAATAGGGCCAGTTTAAATACTAATGTAGTTTAATGATACCTCACATAGTAACACATGCTAATAGATAGTGTAATATGCCTGAATGATAAATTAAGCAGCAGACAGCTAGAGAAAGTGAGCAATGTACAACAATCCTCAAAATCACACTATCTCAAACTTCAGGAAACATTCCTATGAAAACCTTACGATGGATAAACCAAGATTTTTATACTGCTAAGCAAACGAATTGATATATTCCACAGAAAAGACCTGTCTCGAGTATGCATAGCTACAAGGTAGTTGCCACCGGCGGAGTGCTTGCTTCTTTTAATAATAAAGAACTCTCGCTTATAATAATAACAAAGTCTAATTTTGTACAATCAACATCTCCAGTCGTGTGCTTTAAGGCTCAGTTATGTTACTTATGCAGTGTAGTGATCTGCTATGTCACTGGAAAAATAGCATCGATTGTTAAAGACAGAAACTCTAATATGTCAAACTACTGCTTGATAAATAACAATTTGTTATGCCTAATTTGGAATGCACCCTGCCTCGAATAGAGCATATGTTTTTGAAGTATTCAGCTATTTACGTTGCCCTCCTCTCCTCTTAGCAACCAATGTATAATTAAAGATCCTAACATGCCAGGCAAGAGGAACATTTACATGGAGCGTTCAGAATGGCCCTCAAGGATGTTGTTAAATTTAACACTTCTCATCATTATTAACAAACATATGGTTGTATTAGGACATTAATGTCTCTGTGACACAGTAATATCAAGGGCAACAGAACTCGGATTTTATGTTGATTGGACCTTCTAATCTAAATCAACAGCAGAATGGGAAAAATAAATGACTAAGCCATAGAGCGTGGAATCATGAATGGGTGGGTTTTAAATTTCACCACAATCAAGAATTAATGATTTGTTTCTCTAAAAAATACTGTATGGGTTTCCTATGAAGATTATGTACCCAATATTCTTACAAATAGAATGTCATATTAGCAACTGATAACAAACCATTTGATCAGAAATTCAGAACCATTTTAGAAAAAAGATCATAACTAAGAGTAAATGAAGTCGAACCATGATTCACCGGGAAAATAATATATGTATGAGTCTCCCACTTACAAGTTAACCTGCATGAAAATGTAAAGTACCTCATAATGGTAAAAGTTTAGTATAAGTAAAGCTCTTAAGATCTAGAGCACCCATGTGAGCACATGAACACACCAATTCTTTTCTTCCAGCAATGTATTAGCTTTTGTGACTGCACATGTGAGGGATGGGAATGAAGACCTGCCTCATTGTGTCTCGACTCTCGACTCACTATCTTTAATCCTACAGATCTCAAGGGAAAAAAGAAAGAAAGAAACAGATTTTTCTTATAGTTATAACTAAAGGTGGAGACCACCCATCTTTTTTTCCTGAGGCTACATATCTCACGTCTGTAGAAACTTGTCACTTGTCAGCAACAGGGTCCAAAATTTAAATATTAAAATAAAAAAATATTAAGGATGATCTGAAAGAAAAAAAAAACTTCCAGTTTATATTGCCGCAAAATTGTATTTTGATGGCAATCAAGAAACACAAGCCTTTTGATGGCAATCAAGAAACACAAGCCTCTGCGTAAGCATGAAGGGACTCTTCACTTGCAATTTTCATTTTACACTTATCCAAGGTGATACTACATAGCCGCTAGGCTGGATCCGTGACTACTTTGACTTGGCTATGCTAAGTGGGTGACTGGAACAGTGCAAACGTCAAGCTTTCGTTACACCAGCTTAAAAGTGTGCCCGTCACCCACATGGAAATGCCTAGATAAAGAACAGCCGGAAGTGAAAGCATACAATCCGCGGAAGTGAAAGCATACGATCCAAGTGAGTGCATTTTCAATAGTATCGTCTCTAATTTTACTATATCAACTCAATATCATTGAAAGATAGATTTATAGATAACATCCCGAATAAGTTGTTTCTAATATTCATGTCAAACTTATAATTTTCTCACTCCTTCACCCCTCTCTCACATGCACTGGTTGCTTTGTCTTGGTTCGTATGTAGAAATAGTTGTTCGATGAAGAAACAGTTTCTTCCTTCTCTCTCATGCTTCTCTCTCTTCCACCTAGGGTTTTGCTAACATAGAAGGGCTAACCGACGGCTGACATAGCACTATTGGAGATGCCCTGACTGGTCTAGTTGTTTTTCAGCATAACACGCTTAAATCTCCCGATTGGTCTCCTGTCCTTAGGGCATATCTCACTCTTTTACAGTGTTCGCGAAATAGGCCTAGGCGGCGCCTAGGAGCTCGACGCTAGATGGCTGCCACGATTTGGGATAAAGTCAGCTACCTAGGCGACCGACCGTTAGGCGACCGACCGTTAGGCGGTCCAAGGCGACCGGGGTGGTCTTAGGCGCAGCGGCGGTGGGCGGATCTCGATGGTCGCCTTGCCGGCCAAGGTGGGATTAGGCGGTCCAAGGCGGCGACAAATAGTTGTTTTAAGGAGAGGAGATAAGGTTTTGAGGCCACACACATGTGTTGTCACTGCTACCGTCGATTTGGCGCCGGATTCGACTCACTAGTGCCGAATCGGCCTCCGGCTCTGCTCCTCCCTCGCCGACAGTTGGCTCGCCCTGCTCTACTCCCCCTCACCTCCGCTTCCTGCTTTGCTCCCCCCTCGTCGACGGTCGGTTTGTCACTGCCGCCTGGTCGCCACCGTCACTACCGCTGCTCACCACTGCCGATGCGACCAACGGCTGCGGCGGGTAAGGAGGTAGTTGAGACAGCGTCTGGGAGGAGGCGGCGGCATGGGAGGGAATGGAGGCAGCGTGGAGATGAGGGAGTTAAGGTAAGGAGGGACTCGTCATGGGCTGGGCCGGCCCAACTGCTCACGGCAGGTATAAGGAGGGAGTTGAGGCTAGGATCTTTTGCGGCTACTCTGTACTGCCACCTAGGTGTTAAACACCAGGCCATTGTCCGACTAGCGCCTAATACTTTCTTGAACATTGCTCTTTTATGAACCTTTATTTGGGTAACAGCTACACACTGAACAACTTTTAGACATAGAGGGACAATTCCCAAGGCCATGTGTTGAAGTATGTAGTACAATCATAAAAGCAAAATTATTTTAAAACTGTGTGTATAACGTGAGTTGACAATTATGGGCAGTTGTCAAAATTGTTTGGAGACTAAGACAACACATTTTGTCAAAATAGACTAACGTTTTTGTTGTGTTTAAGTGTGGTACAAATTTTGTTTCCTACTCCAACTCACAGTTCTACTTCTACACAGAGTCTCATGTGTAAAACTATAAATATATCCATGTAGTCCATAGAAAGAGCAAGAATTTCATTGTAAACATCTCCTAATATAGTGATATTGCCTTCATGTATCCCCCGTTCCTACCTTTCTATAAATTAATTACAACAAGAGATTCAATAGGGAAACATCATCAAATTGCGTCTCACGAGTTGCGATCCGTCGAGTCGATGTTCTCGACGAGCAGCATCTCGTTCTGACGTCGAAACCAAAGGAGAAGAAAAAGATTTATGTGCAAAAGCCATTTCCGAATCGAATCCGACACCTAATCTAAAGCGAAGTCCACGTACAACCAGCGTCAAGTTTGAAGCAAAGTTCGAGTTGCGCGATCCTGAAGAGCAGAAGCGGCAGACCAGTTCATCTGCCAGAATCGACCCGTCCGTGACAACCAAATAGCAAAATCCATCCAAAAGTACTACGTGCACACGAAAGTCTACGAGTAAGCTAGAAAGATCTTCATTGCTTTGTGTACACGGAAGTGTACCAAGGAAGTCTCAATTTATTGCTAGGTACACAGAGAATTGTACCAGCAAATTCATAATTTTTTTCCGTATGGCGACTTTGAAGTGTGATCTTCCACTGCTGGAACGAGATATGAGGTTTTCTCTATAGAAAGTCAAAATGCGAGTTGTTCTTGCACAACTTGATTTAGATGAAGCTTTATTAGGGATCTACAAGATGTCCGTTGCATAGTCTCTTGAGGAGAAGCAAAAATAAATATCGTAAGGTCTTATTTCAAATTCATATTCGTATATCAAATAATCTTCTGCATTACCAAAGATCTGACTAGTAAGATGCATTTGAAGCAGAAGCTTTATTCACACAAGATGGCAGAAGGTAGCTTATTATTGAACCACCTGATAGTGTTCAAATAAGTAGTCTCGGATCTCGAGTCCATAGAGGTAAAATATGATGATAAAGATTTGAGTCTTATTCTTTTATGCTCATTGCCTAGTTCATACTCTACATTCATATGTACTATTCTATAGAGCCGAGATACTCTTACACTTAATGAAGTGTATGAAGCACTGCATGCGAGAGAAAAGATGAAACTCATGCTTTTGAACGATTCAAATTCACATGCAAAAGGCCTAGTTGTCCATGGCAGACAACAGGAAAGGAGTTCAAACGATAATTCAAGAGGAAAAAGCTCGAGCAGAAATTACAAAGGCTAGTCAAAATCCAGAGGTAGGTACAAGTCATGCAAGTATTGCAAGAAAGATTAACACAACATATCTGAGTGTTGATGGGTAAATAAAAAGGGGAAAAGGAATAACAATTTCAAGAAGGATCAACAAGAGGGTGATGCTAAAGCCACCATTGTTACTAAGCAAGATTCTCATGAAGTTGTTCTCGTTGCCTTTGCCAGTAATTCTAAAACTGGTGATGAGTGGATTCTTAATACAGCCTGCACTTTCCACATGAGTCCGAACCGAGATTATTTCGTGAATTATGAAGTTACGTCAAGTGGTTGTGTTGATGGTTGGTAATTCATAATGCAAGATTGTAGACATTGATTCTATACATATCAAGATGTTTGATAGCACCCTCAGAACTTTATTGGATGTTCGACACATTCCGGGTTTGAAGATAAATCTTATCTCGCTGAGTACTCTTCATGCTAAATAGTACAAGTATTCAGGTGGAGGTAGAGTTCTAAAGATCTTCAAAGGCTCTCTTGTTGTGATGAAATGTGATATAAAAGTTGTTATTACCTCAAATAAATCATCTTATTATGATGCTACTAATCTTTAGCATATACGTCTGAGGCATATCAATGAAATTAGCATATAGTTATGTAAAAGATGACTCCTTGATGGTCAAACAATCGACAAGTTGAAGTTAAGCATCAACAAATTGAAGTTTTGTAAACACTGTATAATCGGCAGGCAAAACAGGGTGAAGTTGAGCACAATAATTCACTCTACAAAAGGCATATTGGATCATTTTCACTCTGATTTGTGGAAAGAATCCAGCATTCCGTCCCTTAGAAGTGTTGGCTACATGTTGTCCATCATTGATGATTATTTAAGAAGAATTTGGTCATATTTCATGAAATACAAATCAGATGTGTTCAAGACATTCAAGGAGTGAATATTACAATTAAAAAAGCAAACTGAAAAGCATGTCAAGAAGCTACGTATTCGTTATTAGCTTCCGCATTATATATTGGTTTTAGAGCCGAAAGATTTTTAAAACCGCCTATTCACCCCCCTCTAGTCGGCCACCTCGATCTTACAGGAGTGCAAATATGAAGAGTTGAATTGTATTACACAGCCCAAAGGGCTATATATATATATAGTACAAGGCACACACAAGACTAAACACTAGAACAATAAGGAAATACCACAAATAACCTTAATACAAGCTACTGTTGCCTTGTCCACTACAAAAGTCGAGTATATAATTATTTCTGAAGCTTGCAAAGAAGCTGTTTGACTAAGAGGTTTGTTTACTGGGATTTATGAAAGTGCGTCTTATACTACAATATTCTGCGACAGTCAAAGTGTTATTTACCTTATGAAGGATCAGATATTTCATGAGAGAATGAAGCACGTTAACAACAAATATCATTACATTCAAGGTGGCATTGCTCAAGGTGGCATTAAAGTTAGCAATATAAGTACTCATTATAATCCAGCTGATATGATAACAAAGTCAGTTCCTACCGCTAAGTTACAGTTCTGCTCAGACTTGGTTGGTATCATTCAGTAGTCCCATGGACATTCGGCGCACAAAGTGTTCATGCTGCTAATCTGTTTTTATGAGATCATGTGTTGTTTTGGCTACAGGAGGAATTCATCTCAAGGTGGAGATTGTTGAGTGTGAGTATGATACGAATTGAATTTGAGTATTATACGAATTTCGTTTCCTACTCCAACTCATAGTTCTACTCCTACACGAAATTTTCTATGTACCACTATAAATATATCTCTGTAGTCCATACGAAGTGCAGGAGTTTCATTGTAAACATCTCATGTAATGATATTGTCTTCGTGCGTCTGTAGTTTTTTTCGAAGGGGTTTTCAACGTAAAATCTGTGTCTCCTGTTTCTATTTTTATGTGCATTAATTACAACAGCTTTTAACGCTGCATCAAATGAAGTGAAATGAAGCTATAAACAAAAGCTCACAGACGGCATGAGTTCAGTAGCAGCAATACATAACCAATATCACTGCATGATTGTAATGTATGAAAAGTGAAAACAGAAAGTGAACCTTTGACTTTTCAGGTTTCACAATTTAGAAAGGGCAGTTAGCACATTAAAGTTATAGTCGTTTTTCATTTTGAATAAACAAATTAGCCCTATGCAGTGTAGGAAGGGATGCAAGCTCATGGGGGAATTTCTTCATATTACTCGTTAACTCCCCAACTGTATACAGTATTTACACTTCAGAAAGAAGATGACAGTATTTACACAACATAACACAGACGAACGGATGACACTATCTATGCAGATTCGAGTTCCGATACACTCAAGCAAAATCATCATCAGACATCAGAAGAATCATGAAGCTTTTTAGTTTGAGGCTGATGATCTGGAGAGGGGTTGGTTTTATTCAAGCCTTGCAAGCAAATTGGTGATGCTCTTCTGGATTTAGTCGGACATTTCAAAGATGAATTCTTCAAGTTAAATCCCATCATCTTCAAATTATTGCCAAGTAAAGATTGCCTTCCAGGTTTGTTAGGAGAATTGATTTTCCCCGCTTCTTTTTCTCCACTATCTGTCATTCCATTTGGTTGATGAGTTGTTAATCGCGTCATAGATTCAACTGGAACAAGTTTCCCATCAACCTGATTGGTGAAAACAAAAGAAACCTGCAAGATGCACATGCCATTTGTTAACAGTAGTCGGCATTTCCTGAAAACCAAGTTACTCTACCTAAACTCAGCAGTGCACGAGGCATCCATATGTTCTGTATTCCAAAGGTTTGTTCTCTTCAAAACCATATTAAAAACTGTTTAACTGTTCAGTGGATAGCTTCTCAGGCAAGTTTTTTTTCTTTTATCATCTAAATCTAATGAAGAATCGTAAGAACAAAAAAGTGGATCCAGTGGAAGAGATACAAACTTGCAACTTCTGGAAAAAGTAAAGGAGGTGTGAGATGTGCGATTCTAACACAAACAAGACCTATATAACTAGACTGATAAGAGACATGCACCGAGGCCCTCACCTCGTCACCAGTAGAACACTGGAGTATAGTATCCGGTACAGTTGATGGATCAGAATGATGGCCTTAACTTCCTAAATCTTCTTCAGAAGGTCGTCCAATCTGAATAGGGCATAAATGGAGCAGAGCAGCAACATTCTTGAGCTTTGAAGCAACTACAATGTTATATTCCAAATAAAAGGGTGTCACATAAACTACCTGTTGATTTGAACTATTCATTTTCTGCACACGTCCAGAGATCTCTCCAAACCCACCAATATCAATATAATCTTGCCCTCCTGATGTCAATTGTCAAAACCTTATTATGCTGAGTGGATGCCGAATCAAAACCATTACCATCTAACAGCATATAGCCATATCTTGTTACAGCGGTCGCACTTCAAATTTTCATATATTTCAGACCTGTGTGACCAAATTCAAGTAAAGAACAGTACAATGCAGAATATCAACAAACATACTGCACTTAGATGAAAAGAATGAATTTGGATACTGGCCTTTACATATTTTGAGTAGTTATAAAATGTAATGACAGGATATTTAGGCCTAGCTTCAGAATGAGTCTAGTTACTATAAATAGCAAGTTTGCAACTGTTGTTATTCCTTTGACATTTTATTCACATCCCTTGGTGGTATGACGTCATATTATACACTCCACCTAATAAGGCCTTACTTTTTACACAATACAAGAATGTGCGACATTCTTAACCCTCACAAATAATTGTGACTGCGAAAGCAACGTAATTATACCAAAGTATATGAGTGACAACTGATATCACATTCTTTACCCATATAGATTAATGATTGACTGCATGAAGTACAACATGACTCGACGATAATGATTGACTAAAAAAGATAGAAACGCTAATGTTTTTTCCCGCCTAGTTCCCTCCTAGTTTATCCAAACCATGTCAAGTCCAATTTGATCAATTATCAGCTGGTTCCTGTTGGTTTTTGGAAGTTGGAACTCTTTTGATAGGGCCACACAATACAAAGGAGCAAAATTAACCTGATTTGTTCATGAAAAGTAAAAAATATCACGCAGATCTTATGTTGGAAGAAAACTCCCCTGTAAAAAAAAGATGTAAAATAATGTTTTTCCCGCCTAGTTCCCTCCTAGTTTATCCAAACCATGTCAAGTCCAATTTGATCAATTATCAGCCGGTTCCTGTTGGTTTTTGTAAGTTGGAACTCTTTTGATAGGGCCACACTATACAAAGGAACAAAATTCACCTGATTTGGTCATGAAAAGTAAAAAGATCACGCAGATCTTATGTTGGAAGAAAACTCCCCTGTAAAAAAAGATGTAAAATCAATATATTTGGTACTTCCAAGGATTAAAAAACAAAGCAAAAGATCACTCCAAGTACTTGAACCTGCCTTTTGTTGTCCACTTGTTCTTGCTGAATAACTCTTTTTGGATGCCTTCTTTTGACATTTGACGCTGATATACCTATAGATGAATGTATCATATCAGATTGTCAGCGTAAGAAAGTAACCGGCAAACTAAGCATCCTCCACTGGATAATGAAGAAAAAAGTGAAAGATATCTGAAAATAAAAGATTCAGAGCTGGCAACCTTCTCAATGGTTCCTGTGCTTAAGAACCTGTAAATGTACACTCTTTTTTTGTCCATCTCTCCATACTCTAGCAGCAGCCTTTGCGAATATCAAGCCAGGTCGGACTAGGTGTGTGGAGTTAAAAGAACCTTCAGAAGGTGATGAACCAGGGATGCATAGATATTAACCTGCTTATCGTTGGCAGGGTTCCAATCACGGTCAAAGAGAACTAATCGATTTCCACCAACCAAATTAAGCCCACAACCACCTGCCTTACTACTAGGTAGAAAGATAAATTCATCCTGCCAAATACAGTAAGTTCAGATATAATGGTAGGTTGTAATAGTTCTTCAGGACACAAGGCATATTTTACGTACTCTAGATAGATAGTTGAATTAGGTCACCGGCTTTTGCCTTTTATTAACGGCCGTGGCATCGTCTCCCTTGACGGCGGCGGCGGGGAGATGTCTCGAGTTGGCGGCGACCAAAGGGTGGGGAAGAAGTGTCGGGGGCGAGCTCCCTCGGCGGCGGCGGCGTGTTCCAACAACCCAGTGGCGGCGGTGGATCTGGAGCAACCCGTGGTGGCGGTGGCCAGGCGGCCGCCCTCGGGTGGATCTAGGGTTTGGGTGGGTAGGGAAGAGAGAGAGAGAGAGGAGAGGAAAAGCCTAACACTAACATGCTCATGGTAACATGTTAGAGTGAACTATTGTAATAGGACAAAAGACCGATATATACATGTTACATATGTATATAAATATGGAAAGAACATCTGATACAAGAAACTAATACTGCACAATTAATACATGTCTAACAAAAAGAACATGACATATTTTGAGCTAACAACACAAGGGATCATAAAAAGCTTGAAATGAACATTAGCAATACATCACATGGAACAAAATTGTCCCAGCTGACCATATTTAATTGACAGATACAATGAGATATCTGGATTCCAATAAATCACATAAAAAACTAGTCCTGTTGTCACTGTCATACCTGTATCCTTAAGACCCTGCCAGAGAGAGATAACTAAAAGATTTATCCACACTACAGAGAAATATGTTGCACATACAAGACCATACTCGGAAAGATCAGCTACCAATTATTTACTTGGTAAGTTGGCATGCATACTGAGATACTTAGTCCATATTTACAAGACAAACTACAGCTTCCTTAAACCTCTCGGTCCAGGTTTACGGACTTCATTGGATCTTCTCCACAGTCTTTCTCTTTCTGCAGAGCCATGCATACTCATCAATCACCGGCCTAGTGGCGAAGCTATGATAAAAATAGAGGTGTTGCTCATGCGTCAAAGCTAATATGAGACAAGTATACAAGTATACATCCAATGACACACTTACAAATTACAGTTGACAAAAAAAAATCACCTTGCATGGTTGCCTGCCGAGCGCAGAGTGCGGATTGTCGTGCCGCCACACCCTTGCAGCCTCTCCAAGCCATCGCGGCCTTGCTGAACCACCACCAACGTCAAGTATACTTGTGCGTCCAGGGTTCGCACTGTGCAACAATGAGCAGTCAGCAGAGTACGAGATATTTTCCTAATTAGACCTCTGACAAGCAATAAAACAGTGGTCCACTAAGGTATTACACGGCCAATAAAAAACTCACTGCCCACACTTCTCCTTCTTCCTCTAGACGTTGAGTTGCTTGAATTCTGCCGGTCCTGTGCTACCTACACACTCAAAATTCAAGCGCTCGTGACTGGGTACCTGGGGTCCAACGCCGGAGGTGGAGCTGTAGCCCCAACACTGCCTCTGCCCATGATCACCGCACTTAACCAGAATGGTAATATTCAGTGTTCACCGAGGCGCCTAGACGAAAACTTGAATGTCCGGTATAATTAGTTAGCCAGAGAGCTTAAATCAAGTAATCAACATTCAGGCCTTGGATATTCTAGAACAAATTCCTTCGGGAAACAACCCCATCAGGATACTTGGGGAACAACCAATCCAATGAGATTTAAAAAAAAACGATCTCCTCGTGACACATTTCAAGTTATAAATCCCTTTGGCTTACCTCCACATGGGGAAGGGGATTTAAATCCTAGGCTTACCTCCACATAGGGAAGGGGATTTAAATCCTAGCCTGTTTTGTCCAAACAGGACAGTGTGTGGGTTATGGATTGTGATTTGGAACTCTTGGGCTAAATTTCTAAAGGAACCGGATCAAACGCTCCCAAGCTGAGGTACATGATTCAAACGTATCCTGGTGGGTGTGGATTAGTGTATCATTGGGGAAGACATCTAATGCTGAATTGGCGTCAGAAACTCACAAGGCTATCCTGTAACAACACACGAGCATTCATCAAACAGTATCGCCGCGCCATCTAAATTTAGATGCACGGAGATGCAGACCCTTGGAATCCACTAGGATGCGTCAATACACCGCCAGTTCACGCACGCATACGTCGAAGACGAAATCTACTACTCTAGTGGCACAAAATGGTCCCGTCAGAACGTACCTGACGAGGGCATCCACGTTCTGCGATTTCCTCTCCCAATCGGTCTCCGCCGCACCGCCCGCCCTGAACTCGCCGGCCGCCGTCGCCATTGCCGCCGTCGCCTCTTCCTCGGCTTCGTCGACTTCGCCTGCGTCACTGCTCTCCCCCGCGTAGTCGTCGCCGTCGTCCGCCTCCGCCCCGCGCTCCTCCTCGGACTCCGACTCGTCGGGGTAGGAGGAGACGGCGACGATCCCTCCTCCTCCTCGTCAGCACCGCTGCCGAGGCGGTTGCATTTGCTCCTCGAAGGCATCACCTATTCACCTCACCTCCCGAGTGGAGTGGTGGAAATGGGTATCGAATCGTGTGGATTTTCCGCTTGCTGATCGGCTTGGGGAATTATAGGAGCGGAGACTGGAGAGGCGGGTTTTAGATTTGGCGAATTGGAGGCGCTGCAAAAAAAAATTGGCGGTACGAAGGGGAAGCGTGTCGGGTAAGATACGGGATAGAGAGATGGAAGCGATTGGGCTAGAATTAAAGACCCGTACGTACCTAGGCGGTTAAGCCCAAGTTGCCAGGCTGGGCGCCCAAACTTGTTAGTTTTTCTGTTGACTATATGGGCCTCATGTTAACTCTCTGGCTATAGTTCAATTTAGGCTTGCCATTTTAACTCCTTTTTTTCTTTTTTGCCCTTTTGACATGTGAGTTGTCTTGTCAAAATGTTTTGCACGTCTGCCATCTAACGTGTGCTAGTGATGACCATTGTCGTGCAGTGATCGGGAGCCGTTCTTTCTTATGGAGGAAGTCCAGCAGAAAACTGGAAAGCAATGGTAGAAATATTTTTCTCCAAATATTATTCACACATAAACCCATGGTTGAGAACATACGCAATCTATATCTATGTACCGAAAAGCATGCTCTTTTTTTTCTTTTCAGAGACGCTGCAGAAAGAACCCCAAAAAAACACTCGTCCAGAACATCAGTACACACAAGGCAAAATCCACTTTAATTTACAACGTAACCAGACACCAGTCACCGCACCCTAGTAGGAGTAGCCCTCCAGCTCGCTCATCTTGACGTGGAGGTGCCTCTGCGCGAAGGCGTACAGCCTGCCCATCTCGTCGCCGTCCACCACGCCGTTGCGGTTCGCGTCCGCCTCGCGCAGCGCCTCCCGCGCCTTCCACCACGCGAACCACAGGTTCAGGCTGCGCAGCGCGCGCTCCAGCTCCTCCCGGCTGATCCGCCCGTCGCCGTCCGCGTCGAACTGGCTCAGCCACGCCATGAACTCCTCCACCGTCGTCTCCCCCTGCGGCAGCGCCCGGTAGTACCGCCTGAACGCCATCCTTACAGCAATTCACACTTTCACGGCACCTACGTTCGTGACAGTTTGCTTCTGATATCTACCCAGTATCGATCCATGACTGATAACCGCGCTGCTTATATATATGCGGCCTAATTGAGAAGATGCGGGAGGTTTGCAGTTCGGTTGCCGCACGTTTTCGCGCACGTTTGATACGACGCCGGCCGGGTCATGGACACGACGGGGGCGTGGAATTCCGGTGCGTTGTTAGGCAAACACAGAAGGGATTAATTACCGCAGACCGCTTGCTTTTTTGACAGGCAAGATTCGTTGGTTGAAATAACATCATAATTCCTGGATCCATGGATGAAAGAATCGGATGCCTTCGCCTTTAAACGGTAGGCTTCTGCATTTGCTGCGGACGCATACGGTGGTCCTAAGTGTTGCTTGTGCTCGATCGTTTGGTGTATCTGGCAACAATGTTAAAACTCACGCAGTGATGACCAATGAGAGCGGCTGTTTATTTGTCCATCGATCTTGTCAGTCGTAACCAACTAGCCGTTCTCTGCTTCTAGAAGATAAGACGCAACTCTGTTCGCAAATTCGTAATGGTAAGCTTTCTTCTGAGAAATGCTTACCCGTTAGGTAAGCGTTAGTCAAGAATTTCAGCAAATCCTACGTTGATGCTGCCTTCTATCAGAAGTAATCCATCTTACAACTGTTGTTAACCTAAACTAGATGATAGAAGAAGAAAAACTGTGTTGATTATTGAACCTCCAAGGTTTCACGCGTGAGTAGCTGTCTCCAAGACAGCCCAAATCAATGGGCAAGAAATATATCAATATCTACCCTAAATCTGAAAACCTTCCCTGTCCCCTGATTTGATTAGGCTTGAACCCGAGACTCCTTTTCTGTTTCATGACAAAGTGCCGCGGATAGCGCTTTTTCTTGCATTGTTCGTTGGCGATACCGATAGGGAAACAAGATGATGCTATTCGACCACTACTTCTATACTCTCCCAAAAAAAAAAAAGATTCTGAAGCTATGTGTGTGCAGTTAGCAAGTAGTATAACTATTCACAGCATGTGTCGCGAGCGGAACGGCTTACGCGATCATCTGCGCGTCGACGGGGACGTGCCTGTACTCGTGCTTCTACCGGTCCGAGCTGAGTGCACAGTACGACCTCGACGAGGGGGAGTGCCCCGACTTCCTCGTACATTTCTGCTGCGAGTACTGCGCTCTGTGCCAGGAGTACCGGGAGCTCGAGAACCGTGGCTTCGACTAGGGGATCGGTAAGTGCCTTTGCCTCCCTTCCAGTGTTGGCATAGTAGTACTGTAACGTCATGTTATTACCTCAGAGTAATGACATTAAGGTTTACAAATTACTATTTATTTATTTAGTAGAGTACTACTTTAATAAATAGACTCCAATCCAAGAGATTAACATGAATTCATGATTTTTTTTAGCACTGCGCAGACTTTGTACCACTTTATCCATAACTATTCTGAACTCTCTACGAACTGGGTCCATCGTATTTTTTTTTATGCGGGTTCGAGATTAGAATCCAGAACGTTTTCCATGTTACGTAATTAATTTCTCCACCTATTACTTTCCATCGGTGCTGACCTCGTCACACACCGAGTTCTGGTAATGTTGGTTGAGGTAGCTTCTATCCTGCACTCAACACCCCACCTTAGCGCTATAACCCTTTAGATCCCCCACTTCCAAACTTCTCCTACCGGTGCTGGGTTCCTCCATCACACACACATATTACTTACCTAATATGGAGAGTATGATCACATAACAAGGTAGCATTTTTCTGTCCGTCGAAACGGGAAAATGATTGGCATTGTATTTACAGCCTCTGACCAAGTAAGAGTTTTGTTGGTCCTTATATTTTAACCATATGTAAAAGGTTCCACCTCCTGCCTCCTTTCTTACCTGCTACGGGCCCCCTTTACCAGCCAGAATATTAACTCATTTCTCATCTCTGTTCTCTTATCTTTTCTCATCATCTCATTTATTTAATTTAAATTTTGAAATATAGTTTTCATGCAATACATATATAATACAGTCGAGCTGTGCTGCCGGCAACAGGGGATGTCCTTGGGCTGCTGATCTTGATGCGGCCTCCGGTGGTCGTTTGCTGCTCAAAGGCCTCCGCCGGCGTCGCCCTTGCCCTCCGATCTCCCTTTCTCCCTAGCTCCTTCCTCCTCCGTGCTCCTGGTGAAGGTGCAATGGCTTGTGGAGCAGCAGTGGGGGGATGAATGTGGAATGGGCTGTCTGGATATGGATTAGCTGCTGTGTTAAAGGTCCAGGGGGGATGGCTGGGGTGAGGGAAGTCTCTGGATGTACTGGTTGTGCCGCCCGTGAGGTGAGTTGGCAGTATGGAACAGGGGAGGGGAATGCAAAGTGTTGTGAAAGGGGGCTGGCTTTGCTGCTGGGCTGTGCTCTAGTGATAAGCAGTGAAGAATAAAGAATGAGCAAGGGGGAATTGGCTAGGATAGCTTCGGCAAATGATCATGCGAAGGTTTAGATTGTACCGTGACTTTAGATGATGCGATTTCTATATTTTGATTGGCTGCAAAATATTCTTGTAAGCAAGTCATAATTGTACTATGATTCTAATGTCGCTGGCGATGGATTCTTGTATTGAATGCTAATATTGAATTGATGCTGAGGTACCAATCTTAAAAAACTTTACTGCAAAGCTGGAAAACACGAATATACTAACGATTGGTATAAGTTCGGTTTGCTTGATGACGACGTAACACTACGGTTAGCTTGATGCTAAGACGGAAGTAAATTACCGATTACTGCTGTTTGATTTAGTCCAATTATCCAGGTTCTCACGGCACTGTCGATTCGTTGTTTGCATCAACGCAAGCAGATCTTTTTATGTGCTTATTATTACACTGATGGATCGTGTTGCGTGACAAGGTTGGACCTCCAATGTGGACCGGCAGAGGCGAGGCGTCACTCGAGCACCGGTGATGGATGATGAGATAGATGACTGACGCGAAATGATGGTGCTTTGCTTTTGTGATTCTCGTGCTGCTGTGTCCTCTCTCTCTTCGTTTGGAGATCACTGCCTATTTTTGGTTGGGTGTGTATTGTCTACTTTGTTTCTGTAATGTACAATCTAATTTAGTGGATTTCATCTAATTTGTGATGCGTTCAGAAAGGTATGCGGACCGCACATTATTTGCTTACCAAATTCCTGTCAAGGATCGAAGCCAACAAATTCTTCTGCAGAAAGGCTCAACTTTTCTCCCCAAAATGAAAAATGAGACAAAGGACGACCCAACACGGAAACAAGGACCCGGAACGGCCGAAGCCATCAGTCCAGCACGATCTCAGAAACGCCAAAAATTCCCCTCCCTGGGCCTGCTTTTATACGGGCTGATAAACATTGTTCGGTTGGGCAGCTCGCCGTTTCTTCTCGGCCTCGGAGCCTCCAGCCATTCATTCACCTCTCTGCACGCCGCACGAGCCACTAGCCGCTGGGGCTTTGACGGCCGACAAGCGAGAGCTATGGAGCTCTTTGGTTTGTACCCGTAAGTTGCCAAACTAAAATTTCAGTAATACCAAAAGAATTTAGCTAGGACTTGGTTTAGTACCAATATTTGGTATTCTTTTCGAAATTTTGGTAACGCTCTGCACCGTCCCTACCAAAGCACTGGCGTTTTGTAGGCGAAGGAACTGCTCGCCGGATTTTTGGTATGGTTGTATGCAATGTTGTGATGATGTGTCACCTAGAGACTCGGTGCAATAATTACTTTGATTGTTTGATTAACAAGCTTTAGATAACCATATCTTGTAAACCGGATATTCGATTTGTGATTTGTTTGAACCGTTGTATTCCTTAGTGATTTAATCAACAAAACAATATCCATATTGACATATCTTGGTGCAAAAAAAAAAGTAGATGTCATATAAGGCTCACGTGTCATACTCATAATTTTGGCAAACTTTAGCATGGTTGCAATCCAAACACATCAATTTGTACCTTAATTTCGGTATTACCTGCGAATTAGTATGGCTACGATCCAAATATTATTATTTTTTACCCAGGTTTTTCGCATTGCCTAGGTTTTAGCGTTGCTAAAATTTTGAACTGACTACCTAAGGTCACAAACCAAATTGGCCCTATGCCACCGCCCCGAACGCCGCAGGGGTTTTCGCTTTCCGGGTCACCCTCGCACGTCCTTTGCCCCTCCGCCCATGTGGCCGTTCGTGAGTGCGTTCGGTAAAAATTCTTCGAAAACATCAACACCAACGACCCATCTTTTTATTGGTTTCATGGTTAGCGTGCACACACATAGTGAGTGAAACTGAGAGGCCATGTGGGTGATGCATTATAGTTTTTATTTTTACTAAAATGGTATATTTTAAAAATAAAATAGTAAAAATAACATTCACAAATAAAATTATAAAAATAGCGAGGTCGGCAGCCAGAAACAACAGGACTGGTGCCACAAGCCTACCACTGTTTAGGTCAGCGATTTTGTTTAGAGCTGCAACCTGTGCTATTTTTCCTTCGAAGAGGGCTAAAACAGCCGAAAACTTTAGAGGCATGTCTCCGTCCGCGCCATCACGTCCAGGCAGCGCGCTACTCGTGCTTGCAATTATACTCGGTGTGACTCACCGCCGACGATGACGAAGGATGGAGCGTCGGACACGCGTTGGTCTGCCTCGATGTAGAATGCGTCCACAGCGAATCACGCCTGGGAAGGTTCCATAGTACAAAAAGTTACGCTACAAACAAGGGCTTTCAGTCCGAAATGACTGTGCAGCTGATTAGCGGAGCGGATGTGACCATTTTTGTTGCGATGTATTTTCTTGGTGACCGGCTTGTTGTACTATCTTGTGCACCTAAATGTTTCGCAATTACGACTTACGAAAGAGGACCATCAATGAACGATAATGCAGCACCAGCTATCGTTTGTACTCTTTGTATATCACATAATTCCTTCTGGGACCTCGATTGGTAAACATGTTCAATGAATGTATAGTTTTGTTAAAGAAAAACAACACGAAGTATTCATAGGCAATATATACACATGGCGGCAACCTGCTTGAAAGACGCGCCACCATGGGGCCAAGCCTCTTCGTGCAGAGAAGATCCCAAAGCTTGGGGAGGCAGTTTCCGCAACTACCATTGCACTTGCGAAATGGCTGTGTTACCACATGGACAGAGGGCAGGGCACCTACTCAGCGAAGTGAAAAATTACATAACTAACCCTATCCACAGCATCAAATGATCTAAACGTGAATTCGTGGCGGGCCATGGGCGAGTTTCGACTCCTCGGATAGTGCATTGGCTTTGTCAGCTTTCATTTGACATGCGGTTGCCCTTTCTACGTATGTAAGTATGTAACAGATCCACATCATGACATCAGGTAAATTGAGAGAACTTGCAATCGTGCGAAGTGTTGTATTTTCATGGTTATTTGGTAAGTTTTTTTAATTAGAAAAAGGAAAATGAGAACATGGGCTCACCTGTTGGTTTGAGAGGAGTTAGGATAGGGTTGGAGGTCTCCAACCCCATTCCTGATCTCACATGCGGCTAAGCCGCTCCCCTCGTGAGCGCAGCGCTGGAGGCGCTGGTCGGCTTGCCGCCGGCCGTTGGCTGCCATCGCGCTACGTCTTCTCCTCCTCTCTTCTTCTTAAGGTGGACGACGGCTCCTCCTTTCTTCACCTTGAAATCAGTGAGTTCCCCTTTTGAGTGCTTATTCTTCTCTGTTTTTGGCTTCGGTTTTGCGGGATTTGAAGCTCTCGTGCCGTCGTGGTCGACCCGACCCGTCGGTGGTGAGCTCCTGATCTTCTACTGTGCGCATCCCGCTGGTTTCCTTCTTGCGCTTTATCGTCTGTGGGTGTTCGATGGATCAAAAGTTGTGCCAATTTTAGATTTAGATTTCAGGCTGCGACCTGTTCATCGTGATGTTTTTACCGTTCCTCCTATAGTACCGCTACTGTTCACCGGTACAGTCGGTATTGTTTACCAGTGCGTTTTTTGTTGTTATGCTTCGGGGTTTTGATTTGATTCAATACAAGACATTTGTTGTGCATGTTTGTTGATCTTTATAGATTTCATAGCTATTGGAGAGAACAATTAGTTGAATCTGATCAAAGTGAAAAATAGGCGGAACTCCTATTCACCTCCTTCCCCCTCTAGTCGCCGTTTTGGTCCAACAAATTATTTACTTTACTGTTAATTTATCTTAATTTATACTGAAATTAATTATAAATATTTACTAAAACCGCTAATTTTACCGCACTAAGTTCATACCAACTTACGCGGATGTGCAAAATCTGCTTGAAATATTTTCTGGCAATTCATACTACATTGCTCATTCGATCACTAGTTATCTTGATATACAACCAGCACTCTTGAAATACCGATGGGTCGGAGAGTACCGACTTTTCTTGCAGGGCCAAATGAGTCAATTTTCTCAGCTTTTCATTTGGCGTTGAAAGATTCCAGATTACTTATTCTAGTGTTCCAACGGCCACCACCTAACGCCATCAAATTAAGCTCGAATAATAGCCTACGAAAGCTCGAATAATAGTCATTTTTCTCAGCTTTTCATTTGGAGAGTACTGACCCTGAAGTCTGCCATCACATCAGAATATGAAAGCGAAGTAAACTTGGTGGAAGAATCAAATCACATGACATTGTGGAAGAATCAAATCACACAAGAGAACCACGATCCATTACAAACATTACAAATAGGGTAGATATAGAGTCAGGAGGTCGTTTTACTCGGTTTTTCATAAAATTAATGTAGTTTGATTTAATATATTTTAATTTATAGTTTGAAAGTATTTTTAGAACTAAACTAGAGTGAAATTCAATTTCATTCAAAATTAACTTATTTCAATGTTTAATCAAATAACGGATCTAATTAAATCAATTATGATTTGAGCCAATGAGCCCTACTAACGAGCTTTTTTTCTCCTCTAGTTACAAACAACAAAACCACGGCGTACCGAAAGCACCCGAACACTAATCAATTGCTATAAAAAAATTTTGATTTTTTTTTTTAAAAAAAAAGACAGGAAAAAGAAAGGGCTGTATGGCTGTATGCCACTTTAGGCCTCGTTTGGAACAAAAGTTTTTTGAGAAATTGTAGTGCTTTTCTACAAGTTTACTTGGATTTAGTATGAAAGGGGAACGGGTCAATTAGGTTAGTAGATTGGATAATCGTAAAATACGTTGAGAAAAGAAAGAGCAACTAGTATGGGAATGCTCGTCATTCCTATCAAGATGACCAATGGCCTAATCAACCATCACGAGGACAAAAATACATAATAGTGGCCATTGCAGAAACCAACGAGAGAACAGTGCCTTCTGCGCATCGGGCACACGTCTGCGTCGCTCCGTCCTTCCGTTTCAAACCCCCGTAGCTTCCAACACCTTGACCAGCGCCAAGGAGGAGAGAAGCCGGCACAAGCAAGCCATAAACACACGGATCAAACACAAGAGCCTCTTGAGAGGCAGAGAGGAGGTCGAGGAGCAGAGCAAGTGGTGAGGAAGCCACAGCGCGGGAGGAAGGGAGCTGAGGGAGATGGACATGAAGCGGGCGCGGAGCCCTCGGGCTCCGGCCGACGGTGACGAGGACAAGAAGAGGGCCGGGTGGCGCGGCGCCGCCCGGCCGGAGATGGTGCTGGTCGGCTTCCTCATCACCCTGCCCCTCCTCGTGTTCGTCTTCGGCGGCCGCTGGGGCTCCTTCCCCTCCTCCACCACCACCTCCTCCTCCTCCTCCAGTCCCAGCGTCGGCGGCCGCCACGTCGTCGCCGGCACCGGCGGCGTAACGCCCCAAAGTACGCATCTTTCATTCATACTACTTTGTTTCGACCTGTGATTTGTGAAGATCACGTCCCACGTAAGGCAGAGAAGGCCGTTGACCTCCTCTAGTATGCAAGGGAATCCTTGTGCCCCGCGCGCTCCAATTCTTGGACGGGATTGGCCTATGAACAAGCAGCTGTTGTCGTAAGCAATTTCGTTTCTTCAGTCCTCACCATCCTGCAAGTCAGAGTGGAAATTGGCGTTTTGTGAGGAGGTGCGAGGATGTCATCGTTGGTACTACGTAATAAACTGGCATTACGAGTTATGACCACGGCCAAACACACCGCATATTGATTAGATTGCTGAAATTTAGTGCAACAAGCACGGATCTGGCATGGTCAGGCAGTCCAAATCTGTGCTTGGATCACCGATCCACTGCACGAGCAATCTTTTGGGATGCACTTGCAGTGAGCTTGAACAGTCTGTTCTGGTTTGGTGCTGACGTACTGCGGCGACAGTGCTGTCCTGATGCCATCACAGTGACACTGGTGCATCCTTTTGCGGATCTTGTCCTGCCTCATCACTGTTTCTTCCAAAGGGATAGCCACTGCTGTAATGTCAGTGGATTGCCCCTGCATAAGGGTGTTCCGAAATGTCTTCACTTTTACTTTGAGTGGTCCCTGGCTTTAGGAGACAAAACTGCTATTCTTATAGCATCTCAGTCAGGCCTCTTGGAAGTAAATTCTTAAACAATTGAGGCTCCAAAGTGAGGTGGGCCAAGATGGACAATTTTCCCTTGAACACGTTCCTAGCTATAATGTTGATTAGAACTCCAAATTAAACTTTTTTTAGGAGAAAACTTAAAATGAAACTTAGTGGGTGATGAATTGCTCTTAATATTTATAAACTATATTTCGTGCTATGGCAGTCAGGACTCAAGGGAGTCATGATAGGTCTTCTTCAACTAGCATTTTTTTTCATATGGGGCCTGAAACCAGTTTCTTTTCTTTGTTTTCTTTTATAGAGAGCTGAAATAGACGCTGAGTCATTTGGTTTGGCAGTAGATCATTTCTATGTTTTGAAGCGCATGGTTTTGATTCTTTAGTTGAACTGAAACTCTAATAGCATGTATGACAGTAATTGCTTCGTGATACTGTGCAGCTGCAAATGCTTAATTCTCTGAAGTGAGTCTTGGTCTTGATGAGCCTGTACGACCTTGAGTCAAGTACTTAATGTTTACATATATATGCTTGCTTGCAGTTTATCCTTTTTAACTGATAACTTATATTCATTCAGTCTCTGCAGAAACTGCAACTCAAAAAAATGTGTCTGCGACAACCATACCTGTGTCCCAGGACAAGCTTCTTGGAGGATTACTGTCTGCGGCATTCAAAGAATCCTCCTGTCAGAGCCGATACAAATCATCTCTTTACCGGAAGCCATCTCCTTTCCCCCTCTCCCCTTACCTCGTGCAGAAGCTGAGGAAGTATGAAGCGTACCACAAGAGGTGCGGCCCGGGCACCAAGCGCTACCGAAGGGCCATCAAGCAGCTCAAGGCAGGCCGCAACGTGGATAATTCAGGCTGCAAATACGTGGTATGGTTCCCTTGCAATGGTCTCGGAAACCGTATGCTTACCATTTCTTCCACGTTCCTCTACGCTCTCCTCACCGACCGGGTTCTCCTCATGCACGTGCCGCAAGAACAAGAGGGGCTCTTCTGCGAGCCGTTCCCAGGGAGCTCATGGGTGCTTCCTGGAGACTTCCCTCACAGCAATCCTCAGAACCTCCACGTCGGTGCCCCAGAGAGCTATGTCAACATGCTCAAGAACAATGCCATCCGCAACGACGATCCAAATGTTCCGGCCTCGTCATTGCCCCCGTATGTCTACCTTCACGTCGAGCAATTTCGCCTGAAGTTATCTGACAATGTCTTCTGTGACGAGGATCAGCTGATGCTCAGCAAGTTCAACTGGATGATACTGAAGTCTGACAGTTACTTCGCGCCGGCCCTCTTCCTAACGCCAATGTTTGAGAAGGAACTTGCAAGGATGTTCCCGCAGAAAGAGGCGGTGTTCCATCACCTAGGCCGGTACCTCTTCCATCCGACAAACCGAGTCTGGGGAATCATAAGAAGATACTATGAAGCCTATCTTGCCAGGGTGGACGAGAAAATCGGGTTTCAGATTCGGATTTTCCCGGAGAAGCCGGTAAAATTCGAGAGCATGTATGATCAGCTCATGAGGTGCATCAGGGAGCAGCAGATATTACCAGAGCTCGGCGCTGCGGAGCCGGCAAATACTACCACCGATGCAGGGAAAGTGAAGGCCGTGCTGATTGCTTCTCTGTACTCAGGCTACTATGAGAAGATCCGCGGCATGTACTACGAGAATCCAACCAAGACCGGTGAGATCGTTGCAGTGTACCAGCCGAGCCACGAAGAGCAGCAGCAGTACACGTCCAACGAGCACAACCAGAAGGCACTTGCCGAGATATATCTTCTCAGCTACTGCGACAAGATAACCATGAGCGCCTGGTCCACGTTCGGGTACGTCGCTTACAGTTTCGCCGGCGTGAAGCCGTGGATTCTGCTCCGGCCGGACTGGAACAAGGAGAGGTCCGAGGTCGCGTGCGTCCGGTCGACGTCGGTTGAGCCGTGCTTGCATTCGCCGCCGATCCTCGGGTGCAGAGCGAAGAAGGAGGTCGACGTGGCCGCCGTCAAGCCGTACGTCCGGCACTGCGAGGATGTTGGCTTCGGTCTCAAGCTGTTCGATAGCTAACTTTTGGAGTAGTGAGTTCGATTCAATTTCGCGTTCCGAATTGCGTGCGTACGTTTTGTCCTGTGTATTAACTAGGCCTTTGGGGATCCGTTGTTGTATTCGTTTGGATACCTGTACACTTGGATTAACTAGGTCTCAAAATGTTTTATGTACTGTATTCAAATTTGTTATTCATAAAACAATTCGGATATATATACATTGATTGTTTTTTACATTTCGATTCTACCCATCTGGACCTATGGGTGCTTACCTACATTGTGGACGATAATAACATAATCATCAGGTAATACTGGGGTGTCAGTGCGTTATAACGAAATCTTAAAAGAGTGATACATATCGTGACGATGGATCTTAAACCGCATAATAAATATTAGTTTTCTTTTGTACTCATATAAATATAAACATTAACTCCGCCTATTGCTTCATTTACTATTACTGCTCAGAAATTAAAATTTTGAGTTTATAGATTGTTCACCTTTGGAAATTAAAGTTAATGTCGACTTCCCTCCCTAACACGCTACGCATTCCCAGCCACTAGAGCTGGCTAGATGGGCCGTGCTCGCTGGGCCAACCCACGACACGACACGGTCCGCACTGTTTATGGGCGTCTTGCGCCGATGCATAAAGACTAACAGTGTTGGACCGTGCTAGGCACTGCAAGACGAGCCCAAAGACGCCCATCCGCACGACATAAGTAGTCTTGTGCGCCCCGAGCCCGAGCCGGCAAGACGTTGGGAGGAGAGGAGACTGACAGACGGCCGGGAAGAAGGGAGGAGAGGCGGAGGAGGAGGGTGCCAGGAGGAGAGGAGGCGGTCTGTGGGGGCGGAGGAAGGAGGAGGAGGACCGGAGAAGAGGGTAAGAGGAGGGTGGGAGGAGAGAGGCGGTCTGTGCCGGAAGAAAGGAGGAGCCAGAGAGGAGACGAGGCGGGGTGTCTGCCTCGGAAGAGAGGAGGCGGGGCGTTGCACGGAGGAGGGTAGAGCCAGAGGAGGCGGCGTGGAGGTGGAGGCGCCGCCGCCATCATGTTGTGTGCCCGCCGATCGCCGCCGTTGTGCCATCGCCATCATGCCACGCCAGCGTGCATGCATAAGTCTGCACACCAACATCGCTGTATGAGAGCTACCGGGGAGGGAAAGAGGCGCCGTCGCGAGCGGTGGGTAGGGGCGGGCTGGTGGCGGCGTGCTCGTGGGCCGTGCTTGCCATGGCACGGCCTGACTAAAATTGACCGTTGGGGCATTTCTGTCCATTTTTTTAGTGTTTTTACTGTTATGGTCTTAAAAATAGCAAAAAAAATAAAAAAATAACTTTTTTTTTCCTATAAATAGTCATCATACCCCCCTCATCCATCACACCTCCATTACTCATTCTCTCTTTGAAATTCTATTGTGCAAATTCAAATTCGTGTTGAGCTAATTTGGCAAAATTTAAAAAACTTTATCAAATTTTGAAAATTTTAACTTTAGACAGCAAGTCAGCAAAAGAGGTATAATACTTTTTTTTTCATACCTTTATTGTTAGTGCTTATTATGCTAAGATTAAAGTAATAATAGTGTTAGTTCGATTTTGCAGTTTTCGTTATGGACAATCCTTATGACAGGTTTGCTCTTGGTGATTACCAACCGGAAGCGCAAGTCGGAGTTCCGTCATCAGGCTCCATGGCAGCATCACGCTCCACGCCAACCAGAGCAAATAGGTCAAGACCGTCTACATCGGGAGTGTGGGAGCATTTCAACTGGACAATCAAGCAAGATGCACAGGGAAATGAGATACCATTTGCTATTTATAAAATTTATCGCAATGAATTGTCTACAAAGCCTACAGGTGGAACATGACACTTTCTTAGACATGCTACAAGATGTCGAGCTAAGCAAGGATTTGTGATGAGGCAAACGCAGCTGCAGTACAACCCCGACGGTACATAGTTGGGACTACGATCCTCAAGTAGCCCGTCAATCTCTCTGTCATTTAATTGCTTCTGAGGATTTACCGTTAGTCTTTGGGGAGTCTGCTTCTTTCTAAAATTACATTAGGACTGCGCATAATACTAGATTTTCTTCTGTTTCTGGACATACAATAAGGAGGGATCTAATATAATACTGCAATGAACGTCGTAATAAAATAAAAAAACTATTTAGTACGTGCACATTTTCAGTGGCCCAGACCTCGGACATATAGAGTGGTCGGGCTAGGGATGATTACCTTAATGTAATAGCTTATTATGTTAATGATGATTGGGTAATGGAGAAAATAATTATAGCTTTGAAATTAATTGATGTAGCACACACGGGTGAGAATATTGTGGATTGTATTATCAAAGTCCTGAAAAACTTTGGTCTTACAGACAAAATATTCTCAATTATTTTAGACAACGCCGCTTCAAATTTTAGGGCCATAGATATTCTTACTCAAGTGTTGAGTATATACGTTGATTCCTTCTTGCTATATCAATGATGTGCTTGTCATATTATCAACCTTATAGTCAAATGTGGTTTGAGGAGGTTGAGTTTGTATATTAAAGATTTTCACGATGCAATTTCTTTTTTGAATAATTCTAACGTAAGAATGACACAATATAAGAACTTCTGAAGGGCGATGAGTGTACGTCCAAAAAAGTTTAAGTTGGACATGGAGGTAAGGTGGAACTCTACTTACCTTATGTTTAAGAGCATTTTACCATACAAGAGTATTTTTTCTGTTTTTATTCAAACGCACTATCAGAGCACTGATGGCAGTATACTATTGACTAAGCAACATTGGTTCGTTGCTGAGAAGATACTATAATTTTTAGAAATTTTTTAGGACGCTACTATTGCTTTGCCCGCTGTGTACTATCCAACATCTGCTCTCATTGTCCATGGTATTTTACAGATTGCAACTCAATTGAAAATATATAAAAATGACTTAGTTTTACACGATGCTATTGTTTTCATGAAATTTAAATACATTATATATTGAAGAGAAATCCCTTACCTATATGTATTTGCATTTCGTTTAGATCATAGAGGTAAATTCGATGCATTTGGTAATGTACTTGATCTTCTTAGTGAGGCTACAGGGTTAGACTATACTTACTATTTTGTAAAAGTTCGTTCTCGGTTATACGAGGTTTACCAAAAGTATGAAAATAAGTTCCAGGGGGTCCGCTCGCAACGACCTCCAGTAGCCCCCGCCTCAAGTAGCAAGAAAAATATATGGGGCAAGATCTTCGGTGGCTCTTCCTCCAAGTTCAGGTCTTCTTCTTCTACACCACAACTTGCTCAGCCAAGACCCACAAGGAGCGAAGAATTATCCACCTATCTGGACAGTGATACGGTGGATTTCAACTCAGAAGGCTTCAAAATTTTGAAATGGTGGTAAGCCCATAAGTTAACATATCTCATGCTATCCATACTTGCACATGATGTATTAACTGTTCCTGTCTTGACGGTTTTCTAAGTCCACTTTCAGTCTTTTTGGAAAAATATTAGAGGACAGAAGAACAATTCTCACAAGTGAGATGGTGGAGATACTTCTAACTGTGAAGGAAGGAGAACAAACTGATTCACGAACACAACACTCTGTGAAAAATCTAGAGTTGTCATAGTTGTTCGAAAATCTGTTCTTAGAAAATGACACCGACACGTAGAACAATGATGTATCTTGTATGTAGAGCTATAGGTTGTACTCCTTTTCTTTGCTAAGGTTTTCTCATTTTGAGTTTTTACTTGGCGAAGGTTTTAATGAGGTAGACAGTTGGACATTAATAATGCTCTTTATTACATTTTCAATATGATTGTCTTATTTTTTTTTCAATTTTTATGCTAGGTCTGCCAGCCACCACCCTGGAAGAAGAGGGCTACACGTCGACGACCACCTTTCTTCCACTCTGAACCCAAGCCGTGACTTCATTCTCATGGCCATTGGCCTCTGCAGCCATCGTCAGGCACATCGCTGCTAGGAGGTGGGAGGCCGGGTGAGGTGGCGGTGGCAGTGTCGTGGTGGTAAGAGGAGGTGGCGATGCTTGCTCAGTCGGTGCGGAGTAGGTGGTGGCGGCGATTGTAGGGAGGATTAGGACGAAGAGAACATAGTATGGTGAATTCGAGACGGTAGCACGGCAAGGGAAGTACGTCTTCGTCTTTGTCACTTCCTCGTGCGTTGATGCTGCTCCCTCCCTTCCCCGGCGCCACCTCCTCTCCTTCCTTCCCTCCCGGCGCCTTCTCTCGTCCCCGGTGTCGCTTTACCGCGCTGCCGCCTCCCCTCCCTGCTATCTCCTCCTGTCGCAGCATGGACATGCTCACGAGTCATGAGGGAGGAAGGGGTGGGACGATTTTACATCGAATGGTAAAAAAAATCAGAAAAAACCAGAAATGGGAAAAATTGAGCACCACATCACATTGGTAAAATACTAAAACTAAATTGCAAACTAATACTAAAACTCAAATAGGTATGTTTTGCAACAAGAGGGAAAGAAAGGAAGCTTGCATGCAACCAAAGCAAAAACCTAGCCAAGGGGAGAGCCTCCAATCAGCTAAAGGAAGTCCTAGCCAAGGCGGGAGACAGAGTTCACCAAGGAGGAAGGCAATCTAAGGAGAAGCAAGCTGAGCAAGGGAGATGGCATCATGCTAAAGCTAAGAGGGAGGTGTGGGAGGCAGACCATGGCAAGGAGAAGGAACTTGGGCTAGTGCACAGAGGCATACCGTGTGGAAGTCCGGTGTGAGGACATATGCTGCAAAAGCAAGGAAGAGCATGGGCCAAGGTGGGCGTGAGCCAAGGAGCCCTTTCGACCAGCAATCCAAGGTGGAAAACCACATGGGCCAAGTAAGGAAGGGGGCACACAGCCCAATGTAGGCTTTGGCCAGACCTAGGCATGAAGGAGGGCCATTGGACTCCAACACAAACTCAAAATCTGAATTTAAAGCGGATTTCAATTCGAATTGGGCCTTATAAGTTAGGGAATTGTATGGGATTGCATGCCAAGTATTTAGGCCGAATTATACATACAATTTTGACCATGTATCTTTTATTTTGAGTTTAAACACTAGAGTTTTAGTCGTTTGCATTTAGGAGTTGTAATGGGGTTCTAGAGTCTAAATTGAAGTTTGAGTCGTGTTGGCCCATGTTTGGCCGAATCTAGGGGAGGATCCCTATTTAAGTGTGGCAGCCGGACCTAGCATGAGTGGAGTTCAGATTATGAGTTTTTGAAGAAAAACAAATAAGCCACTTGGCACCAAGTTTCGTGTGTTTTGAGATGCATGGCTGAATTGAGAGAGAGAGAGGCTTTATCCAAGAGAGGAGATACTCATATGTGGTTTGATTTTGGCGCAAGTCAAGAACCCCTGTTCTTGGATTGGGCCAAAAACATCTACTACTTCGTCTTTGCAATTCGATCAAATCAGATCGATTTGTGAAGTTATAATCTGTTGTTTCACTGAGGCTAGTTGTCAAGTACCGTGAAAGATCGGGCTAACAATTGGGTTCAGATAGTTGGATCTTTATCAAGCTTAAAGAAAAGATACAAAGAGGCCTATCCCCCCGTCAAAATTTGTGCGAGTTGAGTTACACCGGCGATCGATGAAGCCAACGCTTCATCCTTTATTTTTGCTATGAGTGTCGACGACATGGAACTAGTATTTTGGAAAAACCCTCGCCTTGCGCCCTTTCCAAATCTCCCAAGAAACGAGGATGGTTATGGACATTACGACCTTCCTTTACTGACCTGGGGAATGGACTGGCCATCCACTAGTCGTGGACCATTGTTGCCAAGGGCCATTGGGACGGTATATCTGTAAGATATCACATCCTAGATGTATCACTATGTGAATAGTGATCGGTGGGTATGCGAACAACACTAGACAAAGGCACTGTAGAAAGTAATGCAGAAGCTACGGAAATTTTACTACAACGAAACCCTGTAACAAGTGACACTGTAGATCCTCTGCAGTGAACTCTTCAATGGAGAGGACCCATTTCCATTGGTGTCTGTTTACCACCAAAAGAATCAGGAATGTCATCCCATTAAAGTCCAGAAGAATATCCTCTGCATTAGAGGTCAAAATACAATGAATGAATAGTGTGGTGTATTTAGAGTATATCGTCCTATCAGGATCCAATAGTTCAGCTTCAGTGCTACAACGCTAATGTTACAATGATTTTTTTTAATCTATTGTAAAATCGAATATTGTTTCTACTGTGAATATACGATGAAGCTGGAGAGGGAGGAGAGGAAAACGGGGGTGCACACAGGCGAGAGGAAGGTGAGGGGGAACTCACTTGGGTGGTCGATAGTGGTGGGGAGGAGTTGAGGCGGGTTGACACCGAGAGCCATGGGTAGCGCGGCGAGGTCAACGGGGAGGCGGTGACTCGGGGGAAGACAGTCCGATTTAGTGGTGGGGAAAAATTTGGGAAGGCGAGTGAATGCTTTGGGTGAGTGGAATCGAGGGGGAGCTCACTGAGGAGAAATGACGGCGGCGGCAGGGCCTATCGACCAGAATCGGGGAGGAAGACAGCGGCTTGGTGCTATGGTGGATGAAAACCACAGCCGGTCACCTCCGCACTCCACGTTGCTTGCCCGCCAGTGCCGTGCTGTCTCTCTCCTCTCTTGCCGCATCACTCTACATCCCCAGCTCCGGGAAAGGCGACGCAGGTGGTTAGGGCGGATGCCGGAGGTGGCGGCGATTGTTGGGGTGAAAGTGAGGCCGAAGGCGGCACGGGCGGTGCGGGTGGTGTAGGAGGTGGCACAGAGGGGAGCGAGAGAGGAGAGGTGGCCGAGCGGGAGCAGAGTAGCGCAAAGGGGGCGGTGTGGGCGGGAGGCGTGGCGGCACGGCAGGAACAGAGGGGGTTGGGGCATGAAGAAAGAGGGAAGAAAGGAGTGAGAAAGACAGAAAAATGGTAAAATGGATATTTTGATATTTTTCAGTGGTTAATGGTAGTCGGACGTAACGACTTTAACGAAGTAGGGACGAAAATTGAGAACCGAAAGCAATATATTTTTAAGGATACGAGCAACTTTCATTAGCCAATAAAGAATTAACCTAACAATATAACGACGATGTCCCTGTGCATTATTGCAAAGGATGCGTCTGCTTATGGCAGAGGATGCGGGTGACGAAGTCCAGGTCTTCAAACTGTGCTAGTATCGCAAGTTGCAACCACGCGGTCGTGGGTCGTGGCCGCACAACTTTGACCACTCCGCCTCGAGAGCGGTAGAAAGCGCCGAGCGACCGAGCGACCGAGCGACCAGAGCATGAGGCTAGCTCGCTCATGGAGAGGCCGAGCAACAGCCATGGGAGAAACGGCGGCGTGGACGACGACGAGGAGAAGCAGCCTCTGCGCGGCGGCCTGGAGACGGAGAGGGCTCCCCACGCCCACGCCGCGGAGCAGGAGGCGAGGCGGGGCAGGTTCCGGCACGCCTCCGTACGCGCCGCGCTGGGGTTCTGCTTGCTGACGCTCCCGGCCGTTCTGCTCCTGCAGCGGTGGCAGGCCGCCTCGTCGCCGGAGTGGCTCTTCGAAGCCGAGCCCCCTGCGGAAGACGACGGCCAAGGTACTACTCATCCACACACGTACTACACCTCTATGCACATATGTTCTCTCTTGCTTATGCCCAGCGATTTGTAAAAGCCAAAAGCCCAATAGTGTGTGGTGCCGTCGCGGCCGATCACTGACTAGCGATCTGATCGTCTTTGCACTAGCTGATTTCGTCTGCGATGGATCAGCACGTAGAATTTGCACCTGCGCAACAGCGGAGCGGTGGCTTTTGTGAATCCAAAGGTAGATAGATAGTTACTAGCTAGTGAGATCGGCACGAGCGCTTCTTCGTCTTCATCTGCCAACGATAGGAAAGCACTCAAAGCAGCAAAGGGATGGAAGTCGGTATGAAATTAACTTCCATGGGGAAATCGTGGGAGGGAAGGGTGTACAAGGAGATTTGATCAAATCTGTAAAGCAGGTTCCTTTGCCTCCTGCTGCTTATTTTATTTGGAGAAGCTTTGTCTAATCCTAGTAAGCGGAACTCTCGCCTCGCATCCGTCATAGGCCAGTGAAACAATTTATTAGAGTAATCCTGGTAATGTCTTGTTGATAAATTTAGATGTGGAAGCATACGCAGATCAGATGCAGCCATGTAGGGACGGTTAAATTAACCACCGGCCAATTAAATTGGATGGGTTGCCCACAGAAAATCCGAACAAGCCGGCGATGCGGCATCTTCTATGTACCGCTCGCCAGCGGCCCAGCGCATCAAATCGATGTGGAGCCCACACCATGGAAGAGAATTAAGTTTTTTGGTAGATGCAAGATCAAACAAAACGGACACTCTCTTTTCCTTTTCTGGGCAAAAGACACCAGACAGTGACCACACCTAGGGGTGGGGGGGAAAAAGCTGTTATCGAGATGGTAGCTCGGTTCAAAATTGTTTTAATTAGATTCGTTTTTTTGATTAAATATTGAAATAAGTTAATTTCAAATAAAATTAGATTAGATTCGGCTCGGCTCGGCTCAGCTCAGTTTATTAGTTCAGTTCTAAAAATACTTCTAAATAATAAATAAAATAATATTAAATCAAATTATGTCAATTCCGAAAAAAGCTCGGTAAGACAACTGCCTGGCTCGATATCCACCCCAAAGTCCACACTATTCACAAATCACAATTAGAGCATGTACAATGCAAATGCTTAGATAGATGCTTAGCAATTAAAAACTGATTTTTTTAGCCATGTAAAACAAATAAGATGCTTATTTTATAGTATTGATGTTCAAGTAGGCACCGGTGCTTAACAAGTGTTTATGTATATAACTATATCTAATTAATAGATACACACCATCTAAACACCTATAAACAAGGATGTTTGCATTGAAGAAAATAAATTTTGCATAGATGCTTGATAATATGGTTATATTCTCTCTTTAAACACTCATGTATAAGCATCTTGGATTGTACATGCCCTTAGGGGCATCGGGAGTTCTCTTCATTGCTGTGGAAATCCCTGGGCTATTTATTTTTTGTGAATATGTATATCATTGTTATTTTTGTGGAAATCCAAAGTTGCCTTTTGAGTTTTAATCGAGGTGTCACACCGCTTGGAGATTAGCGGACGGTTCACAGGTAGTAGTAGTTTTGTAACTTACTTCACGTATAGCTTGTGGTATTTTCCTTTATTTTGATACTTCCGGGTCAATTTTCACGGCATTCGCATCATTTAAGGTATTTTCACCGCCGATGCGACCTGAGGCCACCTTAGAAAATAAACGATTTTTAAAGCTATATATATATATCTTATGTTCTCGACATGATACAATACAATGGCAAGAGGTTTAAGGATTGGGATCCTCCGCCGAGGCAACCAGTAACGGCAGAGGTGCAAAGTGCCCTCTGGCTTAACTTATTAGATCGAATGTACTGTTACAGTACAAACGAGATACTAAAAGGTGTACTTTTGTTATAATATTTTCTCTACGGTGTTTTTGCACAGTGATTTCGATACATTGAACTGCAATAGATGCTACATGTCTTTGTTACGCAAATCACCCTATCTCTCTGCGTTACCGCAGATGATCCGGATCTAAAGGATTGAAACCCAACCATTATTTGTATGATTGATGCCTCGTCAGACTTTTATGTTTCCATAACAAGCGGATTATGGCTTCTTAAACGAGAACTATGTAGCTCTTGCATGAGTTCAAGTAGTTGGATTCAATTTAAGCTTCTTTTCGCAGGGAAAACAAAGTTTTTTTATTACTTGGAAGATAGAGTACATTTCTGAGCAATTATCTGCCCACAAGTGAACGCATGTGCCGTTATCATTTTACCAATATAGTTTTTAGAGTAACCTGGCTATACATCCAATAAAACCCAGCTTTTGAGTACTAATGGTATGTGAACTCGTTAGATGAGACTTATATGGTTCAGATTAGATAGGCTCACGTCATGTTTGGAATGCATGAATCTCACGGGGAATTCACACGAATTTTGAAGGGAATAGTACAATTAAATCCATTAGGGATTACACAAAATTCTTGCTTTCCAAACAATGTCTTAATAAAGTCAAACTCTAGTGCGAAGTCTTCCTTTTTTTTTCCCCATATACTAATCGTATTGAACGGTCCGATGCAAAATTCACATGTTCTGTACGGGAAAAAAATTACAATATTTTGAACACGACAGTCGACATGACCTTCATGGAAGCTGCCGGTAGCACCACCTGCGGAGTCAGGCCGCGTTGGCCGCATGTGCCGGGTAGACAAGTACAAGATGTAGTGCCTCCCTCTTCAAAACATTTGAAAAAAAAAACACGTTGAAAAATCTTGCAACACCACCGTGAACAGTTTGTAATATTTTTCAAAACAGACGCAACACGTTTGTTCGTTTAACAGGATGAACAATATACTTCTATTTATATACTGAAAACTGGTGTAGGAGCTGGCATAAGAGCTAGGCATCTACTTGTTGTCCTTGGATTGGCCTGGGTACACCGAGAGCAACCTGCAGCCGACCCGGACGGTGAAGAGCATCGCCCTCGACATCGAGAAGTTCGCCGACAATTTGGAGACCTCGCCACCATGGCCTCGTTGGCCGTTCCCTGCTGCTGCCTCCTTCAGTCATTGAAGATGAAGATGTGCTAGTTTTGGAGGAGGATGAGTATATTTGGGGGAAGGATTGGAGGTGGATAAGTCGATTTGGGGGGAGGATTTGGAGATAGGACTGAGAGGATGATGAGATTATTTTTGGGAGGAAGGTGTGTGGAGTGTGGACACGAGTGAGTGAATTAAAATTTGGTCAGGAGGGTACCGTCTGTAATCGGAGTAGGAACAGTAGCATTTACCTTATAATATTTATATACACATGCACTCGTCATGTGGCTTACTCATACAGTCCAACTATCCTACGCGCCAGTGCTAGCTCCACTAGCCAGTAGCCACACACGTCGCCTACCCAGCCACTCGTGCAACTTGCGTTGCTGGCTCCCACGCGGACGATGGCCGGACTTGTTTGACCTCCCTGTCCAAAAGCAATAGCTTCCCTGCTCCCATAGAAAAAGAAGAGCTATGAGCACAGCGAGCGGCTGCTCCTGTGGGTAGTTAGACAGACTGGTAAGCTACCGCATGGAGAGGAGCGGCATGGATGACGACGAGGAGCGGCTGCCGCTGCGGCAGGGTTTGGAGACGGAGAGGGCAGCTTCTTGGGCGACGGGGTCGTCGGCGGAGGCGAAGCCGCGCGGTAGGTTCTCGCGCGCCACGGTGCGTGCCGCGCTGGCGGTGTGCTTCCTGGCGATTCCGGCCGTCCTGCTCCTGCAGCGGTGGCAGGCCGGCTCCTCGCCGGAGTGGCTCTTCGGGGTCGAGGAGCCCCCAGCGGAAGACGACCGAGGTGTGTATATATCCATCTGTATGTGTGTGTGTTCGTAGCATTTTTCTTGGAGCACCACTTGGGGAAACGCGCAGGAATTGAAAAGCTCAGGATCATGAAAAACACATGAATTGGATGTCATGTACACTGGATTCCTTCAAGAATTGAAAATGAAGGAATTGTACAAGAGTCAAGAGAGGTGTTTGGATGCACTATAGGGAATTTGAAGGAAAAAATTTCTGGAATAGAGAGTGAGAAAGAGTAAAGTTGCATCGGAGTTTTCAAAGAAATTTTAACATGAGGTTTGAGCTCATGTTTCGAATCCTCCAGAAAGTGAAGGAAATGGCAGGATAGTTCATAAGGACACGGTCGTGTAGTCGCAGTCGCGGTGCTGTTCTTGGTGTTCGATTGTTCATTATGTTATTGATTGTTAATCGAAGTGTTAATGGTGCTAGCATACTGGTTTCACAGCAATGATAGATGGCATTAGAGAATATCCTTTATGCTACCGCTTTCTCAAAGAGAAGCTGTGCAAGAACAAAGCAACATGGGGGGATGTGGTGCTGTTTCAGTTCTTAGGAGCTATCTAATCGATATTTCACAAATTAATCTGCGGTCCTCATCCGAGAAGTAATTATAGATGCATAGCATCTCGACACATAAGGGGGTTCGTTTTAAATTAAACATAGAATTTGTTCTCAGTAGATAAGATAAATTTAGTTCTGTGCATGAATATTAGAAGGATATATTAAAGCCAAAAAAGTGAAAACTGTAGCCATTTAGCTAAAATCATGTATATCAGCCTACTTTAGTATTTTTAAAAAATGTATTTATCTGCTTAATTTATTTCTGTGAGAGAAGTCAAGTGAAAATATTTAATCTGAATTTGACCTCTAGTTTTCTGGATGCTATGTTTCCCGTTCGTGCTGGGAAAATGCATGCATCTGCAGAGCAAGGGGATATACAGAGAAACAAGTACGCTTGCTGATATAGGACTATGTAAGAGAGTGGGTTGTGGGCATGATAGGACCTCGCTGGAACAGGTCCATGTTCAATTGCTAATTTTAGGTTGTAGTTAATACTGCCTCACTGCATGAGGGGACAACAAAGGGTAAACTACTGTTATAAATAACGCTTGTGTTCAATATCAGTACAATGGGCTAATATACAAACAAGTACCGGTGTTGTATATATGCAAGTAACCCGTTATACAACAGGGAAAATATACAGATAATAATATACATTTAACACCTCTCCTCAAACTTACGGTGGATCAACAACATTAAGTTTAGAGAAATAAAAGATGTGCTGAGCTCTGGTCTGCGCCTTTGTGAAGAAGTCTGCCAACTGAAGTTCTTAAGGCACATACTGAAGATCAACAATTTGGTCCTACATCTGTGTCCGCATGTAGGAAGCATCAACACCAATATGCTTTGTAAGCTCACGTTTCACCGGATTTGTAGCAATGCTAATAACCCCTGTACTGTCAGACGAAAGAGGAGTGGGTGCTGAAACTGAAACACAAAAATCCTCAAATGCTTGGATTTGTAGCAATGCTAATAGCCCTGTCTTGTCGCCGACGAAAGAGGAGTGGGTCTTGAAGTTTGAAACACCAAAATCCTCAAGTAACCATCAGAGCCAAGTAACCTCCGCAGTCAATAAAACCATAGCTCGCAACTCAGCCTTAACACTCGAACGAAAATCAGTTGTCTGCTTCTTATTCCAAGTAACGAGAGAACCACCAAGAAAAACACAATAAGCAGAGAGACCGACGATCAGAGTGATCACTAGCCCAGGTAGCATCAGAATATGCCTGGAGCTGTAAAGAGCTGGAGCGATAGAAAAACAGACGATGAGTGGTGGTTCCATGAAGATATCGTAGAACACGAAGAAGTGGTTCCATGAAGATATCGTAGAACACGAAGAAGATAACTATAGTGGAGCTGAGTGGGAGCAGAAACAAACTGACTTAAGATATGCACAGGGTACAAAATGTCAGGACGAGTGACACCCAGATAAACAAGACTCCCAATATAACATTATGCTCTATGGGAGTCTCAGCGGTGTGCTTATCCGTAAGAGAAGCACGATCAAGAAGATCCTGAATATACTTTTTTGGGACAGATAGAAGCCCTCAGGCGTAAAAATAACCTCAATCCTAAGAAAGTAGCGAAGAGAACCCATATCAGACATGAGAAACTGCTCATTAAGACGTTCCTTGACAAAAGTGATGTAGTGAGAATCATCTTCAGTAATGATCATATCATTAACATATAAAAGGAGAAACGTCCGACCACGAGGCAAAGTGTGAATAAAAAGAGCAGGATCATGAGCACTGGTAGAGAAACCAGCTACAGTGACAACAGAAGAGAACGATCAAACCAAATACGAGGAGCTTGCTTGAGGTTGTAAAGAGATCGACGAAGGCGACAAACCATACTCTCAGAAATAGAATACCCCAGTGGTGGCTGCATATAAACCTCCTCGCGCAGCTCACCATTGAGAAATGTATTCTTGACATCAAGATGAGAGATGAACTATGCCTGAACAGATGTCACAACAAGAAGAGTTCGAACGCTGGTCATGTGAGCCACAGGAGCAAAAGTGTCATCATAATCACGACTATGCTCCTGTTGAAAACCACGTGCCACGAGACGAGCCTTGTAGCGCTCAAGAGAACGATCAGAGCGGGTCTTAACCTTGTAGACCCACTTGCACGTGATAGGAGTAACACGTGCGGGAGAGGACAAGATCTCACGTGCGATGCGCTCAAGGCGGCAATCTCTTCGCCATCGCATCTTGCGCCGATGAGCAATGACATCACGATAAAAGTTAGTTCGGCAAGAGCCGCTAAACAAAAGCACGTGGGAGGTGAATAGGTAGCGATCACGAATAGCATATCGAGGAGTAGAGGCCAAGAAGATGACCCATCAAAGAACATGTCGCATCGGAGAATCCCCAACTTGCGAGCAGCGAGTGTAGTAGAGAGTATAAGAAGGAACAAGGTCAGGAGGAGCCTTTGGAGAGGATGACAGTGACGAAGGAGGCGGTGGAGGAGGCACCAGAGAGGTCAAAGGCTATGATAGATGTGTAGTGACTATGGGAGTGGTAGGAAAAGGCAGGAAAGAAAGAGGCTCAACAAGAGATGCTGGAGTGGTGGAAGGAGAAAGACGAGGGTAGAAAGGACGAGACTCATCAAAAGTGACGTCCCGAGAAACCCGCATCTGTCGGCCAATAGGATCCCAACAACGATATCCCTTATGATCAGCGCTATAGCCCAGAAAAACGCACTCCACGGACTGAGCTATCATCTTGGTGCGCTCACGAGGGGCAAGAACATAGCATACACACCCAAAGAGTGCGAAGACTAGAATAGTTAGGAGTCTTGCCATAGATACGCTCAACTGGGATCCCACCCTGAAGAGCAGAAGAAGGCTGAATGTTAATCAGGAAAGTGATAGTAGAAACAGCCTCAGCCCAGAAGTGTGGTGGGACAGTAGAAGCAAGCATAAGAGCAGTCTGTCTCAAGAAGATGACGATGTTTCTGTTCAGCCATACCGTTCTGGGCATGAGCACCAGGGCAAGAAAAGCGAGAGAGTGCCTGCTCAAAGAAGAAAACTATGAAGGACTCCTGACAAGTATTCCCCAGCAGAGTCAGCACGAAAGATACAAATAGGAGAATCAAACTGAGTACGGATTATGGTGGCAAAAGTCTTGTAGATGGATAAAACCTCACTACGAGAAGACATAAATTATATCCATGTGTGGCAAGAGAAGTCATCAATAAAAATTATATAATATCGATGACCTTTCGAAACGAAAGGTGTCGGACCGCATACATCAGAATGAACAAGATCAAAAGGACGCTGTGACACTGACTCACTGGAAGAATAGGGGAGTTGAAGCTGTTTGCCAAGCTTACAACCCTGACAATTTTGAAAGGTATCACCAGATACAGACCCTAAAAGACCGCAATGAAATAAAGAAGACAGACGTGATCCGCAAAGATGTCGACGATGATGCCACTAAGCAAAAGACGCAGTGGAGGTGCAATGAAGCGGCGGCGACGGTGGAGGCGAGAAGACGGCGAGGCGCGGAAGGAAGATGAAGCCCTGTCAAGCTCCCGAGACGCTGTGAGTCGAGGCGACGAGGCCAATACCAACCGAGTCCCGTCGTCGATCCTGAACACAACAAAAATCAGAATCAAGAATAACACGACAACCATGATCAGTGAGTTAACCGGAAGATATGAGCTGCATGGTTAGTTTGGGAACATGAGAAACAACAAGAATATGAAAAGATAAATTCGAAAGAGTGCCTCGTTATGCGACAGAAAGAGATTTATCATCTGCTGTCTGAATAGTGATAGAAGCCACTAAATGACGAATGAAAGTGAGATTGGTGGAATCAGATGTCATATGAAAGGAAGCACTAGAGTCAAGAATCCAAGGTGATATACCTAAGGAAGAAGTAGAAGGTGGACTCTCACTAAAAGATCGTACAATGAACCAACATAATCGGGCGGTGCAAGAGCAGCGACCATGTGGCGCAATAGTGAGAAACTCACGAGAATCGAAGCACGAGCTCCTCGAGAGGAGGAACCACCGCCTTGTGGAGGGCGGCCACCATGGTGTAAATCCTTGTTCTTATAGCGAGTCTATTGTACATAGAAGTGAAACGAGCCGAGCCGAGCCGCTCGAGCCAAGCTGCCAGGCTCGGTCCGAGGCTCGGCTCGGCTCGGCTCGTTGGAAAACGAGCTCGAGGCAGGTCGGCTCGGCTCGAAAAAAGCTCGAGCCGGCTCGAAAAAGCTCGTTCGAGCCGGCTCGAAAAAGCTCGTTTGAGCTCGGTAGAATAAAATGATTATATGAGTCATTTATCATCAATTCAAAATTCAATCATCTTGATTATATGGGGTTACACTCAGCTCGTTTGGCTCGCGAGCCGGCTCGAGCTCGGCTCGAAACTTCACCGAGCTCGAAGCCCGGCTCGGGTCGGCTCGAAAAAGCTCGAGCTCGAGCCGAGCCGGCTCGGCTCAAGAACAAGCTCGAGCCGGCTCATGAGCCATGAGCTTTTTGCCACCCCTAATTGTACATGTCCATCCTTGTTGCAGTAAGTGCGGTGTAGTCCCTTACCAACAAAGAATATCCATCGTGAAGGCACCACTGGTGAAGTAGTAGCTGGAGACGTAGAGGGTGTAGAAGCTGTCAAAATCGAAGAAAACGACGGTGATGATAGCAGACACGCAGCACAAAGACGAATCTCCTCAGCACGAACAGATGCAACAGCCTTCAACAGAGTCGCACGAGGGTGGCGTGCCAGCAACTGAGCACGAGTCTACTCATATTCAGCCCGGAGACGGATCAAGAAATCATAGATACGACGAAGCTCCAGGTGAGATCGCGACGGCAAAGATCGCACGTGTGGCAAACATCTGGTCCCAAAGAGTCAATCTGACGCCATATCGTAGACAATTGGGCATAGAACTCGTCCACGGTGGCATCTCCCTGCTGCAGCAACTGCTCCTAATGCACAACAGAAAGATATAAGGAATCACCAGACGGCTCATAGCGGTTGTGCAGATGTGTTCACATCAACTGTGTTGAAGCCAAACCAACCACATCCCTAGTGAATTTCACCTCCATGCTAGCAACTAGAATAGCAGAGGCACGGGCATCCTTGTCAATCCATGTCTTGTGGGCAACATACTGAGTCTGAAAAGTCTCCATAGCATCCTCAAAAGCATCAGATGCCTCCTTACGAACGTCTTCGGAAGTAGTCTTGAGGCACAGCTCGGCCAGTGGAGCGGGGGCAAAGCGAGCAAGACAACTCGGCTGGTAAGAAACTCCCAAATGTCTTGACCATGCATGTGGAGATGCATGTCTTTGAAACCGATCCACGATAATTGAGACCATAAAAGATCACTAGACAATGGGAACATAAATAGTGCCCATTGATAGCGGCGCTAGGCAGACGCGCGACCAAGATAACGAAGTCTAACGGTATTGCGTACCGACGGCCTGCGGTTAGAACGACGTACTTTTTTCCGTCTTTTTGTTTCTTCTTTGCTTTGTCGAGCGCTCGGCTAAAATCCTTCGGCTGTTAACCAATCGAGCCCAAAAATCGCACACGCTAGGGTTTCCCTTGGCGGCGGCTGCGCTCTCCGTCACGACTCGGCGATGAGGCGGTGGTCGAGCTCGAGCGGCGACGACGGCAACCGCTAAGCCAAGCGGTGGCGGTACGACCGAGTGGCGGCGGCGGGTGCTGCGTCGGCCCGAGCGAGGCGAAGAGGACTCGGATCGTAAGAAGCGGCGACGCCGTGAGCGAGGAAGACGAGGTGGCGCCGGATCGGGAAGGAGAACCAATGGAAGAAGCGGCGACACCGCACCGATGAAGACGAGCGACACCGTCGGGTAAGGAAGACTTGCGAAGACGAGGCGACGTCGAGGAAGACGACGTCGGCGACACTAAGGAGGACAAGGAGGCGCAAGCTCGGGCGGAGGCGGCGGCAACGGCAAGCGAAGCGAAGTCAGGCGGCGGGATGGGAAAATATACATGCAATAATATACATCTAACGAGAACTACTTCCTTCTCATCTGCCAGTCCATTGAATCTGCAGAAAGGGCGGTCCGATGAAGTATGAGCTTCAAATGGGTCGCGTGGTCTCTTGCAGCTTGCAAGCAATTTTAATGAGGAAAAGAACAAGCAACTAGCCAACCATTCGAAATAGACGCATATATATTTAATCGCTTCAATTGGTTATGAACTATCTTTGTTGCACGCTTTAATATTATTCATTGAATAGTCACTCTTTCTGTTAGTCCTTTCTGGCATTGTGTTTGGCTACAGCCCACTTTGTTCTTTTTTCTCTCCCTGTTACTAGCCTATTCAAACAATATAACTTTTTGTGCTCCTCTGACATTGTCATTTTCCATGTCCCAACCTTTTCTACTGCTTTTAAGTAATTCAAGTGATTTACCATGTATTTCTCAATGTTAATGAACTACAAGATGCAGCAGCAAACTAAAATATTATTTTAGTCTTCTCCTTGTATTCTTTTCTTGCAGTCACTTAAAACATCTTATCTTCTTCAGATATACAAGATGATATGTCTGATGATCTGTCTCCGTCGCCACAAATTGAGTATGACAAACTTCTGGGTGGCCTTCTGATTGAGGGATTTGATGAAAGATCTTGTCGAAGCAGGTATCAGTTTGCACGCTATCACAGGAATGCCACAAGAATACCTTCTCCATACCTCATAGAAAGGTTAAGGAGACAAGAAGCATTGCAGAAGAAATGCGGTCCAGGCACCAAATCATACAAGAAAGCTGCGGAACAGCTGAGGTACGGTCAGGCCAGCAATGGGACGGATTGCAACTATTTGTTCCTGATAATCCATGCTGGGTTAGGGAACCGGATGCTTGAGATCACTTCAGCATTCCTTTATGCGCTCCTTACAAACCGGGTTTTGCTTGTGGACCGTTACATGGAGATTGCTGACCTTTTCTGCGAACCTTTTCCTGAAACTTCATGGTTAGTTCCTTCAGATTTCCCTCTGAGCTATGGTGAGTTTACCAAGAGTACTCCAGAGAGCTATGGCAACATGCTGCAGAATAAACTTATTGGTGGCAATACAGATCGGTCACTGGCGGTACCAGACCTCCTTATGTGTACCTCCACCTTGATGGCATCTATGGTTTCCATGACAAGCTTTTCTTTTGCGAAGACGACCAGCAGTTCCTGCAAGGTGTGCCATGGCTGATCATGAGAACTGACATGTACTTCGTGCCGTCACTGTTTCTTATTCCATCTTACCAGGCTGAACTCAGCAGGCTATTTCCAGAGAAAGACACTGTTTTCCATCACTTGGCACGCTATCTTTTTCATCCGACAAATAGCATCTGGTATTCAGTGACAAAGTACTACAGGTCCTACCTTGCCAAAGCTGGTAAAAGAGTGGAATTCAGATCAGAATATATGAGCAAAAGGGCATCTTGCAAAGAAATGGTCCATTTCCACACATTTTAGAACAGATCCTTTCATGTGCTCAGAATGAAAAGCTGCTGCCAGAAATCAGTATGACAGACGAAGCAGTGCCTGTGACTGGGAATAACCGGACAATTGCCGTTCTTACAACTTCTTTGAGCTCTTGGTACAGTGATCAGATCCGGAAAAAGTACATTGAGCACCAAACAGTCGATGGCACCACCGTTAAAGTATACCAGCCGAGCAACGAGGAGTACCAGAAGTCAAGGAACAAGAAGCACAACATGAAGGCACTGGCAGAGATCTATCTGCTGAGCATGACCGATGTACTCATCACCAGTGGCTTTTCAACATTCGGCTACGCCGCACAGGGCCTTTCTGGTCTGACGCCGTGGATCATGTTCAAGTCAAAGAACCACGTCGTGCCAGACCCGCCGTGCCGCAGCGCCATGTCCATTGAACCGTGCTTCCATCAAGCTCCCAACTACGACTGCAAGGCGAAAAGAAATGCTGACTTGGGCAAGGTGGTGCCTTACGTGAGGCACTGCGAGGACGTGAGCTGGGGGCTGAAGATTGTAAATCAAACTCAGTTCTAGCAGTAATTTTGTCGGACATGTTTGCTCGCTGACTAGGACAGGATTGTTTTTTATTTTTTTGCAAAAAAAAAATACATATTTATTCTTTTCCCTCCTGTATTTGATCCAAATGTAGATAGTTAAAAAAACAGGATGATAATTTTTTTCAGGTTGATAATTTTTTTACTATCTGAGCATTGCGTAATGCTTACTGGCATTGTTCTGCGCACGTCGTGGCATGTTTGTCTGTGATTACCACACAGAGAACTTCTGTGCAGCTGACTTGTGACATTGTTATCAAGATGCTCCCAGCCATTAAACTTGGAGCCGGAGTTGAAGAGAAGGCAGCAAGATTGCAGCAATGTGGTGAGGCACAAGGCGAGGCACGGAGTCGTCAGGGATTCAGTTTCAGGGCCATCTTGCTACTCGCCTTCGGCTTGCCGCTGCTTGCGGTGTTCTTCGTCGGCGATCGCCTGGCGTTGATGGCGTCCGAATGTGGAGGGCTGGAGCTCATCAGAGGAGCAGGTTTGCAGATCACTGGCACTTTGTATCTTCTTTTCTTCTAGTTTTTTTTTTTAATGGAAAGGAATTTCCATTAACGATTGGTCCGGCTAAATCGCCATTCACGAGATCGGAATCAAAAGCCGGTGTAAAGTCCAAAGCTTAGAGATTTCAACCACAAGACCATCACCAAAAAATGACAAACTGTCCGCTACCCTACTACATTCACGCACACAAGATACTGCCCGGGTTTGAGAGAAATTAGATAACAACAGACTACGGTCTTCCTTGATCAGGACCCCAACATCTGATAGATCAAACTCTGTAGAGTTCAGCGCCCTGACCAAATTCGTTGCATCTGATTCCAGAATGATTATTTTGTTCTTGTTTGTTAAGGAGTTGAGATAATAGGAGAACGATATCTTTTCCACCTCGATTAAATTCAACACGTTTTTCACTCCAATAGCTATGAGATCTATGAAGATCAAAGTACAAGCATAGCGGAAGACTTGTATTGAATCCAATCAAACCTCGAAGCAAAACAACTCAAATCATCAAAAACTCAAATCCCAAAGAGTTGGGCGATCTAACCTCTTAACATAGGCGGTCTGACTCCAGCACGATGAACAGTAAAATCAGCCCGAAAACGAGATCATAAATAGGTCTAACTTTTGATCCACAACTTAAACTTCACGAAACTTGGAACACACCTTCTCTAGGATGTCAGGAACCTATTCCAATCATAGATTGCGAAGATCTTTGTCAAAATTCTAACCTTTTTCCGTTTGAGTGAAGGTTGGTCCAAAACCGATATAAAACCGAAATATGATTCAAAAGCTTACTCGTGGGTTAAAGATGATCAAGATGATCCTAGATATACTTCCACAGATCACAGCAAGCAAGATCCAGGTCAGAAACCAAAGGAAAACCGAAGGATCAAAGAAAGTCCCAAAATCATAAAATAGAGAGCAAGAACATGAAGAGACTCAACTTTGAGGAATCTTATTTGGATTGATTTGAGATAGATGTTGGTTTACAGTCACTCCATCATGGAGGACGAATACTCAACACGTGAGCACACAATCAATCCAATCTCTAGAAACCTAACATCTCCCCTATTCTCGCTAAGCACCGAAACTAGGGTTTCAACAATGAAAACAAGAGGGTCGAGGGAGGAGCAACCAGCACCCTCCCGTATTTATAGTGGAGGCTAGTTTCTAGAAGGTATTCTCTAATGGGCACCCGTTAAGCCCACACACAAAATAGATTTCACTCACGCACACATTTTAAAGCGTCATCTTCATCTTCTCTTGACCTAAACCACTTCTCTTTGCGTCGTCTTGCGCCACGGTTTAGCCAAAAGTAATCAAGGCGGTATCTTGGTGAAATTACCAAAAAACCCCTTCTCGATCCGTCTTCAAAGACCGAGTCCAATCTTAATGAAGCAATCCCATGCTTCGCCACGTGTAGGTTGATCAACGACTCTCTTTATGTCGGCAAGTGATGATGAACTCTGTTGTCCCGATCTTTCGGTGGGAGGGGTAAATTCCGATTGGATGACGGTCAACTCTCACGATCCAGGCTACGAATGCAGCACGCACGAACCAAGCAATCGCTGAACTAACCACCAAGTCGTTATCAACCGTGCCAAAGACCCGGTTGACCTGATCACGAGGATCAATTCGCAAGCAATCGAAAAACAAGCAAGAACGAGGTAAAAATCAATCTAAATTGCAAAAATATGATTAAGTTCAAGAGGTGGGATTCCGCAGAGGTTCTTTACGGTTGGTCTAGTCGACACAAGCGGAGAACGAGAGTTTTCACAATAGAGAAACTAATCAAACAAAATTCGAGTTCTAGCGAAATGAGACGGTGGCTCCTATATAGGGAGACAGCCAAGGGTGGCGGCTAGCGAAGTGGACGCATGCCCCTAGGGTTACAAGGCCCATGGGCCCAAGTGGAGGTGGCGCAGCATCCTTTTGACTCGGACTTAGAAACTGACGTAGACTCTTTTGATGATTGTGGTCGGCTCGGACAGAGTTTGATGATGATCTTAGATCCATTTGAAAGTAGACTTGATAATCTTTCCATGAAGTCCAGAATCGCCCCAAATGGAGTCCGTATGAAGAAGTTATGACCGTTTGAACTTAGTACTGTCACAGCAGTCCGAATTCGAATCCAGAATGAGCCCAATTCGAACTCTTGCTTGACATTGACCCAAAGTGACGTGGTGACCTCCATTATGCCTTCTATGCATGTCCATGACTCCACAAGCCTCTCCTTGGTCCCTTCCCATGTTCCTAAGCACAATTAAATCACTTGCATTAGGTAGCGGTTTATTATCAGTAATATATAAACATAGTAACGAATTCATCTGGTAATTAAGTTGGCGAGTACAAGCTCGTGTAAAAGGTCCTTGTATTGGTTGTGGGTGAGTTGTGTGTGTAGGCGCGGTTGTATCCATAGTAGGGATGTCCTCATCAGCAAGTCTCTCTCATCCGGTTCCCACCGAAATCACCATGGCACTTGCATCGACCCCCGTGCCGCTTGATGCAACCCGTCGCACTGAACTTCTCGTTTGATCATCCTTGTCCATTTTGCGCCATACTTGAAACCATCGACTTCACCGGGCATCCTCGATTGTTATGAACCTCAGCTCTCCAAGCTTAGTCCCGATCATCCTCGCCGTTGACCGTCGTTGACCTCCAAGCCACCTGCACAACAATATACCAAGAAATCGATTTAGAGAACAAGTTCTTCGCAACTTGACCCATGTTAGTCAAAACATGCATCATGCAACATATATGCACTGAAAACTATGAACTTGACCTAACAGACAAAGATCGCTGCTAGAAACCGACGAAACAAGTGAGAACCGGTCAAACCGACACCCATGGGACGGTCTGACCACTACCCATGAGCCGGTTTGACCGCCTATCTAGGGACTTAGCCAAATTTACACCCTGGAAAACCGAGACCTCTCTGGAAATTTCAAACGAATAGATCTTTTAACTGGAAGCTCCAAAAATTATGAGACCAAGTGTAGGAGAATCCCCTCTCTTACCTACACCCTCTATTTTTAACCGAGCTCCAAAGTATAAGATTCTTTATGGCCGGTCAGATCGCCACACAAGTCGATCAGACCGCCACACAAGTCGATCAGACCGCCACCTTGGCCGGTCTGACCGCCATTAACCTAACAGCACCCGATCTTTGCCGAAAACGCGTGATTCGACAAACCTTCAATATCATTGTCAATTGTAACATCATTTTAAAATAATTGTAATATCATTTTAAAATCATGAGTATATCCCTATGATATGCACATGTACTGAATTAAGAAAACTAGGACACAACATTTGAGTTCGAGGTGTCTGTGAATCATGATGGGGCATTAGGCTTTGTTCATGTAGGCCCTTGTGTCAAGGCCTCCAGAGCCTTGGGCTATTATTGAAAGGCGGCTATTCTCTGTGTTGCCCCGTTTATTAGATTATTTCGTTCGGACTCGTTTCTCTGCCTATATTTGGGCTTTTAAGAATCGCGATTCACGTATCAGACTTGGGTGTCGGTCAGATAATAAGATAGTCAAATGATCTATACTTCTTCCACTGAAAAAAAAAGAGATCTATACTTCTAGAGGTTTGGTCTACTTTGCTTAGTATTCATCATTGCAATATACTTACTTTACTTTTCCCCATAAAGATGAAAATAAACAAATATGTTTGGTCAATATTGGACATGAGGCATGTGCGTGGCGTTTTATCACCATACCCAAGTGGTGGTTTGAAATAAGTTTAGGTTCTAATTCGTTTGGCAATTAGCATTCAGCTTTCTGACACGGAAGATGCTCTGCGTACGATGAGAAATCGTCGTACGCATGTACGGACGCCCCGACGAGCCTGCCCGTCCGCATCTCCCCGGAGTGCAGCCCCGCGGGCGGCGCCCGGCCGGCCGACCAGCCGCTCCTCCCGCCTCCTCGTCGGCCTCAGCGTCCAGTGGACCCTGACCCGGCTCCCCCCACCACGGCCACCCTGCCGCTCTGCGTCAGCTACCGCTACCTCGTCTTCCACCTCACCCAGGCCCGACGCGCTCGCACCGCAACAACACGTGGATCGTTATTGCGCATACGACGAAAAAAACGTCACGGTCAAATCAATTGGCCAACCTAGCCAGTTGACTATGAACGGTGGACCACGGCCACGGAGCATAGGGTATTCGTCAACTAGTATTCCGCAGTAATTGCTCCTGTACGTCCTGTTGATAGTAGCAGCTGTGCGGCATGCAGGAGTATGCGTAGCTTAAGATTTAATAAACTCAATACGTATTGATCGACTAAAACAAATCTTCTACGAGAACTTGAGAAGCGAAACCCTGTCAGTAGCAGATGCGCAGCGCCTATTCCAACGCAAAACTGCCGTAATTTTCTACTCCTACTAGTAGCTAGTGGAGTGGGTTCGCCTCGCATGATCGCTTCTTAAGGCATCATTAGCTCAGCTAGTCGGCTAAGGCACCGGCAATGCAGCAACGCAAGCCCAAGGTTGGCGCCGAGAGCGCGGCGCGAGGGGCAGAGCAGGAGAGCCCGGCGGGCGAGGAGGCCCCGGAGCACCCCATGCCCCACAAGAAGAAACTGGCCGCCGGGAGGCGATGGGGCTCGGTGGCCAACGTCCTGCTCGTCGCCTTTGTCTTGACCGTGCCGCCCGTCGTCGTCGTTCTTGGCGGCCGCGCCGGCGCGCCGGCGGTCTGGATCGCGGCTGCCAAGGCCCAGCTGCGCCGAGGTGAGTTCCGTTCTTCTTCCCATGGTAGCTACAGTGCTATACGCAAGTGCGGCAGGTTCGCAGATGCCACGGCTCCGGCCCGTAGATGTGCTGATTAATTGCTCCTAAAGCTGGGTCGCAGACCTGTACTAGTACTGCGTTTCTCTGCAGTCTGCATGCTGCAGCTGTAGTACACCGGCCGGTTGTTTTAGTCCTGACAGGTTCGGCACGCACTGAACTAAATTTAAGGCATCTTGTTCCTGGTTCTGCGTTAAACTTGTTTTCTTTTTAATAAAAAGACATACGCACAAACTCAACGTACATCGCACTCGTAACGCCCACACCCACACCCACACCCACACGCGTTTGCTCTGACATCCGTCTCTCTGATCGGCTTCTCTTAGCGCTCTCTTTTATACCAAAAAAGTTTTCGTTTTTTTGCTTACCGTGCGAGATGCTACATTGCTGCAGAGCACAATCGAAATTGTGGCTGTGTTAAATGGGCCTAATTAGGCCTTAACTACGTAGCGACACGTGTCCGTCGGACAATGTTTATAGGCACGAATTATCACGGGATTTGGTTTTTTAGAATACCAGAAGGGCCACAACCCTTCATATTTCTATTACTAGAAACCATAGTAGTACAGAGTTCTCTGTTGCATTTTTCTTCCTTATGGCTGCTCTGTTTCCCTCCTTTCTCTGCAAGACCATCCAAACGTTGAGCCAAAAAGTTATGTCGAAAATCATTTTTGTGGGATCAGTAAGCATGACATTTCTGAAACACGCTGCATTACGCGATTTCCGGATAGCCCGTAGCAATGCTGAAATTCCCACCAGCAATAGCTTCCTAGATTCACACCTGAAACCTGAATTGATTCATCCAAGCACCAAAGAAGTGTTCCACATTGGCAGGGGAACAACTCAAGCCAAATGCACATCTCACCACATTCCAAATGAATCTTGCCAATGGACATGAGATGAACAAATGGTCAATAGTTTCATCAGCACCACAAAACTGACATTTCTTATCCCCTTTCCAACCCCTTTGTAAGAGTCTATCTTTAATTAATATGCTTTTCCTCAGGATTAACCAAATGAAAACTCTAACTTTGAGAGGAATCTTAATCTTCCAAAGGAATTTATGAGGAAAACTTACGTTCTGTTTTTTTTTTAGAAACTTATAAAGTGATTTCACAGAAAACAAGCTCTTAGAACTCAGATTCCAAACAATCTTGCCATCTCCCTCACTTAGTGTGACACCTTTACATTCTGCTTTCAGTCTCTCCCATAGGGCTAAGGTATCACCCCAGATAGTCCTTCTGAAGGTGATAATCCCCCAACCTTCGGAGAAAACATCACCTTGCAATTGGTACTGTGCAGGTTCCGACGAGGGGTCCTTCCCGTACGCGAGAAGCAAGACTGACAAACTTCTCGGCGGCCTCCTGTCCGAAGGATTCGATGATAAATCATGCCGCAGCAGGTACGAAACCTCCATGTACCGCCGGACCCCGGCACGGCAACCTTCTCCGTATCTCATCGCAAAGCTGCGAAGGCACGAAGAGCTCCAGAGAAGGTGCGGCCCCAGCACCGACTCGTACAACCGAGCGATCCAGCAGCTGAGGGCCGGCAAGCAGAGCGTTGGCTCGCCGGAGTGCAAGTACGTGGTCCCCATCTCGTACCGCGGCCTCGGGAACCGCATCCTCGCGGCCGCGTCGGCCTTCCTCTACGCGCTGCTCACCGACCGCGTCCTCCTCATCGACCGGAGCAACGAGATGGACGAGCTCTTCTGCGAGCCGTTCCCCGGCACCACGTGGCTGCTCCGCGGGACTTCCCCTGACGAGTTATTACACCAACTTTAGCGTCCACACCGCCGAGAGCTACGGCAACATGCTGAAGAACAAGGTGCTCAGGACGGACGTGAGTGATGCGTCCACGATGCAACTGCCGGCGTTCGCGTACATCCATCTTGATCACGACTACGGCGACGAAGACAAGCTGTTCTTCTGCGACGACGACCAGCGGCTGCTGTCGAACATCCCGTGGCTGGTGATGAGGACGGACACCTACATCGTACCGGCGCTGTTCCTCGTCACGGCGTTCCAAGAGGAGCTCGAGTTGCTCTTCCCGGAGCGCGACGTCGTGTTCCACCACCTCGGCCGGTACCTGTTCCACCCGACCAACCACGTATGGGGCCTCGTCGCGCGCTACTACCGCGCCTACCTCGCGCGGGCGCAGCAGCGAGTCGGCATCCAGGTGCGCGTTTTCGACCGACGGCAGGCGAAGTCGCCGCATGTCCTGCAGCAGATCACGTCGTGCGCGTGGAAGGGGAAGCTGCTCCCGGAGGTTCTGGCCACGGAGGAGCCAGTCGTGCCGACGCCCGGCGCCAAGTCCAAAGCTGTCCTGATCGCCTCTCTCAGGCCATGGTACTACGAGCGCATCAAGAGCGTGTACTGGGAGCAGGCGACGGCCACCGGCCAGGACGTGAGCGTGCACCAGCCGAGCCACGAGGAGTACCAGCACTTCGGCGACAAGTCGCACGACACCAAGGCGTGCGCGGAGATGTACCTGCTGAGCCTGTGTGACGTACTGGTGACCAGCGGCTGGTCGACATTTGGGTACGTGGCGCAGGGCCTCGGCGGCCTGACGCCGTGGGTTATGTACAAGCCGGATAACATCACGACGGTGCCCGACCCGCCATGCTTCCGGGACGTGTCCATGGAGCCGTGCTTCCACACGCCGCCGCAATACGACTGCAAGCTGAAGCGCGGAGCAGACACCGGGACAATGATGCCGCATGTCCGGCACTGCGAGGACGTGAGCTGGGGGTTGAAGCTTGTTGATCCGAAGTAGTACAAGGCTAAAAACTTCAACGAAAATGCAAGAATGCACATGCATGCAGCTTCACAATCATCAGCTTTTGTGTTGGACCGAAACGGCGACTAAAAGGGGATGGGGTTTGAATAGGAGCACGATCTCTTTTTCATTAAAATCGAACTCAACATAATTTTCACTCCAATTGCTACGAGAGCTATGGAGATCAATAAACAAGCATAGCGGAAGACTTGTAATGAATCCAATCAAAACCCCGAAGCAAAACAACAAAAAAATCATAAAAACTCAATCTGTCATAAGTTGGGCGGTCTGACCTCTCAGACTGGTGGGTCGACTTTTACATGGGGCGGTCTGACCTCCTGTCCGATGAACAGTAAAATTAGCCCGAACTCAAAATCACAAATTTATGTAACTTTTGATCTATAACTCTAAACCCTACGAAATTTGAAACACATATTCTCTAGGATGTCAGGAACCTATTTCAATCAAAGATCATGAAGATCTTTGCCAAAGTTCCAACTTTTTTTTCCGTTTGAGTGAATGTTGCTTCAAAATCGATTCAAAACGAAAATATGATCCAAAAACTTGCTCGTGGATTATAGATGATCAATATGATCTCAGATGAGTTCCCACATGTCACAGCAAGCAAGATCCAGACCATAAACCAAAAGAAAAGATGTGGATAAAATAAAACCTCAAAATCACAAAATAGAGAGCAAGAACATAAAGAGACTCAACTTTGATGAATCTTGCATGGATTAATTCGAGATAGATGTTGGTTTACAGCCACTCCATCATGGAGGACGAATACTCAACACTTGAGCACGCAATCAATCCAACCTAACCTCTCCCCTATTCTCCATAAGCACCAAAACTAGGGTTTCAACAATGAAAACAAGAGAGTCAAGAGAGGAGCAACCAGCACCAACCAGCACCCTCCCCTATTTATAGTGGAGGCTAGCTTCTAGAAGGTATTCCCTAATGGGCACCCGTTAAGTTCACACACAAATGAGTTTCACTCACGCACGCATTTCAAAGCGTCGTCTTCATCTTCTCTTGACCTAAACCACTTCTCCTTACGCCGCGGTTTAGCAAAAACCAATCAAGGCAGTATCTTGTTGAAATTACCAAAATACCCCTTCTCAATCCTTCTCCAAAGACCGAGTTCAATCTTCATGAAGCAATCTCATGCTTCGCCACGTGTAGGTTGATCAACGACTCTCTTCATGTCGGCAAGTCTCTCCCATCCGGCTCCCACCGAAACCACCATGTCACTTGCACCGACCCCCGCGCCGCTTGATGCAACCCGTCGCACTGAATTTCACGTTCGGTCATCCTTATCCATTTTGTGCCATGCTTGAAACCATCGACTTCACCTGACATCCTCGATCGTTCTGAACCTCAGCTCTCCAAGCTTAGTCCCGATCATCATCGCCGTTGACCATCGTTGACCTCCAAGCCACCTGCACAACAATAGACCAAGAAATCGATTCCGGGAATAAGTTCTTCGCAACTTGACCCACGTTAGTCAAAACAAGCATCATGCAACACATATGGACTAAAACTCATGAACTTGATCTAACCAACAAGCATCGCCGCCAATATGACGGTGATCAAGTGAAAACCGGTCCGACCGCCACTTAAGGGCCGGTCTGACCGCCTAGAAGGGACTTAGCCAATTTTCAACCCCTGAAATCCGAAACCTCTCTCGAAATTTTAAACGAATAGATCTTTTGACTAGAAGCTCCAAAAATTATGAGACCAAGTGTAGGAGAATGCCCTCTCTTGCCTTCATCCTTTATGACGAGGATTAAAACCTCTATTTATTATTTAGTATATAGAGACCATACGTCTTCATGGTCGTAAACCCTAAGGCTAACGACCTCACTGGTCGTAAGAATTCCAGAGGTTACATAGTACCCAATCTGGTCGGACATGGTTCCAAACCAAGTCTCCGACCAGTCAAATGCTCACAAGGTTTTAAACTGATGTCTGGATCAACGACCAGACATATGCTTTACCGTGTGACGAATGAAACATGTGCTATATATTCCATACCATGCGACGCTATGATGCAGAAGTACAATTACATGACTCATTGACATATAACCGCACAACAGTTGATACATAATCAACTGACACCTCTTTTCGACCAGACGTGTTGCTTCCCGAACAGGCGTCTCCTCCAGAGACAACTGCCAACCCTTCATCAACTACATAAGGAGGAATGCGGACTGAAGTTGGAGAGGCCGGAACAGTGAAGATCATTTGGGAGACACTCTCAAGAGCCTTGTACTCCCGAATTAGTCTTTAGTCTAAGTTATATACACTCTTTGTAATAGCCAGTTCAAAGCAATAAAGAGCAGTCTCACTACTTTCTAGAAGATACACGTTATTTTTCTCTTTTCATTCATTTATTCATAAGATCGACGATTTGATCATCGACACTTTATTTTTGGCATAGCTCCAAAATCCAACTGTTATAATCGCCGGTCAGACCGCCTCCCATGGCCGGTCTAACCGCCAGCTTCTAAGTCCGAGGCCTGGCAGGTAGGGGTGAAAACGGATCGGATACGGACGGATAATGGCTCTGTCATATTTGTTTTCATATTTTTCGGATCCGGATATGAATACGGATACTCGGATCTGAATCTGGATCTGAATAATATTGAATCTGAATCTGAACGAATACTGAATTGAAACAAATACGATCGCGGATTATTTTGAACATGAAAACCCTTAAATTGTATGCGAAATTAACGAAAACATATAGCTAGTTCATTTGATGCAACACATTCATGAATTATTCATATTTTCAAAGAACCACGCATAACATTGGCACTAACAAGTTGCATTAACTAGTTCATTATAAACATAACACTTAGTTTACCATATTTAGCTTATAAGTCAGAACTCACAAAGTCATAAGTCATCACACATTCACACTTAGCTTATCACATACATAAAACTTAGTTCATACTAACATTGATGAGGCTATATAGTTAATCTATCGTAAATGATCTGTAACATCCCAAAGTATGTTACCAAAAATAAAATTAATAAAGTTATTAGTTTATTGGATTTTTTGAGATTTAAAAGAGTTTTCTTGGTTAAAAAGAAAAAATAAATGAAATAAAGTCAATTATTTAATTTCCTAGTTTTCAATGTCAAAAAAAATATTGAGATTTATGGGATTTTATTGTATTTAAAGTGAAAATGAAAAAATAATAATTAATTTCTTGAATTTTCTGGATTTTAAAAAGGTTCATATTTTTTAGAAATTAAAAATAATTTATGTGCAAAAATACAAACTAACTTTAACTTAGAATTAATTTTATTAAGTTCAAAATAATTTAAGGAATTTTTATGATTTTTTCTAGAATTTTTTTTAACTCTATTTGCTATTTTCTAAAAGGCTATTTGATTTGTTGCATTTTAAAATTTGAAAATCAATTAAAATCTCATTTTCCCTTTTGGCTGAAATCCTCTTCTATTGGGCGAAATCGGATATCCGGACTTGTCTTATCCGGATAATCCGTATCCGTATCCGTATCCGCGGGATAGCATGCCTCACCGTATTCGTTTAGTTTAGACAAAAAAATCCGAATCCGTATCGATCAGAAAATTATCGAGAAAAATCCGATCCGAGACAATCCGAATCCGTTTTAAATCCGGATCGGTCGGAAACTATCCGATCCGTTTTCATCCCTCTTGGCGGTCGGCCGCAGGTGGCCGTCGAGCGCCACATAGGCCGGTCGGCGCGATGTCGACAACACAATAACTTTGCTGAAAACGCGTGATTCGACAAACCTTCAATGTCATTGCCAATTGTAACATCATCCTAAGATTATAAGCATACCACCATGATATCCACACTTTGTCTTGAGGTTCGTGTACACTCTCCCCTCTCTCTCCCTCTCTCTTTCTCCTGGCAGCTCGTCCTCGTGGCGCCGCCGAGCTCGGTGGCGCGAGCTTGGCGGCCGTGGCTCGTGGCTCGGTGACGCTGTTTCGAGTGTTGAGTGTTAATCTTGTCGATCATGTGTTTACTTGTTTAGCTGAGTCAAGCATGTTTGTATACGTTGCATGGTGCTATCACGAGGTTCACAAACTTCTAGAAATTTTGGAAATTCCGTTACTCTCTCCGAAATAAATACTTCTCGTTTAAAAAAATTCAAAAACATTTGAATTTGGACAGATTATGTCCTAAATTTGGTAACATTTGAATTTGAACAAAATTCGGTCGAATTTCGTACAAATTTCAAGCGCATGTTTGAAATTATAACCAAAATTCAAAAATTTCAAGCATTTCAACCCCTAACGAAATAAATTCAAAAACGAAAAAGTTCCCCTGGTGTTGTGCACGTATGCATGTGTGAGTCTAAGTCTTTGCATATAGCTGCATGTAGTTGTTTATAGTAGACAGCTTACTGTGGAGGCGTGGCGCGAGTTTTGGATCGTGCAATTGCATGACTGGGGTAGAGTCCTTGTATTCCTGTATTTGCTTTGAGGAGAATAACAAGCACAATAGAAAAATGAATTTTTGGCATAAACGACACCTTTTGAAGTTGTATTTGCAGGATCGACCACCACAACACCGTATTTGCATATTTACCACAGTTACCGCATGACCGCTATGCGGAGAGCATTCTCTGCCCGCCACCTCATCCGGCGTCGCACGGCTACCGTGCGGCAATGCCGCCATCACCGCCACGTGCCCCTCCCGTCCGACCCCACCGCCACATTACCCGTTGCCGCATGGTGGCCGTGTGGCAATGCCCCCACATGCTACCACATGTCAGTTAGGGTTTAGTTAGGGTTTCGCACCTGACTACTATATTTAGCACGAAAGATAAGAACAGGCAATACCTAAGATTTCAGCAATCACAGATTTTTGATTACTTAGGAAACATTATTCTTTTACAAGATTGTCACAACAAAAAAAACATACAACAAAGCATGAATTTCAGGTAAAAGTGTAGAGCAGGTTGTGCATGCCTGAAGGTGATCTCTCTTGAAAAGGAGCAAGAGAAGAAGAACATGGAACCCAGCCCGAACCAGAGTGCTGATTTCGCGACGTTCTTCCACATCAACAATTCAACGATCTTTTCACATAGACCTTCCCACCCAGTCTACTCCACAACGTCAGTTCCTATAATTCAAAACAAGAACAATTGGAAATGAATGGATGGAAAAATTGCCCAGGCAAGAAGAACAATGGAACAATAAGTGATTGAAAGCAAATGATTTTGTCAAATCAGTAATTAACAAGAACCAACAAGAGATTAGTTTCACATACAATGGCATCAGTACGAGACGAAACCAAAGCCAAGCTCATGTCCTCCTCCATCTCCGCCACCACCATCTTGTCTGCGGCCACCGCCGCAGTAGCGAACTTTGGCGCCACCCACATGGACTTCCTCCTGCACACCCTCCTGGCAGCGACCGCCTCCGCCTCGAATTCCTTCTCCAGTGTTCAATATATAAGGACAACACCAAAACATTTTGCTTCCCGCGTAAGCATTCAAATTTTTTCGAACTCCAGCGCTGCGAATCACAGACGGTTTTTAATATAAACCGTCTATAATGTACGGAGCCAACACAGACGATTCTTAATAAGAACCATCTGTGACGTTGCATTATCACCGATGGTTTGTAAATAGAACCGTTTGTGATCATTCACAGATAATTCACAGACGATTCTTAACAATAACCGTCTGTGATCTCTGCGATTATCACAGACGGTTCTTCTTAAGAACTGTCTATGAATTATCACATACGGTTTTATTTACAAACCGTCTGTGATAAGCCCGTATCACAGACGGTTCTTAAGGAATCGTTTGTGATAACTACAACACAGACGGTTCTTTTCTTCTTAAGGAATCGTTTGTGATAGCTTCTAACACGAGCGGCTCCATAGGAATAAATGCGTGGTGAGGTGTTTAGTATAGCGTGTTTTGTAGTAGTGTTCGCTCGGCTATAAATATCGATCTCTCGTAGTCACTCTTCGCTCATCTCAATTGTGTTTTGCTTCTCGTTCTGGTGCTCATTGCTGAGAACTCAGAGAACATGACACAATTAATTTTATTGGGAGATTAAGTATTTTATTACTTCTCGTCGCTTGTCGCTCGTCGTTTGGCCTTTTCATTGCTTCCTCTCGAAGGGCAGGTAATTTGTCAAATGCTTTTACCGTTAGTACCGTAGTCGTAAATAATTAGTCATAGTTAGCTAGTCATAATTAGTTAGTTTAGGGTAATGAATTAGTTTATGGTTAATTAATTAGTTTACTGGTAATGAATTAGTTTATGGGTAATTAATTATCGTAGTCGTAAATAACTCATTGGAAATGAAGTGATATTTTTTAGTGGTAATTAATCAGTCATAATTAGTTAGTTTAGAGGTAATTAATCAGTCGTAATTAGTAAGTTTAGTGTTTATTACTTACTTTACTGGTAATAAATTTGTTTAGTGCTAATAAATTAGTGGAAATGAACAACTAGTAATTTATTTGGTGGTAATTATTTACCATCACTTGCATGCAATTTGTCGTATTTAATTACACATATTGGTTGGACCTGATGGGTTAGACCAGTTAGCGTTTTAGGTAATATTGGGTGGGGTTGTTGTGGATTTATGTATTTTTAAACATGCAAGACTTGTTTGTGTTTTACGAAAATGGTCTTGTACAGGCTGGACCCGATGGGTTAGACCTATTAAGATGCCAGTGCAAGGTGGTGCAGCGGAGGGCTCATACGATGAGTATTCACGAGCTTGAAGTCAGATCCGAGGAGGGCGTTAAATCGTGGAGGCAACGAAGAAGAAAGTTGTGATTGAGGCGATCACCTTCACGAATTATGTGTGGAAGCTCGTTGAGGTGAATGGAAGCATAGCATGGAGGCAATACATGGAGATTGCCTCCCAGCCTGAGGCGGCCATTCACAGGAAGCCTATGATGTATGTGAATTTTGTATGAAGGACGTTGGGAAACCCTAATGATGTCGGAACCTCTACAAGCGGGCAAGCGCAGCCCAAACCTAAAGATAGCAGCACGAAATGTGTTGCCTTCTAGAGAAGTAATGCGCATAATTTAGTGTCAAATGAGGGGGCAGAAATGTGGTGGTCGACCGTGTCGATCGCCACAGTATCTCATCATCTGAGCTCGGGTTGAGTCCGACGAGGACACCGACCTAAGCTCGGATGGTAGCGACGAGGATGCACATCAAGCCAGTGGTCCAACCAGGGGAAATACGTCATCGGAGGTGCCTTACCTAGCATTGAGACTTGATGATATCACGGTGCGTTCGCTCGTACAGCTGCAAGTAGATGGCTCTCAATAGGGGTTTGATGCCAACACCCTCTATCAGCCAAGGTGGACATGCAACAAGCTATAGCTTGTCTATCAGCCGTGTGTACCGAGTGCACCAGTCCAACACAGGAAAGCACACAATGAAGTGCGTAGTGGAAGGCTGCCCTGCCAAGGTCAGCGCTCACCGAGCAAAGATCTTCGGCTCAGTCTTCATGGTCAAGGCGCTGACCGACCACACTTGTGAGCTCATTGAGCCCCTACGGCAGCATCGGAACGTGACTTCCGCATATGTTGCAAGCCTCATCATGCACCTAGTTGAGGCGGACGTGTCTGTCTTCCCCAAGATACTAATGTCAGAAGTCACCAATCAGGTTGGCTATCCTATCAGCTACAGTAAGGTCCGACTAACCAAGCAGAAGGTCATCGAGTCCATGTACGAAACATACGAAGAGACGTACAACATTATGTAGAGATTGCTTCATCAGATTGCTGAGTCAAACCCCAGCACGTACATAAACAAGCTTGACCGTGAAGATTGCAAACATCAATCAACATGCATCGAAGGTGCTACTATGTGATGAGGTGAGATCATCAAGAAAAGAGATTGCCACGGAGACTAATTGCAGACACCTATTTTTTATGCTATAGGACGCTCTTTGTTAATTTGTCAGTTTTCTGTGAATGATATTCTTTAATACTGTATTTTACCACAGGTTAGGTAAGATTGTGCATGAACCAACTTAGGAAAATACGTGACATGCAGATCATATAACGATGTACTGTAACCTTCGAAACACACATGAGTCGGAGGCTATGGTACATCGTTATATGATCTGTATACCACGTATTTCTCTCAGTTGGTTCATGCATAAGCTTATCTAGATTGTGGTACAATACAGTATTAAAGAATATCATCCGCAGTAGACTGCTAAATTAACAAAGAGTGTCTTATTTCATCGGGTTACATGTGATAATACCTCGTCTTCCTTCATCCCGGTTCATGCACAAGCTTATCTAGACTTTGATATATCCCATGCTATGTTATTATGTTTGGGTATATTTGTATTCATATTTTATTTTCCTATATTTGTACGCGTATTTTGGTTGTTATGTGTGTACTCTTGCGCCATATTGTATATCGACATCTCGAATGGAGTTGCAACGCATCTTTTTCCATACATTCCAAGTCACATGAAACCATAATTTTCGAAACCTAAAAGCCAAATTTTCGTGACTTAAATACTAAATTTTACAATTTCAGAACACATATCAAATTGTCCAAACAATACATATTTAAGTCCATTGCGTGAGGAGCCTTCAAAATATAATTCATAATTTTTGTAGTTTAATTTCTACATTTGCAAATTCGTATAAACAGTACATTTATATGAAATTAAGAGAAATATTATGAAGGAATAAAATTATGAAAAATTTATATAAGCAAGTACACTGTGTCGGGAGGCTCCACATAAAATTTGTGATTTTTGGAACTCGTTTGCTATATTTAAAAATTCGTACAAACATGCGCAAAACCGTAATTTCAGAAACTGTAACTAAACCCTAACTGGCATGTGGCGGCGTGTGGGGGCATTGCTGCAAGGTAGCCGTGTGGCAATGGGTGATGTGACGCCAAGGCCAAGCGGGGAGGGGCATGTGGCGGTGGTGGCGGCGTTGCCGGACAGCGACCGTGCGACAACGGGTTAAGGTGGCGGGCTGGGAATGCTCTCCGCACGGTGGCCGTGCGGTAACATTGCTAAATATGCAAATCCGGAGTCGCGGTGGCCAATCCTGCAAATACAACGTCAAAAAGGGTTGTATCTGCTAAAAAATTCCAGAAAAATGACGTGAGCTGCGTTGGCAACGCCGACACAAATCCCAGAGTGTCCGTCTTCCTCTCATGTGGGTGCCTAGATAGTGCGTGTGTGTGAACCTTCTCTGATTCTACCTAACATCGAGGGCGGTGGTGGGGTGCATTTTGCGCTGACGAAGGATGTGGCGGTGCGTCTTAGTGACTCCAGAGGCGGAGGAAGGCGACGGTTCCAAGGACGATGGTGGCGCTGCTCTAATCCGGCGGCAGTGAGCTTGGATCCGCCGGTCGTGGCACCCAGCTCGGCGGTGCGGTTTCGAGGATGGTGGCGATGGAGCTGCTCAGTGGCTCCAGTAGGAGTCGAGAGGGGGAGAGGTGCATGAATCTCGAGGCAATTGGACGGCTAGGATAGTGAGTGCAGTTGCACATGCATGTAGCATGTCCACACTCAAACTTCAAAGCAAACTTTAGATAGATGTGGTTTGTGTGCTCTATCTGTACAAACCTACTAATAGCATGTATAATACATTTTCCAATTGAAACATGCATGTATTAATTCCCAGTTATCTGCTGGTGCAGCTAGACTCAAAGATTGTGTATGCTTAATTGCTTTAGTTCGATAAGGATGTCAAGCAACATGACACGAAGAGGAACTAAACCATCTTTATAAGGGATAAAAATGGATGAATTGTATCGTCTTTCAACGGCTAGAATAGTGGAATGGGCGGGGGAAAGAGGGAAAACATCTATTTTTAGGCAGCGAATGCATAAAAAGTTTGAGTTATTGGCTAGAATAGCATTGTTTATTCGTGCAATAGCAAATTTAGCACCCTCTCGATATCAAAGCCAAAAATATCACCGCAGAGCCGCCGGTGGGCGACATGTCCCGGGCACGGAGCTGCCGAGTCCGCGTGCCAGGGGCATGAGCACGAGGCGCGGCGCAAAGGCGAGTCAGACACGAGGCGTAGTGCAAAGGCGAGTCCGGCCCAAGGGCGCACGGGCGAGGTAGCTATGTGCCTCGGGACACGCGAACATAGCCACATGCACGTGGACGAGGGGCTCTAGGTGTCCGGTGTGTGGACTCGGTAACGTGTCACCCACCGGCGGCTCCGCGGTGTTATTTTTTGCATTGATATCCGAAGATGACTATTTTTGCTATTGCGCACGTAAAACATTGCTGTTTTAGCTAAAAACTCTAAAAGTTTAACTGCCTTAATTAGAGCTGAACAGCGAGGGCGCAAAAGTTTGAAGCTAGTTGATCTGAAGTACAGTACAAGGCTTCAAAGCAAACTATGGCCCTGTTTGGTACAGCTCCAGATTCTTATTTTTCAGATTCTGCTCCTGATTCTCTAAGAATCAACTCCTCTGAGAATCTGGAGCTACCAGAGGAAAGTGTTTGGCTAGTAGGTTGGCTCCGGATTCAAGAACGAGAGGATTGTATGCAAAATGTCTATACTACCCATAGTTTTGGCACATGTATATTGTTTTGTATATATTTCTAGCTTATTTACGTGGTTCCTTTGTATGTTGTTATTTTGGATATTATTTCTTTTTAAAAATATTTTTGGCCAAAAGTATTTAAATTTTGAACATAAACTCGACAAATGTCTATATTGTCATTCATCATGAATATGAACTCGATTATCCACTCGGCCAAACATTGTCAATCCACCATGAAAACGCATAAACAGTAACATAAGCATGGGTACAGAGAACACATTCTTTACAACAAGTTGCTCAATTTGTAATGGTTTCATTACATTAGATACAAACTGAGGATGAGTATATGAATAATGAATTTTCTGATGAGCTTCCATTCATAATGCAACAGCGGATCAAGTCTCCATAATTAACATCACTTCGGACCGATTCAACTAGAGTAATTACCAATATATACATCACTAATGTTAAAATGAACCAAACAAAATTAAAGTTACTACCAATATATACATTGCTACTGCTACATCAAGCTAGCATGAAAGCTAGAACCATTGTAGCCTTAAGAACCACAACCATCTTTATTCTTCTCTCCAGTCTTGTGTTCAAACCTCCATCCAATCATTACAGCTCCATGCTAGAATTAGCACCTTGACTTTTGTATGCCATCCACTTGATGTTCTGTCCTTTCTTTGACATAGCTGCCTTTTGGGGAGTAGCTTGCATGAGGAACATAGAGGAAATAAGAGATTCACTATGACAAACGTTGTTGCCTTTTGTATTCTCCATGGTTGACTGAAACATAAAGTTAATCCCTTTCAACATGTTTTTTAATACAATTATCGACATGTTATGGTAAGGGAAGGATTGGAACGTATTGCTGTGGCCATGGCACCCTTTGGATGAGCCGGCATTGCTCTCAACCTGGGCGTCTTTCAGGAGTCGAAGGCCAACATGGGCTGGCAACATTAGCATGCTTCAGCGCACTCTCTCTGGTGACAGGGCGTCTCTCAGCAGAAGGTCTGCGTGAACATGACATATATCGGCGTTATCAGCCATTTGCATATTTGTTTATTAAACAAATTGACAATTCAATGAAGTTGGCAAATATGTACCTGCGCACTGAGAAATCGAAGGGCAGCAATCTCAGCAAATGTTACACCACCAATAAAGACAACCAAAATTTTTATCAAAGGACAACTCAAGATGGCAAATGTTACACCACCAATAAATGTTCAATAGATCGCCTGCAAGATGGTAAATAAATTTTAGTAGCAGAAAGAACATGTGGCAAACCATCATCATCAATCAGAAAGAACATGTGGCAAACAATCATCATCAATCATCATCAATCACAAATTCATCAAAGGAAGGAGCAAGTGGGTGCACTGGATGATGTCCTTACCTGCGGCGGTGTAGGAGGCGACCAGAGGCGGCGCGAGGGAGGGAGAGCGGAGGCGAGGAGGAGGCGCCGGGAGGGGGAAGCGGAGGCGAGGTGGCGGCGGGGGAGAGGGAGGGGAAGCGGAGGCTCTGAGGAGGAGGCGGCGCGGGAGGGGGAGGCGAGGCGAAGGGGGCGGCACTGGGTAGGGGGGGAAGCGGAGGCAAGGGAGGTGGCGCCGGGGGGGGGGGCGGCCGCGAGGGGGAGGCGAGGCGGAGGCGAGGGGTAGGCGGCGGGGGAGTGCTTCGCGAGGGGGTGATGAGAGGAGGCGTGAGAGCCGAGAGGGGGGAATGAGAGAAAATAGGGTTACGAGGTTCTCGGGTGGGACAGGGTTTTGGGGTAGTTGGATGGCATTTGCGGGTAAATACTTCAAATTTTAAAGGGTATTTTTATTTGTACAAGTTGGATTCTCGCGAGAAGCTGCGGGAATGCTGCTCCTCGTTGCTAGTTCATTTTTTTAGACAGCTCCTCACGATAATCAGGATTTGTCGTTTTGAGAAGTTTGGTGTTTGGTATGACTCCACAAGAATCAATTGAGAATCTGGGAGTAGAAGCTGTACCAAACACCCCTATACGGTTGGCAATTTGGCATGCAGCAGTATGGTGAACACCAATCAGAATTCGATCCATATGGAATATCACATTAGTCCTTCCTTTCCCAATAAAAACGTTCATTCCCAGTTATAGTACGTGCATCTAGATTCAAAGATCGCATTTGCTTTAGTTTGAACAAGGGTATCAAACAGCACGACATAAAAGGGGAACTAAACCATCTTTTAAGGAAAAAAATGATGAACCATAGTCTTTTTAAAGAGGAAAGGAGGAGGTGGTGGGGAAAAGCCAGAAAATTGGTTATCGCTTTATCGGAGGAGAATCATCTTAAATCCCGTTTGAAACACGAGAAATCCATTGAAATTACACACACACACACACTCTCTCTCTCTCTCTCTTTGGTTGTGAAATCCGTATGAAGTTCTTGAAATTCATTTGTCCCAGACGAGATCTACAGTTTGCTGCATTTTTACTGCCTATCCTAATGAACACGTTGAAAATCTTCTTACCTATCCTGTGTGTCGATTATTAGTAATCTGACGAAAGACAACACTTTTGTCGTTCGAACTGACGGCCTGGAGAGACAGAATCCCCACAGCAGTCGTCAAAGCTACACCAGTCACGACTGAGGACAGTCGTCCTTCCGATGACAAAGATCAGATGCAGACTAAAGCAAAAAAGCACTAGTACTAGCCAGATCGTCGCTCCCAAAGAACAAGACCTGTCGGCATCAATGAAGTGGAGGAAGCCTTGAACACCAGCCTCTGCCTGGCCCATTTCATGCGTCACTCGAAGCGAACTAACCCACCGCCCGAGCCGCATCTGTCGGCACGCTCGGCTCAACATCCGCAGAACGCGGTGAGCCGCGCAGGAACCCCGGCACACGGGCGCGCGATTGTGCCGAAAAAGCGAAAACCCTGTTGCGAAAACTATAAGTCTGATCCAGCACTTAGTTTATGTGTGGACGTTTAATCTACTATAGGCCCTGTTTGGTACAGTTTCTGCTTTGACTTTTGGGTGAGAAAAGCCAGAAGCTGTACCAAACGGTTGGCTTTTTCCTGCTTTCACAAGAAGTTTCAAATTTGTCAATCGTATAGGCCAAAAGCGAAAAGCAGGTGTTGAGTCTTCCTGACGACCTCCCACCTCCAGTGTTCCAAGAATACCCCGAGACTTCGCAGAAATTACCCACCTCATACCTAGTATTTAAAGCAATCTTGCCTTTTCGCCTTCCCACTTGCATATTCGATTGAGTCTACTTAAAATTCTAAGTTACAATGAGCACAAGCAAAAGAAAATTATCATTGCAACAATGGCTTTGCATAATTTTATTCGAGATAGTGATTTGATTGATAATGATTTTGCTTTTAGCTTTGGTATGAACGGCCTCCGTGACGCTATTGCAATAGCTTTGGTAGCATGACGATAGGATAGATGGAAGATATATGCAGTATTTTGTATGTTGTACTTGCCAATTTAAACTATGTATAAGGGACTGATCTTCTAGTCCAGATTATTTTCACATGCTTTCTGAAGTTTTATTGTTAAATACTGTTAAATGTTCTTAAATGTCGTTTAATGTTGTTAATTTAGTTAAACGACATCAAATAAGTCATTACTGTCCTCATGAGCATTTCAGACATTTCATATCTCGGAAGGCTGCGGCCGATACCTAAAAGCAGACAACCAAACACCAAATCGAAAAAAACCATTCACCATTGCACGCGGTAGAAAAAGCCTACAAAGACAGTAGGAAGCCGCTTTTTAGGAAAGCCACAGCTGTGCCAAACAGGGCCTATAAGTTGATTTGGAGTCGTCGGTCGAGCTGATCGGTAACTATATAAACGATGTCGTATCATATGGATGATACATATATGCATAAATAGTATATAGAAAAATCGTACTGTAGAGCCACGCAATGCCATCATCGGCACCGCACATGGCCGCCTCGCCACGGTGTGCCACCACAGGCCCGTGTTCATGGCCGTGACGGTAGCTCGCGCATCGCATGAGCCGCCGGCCTCGCAGCCATCGTGTCTCCACTGGCGGTAGCGCGTCCACACATGCACATGGCACCGCGACGCGCGACCCACCACCGACGAGGCCCGCATGGTCGTCGGGCGCACCACCACCGGTAGACACCGCCGTGCGACCTCGGCGTGCTGAGAAAGGAAAAAAAGGGTAGAAGGGAGGTGGCTCCGTCGGCCGGACCCATACGCCGCATGCATACACCGGCGCTTGAAGCCGCCATCTCACCGCGGAAACCACTCGCCGTGCATCACCGCCACCATACGCCGGCCGCGTGATGCGGGTGCCGATCTTCTCGACGTAGAACCTCTCGATAACTTGTGTACCTGACGAACCACCGGTGATCCCGCGCCAATGCGGACTTGCAACTCTATGGAAATTCGCCCAAACACACACTTGATTGGATCCTCGTGACCAAGCGAAGATCGTCGAACCCTCAATTCCCAGCGGAAAAGCAAGAACGACCCCTTGTTCTCAATGCCCAATTCCTCTGTTTTGGCTATAAGCACAACAGGAGAATCAAGCAAAAGCTTTGAAAATATATTAAGCGTGGTGCGAGGTTACAATGGGGTCTACCCTCTATATATAGTGCTCCTACTCCTCCTCATGGCTGGCCAAGAGGCCCTACTCCTATTCTAATTCGGATTTGGAGTCCTACTCCAATTCGATACATTCAAAACAGAAAAGGAAACTCTGATTTTACAACCGTCATATTGTTTCGGTCATATCTTTTGATACAGGACGAATTTCGGAGTGAGGAGGATCCGTTGGATCGGGCTTGAAGTTAGCTTTCCAACAAGCCCAAAACACTCAAATCCGACTTCGTATGAGAAAGTTATGGTCTTTTTACTCGGACTGTCCTGCTGATTCCGAATCCGAATTTGAGGATGATTCCGAATCGAATTGAATTCGAGTTGATTCGAATTTGAATTTGGTTGGGCTTATGGAAGTTTCAATTTGACTTGGATTCTTGGGCTTCTCTCCTTGCTTGTCTCCCAGGAGCTTCTCCTCCATTGTGACCCTTTCTTCAAAACGACCTCATATCCTTCATCTCCGTTCATTATTGAATCTTCCAATCTGAGCATAAGCAAAATACTAGTTTTAGGTAGTATGAAATTCTCAACTAATTTAAAGGAAATTCAAGGTGAGCAGATTCACTGTTGGATAAGCTTCTCTTGTTTTCAACTCTCTTAGCAAACTCATGTTGTTACGAGGTATTTAATGAATTGAAAATATTATATGAAACAACATAGCTAAGGATGTCCGCATCACTGCGTGTGGGTGCCCTCCGTGCTGAGAGCACGCGTCGCCGTTTTGGTGAGCAAGGGGGCAGGGGAAACCCTACGGGTGTTTTTTTTGCTACAGCGCTATGGGCCAAGAAGGTCGGCCCACTCGTTTTCCGGCTGAAAGAAAGAAAAAAAAGGAAAAGGAAAAGGAAAAGGAAAAGGAAAAGAAGAAAATTCCATTTTTGCAAAAAGGACCCTCGAGATTCTGGAAATTACAAGGATAGTTACACGGGTGAATAATTTTATAGAAAGGACCTTGGAATTGCTAAAAATTACGCACAAATTTTCTTAGAACTGACCTTTTACGATTTAACCTTTGGAAATTCCAAAATTTGCTAAAAATTTATTTTTCAGCAGAAAATGGAATCAAAAATTCAATTTTTGAATCAGTTTTAGCATTTGAAGCGTGTTTAGCTTTGTTATTATTATTTCTATACAATTTATGTATTGTATTTACTGTTTTGATTATCTGTGATTGTTTATATTCCTTTTAATTACTGAAAATAGCAGTAAATCATGAACAATGCATAGAAAAATACGGGATCACGAACCAGGAGTTCAAAGAGCATTATGAGAATTTTACAACTATTTTCTGTAAATTACTAGCAGTAATCTTATGAACTCTATGCATGAATATAGAAAATGGCTGGCATCACGAACCAGAAATTCGGAGAACTGACCCAACATGACCAGAATTTGTACAAGTCTTCAACTATATGATAATGTAATTACGGATGAGCAGAAGATTAAGAAGACTCTCTCTACCATTCACCCAAATGCGGTGCAATCCGCACGCAACTATCGTCAAGACGGCTACAAGAAGTATATCGCATTAATTGATACTATGCAAGCTGTGTAAGCTCAAGATGATGTTCTAAGGAACAACTGCATCTTGTAGCCACCTAGTAGCAATGTTAGCCATGAAGTCAGTGCTAGCAGCTACAAGGTGATGAACCCTCTCACGAAGGAGAGGGGCAAGAAGGGTAAGGTTGTGGGTCGCACGTTATTGATGCTTTCCATCCTAAGAAGAATGACAAAGAACAACATAGGGCACACCTCGCCATTGTAGCCACGGAGGATCCACGTCCATTAGTTAGACTCGTGGATATGGACAGCCCAGTAGCAGCCCCCCATCATACCTCCTTTGGACATCACAGTGACAACAGCCGTAATTGCCCAAGAGGAGAAGATCGCCATGAAGCAGAGTGAGGCAGAAGTTTCTGAATACTTCGCTGATTCGATCTAGTGTACGCATTACACTTGGATCTTTTATAGTAACTTGCAGTTTGTAATTGAAGTAGAACATTGAATTATTTTATTCTTTGAATAATAGTTATAAGCTCTAGGAGAGCAAAGCATTAAATTCTTATGATAAGTCCTGCAAGATTTATTCCCGTATTTATAATAGCAAGTTATGTTCTGATATCTGAAGTATTTTATTTACGTGTTGCTTGCTTTCTACTGCATATTAATAAAGTATATTATATTAGCAAGAATGCTGGTAGTCTTACGACAATCGCAGGCAGCGATACTTGTATAATAGGATCAGGAAGGACCATAATTATACTCCCAATGGGCACAACTTTGATCATTAAAGAAGTATTGTTGTACTCAGAATCGACTAGAACTCTCAAGGATATTCACGCTAATAGTTTTCACGTAGAGACTGAAGAAGAGTATGGTAAGAAATACATGCTCATTACAAAGCATGAAGAAAGTGGAAAAGAGAATCAGAACGACTTCCTTTTTATCAAATTGGGCTATACTACACTAAAATTAAGGCATATGCAGCCTATACTGCCTTGAAAACCGTATTTAGAAGCTCTGAACTTTTCTATCTCTGGCATGATAGATTACACCGCCTAGGTCTTAGGATGATGAGAAATATAATTAACAATTCACAGGGGCATAATGTCAATGAAAATTTTTTTTCGAATCAGGAAGATTTTATGTGCCCTGCATGTGCCACCGGTAAATTAATTATTAGACCTTCTGCTCTCAAAGTGAAGGATGAAATCCCTGCATTCCTGGACCGTATTCAGGGAGACATTTGCGGTCCTATATAGCCTCTGTAAGGGTCATTTAGGTATTTTATGATGCTCATCAATACTTCCTCGAAATGAACGCACATATATTTATTGTCTACGAGAAACCACGCTTTTGCAGAGCTAATCTCGCGGATAATTAGAATTGAAAATAATGTCTTTGATCATCATGTGAAGTCCACCAGAATGGACAACGCCGAAGAATTTATTTCGAAGGCATTTGATCATTATTGTTGGATCGAAATGACAACTAGAGGAGGGGGGGTGAATAGGAGCACGGTTTTTTTTTTCACAAAGATCGGATTCAATATGATTTTCACTCCGATGGCTATGAGAGCTATGAAGATCAATATACAAGCACAGCAGAAGTCTTGTATTGAATCCAATCTAAACCCCGGAGCAAAACAACCAAAAACAACTAAAGCTCGATTTCCAAGTGTTAGGCTGTCTGGCCTCTATGTTAATGGCACTCTAACCGGTCCATGGACGGTCTGACCTCTATGTCAATGGTGACCTGACCTTCAGCCTGATGAACAATGAAATAAGCCCGAAAACGAAGTTACAAATAGGTCTAACTTTTGATCTACAACTCTAAACTCGATGAAACTTGGAACACGCCTTTCTTTAGGATATCAGGAACCTATTTCAATCAAAGATCATGAAGATTCTTGGAAAAGTTCTGATCTTTTTTTGTTTGAGTGAAAGATGGCTCAAAACCGAGTCAAAGCGAAAACTAGATCCAAAACCTTACTCGTGGGTTAGAGATGATCAAGATGATGCTTAATGAGTTCCCACATATCACAGCAAGCAAGATTAGGGGTAGAAACCGAAGAAAAACTTGAGAATCAAAGACGGCCCCAAAATCATAAAATAGAGAGTAAGAACGAAAAGAGACTCATCTTAAGAAAACTTACATAGAATGATTTGTGATTGTTGCTGGATTACAACCACTCCAACATGGAGGACAAAACTCAATACATGAGCATACAATCAATCTCCTCTTCAAGAATCCTATCCTCTCTACTCCCTAATCTCAAAAACAAAATTAGGGCTTCAAAATAAGCAAAAAGGATTGAGGAGGTGCACAGCACCCTCCTATATTTATAGTGGAGGCTAACATTCTAGAAGAGTTTCCTATTGGGCACCCGTTAAGCCCACACACAAACGGGTTTAACTCACGCACACATTTTAAAGCGTCTCTTCATCTTCTCTTGACCTAAACCACTTCTCCATGCGTTGTCTTGCACCCCGGTTTAGCCAAAAGCAATTAAGACGGTATTTTAGTGAAATTACCAAAATACGCCTTCTCGATCCTTCTCCAAAGACCGAGTTCAATCTTCATGAAGCAATCCCATATTTCGCCACGTGTAGGTTGATCAATGGCTCTCATCTTGTTTGCAAGTCTCCCATCCGGCTCCCACCGAAACCACCATGACACTTGCACCGACCCCTGCGCCGCTTGATGCAACCCGTCGCACCGAACTTCCCGTCCGGTCATCCTTGTTCATTTTGCGCCATGCTTGAATCCATAGACTTCGTCCGGCATCGTCGATCGTTCTGAACCTCAGCTCTCCAAGCCTAGTCCCGATCATCCTCGCCGTTGACCGTCGTTGACCTTCAAGCAACCTACACAACAATAGACCAAGAAATCGATTTCGGGAACAAGTTCTTCGCAACTTGATCCACGTTAGTCAAAACATGCATCATGCAATACATATGCACTGAAACTCATGAACTTGGCTCAACAAACAAACATCGCCGCTACGAGAGCCGACGATACAAGTGAAAACCGGTCAGACCGCCACTTAATGGCCGGTCTGACCGCCCAACTAGGGACTTAGCCAATTTTCAACCCTTGAAATCCGAAACATCTCTGGAAATTTCAAACAAATAGATCTTTTGGCTGGAAGCTCTAAAATTTTTGAGACCAAGTGTATGAGAATCTCCTCTCTTTCCTACACCCTCTATTTTTGGCCTAGCTACAAACTCTAACATTTACAATGGCCGGTCGGACCGCCACTGGCCGGTCTGACCGCCAGGGGTGGCCGGTCAGACCTCCACTGGTCGGTCTGATCGCCGCCCTGGCCGGTCTGACCGACTATGACCTGACATAACAGAAACTTTGCCAAAAACGCATGATTCGACGAACCTTCAACGACATTGCCAATTGTAACATCATCCTAAGATCATGAGCATATCTCCATGATATCCACAATTATTGTATGACAATGGGACTTAACGTTGAGTATTCAGTACAGCATGTCCACACCCAGTATGGACTAGCAGACTTTGAAGAATTGTAATTTACCAACTACATATTGGGGACACACAGTCCTGCTCGCAGCAACTCTCATCAATTTTAGACCATCGACATATAACATCCATTCACCTATGCAACTAGCGCAAGGGTCATCACCAATAATTTCTCATCTTTGAAGATTTGATTGTAAGATTTATGTACCTATATCATCACCACATCGAACTGCAATGAGCCATCTTCAAAAGTTTGGGATATACTTTGGTTATGAGACAACATCGATAATCAGGTATTTGGACCCCATGACTGGAGATTTGTATGTAGTCTGCTTCGCTGATAGCATATTTGATGATGATTGTTTCCCGTCATTAGGGGGGAAATCAACCCCTTGATGAAAAAATGTAAAAAAAATAATTGAAGTTTAGAAGACAATTGAAGTCCAGAAGATAATTGAAGTCCAAAAGATAATTGATTTGCAAGTATTAGCGAATCATATGCCTAACCACTTTAGTGATTTGAAGAGCGTGACCAAGTCGCATGTGCCTGCACGCAATGCACCGGAGACAGTTGAAATACCAATAAAGGTATCCCTAATCTTGTCCTAAGGTCTCAGAAAAGACGAGAACTCCGACCCCTCGAATCCGAAGTAACCGGGGACGTCTGGTGAAAAAGGATAACAAGGACTTGACACAACCGATCATCAAAGTTCCCCAGAACCAAAAGGGGAGCCAGTTAAGACCTGACACTAGTATGGAACCTTCAAAAAAGGTATACTGTATTTGAACATCCCCATGAAGGGAGATATCAGCATGGATGTGTGCGTACATATCGAAGCTGAAAAATTAAAGGGACTTGTCCCCGCAATTGGAAGCAGCAGTGAGAAAGTAGAAGCATTAGAAGAATCACCCTACGAAGAAATAGTTATAAATTATGTGACCTCGGGAGAATCTATGAATAAGATAACAGCCAATGTCAACATTTACTTTGCAAAGAAAATTAGCACAATCATCGATCTTGATTCAGAGCCTGCATCGCTCGCTGAATAAAATAAAAGATTAGATTGGGAAGATTGAAAGAAGGCAATAGTAACTAAATTATTCTCTCTGAATAAAAGAGAGGTTTTAGGCATGTAGGCTATACGACTCCCCATGTGCACCCCGTAGGGCATAAGTGTGTATTTGTTCGAAAGAGAAATAAAAATAAGCAAGACTCGATGCACAAGGCTTAATGTCCAAGAGATGATTATGAAGAAATCTATTCTCCGGTCATGGGCGGAACTACCCTTTAGATATTTAATCTCAAATGGCAGCTAACTTGAATTTAGAAGTGAAATTGATGGATGTGGTAACTGCATACCTTTATGAAAATTTAGATTCAGAAATTTATATGAAGATACCTGAATGTATCCCTATCCCGAACCAAGACAGAGCAAATAGAAATATGTACAGTGTGAAACTCAGAAAGTCGTTGTACAGACTTAAACAATCAGACATAATGTGGTATAATCGTCTGAAGCGATTTTCTATGCAAGAAAGACTACACAAATAATGAGAACAATCCCTGTGTATTTATACAACGATCCTACGATGGATTTTGCATAATCTCAGTATATGAATATGATCTGAACATCATTGGAACCTAGGAAGGTATTAAGAAAGCAAGCTCTTACCTGGAATCGGAGTTCGAAATGAAAGATTTTGGTAAAACTAAATATTGCCTAGGCTTGCAGCTTTAGCATACCCCTGAAGGGATATTAGTACATCTGTCAACCTACATTCAGAAGGTGTTAGAAATATTTTATTTTGAAAAGGCATACCCTTCGAAAGTGCCAATAGTCAGAAGTCCTTGCAGCAAGACAAGAACCGTAAAGACCTAAAAAAGAGGGGGAGGAAGTCATGAGACCGGAATTTCTTGAAACACTCATGTACTTAGCAAACTGTACTAGATCAGATATTGCATTTGCCGTGAACCTATTAGCAAGGTATAGTGTTGAACCTACCAAAAGCATTGGCAGAGAATGAAGGACATCTTCCGAGACCTCAAAGGAAGTAAAGATATTGGTCTGTTCTACAGAAAGAACCAAGACCTATCTATAAATGGCTATGCAAACGTCGAGTACCTGTTAGGACCCGCATGCAGTCAAATCGCAAATAGGCTATGTATTCCTATGTGGTGGAACTACAATTCTATTAAAATCGTCTAAGCAATGTCTTGTATCTACTTCGAGGAACTACTTGGAAATAATAGCGTTGTACGAGACCTCACAAGAATGTGCTTGGCTTCAACGGTTGATTCACCAGATCCAGCAATCGTGTGGATTGAATACAGCGCAAACCTCACTATTATCTATGAAGATAATACAGTTTGTGTTGCACAAGTGCAGATGGATTATGTGAAGAGTCATCTCACAAAGCATATCAACACCAAGTTCTTCTATACTCATGAATTTCAAAATATGGACGAAATTAAAGTACTGCATACTAAGCCATGTGAAAATCTGACAGATTTATTCACTAAGTCACTTCCAACATCTAGCTTTGAAAGGTGCATACGTGGAATTGAAATGGTAAGACTCAGAGAAGTGCAGAATTTAAGGGATAATCTTCACGAACTCATCATTGAAACTTGATTATGAAGATCGAGTACCCAAAGAGTAAATCATGGAGATTAAATGAAATTGAGTGGATTGTACTCTTTTTCCCTTGACGAGTTTTCCTGAAGTTTATCGGCTAAGGTTTTTAACGAGGCAATTCATGCAACGCAGCAGTATATGTGTTATGTACTCTTTCTCTAAATTTTTTCCACTAGATTTTTATGGAGTTTTGACGAGGCATGAACATGTGAGGATGGGTGTACAAGGGGGAGTGTTGGGAAACTATAGGCCTGACCCAGCAGGCGGCCCATGTATACGCCTCATCCCAAACCCTAGTAGGGTCTCTAACCTATAAATAGGGGGCTGATCATACGAAGAGCAATAAAGAGAATCAAGAAACCCGCTACATCTTTGTGTTCAATCTACTATTTTATTCTTGTGTTCTTACATTGTTTGATGTGATTCTATGTTTGTCTACGGGGTTATCGTTCGAACTGGACGCCAGTGACGGTTCCTCAACAAACCCCACCTACCGCTATTGCCACACCGAGGCGCTCCAGCTTCCACAGACCACATTGTACCAATGACGTCGACACCGAGCTGTCATGTTGTCACTATTTTAGAGCCCTTTTTTACACATGAAACACATCGAAATCCCTGTGCTGAGTGGACCTGTCACTGGGAAAAAATATATCTAGAAGAGCACCCTAAGCCTCACACATCAAGAATCTACTCTAGATTTGTGCCACGGGTCTATCACCAAACTCAAAGCTTCTCATGCCTTCCTCCATTTTACTTCCTCCCCTCTCCCTTCCGTTCACTCTTGTGCCTCTCTTGCTCTTCACCTATTCCTTTTGCTCCTCGCAGCCGCCGCAGTGCTCATCTTGCGTCACCATAAAAAAAACCAATGCCAGCTCGTTTCACCCCTTCCGTCACTCCTTCCTCGCCTCCGTGCCACCACCAACGCCTTCCTTGCCTTGTCGCCAACACCTTACCCCTGATGTCGCGCTTACCGCGCATCACCACCGCTGCACCCTGCCTCGCCTCGTTGTTGCCTCGCTACCGCCAACGCCTTCCTCGTCTTGCCGCCAACACCTTATCCCTGATGTTGCGCTTACCGCGTGTCACCACCGTTGCACCCTGCCTCGCCTCGTTGTTGCCTCGCTGCCGTCGACGCACCTCGCCGAGCCAAGGTGGTGGTGGGGGGTCCCGGATCAGGGGCCAATCATCCATCATCGACCATCGGTCTTTTTCGCCGCGCAACAAAGGCGAGCATGAGAGGCAGGCGCGATGTCAGACGAGGACATTGATCGCTGGTCGTCATGAAAAAATTTCTCTAAGAGAAGGTCCCAAGCCTCACACATCAAGGCTCTACCCCTAGATTTGTGCCATGTGTCTATCACCAATCTCAAAGCTTCCCATGCCTTCCTCTATTTTTACATCCTCCACTCTCCCTTCCATTCACTCTCGTGCCTCGCGAACGCCGCCGCGCCCGTCTTGCTTCGCCTTAAAAAAACCAATGCCAACATGTCTCACCCCTTCCGCTACTCCTTCCTCGCCTCAGCGCCGTCACGCCTTGCCGAGCCGCCGCCAACACCTCGTCCTTGATGACGCACCTGCCTCACATGGCCGCCTCCGACGCCACCGATGTGCCTTGCCTCGTCTTGACATTGCCTCGCTGTCGCCGACGCACCTCGCCGAGCCGAGGTGGTGGGGGATTGCCGGATCAGGGGCCTCTGGTCATCCAACGCAGGCCACTGGTCTTCTTGGTCGCGCAACAAAGGCAAGCATGTGAGGCAGTGCGAGGTGTTGGCAGCGGCTCAGCAAGTCGCGGTGACAACGGCATTGAGGCAAGAAAGGAGTGGCGGAAGAGGTGAGACGCTTTGGCATTGGCATCGAAGGTGAGGTAAGACGAGTGAGGCGGTGTCCGTGAGGCGCGAGAGGAACGGGGGAAGAACGGGAGAGGAGGAACGGGGAAGAACGGGAGATGCGTGAGAGTGAACGTAAGGGAGAGGAGAGGAGGTAAAAATGGTGGAAAGCGTAGAAAGCTTTGAGATTAGTGATAGACAGGTGGACCCTCTCCCAAATGATTTTTTTCCCCGTCACGTGCCGGCCGTGCCCTCACCTCGGCCTCGCGTTGTATGACTTCGTTTCTCCCAAATAATTTGAGCCGAGTGGCGCCTTGGCCCAATTGCGGCTTACACGACAAAACGCCCACCCTTTTGACCTTTGTGCTTTTCCACTGCGTCCCCGCGGAAGGCACAAGTAACCCTGCATGGACCTCAAGGAGAGGATCCGCCGCTCGCCGCCGCCGACGCCGCAGGAGGATGCGCTCGTGGAGTCGCCGCCCGGGCCGCGCGGAAGGAAGGGCGGGACGGCGCTGCTGGCCCTGTCGGCCGCGGCGCTCGTTGTGTGCGGCGTCCTCCTGCTGCTGCTCGCCGGGGGCTCTGCGGCGCGGAGGGGCCAATTCTTCGATGCGGATCCTACTGTGCTCTCCGGGGGCGATGACCGTGGCGACCTGCATCTAGTCCGGTCGCGCGATGGTAAGAAAACGTTACGTGTGTGTTCGTCACTTTCCACCTTTAAGTTCCACTGCTCCAGGACTACCGTTTGGTAGCGATTCTGAATTCTCCTACATCTGGTATGACAGGCGTGTTGCCTTTAATGTTTGGGCTCCATGACTTGCTCGTTCGTATACTATGCTTCTGCCGTAGTTAGTGTAACTTCTACAAACTTACGGAGCTCTTTTCCTAGAATTGCATGTAGCGGTTTAGCTTTTAGACTTTGGAATGTTGCAAGAATGCAAGTTGTTAGGTTCTTGTATGTTTCATATATTTTTGGTACTTATCGTTGGGAAGGGATGGTAATTATCAGTGAAGATGTGTTGTAACTTCTCACAGTAATTTTTTTAGGCACAGCGCTCTTAAGTCTTAACTGTGGTTGATTCTGGCAATCTGAACACCATTCTATGTGACCTTTTGTGTGGGATTTTGAACGCTGCACTAAGATCTCGTTGCATGTAAAATATATCGTTTGAACTAGTTACTGTGTTTTTAACATTCAAATCTATCTTTGTAGTACTTGTTTATAGGTGATCTCCATAGCATTGATGCTAAATTACTTTATTCTGGTTTTCCATGGTAAACAATGTCAACTGGTCTAATTTAGGTTTCATCCTACTGTCGTTTCGTAGCTTGCCTGGTTTATGCATTGTGCTATCCCTTCCTTGACATTTTGTTGTGTGTCAACTCATAGTGTTTCTTTCTATGTAAGTGAGTACCATCTGGAATCCTAGCTACAAACTTGATTTTTTTTTTTTTAATGGACAGACTTGAATAATTCACCCCTACATCAGCTTTAGATTGGCAGCAATGAACTATGATCAAAGAATGAACTTTCTTTTTTTCATTTAACTTCTACAGATCAAAGTATAATTATAATTCCTCGTATCTGAATTCTGATACAATGTTTTTCTGTTGTTGTGTTAGGAGAAGATGACGCTCCAGCATCTTCAGAAGTTGTCAAGGACAAACTACTTCATGGCTTGTTAGCTCCTGGCTTTGATGAACAATCATGCCTAAGTAGATACCAATCAGTATTGTATCGTAAAGTATCGTCTCACTTTCCATCCACGTACCTTCTGGGAAGATTAAGGGAACATGAGGCTCTCCAGAACAAGTGTGGTCCGCATACTGAACTATACAAGAAAGCTATTGAGCAGCTTAAGTCCGGTCAGAATGTTAAGGTTGTGGAGTGCAACTATTTGGTCTGGGTAGCTTACAGTGGTCTGGGGAACAGGATCTTAACAATTGCCTCAGCATTTCTCTATGCCATCCTGACAAACAGAGTTTTACTTGTTGACGGAGATAAAGGCACCACAGATCTTTTCTGTGAACCATTTCCTGAAACTTCATGGTTATTACCGTCGGATTTCCCTGTCAAGAAGTTCAAGAACTTCAGCATTGGTTCTCCTGAGAGTTATGGAAACATGCTGAAAAATAAAGTTATTCATTCTAACCCTGCTTTTCTTTATCTTCATTTGGCTCATGACTATGGTGACAGTGATAAGCTTTTTTTCTGTGAGGATAATCAGAAATATCTTCAAACGATCCCATGGCTGATCTTAAAGTCAGATAATTACTTTGTACCTTCACTTTTCCTGATCCCAGCATATCAGGAGGAACTCATGACACTTTTCCCTCAGAGAGATGCTGTTTTCCATCACTTGGGACGTTACTTGTTTCACCCTAGCAATGTTGTTTGGGGCATGATTAAAAGGTACTACGATTCTTATCTTGCCAGAGCTGATGAAAAGTTGGGTATCCAGATCAGAGTATTTGATACTGAAACTGGTCCATTTCAGCATGTCTTGGATCAGGTCCTTGCATGCACGCTGAAGGAAAACCTGTTGCCAAAGGTTAATACCCAACAACCAATTGTCTCGACAAGGAATGCCAGGTCTAAAGTTGTTCTAATTACTTCTTTAAGCTCAGGATACTACGAAAAAATCAGAAACATGTACTGGGAACATCCAACCACAAGCGGTGAGATAGTTAGCTTCCACCAGCCAAGTCACGAGGAACATCAGAAGTCAGCCAAGAAAATGCATAACATGAAAGCGTGGGCAGAGATTTATCTCTTAAGCTTATCTGATGTTATGATCACTAGTGCATGGTCAACTTTTGGGTATGTTGCCCAGGGTCTCAGTGGTTTGAAGCCATGGCTTATGCTCAAGCCTGAAAACCGCACTGCTCCTGATCCACCTTGCCGTCAAGTTTTGTCAATGGAACCTTGTTTTCATGCTCCACCTTTGTATGATTGCAAAGCTAAGAGGGGAGCTGATACGGGAAAGCTTGTCTCGCATGTAAGACATTGTGAAGATATGAGCTGGGGGCTTAAGCTAGTCGATCAGAGTGAGGGGTAGATGTGGTGCGTTTTTTTTTCAATTCATATATGCTTTGTTTTATGGTATAGGTTCGACTTTGCATCTATGTTACCGGAAAGCTTTTTCTGACTTAGTTAATATGAATGCAATGACATGAACTGCTGCACTTGTTTTTAAATATAAGCTCAGTTCTATTATAATCTTCTTGTCCATTTGTTATTTGCACCTTTTGTAACTTGTATTGAAGTATATGCCTGTACCGAGAAATATATAAAAAAAAAAAACACTGCAAACTAGGATCAATTGCAAGAACCAGAAGCATTCTTTTTTCTCATAAACCGTGAACATATCTTGTTTGCATTTGAAGAAATTCCATTTCTCATCCCACCAATACCGGGCAACTGCATATTTTCTTTTGTTTTCTTTCTCAGAAGTTCCATATTCAATTTTTGTGATTGATAAAAACTTTGCAAAGAGGGAGCTCAGAAGAAAGGCGCTTCCTGTAGGAAAACATTGTGAATTGTTGTGCCATAGCTTTAGAAGCAGAAATACAAAATTTAGGGACAGTTATCAAGGAGAGGTGAGCGTGTGAATGATATTTTTGTTGAACGGATCTGAAAGGTGTGTCAAAAGATTGTCGATGGGCCCAACATGAGTCACAGATGCTTGCACAATAAAGCCAAGCATAGCGATCATTGCCAACCTCCCTGTTACAGACGGAGATCACGTTAGCAAACTATAAATATTACTATAGGTTATCTTGCAAGCAAATTGTACTTAGAGAAAGTGAAGCTACCATTCTTGATTTCTTTCAGTTTCACTTCATGTGCATTCTCTATATCTTTGGCCAGTCCCAGTGGATTAAATAATGGACCCCCAGGGTAGCTGTTCATATTTGAGAATTGCAATTAATTCAAATATTTTTTTAAGAGTTGCAATAATTTTGTTAAAGCAGAGAGCCAGAGACTCGCTGAGGTAAATTGTTTGGAGTCTTCACTTCATTTTGAAGCATGTTGCGGCACTTACCCTGGCTGTAAACCTTCAAGTGCAGTCTCTATCCCAAGGAATGTTCCTTCCTCTGCTTGTGATCCTGGATTAATAATGTCCATGTACCTCTTGGTTTCAGCAAATCTGTTTATCATAGGAACAGGTCAGTCTTGTTCTGTGTGAAATCATCACAGTCTATACCATTTTAAAATTCTGAGTTATTGAAACTTTCTTTTACCACCGACAAAATGTTTCAGTTGGATGCTGAATTACCCCATCAAGAGAAGCTGGACAAAGAAGAGTGCATTGGTGTTGGCGAAGTCAAATTTTGTAGCACCTGCTTCAAACCACACTGGTAGGTTGCGGATTCCTGATACACGGATCAACTACAGAGAAGCACAGCAATTAGATCGTGCGCTATATGACAGAAGCATAGTGGAGCATCAAAGCCACCGAGATCATGTTTGGATTCTGTAATAAGTGAGCAGCAATCAATGCGGTATCAATGCTGTCATGCTAGCAATCTGTGCAAAAACGAACATTTTCATCTTAGTTTGGTGTGTGGAAGTAAACATCTAGCATATGCCAAACTTTCCTATCAAAAAAGATTTTTTTTTCCTTTTGTGGAATCTGTGTTAAGCTTCCATGCTTTCTTAGAAAAAGGTGCTGTACAATAATTGCAGTACTTTGGTGGTACATTGAAAATTCTTGGGTTGCTACAGATTTTGTTATTCAATTATAAATTCTGCTCTAAGGAGCTGCTGTATTGGGTATGATTTAGCTGCCACTGAGAATAGTTATTTTCATTTGGTTAGGCAATTCCCTGTGCTATGCTTGGTTTCTCACTGTTCTCTGCATAGGTTATCCTAATTCAGGCACCTCTCCAGCTAGTTTTGTGAAGTCGAGCTTCCAGTGCTATGGTTTCTCAGAACTGAGAAGAGATTACACTTGACGGGGATCGGCAAGAATGTGAGCAACTCACATCGGTTACAAGGATGCCGGCAACCCCAGCCATGGCAAACCGGCAGTGCACGAGCTCGGCCTGAACGTACCACTTCAAGTTTGCTGGTTCCTCCCCGAGCCCCAGGGGATCAAACCCGAAGTCACCAGGTAGCCTGCAACCGGAAATCAATGCCAAATAATCTGTCAGCACACACTCATCGCCTGCAGAGAGCACTGACAGAGATTGTCAGGTAACCGACGTGCCGTCCAGGTGAGGAGGCGGGTCTAGTCCAGGCAACCAGGTTGCACGCTCGGTGTTGACTCGGACCGCGATCCGAGCTCGCGGCGGCCGGGCATGGTATCCTCCTGGCATGGCGGTCACGCTTCTGCTCGGAGCTGTGGGCGGCTTGGAGGAGAGGGTACAGGTATGCATGGTTCTTCCATGGCTATTAGCTGCTAACGCCATGGCCGCCGCCGCCGCAAGGACCCTAGTTTAGCTTTTGTTGTTCTGGGGCGTGGCCGCGTGGAGTGTGTGTGGGATAGAATGGAGCGTCCATAACTTGCTTGAGTGATTGTAGAGCAAGCATTGGGTGCTGTGTGTACCTGTAAGTTTGGGTGTTTTGTGTAGGTGGGTAGCACTGGTGTCTGATTGGGCTTGTAGAGGTGTTGATCTCCATGCCGAGGCGGGAGGAGAAGATGGGCTGTTGCCTACAGGCCTTATAACGATTTTTTTTTTGTTATATAAAAATGGCCTTATAGAGAGAGAATTAAGGGCTCTGAACACTGATATATATGCACCCTGTGCGCCTGGGATTGTCGTTGCTTACTCCTCCTATTTGGGGATTAGCATCAGTGTCACTCCAAAATGGTAGGTGCACCGTGGACGGTGGTTAATCTCCTAGAAAGAACCATACAGTCCACCAAATCTGACTAAATCAATCGCCGATTCGCAAAACTAGTATGCTTTATTTGCACCGGAGGCGGTAGCACTGCAATTTTGCAGTTGGTGCATCAAATTTGCTATATATATTCAACGATCAAGATTGGTATTAGCACTTTATCACTAAATTATATATATTAGATGCAAAAAGGAAAAAAGAGAAATTATATTAATACTAGTTCACAAGCGACGGATGTCTGCGAGATATCCTTTTTTTTTCTCTTTTTTTTTGAGAGGGAACGCATGCTCCATTGTTGCTTATTTTAATTTAAGATGCTAATTCGTCATCAAGAAGAATCTCCAGATCATTGTTGAACCATCTACGATGTAACGTTTGATTGCTCCTACTTGATATTTTAAGGCGGAAGTCGGCTTCGCGGGGCGGGCTATGAGAGGGGGTTTCCGCGTACCGCCGTTACGTCTTTACGTGTACGTATCAGCTGCATACTCACACCACGTCTCTCTAGTCTCTACACACTACCAACATGAATACCTCCAGAATCCGTTCCACGTTGTTTGCTGCAAGCTTTGGACGGCGACTGCGCGTTGGCCTTAATTTACAGAGAAATGATGACAGATCTCATGACAGATCGGCATTCCCTGCCTCCTGGTTCTGAAATCTGGCTGGAGTATGGCCCTCCCCTACGGTTCATAAAAACAAATCGTTTTAGATGTGGATGCTCAAACTTTAGAATTTTTGGGTATTGATATATTTTTAATTATGGGAGTGTCTATGCTTCCAGTGACAGAAATTTCTTCATCTACCAGTCACTTTTCTTAGCTGTAGGATTTTAATCCAATAGATACCACAAATTTATTTATTGAGACAAAAAAATCTAAACTAGACAAAAGTAAATGTAGGTGAACCCTACAAATACAAAAACAATATAAATTAGACAAAAGTAAATATAAGTGAACCCTACACATACAAAAAAAAAATAGAACTAAAATTTTCAGTACAGCTGTGCTAAAATTGCACATCACTTGGTACTGCAATTTTAGGTTTACTACTGTGCAATCGTAGGTGACAGATGGATAATAAAATTTCAGACAACTGAAAATTAGCAAACCCATTTAAATATTTAGATTAGATACGTGAAAAATCATATGTGTACATTCATCTCAAAATATACTTTCATAATATTATAATTTTATTAGGTTTTACAAATATATTACAATGGTAATTAGTGGTCAAAGTTGTATTTTAGAGACCATATCAATATCTAAAATGACTTATTTTTATGAACCGGATGGAGTACTTGTCATTGGACCAGATACATTCACACTCTGGTACCTTCTCTTCTCTTCTTTTCTTGTTGATTCCTCTGGTTGACCAGATGCAGGGGCAGAGCTAGCTACAGCTCAAATCTCAGATTTGGCCGACTGTTCTTGAGTTGAACTCATATTTTTAATGATTTTAGCTACGCCCCTGACGAGATGCTAATACCCATAGTAAAAAGTGGAGTAACGACGGCGAAAAGACAAACACCCACTCACTCTCACTTGGCGCACGTCGTGTGATCCAGTTTTATCTTAACTACTATAATTCTGAGTTTACCCCTCCCACCCCACGACAAACCGCCGCATACATGGAAAAAGAACCGTCGCCTCGTTTGTCTTCCCCTCCCCTCCCACCCCACGCCAAACCGTCGCCCGCATGAAAAAAGAACCGTCGTCTCACTTCTCTTCAACTCCCCTCTCACCCCACGCCAAACCGCCACCCCTCTCATCGCCCCGCGTCTCCCTCGCGCTCACCCTGAATCCTCGCATCGTTCCTGCCTCACCCGCGTGCCCAACTCCTCCTCACCGCCGGCTCACTCCACTCCCTTGACCCTCGCCCACCTCCCTCGCCACCTCCGCCACCAGCCTCGACGCCCTCTCTCCCTCTTCCCTACGGCCGCCGCCGCCGTCCTCCCTCTTCCCCGTGCCTGACGCCGTCGGTGGTGGTGGAGTTCGAGAGCGAGGAGGTCACGGTGAGGTGGGGTGACGCCATGAGAGAAGCACCGCGGCCTCGGCGTGCACATCAGCTTCGTCCGCTCTGTCACTCTAGACTCGTGGACCGAGGTGCAGCTCTGCAAGATGGAGGCCAGGGGCAACGACCGCCTCAACACCTTCCTCACCGCGTGGGGTGTGCCCAAGGAGACGCCCCACGTTGCCAAGTACAACTCCAACACTACCGCCGCATACCGCGACCGCATCGTCGCGCTCGTCGAGGGCAGGTCATGGACCGACCCACCCGTCGTTAAGGAGACGCCCGAATCTGGCACATATAGACGGCGGATTCCTGATACCCACCAGGAAGCCACCCCTTCCCGCCTCCGGTATGGGAAGCGGTGGCGGCGACAGAGTATGGGATGACTGGGACGACGACTTCCGGCCAGACATGAAGAGGAACCCGTCGGCGGGGTCGTTCGGCGCCACGGGAGCTGAGTCAGGGAGTCAGCTGCCAATGCAGATCCTGGTCGCATCAACAGCCGGCGACGCGGACAACCGGCGGTGCAGGTCGAGGCGACGGCTCTCGGTGGTGGCAATGGCTAATACTACTGCACATGACGATGACACGTAGGAACCGCTCATCAGAGCATCTTGCTAGATCCCCTACTCATGTGAGATGTCCATGCTGAAAGGTATATCTCCTCTAATCGTTCTTTCTCTTTCTCTCGTGTTAAGGTAGTAAGCCGTAATTACAACTTCTTCCTCCCCCCCTTTGAGCTCAGTTGTAGTTGAAAGTTTTTGTAAATCCCCACTTGAAAGCTCCCCCAATTGTAAGTTGTCATCCCCAATTTTAATATTTTTTTAATCCAATTTTCGCAGATTTTTTGGGCTCGAGTTGAAAGCTTCAGAGTCCGAATTGAAAGTATACAAGAATGATTGCAAAGCTTTTTAATCCGGTTTGAAAGCTTTGAATTCGACCTGTAGTTGTCAAAATCAAAGTTGAAATTAGGCGAATTTTTCGAGTTGAAAGTTTCTTCGTTAATGGAAAGTTGAATTTGTGGAGTACAAAGTTGAATGGAATCACTGGTTACTCACGTTTTAGCATTCTTTGTCATAAACAGCAGGAGTCTTGGGTGTCATCAACATTCTAGCTCAGGATTAAGCCCTACTGCTTAAACATCTTAGTAAGTTCTTCGAGAGGCATAAATCTTATTTGAGTCCATCTTACTTGACAAGCCTTAATACTCAGTCATTTATTTCAGTTCAGTACAATCTCCTCGGTCTAACTCAACTGAAGAAAATGGGTATACAGATTTTCATTTCATTTATAGAATTGGCACATAGTCTGGCTTTATTATGCACTGAGACGTATGCAGAGTTGGATTCTATATGTTTTACTAGCTATTCTTGATTTGCAAAGTATGATGATCTTTCTAGGTTTATGGTGTATAGCATGTTGGCGCCATTCACAGCTGGCTAGCAGAGCAATGATTTGCATCCGTTGGTTTTTGAGAGATCTAAGGCTGTGACTATCAATTCTGGTATTATATCGTTTTACTTCTCATGAAATGTAGCATTGGATTTTATTTATTGGACAGATTTAGCACTCTGTAGTTCAAAAGCCTCTTCCTTGGTGTGCTTATGATCTGAAATTGCTAATGGATTGGTAGTTTGTTGGGACTTAATTCATTTTTCGCATGTTAAAATTATATTTCTTTGTTTTCTTTTGGTGGATAATTGTCCTAGGAGTCTAGGAATAAAGCTGAGATTGAAACATGTAACATGAGATCAAGTAGCTGGAATGTTGTGCGCCTGAAGCTAGATACTATGTTAAGAGTTTTGCTTAAGTAGCTTTGTTTAGAAACACATGATCTATTTTGTTGAGTGACCTGGTTTATACACATACATATTAGGTCTCTGAGAGTGGTAAAGGAATCATTGCTCTAATTTTTTAATGGGGAAACTGTTGGCCCTTAATATGAAGTAAATGGTTAAATTCGATTTTTTTTCCTTTTATTGTTACAGAAGTAAATTCGTGAATAATCATTATCTATCCTGAGCTGAAAGTTACTCAGAATAGACGGGAATGCTTATCTGTATTTCAAATTTGAACCTTTTACGCTATTTTCATTGAAAATTTTTTTATTGCTTGAGTAAAAATTTTGGTGATCATGTTGATGCCTAAGCTCGGGTCAAAGAGGGGAGAATATGGGCTGTTTTGAAACTTTTAGTGTCTCGTATAAAATGTGAAGTTCAATTTTTTTATAGCCAAGGTGTGCAACACATAGCAGAGCTTCATCATCTTGGTGCTTATTATCAATCTATACGTAAAGTGACTGTTCGTTCATTTAGCAGGTGTTGTAATAGTTGCAATTAATGTTTTTATTTTTTCATGTGTGAAAGAAAATTGATATTTATTATTCGGTTTAGGATCCCATATGTTAATATGTATCACTATTTTTTTAAAGTTTCATTGCAACGCACGAACACCCTACTAGTCGAACTAATTCCGAGTCTGCAGCAGTACAAAATGCAGTGAAAATATCGCATGGAAAGCTAGAGATGAGTAATGATCAAGCATTACACCAGAGGATTAAGCAACGGAAGTCGCTTACGCCTGAAGAAGATGTAGAATCTAGTCCTCGACTCATTTTTTAATCGCAATGGAATCCACAAAATGAATCAGGGAAATAACGGACTAAGAGATCATGGCATGGACCAGAAGCTGCCGTCGTCCAGCATCATGATCTCCTGCAACCCATCCCAAATCTCCTGCTCCCTCGCCACCGGCCTTCCCTGCTGCGACAGCTGCGGCACGTGCACCGGCGACGCTGCATTCGACCCGCACTTCTCCCGGAGGCTCTCCGGCAACGGCTGCGGCTGCACAACCGCCCAAGAAGAAACAGACGCCGACGCCGCGGCGGGCGGGAAGTTGAGCTTGGCGCGCTGGCCCCGGAACTCGAGCGCCGCGACGTCGTAGGCGCGAGCGGCCTCCTCGGCCGTGTCGAACGTGCCGAGCCACTTGCGTACGGCGCGGTGCGGGTCGCGGATCTCCGCCACCCACTTCCCCCACGGCCGCTGCCGCACGCCCCTGAACTTGCTACCCCTCCTCCGCCTCTTGCCCACGTCTCCCTTCACGCAGCTCGCGGAGCACTCTTCCTCCTCGGTGCTCGAGCCAGTCGCCGCCGCGGTGAAGGACTCGCAGCCGAGGCACCCGATCACGCCGCTCCTGGCGCACGCAGCTGCAGCCGCAGCCGCGGTGGCAACGGGCGGCGCCGACTCCGGGTGCAACGTGGGGACTGCGGTGTCCCCGGCCACGACGGAGATGAGAGCGCCGAGGAAGAGTGAGTTCTCCTGCTCGGTGTTGGGGAGCTGGAACCCGGCAGCGCGCTGCAGCCTCGGCACCATGGCGGGGTGGGTGGTGGCGCGCGCTTGGTGCAGTCGTGCAGCTCTGCGATGTGATGTCAGTGTGACGAGAAAGTGGTGGCGTACGTCTACCAGGTCGAGATCTCGCGACTCGCTCTGATGTTTCAGGGTGCTGCGCTCCTGTGGGTTTTATACCACAACGTGACGCGTATTTTAAACGGTGAGGTTTTGGCCACGTTCTAATCGTGGGAACAGTGATGGAAACGGACAGTGAGGAAAAAAAATCCATTTGACCCCGAACAGTCTGAATTACAAAACTAGACATTCGAGACTTTGAATTTTTAAAACCATTTACTTTACCCCCGAGACAAAAAAAAAAAACACCCTAGTTTCGTTTACGTGTCATTTGTAAGTTCAAGATTTTGTTAACATGGCGTCCACATGCCCATGTATTGATTAAGTTAGATGGGTGGGGCCTATATGCCAGACACACATACAAAGAGGAGCATAGCGCAACATCTCAAGACGTGGTGGCGACGGTGTGCGGCGGTCCGGGAGGTGGTGGCTATAAAGGGATTGAATGCACAGGGCCATAGAGAAGCGCTAAGAGGTGGGTCGCAGACGCAGCGGTATGACAATGACCGATGGCGAGCAAAGCATCGACGGTATGGATTTGGAGGATTGGACTTGACGAACTAGAACCACCATGTTTGATCTCCCTTTTTGGGTGCATTTTTTGGCAATTTCGTTCGCGTCAAAACGTGTTCCACCCACTTTCTCATTCAATCCCCCAAATTAATTGCTTTTATTTTTCTTGAAGTCGACGAACCGAGTGTTTGTTCTCCGCTTCCACTTCCTTTGTACGTGGGCACTGGGCACCCCCTCCTCCCAATCTTCATTTTGATGGGCTCGTTTTGAGCTACCATCCACCATACCGCCACCCCCACGAGTGCCCGCCGCCGCCGTCAACGTGTATCTAGCGCCACACTCCTCAAAACACCACAACCATTGGCTTCTCATAGTCATTAGAAACCCGTTTTGCCCATCTCCCGTACCTCTGCATCCCTCCTTTGCCTCCTCCTCCTTGTCGTTTCAACCGGCACCATAATTGTCTCCTCCTCCTCCTTGTCGTTCTTGTTCGAACCGAGAGGAGGAAGACCTCTTCTCTCTTTGTTCCAGTGATCCTCTGTTGTACAAATCCAGCCATTTTATATATAAAAAAGAGTTTTAAAAGGACAGTTAATACATTAGTTTCAAACTGTTTCATGTTGCACCTTGATTTTGTTTTGGTTCTGGACTACTGGAAGTGCTTCGTTTGGAAGTTTGTTTAGTTCGGTGGTTGGTAAACACGAACTCATAGTGATCTGTTTAAAAAAAACCCAGCAGAAACAAAAAACAAAAAACAAAAAGGTATTCGTGTTCATACTTTTTAGTGCAAAAACTACTCATTCCTTCCCCAACGCTGCCTGCAGCACAGTAGTTTTGCACCATGAGTACATGACCGCGCGAATACGAAGACAGCGGCATTAGCTGGAAGCAAATTAGTAAACAGCCACGGAGGCAAGAAGGCTATCGAAGCGTTAGGTGGAGGCGGATCCTCCGCCGTAGCTACGGTACTAGGATTTATTCGAATCGCCTGTGAACGGTTTAGATTAACAGTGTATAATACCTTATCATAATAACAAACAGTACCTTGGTGCGTTATGTCGAACTGGACGCTGACAAGCTAGGTGTCCAAGACTTTGGCCACTCGGTAAAGCAATAGAAAAGTCAGAGCTCAGCCCCCATCGGCAAGTGGAGCGGACGCAGATAGGAAGGATCGATCGACCTCGAGTAGAATTTTCTACGAGCGGCCGAGGTCGGCCCACCGACTATGCGAGCCAGATGGTATGGCGGTTTTCGCGTCCTCAGCGTCGTGGACGTCGGTGTATTTCAAAAGGAGTGCTTTTTTATTATTAAGGATTTGGATGGATGTTATGGTCAGGTCGGCTCGTGGTCCTCACGTGTCAGGTCGGCTCCGAGATCAAAAAACGATCTCTACCGATTACTACTACCAGTAAAACACATGGAGTAAAACACATGGAGGGTTATTCAACTTATTTAGCCGGGTCATCTAGGCCAATGTACATTAAGAATGCATATCTAAATCATTGATATGGCATAAGTGGGCCATTAGAGAGCCTTTTTATTTTTTTAATCGTTTTAAAAAGTTATTTCAATTTTAACTCATTTGATTATGTCATGGTCCGTGGTGTGACTAAACTGTGTTGTCATGTCACCGACCGCGGCATGATCAAACTGTGCTGTCGCGTCATCGACCGCGGCGTGATCAAACTGTATTATCGTGTCACCGACCACTTTGGACACGTCTATTTTTTTGGCTAAGTTCTGTCACGCCAAGAGGAGTGACGTGACAGAACTCGTTTGCCACACCGAGGTCTTTGGTGTGACAACATGCTTTTGCCACGCTACGCGTTGTGGCGTGACCAAATGAGTCAAAATTGAAATAATGTTAGAAATATGTTATCTTTAAAATATTTTTTAAAAAAAGGGTTAAAAAATAATAAAAAAAAAGGCTCGTTATTAGACCATCCTAATTGTCCATGTGGGCAAACTTCGTAAGCGTGGCATACTAGGTCGGCGAGCTTCATGCTAGATGTGAACATTTTCACAAAACCCCTACACAATTTTTTGCACATTTCACCATATCCTTGTGCCCTTTACCGATTTTGGTCGAACCTGACCAAATCCATCGAGCCACTCCTCTTTCTCCATCCTCATCATGCTTAGGCGGCAGCTGGCAGTGAAAACCCTGGAGGGTGCTGCTCAAGGGGCACTATGTGGTGGGGAAGCACACAGGTGTGGCATCTGCCGTGCTCTTCTTGGTGGTAGCCGCACAGAGGCAGGTGGTGGTAGGGAGAAACGTCTTTGGCGCACCGTTGGGGGAGAGCATGTGCTGCACACCTGGTTCTAGGGATGCCTCCGTGCCTTCCACCTCCCATCCATGCTCCTTTGCAGCGCACATCCACAAATGACACCTCGCTACCGTCCTCGACCTGCTCGCTATCGAGGTTCTTGTCGATGATTTACTATTGATCTTACCGATGATGATTGTTGACCAACCAATAATCCGGGTATACCTTTATTCATAAATAACACAGATTCTTTACTGTGCCAAGGTAGCTTGCTAGGCCTAGAATAAATCAAACAATCAAAAGGTAGGCCCAAGAATTTTCTATTAGACCATCTTCAAATCTCTTTTAGACGTCCTACTGGACCTCACCTGGAGGTTTCTTCAGACCACCCCAGGACTTCTCTTTCATAGAAAAAGTCCTCAAAAGACGGTTGCCCACGTGTGGTTAATAATAACCCACGTGGAGAGTAGGTTTTGGCTGTTACATCTAGAGACATGACAATCACCATGAAGAGACGCAACGATCGGTTTGAAGGGACGTGACTATTGACGTGAAAAGACACCACTGTAACCAACTGCCGACACTTGTAGACTATAAAAAGCCCGGCCTATGTGCCTTTGTAATATCCCCGATCCATATACGGATCCTAATCAACATTCGTTCATAGTCATTTTCCCTCTAATCAGAGCATACTCTTTGCAATCTACATCATCATTTTAGTCTTTATAGATGAATAAACATCAATCTCCATTTTCTTTATATATTTTTGTTTGTCCGTTTTGTGACAAGAGTCCCAGATGTCGACACTTACGAATGAATATTTGGTGGTTTCCTAGAATTAGAACCATGCAGAGAAAGACACATAGATTTAGACAGGTTCAGACATTCTCTGGAGAGAATAACAATCCTACTCCTGTGTTGTTGTATTCACTATGTTGTTTACAATCGGGAAGAAGATTACTAGAACTAATGCTTAATGTTTTCTTGTTGTAATATCTGATTCCTCTCCCCTCTGTCCACTGACTTTAGCCTTTATATAGGGCATGAAGGGGTGACAGTTACTCCAGGCCAAAAGACGCCTCAACGCTTGATAAAATGTGCACGTTGATGAGTTATTGTCAGAGAGATAACACCCCACGTCGCCTAGCAGTTATCATCGGAGACAGAGGTGTAATGCATGCAGTTATCCTGGAGGATAACAGCGTATGCTAACTGTTATGTGTCTTAAACACAGCACATAAGATTCCCTGGTCAATTGGGCCCACATATCTGTTGGCTTTTACGATTACAGGGTAATCGTAATTGACCTGGTCATAGAAAAGCTTACGATGAGGTAGTCGTAGAAAGGCTTACAACCATGAGGTGGTCGTAGAAAAAATTACGGTCACTAGATGGTCGTAGAACATCTCACGACCATACAGGGTGGTCGTAGGATGGTTTACGATCAATCATCTTAAGTTTTTTTTACTTATTCATGATAAGAGATATACTCAAGACTATCATGAGGATATTACTATCTATAATAACAATTACAGATAAAAAAATTAATTAATTGAGGATTATTAGATCCTCATCATCTAGCTCCCCAACTTCAAGTGAAAATAACTTAATTGGAAAGGAGGTCGTGGAATAGTGGTCGGAAGCAAAGTCTTTTCGATTGATATTTTATTTGACCAGAAATTGACTTGGTCAAGGAGGTAATTTTACTTGAGTTGAAAAGACATAACAACTTTTCTCAAACGGATAGATTAAAGAATACCAATCGGCTCTCATAGATTTGTCCATTGGAGCGGTTCCCCAAGGGGTGGAAACTATTCAGTTTCCACAATCTTTGACTCAGACCCACGGCTATAAAAATCTATTGCAGGCACGACTTAGCGTTTTTACTTTCTCAATTTACTTCAACTGCTCTTGAGCTCTTTCTCTCCACCGCCAACGAAATAGTAAAACTAGCCCCCTCCCGCTGCGGCCGAAATGACAAAAATGATACCCCTACTGCGCTAATTTGCCGCGAAAGTCATGTGCCCAGCTCTCAGACTGCGACAGATGACTTGCCATGCCCCTAGTCCGTGGCAGGAACGTGCGCAGGTCACCTGCCACAGACTAATAGTGCCGCAAGTGGTCTGCCACGGTCTGGGAGAGGGGCACGTGGCTTCTGTGGCAAATATGCACGGTAGGGGTGTCATTTTTGTCAATTCAGACGTGGAGAGGGGGGAGGGGTCTAGTTTTGCAATTGAAAAAAATATCATTTCAGCTAAAGACTCTGTGCTACAAGGCCAAACAAAATTCCAATTCTTTGCCTAATTTTTTGTGTTGGCGTCCCACTGGAAGTTGATATGTGCTGTTAAATCATGGGCAAGGAACTCTGAAAATTTCTGATTTAGACACAAACATGCAGAGTAAATAGCACATATTGCATCAACTAATTAATAACATATCCTGAGTATACCAGTGTTGTGTGGCCATAATTATAATTACTAATTGGTGGGCCTCGTATTAGTCGTAAAAGGTAAAAAAAAAGGGGTAGAAATTCACATATTAAACAGAGAAAAGGAAAAAATATAGAAATTCTCATGTTAATCGTACAAAAACACCTTGATGGCCCAAAATTTTAAGTTAACTCAATCTACGGATGTATAATTAATAATTGGAGGCTTTCTTAGGAGCCCATATTAATCTTAAAAGATAAAAAGGTAGAAATTCACATATTAATCAAGAAAAAGGAAAAAGATAGAAATTCCCACGTTAATTATACAAAAAGAAAACATCCCGATGGTCCAAAATTTTAAGTTAACTCAATCTACAGCTTGGATTGAAAGTCCATAGAAAGAAACGGAGCGTAAAATGAATTGCAATAAGAACATGAGATGTCCACCTAACGTGTCATGGTCAAACTCGAGGCTCCTACCACCACGTTACAGCAATCCGGATTGTGATTCCTTGATCACCGGACTTGCTAAATAATGGGCCAAGAGTAGGACTGGTAATGGATTGGATTGGAACAATCAAAACGGGTTGAGTTTTAATTCGGGTTGGCTTTGGATGGATGGAAATGGCTTGAGGCGGCTAATAGTTTGTTTTAGGGCTGAGTTCGCACCAAAAACAGGTTGGCTTGGTTTGGTTTGGGTTAAGAAATTTCGGGTGCGTATGGTTCCATCCATGGTTTGGGTTGAGTGGGTTGGAGTGGGTGGGAGAGGACGAGAGGGTGAGCCGGCTACCGCGTGATTGCGTGAGGGTGGGTTGACGAGAGGTGACTGGGTGAGTGGCTAGGGTTCCATTGCCATCGCCGCGTCGCTGACTCCCTCATCCTCCCTCGCTCTTTGTCGTCGCCGGCTGCCGCGTTCCTCCACCCCGGATCTCTTCCCCTGCATCTCTATCGCTAAGAACTCCAACGGTCCACGCAACACCTTGCCCCGATTCTTCTACCACCATCGACTCCCTCCTCCTCCCCCGATCTCCGTCGCCGTCGGCTGCCGTGTGCCCCCACTCCCGGATTTCCTTTGCTACCCACACCCAGGGGCACCTCTCTTCTTTGGTTATGCACCACACTTCTTGATTGATTCTACTACTAGAGGGCAAAGTTGTAGGAATCTAGTGATTCTACTACTAGAGAGCAGAGTTCTCTTCAGGAATCTAATCGAATTCTTTCTTTCTTTCTTTCTTTTAGATAAAATGAAGTTTTGAAACTTTTGCTTTTGTCGCCACAAAGTTGCAGGTTTAATCATCTTTGATTAATTAATTAGTCATTTGTTTGCATTAAAACTTGCAGCCTCCAAGCTTCCCCTCCGAGCTTTCAAGGCCAATCCAAAGAAGAAAGCAACAGAGGATGGGTTCCCCGTGGTTTTCACAATTTGTATCTTTCTTATCTCTGTACGCGAAAGATTTCAAGTGTTCTCATGCGTTCCTACTTTCTTTAATACTTCTGTCCATATCTTGTGCCAAGATGTATGTGTATCCTAAACTTTCTGCTGCCTTTGTGTTAGCCGTGAGGCAAGATGCCAAGAGCGACGTCTCGGCTCTCTGCATCTGGTTAGCACTATATTTTAGGTTACGCCTTCAGATGCTTGGCCGATCTCTTCCAGCTACATCCATCTTATCTTTCTGTTCGTCTTCGTTCTTTGTGTTCCCTCTCGGCAGCATCTTTTCATACAGATAAGACACCTACAGATGTCGAACAGGTTACTACCCTGTCCACACATGCCTATCACTTTTGCAACTTGCTTCTTGTATATTTGTGCAAAGCATTTCCATTCCTACGCATGCACCGGCAGATCCAACTACCTTAGTTCCTGCTAAAGGCACCGCGTCTGAATACTCGATCCTTGCACAAGATTCCCATGTAGCAAAAAGGTCCGACAAATCGATTATCAGTTTACAATCATATTTCTTCTCTTATTACATTATTTTGCTAATACCATTGTTCTAACATTTCGTCCACATCGGAAGAACATGCCATCAGTCATGGAAAAACTAGAGATGGATGAACAAGCAAACAAAACTTTTTCAAGGTATTCTCTCAACCTGTTTGACAAGACATGAGAACACACCAGTCAAGATATACACATCTTCTCTTTCCAAGTGTCATATCACCAAAAGAAACACACCTCCTGTTCATGTCGCATGGATGCACCATAAAATTTTTTACCCAGATACTCGAACACCACGAGGCCACGCTACTTTCAGATGCAACGCTACAACATCAAAATTGACTGTCTTTTGCAAATATAGCAGACTACATTTTTTTTTCTCTTCACGATTTTTGCATTTCTGTCAAGCTTGAGGCTTGAGCACACTGATATTTGAATTATTCTCCTTTATCCGCTATTCATAAAATAAATGCTGCAACACACGGGTATATCAGCCTGTTGTTTTGGAAGAAAACCAGTGAAGAGTTAATTACTGATCTGAACATCCGAGTATACTTTTTCATACAGTAAAAATATTTTTATTAGTTGTTGAATGTGTGATGCATTATTGATGTGAATTGAAATGAACTTGATGTGTTCATTGTTTGTGTGTGATGAGTATGCCCGTGGGCGATGGGTACCCACGGGCGGCGGTGCATTGTTTGCGGGTAAACGGGCATGCCCGCGGGTGACGAGTACCCGCGGGCGACGGGTATAAACGAGATTCTTTGCTCGTCGTCCTTCGCGGGCATGCCCGTGGGGGGAAATCGGGGTCGCGGGCATGGGTATAGGCGAGCACTACCCGTGCCCACCGCACCCGATTGCCATCCCTAATTAATATGGCTTTTTCTTGTTGTTTCATGTGTTATTATGCAATATTGTTTGTGTTGCATATAGTTATGTTCTATGATTAGCAATTTTATGGCACTTCTGAGGATTATATTATACATTATGGTATAAATTATGGACTCTTATAAAATATCCTCTTTAAGAATGATTGAATTGGTTCAAATTTGACCGACTAATGTTCTGTATAGGTTAATTGAAGTACTATGTTGCTAAAACAACCTCTATTATGTAGGTTAATTTATTCAGAACAACTAGCACCTCTTTTTTGTATGTATAATTCAAGCTATTGACTGGCCCAAAGTAAAGTCAATATTTGACATAATTATATATGCAACTATGGCAACAAATATGTAACAATTATCAAGTTTCCATGTGAACAATAAGTTAGACCAAAGTACATATTGTTTGACAAGATTTACTAATATTAATGTAGCGCTAAGTACCTTGTGTGGTAGAATTTACTAAATTCTGAATCAAACCTTAAGTATGCTTTGATTCTATGTTGATACAATTGATGGCCTGGATTGGTTCATAGATGCTCATAACATAGATATTTTTTTAGAGCTCATAAAGTTGTTTTATATGTATTTACTCATTTGGTCCAAGTGGGACATTGTTGGATTATTTTGCTATTACGTGGACCTACATGAGTCTATATACACATAAGCTATCGATTTTTTGGTTGGCTCAAATATATAAAGCGATCAAAATAAAGTATTTATTAAGAACCTGTGCATTTATTAAAGAATATATGGACTTTGTTTTTGTACTGTATATAGACTTATTTGGAATTTATCTCTAATAATAGGCCGAGATATGATTCTATACTAAAGTCTATAAATAAGGATCACGTCCTCTCATCAAGGTAACATATACCGTACCACCTATCCCTATCTATAATTAGAGATTATAGTTTACCTCTTGTTGAAAAAAATCGAACCTAGGTACATCGAGCACCTGCAATTCTACCGCTTCGAATCGAAACCACGTCCGTGTTATCAGAATGTATGTTGCAATTACGAGATTTTGTTATGATCTTCTGTGACTAGATCACAAATTCAGTCAGTCGGAACACTACGCAATTATGTCTGAATTAATTTCACAGTTGTTGGTCATCACATCACGTACTACTCTACTTGCACCACAGTATATCACATTAAAAATGGAAAAAGCACGGAAAATTACTTGACGAATCATTCTTACTTTATGGTTGTTACAACTTGCAACATCTGGATCTGGTCACACGAGTACGTAGGCCAAGAACAATAAGCATCATAGTACCCTGGACGTGCATGCATCAAGAAGCAAACTAAAGGACAGAACAAATTAACTTGGTCTGATCAGAGGAACGACCTAAACCCTACACGCGCCCAGAGAAGACATGAGGGCGCGGCACCGGACCTCGCCACGCACTCGCATGATGGGGTGCTGCCTCTGCCGCCGCTGCCTCGCCATCTCCGGCGCCTCGATCACCTGGATCCTGCGCTGCCGCTTAGCGTCCGCGACTTCTTGGTACCCCTCGCGCAGCTTGCGCTTCGTGGTCGCCAGCTTCGCCTCGATGCTCTGTTCTGGCGCCGGCTGCGCCGGTGCCTTCTCCCTGACCGCAGCAGCGGTCGGCAGCTTCGCGGACCGCGGACGAACCGAACAAGCCTTCGCGGCCGCTGGCACAAGCTGGTCGACGTACTCGCGCACGGTCTGGATCTTGGCCGGCGCCGGTACCTTCTCTGTGGAACCCGTCGACGTCGTCGGCAAGGGCCGCTCGTCCTTCTTGCCCGCGGCCAATGGGCGGCCCCTGACCGGCCCGGCCGCCGACTCCTCCTTGCTGTCGTTGACGTCGCTGCTGTAGTGGCGCGTGCCGGGCAGCCCCGCGGCGAAGAGGCTCTGCGCGATCAGATCACGCCTCTGCTTGAGCTCGGAGGGGCGGTCCAGCGCGGCGACGGCGACGGCGGCGTTGATGACCTCGAAGATGTCAGCACCAGCGGCACTGAAGAACCTCCGCCAGTGCGGTAGCGCACTCGGGTTGGACGCCATCTCGGTGCCTCGGTCCTGGGGCGCGAGAAGGGGTCAGAAGATCGAGCTCGCCGCCGATGGAATAAACGACGCCCGGCCCAAGAGATGTGGAGACTCGAGAGGAGAGCGCGGAGTACGTAGAGGGAGGAAGGAATGGCGAACCGCGTGAGGCTTTAAGGTCGTACGTGCGAGCTGTCGTTTTGCTGGGTCCGACCCCAAGTCGGTTGGAATAGGATAGCGTTGACGCCAAGCAGAAGGAAGGCATTAATTCAAGGGGAATCCGACTCGGAGTCGGACTTATTTCTGTATGGAAAGCTTTCCAGCCGCAGCGAAACCGCTCGCCCGACGTATGCACTACGCAGATACGGGCTTCGGGCTTTGGGCTTTGGGCTTTGGGCTTTGGGCTTTGGCAATTTGGCGACTGTACGATACACTACTACATTTGTCCCAAATATATTCTGGAATCTGGGTGTAAAATACAAATGTGCTTCAATTTTGAAACAACTCCTTTTCTCTTCTTTTTTGAGGAAAAAATTCAACCAGCTCTCAAATAGTTTTTTTTTACATGTTTTAAGTGCCCATTTTAAAAAAATCTTAAGTGTCAATTATTCTAGTACTTATTAGAGACCGTGGATATGAAAAATTATCCAGAGAGCGTTACAAAATTTATTGTTCATTCTGTAATTACACAGGCCTACCCCTTTATAGCTATTGAAGGGGTCACAATTAATTCCGTTAAATAGATGGCAGCATTACGTGCCACGTTCCATTCTATGTCAGCAGTAAGTTTCTGCCATGTCATAAAAGACGCTCATTTAACCTAGCAGGTTAGTTGAAGTTAAAAAGAAAGCAAAGAGATTGAAAATTCCCAGCCCAAAAGCCCAGCTCAAAGTGTGCTAAGTGCTGACTCGAAGAAAGGAAGAGTAAGTAAATAAAGGTCGTACAAGAATCAGCTGCCTCAACGCATACTTCTTGCTAATTCAACAACATGGTTATTTGCTAGAAAAATACGAGAACCGTGGAACAACTTTATACCCTTTCTTTTGTCAAGTTAATAATGTTAATTAAAGTTACCATTTGTTCTTGCTGCGAAATTACCCCTGAAAAATATTGGTGGATATATATACATGTAACATGATAACCAAAAAAAAAAACCACTCCATATCCGGCGTATTTTTTTATTTTATTGTATGTCAGTATTCATCAAATCATACAAATGCATGTCCCTCATCCTCACTTATTTACTGCATGGACAATTTGCAGAAGTGAGCTCGGGTACATGTTGTAGACATCTCGTATAGAAAACTTAAAATGCAGGTCAATCTGCTAAGAATGTTCGTGCCGGAAGCACAATCTTTGCTCAGATTTTCTCCCAGACGGCCTAGCTTTGAATTTTTTTTGCTAATCTAGTGCGTTTTCGTATTGTATTCACTGATATAACTACGCTCAAATCATATTAGCAAAAATAGTAACGTTGACGTACGGTGGCCGTGCGCAAACGCGGAAGAGGCCGCCACCTGGTGTCGACGCACGCCCTATGTGCGCCCACGCTGCTCTTGCCGCCGCGTGTCCCCGCCGGCCCGCCTCGCCGGCACATCACGCAGTTGGCCGCTGACGCATGGTGGTCATGCGCCAACGGCTGACGCTTAGCCACCATACGCCAACCAATTAGTTAGGTAATTAGTAGTTAGATTAGTTAGGTAATTAGTTAGGTTCTGAAATTTGAAGGAATTTTAAAATATAAAAAATGAGTTAAAAAAAATATATATAAATTGGAGCATCCTGACACCGTTTACTTGTTTGTGTAAAAATTTTAAAATTTTATTCGTTCAGAATTTTTTATCGTTATTTCTTATAAGTGTCTTGCTCGTATGAATCAATAAATGTAGAAAATAAGCTCAAAAATTATGAATTTTATTTTGAAGGCTCCTCACCCAGTGGACTTAATTGTGTAATATTTTGGTAATTTTATATGTGTTCTGCTATTTTCTTGAAAATTTAGGATTTAAGTCACGAAAATTTCAATTTTAGGTTTCGGAAATTAGGATTTCATGATTTCATGTGACTTGGAATGTATAAAAAAGATGCATTGCAACTCCATTGGATATGTCGATATACAATATGGCGCAGGAGTACACACGTAACAACTAAAATACGTGTTAAATATAGTCAAATAAAATCGCATAACACGTGATACTATATGGCTCACTCATCTGAGCCACTACTCTCTGTCTGCTGTGGCTTTATCCACGTCTGCGCCTTGTTTCTATGTTGAGCATGACACATGGAATACATCCACCGGTCCGGAGAACACGTGTCGATTCGGAGAATACAGAGATCGTTGAGGCGGAGGTGGACGATGGCTAACTCTCGGCGAGTCGGTAGGCATACATGTCGTCGTGATGAGTCATGCCGACACAGGGGACACCTCCAAAGAATTCATCCACGACGGAGGCTAGGAAACCACTATAGGGGTGCGATGCTTGCAACCGATTGCGCGGATGAGTTACGGCCTTGGGCGTCGGGGTCCCGTGTGCCGGAGGAGCTCGCCCTTGAGCGTCTGATGGGGCGGCGAACCGGAGGAGCTCGCCTATGTACGCTAAAAACCCTGGCTGCCATTGTTTGTACCACAGCGCGTATATCGCTCCTGGCGGGAGGCGGGAGGCCCGCATCCTCGTCATCATTCGGCGTGGAATTGGTCACACCCCATGGTCAGCCAAGGCTACAAGACGGAATGATGTTATTACAAATAAAGACTCTGGACGTAAACTAAGAACCTCGTACCCCCTGGATGTGTAATTCAGATGACCGAGGGGGAATGCCAGTCTATGTACCAGGTCCGGACGATAGAAGTGATTCATCCCGATGGACCTACGGCGGGAGAACAACATGATGTTAGCGGAACGTAAGACATAACAAAAAAAACTGAACGTACGTTTGTACATAGCGACTTACCTTCGCGTCGACCTGGCCCGTGGATGACCGACGGGAAACGCTACGACGTCTGCTGTACTCGCTAGGTTGTGGTGACCTAGCAGGTGAGCATGCCCCCCACTTCATGCCTGATGTGCAGGATGTCGTCCGTCGAACGCTGCAGCTCAAGTTCTTTATTATCTTCTTCATCTCTGCCGATATGTGCTTCAAAACTTTTTTTTATCCCGCTGAGGTTCTATCTGGGCTGCGGTGGGTGTCCTCCAATGCACTTTGGACACGCTGTGCCCACTCCAACTGTAGTGACATATGTAACAGGTTCATTAATAAAAAGTACGAATGTCGTCAATGAAAGGACTAGATGTTGTAAGTGTTGTACGGTGTCGTCACGTTGCGAAGCGCTGTGACGCTCATATGTGTGGAGGAGGCTCTCATGGTGCGTCTGCAAAGTCACCCAGTTCGGGCGCTCTGGTGGAGGAATGACGAATCTTGCGTGCGTTCATGGCACGTACCACTCCAAGTACGCACCGTACGTCTCTTGGTCGTACGGACGCGGCTCATTCTAGACATCCATGTGTGTCATGTCTGTCCATGCTGTAGTCCACTCCTGCTGGACCGGACATCAGTCCTGAGTATGCCCATCGGCCCTCGATTGCCTGCATTTCCGGAAGGATTGATATTAGAAAAGAAGACGTAAGGACTGTAAACATTACTTGGATGAAGTTTGACTCACAGGTGTACGACTCGCTATAGGAGCCTACCATCCAGGGGGCACGACCTGGTATTTACCAAATTGTCGCATTACGCGCCTAGCAGTCCCTCCCCACCCGAAGCGCCAGGAGTGGAGGGCCATCCGCCTCTGCAGTGAGCCACAGGTTGCACCGGTGCTGCTCATCGTAGAAGTGTTCGAGAAGTGCCGGTAGAGACATAGCTTGTAACACATGGAATAGAGCTAATATTAGTGAGAAGGTGGCTAATGAATATAAAAGATTGTAAATTAATTACATAGTAGTTTTCCTGGGCTGATAAGCTACATGATAAGATAACTTAATTAGATTATGCTCATCTGTTCTTCGGTGAACGCATTTCTTATTATTTGATTATTTGAATTCGCTTTACGACTAAACCAACACTATAAATTAATGTATACTACTTAATTAATTACTACTAATTATTTCATAACTAATAAACACTGTAAATTAAAAAATACGACTAAACTACATGCGAATGACGGCGGTTAATAACACTGAAATATCCGCAAAAATATAATCGACAGAGCAAGAGAGTGTGCGACTGTGAAATGAAATGAATGAGCAGACGAGCGAGCGAGCGACTGCGAAATGGAATGAATGAGCGAAAGAGCGAAAGAGCGACTGCGAAATGAAATCGCGCTCGCTTCCTCAAATTTATAGCCATTGCTCGAAGGGAATCCTTATCCTGCGCACGCTAATTAAGCCATGCATTTCGGAGCACAAAGATTCGATGGATGATACAAGGAGGTTACAAAATGACGAGTGATGAAAAGTAAGACAAATGGAGAGAGGACCTCATTCAGACGTTTAGGCAATCAACAGATGATACGATTTGCTGTTGATTCGTACAAACATAACGCTTATACGAAATAGCGATAAAAATCCAGAACGAATAAAATTTTGAAAAATGTACACAAGTAAGTACACGGTGTCACAAGACTCCACAAAATATTTCATAATTTTTTGGACTCATTCGCTATATTTTAAAAACATTCCAAATTTCAGCATACATTAAACCTAACCCTATCTAATCTAATTGCCTAACTAACATAACTACTAATTACCTAACTAATTGGCTAGCGCATGGGCACCGTGCGCCAGTGGCGTGACGTGGCGGCGAGACGGGCGGCGTGAGCGCACGCATTCCAAATTTTAGCATACATTAAACCTAACCCTATCTAATCTAATTGCCTAACTAACATAACTACTAATTACCTAACTAATTGGTTAGCGCATGGGCACCGTGCGCCAGTGGCGTGACGTGGCGGCGAGACGGGCGGTGTGAGCGCACGTTGGGCGTGCGCTGCCACTAGGTGATAGACTCTCCCGAGTTGGCGCACGGCCACACCAACGTTGCTATTTTTGTTAATACGGTTTGAACGCAATTATATCTGCAAATACGATATGAAAACATGCTAGATTAGCCAAAAATTTCATAGCCATCCCTGTGCGCGACCACCTGGAAGCCTTCGGCAATGAGGAGCTCGACATCGAATCTTGGCCCGATCTTTGTGATCACCTTGCCGTCGATCTCGGTGAGGTAAAGGTCGGCGTCGGACTCCAGGATGCGCAGCTCGTTGGCAGGGTGGAGTCGGTGGCGGTTCCTGATGGACACCAATGTTAGACAGGATGGTGCTTTGGCTTCCTACATACATGATATGATAGTTGTAAGTGTTCACATGATAGTTGTACGCGTTCACATAATAGATGTACGTGTTCACATAATACTTGTACGCGTTCACATAATAGCTATAATCTATATATGTGTAACTCATGTACTCTGACTTAAACAATCAAAGATAACATTACTTTCCTCGCTTACATGGTATCAGAGCGGTGCCACTCCTGAGCTGCCACCTCCACAGCTTCCACCACGCCACCCCTGGGAGATGATCTCATCTCCATGATCTCCCCCGGGGGCTTCACAACCCATAGTTTAAGTCGTGTCACCGATCATCCGATTGGCTACCAATTAGAGTTTTTTTTCGGTCATCTTCAAATCAGGTTTTCTCTATTTTTTCCGATGATAGATCGGTTTGCGTCAACCTATCGACGTTCCTCGGCTTCAGACTTCATCGCCTCGGTTTCGACCTCTCCGGCGCCTCCTCTCTTCCGATGACGTCCTGGCGTAACGCGCCTCGCTCGTCGACACGACCCTACCTCCACGGCTTTCGAGCGCCCCGTCTACCATCGTCATCATGCCGGATCATCATCGTCGGATCGTCGTCTGCGAGACTTCCAGCGACACTGTAGCCCGAAGGGGCGATGCAGCGACAGCCCGTGCATGTCGATGGCATGGCCACAAGTGTGGGCTCCCGGTGGTGAGACGGCTCGTACTCGCGGACGACGGTTCGGCGATGATGATCCAGCGTGATGACAACGGTAGACGGGGCGCTCGGAAGGCCGTGGAGGGAGGGCCGTGTCGACGAGTGTGTCGCGTCACGCCACGACGTCATCGGAGGGGAGGAGACGCCAGAGAGGTCGAAGCCGAGGTGGTGAAGTCCGTAGCCGAGAAACCTCGACAGGTCGGCAGGGCAACGCAAACCGATCTATGATCGAAAAAAATAAAAGAAAAACTGATTTGAAAATGACAGGGGAAACTTTAATTGGTAGCCGACCGGATGATTGACAATACGACTTAAACTACGGGTTGCACATCCCCCCGGGAGAGATCATCTCCCAGGGGCGGCACGGCGAAAGCTGTGGAGGCAGCGGCTCAGGAGCGGCACGGCTTTGATACCATGTGGGAAGATGAATATACTGTAATGGATGATTGTATTGAGACTTGAGGGTGGTTTATATAGAGTACAAGGTTTGAAGAGCAAGAAGTCTCTTTTAGAGATAAGACAGGTATCACGGAATTACAAAATCCTAAACTAGTAAATATAAAGATATGCTAATATACTTTAACAGTACCTTAGCCTTTGGAACAGGGTGAGATGTGTGTGAGAAACGAGTGCGACCGGCCGGCTCTTTATAGGTGAGCAAGTCGCTCGCCGGTGCTCAACGTGCACGCCTTTATGGATGTGCTTGTTGGACGTTGCTTTCGGACGGTGGGCAGACACCGGATTGAGGTTGTTATTGACGGGTAAGCGCATGAGCACGCATTTAACGGTCAAGTGATGGAGAAACGAAGGGCGCAAGTCAATGAGAACGCTATAGATGCTGTCACGCTATGCATGGATAAGCTTCTTTTTATATATTTTTCTGACAGATTATCTACTAGCCAGTTATTCTGAATTCTGATGCACAGTTTTGGGCATTTTTCAAGGTCTCCAGAGTTCAGATGCACGCTTGGCTGATTTTGAAAGCTTGATTTCCGTTACTGTAAACATGAGAGCAGCTTTGTGAATACGTTCACTATTCCATGAAGTCGTATTTATATATGTCTTTTGAGTACATCTTCCATCCCTCTCCATCACCTCTGTTAGTGAGGTTTGCTGTTGACAGTCCGAGACCTATCACATTTGTGTAAAATGTCATCTTGCCCTAGTCTCTCATGCTATACCAGATGCTAGGCCGCCCCTACTGCTTCTCTTCCCCTCTCTCCAACCCTTCCGCCACCCTCCTTCTCCACATCTACTTCAATACCGCTTCGTCAATTTTCAGATCCATTCCTCCCCACTCGTCGGCTCCAATCACCGGCCGCCTCCCAGCTCGTCGGCTTCGATAGCTAGGCCCCCACTAGGTCCGATCAATGTCAATAGTACGTAGACTTGTTCAAACATCAGGTTAAGTCGGGCCAGCTTCAGTCTGGGCCTGGAAAAGTCCGGCCCAGCCCGGCCCGACATAAGCCAAGCTAGAGTCCCGACTCGAATCCCGAAAAATACTATTTTCTTGTTTTCCTGATTAAAAAATATTTTAAAAATACTTTTTTCTGAATAACTTATTGTTTTAATTATTTTTTATGAATAAAAAAACATTTTTAATCATTTATTTAATTTTACCGGGTTTTTTCGGGTTTCAGGCCGGGCTTGCAGGATAGAAATTAGGCCCGACGTCGGACCTGGCCTAACCGAAGCCCGGAAAAATCAGGCTGGGCCGGCTGCCCATGAACAGGTTTAGCGGTGCAGCTAGTCACGCCAGAGGACAGAGGTCGGCGTGCTTGTCAACGTTGTGGCGAGCCCACAGCTTGGGGATGCAGCGCTGCGGCGGGTCGGCACGACGACCGCCATCATGGAGCGGTTAGTGGAGATGCTTAGGCGTGTTCTTGGAAGCGGCGACACGCAGATGCTGCTCTTGTTTGTTTGATTCAAACAATAAGATAGAAAAGGGAAGAAATTGAAGTCCCGGAGCTAGGTGTTGCGCTCATGCTGGATTTCGAGGTGGTTCAGCAGACAAACTTTCGGTGGCATGGAATGGATTTTACCGATTCTCAAGGGGTATGGTTTGTACGGCTGCACCTGATCCATATGAGTTTCTCCTATGCTCAAACAGAGTGCCTTCTCAGTAGACAAACCTGGACCACTTGACAACAAGTGCAACTTATCCCAGAAGAATTTGTTCGAGAAATATAAGTGATCCACCACAGTTTCTTGATAAGGTCAGTAGGCTTTCATTTGGTTGGTACTCCGAGAAAAGAAACAGAAGGTTGCTAGCGTTTGAACGGCTGCAACTCACATGCATTTTCACATCGAAAGCACCTTTCTCCGTCAATGCTTCTGTGTGTACTGCACAGTGCACACGCTTTGCTAGAACACGGCTGGCTGATGATTTGGGGGCGTGTTTGGTTAAGCAAAAGTTGGCTGCAAGGCACTCAATTTTTGCGTTATTTGTTGATGGACATTTAAAAAAAACATGATTTTGCCTAAATACAATAAAGTTTTGCGGCTATTTAATGTTAGACACTAAGCCGATTAAAATATCATTTGTGGGCTGAAGAGGAGAGAGAAAGCCAGTAAAAGTCAGCTTTACCCTTCATCTTTTTTCCTTCATTCCTATTCTCTTCTTGCCCTTTCCCTCCTCTCTCTCTCCCTTCACACGCCGAACTGGACCCTTTCTCTTCTCTCCTCCTCTCTTCCTCCCCAGGAGAACTGGCCCGAATTCAACCGTTGCTGCGCTGCATTAGGCTACCGCCGCCGCACCAGCTCCTCCTCTCCGTGCCGCCCCAAGCGTGCCGCCTCGAACTCCGCTCATGCCTGTTCCGCTACCGATGATGCCGGCGATGCCAGCGTGGGCGGTGGCGACGACTTCTTCTCGTCCGCTCCCGTCTTCTCTCGCCTACCATGAGGCCACGCGCGGTCGCCGCTACCGCCGAGGCCCCTTCTCTGCGTTGCCCCGAGCCTCTCTACACCGCCCCGAGGCCATGCCAGTCGCTCGCCTCGTTAGAGCGTAACTCCCACCTTTTGGCCCACTGCTCGCCAGTTCCATCACATCCGACGACCCGTCCGCCGTGGACGAGCCTACTCGATTCACCTCCAGCCTCGATGTCGCCGCCATTAGTTTCTCTGTGGCCATAGGGTTCCATTTCCCCCTTCCCAACCGTCTTCATGGTACCACCCGCCGGCGCCGAGCTCAGCCTAGCGCGCCCATGGAGATTCCTCTATTTCTGTCGATTTGGGGGAAGAAGAGCAACAGAGCAAAGTAGTTTGGTTAGTGAGGAAATTAATTAGTGTTAAGTGCAATTAGTTAGCTATTAATAAGTCATTAGTATTTTGTATGACATATGGGTCCAAAACCATTAGAATTACAATTAGTGAGATTATTTTCTACCGAGCCAGGCACTGTAGATGGTTGAACCAGACCGACTGAGCCAGACACTGTGCATTGATGACATTTTACAAAGTTTCTCTCTCCTAATCAGCTAGATATATTATTTTAATAAGAGGGGTGTCTTATGGCAAATAGCCATAAAATTTTAGAGCCTTTTGGCAAAGCCACATTTTTTTGATGTCCATCAACAAAGGGCGCAAAAGTTAAGTGCCATGTAGCCAATTTTGCCGTGGCTCAATGTCCCGCTCAACCTTACCAAAAATTGGTATTAACTTTGCATTGTAGCTATCATTTGATTTGATATTAAATTTTGGCTTGCCCTTGAAGAGTTTGGTAGCACCCTTGTCTTTCTAGGGGTTGTTTGATTGATGGCCAAAATGAGTCAAACTAAATTTTTGGCATAGCTAAAACCTGGGCAAAATCAAATATTGGCAAAAAGAATGTTGTTTTAATTGTGGCCAAGTCAAATTTTGGTATTAACAAAATTTTGATAAGCGATTTCCTTACTTTCGGATTTCCCCGCGTGTGGCTTTAGATTTCCTTGGTATTACCAAATTTTTATAGATGTTACCAAATTATGGTAGCAAACTAAACAACTCCTGCTCCTTTTCTTGGCAAAACTTGGGCGGTCAAATGGCTCACCCCAATATTGGCAGCCCTATATGCCCATGCAAAGCTACGTGGCAAGCTATGGTTGGTGTATTAAATGCTTCATTTTTTTTGTTAACAAGTTTCAAATGACCATATCTTATAAACAATGTATTCAATTTGTATTAAATGCTTCATTTTTTTGTTAACAAGTTTCAAATGACCATATCTTATAAGCTATGTATTCAATTTGTGATCCGTTTTAATCGTTCTATTTCTTATTATTTAATCAACAAAACAAGACACATATTAGTATATTTTAGTACAAAATATTTATATGCCATGTGAGACTATGTGTCATACTCCCAAATTTTGACAATCTTTTTAGCTATTGTTATGGTTGCAATCCAAATATCTCTACTTTATGAAAGTTTTGGTCATACCCTGAATTTTAGTTTGGTTACTTGGGGCACGAACCAAACATGGTCTTAGTTCTTTGGAACCAAGGTTGTTAAAATCTCGATTCAGTCATACGATCCTACGACTATACGACCATAGATTGACGGGACCGATCCGATCCTAGGTTGAATCATAATTTGGTTGAATCTTAATATTATTACGATTCTATCAAAACTTTTTTTCATACCATCTTACCCAGTTCTACAGATTCCAATATTTTATTATAAATAATTACTTGTATATGCCCTTTTAATTGTACATTTTTTACTTTTATCTATATTCATTTCCACTATAATTTGCATAAATAACACATGATATTTCCTTTGCACTACATGTTTGTAAACAAAAGTTCAAAAGTATTATTTAAAAAATATAGTAGTGCTAAAATACATGGTAGATTTCAAGAAATATTTCTTTGGTAGAATGAAGTAGGATCTTAGGTTCCACATGATTATACGATTCGCGATCCTGACAACCTTGTCTGCAACCAAACCTCACAATCTACTCCCTCGTTGAAAGTCGAAACATCAACTTTTGTTTTTAAAAGAATTCGCAGTGTGCGTCACTGTCCGATTGGCCTCAGAATCAATCACGTTGATGAGCTGAATTGGCACCTTGCTCGAACAACTTGTTTTCAGGCTATACTCTATGTTATCTTAGGTTCCCACACATAAACTTGGTGTCATTAATGGAGAAATTAGTAAGAACACAACATAATTTTTTAACAATTAGACAAAACTAGAGACGAGGGTCAAAATTTTGATTAATTAGAGAGACGTACATATCAATTGAAGAAATATTGTTCTCAATTATATATCAACGTTACTCCAATTATTATACAAACTCCATTCAAACTTCTTGGCCCAATTTTTCTCTCTAGAAATGAGTCCATGACAAGGAAAGAAAATGTGACACGTCGCAGCTGTGGCAGTGAACCAAACAACAATCATTAAAAGTCAAAACTTGTTTGAGTGCAGCAAAGTATTGCAACAAATCAAACACCTCCTTAGGCTCAAAATATAAAAACCAGGCCACTTCTCGAGCTATTCAATGGAGTTCCAATTGCTTTCGACTGCTTGTTAATGCTAACCATAAAACATAGTATGCTGAAAAACTGTTGTAATGCTGTATAAAAGTAGCACGAAGACAATTCGATATGCAGAGTGAATATTTATTGGATTTTATTCGTCGAATCGTACAAATGCACGTCCCCATCCTCTCTTTTACAAAGAGGAAGCCGTACTACGTGCACAATCTCGTATACAAGCAGGGAAACAATTGCAGGCTGAATTGTATTATCCATGTAGAGTCGGAAATTTTGCTCAGAATTTCTCCCAGACGGCGTAGCCATCGCCGTGCGCGACCACCTGGAAGCCTTCGGGAATGAGGTGCTCGACATCGAATCTTGGTCCGATCTTTGTGATCACCTTGCCGTCGATCTCGGCGAGGTAAAGGTCGGCGTCGGACTCCATGATGCGCAGCTCGCTGTCGGGGTGGATCCCGTGGCGGTTCCTGATGGACACCAGGCGCTCAATCTCCGCCTTCAGGCCCCAGTCGAAGAAATGGTCATAGAACTGAAAGATTTTTTTTTTTTTTTGCGTCAGTTCATGACTGCGTGTTTACGCAGGACAAGTTAGAACTTGGAATTGACATATGAATTCATACGAGGACTCACGATGCATGGGTTCCCTGGGTGCGTGAGAATGTATGCGTAGCCCTGCATGACCTTGTCCGAAGGGAAAGGCCACATGTGCTGCGTCGAGCCGGTGTCGTGGTTGTCGATGAACGTCACGGCCTTGGCCGGCAGCCACCCGATCATGCCGGGCGCTTTGCCATCGGCGCCGCGCAGCCGCCACAGCTCACCCTCCACAGCGGCGTTCAGGATACCCTTCGTGGTGAAGTCGAACGTCGTGGCCGGGCCGGAGGCGCCCACCCTGTCCACCCAGTTCACCAGCTCCTGCCGGTGCGCGTTCTGATCATAGTTCGGCTTTCCGTCGCCGCCGTACACCAGTGACGTCCAGATCTCGGCGACCGCGAAGCTGGGCTCCGTGTTGTCGATGTAGATCTTGGCGACGTCGGCGGAGTATCCCTTGGCGAAGTCGAGGCGCCACGCGTCGAAGCCAATGTCCGTCTTGAGCCAGTTGAGCCAACCAATCAGCTCGCGCTGGACGCGCGGGTTGAGGTGGTCGATGTCCGGGGCGCCACCGAAGTCAGCGCCGGTGTCCGGGTTGCCGGTACCGTCGGAGTAGGGCCGGTCGTCGCGGCAGATCATGTGCGGGCCCCAGTCGAGGCGGGAGTCCGGGGTGCCGCCCTCGAATAGGCAATAGATGCCTCGGCCGTCCATGTGCTCCGCCGTGCGGTGGTTGATGACGATGTCGGCGATGACCTTCACGCCCTTGTCGTGAAACGCCTCGATCAGGGACTTGAGCTCCGCCTCGTCGCCGTATCTCGACGCATCCAGGTCGTACAGCCGCCCCGGCATATAGCCTGCACTTGTACCCGGGACGTGCTCCCACTTGTTAGGCCATCCATAAGCCATAACCTCAACTATGATCGATCGATACCAGCGTACTAGCAATGACATGCGAATAATAGGACAGAAAAAGAGACCTTGCGTGGCGACAGAGTGCGACGCCGGAGGGAGCCAGACGTGCGTGATGCCGGCAGCGGCAATGTCCTCCACCTTGCCCACCAGGAAGTTGTACCAGCCTCCATTCTGCTTACACGACTCCCAGTTGAAACCCTGCAGCGGAGAGTACTCAAAACTCGGTCCAAAACATGATCATTCGTACAGAGTACAGACTACTGAGGAGTCGAAGGTAATGGCTGCAGAGGGGACACAGATCTTTCTTTACCTGAAACAGGATTTGCCCGAGTGCCAAGTTGGAGGACAGGCCAAGTAGGACGAGGAACAGGGACAGGGACAGGTGGTGTTTCTTCGCCATTTTTCTTCAGTATTGCAGGTATACTACTACTTTGGAACAGGCCGAGATGGGTGGATGAAGCTGGTGTGTCTGGTCAGGTATTTATAGTCGAGCATGCCGGATTGCCGGTGCTCAACTTGCACTCCTTTTGGGTGTGCTCGGGCTTGCCTGCCTTGAAGGCTTGAACGTTGCTTCGGGAGACGGTGGATGGATAGCGGCCGGAGTTTGTTTCGGCCGGTGAGCCCATAGGCAATTTAGCGGCCGGAGTTTGATAGTGTTGATTTGTGAACATACATTGCAGCTTCTGGAAGATGTTTTACGGTTTATCGATCGAAAAAGTTTCAGCCTCTACCTGTAAAAGTGAAGGTTAGTTCTGACATGATGGTGATGATGTAATACCGATGGCGAGATGGCTCTGCAGTCACTCGCGCCTTTTCGGTTATGGATCAGTTTGCCATGCAACTTTTCGAGTCAGCAAATTTCGTGTCGCGTGTCGGCGGTGTCATTCATTCCTAAATATAGGATATAGTGCGTCTCTCGAGGCAGATAACACTAGCTATGAATTGAATTTCAGAAGAAGAATTTTTTTTTTACCATTACGAGTACCCTGAACTTTCTCTGCGAATGGTATTCGTTCGAGAAAACATTAAGTGATCCACCGTGATTTATTGATGAGGATAAGGCAGAAACGGATTGTGCTATAGCCAATTTCATCGTGATAAATCTGGTTGTTATTCCACACACACAAAAAGAATATAGTCAAGGAACAGCTTTTCCACGCTGTTGCAACTCTCCGCGTGCATTTCGTATCAATAGCGCCTTTCTTGCTCGAACTTTTGTATAAGCACACGACTTGCACAGCCATGATTGGCCGATAACGTTGGCCTGAAACGTTCTTGCAAAAGCAAATCGAACTGACTCAACAGAACAAACGGAAGAGCTTATGTTAGCACACTGTACATGCATGGCACGCTCGTAAGTGATGAGGAAAAGTTATTTTTTTTTTACCTCTCTCTCCAGTGTGGTTTAGATCATTTTATTTCTTGTTGCATTCTCTATTTTTTAAAAATATACAAGCAAAGTTTCACCATGATTTTCTCCGATGGGCAATGGAGGAAATGTGGTCACCGGTGATCTGCATTTCATCCTCATCGTCGGCGTTAGAGGTGGGCATTGGGTCGGCCGTGCCGGTCCGGCCCCAACCCACCCTGTTTCAGGTCGCGTCGTGTCGTACCGTTTCAGCCCGGTCACCCCGCCGTGCTGGCACACCTCGCCTCCGGCTAGGCCTAGACACGGTTCAAAGCTCGTCGTGCCGGAGTCGTGCTGTGCCAACTCAAGCCCAGCCATAAATAACTATAGACGGCGGAGGTGGCGATGGCGGTGGCGACCGCCATATTCATTCCTCTCGTGTCCGCCTTTTTAAAAATCTAGTTAAAATTGAATTAATTGGTAAAAACATGAGCACGTAAATATTTCGGAGAAAAATTGAATTTTTCTTGATATTTTAAAGATACAATGTTACCGGCTCGTTAAAATATTATGCTCCAGAGTGGGGTTCCCCGAGTAAGAAAAAGAGTACAGTAATAACATGCGTACATACTAACTACTCATCAATGTCGAGATCGTTCATGCGTTCGAGGGATTGCCTTAGACTGAGAGGATCGATGTTTACAAAATCATGATCCAGGTAGTGGTTTAGCTCTGAGACATAATTTCACAAGGGGGTTGCCTGAGACTGAGAGGGCGAAGAACTGGACTTGTCCTTTAGCTTCTTTTACAAGTGGGATGTTAAGCTTTTCTTTCCTTGTTGCATCTACCGTTTTGCCATCTTGGATTTCCTGTCTCCAGATCATATGCTTCCAGCAATTCGCCCTTCGTCCAGACCAGCCAATGTTGCTGTCCGTGGACGCGGGAGATAACTCTGGAGCCCCCATTGTCTCCGGACCGCCCTAGTACTCCCCGTAGCCCTCCGTACCGTCCATATGACGGTCATCCATGCCGTAGTCTCCCATGCTTGGTGAGAACTGGCGAGCATCAACGGGAGTCGGAGCCAGAGGAGGACTAGGGGAGCGGCGGCGAGAGCTTACATTAAGTCGTCTTGCTGCCCTTTTTGTGTTTCGACTCCTCGGTAGCATACTGCTCGGGAGCTCCTTGGTGCTCCGACTCCTTGGTAGCATAATGGATGAGTGGTGAATAAATGGGGAGAGTAGATGGATGTTGAAGAAATAAGGAGCGTAAATAGATGATGAAGAAATGAGAGTGGATAAATGATGAATAAATGAGTGTATGTATGGTGAAGAAATGAGGCATGGTGAGTTGATTTTTATAGACACGGTGAATTGCTCCCGAACGTTGCTCAGTCCCTCATTTGAAACGAAAGCCAAATGCGCTCCCCTCTCTCTCCCCTCCCCCCACCCCCCGGCCTTATCCCCTTGGCTCTCTCTCTCCCCCTTATCTCCCCCAGTAGACCGCCTCTCTTGGTCTCCCCCCCTATCTCCTCCCTCCTGCCGCCCCGTGGCTCCTCCCTCCCGTCGTGGCCCGCGGGAGGCGACGAGGCTGAGACGGGAGTCGCGAGGAGGCGGCGGCCTACTACGGCCCAGTTCTCACCGCTGCCTCCTAGTGCAGCCCTCGCCTCGGCCCTACGTGCACCAGCTCGGCCGCCGGCCGCCTCGGTCCTCCGCGTATGGCACATGGCAGTGCTTGCGCCTCACCTCCCTCCCTGGCTCTCCTCTTCTCCGCGCATGGCACATGGCGACGGCGGGAGGCGACGAGGAGGCAGAGTGGCGGGAGGCGAGCGGCCGCCACACCGGCGTCTTTGGGTGTGCGCCCGTCGTCTTTGTCTTCCGAGGCCCGACCGCCGTGCCGTGCCGTGTCGTGCGTGCCACCCACCACGTGGTATGCCTAAACCGTGCTTGGGCGTGCCGAGGCCGGGGCCTCAAGTGGGCACGGAATGACCCGGCTCGACTCCCATCTCTAGTCAGGGTCTGAAATCCTCTCGTCACATAGGCGTAAAGAAAAAGGCCAAACATGGAAACGTATGTGGAATTGAACCCGCGTGCGAAGTGAGCGCTCTACCATATGAGCTACGTCCCCAACGATGGATAACAAACGTTGTTTTGTTACACATATATTGGACGCTCGACTACTTCCACTATATCGACGCCGCGACGTTAGACTAGGTTGCTCCAACTCTTTTTCCGCTGAACTAGATGTCTAGTACTAATAATCTATGATCTCTTACTCGTATGACTTCCAGGTTTATGCAGTATAATTTTTTCATACTATTGTAGCCTATCCATACCCAGCACAAGTGGTAGACAAGCCGACCTTCTCGGCGAGCGCCTTGCTTGTGCTGGTGGCGAGGTGCAGGCGCATCTGCTCTAGGAGCTCGACTGACTTGAGGTTGCTCTCTTCCATTGCGGCACACGATATCTATTATAGACTTGGGTTCGATGCAGCAGAGGAAAGGAGACAGGAGGTGCTCCATAAATAGATGCAAGCGCCAGTACAACTCCAATCACCGCCGGAGACGCGGAGGCACGGGACTCGGCTGGGAGGCTCCATCTAGTGGCGGACCCAGGTTTGAAATTTAGGTTGGGTGGAATGAACCAACGGTATTATCCGATAACAAAGCAAGACATACATAATACACATTGCAATCATTGTAAATAGAGCATATAGCACTAAATAGAACTCAAAACTACAATCTGCATCATGTGAACATACAAAGACATGTCAAATATAGAAAATGTACCTCATCAATGAAGTTTACATAACAATTTGCCACCAAAATATTAAATTATTGAACATTCTAGTAACAATATGTCAAAAGTAGATGAATAGTGAGTATTTAGATTAGTTCATCGTAAATCATAAAAAATTATTGAACATTGACAAACAGAAAGACATACCACTAAAGTATTAATTACGTCTAGGAGGCTGAGGCAATTTCATTCTCTAAGATTTCATGTCTTGAAATTGTTTCTTAGTTCTATCATGATCAAGTCCTTTAAATATCTTTCGCTTGATGTAGCACACCATCATGTCATTGAGCCACTCATCAAATAGTCTATTATGTAAAATGGTCTTAATAATATTCATAGCCAAAAAGACTCTTTCAACCGATGTTGTTGCCATCGGTAGGATCAATGCTAATTCAATGAGGCGGTAGACCAATGGAAAAATAATATGTCTTTATGTTTCAACCATCTTGATGGCCAAACTTGTAAAATCATGACAAATAATGAAATCACCAATTCTTCGGACATGAAGAATGAATGCTTCATGTTGATGCCTTATAGTTGCATGATCAACAGTGGATAAATCTGTATCATAGATCTCCGCAAGTCGAGTAATCTTATCCATATAAAACTTAGAGAATGGGTCTCTTGGATCAAGACAAAAAAGCAAACAAGCAACTCCGAAAATACCTCATTAAAGCAATGATCCATCGTTGCATTAATAGCATCAATAGCAACAAAGAAAGTATCAACACGATAATGGTGGTCTTGAGTGACTATGATCGGCCCCATCTTGGTATCGCTTCATCCATATGTGGTATCAAAATCTTATTTGCATCACAAAATACTTTGACTTCTGCAAATAGAGGCTCTCAACCATGGTTTCTCAAACTGATCAAACGTGCTTTTCACATCAACAAGCAATGACATGGCCTGAATAATATTTTGATCCTTCCTTTGTAATACAAGAGATAACTCATTTGTAATGCGAAATAATTTCAACATCGTATTCATAATAGACATAAAGTTAAAAACTCTTCGTATGTTGCATCAATCCCACTGCTGGACCTGGTTGACGCCTATCTTTATGCATAAATTTTAACACCTCCACCACTGCCTCCCACATTGAATCTAGTATCTTCAAGTCTGGCCAAGACAGTGTCTTGATGCTTCCCTCTTCCTGTAAAGATCTCACCACTCTCCAACCTATCCAAAATATTCTTACGATGCTTCTCGGTCAATACATCCCTCCTCTTACAAGACACACTAGTTGTGGTCACAATTAAAGTCACATAGTTGAAAAAAAAACCCTAATAGATGAACACCAACTTGTGACAGCAACGACTACCAACTGCAGCTGGTGGGCAATGCAATGGACATAGAAAGCACACTGGTTGATGTCACGAATCTGTCTTTTAAGGTCATTGAATTCACCTCTCATATTGGAAGCTCCATCATATCTCTACCATCGTATTCTAGTAATAGGTAAATTATGCTTACCAAGCAAAGCAACCCAAACTCCCTTCAATGCATCTGCAGTTGTATCTTTGTCATGTTTAAGACCCAAAAATCTTACGATGACATTCCCTTTGTTGTTCACAAACCTACATGATACATGATACAACTAGTTGAGACACATGATACAATTAGGTGAGACAAAAATAGAACACATAATTAATAACTAGCCTTATAATTACGACCATTTGCTCTTTGATTGATATATCACGAGATTCATCGATAAGAACAGAGAAAAGACTACCTCCAATCTCATCCAAAATCACCTTAGTGACCTGCTGTGCACAACATCTTACAAGATCCTTTTGAATCTTTGTTGAACACATTTGGGCATTTAATGAACATAACTCCTCAAATGCAACCCTCACTTCTTTATTTATTTGTATCAATCAATCATCTCTAGAAAATCGCCTTTGTTTATGGATGTAGAAGATTTATTATGTCCACGGAATGAGTGGTCTTGCATTAAGAGATATCTTACACAATTTAAAGAAGCAATCAAACGAGTTTCATATTTCATTTCAGAATTTTTGCTGTGAGACTACATTTTATGAGATACACTTGTCTGTTGATTCTTAAAAACATCATTATATCTCCTTGCATTGTTGTGAATACTATTAACCCCACCAACATGAAGAAGTAGTGATGCGGATGCATATTTCCAGTTGTTGTACCATAATTTAGTGAAGACATCATGACCAAAATTTTCATCTAAGGGTTGCTGCCTAAAAAGAAAGCAATAGAAGCAATAAAGCAGAATCCTTCTCTACACTATATTCCAACCAGTCGTGCCTCTTAAACCATATTTCACGAAAGCTCATAAAATCATTTCCATATTGTTTGTGAGGAAAATTGTGACCAAAAGGTCGAGTCAGACCCTTCAATAAATAAGCCCTTCTTACTTGATATCTAATATCCGTATAAAATTCCTCAATTGGTATACAAAGTGCTGGATCGGCGACAATATGAACATTCGGGTTAAAATCCTTAATACACTGGCTAGAGCTCGGAAGAAGCCGTCGACGGAGGAGTCCTCCTAGCGAAGCGTCTCCAACTCTCGCTGCTCTATGGGATTCGCTCGTGTGAGTACTCCCAGATCTGACAAGTGGAACATAGACCATCTATGTCTGGCTGGATAAAATCATCGACGCTAACCACTGGGACGGCTCGAACACGGGCCTCATTCACGCACCAGCGCTCAAAAGCTTCTATAGCATACTGAAAGGTCTCATCAGTAGTGTTAGCAGCAGCAGTGACAATAGCAGCAGCGGCCTCTGTCTCCTTCTTGGTGGCCTCATCTTCTGCAAGAAGTGCACAAGTGGGCTGTCGAGGAGAAGGCTGAACCGGCGACGGAAGACAAGACAGTAACATCCCAATTTTATGAGTTTGTAAAAATCTTTTATTAGTTAGTAGTTGGAAAATTCACCACTTGGATTTTATTTGAATTTTAATTAAAACTTAATATGGACTTTCAATATTAAAACAATTTAATATGATTAATCCCAACATCAACAATTATAAAAACTATTTTATTTGAATTCTATGTGCTTGGATATATTTTCTAGATTTTTGTAGAATTTTTTCGAGTTCATTTGCTATTTTTCAATTGCTATTTTAAATTTTCTAGTAATTTCTAAAAAGAAAAAATAATTTAAAATCTTAGAACAGTATTTGGGCCGAAACCCAACCCTATTCCCTTTCCATCCCATTCTGTGCACCCAACATTTGCACCACTTCTCTCCCTGCCCGCGCTTGTCTCCGATCGACATGCGGGTCCCACATGTCGACCTCCGTTCCTCCGCCGCAAGAACCGCACTTTTGGGCCCACCATCGGCCTCACCGTGTCGTTTGCCACTCGAACCCGCACGAGCCGCCGTCGCTGACGAGTGGTTCCCACACCGCTCCTGTTCTTCGTCTCCGAATCTATTACGATTCGATCTCGGCCGCCACGTGGGCCTTCGTCGCCGTAGCTGCCTCGGACTCCCTTGGTCGCCCGTATATAAGGGGAACGAGAGCCCTCACCCTCCGCATCCAAGCCCTAGCCGCCAAAGCCCAAGTGCGCAACCCTAGCCACCGCTTTAGTACGAGGAAGAAATCTCGCCACCGCAACTTCGACGACCTCCATCTCGGCCGTCAATGCCGCTCAAGGTCCATTGTCGCCGCCGTTGACATCGCACGGAGCTGTACTTCATCCTGGTCGCCTTCACTTCGCCTGAGCGTCACCGGAGGACCAATTCCATCGAGCCCGTGTCTTCTCCGCCGCTCCGACCTCACCGCCGGCCGCCACGGTTGTCCTCTTGCCCAAGTGGACACATCTTCGAGTTCGCCTGAGTCCCCTCTACCCGCTGGTAACCTTCGCCGTCGGCGAGACATTGTTGTTCGCCGGAAGCCATTGGAACCCGAGCACCGCCCACCTCGTCGTTGCCCACGTCAGCCGCCATGTCAGCTCCGTGCGTGCGTGGTAGCCTGCGTGGCATCCTCATCAGCACCACATGTGCACATGCGTGGCCGATTCACCGAACCCTAGATCCAAACCTTGGTGGACTTGGTCCATGTGAGCCGAGTCACTGTCATGTGGGTCCCACATGTAAGAATTTCTCTGATTTCTTTTAATTCTGGAAATCTCAAGGTTGACGTCATGCTTGCGTCATATTCTGGATTTTTCAAAAGAAAAATAATTTAAAAAATTCTAATTTAGGGTATTTTCTTGAGTTTTGATCTTGCAAAGCCCATATCTTCTTCATCCAAACTCCGATTGAGCCTATTCAAATTTCTAAATTCGAGATCTATTATCTAAGATTTTTATTTAGGTTTTGGAGCTTATTTTATCTCAATTATTTATTTATTTATTTCGTTACGAGTAGACGTTCATTCTTCAGGGACTTTTGAAGGAGTGCACCAAGATCAAGACCAGTACCTAGACCTATTCCAAGGCAAGTTATACCTTTGATCATATTGAACCCAGTTTTTAAAATACTTTGATTCAAATTATTGTATTTTATTTTAAGTATGTATTTAAATAATTTTGGGTTTAGTTATTAATCCAATTTGTTACATCACCTTGTCTATTGTTATACCATGATCTTTTGTCACCCTAGGTTGGTTAATTACTTATTGGTATTATTGTAGCACCAATGTTGGTTGGTTAGATACGAATAGATTGCTTAGCCATGCTACAAGTCATCATCTAATGTGAGTTGCAATTATAAACTTGACTAAGTGATTATGGAACTGTGTGTGTTGTATGCTATTACTCGTTGATGACATATATTGCACTTAACTAACAGGGTAGGAAAAGATTTAGACTGAGGCAAGTGGTGGATACTGCGTGATATGGTAGAGCTATGTGAATGAAAATATTGGTCTGTGTGACATTTAGTTAGAAATTGGAAGTCTTGTCTTGATCAATTAAGGACTTAACTTTGTGCGCTATTGAACTGAACCTTACTGTACGACCACATGCCTGGTATGGGACGGGCCTAACTTAGTAGGTTATGGAGTCTTGACATTGATTACTCAGGCTGATAAGTTAGGCTGGAGGTGTGATTCTCACATCGCAGGACGGTTCGCCGCTTCTTTGTCCAACGGTGCGTGTCGGACCAAGCCCTGTGTGTATCGATTGGACAACGGTAAAGCACATCGAGAGTGTCAATGCTTGAGATGAAGTTTTTGAAATATTTTGTTATGGTCAGTGCTAGCTACACTGATTATATTGTGTGGGTAAAGTGCACAATCTCTGCAGAGTGTTAATCAATCTATTTGTATAGCTGTGTCCGCGGTCATGGATATGCTCGGAGATTTCACACGAGGGGTATTTTCATAAAATATTTGGGAAGGGAGCTGTGTGATCTAAGTCATATGGCTGTGTGAATAACTTGTTTAGGCTGTGTGTCCTTTGTGAAAACAAATGTCAAATTATTATTATTTATTTATTTTAAATATTGCTTTTCGATCTATTATTCATATTCAATTGAAAATATTGCTTTATGCAAAGTAACCACAGAAGCCGTCCCTTTGGAATAAGCCATCATCTATAAATTGTACTCTGTGGTATGACTTGAGAGTACGGTTGTGTAGTCATACTTGCTTCAAACAATCAACAGAAGTGGAGGAGTCTTCGCTTGCATTTGAAGAGGAGTTCTATGAAGGTGCTGATTGTTAGGGTCTTGATCCCAGTCGGTTGCTTGTGGTGAATTGATGGGATTCCGCTGGAGTTAAACTTTATTTCGCTGCTGCTATTTTATTTATTGTCAGCCCTGCGTGGCTTAATAAATGTAAACTCGACCATAAGGTCAAAATCATTATTCGCTATTCAAATTAGTCGTTTATACTATTAATCGTCTTGTGTGGATTGATATTTATCTATATTAATATTGTGTGCACTAGCATGATCCTAGACTAGTGCAGAGTACACAGAGGGTCCAGAATTGCATTTTTGGGTTCCCGACAAAGGCCGAGAACCAGTGACATGTCTCCAGAGACGGAGACCATCGAGTGTGATCTCCATGAGGGAAGACCACAACCTGTAGTTCGTCCCATGAATCTTTGTTCCCGAGAACGGGAACACAGCTGATGGAACGGAAGCCATCGGTAGGCGACGTTGGATGGTGTGACGACCAAGGCAACGAAGTCTAACAGACGACGCTGGATGACGTAGCGAATAGATCGACGTTCTTTTTTTTTAATTTTTTCTTGTGGACCGGGCAGGCTCACACTAAACCAGCCTGAGAAGGCTGGCTAAAAAGGCGGCGCTCGAGGGGGGAAGCTAGGGTTCCCCCTGCTTGCGGTGGTGGCCCGTGTAGACGGCGACAGAAACGGAGACGCTCCGACGACCGGCAGAAGAGGGCGACGCTCCGGCGACCGGCGGCAGAGGGCGACGCTCGGCCCTCATCGTCCTCGGGTCAGGCGTCAGGTGGGCGACGTGGTCGAGTCAGGCGATAGGGGTTCGTGGCGCCCGATGGCGTTGAGGCGGCGCGGCCGTGTCGTCCTCGGGTGGAGCGGCGTCGCCGCCAGAAGATCGAGCGGCGTCGGGGACGGGTAGCATCGAGCAGCTTTGCGTTCTACGGACGGAAGGCGACAGCCTTCAACGACGGAATGGATGTTGCAGCGGAAAGAGCTAAGTTAATGCCCTATCTCTGATACCATGTTTATAAATATTGTGTATATATTCACGAGGCCAATATGCTCTCTCTCTCTCTATATATATATATATATATATATATATATATATATATATAAAAGTGGATATTATAAGAGAATTTGCCTTACGTATATAAAAAAATACAAAAGAATTAATATTGTAACACTGTACAATAACACATGGGGACGCCTTCAGAGTTCAGACCGCTAGTTTAGATCTGACCGGTGATTGCGGGTCAAAAACAGAGTTTCTGCTAGTAGTGGTAATCTAGGAGTCCAAGCAATGCAATTGGTATTAGTTTATTACTCGGTAAGTCAACCTATCAGCAAGAGATAGAAACCTCGTTGTCACGTACTTGGAATCTCTTGGGTCCAGTTTCGGACCGCATTTATAGGCAGATGGATCACGAGCACGATCGGTCCTCGCTTCTCAAATTACACAGCTCATCATCAGCCATCTTGCGCTTTCTTCTGAATGCAACATGTATTAAAAGGACTGAAGAATTGCGAGGAACAACTGCATCATGATCTGTTTCGTCTTTATTTACCATCATCCTCATCCTCTGTAACGTGAATAGGTGAAACTTTGGGCTACGATATCAAACCAAATCCTGGTACATGTATGCCATTGAAGAAGGCATCGTCTATTTTACAACAAACAGAAACTCATCTCTGAGGCAAGAAAGACGAAAAGAAATCATCGGAACTGAACAGCCGGTGCTCCTATTCCTCATCCTCCTCCCTCTCCCTCCGTATGGCCCCAAACCGCTCCACCAGGAGGTCGGCGACGATCGGCACCAGGTCCTTGCACGGCACGGACTTCATGTACACATCGGCCAGGTGCGAGTTGCCGCCGACGCGGCCGCCGACGAAGATGTCCGCACCCTCGACGATCTTGCCGTTGCTGTCCTTGGTCAGGCAGCCCATGAAGCCAATGTCGGCCACCTGCACCTGGCCGCAGCTGTTGGGGCAGCCGGTCCAGTGCATGCGCACCGTCCGGGGCACCGACACGCGCTTCTCCACCTCCTGCGTCACCTGCAGCGCCCGCGCCTTCGTCTCGATGATCGCCTGCCCGCAGAACTGGTTGCCGGTGCACGCCACCAGGCCCTTGATCAGCAGCGACGGCTGCGGGGAGAACTTCTGCAGCAGCGGCTCGGCGAGCAGCGCGTCCACCTTCTCGTTCTTGACGTTCGGGAGGACGATGTTCTGCTCCACGGTGAGGCGGAGCTCGCCGGAGCCGTACTCGTCGGCGAGGCGGGCGAGCTCGAACATGTCCGCAGCCTGCACCCGGCCCACGGGCACGTGCAGGCCGACGTAGGACAGGCCTTCCTGCTTCTGTGGGTGCACGCCGAGGTAGTCCCGCCTCTCCCATTTCTTCTCGATGAGGTCTTCCAGCGCGGCGCGCTCCAGCACTCCATGCGGCATCCTCTTCTCCACCTCCGACCGGAACACTTCCATTCCCTGCATCATCGTGGCAATCAAGATTTGAACATCAATACCGAATTGAAGCTTTGTTCGATCGATCGATGCTTTGCTTCGATAGTCTGAAGCTTACAAGTTCGTCGATGAGCCACATCATGCGCGTCCTCTGCCGATTGCCCCTGGTGCCGAGGTCACGGTACGCCTCAAGAATGGCTTTGCACACTGGGATTATGTCGTCCCCGGGGACCCAGGCGTCGAGCGGCAAGGCCTCGGCCCACCTCTTCGGGCTGATGAGTCCACCGACCAGAAGGTTGAAGCCGAACTTGCCGTCCTTCACGGCCGGCATGTAGGCGAGGTCGTTGATGTGCGGGTGCTCGTACAGATCGTGAGAACCAATCACGCAGACGTTCCATTTCCTTGGCCTGTTATTAAGACGGCAGCAACAGCATGTCAGAGTCAGAGACGAGTGCCTCAGCTGCCAATAAAATTGTGAGAGATGAGCTGGGGGTTCACAGGTTGGTGACGGCCAGGTTTCCCTGGGAGTTGTTGGTTATGAAGGACGAGAGCAGGTTGGTGTAGGGGCGCGTGTCGACGATCTCATCGGGGTCGAAGCCGGCGAGAGGGTTGCCGACCGGGTTGCGCACGTTGTCCATGCCGCTCTGCAGGCTGGTGAGGTCGACGGCGCGGAGCCCGTCCAGGATGGCCGGCACGTCCGGGAGCGTGACGCCGCGGATCTGCCAGTTCTGCCGGGTGGTCACGTCGCCGCAGCCGTCCTTGCCGTACCCCTCGATGACGCTCGCCAGGTACCTAGTTTGCTCGCTCGTCGTCACGCCGTTCGGCAGCTTCAGCCGCATCATGAAGCGCCCATCTGCAGAGGCATGGCACGCCACGCGTAGCGCGGTCGTTACCATTTTGGGTCAACTTCATAGTGGGGGCCATTTGAAGATGTCTCTCTTTCGTAGGAATGCTCAAAAAAAATAACAAAAGCTACAGGAAATTTACTTGTTACTTAAAAATCAGTTTTGCGTGTAGTAATTAAAATCTTTGATATAAACTCAAGAAATAATTTATTGAAAAATTATTATTTTTTGTTAGATTGAGTATTTTAGTAACAAATTAAGAAATAAAATATTATAGATGCTCTTAGTAGCGTACACAAAAGCAACCAATCCTTGCACTCCACCGATGAAAGCCACCAAGAAAGTTTGTGCTGCCCACACAAACAGAGGGAACATGACCACAGGGGAGCCCAAAAGCTTCTATACACCGTGCACATGTGACATGTATTTGCAAATGGAGTGATGTCGAATATATGAGACATGAATTTGGAGGGAAAAAAACTTGTAGTCAAAGCACTCAAACAGTGTTATATACCTGCAAAAGAAAGTTGTTTAGTACTTGTGCTAACGGCTAACAACCTTAAGTGCCCAACTGTTGAAGTATAAGTGAATTATTTTTCTTTTCTTGTCAGCTTAAGTTTTTAGGTAAATTGATTGGTGTATGCAACTCAATATGATATCAAAACTAAGAGCTTGAATTTAAGACCCAATTGACGTAATTAAAAATAATAATTACAATCCACTTCTATTCTAAGTTTTAGGCCCGAAGGAACCTATATATAAATAACTTAAACTTTTAGATGAACTGATTAGTGTATGCAACTCAATACTAACGTTACCTAGAGCTCCAAGCACATGGAGATGGAGTGATTGAATGCAGAGGTTATCATGCATACTTATTCATTATCCACCAGAAGTAAACTCTAACATGCAGGCATTATTACAAATCTTATTTTACAAAGTAGAGTTCAATCATCAAGATCGAACGTGGAAAGGATGAAAACACAAATGCATTAGGGAGTAGAGTAGCATTGCGTGAGTACAGAGACATACAATGGTGCTTGCGGCGGTGGAAGAGGCCGAGCCACTTGAGCCGTGAGTCGACGTCCTCCTTAGTGAGCTTGTCGGCGTCGATCTCCTCCATGGGCAGCTTGGCAAGGTCGTTGATGCTGCCCTCCATGAACAGCGCCATCGGCTCCTTGCTCAGCTTCACCTTCTCATGCGGATTCAGCCCCGTGCGGTACTTCTCCTTGAGCACCCAGTACCCGCCGTCCCGCTCCTCCACCCTCGGCTCCAGCCGATCCGCCGAGACGCCGCCCGCCGGCGGCGAGGACGAGGACAACGGCGGCGCGGAGACGGCCGAGAACTGCACGGGGCGTGCCCGGCTGGGACACCGGCGGGACGACGCCGCCGCATGGGCGGAGGGGGGGAGGAAGCGCTGCAGGGAGGCTGAGGATGTCATGGATAATTGGTTAGAGCTGTTGCTTGTGCTGCTGTGTTGTGGTGGTGGTAGCCATGGGTGCGGCGCGTTTGGTTGTTTATTGTAGGGGAGGGAGGCGGCTCTTGGGGAGTTCAAAAGGGCAGATGCATTGCAGCGCGACATGGCAGCCGCGGGATCGAAAATTACCGACGCGCCCACGTTCCGGCGGATACCGCTCGTTCGTTTGCGCTGGTACGGAATCGAACCGTTCTCTGCGTTTGTTCGTTTCAGCTCACGAAAGGCCTTGATAACGGACTTTTCGGCGTATTTGGTACGTTTGACACGCAAACAAATATAGTTTCATCTTAATGTTAAGTACAAATATAGCACTATGAATATGTAAAAGACACAACACGTCGTCTTCTCCGACCCTATGGGATAGGTTTGTTTGTGCCCCTAGAGACTGGACTCGCCACGTGGAGTGGAGGCTTGTACGTGCCTCCAAGGCATGATGAAGCCACCTTAGTATGCCCCGTGTCGTCTTCGTGCGTCCTGCGAACGGACCCCGGCCGCTAGCCCGCGTGTGAGGGAATCAAATTCCCTCCTCTCCCATCGCGTCCCATCCCTGTCCCACATGCGCAAAAAAGCCCGAAGCCCGTGGGAGGGAATCTAATTCCCTCCCGTCGTTCGTCGCTTCGCGGTCGGCGCAAATCCTTCGTTCGCGCGGCTATAAAACCGGGCATCGCTATCATCCTCATTCTTCACCCAAAAACCGAGCTCTCAACGTAGAGAGACAGAGAGAATCAAGCGAGCGAGAGGTTACACGATCGACCAAAATTAGTTCCGATTTTGCTGCCGATTAAGGAGTGTTTAGAGCAGTGCTTAGCGAAACTCGATCTTTAGAGAAGTTATTTTTTTCTCCTATGCATTATGTTTATGTACCGTGTAATTAGTGTTAAATTAATTTAATCGTAATTACTCATGACAAATTCACGGGTTGTATTTTTAATTAATCGTAATTATTTAGTCCTAATTAATTTAGTCGTAACGCAGTAGTCGTAATAAATTTGTCGTAATTAATTTAGTCATAATTAATTTTTATAATTAATTTAGTTGTAATTAATTATGTTGTAATTAATTGTCGTAATTAAATTGATCATAGTTAATTTAGTCGTAATTAATTTAGTAGTACTTAATTTAGTCATAATTAATTTAGACGTACTTAATTAGTCCAAATTCATTAGTCATAATTAATTAGTCATATTTAATTTAGCCATAATTAATATAGTCATAATTGTTTTAGATGTAATTAATTTACTTGTAATTAATTAGTCGTAATTAAATCATCGTAGTTAGTTAGTCGTAGTTAATTTGCCCTAATTATTTTAGTCATAATAAATTTAGTCATAATTAATTAGTCCAAATTTATTATTCGTAATTAATTAGTCATATTTAATTAGTCGTAATTAATTAGCCCTAATTATTTAGCCCTACTTAATTGTCCCTAATTAGTTTGTCGTCATTTTATGGTCACGGGTAGTGTGGTAATATTTACGCCTTTCTGTTTTTCATTTTGTTTTAATGATTCGTTTTCCTGTATTTTGACATTCTATTTGTTTCGAATTGACTCGATATTTCATTTCTGTGTACGGGTACGCTGCATTCCGGAAGGTGGGCTGACATGAGACTCTCGTCCAGGGTGAAGTAGTGGCCGACGTAGAGCATTCTCACAAAGGGCAACAAGCTCGTGTCCTCAAGGAGTGAGACGTAGCGAGGGTCAAGCTCCCAGTAATGCTTCTCTAACTTAAGCGCGAGGGGAGGAGGACCATCTCGGTCCCTGGTGATTCATAACTTGCTTCGGTGATGTTCATCGTAGAATGGTTCAAGCAGCTCCGGTATACGCATGGCTTCAAGAGATGAAATACTGAGTCAGTTCAGAACAAATAGAATATCAAAATACATGTAAATGAAGCATTAAAACAAAATAAAATACAGAAAGACGCAAATATTACCACACTACTCGTGAACATAAAATAACAGCAAACTAATTAGGGCTAATTAATTACAGCAAAATAACTATGGCTAATTCGTCTTCTAGGTTGTGCTTACTTCACTCAGGGTCCCCACCCATGTGTACACTCAGCAATACTGTACTAGTACGGCGTACCGTACCAAGACCAGAGCTCCGCCACACCCGGGGTCACTAGTACATCGTACGGTCAAGGCCAGAGCTCATCCGCACCGAGGGCCATTCATACATCGTACATGGGGAGGGCGTAGCTCCAAGGGTGGATTCATGCATTCATTTATTATAGATATGATGGCATGTGGTAGCCAGTTTGGCATGACTCAGTTGGACAACTTACAAACTCAGCTTAGCCAAAGTCAGCTTACTGAAGCACCTCAACCTACTCAACGGTATCCATACGCTCACCTAATAGAGACCCACTCTTCGGACCGGTTCACGTACCCCTATGGGACATGCTCAACGCATGACCAGGACGCACATGCACACACAGCAAGCAGAGAGTGGCTTGGACGAGTGAGACATATTGTAGCTCGTGTGTAATTACATTGTATACAATATGTATGTATGTATCGAGTATGTAATTTCGCTATATTATCACATGAAAGCACGGAATTTTCATTTAAAAGCCAGGCACAGACTCGCTCATTGGCAATTGAAGCTCGCTCATTGGTAGTTGGGATGGAGCAAGAAAAAGAAGGAAAAGCTTGTGGCTAGTCACGCCTCTAGTACCGACATCGTGCAGTCGAGCCTACAAGGTAATACCCAAGGTACTGATTTGAACACTCAATCTGAGATCAATATCCATAATTTCATACCTAGTATCATTGAACAAAGGGAAAATCAGATTTTTGAATAAACCATTGCATCACATGAGGTGGAGGAACCTGGTGTTGATAAGATAGATATTAATTCTCTAGCTACAGAATCTGATATTATTAAGAATTTACGTGAATCATGTGATAATTTGATTGATTTGTCTACTAAATTGAGTGCACCATGTGATAAAATTATTGATTTACTTGCTGACTTAAGTGCACCATGTGATGAAATAATTGAATTGTCTATTGTTGTGAGTACTTCATGTGATGAGTTAGTAGTATATAATGATCATGTAGAATTGGTTAGATATAAAGAAGTTTTGACTAGAATTTCTCCTGCTGATTCTTTATGTTACATTATGTTAGATCCACCTATGAAATTATCACATGCTATGGAGAAAGTTTTTGCAATTGCTTGTTCGAAATTCATGTTTGGTGCCTACACCCTTGGATATAAGTTTAATTTTATTGGAGATTATGGTGTAGACAATCAATTTCTTGTATATCAAATATGCATAACTTGTTATAACATGGATGAATTGAAGCTTGTTGTTTTGAACAACAATTCTTGTGTGATGAATCTTGTTCGTTACGGGAGGAAAATAAAATTTATTGATCATTCAATGCCTATGTGTTCATCTCTTATTGCGCCATCTAGCATTGACAATCTGCATAATGCTGTTGCAGTATGGACGAACTTACAAAATTTTTCACCAGTGCTAGATGAATTTGCTCTTACTCGATTGAAATATGATTATATGAATGACTTGTGCACTTTGAAATCAATTGTTGTGCTGCCCATTAACTTACAAACGTTGAGGACTACATTTCTTCATGACAGGGCGGTGAATAATTCTACTATATACTTCACTTATACTTCCAAATTGAGTTACAAACTGAATGTTATAAGAAATTGTACCTTTGCTGATTTGATACATGCACACTCACCTTTAAATTGCAAATTTTTCTCTATTTCTTTGCCGCATGCTGTTGCTAATATTTTGCAGAAAGATGACCATGTGTTTGTACAAGTTTTCAAGTTTTTCTTGGAGCTGGACGATGAGCTTGAGTCGAGGACGACTCAAATGCAATAAGGGGAGGATGATGAGGACATCAACCCTCCGGATACGACCGCTACTCCACCTCCAACCGGGCTACTCTACTTCCATCGATTCGGCTGTGTCAAAATCTACTCCAACGGGCCGACGAATTTGCTTCTCTTATATATGGTGATGCGCCACCTCACTTTGGGCCGACGACCTTGTATCAATCATTGGGGCCAAAGGACAACCACCACTTTAGGTTATTTTGGCCGACCACATCCCTCGCCGTCCCCTCTCTTGGGTTGCACTATTCACGATCATACTTTTTATATAAACAGTACTATGAATAGTACCACCCCCTTATCTCCTAGCCATGTGCGGCTCTCCCTCCCCTATTTATGGTTGCTGCGCCCCTCTAGTTTCTTTGGATTTTGTTTAGTTACAAGTTAGCTTCATTGTAACTTTGTGTATTAGCATGTGTCGATTGGACCAACCATAATACCACTCCAGAATCCCAATTTTATCAAATATCAATACTATTTGCAATTTCAGATTACTTATTATATTATTCTTTCGTGTTCTTCGATTGCTCATAGGAATTGAACCTCGTGTTCAGGTCAACCGCGTTCTTGGCATGGTTGATATTGACTCGGAGTGTGGTTTAGCGATTGCTTGGTGTTCTAGTGGTGATCGGTTAGGAACCTGTATCGTTAAAGCCATACCTCCACAAATTGACGTATCATCATATCGAAAGATTGGGACACCCATTGTTCTCATCAAACATCCAACAATAAGTCCAAATATTGATCGATCCCTCTAAGCTACTAGCCCTTCCAATGCAATACTTTACAACATAATTATCTTCTACTTCTCTCCAATTATTGTTTAATGCTAACCGATGCAACATCAACACACATACACATGCAACTGTCGCTTATCCCAACTGGGTGAAAGATCGCAGGAATGTTACGATAGCACAAACAAAAAAATACCGCGCAACTAAGGAACCTCCGCTAGTAATAGATCACGAGATTACCGCTAGATGCGCCGACTCGTAGCGGAAGTAGAGTCGATGTAGCGAGATGATGCAGTCGTAGTCGTACTCACGACGCGCCTCCTCCTTCGAGTGGTCGTACTCACCGCGCGTCTTCTCCTCCGAGTGGTTGTACTCGCCGCGCGACTTCTCATCCGACTCCGGTGATTGTCACAAGTTGTGAATCGTCCTAGTGCTGATGCTTCGCAACAACACCTCCAATGTATCCACACGTACATGATAGGAACACCATACGCTGGAGTGCTAGCACCGACAGCGTGATTGAGGAAGGCGTGGCTATTAGGGTTTCGGGAGTTCTTCCAAAGATCATCGTCACCGAACCCCATGCCACCACCCCTCTTTATATAGGCATCCATGATGGGTCTCGAACTTGAGGTCCATTAGGAATTCGTGGCCTATATGAATTTGGATCACCATCCAAAACAGATCCTAACCCTTTAAGTGTGCGACCCTATAGATCATGTGTAATCGGTTGAGACTCGGAAACTCTTTTCCGACCACTAGTCGTTAGTGGTACCTAGCAACACATAATGATTCCCAAACACACATAGAATATATCGGACGAACATTAATGTAATATGATCTATGACCAGGTCCTCATCACTTATGATCAGTTCGTATCTCTATACGACCAGGTCATATTTGGTCCCGACCAGTTTGTAACTCCTTGCAACCAGGTCCTTCCCATTCTGTGATTACGTTCGACCAGTCTACGACCAGCTCGTATCTCCATACGACTAGTCCGTAACTGATCGAATTAAGCAACCTACTCATACATTTTCCCTTTACCCCACGATGTCTGGTTGAACTCCAAGTGAGATGTTGTGTCATCCATGGACTGTTCAATACTTTCTCGATCGAGTTGTCGGATAACTTCATGTGGTCGACACTTCGACCACTAGTGGCATGGCCATGCACTTTCTTTATCCGACCACAACGAGGGGCCCAGAGACATCTCTCCTATTATGTTAGGAGTGGAAAATCCCATCTCGACCAGTCACATCCTTCCGCATGTTTCATAGCATACCCGAAAGCTACCTTTATAACTACCCAGTTACGAGTAGCGTTTGGCAACCCCTAAGAGTGTTATTACACATGTAGGGAACCATGCTGATCTCAGGTCTAAGTATTATATATCGTCATTACTTGAGACCAACTAATGACACATAGATTCATAACAATCTCAATAGTGTCTCAATGATGGGTCTATCCAACCCCATGTTCTCCAACATGTGCTCATATTATTGATTTGATATCCCCATATCCATGACCGGTGAAACATGGTCATCAATCAATACATGTGCTGGTTGTAGAGTCACTGGTGTTTTGACCAGTGACATCCAACAAGGGATACATTTAGAATGACATCATATAAGTTAAAAAGTTTCACCAACAAGTCACATACTGATTAATCTATAACTAATGATTCATTCAAGGAACGCGATAACATATTATCAAAATCATAAACATAATGAAATATCATCATCTCTATTATTGCCTCTAGGGCATATTTCCAACACTAGGGACACGTGCCACGCTATTTCTGGTGACCTCGAGCATATTCCCTATGATTGTGTCATCTCTACTCCAAGCTTTTTACTCCTCTGCCTCTGTATGCCCGCGCTTCTATTCAATGCAGTGCATACATGTACATACGCTTGCATGATGTTATACATGCTTAATGTCCTTTTCTCTCGTGTTGATCGCTCTTTTTCAACGTTAGCCAACTCAATGTTGTGGCTCCCTCACTAACCGGTATAACATCTCATCTTCACTAGTACCGACATATCTACTTTAGTCATTGTATAAAAATATAGAAAACTTTTCGCCATCGCCGGCGACAATGTGGCCCTTACCAGCGATGGCATGCTCCCAGCTACCCAATGGTCACATATCGTCGATAGCTCGTCTTCAAAGCAAAGTTTCATCTTCTCTCCGCCAAGGCTTCCACATTATCAAGCTTATTTGTCCACTAACTTCTTCAACCATATCGACACTCATCACTTGTCATCGGCGACCCCTAGCTCCTTCAACACTGGACACTCTCTTCAATGGCTTCGGTGAGCATCATGACATTGTCCTCATTGAACGACTAATGTGAGCAGCACAACATTATCCTCATCTCCATCGTCGCCATCTCGTCTCTCTGCTTTCTCATGGGTCAATGTCTTCTTGCAGGACAGATCGATGCCATTATACTCTTTTGTGGTCTCATCTGAAACCATTCGTGCTATCCTCATTATAACTTTTATTTTTATTAAAAATTTTAGTTATTTTTTATTGCAATTTGTATACATATAAAATTGCAAAATTTATTTAATTTATTACAAATTTTAGTTATTTAGGGATTTTTCTTTGGAATCGTATGGAAATGAAATTGCAAATTTTCTTTTGTTTTGTATTCCGAATTTCAGTTATTTTTTCTAGGAATCCGTATACAAATCCAATTGCTAATTTCTATTTAATTTTTATTTAAGGACTTTTTCCTTGGACTTTGTATGCAAATTAAATTTCTAATTTTATTTTTTATTCTGAATTTCATTTACTTTTGGGTTGGATTTTGTATACAAATCTAATTGGTAATTTTTGTTTAATTTTTATTATAAATTATAATTATTTAGATATTTCACTTAGGAATTCGTATGAAAATAAAATTCTTAATTTTATTTTATTTTGTATTCTGAATTTCAATTTTATTGTACTCGACACATGATCCTTTTTAAATTCTATATCTTTATAATCTGGACCCACCACGATTAACGTTGCGTATCTTTCCCTTTTTCCGGTTCCCCTCCCACCACGATTAACATAAACATTTCTAGCCATTGAGCGCGAACGTGGTGGCTTATTTCGTGTCTCCTCCGACACCATCCGTGCTATCCTCGTTATAAATTTTATTTTTATTCTACATTTCAGTTATTTTTATTGGAGTTCGTTTACAAATAAAATTGTTTAATTTATTCCAAATTTTAGTTATTTATGGATTTTACTTTGGAATTCGTAAGGAAATCATATTTCGAATTTTTTTTGTTTCGAATTTTAGTTTTTTCTGAATTCGTATATGAATACAATTCCTAATCTTGCTTTGATTTTTATTTCGAATTATAGTTATTTATGGATTTTACTTTGGAATTCATATTGACATCAATTTGCTAATTTTACTTTTTTGTTCCGAATTTTAGTTATTTTTTGTTGGATTTCGTGTATAAATCTAAATGTCAATTATTGTGTTATTTGTATTCTGGATTATAATTATTAGAATTTGTATTTGAATCAAATTGCTGATATTTTTTAAGTTTTTATTCTGAATTTTAGTTTTTTTAATTCCTAATTTTGTTTTATTTTATTTTCCGAATTTTAATTTTATTGTACTTGATATAGACTCTTTGTTTTAATCTAGACTACTATAATCTGGATCCACCACGATCGACGGTACAGATCTTTCTCATTTTCCACCGATTAACGTGAGAATTTTTAGCCCTTGAAAGCGAACGTAGTGACTTATTTTGATTCCACTTTAATAAGATAATAGATAGATAGATAGATAGATTTATATTTTAGGACAATATTTTTAAAACTGTGTTCAGGAGACTATCAAAACACTATGGGCTCCACTCCAATAGATATATTCAGAGGGGGAACAAAACCATCAAACGATCTGAAGGGAGGGAGAAAACCCATTGGCGGGGGCAGTCTGTTGCTGCAGTTGCTTCCTGCTTAGGCACAGAAGGCGGCGCCCTTCCATCCCACCCAACGATCCGCTATGTAGCTGACATCCAAGGGTCAGCGACGGGGCAACTTGGTAATACGCGGCTAACGTGGGGGAGAGGATGACTAGAAATGCTCAAGAGGATTAGTTAAAACCGACCACCAGGAATCCACGATAACTTAAACAAGAGGCCACGGGAATGGAGTCTAGATACACCCGCAAAAGGAAAGCGGCCCGTGAGCCGTCTTAAGGGGCGGCAGCAGCAGGAAAGCGGCCCGTGAACCTTCTTAAGGGGCGGCGAGCCGCCGCCCATGCACGCCAGTACGGAACCGGCAAGAGGCGTGCCATTCCTTGCTTCGTTCTCTTCGGACCAAAAGAACATAGAAACCAGCGTGTCTAACATGTGTGCTAAGGTAACGTACAATGAATTTATATTGGATGTTTATAGCCTTTATTATATAGAATTTAAGTTAATATAGATGAAAGAGAATGAAAAGAGAGAGGTGTGATGTCTATAATTTTGTATTATCAAAACTAAAGAAAGCATTAAAACATTGTGTGTTGTCTATAGTCCTGTAGATAACAACTTATTGTATAAACTGTCTTTAATGTTGTCTACAGATGATATAAATAGTTGCTATAAAATATCTTTCTCTACCATTGTATATACTCTAAAATCATGCAACTTAAGATATTCCGTGCAATCATGGAGACAACAGGGCAAACCAGTGGCCATGCGCTTGAAGCCACACGCCGCGGCCCTTGTCCTTCGATGCGTGTGCAAGGGCGACTTGACTTTGCCTATCTCGATGTGCCGGACAGACAGGAAGTGCCTCTTGGACGGCATCAACCTCCCGGCCGGGGGCTCGTCTGGGCCACGACCCTCTGCGGGCTGCAGCTAGAGACCAAGCAAACACGCTCGTTTTCACGAGAATTGGCACCTTTATATTTCCCAATCTAAGCTTCGGAAGCATCCTGGCTGCTTCCTTGCACATTTCAGCAGGAACAATGTAAGCTTCCTTGCACACGAACTCAAGACAGCCCAAACAAGAAATTTAACTACTTCAAAACAAAGTAGAAAAGAGCATCATTTCAGGGAAGGGATAAACCGCATATCTACATCGTTTGTGATCTTCAAAAGGCTAGTAACTGTATAAATACGCTGCTACTAATCACTAAGCAGCTATTAACTACATAGAGCGCCCAAAGTTCATCTGCAAAACTGTTACCTAGATAACTATGTTGAATCCAATAAGATGTTCAGAATTGATCCTTCCACATGAATTTGAACAAATGCAAAACCACAGGATATAAAAGGCATGTGGACAAAGCAAAATCACAGAAATATTACAGTGAAACAATTTTGTGAGCCACTACTTCAGTAATCTTGCCTCCTGCGGAAATGCCTGAGAATGAAACTGTCTGCATACAAGGGGTACTTTTGTCGTATAAGACCTTTGATGCACTTCCAGAACGAAAAATCAACTTGCTCACCATCCTTCCTAACTATGAACAAACATCTTGAGTTTTCAAATTCTGGATGTAACCCTACCTGCAAAATGGTGCTAAGGTTAGTTCCCAAACGGAGCAGATGAATAATCCCCCATTTGAAGCTCAGAACCATATTCAACTCAGAATTATTCAACAAAAAAAGTATTCAACTCAGAGATAGCCATTTAGTACACCGTACAGAAGTCAAACAGACAAACTCATAAAATTTGTCATAAAGAATTGATGGCTCTTTTCCGAATAGAAAAAAAGAAACATTCTAAAGTTTGCCAGCATCATGAGGCTATCACCTTAACACATTAGGGCAAACAAAAGTCAAACTACAAACTGATATATCTACAAGGGTAACAAGAGTAGAAGCTCAAGACTCAACAGGGCAACAGCAAGAAAAGATGATCACATATTTACTTCTTTGTTCTTCATTTTAAAGACAATAACTCGAGTGACTCATTTTTTTCATTCTTATGGACTACGTACCGTGATGTAGTCAATACCACATCCAACTTTCTTTTCATATTGTGGATGATATGGAAGCAACCGTTCCAGAATTGCCTTTTCATGTTGAGGACTCAGCCGATCACCACTTTCATACCTGCAAAAATTTCGATATCACTTCCTCTGTTATTCAAAATTCAAAATGTAACTTTGGTTAATAAAAATCTGCAGATATAGTATATATTTAAGTTGCAAGAACTAGTTTATGAAGAGTATATTTCCTGCTGTTAATATAAAGATAACAGAATCTAATTAGATCAAAGAAAAGCTAGACAAATTGTTGTATACTAAGTCTTTTATATTTCCACTTCTGTTTTCGGTTGGAGCTTGTTGATTGTTGGAATACCATGGAGCCACATGGCACACCTAATACTACTATAAGAAGATGACACAATGAAGCAATTGCTGACTTGCTATAGTTCATTAGTCAGAAGCCATAATAATTAACAACATATGCTTTAAATAACAATACAACAATGTCATTTCTTACTTTTGAAAGTAACATACTAGCATCAAATAACAATGCAACAATGTCATTTCTTACTTTTGAAAGTAACATACTAGCATCATTAGATGATTACGACACACATAAGAAGCATTAAATGCATAAAGCCATAAACCATGCTGAACTAATTGCATGCAAAAACTTGTATACCAGGCCAAAATTTTCTCAACAATCCCATGTTCTGTGCAGTGCGTGGAACTGATCAAAATTTTGTCAAGTCTAATTTTGTGCGTGACAGAAACCGGAAGGAATAACTCACATGAACAAGACAGCCATATTTCGATTGTTAGTGATTTAGTGTCAGTCTTTTGGGCATATACATGATATCTTAGAAACATCAAGAGCTAATTGGCTGTCTGCATCATTCCATACATGCATCAAGTGATGCAAGCATATGGCTCCATTCTGTGTAAGTGAATGCATTGGCTTGGTTTACGGTAGCTTGTATTATTTAATGCAGTGTGTATTGAGACGATGCCCAGCTGCAAGTAACAAAGACTATCTATCCAATGTTCGTGAAGTTTGACAAAGGTTGGAGGTTCGGTGAGCTCTTGCTTGCAGTTTACTCCTTTTTTTCCCCAGTGAGGAGGGGGCTCCCTCAGTTTATTATTAAAACTAGAAACTAATAAGATTTGTAAAAAAATCTGATGCTTCCTCAAAGCAACATGTTTCAGAAATTTTTGCCAGCACATAGCCAGGTGATACAATACAACCAGCTGAAATCAAACAATGGTCGAGTGCAATCACGTGATAAGATGTAGAACATGTTTAAAGCATTAAGCACGTGAATATGCACTCATGAGGAATGAATAAATATTGTCAATTTGGTCGCACCATCTCATTCTGAATTCCTCCCCGCAAATTGCATTAATATGAATTTGGAGTAACTCAAGCAAACCACAACAATTCATTGCCTAGTCATATCTTCCCTCGATATAAGGCATACGTTCCGTCCTACAGCAAACCAGTTGCCGACTTGCCGCCATTATTCGCCTTGAACTCGGTACTAGTACACAACTATTCCTAGAGGTAATCGGTCTAATTGTGGCAACCATTTAAATCATCCATTAGTGAGATCTAGCTATTAACATTCCATGCGTGATAAGTTTAGCTCGCACACCATCTGTTTGATGAATTGCATAAGGTTATGATGGGGTTGCATGTATATTGGAAAAAAAATCTTTCCTATCACCTATCATGCATGCCATACTAAAATTTAGTGTGAATCACAAATTTCATCAGGAATTGAAGTGAGGATGAACAATACAAAAGAGGAGAAGTTGCCTACTTGCCGGAGTGGAGTATCATCCGGACGAAGCCGACAAGCGGCACGGTGTCCTCGAGGATGAGATCCTCCCAGTCCACCCACTCTCTCCCCGGCCCCTTCCTCCTCCCCTCCTCCGCCGCCTCGTCCTCCCCCGAACTACCCAGCGAGGAATCCGCGTCGCTCTCCCGCTCCTCCGCCGACGTCGTGGCCACCGCCGGCCGCCGCAGGATGGCCGCCGGGTCGGGCGGGACCGCGCCATGGCCGCGCGCCCTCACCGCCCCCCCTCGGCCGCGGCCGCGGCTTACAGGGACGGAGGTAGAGACGAGGGAAAGCCCGGGGAGGATGAGACGCGGGCAGCAGACGGCCGCCACGGCCATGGGGTGCGCGCGCAACGAGGGGAAGTGCATGTGCGGCGACGCGGTCGAAGCGGCGTCGTGTGGTGGTTGCGGGCGTCACGGCATGGTACGGGCGCGCCGTGCCGTGGTCGCGGCCTCGCGCTGCGCGCGCGGCGTGTGGGGTCGCAGAAGGGAAGGTCGCGTCACGCGGTGTTCGTCGGGGTGTTTTTTTTTTTTTTTGCTGGGGAGATTGGTTTGTGAAGCGGCGGGTGTGGGTGGCTGGGAAGTGAGCTGCATGGAGGAGGGGATAGGTCTCTCCGTTCTGTTCTGTGCCGGGGAGCGTGGCCTCGTTGGCGTTTTCTTTTTCTTCAGTTCATTTCTGGCTTCTACGGCTTCGGCTGGTGCCTTGTGCAGTTTTGCCTGTGCTTTGCTGCGCAAGGAGAGGAGCCGGCAAGGTAGCTAGGGCCTGTTGGGTTTTGAGTCTAGAGGAAGCGCATGAAAATCAAGCTAAACTTCGGATTTACGCAAATCTATATAGACAAGTTTGGGTTCAGTTTAGCTTTAAAATTGAACTAGAGAGCCGAAGGAAACATAACCGAGCCATAATTTTGGCATGAGAACAAACGGTGGCCAAAATATTTGGGTTCTCGTGGGCATTAAACCAAAGTCCCATAGTACATTTCAGCCTGGTACGAGCCCCACGGTGATATCTTTCAGAAGCTCTCGGTACACTCCGTTGGGCTGAACTATTTCGATAGGAGCAGCTTTCTGGAATACCATAATTCGAGACGCCGTCCACAACTCCACACCGAGGTGGCAGTGCGGCCGAAATCAGCTCCAGCCTCCAGAGTCCAGCCGCTCTCCGCCTGGCAGGCCTTGGATACACGCTTCCCACGGTAAGACCGGCTCAGCCGCGCACTGCCGAAGCCGCTTGAAGTGAAGCCCACGACCGTCTGGACGAATGGTGAAATGCCGCTTCGTCTTCGTACCGGATCGCTGTTCCCAGGCCACAGAGCCTACGCACAGCGTCCGAGATCACAACCCCCACCCCCACCCCACCCCCAAAAAAATCCCGCTTTTCAGCTTTGAACTCTGGTATCGATTCGTTTTTCAACCCTAGATTATAGAATCGTCTAATTTAGAATCTCGAACTAATGAAACTATTCATTTTACCCACTCGAACCAAACTAGCGTGGTTTTCCACCAACATGTCATCCACGTGCATCCACATGTCCTAGTTTTAGTAACATGGAATCCACATGTGCGAGTATAGATAATGTGGCATCCATCTCACACGTTCTTCTTCGTTACCCCACTCTCAACCATCGTTGGGCGGTGATCACTGGTGATGGCGGATGCTCTTCCCTCCCCTCCTTTCATCCATCATCATGGTGGCCGCCACCCCCCTCTCCCCACAACGTCATGTCCATGCGGGTCGCTGTTGAAATCGATGCATTCCCGGAGCCGCGTGGCCCCATGTGTCGTAGCTGCCCATCTCGCTGACAACCTTGGAGCAGTGCGTAACCTCCTCCACACAGTCCACACTGTAGCAAGATCTACCTGGTAAGCCAAGGTCGCAAATCCTAATCGCTTAATCCTCTGATTCCCTCCCCTAGAGTTGCTACTTTACTTCACTGGGTGGATTTGCTCAAATATGAGCTATTGCTTCTTTTATAAGTTATATATTATGCCACATTAATCGTCTTGTTGATGATCTCGTATCGATCTTAAGAATGATTGTTTGGGACTTCCTATGAATTAGATCCACACATAAAAAGATACATAGATTTATACAGGCTTAGGCCCTCTCTTGGGAGAATAACAACTCTACTCTAATGTTCTTCTTGTATTCAGTACACTTGTTACAATCAGGAAGAAATCACTCAAACTAATACTCAATGATCTCTTGCGGCTAACCTCGCCCCCTGTCCACTGACGTTAGCCTTTATATAGCGTGTAAAGATGTGGCGGTTACTCCATGCTAAGATGAATTACACACGTTGATGATAGTTATTATTAGAGAAAACTGCACCCCACGTCGCCTAGAAGTTATATCAACGACAGAGGCATAATACGTGCAATTATCCTGGAGAATAACTGCGTATATTAACTGCTCTGTGTATTAAACACAGCGAATAAGAGTCCCTAATTAATTGAGTCCACATGTCTGTAGGCTTCATCAATTATAAGGTGGTCGTAGCTGACCTAGTCGTAGAAAGTCTTACGACCACAAGGTGGTCGTAGTAAGCTTACGACTATGAGGTGATTGTATAAAGACTTACGACCATGAGATGGTAGTAGAAAGGCTTACGATAACTCAGTTAAACTTTTTCCTTATGAACAAATAAGAGGTATACTTATGAGTAATATGAAGACTTTCCACCTATAATAGCAATTATAGATAAACAGTAAATTGAGAATTATTATAGCCTCGTCACGTCTACGTCTTGAACTGATTATTTGTCTCACATCAGATTTGGAGGGAAATTAGTTCACCTTTCAATCGTTCCCTCCTAAACACAAAAAAAAAATAGAATTGAACATTTTCATTCATGCTAGCAAATCAATTTGAAGAAACACATGTTGTCATAGGGGCGGCCCCACCGGCCCAACAACTCGGTGAAGACCGCGAGACAGACCCTACGACCTGCGAACACAAAGCCCTCTCCCCCCTCTGGGGGGCACCAGGCAACCGAACCCAGCCGCAACAAGAAACAACCCCGAGCAATGCATCGGAACATCCCCGAAGGAGACGCGCGCTGGGGGAAACAGGACATGCACGCTTCATCGTGTCGAAGGGGACGATGTGCCTGGACCCTTCGAGAGAATAGCGCGATTTCGACCATGACGTAGCAGGACATCGACCGCGATGGGCTTGTCGTAGGGGCAGCCCCAACGACTTGATAAAGACCGTGAGACAGACCCTGCGACCCGCGAGCACAAAACCCCCCTTTGGGGGGCACCAGGCGCCCCTTTGGGGAGGCTCTGGGGAAGACCTGGAGGCTGCCAAAGGGACACCGGGGTACCGCGAGGCCAGAAGCAACGAGTTCTCGGGGAGCGGAGGGACCGTGGTGACCCGTTCGACGGTACTAGGCGCCTCTTCGAGATGCTTCGGGTGAAGCTCAGAGGCCACCGGAGCACCGCAAGCCCAGGAGCTACGGTTCATCTGGGGCCACCTCGGGAGGAGCGAAGAGTGCCCAGAGCCTCCTTGGCCCGGGTGTGTCCTATACCCCGCGAGGTGCCTCGGGCGCCGATGGACCAGGGGCACCAACTAGGTGGACCAAACCCAGGAGGGTCCACTATGCACCGAAGGCTACGCGTAGGGGCGGTAAAAACCCTTGCAGCCCCTGCACGCATAAAACCTTTTTAGGGGTAGGGCAATACTGTTAAGGAGACTATAAATAGTTGTCTTCCCTACGTAACAAGATAGATCTAGTTTTTTGGAGTAACTAATACACACACATTTCCCTGGCAACTAGTTTTTTTTTCTTTTGAGGATTCTCTGGTCACTTCGAGGACACCTGGTGTCCCGTCTCTTACTATCTAGCCTTCTTTTGCTATGACACATGTGTTCTATAAAATAGAGTCAGACGAAATGCCAATCTTCATACAAATCCAAACACCAACATTGCTGCAAGTTCCCGTATCAAAACAATGGAGTAGCGAGTTTCCATATAAATATAAATCAGATTTAGGGAGTAGGAGTTATGTGGCATAATGGCTCAAATTTGAGCAAATTCACCTGATGGAGTCAAATAGTAACTCTAGGGATCTTCACCCCTAACTAAGCTAGGTGTATGTAATTAATCTAGTCACTACAATTCAATCCAATCCCATCCAATTCGGATAACGCTCACTGAAATGTACAAATTGCGAATGCTGCTACCAAGGAGATCGAACCATTCCAACCTCTTCTAATCATGCCGCTATCTATTCATGGTCTTGACACCGAATTGCAACAACCCGCCGTGCTCGTCGTACGTGATGACCTGCACCGTCCCGTTTATTTGCTTGACCAACAGCTGGTCCTCCGAGTGAAGGGGTGTCAAACGGATTCAGATTACCTGTTTTATCTGGAATTCGAATTCGGATGATAGCAAATGTGATTTTAAAAAATGTATTCTTATTGCAAAACAAATATGATTATGTATAGTATCTGGTTTTTTTTTTTGTTTAATATGAATACAAATATGGTATACAAAATAGGTGTCGAATCGATTTCGAATACATATAATATCGGGATTCGACGCACGTAATAGAAGCAATTAGCTATTACATATCTTTTTGTAGTTGACTCCCAAATTGGGTGTATTATATATGCATTTCGATCGTCTCGATGAGACCGTCGTCGTAGTTGACTCTAATTTGGTATTTGATATTTTTCATTTTAGCACATTCCCCAATGAAGCTTTTTAATTTGCATGCTCTATTAAGCTAAATTCGGCATGTTGATAACGATTTATTTGCAATATCTATAAAATTGGTTAGGTTTAGTGGCAAAATGATCAATGATTACTTGCTAAACAGATGATAAGAGGCATAAATGTCACTATAAAACTTGTGTCAACACGTTAAACTTTATTATGTCGTAGGGTGTTCGAATCCGACCGAATTTAGTAGATATTTAATTCAAATTTGTATTCATATTTATTTAAAAATACGAAAACGAATATGAAAATACTACTATTTGATACGCATTCAATCCGTTGGCACTCCTACTCTGAGGCGTCATTCGCCTGGTGTCACTCCAAGTCGAACTAGAATTGCTTCATGACACGATAGTTCGACAGTATTCCGTTGTGTGGACGTTTGTGCTGGCGGAACACACGGCGATAGCTGTGGAATCTATGAGTTTTTTAATAATGTTTTTTTTTAAAAATTTACAAAATTAGGTAATCGCCTCAAAAAAATTACAAAATAGGTCTCTGCTGCCAGTTCAGCTGGTGACAGGAACTTATAAATTCTTAAATATAGCAAATGAACTCAAAAAATTATAAACTTTTTGTGTAGCCTTCTAACATAGTATTCTTGCTTGTGCAATTTTCTATTATATAATTTTATCTGTTTTGAATTGTTCTCTAAAATTCATTTAATATACTGTTTGTAGGAATTTGTAAATATACAAACTTAGGTCCAAAAATTATGAATTTTTTTTGTGAACACTCCTTACATAGTTTAATTGATTATGTAATTTTCTAAATAATTTTATATATTCTTAATTTGTCTCGCAAAATTCTGAATTTAGGTTTCCGATACAGTGTACTTAATTGTGTAAACCCTTAATTGTTGAGACAATTTTAGAACATGAAAAAAAAATTACACAATCAATTAAACTATGTGAGGAGCTTTCACAAAAAAATGGTAATTTTTGGACATTATTTTATATATTTAAAAATTCATACAACAGTATACTTAAATAAATTTTAGACAGCAATTTAGAACATATAAAATTATGAAAAAAAAAATTACACAAGCAAGAACACTATGTTAAGAGGCTAAAAAAATGTAATAATTTTTTTGAGCTCATTTACTATAATTTATAAGTTCATGTCAACTGACGACAGAGACTTATTTTTATATTTTTTTGAGGTGGTTACCTAGTTTTATAAATTTGTTTTTTTTTTTGTGGAATCTACCCGCGCACTTCGCCACCATATCTGCAGGAGGAAGAGCATGGCGAGGATGTCATGGCAACTCAGTGAGAAGAAGTGGATGGAGAGAGGAAGGAGGACTTACATGTGGGGGCAGCTATTATTTATTTGATGATTTAATTGATATGGTGCTGGCCAATGTGCCATGTCAGCACCCCTTGCCGCCTAGGATGCAACGTCATGGCAACACGGCGGTAGAATTGGTGGAATGTTGTTTTATAAAATGTTATCAGACTTGTAGGCTGTACAAATTGAAAAACTAGCCGAGACAATGGTTAAAAGTTGAAATATGGATATTCTTTTCTTAAAAGAAAAAACAGTCAAACAACTTCCTTTTTTCTTCACTGGGATATCTAACCACGAAAGTGCTGCCCCTGGGCGATCGATGCGCAGGGCTGGAGGCAATCATAGACAGTCGCAAACTCGCAGCATATATAGGAGTAGCAACGTCGTCGAAAAGATCCATCAATTCCAACGATATCTCGCTGCTCATCCTGTGTGTTGTGTGCGCGCAACAATGACCCAGCGAACAATGACAAAAGGGAATCAATCACGGTACGAGACACGCGACATGGCACCAGAACAGCCATAAACTAATTATAAGCACGCACCCTTAAGCCGCTGGATTACCGATCGGCACGGACCCACACCCACGGCAGCACGCACCCCCTGCTGTACGTACCGTCGTCATGCATGTGTGCCCGTCCAACTCGCCGGCGCCGGACACAACGCACGACGCAAGGATCATCGGTACGGGAAAGCCGCACCAGCTGAGCAACCAACCCGGCAACCACCGGGTCGTGCTGCGTGGTGGGGCCGGGCAGTTGCTACGAGGGAAAGGGAGGAAGTCGCCCTGGCCCACCAGTGATCAGACAGGCTATAAGCTTGGGACCAACCGGGGCAGCTGGGACAGGAAGGAAAGAACAAACGTGAACAGCCTACCCTCCCTCTACCGCATGCAGATAGATCGATGCAGGCAGCCAGGTCAGGTCAGGTATGCATGCACAGCTAGTAGGGAAGAAATTGTGCGTCCTGTGTGATGGATGTGTCATGCTGGCACTGCTGACCTATTTATTATAGTTGGGAAGTTTCGTGTCATGTGACTTATGCATCAAGTATCATACTAACTGCCTGTCAGCTCCTACTTAGAACGTAGTCATATTGTGGGGATTTCGCATGAAACGATTGAATCGAGAGCAATTTTTTGCGTTAATTCTATATAAAAGAGGCCTTATTCTGGGTCTGTTAGTTCTCCGGCTTCAAGCCACAATTAGTAACAAACGAGGCACAAATGTATGCGCTCGATCTACAGGAGACACTAATCAAATCGGATGCATGTCAGATCGATCTCCTTGGCAAAAGCCGCTGAAATCTGCCCCGGATTTCTACTCAAGCCGCAGCCGTCGACCCCGATGTCGACGGATCGATTCCGTCTGTCGAGCGTGCGACGGACAAAAGGCGGGAGCGCGGCGGGCAAAGAAAAAAAAAACCGGGGTCGAATATCTTTTTACTTGATGGAGGCATGCATGCGCAAAGCTTTCGGCCTTAGCGATCGGTTAGCTAGCGTTTCAAAACGCGGGCCTCCGCTGATCTCTTGGCTCCCACCCCACCCCACGTCGGAGTCGGTGTGGAAGGACGGCCGGCTCCGCTGATCTCTTGGCTCCCGCCCCACCCCACGTCGGAGTCGGTGTGGAAGGACGCCATAGAATAATGTGCTGCTTAAGTCACGCTTCTCCATTAGTAGAGTAGCATCTTGCCGGTGAAGGCAGGCAAGTAGGCAACCTGGGTAACCTCCCGACGAGACCTCATTTGGAACACAAGAATTTTCTTCTTCTTCTTTTTTCTGATTAAACTATTATTTCCTGTGAAATTACTACTCCATTCCAAATGCGATATAATTTCGAGTTAACCTAGATGCGCGTAGGCAGCCATGTATGTCCTCCCATGTCCAATGAATGTATCACAGCAAGGACGTGGGTCCCTATTTACGTAATTCGGACTTTTGGAGTTTGGCATGTTGAATCGTTCAGGTTTTGATTTCCTGTACCCGCTGATTATGTCAGTTAGGGCGAGAGATTTGGTGAGATGCCTTAGCTGATGGTAAATATAGCCGTAATGCATTGACCATTGACGAAAAATGGTCCAGCTTCCGTGTTAGTTACAGCCCAGGTCAAGTCTTGCGAGCAAGTACAAACAAATGTCGAAGGTGAGGTCATTGTTAGGTACTGATCAATTTCTCTTGAGAAAATTTGCCTTCTTCCACGAACCTATCTGTCGTCATTTCAAGGCAGACGCAATGCAAGCAACTTCCATTCATCTGTCCTGATACACTAAGAAAAGGAACAATTGCAACAGATTTGTGTCAGTACTCATTACGTACGCGAGAAGTGTTTTTTTTTTTTTTTTTGGCGAGGGAAGACTAGAAGTATTGTTGAATATAGAATTGACAGATTATTAGTATAAACATATGTCCAAAAATGAGTAGGGCGAAAATCTTAAGAGGATATGAGCGAACAAACAGGTCTAATTTACAGTTTTGTAGTACTCCTAATCCGTAACTTTACACACACACAGAAACTGAAAACTAGTTTAATAAGCAGAAGCGCTAGTAAAATCATTTGGTAGTTCAGCTAGACGCAACGACATCTCATCAGGACAATATTGATAGAGCACACGCGGTATCTTGACCTCTGCCAATGCCATCAGATCTTCCTAATACCTCCTCCTACTATAAAAGACATTATTGAAACGTGATATCATCGCTCTCATTGTGCACGGCTTGGCCAATGAGACGACGAGAGCAAGAAACAAGTTGCTCATTATATTATTGCAAATCAATACACTAGCTCTATCAATACCTGTGGTTGGAAGTCGTCCATGAATCCATGATGCAATTAATGAAGTTGGAGGCAGTACTCTTCCATGACATTAGACGCACAAAGAGAAAGCTAACCTCGCTTATCAAACGAAGCTCTAATCAGACCGCATCAGACGATAGGTCGAATGCCATAATTTGCCTAACTAAGAATCTTGAATATAGGAGGTTCCAAACACGGAGATCGTATAGAAATTCCAGAGGGGATATATATATATATATATATATATATATATATATATATATATATATATATATATAAAAGAAAATTCCTAAGAAATCCAGGCAGGAGTCGAACCTATTCTAAACATGCCGTAATGTCCAAGTTAAAAGCACCGGAATTCCAAGCAAAGGCAGGCATGCCGTGCAATTTATGGCATGTCATTGTCCAAGGCACGCCACAGATTTCGTTTTCTGTTCAATTTAAGGCAAGTTTCGCTTGAGCGCTCTACTGCGACATTCTACAGCTCTTTCGTCTCCTTTGCATGCTTTGTTATTAATTTCCATTTGTTTTCTTGGCTTTCTTGCGTGCACATATTTAGTTCTACTAATTAAGCAAAAAAAGAAACTCGTATAAGAACGGGAATGCATCGGGCAAGCGATATGCAGTGCCGATCGAGTTGCCCTTGCAAATTGCAGTAACATCTCTGTAAAAGTTTTGACATGTACGCATTCGTCCGATGCAGATCATTAACCGCATCGATCAATCGTAATTTCGGAGCACTGATTGCGATTCGCAAGCCTTGAATCCAGGAGAGAAGATATGTTGTGTCGTCTGAATCATATTTGGGTCTCATTTTCAGGAATGGGTCGGGTTTTAATCGAAAGCCGCATATACCTGCAGATATTTTGGTGATCTCCATCCATTTGGGAGGGATTGCGATTGGAGGTGAGAGAGCAGTAAGGGCTTCCTAATACGTAATCATGCAAACGTCGAGCGATCCATCCGTTCTTTCTGTGCAAGCAAGCTAAGTCTCACCGCCTCACATGATCACGTCGCTAACTATACTCAATTAATCGCGAATAGGATCCCTTCACCTTCTCCGCTGTGATGCACGGTAGGGATTGGGATACTCTACATTGAACGTATCTATGCAGAGGATCTACGGTGCATGCGTGTTAGTTCCGACCTTCGACGATCGATCGAAAATTAAAGATTCAAATTCATTGCTACAATATTTTAATCGTAATTGATTTCGCTACGATATATATATATTTCGGTACTACTATATTTTTTTGCTATAGTACACTGCAGAACATTGTTTATCGCCCCTACAAAACACGATTCACACGGTATTTCTCCGTATTGCTGCACCGGATCTGGATCCCTAACAGTAGCACTAGTTACACGTACTCCCGTGCCCGTGGCACTACTCCACTTGTGAACCAATCCATCCGTGTGGATATGCTGCCTCCAAAATTAACATCGCCTGTATAATTTGATTCGTGCAGAGGCGACGTCAATTTGGTTGTAACGTGATTACCCATAAATTGCGGAATCACCACGAATCAGTTGAGAATTTGGGGGAGGCAACTTGCCGGTTGCCATGTGGCACGGGCCAGCTCATAAATATAAAAGAATTGCTCACTTTTTTTGTTTTGTTAGATGTACATGTTATAAGATTCGTATTATTTCATAATAGTTGAATTTTTATTTGTCAAATATGCTTTGAGATTTACATTTTTTCCCATTTGATGAATTATGTCTGAATTTATTATGATTTTTTCTTCGGAACATAACGGATTCACTACATTGCCGTATTTTGTTGGTATTTTTTTTATCTTTATTTTTGCTAAACCTCTCAAAGTACACATGTGAAGAACATAACGGATTCACCACATTGCCGTATTTTGTTATTATATAATTTTATTTTTTTATCTTTTTTTTGCACAATCTCTTAACGTATATGTGAGATTTTGAATCATTTGATGTAATATATGAGTTATTAAAACTTTCAAAAATAATTACAGTGATCAGGAACCAAAATTACATAAATAATTTACCGGTGTGCTGTGGGCTAGTACAACAGCCCATTGATTTCACAAGCAATTAAACCAACCGAATTCAAACGGCATAGCCAAAATGGCATTCAAATGAAAGGGAAACTAGAAAAAAAAATCCGCCCCGCGCTCCCCGTGACCCAAATCAATGCCGAATAATTACCTTCCCAATTCAAAAACCCACCGTTCGATTCATCCAGATCAGGGGCTATATATGCGCCCCCGTTACGTCGGCAGACGTCACGCGAGGGTAAGGAAGGCGGCGCGAGGGGGAGAGGGATAAAATCCACCGCGGCCGCTTCCCCCGACCTCCAAGCTCTCGTTTCCAAATCCCCCCTTCGCCTTTCGGGGGGCGGGGGGCGGAGGAGGCCGGCAGCGGCTGTCATGGAGAAGGTTAGCCACCAGATGGGCGGCGGCGGGGGGAGGAGGGGTGCGGCGGCGCTGACGGGGCTGCAGAAGCAAAACTCGTGGTCGCCCGAGACCGAGCGGGACGAGGCGTGGGAGCGGCGGCGGGGCCTGCATCGCACGGGCTCCGCGCTGCGGCGGGGACGGAGCGTCACCGACGACGACCTCGACGAGCTGCGCGGGTGCATCGATCTGGGGTTCGGTTTCGAGGCCTCGGGATGCGCGGCATGCGGCGCCGGGAGGAGCCGCCTCGTGAAGACTTTCCCCGCGCTGGACCTCTACTACGCCGTGCACGGCGGAGGCGCCGGCGGCGGAGCCGAGGGTTCCCGAGCCCGTGCGCTTGCGGCGCCTCGTCGGAGGCGTCCGAGGAATCGCCGCTCGGGAGCCCCATGTCCATGCTCTCTCCAGGTATGTGAGAAAATTATATATACTCGCATCTATTTTTGATTGACAACATGGTAGTTTTGCTGTTGATTAGACGAACAACCATGTGAGGCTGCAGGGTGCGTGTGAAATGCAAAAATCGTCTTCCTTCAACCAAGCGCGATTAAAGTTTTGTCTTTTGATGTGTTGATGTGGTGCAGTGCGATTAAAGTTTCTGTTTTTTTGACTTGTTGATGTGGTGCTTGCAGGCGACACGCCGGAGACGGTGAAGATGAGGCTGAAGCAGTGGGCGCAGGTGGTGGCGTTGTCTTTGCGCAACCGTTCCTGATCGCTCGACTCAACTCCTGGGATATCGACGTCGTTGCTATCCTGCATTGGGAGGAGAGAAGACAAGATGAAGAATAAAAGGAAAGAATCCCCGGCCACCTCAAGCAGAAGGAAAGGAAGAATGAAGAAGAAAAAGGGAAAAGAAGGAAGGGATTTAGGGTTTGGTGGGCCGCCGCCCTCCACCTTCGCTCGCCTATCTTGGAAGGACTATCCGCTAATTAACTTTCTGTCAAAACAGTGCTACCATCCACCCTTAAGATACACTATGCCTTACTCTGGTTAATTCCTTGCTTTTCCTAATTCCCAATTTCACATCCATGTACATGATGCATTCATCAAGAGGTAGATTAATCTGCATTCCCAAATGATTGTTATGTTGCTTCTTGCTCTGGAAAATTGCTGAAGGGTGATGCCAGTGAATATGGCGCACCCAATCTCCTCTCCTTGGCCATTTGATCAAGCAATCTGTGGCACACCAATCCAATCCTTCTCCATTTCGTCAAGCAATCAGCTGTGCTGTGCTGTGCTGTGCAGATGAAGCAAGAGAATCTCGGAGACAGACAAGACAATGAATTACCTGTGCATCATTAAGGTTTAGACCCGAAATTCTTCATCAGGAGCGAGGATGAGGACACAGATGCAGCATCCCTGTGCAGTGCTACAGAGAATTGTTTCCCACGGATGGCAGGACAGGCTCAGGTCCGTCTGGCCGAACGGGAGAGGAAGATGAGAGAGCAGGACGTATAGTTGGCTGTCCCTTTCTGTCGTTTTGGCACGGCGAGCTGTCTTTAATTATTCCTCCTCCTCCTCCTCTTCTTCTTCTCCGTTCTGCGCTCTACTCGATCACGTTATTGTAGAGTGTGTCTGTGCACTGTACATTTGTACAGCCAAAAATGAAAAAGAGAAACAGAGGGTTTGTGTGAACAAGTACAGGCAGGAGCACGGCTTCACGGCAACCGGTAATAAACATCGTCTCATCGTACTGCCGTCCGATTCTTCTAGGAAATTAAAATTATGTAGTACCAGGAGTCATAACTTGCAACTTTTTGAATCACAATGGAATTCGTTCGGTACTGTACGCGGTAGTACAGTACAGTACGGTTCGTGATTCCTCACACACTGGAATTAATTTCTTCTGTCAATGGCAGACTAATTTGAATGCAGCCTGTTAAATTGCTCTTACCCAAAAAAAAAAATTTGCCGGACGGAAGTGGTCCTGCAACGGGGAGTACTATTGTATTTCCAACGATCTACCACGACCAAAGATTAAGGTAATCTCGTCCATAAATTTTGAGCGAACTTGGACCGGATACACAGAAGTATTTCCTTCGTATTGGTTGAGGCTCTCCGGCAATGTTAAGTTTTTGACCTAAATAACATTGTTAGTGTTGATATTAACAAAATTGATCGTTTGCCTTGTCTGGTCGCCCGTGCCCTGGAGTCACTACGTGTCATCTGGTCCCTTGTTCGGTCTCCCATGGCCTGGATGAGCCAATTATCGCGCGCCCAGCCGCTTTGTCCACTCGCCCATGCACCAGACGCGCCCTATGTCGCACTCGCTCGCCGCTGGCCCTGTCCACTCGCTAGTGCCCCAGATGTGCCTTGTCCGGTTGCCCTAGCCCGAACGCGCCAACACCGCACACATCGGCAATTGCCCTCCTCCTACGCCCGGAGTCGCTGCCCACCCCTCTGTCCCGTTTTGTCCTTGTCACGTCCATCTATCGCTTTGCATGCAAGCTCTGCGCGAGAGGGAATCCGATTCCTCCTATCGTTTCGCAGTCAGCCGTGGATGCGTTCGGTGGCTATAAATTCGCGATGGAATGCGAAGCTTCGCCGCTTCTCTCATTCTCGCTCACTCTTTCCTTCGCAGCCTCTACCGATTCGCAGACGATTAAGGCTTGTTTAGAGCTATCATTAGCCTTCGTATTAGGAGGTTTTTTTTCCCTCGTATGTATTTTCTTTTATAAACTGTGTAGTTAGTTAATTAGTTGTGATTAATTAGTTATAGTTATTTATGTGTAATTATAGTCGTTATCATTTAGGCATAATTAAATATGTGTTAGTTAATTAGTTACAATTAATTAGGTCTTAATTGATTAGTCATAGTTAAATTAATCCTACGTATTTATTAATGGCATAGTTAATTAGTTATAAATTAATTAGTTATAAATAGTTAGTGTTAGTTAATTAATTAGTGTCAATTAACCGGTCGTAGTTACTTAAGTCTTAATTAATTTAGTTGTAGTTAATCACTCATAATTAATTTAGTTGCCTTATTAAGTTGTAATTTATTTAGTGGCCTTATTAAGTCGTAATTATTTATTTGTAATTAATATGTGGTAATTAATTAGTGATATTTAATTGGTCATAAATAATTTAGTCGTAAATATTGTAGTTGTCATTATTAAGTCCCCATTATTATTTAAATTAATTTGTGGTAATTAGTTATTCCTAATTTAGTGACAACCAATTTGTCATACTTAATTAGTCGTTATTATTTTGTCACAATTAATTAAGTATTAATCAATTGGTCGTACTTTATTAGTCATAAATAATTTGGTCGTAGTTAATTAGTGCATATTAATTTGTTGTTCTTGCTTAGTCATATTTTTTAATATATAGTAATTTATCGTTATTATTAATGTATTCACTAATAATATGTGTCTTTCATCTCGTGCAAGTCATTCCTATACCAGAGCTACTGGAACCCTTCTATGACGAGCATCACCGGTGCAAGTTGTGTATCACCGGGGACGCGGATGACCCTCCACCCCTTGTGCTTTGGTCCGAGAAGCATTACTGGTAGCTCGATGCTCGCTACATCTCAATCCTTCGGGACACGGGCTTGTTGACCTTTGCGTGGCTGCTCTCATTCGGATGCTACTTCACCCTTGACGGTAGTGTGATGTCGGGACTTGTCGACAGATGGAGACCTGAGACGTATACCTTCCACTTTCGGTGGGAAAAGATAACGGTCACTCTCCAGGATGTCTTATTCTTGACCGGTCTCTCGGTCAGGGGTGAGCCACTTGTTCCAAGTCATCCGCCGGTGGACTGGAAGGCCCGATGGGGTATCGGTTTGGCATACCTATCCTGGACCCCTGTGGTGTCCATCGGACATGGTTGAGGAATGTCAGTCAAATGCCCACCGGATGCACCTGACAAGGTTGTTAGGACGCACCTCATCGCTTACCTTCTTCATCTCTTCGGTTGGGCCCTGTTTCCCGCCACACAGGGCGATTGGGTGTACCCTAGATTCGCTGAGTCTTTGGCTAGTGCGGAGGCTGGGGTGATGCCCAGTACAGTTAGGGATCAGTCGTCCTTTGCGCCACATACAGGGGGTTGTGTGATGCTTTGCGACGCGACACCGGTGCGAAACCGATCCTTGTCGTCTATTACATGCTCCTGTAGCTGTAGAGTTGGGAGTACTTCCCTGTTGGCGCGACCCTCATTCGGGAAAGCAGTGCACCCGTACCCTAAGTTGCACGCCCGATAGACGGGCCCACTATGGGCTACAGGTGGACTGCCATCCAATTACGCTGTGCCAAGGACATATCGGCGAGGTGCTACACGTTGTTCCACAATGAGTTCGAGTCGTTGCACGACAACAACATCATATGGGCTCCATGGAGCCCAGATTTTGTGAACATGGTAGAGTCACACTGACTGTCCGTGCAATGCACCTAGGACACCAGATTATGGGCGACGACCTGCCACCTGGTGTTTAGCTATATGGTGGAGCCTTTCATGCCATAGCGCGTAATATGATAGTTTAATTTGTACCAGCTTGTGCCCCCTCCCGACAACAAGATCCTGCAGCGAGCCGACCACTTGTGAGTCGAATTCTAAGTAATGTTTGCATTTCATACCCACATTCCCTGTTCTGACATGAATCCTTCTCGAATGCAGGAAATCGAGGGTAGACCGACATGTTGAGCACTGGCAAGCAATCCAGCATGAGTAGGTTACGACATGAACAGAGACGGTGCACATCGAGGTTCTATAGGAGTAGAGGTCGTACAACGTACAAACATACCACAAGTACATCGAGTGGTACGTACCACGATCGCGTACCAGACTGACATGTCCTCCACCAGAGTGTTTGGAGCAAATGACGCACCAGGAGAGGCTCTGTCACTCATTCGATTGACAGAGCGCCTCGTGGCGTGAAAACACTGATAAAACACCGATAATCCTTGCTTGTTTCATTGATGATATTTGTCTTTATTTATTCGAACATGTGTTGTTTGTCATTTCGATTCGAGCGATTGAACATGTGATCATTTCGGTTTGAGCAGATCTGTGATCATAGCGCATCCAAGACCGCCATCCGTAGCCCAAAGCACATCAGATCGGGGCTTGAGCACTTTGAAGTACATCTTTGCGATGCATTGGGGTAATCCTTCATGAAGTGCTCAAGGGTCTTGCATATACTAAATTTCATGGTTCGGCACAGGGCCCCACACTGGTTGTCATCTATGTCATTTCGAAAGCGCGGCGTTTGCCGTCATCCCTTCCCAGTTGACTTCAAGGCCTTGATCGGGCCCCATTGCACCCTGTCCTGCCAAAGATCCATATGGTTCATGTCCAAGCCATATGAGTGAAACTCTGCACTCTATCTACCGAAAAGGTCCTGCATGTTATAGTACTCGGAGATATACGACATAGACATCTACCTCATTTTCGCATATGCCTTGTACACATACGAGCATGGCTTGTGCAGGAGCTTCGGCTTTTTGCAGGTGCACGTAGACAAATCACCTAGGGTGTATGCATGTTTCCTTTCCCTCCTGACATAATCGTTGACATATTTTTACCGCAGCCTGATCTCGTACTTCCTCTTGAGGCCATCGATCACCCTAATATCGTGCATTCGGGCCTTCTGCATCTTCTGGTCCATATACTTATATATGTTCTCAGACCACTGCTTCCCTTCTTTCATTCGTCATCTCGCTACGGTGGCTCTATTGACGAAGTAACCGATCGTGCGAGTTCATATTTCCTTAACAATCGCGGTGATAGGGAGGCACCACACACCTTTGAGAACGATGTTGTACACTTCGAACATGTTGATCGTTATAATTCCGTACCTCGCACCGTATGTGTCATAGAGCAGAGACCATTTCTCCAACTCAGGAACGTGGAGATCAATCCACAACGAGAAATTTATAGTGCTCCTGGATTGCCCGCTTGCGGCTTGCTGTCCCTCCTATGCCTCCGGAGGGGACTTCCTTCTATGCTTCGTAGTCAGATGCTCAAGATCTGTCGAGATGGACTCAAACTTCCACCTCTGGTTCCGCAGGCACAATGCCTTCAACGTCTTCATAAGTTCCTGACTGCATAATCGCGTGAAGAAGCTCGATGCAAGATGCCTCATGCACAACAGGGTTTCCATGTTGTTCTACTGGTGAGGGGGTTCCGTCCCATTCTTCATGGTGTTCATAGCCGACAACAACACAGCATTGCGGCATGTGATAAGGCATACGTTGGACCGGTCTCCCACAACTGCCCACTTCACATTTGCTAGGAACCACAGTCAACTGGATGTGTTCTCATTCTCAACAATGACAAAAGCAATCGAGAGAAGTTGGTCATTCGGGTCGGTCGACACCGCGGTGAGAATGGTGCCCTTGTACCTCCACAAGAGGAAAGTGTCATCCATCATAAGCATAGGACGACAAAACTTGAAGCCCTTTATGGTCTGGGCGAAAGCCCAGAATACTCACTCCAGTATGAAACAGTTGGGACCTCCATCGGCAACTTCACTTTCAAAATTGTTTATGCACGTGTCAGGGTTTGCTTCATAAATCTAGTGAAGTATTCTCGGCACAAGGTTGTACACCTTTTTGTATGTCTCATACATGGACTCGATAACCTTCTGCTTGGATCGTTAGACCTTGCTATAGCTGACTGGATAACCAACTAGATTGACGACTTCTAATAGCAGCATCTTGGGGGAGACGGACATGTCCTCTGCAACTAGGTGACTAATAAGGCTTGCCACATATGCGGAAGTCACATTCTGATGCTATCGCAATGGCTCACTAAGCCTGTGAGTATGGTCAGTAACTGCCTTGACCGTGAAGAACAAGCTCAAGAAATTTGCTAGGTGAGCGCTGACTTTACCAGGGCAGCCTTCCACTACGCACTTCAGTGTGTAATGTCCTGGGTTAGACCGGTGCACCCGATACACACGGCTTATAGACAAGGAGAACCGTGTTATAACTTGTTGCACGGCTGCCTTGCTAGGGAAGTACTGCTCAACTAAGAGGGTGTCAGCATCAAACCCCCACTGGAACCCTTCTTCTTACGGCAGTACAAGCGATTGCATTGCGATATCATCACGTCTGGATGCCACGTACGGCACCGTCGAAGACACAATTCCGCCAGTAGGACCAGCACCCTGGGGTGTGTCCTTCTCGCTACCATCCGACCCTGGGTCGGCGTCCTCGTGGGACTCCAACCCGAGAGGCTGGTCCAGTAGATACTCGTTGCAGTCAATGCGGGCCAACCACCACAGTTCCGCCCATCATTTTGCACAAAATTATGCACAACTATTCTCTCGTGGACTTCCTCCAAAGCAGTACATTCCATGATACCATCTTCAAGCTCCACCTACAGTTGCCCGCTTCCCAAGGCACCAATATCATCAAGGTTTCCCGACGGCTTGCGTGTGAAATTCATGTACACCATCGGCTTCCCGTATATCGTTGTCTCGGGCTGAGAAGCAATCTACATATACTGGCCCTATGCTATGCTTCCGTTCACCTTGACTAGCTGACATGCACCCTGCCCTGCCCTACTCGTGTAGGTGATCACCTCGATGACAAGTTTCTTTGTTGTTGGCTCTGTGTCGAACTCCCTCCGGATGCAACTCCTAAGCCCGTGAATATTCAACGTAGCAAGCCCCTCTGCCTAGACCACCTTGTACTGCATCTCGACAGGTCCAACCCATCGGGTCCAACCTGTACGAAGCCGTCGCCATAAAACACTAACAAATCTTGATGTTTGAAATTACCTAAAGCCACAATAACCCGATTTACTGCGCATAATATAACAAATAGGGTATGTAGTTAGCACTAATTAATTAATTGTACATGATTATTTACATGGAATTATTTTCTTCAATTACCACTAAGTAAATAGTAATTAATTACGAGAAATTTATTTGCCAATAATTACCCATGACATAGATAATTACGACATACTGCATTCTAGTAAGCAATTAAATATGATTAATTGAATACATACTGCATACTAGTAAGCAATTAAATACGAGTAATTGAATACAAATAAATAATTAATTAGCAACAATTTAATTATTTATCAATAAATTACGTACGAGTAATTCATTACATCTAAGTAATTCACACTGAATTAATTTCGATTAATTAGTTATCACTAATTAACTACGCGTCCTTAATTATTTGTAATTAATTATGTTTATTTGATAACCACTAATTAACTACGAGTCATTACTTACAAACAGGGTATGTAATTAGCACTAATTAATTAACTTTGCACGACTATCTAACTATGAATTAATTAATTATAATGAAATTGTGATGACTAATTTATTTACGCCTAATTAATTAGCACTAATTAGCAATGACTAAATTAATTATGAGTAATTAATTGTGGCTAATTCATTACGAACATTTCGATAACAATTATTTAATTATGACAAACAGTAATGACCCACTTAATTTTGAATAATGAACTATATTTCAATTAATTACGGCTAACTAAGTGATCCTAATTATTTAGGACTATTTAACTAAGAATTAATTAATTATGATTGTATAACAATAGTTGTTTTATTTACACCTAATTAATGACGACTAACTAAAAATGACAAAATTAATTACGGTTCACTAATTGTGCATAATAAATTACAAATATTTAACTAGCAATTACTTAATTACGACAAAACAATGATGGCTCACTTAATTACAAATAATTTACTACGAGTAAGTTAATTACGACTAAATAGTACTAACTAATTTATTCACACCTGATTAATGACGACTAAATTAAATAAGATTAACTAATTGGGGCTAATTCATTACAAATATTTAACTAATAATTATTTAATTATGAGAAAACAGTAATAGCTAACTCAATTATGAGTAACAAACTACTACTAAATTAATTACGACTAACTAATTGCGCCTAATTATTTACGACTACTTAACTAAGAATTCACTAATTACAACTAAATAGTACTAACTAATTTATTTACACATTTTGAATTACGGCTAAATTACAACAACTAAATTTAATATGAGTAACTAATTTCGAATAATGAATTACAAATATTTAACTAAGAATTATTTAATTACGATAAAATAGTAATGACTAACTTAATTACGAAAACAAACTAGGACTTAATTAATTACGACTAATGCATACGAAAATAATTACCTCCTCTTACTCACTGCACTGAGCAATCTCGAATCGATAACAAAATCACAAGTACATCGCTCGCTCAAATCCCTCTGCCTCACGAACGTAATTTTGTAGCGAGATAGGAGAGAGAGCGCAGACAGGTGGCCTTGTCCGGGCCATGGAGCTACGACCGAGGCAGAGTCCGGGTCAGGATGATGTGGATGGGCGCCCGCGTCCGGGTCACAGTGCTACGAACAAGGCGATGTCTGGGCCACGGTGCTGCAGACAAGACGACGTGGCAGCATGAGAATTCTCTAGTCCATCCAGAAACAGCGTAGATGTCCTCCGCACGCTGGGACATAGACGTGGACATATATCAACAGCTAACGCGTCTGTTATGTTATTTTTAACATTAAAGCGTCTTCTTTGTTAATCAAATCCTAACAATGACATTTAGGCCGGACAAGACGAAGGACTGCTCCAGGCTTGTCCGTGGTCGCGGGTCGAGTCGTACAATGTATTGAATTATCGTTGTCTTGCCGTGACGGAACGCAACCAGTGTACTAGTACTACAATCCATGCCTGTTTTTTTTTTTTTTTGTCGATTCTGAAGAGAACCTATGCCTGATGAACCTCCAGGAATTTATTCAGCGTAAATCTTACAAGGCAGGTCGTTCAATTTTGCTCTTGGCGCGGGGCAGAGCAGAGAACCGATATATCATGAGATGCCTCCTCTCCGGCAATGCACTCGGGCCCTAGCGAAAGACGAACGGATCTGACGAGAAAACACGAGATGCCTCCGGCACTGCACGTGTCTAGACAGCGAGTTCGATTAATCCTGATTAGGATGGCCACGACAGCAACATGACACGCAGGCGCCTGCGTGTCACGTTACCGGCCAGCCAAATCACCGTGCGCTCCCAGCCAAGTGAACCGGACACTCTACAGAAAACCACGCGTAGCTGTGTACAGACATCGTCTCATCAAGCAACCAGGGATTCCATCAGAATCGAGGACAACCGACTGAATGCGGCCAACGTCCATCATCAACAGTGCCCGCCAATACCCAACGATAAAAGAGTTGAAGTTCTGTGAATACAAAAAAAAAAATAGTCCTGTTGGAGTCTATGGGCTTGACCTATATATAATTCTAATAATTTTTTAAAAAAATACTAAAGGATTACTCATATACGGTGAAAGATAAGAAATTTAGTACCATATTGCTAGTCTAGATCCTACCTAGTTAAAGCAAGCAAAAGAAGAACACGGTGCGCCCCGCCCGCCCTCGCTACGTGGAAGAACAAACGCTCACTCGCCCGCTACGCCATCACCAGCTCGCACGTGACGTGCGCGTGAATGGTTCCGCGATTTCGTGTCTGGTCAGATGTGGAGCTGTTGCTTCTTTTTGCACATCAATGAAGCTTTTATGGCACGCTTTAACCGCATAATTATTGCTTCAGTTTGTTTCTTGTGGTTGATTCTCTGTGCTGTGCAACCTCTCCTCTTAGAATAGAACATATAAAAATATCAGTACCAGAATAGATAGCCCTGTTCCTCTATGCTACACAACCTTGTCTAATCCATTCTTTCCTCGGTGTGCACCGACGTGGGGAGAGTGGTGTCTTCGAAGCCGACGTCTCTCATGATCCTACACGGGTTTGGGTGAATCAGGTTTTTCGGAAGCGATCGTGCGACTACTCGCGGCTTCCTCCATCATCTGTTTTGCGTCGTCTTCTTCGCATCAGACTCTACTGTGACCTTCACTGGAGCGATTCTCTGTAAATCACAATGTTATCATTTGACATGACTAGGCCTTACTTCCTAGAAATAAATCATGTGCTGATGTTGATGACTACTTCTGTTAGTAGTGTTCTTGTTTTAAATTTTGCCTTGTTAGCGCATATATATAAGATAGATACATTTGAGTTAATAATCATGCTACTAATCATATAGTTCCAAATATGTCTAATATATATGATGTTGTTAATTCAATTATTATTTTAGGAATTGCAATAATCACAAAAATGCGCATATACCTAACATTCTAAAAACCTGATAGGCACTTTGTGATGGTTGGTTTTTAGAGGCAATGAAATCGAAGAAATTCACTGGTGTATTTTGGGCTATGAATGTATTTTGGCTAATATCCATGTATCCGCTTATGCATCTATGTTTTCTTCTTACTACGTCGCACGGTGTTCTTCCATCCTAATGGGGAATGAGTCACATGGTTCTGTTCTTGGTGTTAGCACGGTAGATCAACAGTTCACTTCGGGAAAGATCATGCACTTGAAGAACGTGCAGCATGCCCCTACAATAAATAAGAATCTCGTCAGCATTTCCCTTCTTTGTCGAAATGAGTTCAAGTTGGTATTCGAGTCGAATAAAGTAGTCATGTCAAAATTTAGACTCTTTATTGGAAAAGACGATAAGTACGAAGGCTGGTTCCGTTTTTCCCTTTCAAACTTTTGTAATAAGGTTGTGAACTATATTTATAACTCTACGAATGGTGATGAGGCCAATGTGTGGCACTCACGTTTATATCATATAAACTTTGGTTGTATGTCTCGGCTTTCTAGTTTAAATTTAATTCCAAACTTTTTCATAGTCAAAGGTTCCAAATGCTAAATTTGTGTGCAAGCGAAGCAACCTCGAAAGCCTCACAAGGCTATGGAGGAAAGAAATTCGGCAAAATTGGAATTCATACATTCAGACTTGTGTAAGATGAATGGTATATTGACAAAATGAGGGAAATGATATTTCATGACTTTAATTGATGATGCCACTAGATACGGATATGTGTATTTATTGAAAACAAAGGATGAATCATTAGACTACTTTAAAACTTATAAAGCTGAGGTTGAGAATCAATTAGATAGAAATATTAAAATAGTTAGGTCTAATCGTGGTGGAGAGTAATTTTCTAATGAGTTCAATCAGTTTTGTGCGGAACATGCTACTATCCATGAAAGGACACCTCCCTATTAGCCCCAATCCAACGATGTTGCTAAAAGAAAGAACCGCACCTTTACTGGCTTGGTGGATACCATGTTAGATACTGCGGTTATGTCTAAGGCATGGTGGGGGAGGCTGTGTCTTGTCCTAAATAGAGTCTCCACTAAAAATAGTGAGGTAACACCATACGAAGGATGGAAAGAGAGAAAACCATCACTATCTTATTTGTGTACTTGTGGGTGCTTGGCAAAAGTCAATGTTCTAATAACTCAAAAGCGCAAACTTGGACCTAAAATAGTGGATTGTATCTGTCTAGGATATACTCATCATAGTACGGGCTATAGGTTTCTAGTAGTTCAATCCGGGATATCTGACATGTCAATCAATATGATAATGGAATCCCGAGATGCTATTTTCTTTGAAATTATATTTCCTATTAAGAATTCACATAACTCTTCTAGTCAACCAAATGATTTAACTCCTGAACCTACCACTCCAATTGAGTAGTATATTGAACACACACACGAACACGTATATGATAAGAAAGATAGTGTTGTAGATCCTCGAAGGAGCATGAGACAAATGATTGCAAAATCTTTTGGTGATGACTTCACTGTCTACCTTGTTGATGATGCTCCCAAATCTGTTTTAGATGCATATGCATCTCCTGATGCAGAGTACTGGAAGGATGCGGCTCGTAGTGAAATGGATTCCATTATCGCTAATGGAACTTGGAAAGCCACCGATTGTCCATTTGGTTGCAAGCCAATTGGATGCGAGTGGGTGTTCAAGAAGAAACTTAGGCCTGATGGTACAATCATAAAGTACAATGCTCAGCTTGTGGCTAAAGATTATACTAAAAAAGGTGAGGATTTATTTGATACTTACTCACTTGTTGCCAAATTAACCATAATTCGAGTACTAGTATCTTTGGCTGCCTCACATCAAATGGACGTGAAGACTTCTTTACTCAATGGAGAGTTGGATGAGGAAATTTACATGAATCAGCTTGATGGATTTGTAGTACCTGAACAAGAGGACAAGGTTTGTAAATTAAAATCTTTATAAAAACTCAAACATACACCTAAACAATGGCATGAGAAGTTCGATAGAACTTCGACATATGTGGGGTTTACAATAAATGATACATATAAATGTGTATACTACCGCTACGGTGGTGGTAAAGGAGTAATATTATGTTTGTATGTTGATGACATACTTATATTTGGGACAAACATTAATGTGATTATCAATGTTAAGTCATTTTTATCTCAAAGTTTTGACATAAAAGATCTAGGAGAGGCTGACATTATTTTAAACATCAAGTTCATCAAGGATGAGAATAGGATTACCTTGCTGCAATAGTTGATCAAGGATGAGAATATGATTACCTTGCTGCAATCTCATTATGTGGAAAAGGTCTTGAGTCGTTTTGACTATATGGAAAGCAAACCCTCTCCAACACCCTATGATCCTAGTCTAATACTTCGAAAGAATCGAAGACTAGGAAAGGATCAATTGAGATACTCTCAGATTATTTGTTCACTGATGTACTTGGCTAGTGCTACTCGTCCTCACATCTCTTTTGTTGTAAGCAAAATTGAGTCAGTTTACCGCTAATCCGGGAGATGATCATTGGCACACATTTGAGTGGATTATGTATTATTTGAAAGGTACAATGAGTTACATAATTCATTATACTAGGTATCCTGGTGTACTTGAGGGATATAGTTATTCTAATTGGATTTATGATGCTGATGGCATAAAGGCTACGGGTGGATATGTATTTACTCTAGGCGGTGCTGCCGTCTCATCAAGGTCTTACAAATAGACCATATTGACGAGGTAAATCATGGAGGCAGAACTCACAGCATTAGACACAACCACTGTTGATGCAGAATGGTTGTGGGAACTCTTGATGAATTTACTAGTGGTTGAAAAACCAATTACAGCTATTCTTATGTATTATGATAACCAAACAGTTATCATAAGGGTGAAAAGTGCAAAGGATAATATAAAATCCTTAAGACATGTGAAAAGGCTGTTGAAGTCTGTCAGAAAATTAAAAAAAACTCTCGAGGGATAGCTGTGGATTGTATCCAAATAGCTAAAAATATGGCAGATACCTTTACAAAGGGACTATCACAGAATATGATTGAAATTGCATCGAAGAAGATGGGAATGTGTGGATATCATGGGGATATGCTCCAGATCTTAGGATCATGTGACAATTGGCAATGACGTTTATGGTTTATCGTTTCACGGGTTTTCGACAAAGTTTAGATCTGTCAGACACGGGCGGTCCCGACCGCCATAGCATGGTAGTCCGACGGGTCCCAAATCGGTCGGACCGGCCATGAGCGGTGACCAAAGAGTGACAAAAGTGTCAAATGGGCCAAAAATAGAGGTGTAGGCAAGAGAGGAGATTCTATTGCACTTGGTCCTATAATTTTGGAGTCTCCAGCAAGAGAGGGGATTCTATTGCACTTGGTCTCATAATTTTGCCTTAGGTAGAGGATTCTATTGCAAGAGAGGCGGTCGGACGGTTGTCACTTAAGCGCCCTTCTGGCGGCGTTGTTCGTTGGTTAGGTCAAAATCATGACTATCAGCGCATATGTATTGCATGATGCATGTTTTGACTAACATGGGTCAAGTTGTAGAGAACTTGTTCCCAATTTCGGTTTACTTATCTATGGTTGTGCAGGTTGCTTGGTGGTCAACAACGGTTAATGGCGAGGAAGATCGGGACTAGGCTTGGAGAGCTGATGTTCAGAACGATCGACGATGCCGGGTGAGGTCAATGACTCAAGCGTGACGCAAGATGGACAAGGGTGACCTATTAGCAAATCCGAGGTGCAAGATGGCGATAGGTGAAGCTGTTTAGGTCAAAAGGTTAAAGACTACGTTTTGTGAAGCGTGCGTGTGTGACCCGTTTGTTTTGGGCCTTAACGGGAGCCCAATAGGATTAAACTTCTAGAAGGTCTAAGCCTTCACTATAAATAGGAGAGGGTGGTGGCTGCACCACCTCTCTCAACCCTCTTTATATTAGAAAACCCTAATTTTGTTTAGGGAGAGCTAACCCTAATTTTGTTTAGGGAGAGCTAGGCGTGAAGGTTAGGGTTCTTGAAGGTTTGATTACATTTTCGTGCTCTTGGATTGATCACTGATCCTTGATGGAGTGGGTGTAATCCAGCATCAATCACATTTTAATCTATACAAGGTTTGCTTGAGATAAGTCTCTTTTCGTTCTTGCTTTCAATTTCGTGATTTTAGGGCTTTTATTGATCCACGAGTTTTTGCTTGATATCGTCATGTGGATTAGCTTCCCGTGTTGTGTGGGAACTCATCTAGGATCATCGTGATCATCATTCACCCACAAGCAAGCGATTGGATATAGTTTTCACTTTTGCTCGGTTTTAGACCTTTCTCCAATCAGATCGTAAAGGATCTTTGTTTGTCCAAGAATTATCATAATTGTTGATTGGAATAGGTCCTTAATATCATAGAGAAGGTGTATACCAAGTTTCGTGAAGTTTGGAGTTGAGAATCAAAAGTTAGATCTATTTGCAACTTCGTCATCGGGGCTGTTCTTGCTGTTCTGGAGCCTGGCGGTAAGACCGTCCGAGGGCACCGGTCCGACCGATTTGGTCAGCAGGCCGACCGCCATTAACACATCGGTCAGACCGCCAGTACTGATTTGTGCTTTAGCTTGTATTGATTTTTATCGTATTATTTAGGGGGTAAATTGGATTCAATACTAGTCTTCCATTGTACTAGTATATTGATCTTCATAGCTTCCTCATAGCTATTGGAGTGAAATTGTGTTGAATTCATAATTTATGAAAAAGTGAGCGTGCTCATATTCCCCCCTCTAGTCGCCTTTTCGGTCCAACAGAATGATACTCACGTAAGTTACACACAATGGTAACCCAAACCTATGTGATCGGAGATCCCATGAAATAGGCCTTGGAAAAAACAAACTGTTTGGGTAACAGTATGGTACATTCTTACTTTAGATCTCACTCCGTTGAAGAGTTGGTACTCTAATTACTGTAAGGTAGGATGACATTGTCTTAATGTGTTCTCAGGCTTAACAACAAAATACCATTCTATAGGGTATTCATGTAAGAACACACCTATATGAGGCCGGCTGTTGGTCGCAGTAAATAAGATGTGGGTGATCTCTAAGAAGCTCATCAAGAGACATAGGAGTATAACCTATGTGCTCCACCTGAGGAGTTGCCTAACGGCTACCAAGTATCAGCAAAGGCCTTAGGTGAAACTTGTCCGCACAAAACTGCCAATTGATGACTTAGTACATTGTGTAGTTGTGGGCGAGTGTAGCTTGAGATTCTTGGTGGATGTTCAACCATAACCAGTCTCCACCGAAAAGCTGGTATATCAACAGCTCTTTGGAATTATTGGCAAATTTGTAGTACTTTTGGGATCTGATGCGGAATTTGTTGGAGTTTATGAGCTTGGCCTACATATAATTCTAATAAATCATAGGAAAATCCCAAACATCCACTCATGCATGGTGAAAAGTGGAAAATTTAGTACCATATTACTAGTCTACGTAGGAGGAGACCAATGTATAAGGTGGAGTTGGTCTTACCTAGTTGAAGTAAGCAAAATAAGAACACACGCACGCCCGCACTTGCCTCGACACGCCACACCATTGCTCGCCCGAGCACGACGTGTGCGTGAATGGTCCGGTGATTTCATGTCCGGTTGGTTCTAGAGCTGCTACTTGTTTTTGCACATCAAAACCATACATATGAATTATAAATTGAAAGTTTGAATTACAGTGTTTCAATGGAGCTTTTATGGCATGCTTTAACAATGTTTAATACAGAGTTATTACTTCAGTTTCTTTCTTGTGGCTGATTCTATATGAAGGAGAGACCTCTCCTCTCATAATAGAACATGGAAAAAGACCAGTGCCAGAATAGAGAGCCCTATTCCTCTGTGATGCGCAACCTCGTCTACTCCATCCTTTCCTCGACGCGCATTGATGTGGGGAGAGCAATGTCTAGGAAGTCGGCGTCCCCTATGATCTGCATGGGTTTGGGCGAATCAGGTTTTTAGAAAGTATTTGCACGACTACTCACGGCTTCCTACATTTCATAATTATCTTGAATCTGTGTCCACATCTCATGAGCGCTCTTGAGATTGCATACCTCATCGAATACCTCTACACTCAAAGCACCAAATAAAGCGTTTAATGCTTGAGCGTCGAAATGTAACATTTCTTTTCCTCAATTGTTTGAGTAAGATGATCCAACGGATAAGAAAAGCCTACATCTACAATCTGCCATATGTTTAGGCCTATGGCCTTGAAATAACATGACATGCGGATTTTCCAATAAGCATAGTTTGTGCCATCAAATAGAGGTGCTTCACCTAGGTGCACTAAATCACTAGTCGCCATCATTTACTCTCTAGACGATTAAGTCTAATAAATAAGAGACCAAACTCTAATACCACTTATAAGATCAAGGAGGTCGACTAGAGGGGGGTAAATAGGCGGTTTTAAAAACTTCTTTGGCTAAAACCAATTTTTAATGTGGAAGCTAATAATAGTTTGGTTTTGCACAATTAAAACCTAAATCAACTAGGCTTGACTAAGTGCACCAATAATAAGACAATTGATAATGATTGCAATTACACAAATATATAAGCAATTTAATGCAATGAATGTAAATTACAATAGTAAAGCACAAGAAGAATAACCCAAGATGACACGATGATGTTTTATCGTGGTGTTCAGAGACTTGCCGGTCTCCCCTAGTCCACGTCGAGGTAAGCCAAACGAATTGGACCGGCTCCACAAATTAAACCAACACCTCCTAGGTAAGTCCAACCACTTAGACCGATTCTAACACAAACCAACACCTCGATCCACTCGGGTTGCTCTTCCTCCACTCCGGAGATGGCGAGCACCAAACCGCCCACAACCACGTCGAGACTTCTCACAAGTTTCTTGAGAAGATCACTGGTCCACGACGCCTCCACGTCGTCTAGGTGTCGGCAAATACCAAGAGTAACATGTCTATGACTTTCACTTGAACTAATCAAGTGTCTAAACTCAATGGATACACAACCCACTACCTAAGGCAACACATGCACTTAGGGTTTACTTGCAACACATGCACATAAGAGATGAGAGGGCTTGCTCTTTGCTCAAGGGAATGAATAGAGGTGCCAAAGACTCTATCCCAACCGGCCAAGGTGGCTATATATAGCCTACTCACAAAAACTAGCAGTTATGGAGAGATTCTGCTGAAAAACAGCGAACGCCGATCAGACCGCAGGCATGTGGCGTGTCAGACCGCGCCTCCTCCAGCGGCTATAAAACTAGCCGTTGGACACATCCGGTCAGACCGCCAACCAATGGCCGGTCAGATCGAACAAGCTGGTCAGTCCGGGCAACACATGTCGGTCAGACCGCTTTAACGAAAATCAGAGAAACACACTCTCTAGAAAAAACTGACCGGGTCGACGACCCGGGGGTCCAGTCAGTCCGGCCTTATAACTGCGGCTAGACCGCTCCAATAAATCAGAAAAAACACATCTTCTGGAAAAAAAAAACTGGCCGGGTCGACGACCCGGAGGTCCGGTCAGTCCGGACATATAACTGCGGTCAGACCGCTCCACAGGAATCAACAAATCCATAAAAACACATCTTTTGGAAAAAGCTGACCGGGTCCAAGACCCGAAGGTTCGGTCGGTCCGGTCATACAACCACAATCAGATCGCTCCACAAAGAAATCAACAAATCCAGAAAAACACATCTTCTGGAAAAAGCTGACCGGGCGACCCTGACCGGGACCCCGGTCAGACCGGCCAACACATAGCGGGCAGTCCGCACTTTCAACTGCAGTCAGTTCGGGCTTTCAACTGCGGTCAGTCCGGCCCTGGATTTCAGTAGAGGCAACACTCGGAAAAACAATTATAACTTTTGACTCCGATGTCGAAATTGAGTGGTCTTGGACTCTATGGAAAGCTTATTCAGAGGGCTACACAACCCATCTGTTTGATTGATCTCAAACATATTTTATAAAATTAAGAAGCAAAACTCCAAAGAGCTAACACATAGTCTAAGTCCATGAAACGAGCAATGAGCAATCTTAGACCATGCCAAAAATGATGCATGAACTTCAACAATTTGCAAAACACATTTGTAAACTTAAGTATCGTACCACAAGGAGTAGGTACATGGACTTCAACCATTTGCAAAACATATTTGCAAAGTATGGTCACATGCTACAAGGATTATACATGAGCATAAATTATTTACAAAACACATTCGTAAATAATAGCAACATACCACAAGGTTAAGGTGCATGGACTTCAACCATTTGCAAAACATATTTACAAATTATAGTCCCATACTACAAATATTAAATGCATGAGCATCGGCTATTTGCAAAACACATTCGCAAATAATAACACCACGCATAGATCAGCTAGAGCAAGCACAATGAGCTATCAACACATGACTAACTCATGTTACTAGTCAAGACCCCTCTTAATAGTACAGCAACCTATACTAGCAATCCGGTCTTCCAACCAAACACTAAGACTGGTAAAAGACTAGGAACACATCCTTAACCCTAGTTAGTCATACCTTTGCCTTAAGCAACTTCTTGAAACTTGATGATGCACATCTTCACTTCAAGTCCGAGTCCTTGACTTTGATAATCATCAACACACGACGATCTCTTTTACTTCGGGATCTTGACTCGATGCTCATCAACTCATGATGACATCCTTCATCTCGAGTCTTGATATGTATCAACACATAATGCATCCTTCACTAGACCTCCATCAACACATGATGGGTCTTCTCTTGACTTGATGATCAACTCATGATCATCTCATCTTCTTGAACATCATCGACACACGATGATTTCCTTTTCTTCAAGCTCTTGATACACATCAACACATGATGAATTCTTTACTCCAAGTCTTGATCATCCTGGAACATCACCTATTCATCCAACTCATGAAAATTGTTAGTTCCACAATATGATTATCATTAATTACCACATCATACTATTAACTCATAATGGTGGGACAAGATACTTCAATTTTTCCCTTTTTGGTAATTGATGATAACCACTTCAATTGCAAATAATTGAATGTAACACAACATGAGTATATATGAACTACACAAGTTTTATATACTCAAAAGGATATATTTCAAAGTAACGATTCTTAATATATGTGGAGAACGGAATATGAATCAGTACTAATGAAACCATAAAATATAGAGTGAACTACCCCTAAATGTGTGCATACACAAATGTATAATAAGAACATATGCACATATTCAAGTTAAACTTTTGGTGGAGTCCAACCTATATTTTGGATCCGAGAATGCAACAATATATAAGAGTATAAAGTCGAATGCATACCTCCATGGTTTTCATATTTTTATATCCAAACGAGACTACACAAAATCATACTAGATTAGAGAGTTAGTCTCACAAGTAGATTTGTCATTAATCAATGAAAGGTGTTAGTCTCATATTTAGACTTGTCATTAATCACCAAAATACTCCCTTAACACATAATGACAGGTCTAGGCTCTTCACCCTATAGAGCTTAATGAAAATAGTATGAGAACATAATCTAGGCGAAGACCTTTAGTGTTGTGGATACAATAAATATATAAGAATACAATGAGAATGTAGATGTTGAGAATGCAATGATTTCGTTTAGAATTATTGATGGATGGATTATCTCATAACTTAATTTAGAGAATGCGTAGGCTACCCACTTTATAGCTATTGAAGGGGTAGCAGTTCATGCCGCTAAAGGCGCTTTATATCTTCACGCACATTCCTCTATTGAATCTTGGACTGTCACGTCTCTTAGTCAACTATCGTAAGTCGTCAAATGCATCAATAACTGCTCTCATGTTAGTCACGTGAAAAACTATCGTGTCTCCCAAATTGGTCGGGGATGGTCCAAAACTGTATAGCTGGTTGTGTAGTGTCAGTGGTCATCTCATGACTCAAAATGGTCTACGATCAATTTGGCCAAAATAAAAGAGATTAGACTTCCTTTTAACAAAGATTGTAGGTTCATAATCGTTATAAAGTGGATCTCCAATATGTGGGTCTACTTTGACAGAGACTCTTACTTTGACCGAAAATGTTGACCTGGTCAAGAAAAATCCTCATCAATCACGTTCACTCTCAAGGGCGAGAAATCCTCACATTAATACTAGGAAAAAATGATATGCATCGTTGATCGTGGTGGGTCCAGATTACAACGGTCTCGATTAAAAGAAAGAGTTCATGTCAAATATAATCCGTACAACCGAAATTCAGAATAAAAAAATAAAATAAAAATTTTAATTTCCATATGAATCCCTAAATAAAATTACTTAATAAATATAAAGTGAAATAAAAGTAAGAAATTATATTTGTATACGAATTTAAATAAAATTGGAATAAAAATAAAATAAAGAATTTAATTTCAACATGAATTCCTAAGTAAAGTTCCTAAATAACTGTAATTCAGAATAAAATTAAAGAAAAATTAGCAATTGGATTTGTATACGAATTCCAAAAATCAATATTTAAAATTAAGAATAAAAATCAAATAAAATTAGTAATTTGATTTCCATGCGAATTCCTATGTAAAATACCTAAATAAATATAATTTGGAATAAAATTAAAAAAACTAGCAAATACATTTGTATACGAAATCCAAAATAAATAATTGAAATTAGGAATAAAAAATAAAATAAATTTAGCAACTTGACTTTTATACGAATTCCAATATGAAGCCCCTCAATAACTATGATTCAAAATACAAATTGAAGAAAAATTAACAATTAGATTTGTATATGAATTTCAACAAATAATAATTAAAATTTGGAATAAAAAATAAAATAAAAATTCACAATTTTATTTCCAAATGAATTCCAATGTAAAATACCTAGATAACTAAAATTTGAAATAAATTAAATAAAAGTAACAATTTGATCGGTGTACAAACTCCAATAAAAATAACTAAAATTTTAAATAAAATTAAAGTTTATAGCAAGTATAGCACGATTTATGTAGGAGGAAACCACGAAAGAGTGCAATGACGTCAATCTATCCTGCAACAAGACATTGATACAAAGAGAAGCGAAGAGATGAAACAGCATCGATGGAGATGAGTACAATATTGTGCTGCTCACTTTAGGTAATCGACGAGGACAATGTTATGCTGGTCGCTGGAGCCGTTAAAGAGAATATCTAGAGTCGAAGGAGACAAGATCAGCGACGACGAGTTGTAAGCGTCGGCATTGTTGAAGAAGTCAGTGGCCAAAGAAGCTTTGTATTGAAGACGGGCTATGGATAATATGGGATCATTGGGTGGCTAGGAGTGTGACATCGCTGATGAGGGACACAACGTCACCAGCGATGGCGAGAAGATTCTCTATATCGTTAGACAGCGACTAAAGCAGACATGTTGGCATCAGTGAAGATGGGAGGTCATCGCAGTTAATGAAAAAGCCACATCGTTGAGTTGACCAAAGTTTAAGAAGAGGAGCGATCGATGCGGGAGAAGAGGACATCAAACACGTATAATATCATGCATGTGTATATATATGCAAGCATCTGTACGAATAAAAGATTGGACGTATAGAAACAAAGAAGTAAAAAAACTCAGAGTAGAGATGGTGCAGCCACAGGGAATGAGCTCAGGGCCACCGGAGAGAGCATGACGGGTATCCCCAACAGGGATCGGCGATGGTTGCACGTGTATATGTGCTGATGTCACAACAATTTGCAGTAAATAATAACTGGAGATAAGTAGAAGAACTATATAATAGAGTATTGCATTAGAAGGGGTAACAGTTGAGAAGGATGGATCAATAATTGAACTTGTTGGAGGTTGAAGCAGAAAAGTTATGGCGGTGAGAAGAGATATAAGACACATGATTCGGTGAAGCAATTAGTGTGTGAGGGAAGGTAGGTCGCCCATGGTGCATCAGTGTATGCGTGAGTAAGGTACTCTAATACCATGTAAACTACTAAGATAATTTGCCGTACACATAATCAACATGTTGCTTGAGATTAAATAGAGGGAGATGTACATGCATACATTTTGGAAAGGAGTAACTAATGGAGGGAGAATAAGGGCATGCATCCACATAATCCACGCACGACGGAGAGTGTTTATGTTTCTAAGAACCTCTAACAACTTATTACGCTCAATAATTTTCTTTCATCAAAGCTTATACTTCAATTATGTTCTTCCATCAAAGCTTATACTTCAATTATGTTACTCTGTTATTGTTATCAACCTTACTAGAAGCATAATCTACATGACCACGAAGATCTATTCCTGCATGCAATCGAAGAACAAGCAAGAACAAAATAATAAGCAATCTGAAATTGCAAATAGGATTAAAATACACAATAAGGTGGGATTCCAAAGCAGTATTATGGTTGGTCTAGTCGACACAAGCCAATACATGAAGTTGTATTGCAAATAAATTTTAACTAAACAAAATCCGAATTCTAAAGTGTCGCACACATGAGACGGCCACAGGGTGGCAGCCAGGGGAGTGGACGCACGTCTTTAGGGTTACAAGGCCCATGGACCTAAGTGGAGGTGGCGCAGCACCCTTCTGTCTCGGACTCAAAAACAATGACGAACTGTTTTAGCTCGCGAGGAATTTGGAGGTGGGGCCAGATCAGCTGGAAAGAGAACGAGATAATCTTTCCATCAAATATTTTTGCACCTCAAGCGGAATCCGTGTCGACTTCTATGCATGTTTGAAGTCGGTGTTGTATCCGGATGCTGGATTAGATTTCAGAACATGTCCAATTTGAACTCTTGCTTAGCTTGAACAAAAAAGTAATGTGTAAATCTTCCTTGCACCATGACGTGGAGTAGCGGTCGTATCCGAGGGGTTGATATCCTTATCACCTGCTAGTCACAGCATCGAGGACTAGCGGTAAAATCTATAATTTGGAGTGCAGGAGGCGGTCGCGTGGTCATGTTAGCGCACTGGAGATCTGGAAGGAGCGCAATGCCAGAACCTTCAACAGAAGGTACTCTTCGCCTTTGGAGCTGTTTGCTACGATTAAGAAAGAAGGAAGAGCTTGACTCTCGCAGGGGGAATATCTAGAGCAAATAATTCATGTGTAATTAAACTTTAGCTCGGGTTAGACCTTTGGGTCTTTTTGTCCTCGGTAACTGCTTCTACTTTATTAATATAATAGGCAGTATTTCTATCAATTTCTTTTTTAAAAAAAACTCAATCCGGTATGTTAATGTACTATTTCACGTTAGTCTAAATAAGTTGGATTGTGATATCTAGTCGGCAGAATTAAATACAAGCATATCCATCTACCTTGTCACCATTTGTATGAAAACGGGCAACAGAGTATATGGATCGGATTCGGAACCCCATGGCAAACCCCGAACTTGTTCGACCTGCAGCGAAGAGGAGGAAAAAGTTAGCAAACCCCGAACTTTCGAAAGTTCAGAAATCAATCTTGAATTACAGAATTGAACATTCGACCACTCTCAGCTATCAATATCATTCACTTTACCTTGTCAACTCAAACTAGAGTGGTTTTGTCTGGCACCGGAATTGATGGTTTTGAATTGACTTGACGCCATGTCGGCAAGTGCTTACCGATGTATCAAAATATCATTCGCTCTAACTCTGCTGCTCTGTAGCGACATGTAATTTGGTGTCTTATGTATCGGTCAGATCAGAATCAGGTGGATGAATAATGCTCGTTCGGCCGTTGTTTGCAATTGTTTGACGACTATGCTCAGCTTAAGCATCTAATCTTGGCTGTATGGAGTACCTTGAAGAAGAGAAATTCACCTTGGTTGCATATGCATATTGTTAAGGATATAAAGGTATTCGTGGTATTTCTTATTGTATTAGCGATTAGATTTGTATCTCTTTGTACTATATATATATATTTGTTCATTGGATCTCTTCAATATACACATAATATTCTGGTATCAGAACAAAGCTTAGAGTTAAAATTTCTTACCGCCACCGCTGCCTCCTACCCCTTACAATAGAAAATATCACTAATACCCTTATATCCTTAACACATATTACCATTTGCTAGTTTCCTTCTCAACTTGCTTAAGATCAGTACTATAGATCAATGTGAGCTTAGTAAACGGATTGGCTGCCACCTGCCAGCATCGCTTACAAGACGGAAGCCACACGCAGACATCTTCAACAGTATGGCTGGTGAACCTGCATTTCTCAGAAGTAGGGCACGACGGAAAATCTACAGAAGTTCTAGAACACAAACAACTCGGTTTTACAAGACACAACATTGCACGGTTTATGAATACAAACTCATCTGATCTAACATGGTTGCAACCAGTCCTCCAAAAGAAAAAGATGGTAGTAATGTAGTATCACACCAACCCAGGGACCAACAGCAGCAATACCGTAGTACACACGAACTCGCCGTGTCGATAGACGTCATGACCATGGTTACACAGCTTACATGCAATGTTCCACTCACTTGAACATTATAAAAAGAGCTAAACCCTATTGAGTGAACATCACAGCCAATCTATTAGCCTAGGACTCCGAAGCATCGGATCAATGGCTACTCTACAAGAGCAACTCAGGCGATTCTCTGCTCACGTTGATAGTAGTGTGTTCTAGTTACAGATCTTCAGCTTACCAAGGACCCGTCAGTGTCCTCCGCAGGCAAATTCTCTTTGGCTTAGGTCCAATTTTTCGGGTAATTCTCTCCAGGACCTGCAGAAACCATTCAATAATTATGTTAGGGCGAAAAAGATGTCAATGAGGCAATCTTGGAACTTCATATGACAATATCTATAAAACCAAGGAACAATCACTTCTTCAAAAGTAAAAATTAGGAACAGCAAAGTTTGGAAATCTCAACTGCAAATTTGATAACACCAACCAAGAATTGTCAAACTTCTCTCAGATAATGAGCTGACGGGACAAAAATCTCTTTACAAAGTCATCAACCCAAACCAAAGAATTGTAGAAACTACAAAGAATTTGAGGTATGTTTTACTATTTGGAAATTGAATCCATAGTTTATGAGAATAACAGCAGCAATTTCATCCTTTTCCCTTTTAACAAAAGATAATTATGTAGCGTGGAAACTGAACCATGAATCTGAAGGCTGACACATCAAAGAAATAGTGGTTCAACATGCAAAATAACTTTAAGGTGCTATATTGGGGAAATACTGTTAACAGACTCTTTTCAATCGGATGGAAACATATATATTAACTAGATACACATTTAATCTCTGGTGTAAAAATTGCACTCGTATATTTTGTTTGCCCTTCCCAACATTTTCTTAGGATAAGACAGTATTACAGATTGACAATGTGGCCATTAAAATAGTTGGAAGAGTTGGAAAAAATTATTGAGCAAAACATAATTTACCTTACAATAAAGCATTAGGATCAATAGACGAATCACGAACTAAAATTGTAGACTACATGGCCGACAACGACGATGGCAGTTGGCTGATCAATTAGAAGAATTTTTTTAATCGCTTTAAGCCACTTAAATGCTACCACCAAACCCCAGTTGTAGGAAAATACAATCAATCACATCCACATCAGTCCTTGCCTTCACATCCACATCAGTCCTTGCCTTATCATTTCTCCATTTCCCCACAGCTTTACTTCATCAACAAGGTATTTTTAAGTCCAATATAAGGTAACAGTTTGAAACCCACAACTCTATATCAGTAGCTGTCAATAAGGCCATAACGTTTCCCATTCGAACAAGTGTATCAAAACCACAAGTTTAGAAAACTTGCATCTCCATAACAATAACTGTTGAAGCTTCATACCATGCATTACAAGTCAAATAAATAAATGAGGTAGCTGATAATCATAGAGCAAAACTATATTTGTGATGCTGACACAGCTGACTGTAATACTTCATGAAAGGGCATCCACGTATTATAACTTATAAGAATGTTTTTTGTATAAAAAAACACTTTGCTTCATATAAACCATTGTCACCAGTAAAACAGAACATGCCCCTATGGCACTGCTTGGTTCTGTTTTTCTTTAACATGTAAATAAGCAAAAGTAGAATCTGTCCAGAGCAAAAGCAATTTCTCCAAAACGGTAACAATTACCTCATTCTTCTGCTTCCTTACCATTTCCACCTGCACATTAGAAGCAAGAACTAGTTAAGTTTACATGTTATGCTTTAATCAGATGATCAGAGTAGCTAATATCAAAACGGAAATGGCATTGGCAGGTCTAAGGAACATCTATATGCTTGAGCTATGTGAAGGCTTTCCTTCGTTTTCCTCCTAGGGACTACCTATGATCAAAGGCGGTAACTAAACAGGCACACCCTGAAGAATGTAATAACACGAGACAATAGGAAATAGTCACACATGTGGATGTAAAGTTCATAAGTATTAGTTTAGTAATGAAAATTTTGGTATAGGATAAGCTCTCTCTATATATATTACATGCATCAAAAGAAATATCTTGTACCAAGTAGGTAAGCAAATACTCAGCACTGGATCACAACAGTTGCCACTGGAAGTAATTTTTGCCTATTGCTACAAGAATTTTTAGTTTTGGGCAATTTGTCAGTTGACAAACTACTGTCAAGGAGACTATAAAAGAAATGGACCACTCTTAGTGCATGTAGACTGTAGTTGAAAACATTTTATGATTTCTTCTATTTGATGGACTTTAACTTCACTTCGTCAAATGCTGTAGAGTGACTAATGCCTATCTCTAGAAACTAAATGTACAGGTGGTGCTTATCCAGAAATAAAAAAATTGATAAGTTAATTTTCAAAATGACAAAAGAAAACATTGTACAAGTGGTGATCAACCAGAAGGCAGCGTTTATCACAAGTTAAAAAAAAAGGTGCTAGAATGCGAAAGCACATATCGATGGTTCCCTGGAATTCCAGACGTTTTCGAATTTAAGGTGTTGTCTGAGGCTACTAACTAAAGTACTTGAAATCCAAAAGAAATACTACCTTAAGTTAATATGAACGTAATCCAAACAAGAAGCGCAAACAGCACATGGAGCATACCTGCTTTTTCTGCAATTCCTCGTTCAGCTCTTTAAGTTTTGCCACCTCAGCTTCTAACTCCGTCGTGTAAGCCTGTAGTATATCAGAAAGCACAAATTTAAGTCTACAGAAATTTGACAAAAGTTTTAGAAGCTCAACAGCAAGGATAATATAATATTTTTAGAAATAGTTTTTACGCAAGGTTCCTACACTGCTATCCAAGACTTTGACTTCATATATGCAAAAAAGTTAATTATCATGTGTATACTAAGTAATTTGGCTTGCTTGCATCAATATTGCATAAACTATGCACATAAACGGGGCTCATATGTCATATTATAATGTTGTTTTAACAGAAGCTCGCATAAAGCATTTATCATCGTTGTTGTTTGACACATTGAAGTGCAAATGTTTAACAAGAGAAAAAATATGGGGGTTTCTATGTCACAGACGACTGAAAATTTTGGAAAACACAGGCGATTCTTTACACCGTTGGATCAAAATCGTGTAGCTCAGATCGTCTCCTTCTTGTTAGGAATAGCAACTTGTATTCTCAAGAGGCCAAAGGGCCAGTATATATAGGGGTGAAAACGGATCGGATACGGACGGATAATGGCTCTGCCATATTTGTTTTCATTTTTTTTCCGGATTCGGATACGAATACGAATACTCCGGATACGAATATGGATACGAATAATATCGAATACGAATACGGAGTGAATACGAAATTAAACGAATACGATCGCGGATATTTTTCGGAACATGAAAACCCCTTAAATTGTATACCAGAAATTAACGAAAACATATAACTAGTTTATTTGATGCAAACATTCATGAATTGTTCATATTTTCAGCAACCACACATAACATTGGCACTGGCAAGTTGCATTAACTAGTTCATCACAAATATAACACTTAGTTTACCATATTTATCTAATAAGTCATAACTCACAAAGTCACAAGTCATCACACATTCACACTCAGTCCATCACATACATAAAACTTAGTTCACACTAACATTGATCAGGCTTGATGATTAATCTATACACAAATGACTGTAACATCCCAGAGTATGTTACCAAAAATAAAATTAATAAAGTTATTATCTTATTGGATTTTTTGATATTTAAAAGAGTTTTCTTGGTTAAAAAGAAAAAAAATAAAGTCAATTGTTTAATTTACTAGTTTTCAATGTCAAAAATAAAATTTATTAAGATTTATGGGTTTTTATTGGATTTAAAGTGAAAATGAAAAAAATAATTTCTTTAATTTTCTGGATTTTAAAAAGGTTTTTCCTATTTTTCAAGAATTAAAAATAATTTATGTGCAAAAATAAGAACCAACTTTAACTTGGAATTAATTTTATTAAGTTCAAAATAATTCAATGAATTTGTATGATTTTTTCTAGAATTTTTTAACTCTATTTGCTATTTTCTAAAATGCTATTTGATTTGTTGCATTTTCTGATATTCGAAAATCAATTAAAATCCTATTTTCTCTTTTGGGCCGAAATCCTCTTATTTTGGGCTGAAATCCGGATATCCGAACTTGGTCTTATCCGGATAATCTGTATCCGTATCCGTATCCGCCGGATAGCATGGCTACCGTATTCGTTTACGTTTCAGATAAAAAAATCCGAATCCGTTTCCGATCCAAAAATTATCCGAGAAAAATACGATCCGAGACAATCCGAATCCGTTTCCGTCCGGATCGGTCGAAAACTATCCGATCCGTTTTCATCCCTAAGTATATATAGACAAGTACAGGAGGTGAATATGCAAATAACCCCTCAAAACAATGGGGAATAACACAACTATACATATATCTCTAACACTTCTCACCTACATAATCACTCGCATCTAACCCTAACCCATCTCCACCTCCCACATCCAGCCACCGCCGCCATGCCCCCATCCCATCCCCGTGTTGCCTCCTCCGCCTCGGCAGCGGCCACCTCCCTCCTTCCTCCGCCCCATCTCCCCCTTCCCACCACCCTTCTTCTTCATCTCCGTCAGCAGCAGCGCCGGATCCGCCGCCTCTTCTCCTTGAACTCGTCCTCGGCCCGCCCACCGCCCTCCTCTATCGGTCGTGGCGGCGCTGGCGCCGGATCCGCCGTCACCTCCCACCGCCTCTCCTCCTTGAACTCATCCTCGACCCGCCCGCAGCCCTCCCTGTCCCACGGCCGAGGCGGCACGCCGGTGCCACCGCCACCGCCGTGCTTCTGACACCCCCTCCCTCCCTCTAAGATCCGGGCTCCGGTGAACGCAAACCCTAACCAGTGAACCTAAGACCTAACCAACGGTGGTGGGAGACTACGGAAAGGAGGACAACGACCTTGGATGGAGCACAAATCTCCACGTGAATCCAAAGGTGAGAAAAATCGACTGAGATTTTGCAATTTTTAAGTCACCTGTGATTTAGCAAATCCAAAAAAATATATATGCTAGCTACAGATGTCACTATAAGTAAGCAAAAGACATGAATAATAACAGCATCGTCAACAAACAGAATTTTCACCTGCTTCCTCTGGCGCGACCGCGCTGCAGACTCCCGGTTCTTGATCATCCGCCGCTGCCTTCTCTCGACCACCTTCTCCGTGGCTGATGCCTTCCTCCCCCTCAACCCACCATTAAAAACGTACGGCACCGGTGGTGGCGACAGCGATGACAAGTCCCCGTGTTCCACCTTGCCAAACCCGTTGAATGTAACCGGCCTGACCGGCGAAACCACCGTGCCCGCACCGCTACCTCCCTGGCCGACAGCTCCGGTCATCAAACCATTCCCCAACGACAGCGGAGGCACCATAGGAGCAAACACGTTGCTCTGAGGGGACAACACCGGCAGCTGCGGAGGTGGGGGCGGGGCCTGGGCCGCAGGCGCGGGCACGGGCGGGACGGGCGGCCCGGCCGCCATGTCCTCCCGGACCACGCCAGCGCGCACGAGGAACTCCTCCAGCGTTATCTCCCCAAGAGTCTGCTGCCGCTGGGCCGGCGGGGGCGCCGCGGCGGCCGGCGCGGTGGACGGGGCCCCGAAGTACATCATGTCGCGCCAGACGTCGTCGACGGTCTTCTGGCTGAGCGTGCGGGGGAGGGTGAGCGAACCCTGCCGCTGGATAGGCGCCCCCGCGGCGTGGTGCGCCACCGCGGACGACGACGTGGTGACGGCGGACGCGGCGATGGCGTGCGACTCCTCGGCCGTCCAGATGCTCCGGAGGAGCTCGTCCATGTTCATGGATCCGAAGTCCTTCCCGGCCCCGCCGAGCGTGCTCTGGAACTCGTCGAACGTCAGCGAGTAGACCGACCCCTGCCGCGCCAGCGGCAGCGGCGTCATCGGCGGCAGCTGCGGCTGCTGCTGCCTCCCGCTCCCTCCCGGGAAATCCATCTCCAAATCTCCAACACCGCGCCCACCAAACTCACCTAATTAAACCACGTCTCAAAAGTTCCCGCACAGGCACACGTCACAGGAGCTGGGAGTCGAGCCAAACAGCGGCCCCAAAGACTCGAGACGGGGAGCAGCTTGCTCTTATAAGCAGAGCAGGAGGACGGCCGGGCTACAGGTTCAGCGACAATAGATGGCGAAATTAGCAAGAGAGAGATCCAAGGATTACGTGGGATTCGGAGGGGGAGAGAGACCTGAGAGGGGATGTGGACGGAGGTCGTTGGTGGAAGGGCCGCGGGTGTGGGAGGGAGGCGAGGCGACCGCGGCGGCGAGGGGAGGACGAGCCGAGTGGACAGGTGGCGGCAGGGAGGAACCGTGTGGTGCCGCCCAGAGAGAGAAAGTGAGACGAAATGACAGGGCCTCCTCCAATCTCGATTAGTGCGCTCCGGGAAATAAAGTACTAGTCCTCCCACTTTCGCCCCGCGCACACAACGTGAGGACACAGGCCGGCAGATCCCTCCCACGAGCACCTCTCTGTCTCCTCGGGCTCTCTGATCTGCGGCCGCGGATGCGGATGCGGATGCTGCGCCTGCGCTTCGGCTTTGGTAGGGGTAAAGGTTGTCACGATGGTGACCTCGTTTTTCGTCGGTAAGATCGACAGTAAAATCACGATTATATCGTATTTCTAAATAAATATATTATATAATAATTAAGTTATGTTTTCAAAATACAAGGATAGTAGAATTTTTTATTATTTTTTAATTTTAGTTTCTTATATTTGGAAATTTGGGTACGCCTATTCATTTTACATGCACTTAAATTTGTTTTGTAACTTTTTTAATTATTTTTTAGTAAAGCAATTATTTAAAATATAATATATTAATGATATTTTTTTACCTTAGAACAATGCGTAAACAACAAAAACAAAACAAAATAAACTATTACAACTTGAACTAGCAATAGGTAATATTAAATTTTATATATTGATTTAGTTTGTTGTCACGATTGTTATCAAGATCCCTAACAAGTTTACCCGATTCTTTAGATCCTACCTTCAGGATCGCGATTATATAAAATATCGATAAATATAGCAATTCGTGCCATTTCGACTCTATAGGACTATAGATTTCGTGTCATTTTGACTCTATAAGACTATAGAATTCGTGTCATTTCGACTCTATAGGACACTGTATAATCCTACCACAACAACAGAGGTTGATGATTAAAGCGTTTGGAGAATGGAATAATGTAAGAGCATCTGCAATAGTCCATATCATTTGTTACAAAGGGTTACCACATCAGCATTTTGATGATGTAGAGGAGAGAATGTGAGCTTATTTCTACCTGAAGAAACAAATAAGTTGTTGATACTAATATATAAAAAAACAACAAAATAGTTATTGAAAACTTACTTTATTTTAGTTAGATTGAGTATTCTCCCTCTTTTAACATAATAAATAAACAACTGTAGATGCTCTAGAGGGCCATGTCACTGGGGGTGGGGGTGTAGCGGGGTGGCGTAGCATAAGCTTTTTATTTGGCAGAACAGAACGCGTGGCGACCTCCGCATGGCGCTGACGGGTGGCGACGCGACGGGCTGCCCAATGGGAGGCCGCGAGGTGGGAGCATCCGGGCGCGCGCGGACAAACCAGTTGGACGGACGGATCGTCCGTCGTCGATCGTCACAGGGAAAGTTTTCCAAGCATGTACAAGCGAAAAAGGGCGCGCTTTGTTTTGATCAAGTCTCCTGCAGCAAGTCACGGGAACGCTACGACGGTTCTGGTTCATCGTAAGGACTCCATATCAGGAGTGCACGTCCCGTTGGATCGAAACGGACGGTAGATGCTTACACCGTTGGAACGGTACAGGGTCCTATAGTATTTCTCTCCAAAATAACAGTACTTCGAGAAAGAAAACGATTGGTCGTAAAGTTTGAAGCACAAAACTTCATTTTTCACTCGTAACTTTGAACAAGCCGACAAACCGAAATCATTGGCCTACGTAGTACATACAAAACTTCAGTACCAGCAAAAGCTTGGAACTTTAAACCATTTGTTCTTTAACGTTGCAACTTCTCTGCACAGAGCACAGTGTCACCAAATACATATCAGATCACTCATAGCGTTGGCCACAGCTTCAATTAGCTGTAGGCGCAGACGGAGTAATGGACACTACTTGAGCTTGCTTTTCTTTTTAATTTTTAGAGTGACGCATGCCGGCCACACACCTCCAGTTACGCTGGTTTCGTTGGACCGTTGGCAATGCCAATCGTCCGGAGGGATAACCGCCCACGTCGAAGCACTCCATACTTGATCAGTGGTTCTTCCCACACCTTTGAAACCATCATTGTACAGAACTACAGCAATTACTTGAAGTCCAACCCGAATATTGGAAAGCTGGATTAAATCATTAAATTCCAGCTCTACATCTGAGGAAGGTGAGGGGGAAAGGCTTTTTTTCTGAATCAGTAATTAGAGACAGGTATAAAGCAGTTCTTTGTTTGAAGAAAGAACCGTATGACCGGCATCAGAGACCTAATAGCTGCCAGCCAATCAGAAGAACCTCGGGAGTGAGCCGGAAAGGTTTTAAAATAGTGTTAAAGAGCAAGCTGCAATCTTTAGGGTGCAGCTCTCAGAACTTCTTTCAATACAATATCGATACAAGGGCCCCAAGGCCTGCATTACATACAGAATTCCATGGAAAGATACACATCAAGCAGAAAGAGAACCAGCTCAATCTGGCATTTAACTAGCAAAAAGCTCAAGAAAGGAGCTTCTTCTACTGGGTGTACAAATATTGTATTGACGAAAGATGCAGAATATTGAGTGCAGTAATCCATTATCATATCATTAACTATTAAGAGTATATTTTGCACAATGGCTTTGATTTCTACTGCTCCATTTCGGCGTTTCATCAATCAGACCATGCAAGCTCTCTTTTGACCACTCCTGGTACCTCCAGCTCCCACAGCAAGAAACAAATCTGACTGTCCCTCCGAAATTTGCAGTCCAATTCCAAGTTTGTCGGCTGACATGAGCTGCAACGTTCTAAGGTACATGTGTAATATTAGTAATAGCTTCAAGTAAAAAAAAACTCTAGTAAGGCTGTTCGCCCATTTGGATATAGAAAATCTTGCAGGCAACAGAGCAGTGGCAATCGAACTAGTGAAATCTCTTTATGTTGAATTAATATTTATGTGGATTTGTGTGGCTGCCAAAGGAACTCACCAAAACGTTTCTACAACCATTGCTGCACCCACGGCCACCAACTATATCAGAACTAGCAAGCATGGTAGGAGAAACAGCAACTGAAAAACTTGCCAGTCCTCAAATAAGATGCCTTCTTGATTGCCCTCACACCACATTGATCTTCACTGACAGAAACTGCACTACGCATGTCTTGTGCTTTCTTCTGAGCTGAGCGTAGTTTGCCCAGAATTCTATCCATTGATGATGACCTTTTCTTTTCAAGCTTCATCTGAAGAGCAGAGAGCGGAACATGTAAATGCGATAGCAAAAACAAAGAAATAGTAACATTAGCAATTATACAAACTTGGCATATTGATGGTGCAGGACCACAAAACGAATACCTCTAATTTCTGAATTGCTGCCTCTGCTTGTGCTTTCTGCAGATTTTCCCAAGCAGTGATCTTTGCTTCCTCCCTCTTGCACCTTAACACAAATAAACTAGGTTTCAGAAATAGGATGTCACAATTTTTGTCCTAATAATATCAACTGAGTGCAAACATTATCTTCTGTGCAACAGGAAAAACAGGCACATGACTTGGACTGCATAACTAACGAATAAAAAGTAGGGTCTCTATAAATTCATAGATAAAAAGGCTTTACACATTGGTAAGTGGATTTCTAATACATCCATCTACTGGACCCAGGTAATACTGGTTAGGACTCCCTCCCTCCCTCTGCCACCTTGTTAGTTAGAAAAGATTTAGCCCTTTCATAGTCTATGCCCTTCTGTTCTAAAGTGGGGAAATCCTCTGAAAGAAATCCATCATGAAAAAGAAAAACCAGTAAACCAGTGAGCCCATGACATCCTAAACACCTTTGAGCATCGAATTACAATTTGTATCTTGGTATGTGCCAGTATGTGCTGAAGAAAGAAAAGTAATACATTGCACTCAAGTCCACATATAATTTGAAGTCTGTTCACTTCCATCCCAATAACCCAGAACAAGTTATGCAAGCTTGTCCAACCAGTTATTTGCCGCTTGCTTATTTCGCTAATGTCATAAGCAGCATATTAGCAGGCCACATAAGAGGCAAATCTATAGTCAGTTTGCCACCACTACCATACTTAGCTCTTTACCCTACCCATATGAACTGTGTACAGGCATACAGCCAAACTAGCTTCAGTTGGACTGTAGGATGATCTTTTCTTAATTAACACAACAAAGTATTTCCAGAAAGCCAAATCAATTGTGAAAGTGTCAGTAGGGACACTGACAGTAGGATGGGAGATACAGGATTAACAGTTACAATGTGACAATGAAAGCACTTTGTTCTCTGTACATTTGTCTCTTAACTGCAAATCTGGCAGTGGTGCGAAATCAGTTTGCTAGTAGACAAATGGCAAACATAAAACAAAATCTTACTTTGATATGCATCTGTCTCTTTCTTTTTTGTCAAAAGATGGAGCCCGAGTCTCAACGGTCTTCTTCCTCCATTCAATAATATTTGTTGATAGCTTATCCGAGCCTCGTGTTACATGTCGCTTGGACCACCGGGTCACTGTTACTTGATCATCTACTTGCACATCCCTAACTTCAAGTTTAGGTAAATGACTATTTTGTTCTTTAATAGCATGTTCCGATGGCAAGCTGGAGCAGGAATGCCTCACTTTTGGAGAAGACGATATACTGTCCTCGGGACTCATTTGTGTGGCAACATCCTTCTTTATGATTGAACTGGAAATCACAGGAGTTGCTCCCCGTGGGCCTTGCAACTTATCATCTGTGTTCAAGGTACAAAGATAGTAAGGTTGATTTCTCTCGATGGTAAGAGAAAGTTGATCAGTACATAAAAATGAAATAACATTCTTTTTCTTTTTCTTTTTAAATTACTTCTGCTATTTATTCCTTTTTTAAGTGAAATGGAAATAACATTTGTTGTACCCCTACCTGTCGGCATATATGATTAGAAGAAAGTCTTTTTTTAATGTCTAAGGTAGTGTAACCGGGAAAGGCTCTAGGCCTTGCAGTACACAAGGATTGTAAGATTGAAATGTAGATGTTTCCACTCTTGTGCTAAATCTGTTAATTGTCCAAAGTTCAACGTATTAGCATTTAGGAGTACTATCTTATCCATATATTATATATTTGAGTATCTTCTCCGTTAGAGCATCTAAGACCAGATTAGATGCCAAGTAGCAGAATGTACACAGTTAAGACTCTCCCTCAAACTAGGGAAGTTTCAAAATGAAAACAATATCTTTCATTGCAAAAGTGTTAAACTGGCAAGCAATACTATTGTAAGTGGACCTCACCAACCAGTATAAAGTGCATAACTCCAACTTATTGATACCAAAACCTATCATAAAACCCACTAATTATGCACAGGGAATTGACCTATCCCAGCCTCAGTAGGAAACTCAGCCCATGTAATGCGTCTGACAACAGACAAGCTGCTCCTTGAAATATCAGATCACACTAGGTAACCAATGCCATAAGTTGCTAGCTTTATATCAAGCATGCTCGGCAAAATAGTGTAAAAATCGATGGAACAAACTAGAAAGAGTAAACAGCAACAGAAATCATGAAAAGGGAACTTAAAATAAAGAAGTGACACTGATTAGAAGGGACTAACTCAAACCCTGCGCAGCTTCTTCTGAGATATGAGCATAGGAAGATGCCTCCATAAGTGTTTCAGTCCACGCATGTATACTCGCAGATCTCAATATATACGGCTCCTTCTCTGCAGAATATGATCTGCTGCTGCCATCATCCCCACATCTGCCTCTTCCACTGCTGAAGTCATCGTTGCGCACGTGCTCTGGCATGAGAACCCCAGCAGAGAAAGGCGAATGCGCTGCAAAATTAGCTGCTGCCAGAACACCATCAAAGCAGGGAACAAGCGGCGAAACAGCCGTATAAGCTCCCAGAACACCGGCCGGGTGACCAAGTGGCCCACTCTTCGACTTGGGCCGCCTATGATGCGGCGCCGGTGCTGACATCCTCCCAATCCCATCACAGGAAACCGGACTCAGGATCCACTTCTCCGCATCCTCCCATTTCGACGGCAGCTTCCTCCCATTGTTGAAAGGAAGCACAACCCCACTGCCCCCATACCTCCTATTGGAACCCGCTCCCAGCGGTACGCGCTCCGAGCTCCACCCCTTGGGGTACTGCATGCTGCCGGTGCAATGCCGGTGGTAGTTCGGGGTCCCAGGACTCGGAAACGTGCCTGATCTACTCCGTGATGATGCCGTCGAGCTCTTGCTCATCCCTCCCACGTTACCCCCAACCAAACACCTCGGCGAGAGCACGAGTAGTTCGATACCCCCAACGCCGCCGCCGTTGAGCTCATGTGAGGCCGGCGGCCCCACCAACGCAGCCCCCTCCGCCCTTATCTGCCGCTGCTTCTGGCACTCTACCAAACAACAGATTCCACCAAATGTGAGCAATCACTTCACCTCACTCGACACAAGCAGCATCCGTACACGCGGAGATTACCTCTAAGCGAGTGGGAGAAGGGGTTACTGGCCGCCTCCGCCGTTTCCCCCGAAGCCTCCGAGCCCGCCGCGTCGCCGTCTCTCCCCTCCTCCTCCACGTCCTCGTCTGCGTGTGAAAGCGGTTAGCTGCGCAGGGCAAGGCGACAAAATCGGCAACGTGCGAGCACTGGGATTTCTGCGAAAACAATCACCCACCTCGCGGAGCGGTGCCACGCGAGGCGTGGCTGCCGTGGAGGCGCAGCGCCGAGGGCGCTGGATCTGGATCAGACGCGCCGCGGGCCCCACCGGCGGCTGCAAAAAGCGCCAAGGAAAGGAGCGTCTCAGCAATCAGGAGGAGCACACCGAGCACGGCACGGCACAGTCGCCAACAAAGACGAATCGAAATCAAACAGCGAGCGCGCCGCGGCGGCTTACGGATGCCACAGCGAGCGAGCGAGCGATCCGCAGGCCGGCGAAACGACCAAAAGAGCAATGATAGAAAAGCGACGAAGCAGGCAGGCAGGCACGCACGCACGCAAGTAGCAGCTGCGCTTTTGTTTAGCTTTGTTCAAATTTGCTCGCCCTTTTGGCTTTATTCTTTGCTTAAGCGGAGTGCATCACTTGCTAAACTCGGATCCCATGTGAGCGTCGGCAGAAGTGCGTGCTTTGGATTGGATCTATTGACTTCTACTGCGCCTCTCCTACTAAAATAATTCGCGTGCCATGCCTACGACGACAATGTGGAGGTTGAGTAAGTAAGGTGGGGGGTAGATTTTACTGCGTCCGCTGCCGGTCGCCTTCGCCGCCGCGCCGGCTTCTTGCGGCGGAAGGGAGGGTGGCTGCGCTCGGCGGCGGCGGGGAACCCTAGCCCGGGCTCGAGGCGAGGCGTGCTCGAGCGCGCGGTCGCATTCCCTGAGGATGCAGAGGAACCAGGGGAGGGCAGTGGAGTGGGGCTGGGGTTCTGGGCGGATTAAAAATGGCGCGTGGGAGGGACGACGCGGTTGCGGCGATCTCTCTACATTCCCTCGGTGGTTTTTGTTCTCGTTCTCGTGCGTGCCGTCTGCCGTGCCGTGTGGTTGCCGTAGGATTCGACGGTTACGAGCTTGGAGCCTTGGATTGCCAAGGCCGAGAATGTTATGGGGTTATGGACTTGGCTGTCAGGCGCGGGCACGCTGGTACGCGACGAGTTGCCGCCCAACCCCCCTGTGCCCCTGCAATGTTTACAGCAACTGTTCTCGGCATGTCTTTTGCTCGTGCACAAAGGTCAAAGTGTCGATAAAAATGGTTTTTGCGAGTTTATTGAATGTCTAGTTACCATTTTTGTCGGTGATTGCAGAATGTTTCAAGGTTCGTTTGGTCCATCGTCAATGTTGCGAATGTACAAGCAGGTTAGGCATACCTAATCGGTTCTAACTCAGAGTTTATCTAGATACATTGTGATTCGACTCAATCTCTTCGAATTGAGTCAGAATTTGAACTAAACCCACTTTCAATCCAAAAGGATTGGTTCTGATCTCTTCTTATTGAAATAAACCTTCATTTAGATGTATGCATGTGACAGTGTAAGGCTTAAAAGACGTTTGTTTCACTGACAAATTTTTGTTTTGCGATGTGCGCTAATTTTGTTACATAAATTAATTAAGTAGTGTCGGTCTTCGATAAAGGATCACGAGGCTAAGAAAGTCAAGCATGCTACAATTGTGATGATTAACTACATAATTGCTGAAGGGAAGCATAGCGGAATGGCTCGTTAGTCTCAAAGACTGAGGATATATAGGCAAGATGTGTGTTTGTTACATTTGGGTTGTCCTTTTGGCACACATGGAGAATAAAAGCACAATTAGTACATGTTACATTATGAAATTTTTTTAAAAAAAAATAATTATTTTTTTATTTTGAAATATAGTAATATACCTTCTTTTTTATTATTGTATTTCAGAATAAAAAAATGACCAGGCACGTGCACGTGCCCCTCCGGAGCCTCCTAGGTGGGCTGCACGACGTGGTTGCCTCGGCGTACGCGTCAACGTGGCCACCTCCGGGACCGTCATGCATGACGTCAGGGTCACGGCACGCCTCGCCGTACTGCATACCCGACAGGCCATCTGCACCAGCTCGTCACGTGTCACCTCCGCACCATGGGCAATCCTGTCCAAGATCGACCAAGAGTCCCTCGCAATCCCGACGGTGATATCCGTCTGCAGGGAGTACATGAAAGTGTTAAACTTGTAATTATTGTAATCGTACTCAGACAATTGGAAACACGATATTACGTACCTAGAGGTGCATGTTACGCGCGAAGTGTACAGGGTACGCGTCGGTCTGTACTGGTACGTGAGCGGGGAGCGTCGACGACATGCAGCAGTCTGGTGCGTGTTTGCGGAGCGTACCAGCGTAGGTACTCGTCATACGCATTGAGTCGTACGGGGCGACCTCTTGCACGTAGTCCTCGAGGGCGGCAGCCCACTCCGCTAGCCGCGGCTCCATCTTCGCCACCCAACCCATCCTGCTTCCACCCGCCTACGCTGCCTGCGAAACGTACCACTGCAATTAGAAGCCATCGTCACATAACTGAAAAAAAAATAGGAACATGTGTTGTGTGTAACTTATGTGTGGACCGAGTCAGGCACCCGACACCCGACGGGGACTGGAACAACCTGACGGAGGCCGAACTGATGCATCACCCTATGCACCTCGTAGTCCTCAATGAACACATCGAAGACGATCTTCTTCGCGTCATCTAGTACGCCTAGTCCTTCCAGCACAGTGAGGACAGCCTGGTGAGAGTGACGTCCTCCATCTCCTGGGAAGAGTGTGGCTCCCAGCGCACGTCATCAGCGGTGAGGCGGTCGAGTTGCTCGATGAAGTGTTCGTACACACGTGTGACCTGCACATGTGCAAACTGTGTCTACGAGCCGGAAAAGTGGTTTCAAAGGATGACCCTGTAAAACGACTAAAGTAAAGATACAGGGGAGTATGTACCCGCCTACGGCACCAAAGGTACCCTGCAGTCAACCGGTCCATCGCCCCCCCGTGGTACATGTCCGCGCAGTACAGACTACTGTCGACCAGCATGGGCGATCCGAGGGGGAAGCGCTCGAACGACCACAACTACAGCAGGAGCTGACAGCCTATGAGGATAGAGGTCGCCCTCGTCCTGCAACACGTATCGCACATGCTGCTGTACGTCGCGGCAAGTACGGCTAATCCCCACTGAGTTGCACCTCCTCCCCGTCAGCGATGGCCCTCACATACCCACGAGGCGGGCGTCGACAGAGTCACTGTGGCTGCTGGTAAACAGTACCCAGCCGAATAGCCAGAGCAAGTACACCTCGAGGTGTCGTGACACCTGGTCCTCATCGACCTCTGGGTCCATCCGCTCGACCTGTGCACAAACGTCTCAACAGTAAGGTAGTCATATGGCAAGGATAGGGTATCGCTAAACTGGGAAAATGGATCGCATACGTACTCAGAACCACGAAAGCCACCGTAGGGGCGGGCTATGCCTCTGTCGCGCCGGAAAGACGTAGTACGCTGTCGCGGCCTCGGCCGAAAGAACGCCTCAAACCTGCTCAGCAGGTCGTCGAGCCAGTCAGCAAGTGCGTCCAGCGGAGAGACAGCGGCTCCCGCAATAGGCAGACCGAGTAGCACCGCGATGTCCTGCAGAGAGTGGGCCATCTCCCTGAATGGGAGGTGGAAGGTGTGCATCTTCGGCCACCACCGATCCATCAGAGCTATCAGCAGCGACCGGTCGAACGGGAACCGTCGTGACTGCTCCGGGCCAGCCTGAACCTCCCCGTCATCCTCAACCAGAGCGCTGTCCTCGTCGGTGACCTCCACCATCCGCAAGCGGTAGAAGGCCAGCACCGCTCAGCCTGCAAAGTATGAAGAAGTAAGTACATACTAGGTACATATGATAAAGAGAAAGTACCACAGTTTGTAGATATACTTGTCTCTCTAGCCTGGGTCTAGTCTCCAAGCCCGTCGGGGTGTCCGCATACAGATCACCCCCAACTCAGTCACCTCGTCCCCGCCCTCAGGATGCGGGACATGACGGCTGGTGCGGTGCTACGCATCGACGAAGTCGGTCCAGCAGGCCGAAAGGCCAGTCGGAACCACCAAAGTCACGAGCCATATCTGCAAATCAATTTTAAGTTAGCAATTATGACATAATTAATTGTTTAATTATTTATAGCGTAGTTACGAAAATTCCATAGACGCATTTCAGTTTTAGGGTTTTAGGATTTACGGTTTCAGGGTTTAGGGGTTAAAGTTAAGGGTTATGGTATGGGGTTAAAAGGTTAGGGTTATAGGGGCTTTTCGCAAATGTGGTGTAAGTGGGAGGTGGGCGTGAGGACGACTGTGGATTGTGGGATGGACAACTAGGATGTCTCAGCCATAGCCACGTGGTTTTTGCAAATATGTCTACAAAATGACGTATGAGCACACGATTTGTACTCACCATAGCAGCACTACAACTAATAACAAGTAAAATGGTGTTACTTCTACAACTATTAACAATATGCGACGTACCCGACAAAACTACACATCTAATGAATTCAGTTGCTAACCTACCATGATTTCAAAAGTAAATCTACAAGGAAGTGCAGAGACTCACCGTCGTCGATGCGTGGACTTCTCCTCCTCTCTTTCCCTCCCTCTCCCTCTCCTCTCTTTCTCCCCTCTTCTCCTTTTCTTTCTCTGCCTTTCTTGAACCTCACGGCTGCAAGCAAGCTAGGAATGAACCAGAATGACGACGACCAACGTGTGCGGGGTATAAAAACCTCTAGTCACCCAACGGTTGAGCGACTAAGGGCTACTAGTGCTTAATGGTTCGACGACTAGTAGTTGAAGGGATAGCCACTCTACCGTTGGGCGACTACTCCACATGTCGCCTTACAGCTGGGTGACTTGGATTAGTCGCCCAATGGTTGAGTGACTAGAGCCAGGTCGCCAAACGGTGGAACGACAGATGATTATTTCTGTAAAAAAAAGAAAGATATATTACTATATTTCAGAATAAAAAATAAATATTATTTTTACAAAAAATATACATTATGATGTGTGGGTACAAGCAAGAGAACGTTGGACATTAAAGTAAACTCACATTTTTAACTGCGACTAAATGCTTTCTTTGAAAAAAAATATACACCAATTTTTTTTAGAAATAAGTCCATTCTACAACTTTTACTATCATGTTTGTCTAATTTTCAACCTCTAACTACAAAACCGGGTAACTGACAAGCCTGAAGTGTCAATATCGGGTATTTTACTCCCTGAGACGATTCCACCTCGGTTTTGCTCTGATGTGGCACTGAAGTGGCAATGGTTTTGACACACGTGATGCTTTTGGGATGACATGGAAATCAATTAGCATCATCAGAGGAAAAAAACATGGTAGGACTCACATGTCACGCTCTACTTTTATTATCTCCTTTCTCTCTCCTTCATCCTCTTCCCATGGCTTTGATCCGGCTCCTATCCGATCTGGCGCCCCCTTCGTCTCCAATCCAGCACCCCCTCACTCCGACGCTCCTCGCAACCGTACGCCTCCCTTGGTCGTGCATCGCGCCATCGCCTCCCATAGCGCAACCGCTTGTTCGCCTCCCACGGCCACAACCACGCCGCCAACCACCCTTGGGCGCAACCCTGCTCCACTATGGTGTGGGTGTCTCATCACCATCATGTGCCATTCTCCACCACCCATGGCCACTACCGCCACGATCCCCTAGGCCCACTTGTTCTCATGCACGCCCCAATTTGGGACGTTGTACCGTCGGACGTTGTCGCCACCACTGCCCTGTTTCAGTCATGTGCCACCGTCGTCGTGAGCTCACCCCATGTCGCCTCATCCCATGCTTAAGTGCAATAATGGATTCCCCATTCCTCAATCCAACTCCCCATGCCTCCCTTCAGCGTAACCTCGCCTCGCCTCCTGTGGAATCGTTGTAGCTGCCATTGGACAGAGAGAGGGAAAGCATGGGAGATAGTGAGAAGAATGACGATGCGACGTCCCACGTGGCACAAAATCGCAATGGATTGGGTCCCAGGGGGAATTTTATTCGGAATTTACACTTCAGGGTTGTCGGCAGCGACGGAGTTTGAGATAAATCTCAAGGGGGGCAAAGGTGGAAGTTGCGGATTATTGTTCAATTTCATCAAAGTTCAGTTACTCGAATTAACTTTTCATTGTACAAAGTTGGAAAACATTGGAAGAAAAGTGTCGATGGTTTAGTATCGATCTTATGAATGAATGCTGGAAGTTCTCCTGGAGCGAAGCCACACATAAAGAGACACGTGAATTTTATACAAGTTCAGTCATTTTCTTGATAGAATAATAACCCTACTATTGTGTTTGTTATATTAATTATGTTTATAGAAGATAAGTCACCAAAAGCTAAGACTAATGACTCCTATCTCTTTTGTTACTTGATCGCCTCCTTCTGTCCACCGACTTTACTCATTTATATAGCGCATGAAGGGGTGGTAGTTGTCTACGTCAAGAGAGACCTTGTTGTTTGATGTAATGCACACATTTAAGGGTAGTTATTGTCAAAAACGCATCCCCCACGTTGTCTTGCAATTATGTCAGAGATAGATGTTTAATACGCAAAGTTATCTTAGGAATAACGACACATATTAACCATTGTGTGTATTAAACATAATGCTCAAATGTTTCTAGTCGATTGGGGCCACATGTTTGTAGGCTTTATCGACTATAGGGGTGGTCGTCGATGATCTGGTCGTAGTAAGACTTACGACCGTGAGGTAATTGTAGTAGGACTTACGATTAATGGGTGGTCATAGAAGATTTTACGATCATATATGTTTGATTGTAGTAGAAATTACAACCAAGAGGTGGTCGTAGAAGAACTTACAACCATATAGGGTGGTCGTAAAATAGCTTACGACCACTGTGTGTATGACCCCCCTCATTGTTAATATTAAGGGGTACATTTGAAGGTTATATAAAATACATTATTATATATAAATGTTATAGATAAATAACTTTTTAATTTGAGGATTATTAGATCATCGTAAAAAAAGTATTCATTGTTAAAATAAATTCAGAATGCAGGGAAGCAAAAACTAATTCCAAGAACCCACACTTTAGTACTATTTTAATCCTATCATCTGATCTGCTTTTAACAAATACTAACATCACCAATATACTTGAATGTTACCCATGGCACAAAGAAGTGGTGCATGCCCAATATTCCCTTCAAATACATCACACACAAAGTTTAATTAACTTCTTGAGCATCCAAGAGAGCTAATGCCTCGGATCTGGAGGTCGTACATTGCACACGAGGATCGTTGGGGGGCCATAGCCCAAGATGGCCCCAACAATCCTCCGTCCCTGGTTGTCAGTTACCCGATTTCGTAGTTAGATGTTAAAAATTAAACAAACAAAACAGTTTAAGGTTATAAAATGGACTTTTTCCTTTATATATATATATATTGAAAGCTGAAAAAAAATACAATGATAGAACTAGGGACACATGTAAATGCTTTTACACTAGACTCATATATTTTAAGCTCACATGAAACAAGATTATGTGTAAGTTTTCAACACTGATTTTCCATATGATACTTAGAGCATTTTTAGTGTATTGAATCGACGTCGATTCAAAGAAATGCTATATAATCATATAAGGAACTGAGTTTATTTTTGTCCAATATATTGATCTAATTCTTACTAATAACTCGAACCCACATTACATTTAAAAACCACAAAAGATAATACCCTTTCTCAACCGCACCTCTCTCGCTACTTATATGAGTTATTTAATGCTTTTAATTGCTTCTTACATAAAGTTCAGTTCCAGAATTTTTTTTATTGCAATAGATCCTTTCAATATATTGAATTAAATTGATTGAGGTTTTTTAGATGTTGGTACCACTCAACAGCACTTTCGCTCGCAAATTGCAACTCGTGGGGAGAGGAGGGGTCCTCTCCTCGCTGCAACGCCGGGCCCGTCCGGTGCATGAACTCGTGGCTACAGCTACTACACCCCGTTTGTCAGCATGACTGTTCACGTTACAGGAGGAGCGCGGGACCCCCCGGCGTCGGGGCCAGTTTTGACTTGGCGCGCATATTTTTGTCGGGACTCGGTAGCGAGAGGCCGGAGAGACAGGAGCCGATCAGACGTGGCGCTACTAGTTAGCATAACCATGTTTAAACCCAGTCACTGACACGTGGCCACTGCCTGTGCCTCGGTCCTCTTGTCAGTCACTGTATCACGTGGCGTGCACTGACGGGGAGGGCTGCGTGGGGTAGGGAGTGATGAGGTGGCGGCTGGGTCCCACTCGACACACTAGACTAGTATTTTTTTTTGTTCGCATCGAGGTGAGGTGCCGGTGCGGGTGCCGTGCCAGGCCCAGGCAGGTGCGGCAGTCGCGTGCTGTAATGGTGGCCTGGCCACTCCACTGCTGCTGCTTTGCTCTGTCTTGCTGCCCCCTCTTTCTTTTTCTGCATTCCATGGTCTAATGGTCTCTCTCTTCGGTGTAAGCTTTTCGGTGATTGGGATTTCAGGTCAAATTAACCCGTTAATCCAAGTACGTACTAGTGCTAGTAGCATGACTCGAATAAGCAAGCAAGGGTCAAGATTTGAATATGGTCATTTTTTTCTTCCATAATAGACTTAGCACCGTGTCTGTGTGTGAACTTACCCAAACGAGAGCTCAGAAGTCAAAACAAAAACTGGCGCTCTAGAATTAGAGGTGGTGGGTGGCGCAGCGCCGCGTGAATGTTTACTGGGCATCCTCAAAAGGGGTAGAAAAATGAGACACTTTCAAGTTTCAACTACTCCAGTCGCGTAACATGAGCGCATCATCAGCTTAAAGTCCACGGAAAATGGTGTTAAAACAGTCTTGGGAATTGCAACATTATTGCACTTGTGTCCCCTGCTCCTTGCTCGAGTGACATAAACAATCGGAGCAGGAAATCCATCCTCTTCATAAAAGGTATCGTCGCAGAGAATCCATAGTATTACGTATTAGGACATTATTTTTATTGTCTGATTTAAAAATAAAGCGGTCACAGTGTTTCCTCCCCTGCTGATGCAATATCATCATAAGTACTGTTTATACACTTGTTCATACAATGATCATCTTGCAGAGGATTCGGATCCATCGCAGCGTCCTTGAGCGGTGATGCTGTCAAGAACGAACAAGTCACGTAGTAACGCGGTGACCATCAATAGTGTAATACTACTAGCAGCAGTACTAGAATGCAATCAAGTCGTAACACGTTCTCCTCTTTTAGTACCGTCCATCCCTCGCCAGCTCGTCCGTTGGACTCGGTTCTCTTTTCATATCGAAGTTCATCCGAGCCCACCCAGCAAATGCAGTTTCGCTCAACCTGGAGTGATCACGGATGGATTGGATGTGATTTAAGGCAACGGAAGGAACTAATCATACATGGACATAGCCCTATAGGATATGTATAATTATATAGATAACTATTGTATATAATACACTTTTATGTTATCTATAAATTATACTAAGGACGGCTCCTACAATATGTTATTTTTTTAACATGTCTTTATAAACAGTTCCTCAGTATACAATATGTATTGTTTCTCGTGTTACAGTCGACTACTGTACGAGAAACGACTAAATTCTCAATGCCCGTATCTCTTCTTCACATTATCTCGTGTCATATATGATAAGACTTATAGACAGCTAATATCACATTATTATTCATATCTTTACGTACCAACACACTGAAACCTGGTGTCCTTTTCTACTGGTAATTAGAGACAGGCCAAATAATGCAGGATCTCTAGTTGCATCACTGAATTGGCACAAGTTCTACCATCTCTCTTCCCAAACCTACTAACAGCAGCCAACAGCCATAGCAAGTACAGTACATGGTAAAAACACAAAGAAAAAAAAGGAAAAAGAAAGAAGAAAGAAGAAAGAAGAAAGAAGAAAGAAGAAAACCACTAGTACACTTCCTCAGGAAAAAAGTGAGGACGACTCCAACGGACAATCTGGGCCGAGTTTTTCTCCATTTAAGGCCTAATAGCTACTTCTCCCTCTGCAAACTGGGCCCAATTTGATTTCCAAATAACGCCCCAAACTCCCTGAATTTTTTAATTAATATTATTTTAATAAAAATATAAAATAAAAGTTGTTGTTTTTAATGGCCGTTGCAGTGAAATTACAACCGAACTGTTTTTCATCATTTTAACTGGTTATAGATTCCTTTACTATTTTAAATGACGATAGTATTTCGCGAGTTGAAATGATGATAATAATTTATTTATATATTTATATTTATTTAATTTTGCAATTTTTTTTTTTTTAAAAAAAATCTTACTTGCACAGCCACAGTCCATAGGTCAGACCCACGTAGTCGACTCACAACTCACAACCCGTCCCACTTGCGCTTCCACTTCAGGCCTGGAGCGTCGTCTCTCTCAGCGACGGCCGGACTGATGGCGGCGGAGCAGGCGGTGGAAGCCATGGACGCCGAGGCACCGGCGCGGCAGCCCACAACCGCCCCCGCCACCTCCGACCCAAAGCCCCGCTCCCCTCACGACCTCCTCGCCGAGACCCGCGCCTCCATCGAGGAGGTCGCCGCCCGGATGCTCGCCATCAAGAAGAACGGCGTCCCCAAGTCGGAGCTCCGCGAGCTCGTCGCTCAGATGTCCCTCCTCCTCATCACGCTCCGCCAGGTCCGTCGCACTCCAACACCCTAACGCACTTCGCAGAAACCCTAGCTTTAGTATTTCTGTTGTGCCAACTCGAGTTGGATTTTGCGCAGGTGAACAGGGAGATACTGATGGAGGAGGACAGGGTGAAAGGGGAAACGGAGGCGGCGAAGGCGCCGGTGGACTCCAAGACGCTGCAGCTACACAATCTGCTCTACGAGAAGAACCACTACGTGAAGGCCATAAGGGCTTGCCTCGATTTCCAGACGAAGCACCCGGGGATAGAGCTCGTGCCCGAGGAGGAGTTCCATCCCTCCGCGCCGGCTGACATCCGTGACAAGACACTTGCTGCTGATGCGGCTCACAACCTCATGCTCAAGCGCCTCAACTTCGAGCTAGTCCAGGTTGTGTACTGTGATCGGTTCCCACACCAATAGAAGCACCACTTATCATGAAATAAACTGTTCTGATTTGTTCAATTGCCAGTCTAAAGGATTTTCTGCTGAACAGAGAGTTCGCAGAGGGCTGCATAGGGAGCATTTAGATCGGGGAACTTGTTCGGAAGGATTAGGGAAATAGTTGAAAGAAAAAACCATGTTGTGAGCTGAGTTGACTGTTAGTAAATTCTACATAAACTTTTTACTTGGCATCAAGGATCACTTTGAAACATTTAGATCTGTATCACGTTTGCGGGGAGGTTCTTGCTGCCTGGTAAAATCACCTTTATGAATTATTATTGGTTTGGTGTGCTTAGTGTATCAAAAATATTTTTGAATAATTAGAATGCAGTGTTGTGCTGGGAACTCTGTTTAGCCTTTAAGATTATAGGATACTATCAATTCCTGCACTATTAAATATATATATGTGTGGGTGCTTTGTGACTACTGACTAGTACTTGTAGAATTATAGTTGGATATACTTTAATCTGACTCAACAAGGTATGCACGTAGGTTCTTCATCCTTCTTAACTTGCTTACCTCTCTAGTAGTCTGAATCTGTGTATGCTTGCTAGTCCAAAGCCTGTTTGCGCTGATTTTAAGGATTTTCTTTCTGGTATCTAAGATAAGTTTTAATTCTGAAACAGCGGAAAGAGCTGTGCAAGCTACACGAGAAATTGGAACAACGGAAGAGCTGTTTGCTGGATACAATTGCAAATCAGAAAAAGTTCCTTTCAAGCCTCCCGTCACATTTGAAATCACTGAAGAAAGCATCATTGCCTGTGCAGCAGCAGCTGGGGATGTTGCATACCAAGAAACTAAAGCAGCACCATGCAGCTGAGTTGCTTCCAACTCCTCTTTATATAACTTAAACCCAGTTGTTAGGACAGAAAGAAGCATTTGGAGAAAATATTGAAGTGGAGATCACTGGAAGTACAAAGGATGCTAAAACTTTTGCTCAACAGCAAGCCAAGCAGGAAAATGGTAAGTTCACGTCTTCTTGAAATATATCATATCTAATTTAAACGAAAGTCTGCACAGCTATGTCTCCCTGGAACTGTTCCTTTGTTGCACTCTTATACGTTCCTATTTATCATTACAAAAGTGGTAATATACTTACAAGAATAATGACTATTGGTCTCTTTTGAGTTTTGATGTATCCTACAGTCTGCACAAATTCCTTTTCGGCTTACTGTTTTCACAGAAGCAATGTGGATGGTGTTGCCAAGCATTTAATCGCCAGGTTCAGTTTCCTAGTGAATACGCGTGTCTGGTGTGAGCAATTCGTGCTCAGTATAGCTGTATAGCAGCCTTTAGCAAGCTTTTGTGGAAGTTCCATAATATATTTAATTATCCGTTGATAATGAAGTGGCATGCCAATAGTATATGGTTGCTTAAGGGTGCGTTTGGTTGAGTGAATGGAGTGATCCTGTACTGGATGGTTTGGGAAATAGACATTTTCATCTGTTTGGTTCGGTGAATGGAATTGATCAGTTCAGCACAGCCTCGTTCGACCCCAGCGAATATTCTGTGCGGATGCTGCACGGTCCGTTTGACGAAAAAACACGAACAACGCGGTTCACCTTCTCTACGCTCACTCTCCTCTGCGCTCCGCTCTCTTCACCTGCTGCGCTCATCTCCCTTTCCCCATCCGCCTCATATCCCTTTTCCCATTTGCGCTCATCTCGCAGATCTGGCCGCTCAGTTTGAGGCCAGACCCGAGGATGCCATTCCGGCTGAAGCTTGCGCCCTGCCGCTGGAACCTGTGCCCGGTTCGCCGCGGGCTCATGCCCTGACACCGGAGCCTGTGGCGAGTTCCCCGCGTGCTTGTGCCCCGGAGCCTGTGGCGAGTTCCCCGCGTGCTTGTGCCCTGACACCGGAGCCTAGTGCGACTTCCCCGCGTGCTTGTGATCTGACACCGGAGCCGGAGCCTGCGGCGAGCTCCGCGCAAGCACGTGCCAAGAAGAGATCTTCTCTGAGTTTCCTGCTTGCTCCCCTTGTTTTGGTTCTGTTCATGGCTGCTGCTTTCGTCTGCGTGCCGCCGCCGGATTCTCCGGCCATGTCAAACACCACCTACTGGGAGGCTCTTGTTTCAGCTAGTGATACTGAGTTGATTGTAGAGGTAGAAATGGCAAAAGTGGCTGATATTGAAAGGGAAGAAGAACCAATTGATAGTGCTAAAGTGGAGCAAGAAGCTGTCCCTGCAAGAGCAAGTGCTATAGAGGAGGCAAATGAGTATGCTGATGGCCTTGTAGTAGAGGAGGAGCTTAATGTTAAGATGTCAGAAGAAGTTCCAGGTAGCAATGGTGAAGAGATGGCATCCTTCAGTCAGAATCTGGACATCCCCTCTCAACCTTACACCAGCAATACAAAGGCTGTCTCTTTTATATTCCCCCAAACATCCTTATCTGATGGCTATAGGTTCTGTGAGTAAACAATCTAGGATACATCTGGATGGCTATAGGTTCTCTCCATTTAGAATTCTGGATGGCTATAGCCTTCTGTACATTGTGAAATCTGAATGGTGAATAAACTTATCTGATGGCTATAGGTTCTGTATATTCTGAATTCTGAATGGTGATACATCCGGATCATGTTCTTCAGAGAATCTGAATTCTGAATGGTGATGAATCTCAGCACTCAGCATTTTTTCCCTTAGAAAATGAGATATGATATTGATAAGAGGTTCTGTATATTCTGAATTCTGAATGCTTTTCTTGTTTCACACCACCTCATTTCATTGAAATCAAAATAATACATACATAACATTTCATTGAAATAGTTACATTTGAAGAATTCCATTCCAATATATGTAGCCAGAACCATCCAGGACCATCTCATACAACCAACCAAACACATTCGTGTATCATCTCATACAACCAACCAAACAGACTGACTGGACCATCCCAAACAGGATGATTTCATCCTACCTGTACCATCCCAAACAGGATGATTTCATCCTACCTGTACCATCCCATCCCATTCAACCTCATCCCACCAACCAAAAGAGGAATGTGCAGAAGTTAGAATCAAATAGCCAATGGTTCTGTTCCTTTTGCATATAATATATGCTCATTGTAACGGTTTGTAAAGATATTCCTGATGAAGCTTGTATCTTATGTATCTGCAATAGCAGGCACTTTATCAAATGGTGATAATAATAGAATGGATGATGATGCAATTGATGATGAAGAAGATACTCAGAGAAGAAGATCAAGGTTTAGGAAGAATGTGATAAAGGAAGATAGTAATCCAGCAGTGGCATATCAACTTCATCCACTTAAAATTATTCTCCATTTATATGATACTGAAGATTCGGGAACAAAGCGCTGTAAACTCATCACCCTGAGATTTGAATACTTGGCAAAGTTGAACGTTGTCTGTGTTGGAATTGAGGATTCGGAGGGGTTAGACAATGATATCCTGTGCAACCTATTTCCAGATGACACTGGTTTAGAGCTGCCTCATCAGGTGTGTATTTTAAAGCAGCTAATTTTGATTGCTATACACATGGTTCCCTATTCCCATGGGACCATTTGGAAACGGTCTTACTGTGTGGCAGCTTCAACTGGTTAATAGTTACATGATTTAGGTTTTCTGTTCACATGTGGTCATAGGCAGCATTGAGTTACCACGTTTTTTTTTTCATTTTGGCAAACAAAAGCTTTGGTGTTATAATTCTAGTTTCTTTTCAGTTCTTCATATTCTCTGAAAGAGGCCCTTTTTTTCAATTTTATGCAGATGGCTAAGCTTTATGCTGGGAAAGCTCCAAACTTTAATGAAAAGGATTCACAGCCATACAAGTGGGCACAGCATCTAGCTGGTATTGATTTCTTGCCGGAAGTGCCTCTATCTGTTGGGGATGATTCTGACAGAGCATTGAGAAGTGCTGATTTGTCATCTGGACTTGCTCTATACCGTCAGCAGAATCGTGCAGGGACTATTTTGCAGAGAATCCGCTCGCGGAAAGTTGCACAAATGGCTCTTACGTGAGTCACTGCTCTACAATATTTGCAGTTTGGGACGTTGATAGCAAAATTTGGATGGTAGATCCTTACAGATTGGGGACAGTGTACTTTTGATGACAATTATGGGCTGATGATGCTTTTGCTTCATTGCACATGTCATTATGAGACATGCTGCATTAGTTAATGAAATATTTGATGTGCGAAGTTTATGAAAATCTACAGCTGGTGCATATCTTCTCTTTTGATCCTAAGCCAGTTCTGGTCAACCATGAACCATCTTTCTTTTGTTACTTATGATTGCTATGAATTTATTGTTTAATTGGTAGCATCTCTTTGAAGTTTCCGAGTCTATTTGATTACAGGTGGCAACTTGATTATTTAAATAAGCTGAATTGGCCTCAAATAGAACACAAGAATACACCATGGGCATCACACACCCCATTTTGTAGTCTGCATAGTTGGTCCTTGGCAGGGTTTTTTTCCTGAGCCATCGCCTCGTTCTACTTTGATGGTGAGTGGGAACTGCAGGAAGTGTTGACAGTGACATGGAGAGAAAGAGAAGATCTGTGATACACTGGGAAGAAACTGAGAGTACCAGTGAGGATGGGGAGCTTCCGGTTGTGGTTCCTGCCGAAAACACGTCAAATGGTTCTAAAACATCACACTACCTGAGGTTCGAAACCATTCTAGAGGCTTATCCCTGATATCAAAGAGTGCCACACCATCTAAGCTAAGCATCTCACACAGTTTTGGTAGAAATGAGGATGATCTTGATCTCTTGATGGATAGTGAGAGTGAGTTGGAGGAGACATGCACTGACCAAGAAACTGAAAAAGGTTGCCTGGCTATAGACAAATCTTGAGTAGAAGTTTGAAGAATGGTCCAAAAGTTATGCTGGAAGCCAAGGCAAAGTCTCCGGTCACTGTTTTTACAAGGCTTCCGGCAAGTATCTCACATGTGCTTGCTTTCTCACTGTGGATCTTCAATTACAGGTTAAGATTAGCATGGAATATCCTCTTAGGCCACCCCTTTTCAGACTACAGTTGCTTTCTGAAACGATTGAAGCTTTAAAATGGCACAACGACCTTCGTGCGATGGAAGCCAAGGTTTGTACTACTAGCTGCTCTTGGCCTTTATTTATTTATTTAGTGCATCTTTCAGGGAGAGCTTAACAGCTTATGCTCACTATTCTTATGATCTACAGGTGAATCTTCGCATCTTTCAAATTATACCTTTGTCATATGAGGGCTATATACTAACTCACCAAGTTCTGTGCCTGACTGTGTTATTTGATATGCATTTTGATGAGGATCACGAGTAAAGGAAAGTTACTTCAGTGATTGATGTTGGGCTCTGCAAACCAGTTAGTGGAACCATGCTTACTAGATCAGTTAGAGGAAGAGACCGCAGAGGGATTATTTATTGGCGAGGAGCTGATTGTTTTTCTATTTATTTATAGAGTTTGCCACTTTGCCTAAGCTCGATTGGTCCCCAAATTGAATCGAGCATTCCTTGTGCCATTTGGAGGAAATGGAAACGGTGATCCTGCTTTCAGTTCCTTTCTGGCACTGAGGCAACTACTTTCAATATTGGAACTAACATGGGTCCCTCGATATTCCTACTGACCTGAGTACCTGACAACATAGCTGACAAAGCATGTTTATGTTGGCTAGAGAGATGCTTTGCTGTTGCGATGACAACTATTCAACTGTTCTGATCTGCGGCCTGTGGAAATCCATAGATGTTGTGAAATTACTACAAGGATGACTACATGATTTTTGCATTATTGGGTTTGTCAACAGGTGGTACTTGTAGGAGCCAATGCAAGATATTTGCCTTTTCTGATGGTTATTATCACAATTCGATGTGATCGCACAAAATTCTGAAACACGTGCTGTACTCTGTATTATATTTGATTTTACATAGAACTGCAACTCCAGAAGCCTTGGAACCTTGCAGCGTTAAGCAGAGCTTGCGTGCCTGAGTGGTGACGGTGGGGTGCTGTTCAGACTTGGTCCGTGTCTAGTCACCAATTCAGCCATCCGAATTTTCGACACTCGCTGACGGATGCGAGTAATCCATGCGCTCTTGCCAACGTTTTAGCGTGTGTTGTTAGCGTCCTAGGCGTATGGTATCTTAGAAGCACGGGCATGGAAAGGTAAAAATCCAGTGGCCAGCCAATATAGGATTGGATTTCATCATGTGATGGTGTAAAATCCTGCGGCAGCGCCAGCCCGGCGACTCTGGAGAGCCGCATGAGCCACCCCTCGGCGTACTCCGGCCCGTCCGCGTAGCCGATGAGGAAGCTCCGGGCGAGCTCCCACGCCGCGTTCACGTACCTGGGCGCCACGGTGAGCAGCGAGAAGTCGTTCTTGTTTGGCTCCTCTTGCGTCACCTGCTTCGACAGCACAACAGCGTGGTCGGTTCAGTTGGTTTGTGCCTTTGGCGTGCCGCGAGTTTGGCCGCTGGGACTAGTGAATTTTTGGAAGCTTGTGAACAGGCCGCATCTGCCAATTCGCAATATTCTCTAGTCTCTACCAGGGTGGGTTCCAGCAAGCATAGATGCTGCTTCCCATGGTATGGAATTCTTGCTTCCAAGCCATGCTTGCTTGCCTAGAAAGTAAATCGTGTTACATGATCATATATACTGAGTCTTCTCATTGAACCAACTTTAAATGGATTGGATTTTTAGATGCAGAAAAAGAAGCCATGCTTATGCTAACAACATAGGTTAAAGAACGAGGGAAAAGTTCACAAACCCCTCTTGGGTACTAGACCGACCCGTCCTTTGTAGAAGCTGTCGAAGCAGAGGCAGGTCCCGAAGTGCCTTGCAACCTGCTCAGCACGGCGTCCTCCTGGTGCAGCGCCAGTACGGCCGGGAACAGGATGGCGAGCGCCGCCGAGGCTGTGCCCCGCCACCACGAACTTGGCGTTCGAGTTCTCGTCCAAGAACGCCCTCAGCTTCTCGTGGATGGCGTAGTAGGCGAACGGCTTGTCTTCGCCGGCGGCGGTTTGGTCGATGTGTTTCGGCCAGCCGCCGTCCTTCTGCAGCCCGAGCGCCTTCATGAACGACGCCGTGGACCTCGCCGACCCCCGGGATCTCGTAACACGAGAAGTCCACATCCGTGCACCACTGCTCCGTGTCGAACGGCTTCGTGCCGCAGAACGCGACCACGGCGAGGGTCACGTCGGCCGGTTTGCCGGCGAGCATGAACGCCTGAGTGGTGTAGTCCCGTTGGAATTCTGGAGGAAAAAAAAACGTAAAGCAGAGTCATGCATGCACTGTCATGTACGATGTATCTAAAGATGCAGGGCAGTAGCGTCCTTACCATTCCGGCAGTTGTAGAACCCCAAGAATTTCATCTGCAGAATATATACGTGAAGAGAGGTTACATGTATGGGCATTATATAGACTCTCGTCTTTACATGATTTAGGATTTCGCAGAGAGGAATTTATGTTTCACCGCACCTGCCAATGGTTCTGGACGACGCTGTTGATGACGAGTTCGTTCTCGTAGGCTAGTTTGGCAGCCATGATGGACAGAGCTGCGTGGTAGTTGTTATCCCCTGGTTTGATCTTCTTGTCTAGTTCGAATCTTGTGTCAAGTAGTCCAATGCAGGACCGGTAATTGATGGATGTTCTATCTGGCATTCCTTTCCTGCAAACGTAGGTATTAGCATTTGTTTAGTTTACTACTGGTACTCCATTGTACACATGTACCTCGAAGAACAGAGGAAAAAAAAGTGTAAGATGAAGAACATATTCAAAGTAAACTACGAGAAATCCTCAAGTCTCGAATAGAAAATGAATTAGGACATCAACCTAGCTATATTTGACTTTTCATTTTATCATACGCAACTGCGTATATGATAATGGATATATTAGGGAAAGGATGATAAAAACTAACCATTAATTAGCGATTGTCCTCCTTAGGAAGCAAATGACAACATTCAACTTGGTTGCTTGAAGCATTACGGAAAAATCCAAGATCAGACCTAAATATTTTTGTCCTTTTAAGAAAACGTACTCTACGACGATCAGACCTAAATATTTTTGTTCTTCTAAGAAAACGTACTCTACGACGATCAGACCTAAATATTTTTGTTCCTAAAAAAAACGCATTTGAAGTATTCAGCGGTAAGACATTGACACAGTGCATTTTTGGTACCCGACATAATTAGAAGAGCGCAAATTTGAGAACTCCAAAATTACTATAACAAAACTAGAAAGAGATATTAGTACCTTGGAACATTGAGTAACTACTCCCTTTGTTTGGATTTGAGTAACTTGGAGTAGAACCAAGGATGACAAGTTCGCTAGCTAGATTGCACATTTGCACTCGCTAGCTAGATTGCACATTCGCACTGTAGCAATAGAGGTAGTGTTCATCAGGGGCTAGCCAGCCGTTGGCTGGGCCTCGGGCCGGCCCAGTCGGACATTGGGACATACTGTCATCCTGTGGTCCACATCTACTATTTACCTATGTGATTCTGAGCTGGGCCTCGGGCTATTGCCTCGGTGGCCTGAGGCCTAGCTCCGCCACTGATGTTCATGTCTAGTCTCAAACAAATTTAACGGATCGAAGAAAGTGAAGGCGAAATGATTAGAAATGCAATCCACGAGGCTGTGATAAATGAATCCCCTTCCTCTTCAATCCAATCATGGATGCAATAGTAGTACTTGGTTACCCAGGTCAAGAAAACAGTTGGGTTCTTCCGTCGATAACAGTGGATGAGTCTATATATGAGACACGAGATGTTGATGAAGAACAACATGAGAACACATTCAACACAAGATGTTGATGAACAACATGAGAACGTACGTGCAGTTGTGCATCCATGCCACACTTGTACGTACCTTGCAGGGCGTTGGCGACGACCATGAGGACGCCGCCGCCATTCTCGGTGTGGAGGTTCATCCAGTACCCCGTCGCCCTCCCGAGCAGGGCCACCGGCTTCTTCGCCCACAGCAGCAGCATCTGCGCGACCAGCGAGACGAAGACGGCCCACCGCCGCCGCCGCTCGGCGATCTCCGTGCCGACGGGGCAGTCCACGGCGGTGTTCTCCGCCACCTTGCACGATCACAGCAGGTGGAAGAGGTCGTAGAACCCGCCCTTATCCGGCCGCAGCAACATGAAGTCGCTGTAGAAGCCGCCGCCGGCCATGCTTACGACCAAAGCCAAGAACCACGAACAGTGTAGCAATAGTGCGTAGTCACGACAACTCGTTTCTATTCCGGTACGTCGAAGCACAGCAACGCATATGTAGAGGTGGTAGCTACAGATGGCAACGCTGTCATGGCATTACGTGGGTGTCGAATTAATATATCGTGTTACGAAATCTAAAAATCTAATTGTCCGAGTAAATCGTTTCCGAAGGACTTTTATCTTTCGTAGGTTATAAATATGAGAACCCATACACAAGGGATATACAAATAAATAAAGATACCAACTCTTCTCTGTATGTATACTTATGTTCATTGTGTCTCTCGGTGTTTCTTATGATTATTCTGGTGTAATTGATTTACACCGATATCATAACGACAACCGTTATTTCTCAACATATCATGAAGCTCTTGATCCGGGTACATCGTTCTATATTGTTGGCGATTGGATCGATTTTCATATTCTCATAACATATTTTTATCTATACTCCGTGCATATACACACGACGAGCGCATCGATATGGCATCTAATTCAATATCTCGTCACCATCTGGGAGAAACTGATCGCCATCTTCGGCAATCTGTATGCAGAATCAGAATAAGTGGTTAACCATTTTATCAAGCCGTGTGTGAGTTCATCTAATCTCATTATCATTCCACTATCTAGTAGATCAAGTAAATTCTCGTTTGGATTAACATCAATCGATTGATTACCTGATGCGGCTATGTTCAATCCGGCACGCATTGTGCCCGGCCACGACGGCCACAACATGCACGGCATGTTGCCGGCCCGACGCCGGCCACCACCTCTGCTGGCCTGATGCCGCCGGTGCTGACCCGACGCCGACCAGCGCTGACCCGACGCCGACCAGCGCTGTAGCGCCCGCGTGCCACCTTGTGTGTTCCAGCCCGAGGCTGCGCCCCTGTGCTAAGCGCCTTGCGCCACCGCGAGTTGCACCACCGCGCTACGCGAGCTCCCGCTGAGCCGCCGAGCCGCGTCGCCATAGCGCACCTTCGCGTGGCGCTCGCATCCGCCGTCGCCGCATCCGCGCCCGCAGCGCTCGTGCGCCGCCGCATCCGCGCCCGCAGCGCTCGTGCGCCGCCGCTTCCGCCACCTGAGCCGCCGCCGCGCCCGCATCTTCGTGCCCCGCCCGGCAGGCCGCCAGCCATCACGCCTGCGCCCGCTGCGCGCTGCCCACGCCGGACGCCCAGAATTAGAATTTGGATCATTAGAATTAGTGTAGCGAGCGAAAATTTACGGTTTCGGGAAGGTCACTGTTCAGAATTTGAACGTAACTGGCAGATGTTGTGAAGATGTGTTTATTTTATTTAGTAGATGGCAAAATTAAAATATAGTGATAACTTGAATAAGTTAGAAAATTTTATTTCGTTTTCAGAACTGGAATCGTTCATATATTTTCAAGTTTTAGAATTAAATATATAAAATTATGAAGTGGATTATCCTGATAGATTTTGAGACAGTCTTTGTAGAAGGAAACATGGCAGAGAACGGTAGAATCAGAAGTTTGTCATAACTAGAAAGTTGTAGACTTTTTCACGACGATACCATAAAGTTACGAATGTCAAGATTTAAAGTTTGGATGAATAAATTAGAGATTTTTTACTACTTGGACAACGGGTAGTGCGTCCGGTGATTTTGAGTTAAAAGGGTTGGTCTGGTGTAGACGTGAGATGACGATAAATGTAAAGTGTAAGTGCAGTGATGTTGTAATTTTGAGTTGTGTCTTGTAATATTTGTTCAGGGAGTGTGGGCTCTAGTGCCTTGCTGTTACATTCCAAAGTTATGTTCTAAAAAATAAAACTAATAAAACTTTTTTTTGGTTTTTTTGAAATTTAAAAGAGTTTTCTTATGTTTTTTAAAAATGTAAATGTAAATATTTATTTTCCTGATTTTTAGGTCAAAAAGATAATTTAATTAATTTCATCGAATTTTCTGGATGTTAAAAATGGTTTTTTTCCTATTTTTAGATATTAAAAATAATATATGGAAAAAATAAAAGCCAACTTTAAGTTGAAAATAATTTTAGTAAGTTCAAAATTATCCAGGGAGTTTATGTGAATTTTTCTAGAATTTTTGAAATTTATTTGCTATTTTCTAAAAGCATATTTGATTTCTTGCTATTTCTGAAAACCAAAATTTAATTAAAATCCCTAATTTCTCTCAGGCCCTAAACCCATTTCCCCTGGCCCATTCCTTTATTTTCGGCCCATTTGCTACGCCCAGCCCAACTCTCTCACTGCCACCTCGACCCCACCCTCCAGCCTCTCCCTCTCTCTTTCTCTCACCGCCAAGTGGTCCCCACATGTCAGCCCTTCTTCATCTGCACCTGACCACCGTTAGCACCGCACAAAGCTCCTCAATTCTGCAGCGATTTGTTCCCCCTTTTCTCGCACACACATGCACAACGTCTCCCCCGTGTCACGCTGCGCCCATTTCGGCCATCCTCCGCCTCTTTCGCAACTGCTGCTTGGAATGCACAACCTGCCTCGCTCCTCCCCTTGCCCTATAAAAGGGAGCACCGTACACCTCTCCTCTCTCTCATCCATCCCCGAAAATCTCATCTCCCCTCTCCCTCATCCATCTCCCAAAAATCCGTTGTTGTTGCGTCGTCGCCGCAACGTTCTATTACAGTTGATAGAGAGAGGAGGCCAATCCAGAAGCCTAAGAGATTGATTGAAGAAGTCAATATTTTGTCTTATTGTTTTAATATGGCAGAAGAAATTGAAGGCACTGCAAATCCTTTAGTATATTCGGAGGCTATCTCTTCTAATGATTCAAAAAGATGAATGACTGTCTTGCATTATGAGATGTAATCTCTTGAGAAGAACGACACTTGGGAGCTGGTCAAGTCTCCAATTGAGAAGAAGAAAATTTGCTGCAAATGGATCTTAAAGAAGAAAGAAGACATTTCACCATCTGAAGATGTTAGGTACAAAGTAAGGCTCATTGCAAGGATACAACCAGATTCCGGGTATTGATTTCACAAATGTCTTTTCCCCAGTTAAGAAGCATAGTTTTATTCGCATTTTATAATATTGTGGCTATGCATGATTATGAGCTTGATTAACTGGACATAAAAATTGTATTCTTACATGGGGATTTGGAATAACACATTTATATGGATCACCCGGAAGGTTGTGTCATTCCCAGAATAGAGACTTTTGCTTGCAAATTGAAGAAACATCTTTATGGTTTGAAACAGTCACCCAGATAGTGGTACAAGAGATTTGACTCATTTATGATCTCTCAGGATTTCAAAAGATTCGATTACGATAGCTGTGTTTATTTGAAGGCTTTTAATGGTTCAGCTCTATACTTGCTCCTATATGTTGATCGCTGCAAAGGACAAAGCAGAATTTTCAAAGTTGAAGGCACAATTGAGCAGTGAATTTTAGGTGAAGGATCTCGGTGCACCAAAGAAAATTCTTGGTATAGAAATTACTAGAGATAGACGATTTGAAAAATTATACCAAAGTTGGAAAGGGAATATTGATAAAGTTATTCGACGTCTCAACATTCTTAATACCAAACCGGTGAGTACTTTGTTAGCTGCACATTTCATATTTTCTTCAGCATTATGTCCACAATCAGATGATAGAGTTGAGTACATGTCTGAGTTCCATATGCCAGTGCAGTTGGTTCGCTTATGTGTGCCATGATATGTTCTCGCCCTAATTTATCTTAGTCACTAACTGTTGTTAGTAGATACATAGCTAATACTTAAAACTAGCATGGGAAAGCAGTTCAATGGATTTTTCATATACTTGTGGGACACTTCTGATGCTTGTTTATAGTTTAGAAAGGCTAGAGATGGACTCGCTGGTTATGTGGATTCAGATTTTCCTAGAGATTTCGTAAGAGAATATCTCTTACTAGTTATGTGTTCACTACTGGTGGATGTGCCATTAGTTGGAAGACAAGTCTACAACTACCGTTGCCTTGTCCACTACACAAGCTAAGTGTATGGCTGGCTGTTTCTGAAGCTTGCAAAGAAGTCGTTTGACCGAGGGATTTGTTTATTGAGTTTTGTGGAAGTACGACATGCACTATATTTTTCTGTGATGATCAGAGTGCTATTTGCCTTACAAAGGATAAGATGTTACACTTGAGAACGAAGCACATTGATGCCAGATATTACTACATTCGAGGTGTCTTATCTCAATGTGACATTAAAGTCAGCAAGATAAGTACTTATGATAATCCATCTGATATATTGACAAAGCTAGTTCATGTAGCTAAGTTTGAACTTTGCTCAAACTTAGTTGGTATCATTCACTAGTCCTACGGACTTTTGGCGCACAAGGTGTTCATGTTGATTTGATTGGAGGAGTTTATTGCGTTCTTCGATTATTAGCGGGAATTTGGCTCAAGGTGAAGATTATGGTAATGTTTTTTGAATTCGTGTTGTGTTCGTGCCAACATGAGCAATGGCCTGCAGTAGACATAGCGTTGGGCCGTGCAAGACGTAGCACGCGTTGGAGATGTGCGCAATATTATAATTCTATATTTTATTATGAGACAAATATCATAAATAACTAGAGATGTATAAAACAATACTAACGACAGACAACACATTGTACTTTGAAATATATAAAAGACTAGAATTATAACATAGTCGTTTGGTCGCACTAACAACTTACGGTCGGGCTTGATGAAGAACAGGAAGCAGCGCTGACGCAGGCGTGAAGGTAGACAACGCCGAGGAACAAACTGAGCGGCCGCATAAATGCACTACCAAGAAACCTTGTTGCCGCTCGACCGCCTAGTTCAGGTACTCTTCAACGGCGGTCGTGCAAACTATTCCGGTTCAGCGGTTCTGGTTCAGTCATGAAGGAAGCTGGAAAGGAGTAGCGGAAGAACGAGCAAACTGACGGGGGTACATTGCCCCATCTAAGTGCAAGAGGTGCAAAACCTGATCGAGCACTTGTTTGACGGTTTCCCTGTTTCCTCGATCATACGCCGCTTCACGCTAGCACGAATGTCAACGAGGACTGGATGTCGGCATCAAAGCTTACGTCGCTAAGCGGCACCCGCCAACCAAGAAAAGAAACTGTGGCTTACTTTATACTTGGGGTGGCTTTGCAAACAAGATCAAAAGATAACCATCCACTTTGACACAACCCAAAAGAAGACGTAATCCGTAAAACCATTACGCCTCCAAGAAGAACAGCAGTCAGATTCCAATGGTCCATAACAAGACCACAAACTCCAAAGAGACAAAGACCAATAGGGGCGTACGGTAAATTTTCAGGATATGCCATTCCTAAAGTTGGCGCACAGGCACAGGCACATGCACAGCACCAAGCTGCATTAGCACAAACACAAGACTTCAGAATTCAGATTAGCCGTGGCTGTTAGTATAGCAAAAACAAAGAAATGTTTTACCATTCACATGCAGAATTTCACATATCACAAAATAAACAGCACAAATTGGAGGTATGTATGCTTTCAGCAAACACCATGATGTGTCTCAGTACAGGTGATGGAAAAACCTGCGCTCTAACAGCCTCGCTGTCCTAAAATTTATTATGTGAGCATCAAACTTCCGGGGGGCAAAAAAGACCTATTTCACCTGCTTAATGAGTTCCTCTCATTAAAAGGATGACACAAAAATCATCCCCTAAAAGACAAAAGATTTGCGGTACTAAACTCAAGTAATTGTTACAATCCCATCCACCAAAGATGATCGTCAGGAATACATCGCCATTATCTTAGCAGAAAATTCAGGCGCTGGCTTTCAATTCAGCATCTGCCGTGGGAGCTGGTGCAGGTGTTACACCACCAGTTGTTGGACTGGAAAAAAATGGATTGCCAATTGTTAATCCCTCAAAAGCTATTTACAGTTCCAATGATTAATTAGCAAGCGGATGAGATACTCACAGTCCAACCATGACTTTGAAAGCATCGTAAATTCCCCACTGAGCACCGGTTAGAGTACCGATCATGACAATACGAAGGGGAAGTCCTCTGGTGAAAAGGCCCCAAAGACCAAGCTTCTTAACAGCCTGCAGAGATATAGTAATGATAAAAAAAAGTCAACCAACAACACAAAAGTAACAAAATAAAGGGATGAAATATCTCATTATGAAGTACTAGCTAACATATGCTTACATCACCCATTGTAGCATCCTTGGCATTGTTCAAGAAAGAGACCAGGTTGTCAGCCGGGTGAGAAACAATAGCACAGAAGACACCAGCAACGTAACCACCAGCAAAGCTGATACCCAGCTGGAAAGGCTTGCTGCACTCCGACTTTGGAATTGGAACAGCATGCTTGTAGATAATTTCAACAATGGTCTCAAAGGAGGCAAACTTCATCATGGTATCTGAATTCATCACGAAAGTATTCAATGAATGAGTACAATGTATAAATATAATATAAGCGCAATTACAGAAGTTCAAAGCATGTGATACCACTACCAAATGAAGGAACACCCATTGTTGTGGGAATGCCACACTATGCATTAAAAGTTCAGTCTCCTAAAGTAATATGAAATCCCATTTAGATAACAAGTGACACCTACAACTGCTAATCTGTAAATATTTTGTGGTCTTCAATAAAAAAGAAAAATACTATATAGGTGACAACTTCGCAAACAGTAACTGATTATTTGCGATCTGCATCACTAAACATAGGTATGACCATATGACACAAGCTAGAAAGCATTTAAGGGAAGTAAACTTCCACTGAAGCTCTACAAATATAACATCCAAAGTAAAGCACGTACATAAGAGGGAAAACAACCATTCGTTGTAACAAAAACAGGAAGTCACAGCACTAAGACAAAGTGTATGGACTCTCTTTCTTACAAGTGTCATTTAAGAGCATAAGCAAACTCTATGGGGAACATATTTTCTTCAACACCCCAAAGAAAATTGTCTAACAAAAAATAGGGATGTGCAGTTGAGTTTTTCTGCAGATAACCTATTTCCAATAGATAAAAATTGCCAAATTTAGCATAAATTAGTTTGGATACTGACATACAACAAAGGTCCTGCCTGATACAATGACCTTAATGTTATGAGAAAGGTGAACTTTGGTGTTTGTAACTTTCTACGCAACTATTGAGTGAATCACTGTAACAAAGAGTGAAGTGAATAGAATCCAGAAGCTAAACAACAAAAGGAAATGGTAAAAGCAACATGGAATAATATCATCATGGTTGGCCATGGATGTGATAACATTTCATTCATAGCAGCAAACCCATTAGAGGAGAGAAAGTAGTAAGTTATCATAAAGCTGCAATGGTTAGTGTAACTGTCAAAGCAAAACAAACAGTACTGAGTTTATGACACATGCAAGATCAGTTTTACAGCAGTTTGTTCTATGTCCACAATTTTGCAACAGTCGTATATAAGTGAAAATTGAAGTTTAAAGAATATGAATGTAACAAAATGACAAAAGAAAGGTACTTACAAGGAATCTGGCGGCCCCAGAGAGGAACAAGTCCCTTGTAAAGACTGCCATTACCAACCAGATCAGGGAAAGAGTGCCAAATCTTGAAGATTTTATGAAAGTCAGAAGATTTACTTACCCAAGAGCACCCTCGGATTGGACAAACTTGGGGAGACCATCACCCAACCCACGAGCAAATCCAGGTTGCGTCTGCACACGGACCTTCACAGCTTCAAAGGGGCAGAGAGCCACATCAGCAATTACCTCAGCAGAAGCTGACCCTGCGAGGTAAATAAGGGTCTTGTACTTCTGGGCATACTCAGGCCCTGCAATATCTGAGTAGTACTTCTTAAAGAACTCGTAGAAGCCAAACTTGCAAGCCCCCTGGGCACTGTAACCAAGCAAGGTAGGCACCCATCCCCTGAAGAATCCCCTAACTCCTTGCTCCTTTAACAGGACACCAAATCCAGATGAGATGCTCTTGTATTTCGTTGGATCGATCTGCAGCAATTAAAAAAGCTTGTTATGTCCAAAATCCTTAATTAAAACCTAGCATCAATTGCAACTTAGACACTTAGTATGTTCGTACTATGAATCAGACAACGCATACATACCTCTCTATCTATCTATCTGCCCTAACCATCTCAAACTATACATCACAAATCAGAGTAGATTGTAGTGAATGTACAATGCTAACAGGGAATAAGCAATAATCATGCCACCCTATTAAAATAAGAATAAAGCCACTTCACCAAAAGATGCTTAAGCATTGTGTTTGATCAGCATTGTGTAAAAAAGAACACTAATTAGGTGATCAAATATCAAAATTTAATAAAAATGTGACTTGTTATGGCAACTGAATACAAAAAACTGAAGAATGGTCCACAGTTGGAATTCAGTTGTCATGACTGATCAGTGCCATTGTTAAAGGCAAAACGTTGCACGGTTTTTTTTTTCCCCAAAAACTTCACTATGATTCACTCTACTGGAACAGAATGGCATGAAATACATACATAAGTGATCACAGGTTTAATCACACCTTCACACATCGGCTTAAAATCAGCCTATCGGAGGACCAACAAAAGAACCAAGATTACGCATTCATCGATACAATGTGGACCACAATCAAATAACTCCGATGGGAAAGACATGTGAATCAACTAGTTACTAACTAATCAGTGCTTCGTTGAATCAACTAACAAACGCTGATAAGTGTGCCTACTGGAATCACAATTCACTCAACAGCATGCATGTACTAGTCATCAATTCTGACACCAACTAAGCAAAGAGCAACAGGCACATCTGAACCAACAAAGAGTGACGGTGAACAAAACAAGCTATTAAATCTTAACAACCACCAAAACTACACGCACAGAGAAGCGGGAAGTGGCTAGATTTACGCATCCAGATCACGAAGTGCCTAAATGGGGATCAAAGTTCAGAACCAGATATTCCCCCGCACCAAACCATCCAGACACCACCAGATCTACGCGAAAACATCCCGAAATAGAACCCCAGAAGCACGGATGCCACAGATCTAGGCGATGCTCCCTCACCTGCATGTTGCACTTGACGAGGTCGAGCGGCGTGACGGCCATGTGGGTGAGCCCGCAGCTGGCGATCCCCCCAGCCGTGCAGGCGGCGTAGAACGCCGGCGAGTACATCTCGATCTTCTCCTTGGGCGCCTGGATCGAGAACGGCGCGCCGCCGCCGACAGCAGCGGGCGCCGGGGTGGAGGAGGGGAGGCGGGCGGCGCCGGCGAAGGACCGCGCCGCGGAGGCGTAGAGGAAGCTCGGGAGCAGCGACTCGCGGGAGCGGTCGGAAAGCGCCATCGAAGCCGAGAGATTGGGAGGATTCGCCTCTCTCGCGGGCTTGCGCCGGTGCTTTCTGAGAGCTCTCGCGTTCGCGTGGATTTGACGAGGGGAGCTTAGGGGAATATGAAGGCGCTCGTTAGAGCATCGATCTTTTTGGTGGCTGCGATGGTACGGGGTTCGCTGAGTGTGGGGCCCTGGTGAGTCGGGTCCAGTGTCAGTGTCCTCTCGGCTTTGGTTAGGCCTTGTTAGGTATGGTTAAAATGAGTTAAGCTAAAAATTTCTTACGTGCACCGTTCAAGAAAAAAAATTGCATGCTTCTCAAGAGTTTATAGCATAAGTCATGAGTTAAACCAGACAAATATTTAGGTGGAACTAAACTTTATTGATTATTTGTACTCAAAGAACTTTGATAATTCTATTTACAAAAAAAAGAAGCTAATTCTACAACTCGGCATTTATAAATGCTCTGGTGAAAAGTCTGGTACAGTGGTATACTTTTATGTAGGTTCTCGTGCAGCTTCAGTCCGTGTTCTTTTTAAATTTTCCAAGCATGGCGTCGGCGTGGAGCCGTGGACCCATTCGCAATGTCCGTGACGACTTGCCGGAGAGATGGTCAGACTCAAGAATATGCAGATGAATATTCGATCTGCACCGGCACGGCCTTGTTCCGCCCGCCCATTTGCTCGATGGCGCTCTCTGAATTCGCCGCGACGGGACCAGCCGGCCCTTTGGCCCGTCAGGCAAGATCAACCGCATCGCAGGTCAGGTCCACCACCGTCCACGGCGAATCATGTAAAACATATTCGGTGACTGTGCACCTAACGGTTCTTTAGAAGCCGAGCTAAGCAATAACTGGATTGTTTAAGCGAACTCAAAGCAAATATAAATTTGCCACGATCAGTTTTCTGAAGGTTCCAGAACAGCTAAACTTACATATTACTGATGCCGATGGCCAAAGTGCCAAACTGGTGTGGTACTCAGATGATCAGATCACGCTAAAGATACAATGGGTTTCATACTTCGATTCATCAGAACACACAACCTCATGTGTTGACCTGGCCCAAATGTGTAGAGCCATACGACAACAGTTGGTTGGGCACGAAGCATGCTGGGTTCAGTTTCAGCCCAGCCCAGCCCAAACCATCTCATCCTGGCCCAGCGCGTTGTTTCAACGGAGCGGCACGGCGGCAGGAGCAATGCCGCTCCCAGAGAAATGTCTACTCGGGCTAGGCCAAGGCCACCCACGTCCAAGGGCTGCATGCAATTCAAAGCTCGGTTGCTCTCGGCGCGGCGTTTCCATCCACGGTTTACTTCCCACTAGCACCATCTCCCCCGCCCTTCGTACGTCTTCCTCCTCATCCTCCTGGCCGGCAAGCAACCCGCGCTTTTGCGCCACGCACAAGTCACCCGCGCGCGCCGAGCACAGCACAGCGCACACACCAAACTCACCGTAGAATCGCTTTCGTCAACCGCGCAAAGCCATTCTTTCCCACCCGTGCCGAAGTTTCTCCGTCCCGATCAATCACACCTTGTTGCGTTGCGTTCCTTTAAACCAGCCTCGCACATCCCATGCATCCGACGCAATCTTTCCGGAAAAAACTCCCGAGCACTCCAGCTACTTTCGAAGAACGTCCTACTCCTAGCCGAACGGAACGGTCCCGTCACCATGTCGATGATGCCCGCGAACGGTGGCGCCGTGCGGCACCGGACGTGCCGCATGTACTGGTGCTACCAGTGCGGCCGCGCGCTCCGCATCATCTCCTGCCCGGCTTCCGACGTCTTCTGCCCGCGCTGCTTCGGCCGCTTCCTTCACGAGATCGACCCGCCGCCGCGCCGCGCGCTCCCGCCGCCTGGCTTCTTCCCGCAGCCTTTCCCCCCGCCGCAGTACGACGGATACCCGCGCCGGTGGGTCGTATACGGCGGTGGGGCGCCCGCCGCTCCCGGACGCGCGTTCCGCCAGCCGGCGCGGGCTCCTGCTCCGGATCCGCCTCGCCGACGCTTGCCCTCCCCGCCGCCGCCGCCGGTGGCGCGGCTGCCGTCCACGCCCCCGGCAATCGACCCGGGGGAGTACTTCACGGGGCCCAACCTGAACAGCCTCATCGAGGAACTCACCCAGAACGACCGGCCGGGGCCGGCGCCCGCGCCCGCGCTGTCGTCGACCATCGACTCGCTCCCGACGGTGCGGATCACCGGCGCGCACCTGTCCGACGGCTCGCAGTGCCCCGTGTGCAAGGAGGACTTCGAGCTAGGGGAGGCCGCGCGCGAGCTGCCGTGCAAGCACGTCTACCACTCCGACTGCATCGTCCCGTGGCTCCGCCTCCACAACACCTGCCCCGTCTGCCGGTACCAGCTGCCCGGCACCGGGTCCAGCGGCAACAGCCACGCACGTCGCGGTAGCGGCAGCACCAACGGCGGCGGCAGGAACAGGGAGAGGGAACCGGAGCCGCCGACGATCGTGAGGTGGGGCCCGTTCTCATGGCTGTGGCCGCCAAGGGGGTTGGAGGACCCCGACGACGGGTGGGAGTACGGGCGGCGCGGGAGGCCCGAGGCGGCCGACGCCGGTGGTAATGACCTGTCGGCCCTCCAATCTTTCGTTCTTGTCGCTGCTTGCGTTTTCTTCTTCTCTTTCTTTGTCTGAGGAAACTCACTCATTGTGATAATAAATCATCAAACACAGTAACAATGTACTACTACTCCATAATGGAAGAACAGAAGAACAGATAAAAGTTAATGTGCATTGATTGATTTCATGCTCGTTTCAAGTGGTTTCTCTTCTTACATTTTTTATTTAAAAAATCATTCTCTTCTTACATTTGCTTTCAGCATTCTACGCTTGGTGGCGTTCTCTGTTTCTTCTCTAGCCGTCCAAATGAAGATCCCATCATGCCAAGAGAACCTGTCTGTTCAGTTAAGTCATCTTATCGTTGCCATCCTTGCAATCAATAGCAAACTACCACAATACATGTTTACTAACTTGGACGTTTTGTTGGCAATGGCAGGCAATGCGTGGCACCACTGGAAATGTTCTGCAAGTTCATCAGGAATGGTGGATGTCCTATGTAAAGCAGTGAAGATGTAGTATGCGTTTGCAAGCAGGCAGCAATGCAGCATAGTACAATGGAAAGCGGGAAGTGAAATCGAGATGACTGTAAAGTAGGCCATGTAATAATGGACATGGTGGAAAGAACATTCCAAAATGTAATTATGCAGCGCTCATTGTAAACAACAGGGCTAATACATTCAGCCAATGATTTCCCAAGGTTATACGGAATACTGATTTTCATTTTTAGCTCAGTTGACGAGGTCGATCTAGCTAATAAACTAATTTGCACATTAATCTCTCAGCTTGTGTGAAACAGTTGAGTAATTCCAGAAAAAATCACGAAGAGTTGACATGATAGATCCAATGGGAACATACAACACAATAATTATATAATTTGATTTGATTTTACACTGAAGGACATACAAAATTGAATAAATCAACTTATTGTCCCTTGTATCAAATGAACCAATTTATTTCCGAGAGGGCCTTCCGTTTGAACCCGAATCGAGCATAGTCTCGAAGCCAGCCTGAAATCCTGTAGTGTATGATGCATTCTTCAGGCTCATCTGCAGTAAGAACATCCACATTAGACATCCACCGTCACGATGTAAATGGTATAGGTTATGCTTCGCATATCATTGAAATGCCCTCCCCTTGTTTATTGTGGGAGCAAATAAAAATTTTGGAGCATACAGTAGATGTTTATCCAAGTCTAAAAACCTAGTAATCAAGCCACATCAATTTTATCTTATGATACTGAAACATGATTTTTTATAAATATAATAAATCATCCAACTGTCCGGACAAGGACCATTTATATTCAGACATCAGGAAGAAAAATCATTTCCTTCTGAAACAGTCAAACAATGAGCAAATAATTTTGAGTTTTCACAAGGCTCAAGGAGAAATCAGTAGTATTACTCATCATATAGCCTTCAGCACAATGACGAAGTTACCCATAGATATGAGTGAGATTTTCAAGTTTAAATTGGAAATTTTCCGTGAAAGAAATATAGAATGATGTATTCTTTCTCTAACAAGAGAGGTGACTTTCTACTCCATGATGACCTTTAGCAGCATCCGTTATTTAACGACTCTTTTAGTGAAGACAGGATTTTGACTATATATCATTTACAGAAATGCTTGAGCAGTGCTAACAAAAAATCAGTAGAGAACCTAACCGTTACACACTCCAAATCTGGAGCAGCTCGTCCTCTAAAGCCATCTAATATTGAAGAAAGCTCTTCCTGCTTAACATTCAGTTTCTTTGATACCTGCAGGAGAATATTTATCAACACAAGTAGGCATTATTGTAATAGGACTATCATAGATAAGCTCATTGGATTACCTCCAACAGGAACAATGGGGAAATGATGTTAAACACATCATTTACAAATTTCTCAATATTAGTCCCATTCGTATGTATTTTGCTCTGCGACTTTTCTGTGCCCTTGTTCTGAACTTTGGGCTTAGCCTTCACTCCTGATCAAGGACAAAGCATGTCATGTTTGACTGTCAAAACTTGAAAGGAATAATCATAAGCTCAAGAAAGTTTATAAATAAATTGCATGTGTATGAGCACAGGACAAACAATAAGCAACTAAAAATGTTTCATCCTCCTTGCATTGTGATGTAATCCTGCCTCGTGTACTCAGTTGTGGTTATTTCTACATAAATCAGATACATTCTAGAAATGATCATTGAAATGCTATGGTCGATTTGTCTCTATCCTGATGCAGAAACAATTGTGACACAATTCCAGGTTACATTAGAGACCATGCATGTTAGGTAAACCAAGTTACCCAGGTTGCACTTGATCTATTGCCTCACAGGCCCACACCCGAACTGACCACTTATTGCAGTGACAACCATTATCTTATAGCAAACAGCTCTTGACCTAGTTCTAGAACCATGTTAGGTAAACCAAGGTACCCAGGTTGCACTTGATCTATTGCCTCACAGGCCCACACCCGAACTGACCACTTATTGCAGTAACAACCATTATCTTATAGCAAACAGCTCTTGACCTAGTTCTAGAACCATGTTCAAGTATAGGCTCATTCCATCCTTGATAGCATGGTGTTTTTTAGTTCAGATTCACCAGCATGACACGGTAATGCTACAGAGTTTTTTTGTTTTACCCGCAATATATTAGTACATGCTACAGCAATACTTCACTCGTGTGTGTATATATATATAACGCATGTTTCGTACTACTAGGAATATGCACTTCTACTTCTAATATACCACTTAAACGAATATATTATACTTCTTTATCACTTTCAGTGTGTGTATATATATATAACGCATGTTTCGTACTACTAGGAATATGCACTTCTACTTCTAATATACCACTTAAACGAATATATTATACTTCTTTATCACTTTCAATATACTTAAATACCAATCATAAGATACTCCAACGTGACTTACCTAAATTTTTTCCATTGGAGCCTTTTATTTTTATTATATAACTTTTTCGTATATAAAAAACGTATGTACACAAAATTTACTATAAAAAGTGGATTTTAATAATAAAAAAATATGGAACTCACTTAGGAGTATCTTATAATCATTATTGGAGTATACTCAAACAGATAAAAAGATTTAAGTGGTATATGAGAAGCGGGAGTACGTACTCCCAAAAGTATCATACTATATATATATATATATATATATATATATATATATATATATGAATTGAAATCCTATGTTGATGATCCAAAAATTACCTCCAAGTCTACATAAGCTGGTTGCTTCCCAATGGAGATGAGAAAATTGTCCAGATTGCTTCAGCCGGGAGCTGAGATGAAGTAGATCAGGACTTGGCCAATTAGTAGTCAAAGGTTTGAGTGTAAGTGTCCCTTTATTTTTCCCAAAGCACATAACATTAGCCAGGTCATGACACTGATTTTTGCAACCTCCGCACAAGTGTGATATCATGGCTAGCCAACATAACAGTGTGCACTCCAGTATCTATTAATTAACAACAGCAAATAAAGTAGTGATTTATCATAAGCAAAGGAAGTGATGATAGTGTCAATCATACCAATGGTCACGTCATTTGTCAGTGGATGGAAGTAGCAGCTCTGTTTAGACTTAAAACCCTGATCCACTAATAATGAGACGGCACTGCTTGCAAATACACAATTTTATGAATCAGTAACACAGTCACATATTACTTGAAAAGGCAATAAAAATAAGGATAACTATGAAACAGCAATAGTGATCGCTATGAAACAGAAATACAGAACACATGAAAAACAAAGCATTTTGAAATAAGTTTGCATGTGAGTTTAAGCATTTGAGCAGGTTATTTTTCATCAGAGACATTTTCTATCTTCAAAGTAAAACCCGTAGACGGGTAGCGTGCAGCAAGATCCACGACGGAAGAGCGAGGGTGGTAACGGAAAACGGTGTCTCGAAGCTCTCGAGCGTAGATGTTGCAGATCCTCAGGATGGCGAGACACGAAGACTCCTGGATTGCTTCAATCCAAACACTCCTTCGGGCTGAGATATTCAGGGGTTTGCTCGCTTTGGTGTCCTTCCTGGCGTAGATGGTCAAACGGCAAATCACTTCACGGTCTCGGCCTTTCGCGATCCAAGCGCTGCCATGATACATCGGACGGTTAAATCCTCAAAGTACTTACAACAACTTCCAAAGTTCGGCGGCAAGTCCTCCCTTGCGCTCTCCATAGCTCTGAAGACGAGGCATCTGTCAAGACGGACAAGAGGGTAAGAACAACTTTAAAACAGCGGGGAGAGATAGATATTCAGCAATAGTTGAGTCAAGAGAGATATGAGACGAGTTAAGGGGTTCAATTAATCTTGTAAATTAATTTTTCTTTAGAAAAAAGTTTGGACTCACTAAGATGACCGATCTAACTAAAGTAAGACCTACAGTCAGTATGGATCTGATACCACCTCTGTCGGGACCCAAATATGCAAATCTGGACCCTTTGTGTATTCTACACTAGTCCAGGATCACACTAGTGCACACAATGACAACATCGATGAAATATCAATTACATACAACGAATTATTAAGTAAACGAGTAATTTATAAAGCAAATAATTGTTGTGACCTTATGGTCAAGTTTTACAATTATTAAGCCATACAAGGCTGACAATAAAGAAATAAACTACAGCGGAATAAAAGTAAACTCCAGCGGACTCCCATCAATACACCACAGGCAACTGACTGGGATCAAGACCCTAACGATCAACCTTCATAAAACTCCTCTTCAAAAGCAGGCGATGACTCCTCCACTTCTTCTGATTGATTATAGCAAGTATGAGTACACAACCGTACTCGCAAGTCATACCACAGAATGCAATTTATAGCTGATGACTTATTCCAAAGGAATGGCTAATGTGGTTCTTTTGCAGAAATGCAACATTTGCAGTTGAATACCAATAATAGATTAAAAACATAATTCAAAACAAATAAGCAATAATAATTTATCGTTTGATTTCACAAAGACACACGACCTAATCAAGTTATTCACACAGCCATATGATTTAGATCACACAACTCCCTTCCCAGGTCAGCATGAGACATTCACATCCGCTTCTTTATTTCGAACTCCACTAGTTATTAACGGTAATCTTTTCTTGCAGGTCCTGAGTTCCACCTGTACACAGTGTAGGAGTACGCAGAGCCGTCGTCGTCCGCCTTCGCGCATACAGGTATGACCATGTACCTACTATTTCGTGGTTTTCGCTATCTTTACATGCATAACATAATGTTGCACAGGTCGTGCACCGATTTGGGACGATATAGACCTGTCGCGTGAGGAGTCACGCTTAGGGGACTTCTACTTGGACGGCGTGGCGGCCTGTGTCTCCGTGGGGTTGCAGCGCGCCTAGACTGACCCAACCAATGCAGGACCCCCCTCGCGACACCCCCTCTGGTTACTCGCGTTTGTCGAGTACCTCGGTCGCCTAAGCCTTTGGCGTACTCACACCTGCGCCCACAGCCGCCCCGGACGAGGCTAGGGGTGACACGCGGGTACGCCCTAAGAGGAGCCGTGAGTAGATATTTATTCTTCTAAATATCAGTCGTGTCATATAAATATTAATTTCGGTACAACTATTATTATGCTAGTCTCGTGTTTTGATATTTCTTTTTTTGCGTGCACACTGCGACCACGTGAGGGAGTCAGCATCGGGACACCCTACACCACCCTCTTTCTATACTTGACTACCCAACGACACCTTTCCAGAGCGATATGATAACACACTGCGACGCTTACTTTTAAGAGTGACAAGACCACACTCCACCACGCGACCTTTTTATATCAAAATGATCGCACTCTGTCACGCCACACGCTGCGACACCAGCTTTTCAGATAGAAAATACCAAACTCTGTCGCACAAACTTTTTAGACGAACGTGACAACACTCTGCCTCGCCAGCTTTTCAGACCGAAAAGACAACACACTTGAACTCAACCTTTTCATAATTAAACGCGCCACACACATCGATTTCTTGTGCGTTCTCACTCCACCAGGTGTATTACACCCTATGGCTTATAAAAAGAGGTGGAAGAGGCCTAGGAGAGAATACTACACAACTAGACCCAACACTACACCAGAGCTTGCTTCACACAACTAGGAGGAATGAGATGGAGGACTCAGCAAACATTTATAAGAGGATAATGCAGAAGCGCAAGTGGATAGCCGAGAGGGCTAAACATTACTTGGATAAGTCTATGAAGGATGCACTGGTATCGCTGTAGTTCCCAGTCCTGCAATGTGTGTGTGAAGAACTGGCAAAGATCATCCAGTCCACACATCTATCGACGTCCGCTCGGGCGTACTACACGTGCGGCCACCACCTCGTAAGCTTATCTTGCACACAAAGATTTTTCACAATATACATTACATTCCACAAATCCCTAATTACATATTTCTTCCAGCCGAAGATGCAATGCAACTTCTTCCAATGGATCGACGGTTCGGAGATGTACAATGGGGCGTTCATTCAGCAGAAGTACATGTTGAACTTTCCATGGCGAGCCGAGACCTTCCAGCGCTGGACACCTTACGTATCCGACCCTGGCCCAACTGAAAAGTCATCGGACGATCCTAAGAAAGCAGATGAGTACGACAAGACCAAGCGGGTGGCAAACAAGGAGAAGGCTCCTACAATTGAAACCGTGGGTCATACTACCGCTCCCTGTCACCCGGGTACACTCCGGGTCGAAGAGGTAAGTTATGTTCAGTGTGTATCACAATTACTAATTTGGCCTGACATTGTATTATCCTAACCGTCTAGTCCATCTCGCAGGATATGGATAACTTCGAGACTGGCCGCCGCCGCCACGGGCAGCAAGGGGACAAGGGTAAGGATCCTGCAAGTGAGACCATCGGTCGTACTACCACTCCCCATCTCCCGAGCGTACTCTGGATCTAAGAGGTAAGTTATATTCAATATGCATCATAATTATTAATTTTGCCTCACGTATTATCATAACATCAATCAACCGTCAGGCCGTATCGCGGGACATGGATGACTTCGAGATCGGCCGTCATGCAGTAGCAAGGATACAAGGGGAAGGGAGCGATGAGTCGCCGAAACTAATGATCTTTGTTCCAGTCGATTTTATTTTCATTCCAAAAAGGCGCATATGTATCGTAGGTGTATTTTGGTTTATTGCATAGTGCATGTGGTCGTTCCTTATGCACATAACTAGACCCTACGCACCGTGTAATTTACAACTTTATTATGAAGTCTATTTCAATTCGCAATTGCGTTGTAAAAGCCGCCGACTCCAATTCTCGTTCTCTTATGGTATTGAATTCTTGTTGTACAAAGGTAGGGAATAACATAAAAACAAAGGCACAAAAGATGTGTTGTGAAAGTGGGCACTAAAAATAATGGTCCACATATCTTATGCAACAAATTACATATCTTTTCCCCAAATATCGGGACAACATCGCGCATGGCAACCCTAAACCTAATTATTTGTTCATTCTCTACTTCACATTACATTATCTTCTCCGATTTTGCATTCCGAATTAAGCGGACACTACAACATATTACCATATTTTTAAAACAATCTTACAAAAATTTAAAAATTTCGCTACACATAAATTAAAAAAATACAGAGCTCTCTCGACGCCATTTCAAATGGTGAGTCCTGTCGCCAATTGAAATGACAACAGTGATCTAGTTTTGTAATTTTTTTGGCGACTACTTTGTTTTGTAATTTTTAAAAAATTAGTATTAATTAAAAAATTCCAATGTGTAGTGCGTTTTTTTAGAAAACCTACAAAACGGTATACGTTGGACGGTATAGCTACTCCGCTCCAACTCTCATTCGTCTCTCCTACAGCGCTGCACCACTCCTCCCCTCGCTCGAGCGCTCTAGCTCGCTTCTTGTCTCCTGTCTTCTCATACCTCTGGCGAAAGGAGCCTGACAGATTCACCGTTCCATAGTTGTAAAAGAAGACGGTGGATTTGACTGGAAGCCACACTTTCTCGCGGACGTGGCTGCGTTGCTGGTACTAAAAACGTGGCAATATCTCCTGCCTCCTTTGCGAGTTGCATCATCCTTCAAATCTTGTGACCGCGCCATCTCAATTACTTGTAAGAAAAACCCTAGATTAGGTTTTCACAATTTTGGAACTGTAAGACATAAAAAAGATGGGAGTCTTTATCTTTTGAGAAGCCAGAGCGCTATCCAGCTCCGCCCGAAAAGTAGGAGTCGAATAATGTTAAGAGAGAGTGTAACAGGGCAACTCGTACAGGGAAAAAAAGAGCAATGCATTTGTGCAGTGTCTGGATAGCATGCACAAGTTTGTCTTGTGTTGAGCTGCTACTCGACGTATATTATCCAGCCCAAAATACGTCAGTCGACTGCTGGCCATAAGGCATATGAGTCACATGGGTCCCAGAAATCCTGCGTCGACTAGATACCATCATACCATAGCTGCACTAGTAAAAGGACAATGCTTTGGACATAAGTATAGGAGTAGTAGTACATCATGACTCGTTACTTGCACTCGCAGAAACAGCTTTTTTTCACATAGTATGACATGCAATTGATTGAGAGGAGTTAGCTCCATGGAAAGCTGCCTTAAAACATGTAGCTCCATCAGAGCTCCCCCACAATGCCCAATTAGCCTAGCACTACTAGAACAATAACAATTTACTATATATATGAATCAAATAATTAAAAATCATAGTATATGCTTATTGTACCGTGATCAATAATTAATAGTTCGAGGTGATAGTGATTAATTAATCAGTCAGTATGGAGTTGCTTAATGGCGATCACTTGAGAATTGACGACCTTCCCTCTCCGGCGAGCTGACGTTTTGTTGAGCTCAGTTGAGGGAGGAGAAGCTCCAGAGGCTGATCTCGCCTTCGTCCTCCCACTCGGCTGTCGCCGGCGCCGGCGCGAAGAACGTGCTGCATGGGTCCATCATGCAGTACTCCATGCACTTGGGCGACTGGAAGAAGGCCTCGATGTCCGCGAGCGCGCCGTAGTCGACGTCGCCCCCCATGTCGTCGTGCGCCATCTCGTGGTCGGTGTTGGCGGTCTCCGGGGAGCTCACGGCCGAGGACGACGCGTCGCCGTAGCTGCACGGCAGGGTCGCGGACGCGGGTGCAGAGTAGGCGGCGCCGCCGGCCTGCAGGGGGCTGGCATTGGCGGCGGCAGCGGCGGCGACGCGCTGGATGGACTTGGGAGACATGGCGGCCTCGGGGAGGTGGAAGGGTAGGTGAACGGGGAAGTTGAGGTCGGCGGCGGAGCCCTTGAGGCAGAGCAGCGCGGCGTCGTAGGCGCGCGCGGCAGCCTCGGCGGTGGAGTAGGAGCCGAGCCATATCCGCGTCTTCTGGTTGGGCGCCCGGATCTCCGACACCCACGAGCCCCAGCTCCGCATCCGCACGCCCTTGTACTGACTCCTGCGGCCTTGGCCCCCCTGCCTCGCCGCCGCCGCCGCCGCCGCATTGCCACCGTGCGCGCCACCGTTGCTCGGCGGCTCCTGCTGCGCGCCCTTCACCATTTCCCAACCAAACTGACGACGCTTCTTGCTCTGATGATGCTTAATTTGATAGTTTGATACTTCGATGTGTGATTGCAAGGCTACTGCAAGTAGGAGTGGTTAGGTGTAAGTGTCTGCGTGTGTGTGGCTACCGGCTGCTGCGATGTGGTGCGTCCGATGGCTTACTTATAGGGTACCGGTGCATCACACTGTGCATTATTAAATCCATTTTTTTTTTGTCTCACCTGAATTGGTCGTGTGTGTGCGCCTGTGATGTGTATTATAACCATTTTGTTCACATCACGCTGATATTGCTGTATTTGTTTTAGTCGAATACAGTACCGTACTACATTTGCAATAATGCAGAGGAAATGCTAAGAAATAAAAGGGGAAAAAAGGATACTAGCTGCTAATTAATTCAATTCCTACGTACACAGCATGTCAGCTAGCATTCGCAACACGTTTTGTGCTTGAAGTTTACTCAAGTGTGGATAAGCTAGCTGCAGTAGCAGCATGCATGCATATATGATTAGTATTAAGTATCGGCGTGCCGTGGCTTGTTCGATCACTGGGGAATCTACCATCATCAAATCTGAGTTGCACAGTTGTCCAACAACTAGGAGGAAGCTAGAATGGTCCGGCCGGTGGTTCTGCCTGCAGTGTTAGACCCACCTGCCGCGTATGGCTCGGTTTAAGCCCACACTCTGGGTACGCATGGTTGCTTTAGCGTCGTAATTTAATTTGGACCTAATTTTGATATGTACTTCTGCCCGGTAAATTTGCTGCCGTATCGATGGATCAAGCTCGTGAATCCTCAAGTTAATTATGGCCAGTTACTAACCAATCGCCTATCTATGTACATATGGGCCAGCTACAAAAAGCTGCGAAAAAGTCGACAGTCCACGCGAGCGCAAAAGCCTGGACACGTACCCTGATTCCCTGAACCTCAAGTCTTAACCTCAAGCAGTCGTGCTAATTACTTTGAGCCGTGAACAGCCGACGGGTTGACTAAGCACAGGAACTCACTACATATACTGACATGCACTGTCCATTCCACTCTACCTCCACATGTCAGCCACGTGCTAAGTAGTAACGCAGTATTTAGTTTGCCCATGAGGTTTTCCCCGTACCAGCTGCACCCAACGCGTAGTGCTGCTGCGACCTGCGACCGCGATCGCAAAGCAGCAGGCAGACACGCGCGCACGGACCAGTGTCGCTAGCTTGCACCTTCAGTCGATCTGCACGAACTAAATTATAGCCGGGAATTTTTTTCTGTAGCACCCGTACTACATGGCATCATGAGCGTGTCATGCACTCCAGACACCCAGTGCTACCTAGCACTGGTGCTATAGAAATTTTTTCCAAATTAGCCTAGCCGGCATGCACGCAAAGTAGTGAGAAACCATGCACACCTTGGATCGATTAGCTAAGGTAGTACTAGTAACGTACTAGCCAGTAACATGCGTGGGCGCAAACTTTTTTTGGTTTTGCGCTTCCGGAGGCACCCTCGCGCGCAGCTTCGTGTCGTGCGCTGCCCCCTCGCGCGCGCGGGCTCGGTCGAGATGCGACGCGACGCGACGCGACGGCGACTTGTTGGATAGATATACTGAGGCATGCGTCGCGCGGCGTCAGCAGGCGAGTGAATAGCTAGCAAGGGAAGCCCCAGGGTCGCAACAACCAACCGGCCGGTGGTACGAAGAAAAGGGGAGGTAGCTTTTGGTCAGTCAGTCGCCGCGGAGCTAGCTGGAGCCGCACTGGCCTCCGACCGCAAACCGCGTCGCGCTGATGCTGAGAGAAGCAGATGGGTGAGTTGATGGTGAAACCCGCCTCGGCTCCCATGGGCATCGATCCTGGCTTGGCATATTCGGGGATAGCGATGGATATGGCTGTCGCTGACGTAGCTTTGCGTAGGACTCTCGGGCTGTGTGGGGACACAATGATCAACCCATCGGAGGCCGTCCGATCTGTCGGATGGGATGATCATCGTATGCCTTTGTACCTAGCTTGAAGATATGTGACGCGATAAAAATCTTAATGAACTGGGCCGACTAAGCTACAGTTGTCTAAAATTTTTTTTTTAAAAAAAAAATCCAGTCACTTTCTTCAGTACGTTGAAAGACCATCCAATGAATTCTATTTTTTATGTTGAAAGATTCTAAACTAGACAAAAGTAAATCTACACTACTACAAAAAGGTTGATACTGAACGTCTCATCACAGACGGTTGACCAAAATCGTTAGTATTAAATACAATCACAGACGGTTTTGGTTTAGAAAACGTCTGTGTTACTGATTGCGCTAAAAACAGTCTATGAAGAAGTAATATCACAGATGGTTCATGTTGAAAACCGCTGTCAATTATCACAGACGGGTCTGAACAAGAACCGTCTGTGATATTACTCATCCTCGATGCGTCTCTTCGTCTCACACGTGTAATTTATTCCTGGTTTTGTAAAAATAATCATCCGTCACCGAAGATAAATCCCCACATTGCTCTACTCTCAAGCACAAACGAATAGCAATTACAAAAATGACTCCCCACTCTGCTTCCCTAACGCCGGCCGTGATGGCCTACCTAGCCATTTTGTACGAGCACCTCTTCAGTCGTATGCTGGCGGATGCTGCGGAAGGATACTGTGCTAACAATGTCCTCCATCCTCTAACTGAGGTAATGCCGGGCCACGTGATGGCCACCTTCCGCCGTCTAGACATCTTCCTTCACCGCGTCTTCTAGGTGATCTCCAACTTCCGACGAGCTAACCTCGTCATTGATGTGGTCCTCCAGAACGACGTTGCATATCTCCAAGAGGATTACCGTCATTTAGAAGCCAACATCGAGGTGGTGGGTTAGCAGGTCGACCAAGCCAAGACCCCTCAAGCAAGAGAAGAGAGCCTCTGGATGTATTTCTTCTTCGTTCTTGAGTTGGAGCGTCTTCGAGCAACTCTCAAACGATTGCATCAACGGCTGGATGTGTTTCTAACTACCTGTGTTGATCCTGAACCCTCCGATGTTGACCACGTCGCATACGAAGTTTTGAAGACGGAGTATCTCCACCACTAGAAAACTTTGATTAGTTATGTTTCTACTTTTAAACTTTAAACTTTGTAAGAAGTGACTGACCACGCTGTTTGGCCATATATCAATACAAAATCAAAAATCTATTTTGAATTTGTATTTACTATCTACGTTGAAACCATTTACTGAATGATAAGTTTTATATTACTGCATTTATGATTTACTGATCTACAAAACATCTGTTTATATATACCTAAGGTTTACTATCCTAACCTAACGCACAAAACTATCACAGACGGTTCTTAACAATCACCGTCTGTGATACATAATTATCACATACGGTTCTAAAAACAAAATCATCTATGATAATTCATAGACAGTTCTTAACAAGAACCGTTTGTGATAATTTTGTATCACAGACGGTTTGTGGTTGGAAGTGTCTGTGATATGTTCAATGATTCTGCTCTCGCGCGATGTGTCACTTCGTCTCACGCGCCGACGTTACGATGCGTCTCTTCGTCTCTTCCTTGTTTTATAAGAATGATCGTTGCGCGCCATGGTGAGCACGTGAGCATAACAGCGAGGAGGTCGGCGATCGTCATCGCTCTTTCTCACTAGGTCATCGTCCACATCATCAGCCTCGTGGCCGTGAGCTCTCCTCAGCTAATGGCTGACCTCTACAGCCTACGAGCAACGTATGTATTTATATATCTACAAAAATACATACTAAGCTTCAGATGTTCGTTTTGGTTTCAGAGATCGATAGATAACCTGATTGTAATTCCTCTAAAAATCTATAAAAATGAGAAAAACCGAAAGTCATATCAGTTGATACAGCGCAAAATAATCTCGTGTTGATTTCGTTTTGGGTCTGATATCCAATTCTGAACTGAAGGAGAAGGTCTCAGTTGTGTTTGTTCTGTTTGAAATATCGATAAATTTAGTTTCGGCAGAAACATCGATTCTGGTTCTTGTTTCAACAAATATGTCACTAATCTGACTAGCAATAGCGACCTTAATTTGGTCTTTTAAATTTCTCTTATGGAGTAATTCTTGTATTAAGATTCTGACATCTTGAATTTTAGTTGCAAGGCCATATAAGGGCCATAGGGAGGCGCGTAGCGCTGGAGTGCGAGGAGGCGATGAAGTGGCTAGACAACGAGCGTTGCCTCACCGTTGTCAACCACCCAGCTGGCGCCAGCAACCCGGAGCCTTGCTTTATCGTCGGCCTCGTGTGCCTCGAGCGGGCAGCCGTCGCCGGCCACAAGGCCGCGACCGACGTGCTCAGCCTCCTCCTCTACATGGCCAGCGAGGCGCGACGTTGGGAAGCACTACATCAGCCAGGTTGAGGGCGAGCCGGCCGGCGGTGGGTGCGAGACGGTCAAGAGGACCAACCGGGGGTGCAGGCGGTGCCGGAGGCTCGCTGCGGACGTGGTCCAGGAGGTGATGTGGAAGAAGATGGTCGGGCCGTAGGGTCGGGTGTTGGCACTGTCAGAGGACAGCCACCGGTGCACGAGCACTGACTGCGACATCACGGAAGGGTGGAACGACTATGTCATCTTCTGCAGCGACGACTGTAGAATTAGGTATGAGTACATCAAGTTTTTTGCATAGGTGTTGAACTACTTATCATAAAATTAGCGGTTTTAGCAAAAGTATTTCTATTTTTATCACAGATGATTCTACTTTAGAACCATGTGTGATATATATTATCACAAACAATTAGTTATTAGAACCATCTGTGATGTATATTTATCACAGATTGTTCCAGTTTAAAACCGTCTGTGATGTTCAACCCTATTTATATTCGGACTCTAGGGTTCTTTACCCGCGCCTCCCACTCAAACTCTCCCTCCTCCCCCGAGCCCAGCGCGCCTCCTCCCCAGCCCACCGCCTCCTCCCAGAGCACGAGCCGCCGCCTCCCCGAACCCGACGCACCTCCTCCCCGAGCCCGAAGCGAGGTAACCCCGGACCACAGTGGCGGCCCATCCCCCTTCCCTTCGGGCAGTGTGCAATGCGGACGTGATGTGGAAATTTGGAATGACAATTGGCAGTGGCAAGCTGTGGAAATGTGGAATGACAACTGAAGTCTAAATAGTATATGACCGATTTGCTTCTCGCCTTCTCCTTTTGCATGAATGGCTATTGAGCACTGTGATGTTGTCTTCACTCTTTAGTAGTTCAGTTCTTCCTGCTTGTGGTTGCAGAGAGGAGGCGAGATGGGCGACCAGATCCGGTGGCTAGAAATCGGGATGGTTCCTCAAAATATCAAGTCTAAGTCCAAAGGTAAGGGTAAGAATTGGTTCCAGTGATTTATCATTTATATTACGCTATTGTCCAGGAATTCCATTGGATTGTGATTGGTTGATTATTTGATTTGCTAGATTTAAAGAGTTATTTTACCATTGAGTCGAGTGACTCGACCCCAAGTATCGGTGCAAGCGCGAATTAAGAAACGATTCAAGGCATGAAATCTTAGAGAATGAAATTGCCTCAGCCTCCTAGGCGTAATTAGTACTTTAGTGGTTTGTCTTTCTGTTTTATGATTTATGGTTTATTTTTATGATTTACTTTAGTGGTATGAATACTGTAGTGAAGCTTAATGTGGGTATAATTTTTTTTTTTGTAGAGAATACAATTGCAGTTCTAGGCTTCTAGTAGCATATAATGACTAAAATCATGCGATAAGTTAATGCTGTATTCTTAACATCACATAAACAATGGAAAATTTATAGTGATCTGGTGGGCAGGGGCGAATCTAGTATAGTTTAAAACGGTGCATGGTCAACTATCACAAACGGTTTTATCTATAAAATTCGCTATTACATTCTAAAACATAACCAAATGAGTCAAAAACTACTACAACACCTCTTCACCTGCCTCTCACCATTCACACACACACACACACACACACACACACACACTTAGAGAATTTATAGAGAAGAGATCAAGAATGGAATGGTACGACCTTGGGACGCAAGGGGGGAGAACTTGACCGGTATGAACACGATTACACATATAAAAGTGAAATAAATGGTGAGAGACAAAGACTATCACAGACGGTTCCTTATGATAAACCGTCTGTGATACATCAGATGTCATAGACGATTTTATCTACAAATTGTCTATGATACATCGGCTATCGCAGACGATTTCATCTACAACCCGTCTATGACATATAAGTTATCACAGACGGTTTTATTTATAAATCGTCTGTGATAGTCAACTATCACAGATGGTTCTGAGTTAAAACCCGTCTGTATAGTCCGCATCACAGACGGTTCGAAAACCGTCTGTGATAACCTCATGCTATTACTGACTCATAAACTCAGACAGCTCACGAAACCGTCTGTGCTGACGTTTTTGAACTGTCTGTGATGACCTTTTCTGCAGTAGTGCTAGGTAAACCCTACAAATACAAAAATAAAAATATAGGTGAACCCTACAAATACAAAAACAAAATAAAAAAAATCTAAACTAGACAGAAATAAATCTAGATGAACCCTTCAAATACAAAAATAAATAGAACTGAAAGTTACAGTAAAGTTATGTTAAAATTGCACGTCACTTGGTAATGCAATTTTAAGTTTAGTGTTGTGCTATTGTAGTTGACTGGGTTTTAATAAAATTTTAGACGTCTGGGAGCTAACGAAAACGTAATGAATTAGTAATAAACTGCACACAAATAACACAAGATATAATCAAACACAAGCTCTACAGTCTCATGCCCGAGCAGTAGAGCACCATGACTCAATGAGGAGGCAGGCTCCTCTGGTCAGGTGAGAATGCATGGAAACCAAATAAGCAATGAGAATATACGTCAATTGCCAAGTACAAAGATGGTGGAGGGTGTATATATCGTATTCCTACCAGCGTACATCGTCTTAAGACAATTAGATGCCTGAAAAGTTCAACCTGTCTGGTTGCAAATTACCAACACAGACGTTACATATCGCACTGTCAGCGAGTGAAAAGACAGAACCTTTGCTTCCCAGAAAAAGTAGAAAAGCAGGTCCTTCCAGATAACATGGTAACATGGTCAGCTGCTCTTTCGCTTTAGAAATCACATCAACCTTAATCTGTTAATTGGACTCAGCTACTACCGGCGACTGGTGCCTACAAGCAAGTAGCTCTCACGCCAGGTAAGTAGTTTGGTTTCTTATGCTAGTGTCAAGGAGACGGTGCCAATTCCCCCACAAGGAGAACGAAAGTCCGAGCCAAACCACGAGCAAGTTTCCCTGTCAGCTCATGACAGCACGGGGAGTCCAACACGAATTTTGGAGAAAACTGTACCAGCTCCTACGAAATCCCCTGGCCCCAAGTGAAATCGCATCGGAACAATGATCATCTGCCTCTCGCGAGACATACACGTTACAACCACCTCTTATCTAGTCATCCAGTACAAGCTGCGCTCGGTACGCAAACACAAACGAACGGCCATTATAGTCCAGATATATCGTTCGAAAAGCGTGGTCCGACTGGTCGGGGCCCGGCAGCCGCCGCCGCCGCCGCCGCCGGCCGGCTCGTTCCAGGCCGGCCAGCTGGGCGAGCCAACCCCACCGCGTGCCCGATCTTGACTTCGCGCGTCCTCCCGTACGCTCACTTCGTGCGTGCCATTCATTCGCCTTCTCGATCCGAGTGCACGGTGCGCGGTTGCCACGCACGCCGTTGAACTCCAGCCGCGCGAGTACAGGCGGCACACAGAATCATGTGTCGCGAATATGGGAGGGTGGTGGCTAGTCTCCGTATGCCCATCTCATGTGATTGGTCTAAATTCTAGGGAGACCGGAAAGAATATGGTTTTGCCGTGACTAGTCTTGGGATGGGTTTGTTTATGAAATGATGAGAAGGGTCCTTGGGGAAGATGCCTTGCGGCTCGGCTGTGTACTTGTTTAATCGGTTCGTTGTTTTTTTGTGTTCATTGGACTGGGTTCTGTTGGTCCAGGAGGCAGGTACTAATACTATACGTGGGGCATGAGTCATGACTGCAGGGGTTTTATATATGTTTTATATTTGTAGACTGCTTATCTCACATGGTGCATTATTTGATATTAAAAAAAGCTACTATTTATAGGTTTGTAAATCTTACGTATCAAGATTCATGCCTGACGCTTACAAAGTCTAGAGGCACGCTCAGTTCTGTGCTATTTTTGCGTAGCAACTTAGTTGCAACCGAAAACCTCGGATGCTAGAATTCTTTATATTTGAGCATGCATATACCATGATCCTCTAAAAAGAATTTTAATTATGACAAATCATACAACACATAGTATCATATTGATGCCTGAATACTATAAAATATTACAATATGTACTCACGTTATACGTGGGAGCATCACGTGCAAATGATAATCCCAAGGTGCAGATTGTGCAAAAAGCCCGCCTACCGACGAGTAGCCCTTGACATGCCAGTGCAACCTTCGAGAAAGAGAAATTGTGAACATGCTTATGTTCTCATGACACAATCTGACCACGATCAATAATCCGTAGTTTAACACCAGTAATGTACAGCCAATTTGCCACGATTTCACGAGGGGGGCAGTCTTCTGTAACTCTAGATGGATAACCTGAAATCCAGGATGGTCAAAAGGCCAAAAAGACAAGCGACCAAGAACCCAGCCCCGTTTTTCAAACAGATTAACATCATCTTAATCAGATACGCTCGGTCGCAGGAACATCGCATTAATTTAGGCCACTCCCCCCATCAACATCCACAGCCACGTTGCTTTCAAATCTTGCGCTCCGCATCTCGCTACATCGCGCCACACGTCCGCTTCGTACAGGTGCCCCGAGAAGAACCGGTCTCGCAGAGGTCGGGAAAAACGCCCATAAATAAGCACGCATAAGCGAACAAACTAGCTGCCGTTTGCACCCCATCGCCGAGGCCCCCACGGCCACGCGGTTTAACAGCCTAGCTCGCAGAAGAAGATCTCTGATATGATTCAATCGCTTTACGGACGATCGGTTTGTGTTTCCCCTTTTTTTTCGTTCGGGTTCGTAGGATCGTCAAAGGGGAGGGAAATGGACAGCACGAATAATTAATTTAGTTTTTATTTACGGACATCTCTCTCTCCCTCTCAGCCTCAGCCTCGCGGCATGGAGCTGGAATGCATTAGGAGGAGGGGACAGTGGATGGGCGGGAAGAAGGGGAGAAGCTTCCTGTTACGTGCAAGATTATTATTCGCGTGCTGCGGTTCATTTCGCTTTTGAGTGCTCTTGTTTTCTATTGTGCACATGTGAGGGGAACGTTAACCTGGCTAAAAAGCAGAATCCTGCCTGCTGGAAAGCTTGCAGGGTAGTACTATCAGTTAGTACCTGCTTGCTCGCCTTACGGTTGTTGTCTATTCGGGAAAAAAAATTGTAAGTTATAGTAAAGTTTTTGAACCCTGAATTATTATTACAAAACAACCTCTTCTTTTCATACCATTATATTTCATAAACGCTACCCTTTTTGCCACTACCGTCAATTCCATTAGATTTTTGCCATCTAAATTTTCCAAAATGCCCGAATTACCCTCACCTTCTTCCTCATCTGTCCCCTTTCTCTCTCATCTTCTCTCCCTCATCCCCATACCTCATTCCAATGGCCTACGCCCTACGTTGTTGCCAAGCAAGCCATTGCCGAGGCTCTGAGCTCCCGTCGTTGCTGTCGTTGGATCTAAGCTCCCGTCGTCGTCAACGCTGGGAGCCATCGCTGAGGTTCGACATCGCGTCGTAGCCGCCGCCGTCGTACCCGTCGGAGGTCGTCGAGCACCCATGGATGACAAATCTGCCAGATGTCACTACCGTCGTCGTTGGAGGTCACCGAGCACCAGTGGATGCCGCCGGAGGTCGCCACCGTCACCGGCAGTGGAGAAGATTGCTGGGTTCGATTAAAGTCGCCTCTTCCTACTCCTCCGATGGCCTCACATCCGGCGACCCCGCCTCCTTCTACTCCTCCGTCACGGGCACCGCACCCAAGCCACCACGCATCCCCCCTACTGCCCTTGCTATTAGCCAGGACGACTGCCACTAGGCGCACTAGAGGCATTAGGCCACAAGAGGTCGCTAACATGGAAGCAGGCGAAGGCTGCGGGGACGACATGGGCAATGGAGGAGGCTGAGGGAGAGTGAGAAGAGGGAATGAGAAGAAGAAGAAGATCTAAGGGCAAAATGGTATTTGCACAACCATTTCATGGCGGTCTGTTTGGTAAGACATTGGGATCTCATAGCTTAGACCAGGGTTCATATATTAGGATGTTAAAATGGTTTTTTTTTTACATCTTACAGTAACTAGTAAGTGCTCTAGACAACACTTGTTTTTGCTAAAAAAAAACCACCTGACCAATGGGGGGGGGGGGCAACTGTAACATCATGAATTTTGCAATTAAGCACTTGAGCGTGAAAGTGTGTAATTTTTAAAACCTTTTGATGCATGTCGGTGTTATTTGGATTTTCAGCTTTTATTTGGAGCTTCCTCGAGATTTTGAACTTTAAGATAACTTAATGGGATAAAAATTTAAAATAAGAAATAATAAGATATGAATTACAAAATGCGAACGAAAATGAAATTTGAATTCAAATCACCAGCTCAGGAATTAAAAAAGAGAGAATAGCAGCCTGGAACTTCGTTTGGGCCAAAATCCAACCCGCAGCCCGCCTATCCTTCGCCTCCCTTCCAGCCCACCCATCTTTCTCAACCTAACGTAGACCAACTCCATGCCCCTCCTCTCTTCCCCACCGCCGACGACCCCATCGGTCGCTCAATCGCCTGCTGATTCTGTGTGGCTTCTATCCACTCTGGGTCACGTAGGCCTGTAGTGCCTTCATCACACTGCATCATCACTCAACCGCTCCGGCGAGATGCCACCCATGTCACCATGATGTCGTCTGAGCTCCCGCGTCATCCACAACGCGCCCTGCTCGTCTTGTCGCGTTCGTCGCATACGCCATCCCGCACGAGTCGCGACCGAGCTTGACCAGCTTAGAGCTCGCGAGATGTGGACCTCTATTTTAGCCGCACCCCATGCCTCCTCTCCTTCTTCTTGCCTCCCTCATCATCTCCCTAATCAATCTTCCTCCTCCCTGAGCTCGGAGAACCGCCACTGCACACCGGTAGCGAACGTTGCTCGTGCGCGACCGCCTCTCTGGAGAGCTCCTTCCCCATCCTCTCGCATCAAAATGTGTTCCCAAGGACTTTCTATATTTTCCCCCAACTAATTTTGGGCTCCCTCGGCTGCAGCTTGCCACCCACTACATCTTCTTTTCCACCGGTGACCAATCCGTCTGTGCCGCTCGTCCTCACCAAGCCGCGCCAACCTCTCTGGTGAGCTTCAATCTTGGCGCTCGTGTCCTTTAGCATTGCCTCGGTCTCCTTTGTCTCGTGCTCACCACCTTCACCCCCTCCCCCACAGGAGTGCTCAGGACATTGTCATTTTCTTCCTCTACACCGGGGACCTCAGAGCCACGCCACCAACCTCCTTCACCACCCGGACTCGTCGTCTCGGCCAGAAACCCGTAAGTGCCAGCGTCACCTTATGTTCTAGCTATAGGCAGAGATAATGGGCTAGACGTTTTAAGCCATAGAGCAGCTCCTGGCTACCACGTTGTAATACCTTCATCTCTGGCGCTGGTCGGCGTGGACAGTCGTGCATTCACCTCTCTGCACCTTGCCGGTGGTACTGTTAGAACCCCCTCGGGGTGTGGATGCGCATGCGCACGCCACCCTGCTATATTAGCCAGAGACTTGCCATCTCCGTCGAAGACTAGATGGTTGCGCCGCCATCCTTGGGTCACCGAGGACGTGGGAACCCATTTTGGGGCACCCGAGTCATCCTCAAGATCCCGTTCGTCGGCGTCGAGATCGGTCGAGTGCCCCCATGGCGTCTCCCATGTTCCGATGCGAATTGGGGAGAAGCATTATAGCAACGTTATTCATGGTTAATGATGTAGTTGGTAAAATAGTTTAATTACCACCTAAATTTTAGTATGACATGTGGACCAGGGGTGATTAGAAAATCTAGTTAGAGCCTAATTTAAGTCCTGAGTCTATGACATGCGGGCCCACCCTTTAAACACACTGTTTATACTCAGTCCGTAGACCTGTGCCACTAGCCTATAGGCCCACAGCCTAGGTACTATTCTCATGCATTGAATCCACGTGGACCGTGGCCCCACCTATCTGTGACTCATGAATTTCCTTTAGGAAACTAATTAAAATAGAAAATAAAAACCCTAGTATCCCCACGTGTATGTCACAGTAAGATTTTCTAATTGAAAAATAAATCAGAAAAAAATAAAATAGTGGGTCCCAACTGTTAGTGATTGTGACTTATTTTTAATATAAAAATAATTTATAAAAAATAAAAAAATGGGGTGAGCCCCGGCTGTGAGTTAGAGGCACCCTATCTCATATGTTTATTTTAGAGATTTTATCTGAATTTAAACTTCAGAGAGTCTGTTCGCTCCCGTTTTAACTCTAAATTCGACAATTCTTGTTTATAAATTTATCTAACTTCAAACCCTACCTAACGGTACAAAAAATAAATTTTGGACTTTATTTGAATTTTTAAATGTGTTTTGAATTCATTTAGATTTATTCAAATTTGGTTGAATTTTGTGAAAATAGACCACGAAGGTCCAGAAGAGTAGCAGATCGAGCACAACCAAGACCATCAAGACTGTGAGCAAGGTAAGTCAATACTCTGATCATATTGCACTTATATTTTGAATGCAAATTATATTTTTTTAAATTATAAAATTGCATGCTATGCTTTTATTATAATTATATTGTAGTTAGCTCGTAGTTAATACCATATTGCTAATTGAGCTATTAAATATCATTCCTTGATTTTGGACATTATCTTTTGTTGCCCCAGGACTAATGGTATAATTAAATAGTAACTAAGCTCATATCTAAGTGTTATTCTTAGCCTTACTTAGATACATTGATATGTCGGTATTAATTTGCCTCAACATCATTCAAACATCAAAAACTTGATTTGGGTAGCCAATGTATGGAAATGGTTGGTATGTTGAACTTAGAGAATATTTTCAAAACAAGAACTCAAATATTGTTTTAGACTTGGGAGGATGGTAATTGGTGCGAGTGCGGATGGAGCACGGGAATTGGTAACGTGGTAGTTTCGCCCGAGTTAATTAAGGACCGAATCTTGTGATGACCCTTAGGCACTAATAGTTCAACCACAAGTCCGTAATGGGGTCGACCTGGCTGATTAATTTACATTTGCCTCAGCGTTGGTTACGTGATGCAGTGAAATACGAGAATTGTGTTGGATGGAGACCTTTTTCCCGTACGATGCAAGAGGGGACTTTCGGCTTGGGTGGATGGAACCCCCTGGCGGTCGAAACCTTAGCGAGCGTAACTGCGTTGGAGTGATGCATTGTAAAGGCCTTATGATGATTTTCTTAGTCTCACGCCAACGATAGCGTGTTGACATTATAAGATAATTGTTTATTGTGGGTAAAATTATGCAACCTCTATATAGTAAAAATCATGCGGATAGACGTATCTACAGCCATGAGTGATGCACGAGAATTTGCTTGGTTGGTCCCTGTTTTATAAAAATCATTTATGGGTGGGATGAAACTGTCGGGTGAGTGGAACCCTGAATCTTTGTCCTGGGTGGATGGAGCCCAGTGGATACTGTCGGGTGGATGGAACCCTGAATCTTTGTCCTGAGTGGATAGAGCTCAGTGGATACTGTCGGGTGGATGGAACCCTAAATCTTTGTCCTAGGTGATGGAACCCAGTGGACATTACTGGATGGATAGAACCCTAGCTAACAATTGATATAGCATACGGTGGATGGAACCATACTCTGTTCATGGGTGGATGAAATCTTTCTATTATTATACAGCAATTACTCAACTTCATTAAAAAATTATTTTGGTTAAAATGCTAGGTCTCATGATTTGTCTACTACTTAATCTATTCTAATCGTGGCTTTATGCAAATAAAAGAACATCAAGTTTTTTCCTTTGATCAGCCTTGCATCTATTATAACTACATTTTGTGTGTTGACTCATGGAGTACGGTTGTGTACTCACACTCGTTCACTATAATTAAAATCAGAGCCATCTAACCAAGACCCATACATCTACTTGGTCGTGTTTGGACCAGATGGGGAAGACGATGGCGGGATGTAGGCCGAAACCCAGTCGCTTGCCTATGGGCAGTGCTTGTTCACCGCTTCCGCATATAATTCTGCCTTCTGTATTGCACTCTGTGCTAAGTATTTGGCCTCTGCTGCCCATTTTCTAAAACAAATGACCATATGGTCTATTTATGTGTTGTGTAATATTCTAACAGTGTATATGTGTACTGTTTACTGATTCAGGAATAGCGCGGTATACACAGAGAATTCCAGACAGTAAATTCGAGTCATGGCAAAAACTTTTTGTTAGACCATGTGACTAGGTCTAAAATAATTTTACTGATGAATAATTGACAATGTTATTTTCTGATATTATTTAAGACGTGTCGTGGTGTGTGGATTTACATCGGTCAAGTTGGGAAGAACTTGTGCCGGGAAAATATGTTGCTTTGGTCTTTACATGTGCAAGGTAACTCGGAGGCGATCATTGTCTACGGCAATGACTGGGAGATGGCTTAGTGTAAAGTTATGGTCCAGAGAGTCGAGGATGTTGGAGGAGACGATCGAGCTCGAGTTGAAGTGCATGGGGATTAAAGATGGATGATGCGTGTTAGAGCTACAGAAGTGCGGTCCGGATGCTATAACATATGATATATTTTACTGTGTTTAAAATATGATATTTTTAATCAAGTTATAAGCCTATAAATGAGCTCTATGTAATTGGGTTATACCTTAGAGTTTTTTTTAAAAAAGTTCTTACGGGTATAAAGGATGTGCTAGTGGCGGCTGGCAGGAGTCACCCGTTTTTGTTCGTACGCAGGCGGGGAGAAGGAGCAACCGGCGGCCGCCTTTTTGTTTTGAGAAGCAGCTCTGCCGGTGGCCGCGTCTACGTGTTGGAAGATGGGACCGTGGAGGTCAGTGCCTCGAGCGACGGGGACAGCAGCTGCTCTGCGTTGGTCCAAGGAAAATAGGGTGCGGCAGATTGCTAGCTATTTTTTAGGTCCTGGAAAACATATTGCTAGCTGGTTTTAGGTCCAGGAAAAAGGTGAGTAAAAGTAAACTTTCTGTTTGAGTTAACGAGAATTGATTGATTTGATGAATGCTTTTGCTATTTGGCATTGAATTCAATTCTGTTTTCGTGGGATGTGTTGTTGCTGTTGATTAGCATATGCAGACTTGCTTCACCAAGGCTACATTAGCTAGGGGTGATTAAGTTAATGTCTTGTCTTCAACAACTAATGAGAATAGCTTGTTTTCCTGATCGGGATTACCATATATATACATATATGGTTTGATTTTTTCCTGCTACAGTAATCTGTGATGAACCGTAGTTCATTGCACTGTTTACCCCAGCATGCAGTACCAGAAATATTTTCTTTTTCTTTTTGCTATCTTTTATTTTTATGCTTTTAACTGCGGTTGAAAAATCTGAAGACAGTATATTAAAAAAAATTCTGCTATAGATTACAATCATTTACCTTTCTGATTGTCATTGACGATCCTATTTTTTTAAGAGTAGAGATTCACTGATCTTCGGAAGGCTTCTTCACAGCACCCATCTAGATCCAGAATCTGGGAATGTTACACTAAGATCAACATCGACCGACAATAGTATTCAATCCGAACAACAAAGTTTGAGGATTACAGATGTTTTTTTTCCAGGGGAATAACTGGGAATTAAGGATCAGTCTCGCAAAGTTTTAGTAACGAGAAACAGCTATCCTGTACACGCTTTTTACATAACTAAATATCAAAGCTACCTTTTCTAGATAAAGATTGCCAATTTCGCCGGGGGGGTTCTAGAATTACCAGTCACGGAGGACTATGTGCTGTCCAGTCTCCCTTCCACCTTGATATGGCCCCAAGGGTATTCCTAAGTTCTACCAATGCTTTTTGTTAGATATCTGCTCAGGAATTTGTTTGAAAGTTGGCAAAACTAGCACATATCAAATAATTTAGGAAAACTTGTGGTGTAAGATTACTGGTCAGTGTAACAAAAAAAAAACAGTAAAAAAGGGCCTCATAAGTAGTATGGTGCTACTGTACTGTATATTTGTTCGAGACTAGTGCCACTCTGCAGCAATTCCCCATGGAAAGTTGATAGTTCTTAACAACAGATGGATTGCTGCAGGCATATATTCTGTAATCTCCAAAGAGATAGTGAAATTAAGATTGCATTCATACCTCTAACTGAACCACGAATACACAATTAAATAACTGGCACAAGAACCATAATGTACCGGTAACAAAGTAAGTTGTAAAAAGGTGATATAGATTATAAAACTATGATAGCTTATAGGTGAACAAAACATGCGACCACTATTAGTGCAAAGAGGATCTCAGGACCATCCCGTTCCCATCTGCTATTTTTTTTGCCATTAAACTCCCAATTCTAACTGATATGTCATGTTGAGCTGAAATGACGATGAGTAATGATATGCTGATCTGATCCGAATAGAATCAAGAGATGGTGCTTACTGTAAATCCATATTTCCTTAGCAAAGGATCACTAGCTTTAATCTAAGATCACTGATGTAACCAAGAAAAATAATCCGACAAATTTGTTACTACAGTTGTTAGTACTTCACCTTAAGCATCTCCTGATCATCAAACAAGTGGTATTTTCACAGTTATCGGATTCGCTGTAAAATCCTACGAATCACTAGATTCGTCGAATTCGAACCGGTTTAAGGTACGGTGATCATGTTCGTAGTAGAAATTGAAAAAAAAAAGTGACGAACTGAAATCCCGTACCGCGACTCGAACAAACCGCGTTTCTAGTAACTATAGTTATTTTGCATCAACAAACGGATTTATCACTAATTCACAATCTTTCTGCAGTACACAAAGAAGCACCACCATTTCATCGTAAGCGTGCGCATAGCCCAGCAACCCCTACAATCATACATAGCAGATTAGGAATATACCATTTGGCCTTTGAGTAGTTTTCATCACCGGTCCCTTTCTTATATATCAAATGGTGCAAACAAGTTGCATTCTTTCGGTTTGGAAAATAGTGTCCTTGGTTTGAAAATTAGTTCAAATTCGTTTTCTCAGTCAACATCAGTCATTTTTCACCAACAGGGTTTCTGAATTAGTACACATGGCATCACAGACTGATATGCATGTGACATGGCACCAAATGCTCAGATATCATTGTCATACAAAGCACTGAAAAAGCTAAAAAATGAAAATGATAGGGGGGAAAAAGAGACAGATCCAGAGAAAATAGCATCCCATTGTAGTGTTCTATCTGGTTAGCAAAAAGAGCATGCGTACAATATTCTCTTTTCTGCTACAAACACAAGAAACCATTTGGACCTCTAAATCAAGAAATGTTTAAAAGATGAACAAATGTACTGACTATTGACAACCTGGTCTGATCAGGTAATCCTTAAAACTCTGTAGCAGATCTTCACTGTTTTCTTCCCTATTTTCACGATATTTCTTCTGAGAACCACATCGGGGAAATATTTGGATCACTCCTCGTTGGACTTGGATTTTGCAAATTCAAATTCTCTGTGAAAATATTGTGCTATTTTTTGAATCAGTATATAGCACTCACATGCATATTGCTGAATCATTTCATACATGATGTAAACTAAATCATTCAAATATATTACAAATATCAGAGTAACATAGACCACGTCGGGTCGAGTTTTACAGAGAAGGGCCGAACATGCCAAATTGATTACATTATATGAAAACAACACAAACTACAGCGGAAGCAAAAAGAGGTAGAGCTCATCTCTCCACAGGCAAGCGACTGGGGTAGCCTATGTACGACGAATATTAACCAAGGGTTTTGATAATATCGGTTGTACGCAAGTACCGAACGAGTCCACTAGACTGAGGCGAGACCTAAACTATAGAACTAGACTACTCTTCATCGTTTCCTTGTCCATCGGCTTTTGGGTCCTCGTAATACGCATAATCTCCTTGGTCCACATTATCTGAAGGGTTTAGGGGAGAGCGAGAATGAGCACAACTTCCGTGCTCGCGAGTCAACACACAAGATGCAATACATGGCTTAACAAGGGTCGCTCGGGTTCTTTTATTTGCTAAAGCAATATTTTTAATTATCATAATTACAAATTCCTATCACTTAGCATTTTAACCAAATTGTATTTTATTAAAGAGAGTAATTGTGCAATATTAAATAACAGCAAAAGTTCCCTCCGTCGGAACCTCTACCTTATATTTCTTTTGACGCTCCAATCATTAACACCACTGAGTTCAACGGCTCATGAAAAATCTAATCTCAGGGCCAGGTGAGCATGACCTGATTTTCACACCACCCACAAAGGTTTTTAAAATAGAACTAACTCTAGTAAGTTCCCATGTCCGCATTTAACCGTAGGCACGACTGTTTAAACAGTTTAAACTCTGCAGAGGTTGTACACTGTACCCACAAGAGAAAATCATACTCGTTGCCCCACATGATTCCTTAGTCATGTAGTTGAGCGACCATCACAGTAACCTTTCGAAATATTTCACCCCTTCCGTTATCTCACTCATATGGGCGACGCCCATAAATTGTGCGGGATGTTCGCCTTAGCAACTAGCGTAGCCGGATTACCCACAACGTCTAGCGTGACTGGCAACTTCACCTTGCGTTAGTCTTCCATTCAAGTCGGACCGTGTCCAATGCTTGCACGATCCCGCTACCCCTTCAGTGAGATAACATTCCGAGTTTAATAAATTTACTAAGCCAAGTTGTATTTTACAAACTTATGATTATACTTGTTTTACACGGGAGGTCATGACAAGATCAATCCTTAATCCACCCGGGCGATTCATACCACCTACCAACCACTTTTGTACACGACACCCACCACCCTTTCCATCCGCTCAGATATGGTAAAAGCAAGTTATTAGGGTTTTAAGGGGTAAAACAAAATCATCTCAACATTCCACTCATTTACCCACAATGACTGCTCAAAACCACTTTCATGTTTAAAAGATGATGATTATGACATTTAATTTCCCGGTATTTATGCAAGACTAGTATGTCGCTTAAGTACAATATATACTAGTATTTACCACATAGCTACTAGGTTGACATGGAATAATGGATTCAATTACAAAAGTATATCTTAATAATTAATTAATCATCAAATGAATATTTAACTACCTTAAGCTTTAACATATATTTAATTAAAGAATTAAAGTATGCAATTTTGGTAATTTAAATAAATATAATTTACATAAAATGTAGACTCAAAATGACAAAAGTGTCGACTCGCCTTGGTTATAGACAAGAGGGTCTTGATAGTCTTGTACTTGATCAAGTTGGAGATCTCCCGCGTCTTTGAACCCTAATAGGACGAATGTACTAGAAAAATAAATAACAAGCAAAGAGAGAAAATAAATACTAAAAATATAATAAATGAACTCCAAATTAAACAAGGCCAGTGTCATTAGCAAGATCTTGAATTTAGACAAATTTAGAAACAAAATTCACTTGAATCAGAGTTATAACGGAGGAGAACAGAGCTTCCGAAATTTGAATTAGAATTAAATCGGAAAATAAAAAGAGGAGAGAGAGAAATCGGGCCAGTAACATGTGGGACCCATGAACAGTGTCGGGTTCACGTGTACAGTGCGTGGACCGGAGGTCAACACGCACTATGCATGGTCCACAGAACAGTACACATCGAGGCCCACTTGTCGGTCTTAGAGCCCAAAACAAACCGGTCATTACCATTTACGGGCCCGCATGTCAGCAAAACAAACCGGTGGTTTAAGGCACCATTAAACCACTAATTACTACTTAGAGTTTTAAAGACCGTCGTTAGCGGTTAATGACGCATGAACAGCGCCTGCTCAAACGCGCCAGCATAGGGGAGCTTACGAGCACTGGCGGCCATAGCTCACCGCCGGCGGAGGGAGGGATGGCGGCACCAGGGAGTGACGAAAATGGAACGCTTAGATGGAGGCGGTCCCGATGGTGGCGGTGGCCTGGCCGTAAGTTCATTGGAGCGGCGGCGCGGCGAAGGGATAATGGCGGCAGAGGAGGAGCTCCGGTGGTGTGCTGAGCCGGGGGAGAGTGAGCATGGGGAAGAGCTCGGGGAGGCGAACCTACCGGGTCAACAATGGGGACTGGAGGTGGCCGGAGAAGGGAGATCAACGGCGAAGAAGCGGGTGGCCGGAGAAGGTGAAGAAGGTCGAATCCGGTGGCGACAGTGGACCAAAACTGAAGAGGCTTGGGGGAAATGTTCCTTGGTGACTGGGGCGCACGGTGATGGGGGCATCGCGGTGGAGGCGGCACCGGAATGGCTAGTCGGCGGCGGAGGCGGTTCGGCCGAAGAATGGCAAGCGACGGTTTTCTTTGGAGAACTTACCATGGGGGAAAGGGTGAGGAGGGAGGTGCAAGAGGAGGCTCTGGGGCTCCTTTATAGGCAGTCAAGGGGCGGAGAGTCGTTGGGGGCAGGAGCTCGGTCCCGAGGTGGCAAGGACGACAAGGCGTCACGGCGAGCTGAGCGGCGACGCGATAAGACACGGCGGGCGAGGCAGGTGGCTGCAGCGGAGGGATGACGAGGGCGGCGACTTGAAGGGTCAGCTGATGCGGGCACATGCGCCAGTGCAACGACGAGTGCGGACTGGGCGGCGAGGACGACCGGGATGGGACAAGGCGAAGCGAGGGCGACGAAGTCGCGGGCGGCAGAGGGAGCAAGTGGAGGACGCAGGTGGCGACGTCTTCGATGGCCTGGGCAGGTGGTGGAGGGGACGGAGCGACAGGGAGCTCGTGGGCCCGACGATGTGCTGACGGCAGCGGGCGCAGACGCTCGGGTGAAGAAGGAAGCAGGGGGGAGATGGGAGGGGAGCCAGGCCTAGTGGGGCTGAAGGGAGGAGGTGGGCTGAGAGGAGCTGGGCCGGGGGAAAGGCCAGAAGGGAGGAGGGGAGTGGGCCAGGAGGTGCTGGGCCGGCCCAAGGAAAACGGGCTGAGCCCAAAGAAGAGAAGGGCAACATTTGAGAAAGGGCATAAAATCCGAAAATATGAATTCAAATTCAAAGAGGTTTGAAACACAAACTTGCGCTTAGCTAAGCTCCCTCCCTTATCTCCGTAAGTGACGCGATAAGCAACGGATTTATGCAACAACAAATGTGTATTTTCAGTTGTACTTCAAAGTTCGAAGGACTTTAAAGCTCCAAAAACACGCTCCTGAAGCTAGACACTAAGTGAGAAAACATTGAGCTAATGGGTATGGGATTAAAACAATATAAAACACACTAGCACTAAGTGGTGACCAATTTATTTCATTGCGTTCAAAAATGAGTGTTTGACATTGGAGAAAAATCCAAGAGTAGCTTGTACTCGATAAAATCCAGAAGTCGCAGCACATAGTAGCTTGTACTCGATAGTCGATACTTGGTGCAAGTAATTGACATTCTGCAGGGTCCCCCTCTGGCACTTTTCTGTATCAGCTGCGAAGCGGTAAAGCATTTCAGAACTGCAGGTAGCACAAGAGCGATTGTCGGCTAGAACTTCAAGACCTTTGTTAGCCTTAGAGACTAGCCTGTCGCCTGTCAGTACCGCACACTAGTTTTTACTGCAAGTGTTTTCATAGATGGAATCTAAGCAAAAGCTCCGCAATACTGGGGCATTCCACTGTGATGTTCACTGAGCTGAATTGATAAGTTACCAATCGAAATATTCTGTAAATAATATAGACTGCGGGGTGTAATCTGCAACGAACTCATAGTGAATTTTGCTAATCTGTGGCAGTTGGCACTTGACAGTAGCTATTCCGTTGTAGTTGCGTTGTACTATCTATACGCCGCTCATTTTTATCCAGAACGCAATGAATCTCCATGTCACAGTCAGACGAGATTACCGGAAACCGTACGCAACGATTCTCGTCGGGTTGGACGAACCCCTCGGTGGTCGGCGCCGTCCGCGGCGCCGATCTCCTCGACCGTCGGGCGGGGCCAAAGCCAAGCGGGACGAGGCAGTCGCGGAGCCAAGATTTTGGTGATGAGGATGCAAAGTTATATGAGTGGATGTCGAAGAATCTGGATGGCCGCTGCGCCAGTGAGCCACCGTGACGGCGCAACGCTGTCAACTGTTCTTTGCTCCCAGCTCGCCACGGCCCACGGCGACATGCCCACCCTAATTTACCGCGCCATGCCACGCTTTCCTCGCGGAGTTGCCTGTTGGAGTTGAATCACACAACTCTTCTTACACTTTTACAGTGGCTACCAATATCTTTCTCTAGAGGTATGCTTCACGCACAGCAGGAGATAATAGACCTCAGGATAACACACACACAGAGGGAACTTTTTGTCTTCTTTTTCATTCAATAGCCAACAACTTAAATACATAAACGATGCATGCAAAACTAACTAATGTGCAGGGCCACTAAAGACGTGCTCCACTTATAGACCTATTCTCAAGCCTTGACTCCTACTAATATGCAACTAACCCATGCCGCCTGTTGGTTTCTCAGCGCATGTAACACCGCTTTCACCGCGACGCGTCGGCACCTCGCCATGCATGCGCTTCACTCAAGCCACCACTTTTATCGTCTCACACGTGCTGCTAGCATGCACAGGCCTACACAAGGATATTCACTACGTACGAATGAAAAGAAGTAAACATGCATATGCACTAATGACAAGATTATAGCTAACATCGCCCACCGGCCACCGTGCACAGCACGCCTGTGCTCTTGTTGGCTCACTGCATCCCGCCACCTGCTCACCACGCTGGTGCGCTGCCCGTTAGCCGTTGTAGTTGATGTGCGCTTTAGTGACTTGCTATTAAGGCTAGGGCAAATGGGAACGAAACATTGATCGATGACTGAGTTGCCTTGGTGAGTTGGTGGGCACTTGGGCTAATGGGTCGTTTGGGGCTGATGTTGGCTGAGTTTTAGGCTTATATGACATTATTGATGGCGCTAATAACAATTTTAGCTTCCTCTAGATGTTAATGTCAAAAATAGCACAACAGAGCTGCTGGTAGTCGACATGTAGTCAAGTTCGGTCCCCAGGGGGCAGACTCAACCTCCATCGTGCCCTAGGGGGGCGGACTCCCCCGTGCGCCACATGTGAAATCCATACCCATGGGGCACGAACCAAGCTAGTCCGGCCCCCAGAGGCACAGACCGGGCTGAGTTCGGCCTCCAGGAGCACGACAGAGGGCAGTGTGGTGCCATGGAGGCACGGCCGAGTGAGGATTAGACGCGGTGAGTTAAAAACGATTAAAACTATTTTTTATACTATTTAAAACACTATTTACTGCTTTCAAAATATATGTTTCCTTTGAATTTTTTCTTCTTATTTTTTACCTTGTACTAGCAGCTTCAAATATATTATCACATGTACCAGAATTTTTTTACAAATCTTTTCACATGAAATCACGACGCAGCATAACATACGTAGCTTCAAACATGGGTGTCAACTGTCGCCATCACCACCTTTCGCTGCCCTTGGTGGCTCGGTGAGTCGATGGATGGTGCATGTGAAATACTATTTGACGAGGCGGTGGTGGCGGGTACTGGTAGTAGTACACCATCACTGGTTGCGGCGGAGGGCAATAGTACACCGTCACCGTCCGCGGCGGCAGGGTGCATATGCACTCATGCTTGCCGCGACTGCGCGGGCACCCCTTCTCATGCTTGGTGTTGGATTTGGTACATGTGATAATACATAGAAAATCAGGTATAAAAGGAAAGCACGTGTTGGATTTGGTACATTCTTTATTAATTTGAAAATCAGGCATACGACATATAAAATCAATCATGCTTGGTGTTGGATTTGGTACATTCTTTGTTAATTTATCGATTTTATGTGGATGATATTTTTTAATGTTGTACTGTACCATGGGTTAGATAAGCATATCTACGAACCAACTGAGGGAAATGTCTTTGTTAATTTGTCGGTTTAATGTGGATGATATTTTTTAATATTGTATTGTACCATAGGCTAGATAAGCATATCTATGAATCAGCCGATGGAATTATTTAGCATGCAGATCATATAATACCATAACCATACTGACGAGGATCTAATAATCCTCATTTTATCTTTTATCTATAATTCTTATTGTGGGTAAATATGATGTCACATAGTCCCCAGAAGTACCCCCTATATTTATAAGGGGGAGGCCTACCAAGTGATTGTAAGATCTTCTACAATCACCCTCATAGTCGTAAGTCTTACTACGACTATGTCATGGTCGTAAGTCCTTCTACGACCACTACCTGGTCGTAAGTCTTTCTACGACCATTACCCAGTCGTAAGTCCTTCTGCGACTATTGCCCAGTTGTAAGCTCTACTACGACTTATACCTAGTCGTAAGTCCTACTACGACCAAATAAACCACGACCACCTTATAATCAAACCTACAAACGAGTGGGTCCAATTGATTAAGGAATCTGAACGGTCCACACGCACCATTATTCCGCGTAGTAATAGTGCTTAAATACCCCACTACATCTGAAAGATAACTGCCAGACGGCGTGAAGAAGCCAATGCGCCGGTAATTACTGCCATCATGCGCCCATTACTGGCTTAATTAGGCGCCTCTTCCGCAGGACAAAACGGCTACTTCTTCACGACTATATAAAGACATCAATCAGAGGGTGAAAGGGGGAGGCAAAACAGAGCGAGTCAAGGAGAAACACAAGTACTGTTACCTGTAATAGTCCTAGTTTCTTGCTTGATCATCGAGAATACAGTCAATACCATACACACACAGGAGTAGGGTTGTTATTCTCCCCGGAGAAGGCCTGAACCTGTCTAAACATCCCGTGTCAACCACTCTGTGTGATTTCATCTCTAGGAGACCCCCCGAATCAAATAATCTTTACGTAAGATCGGTTCTAATACACCGACACATACCTTTTGACTCGTATGCAAATGTGCACGAGCGAGATTGCGACGGCGACACGAGCAAGTAGACGACAACCTAACCCTAGTAGCAAGGACACAAGGCCATCGCCGTCCATCGACTCACCGAGGGCAGCGAAGGGTGGGGGTGGCGATGGCGATGGCGACGGTTGACACCCATGTTTGAAGTTGCATGTGTTGTGCTGTGATATGTTTTCATGTGAAAAAATTTATGAAATTTTTTGTCTGATACATGTGATAATACATTTAAAGCAGCGAGTGAGTGGTAAAAAAATAAGAAGAAAAATTCAAAGAAAAAATATTTTTATAGTGGTAAACAATGTTTCAAATAGTGTAGAAATCATTTTTTATCGTTGTTTAACTCACCGCACGTAATCCTTGCTCGGCCGTGCCTGTAGGGTACGACACTGCCCTTTATCGTGCCCTTGGGGGTCGGACTAGCCTGGTTCATGCCCCATGAACCTAGATTTCACAATTGGCACGCGCGGGGGGAGTCCGCCCCCTGGGGATCAGACTTGTCTATGTGTTGGCTGCTGGCAGCTCCGTGGTGTCATTTTTGGTATTGACACTGAGAGAATGCCAAAATTACTATTAGCTCTATCAATAGTATCATATGTGTTAGGCCTAACCTATTGGATGGGTTGTGTAACATCCCAAAAATCTAGTTTATTTTCTAATATTTGAAAATGTGGGCTTTTAAAAACCTTTTGATGGATATTATTGTCATTTGTTTTTCTTGGATTTTCATTCAAGATTTTTGTCTAATTATAAAATTTAAGCACCATATTTTGAAATACAAACCTAATTGATAATTAAAACAAATTTAAATATAATATAATAATAAAAAATACAAACTAGGTGTATTTGTACTGTTAATAAAATAGGGAAATATTTCAAACATGTTTTGAAACTTTTCTCAAATCAAACAATACAAATACATGTAAATTGAAGCTTAAAAGAATTTTTGAGACAAATAAAGTATAAATAAAAATCCTAGAAAAATCACACAATAATATACACTGTGTGAGGAGACTCCCCATAAATTTGCATAATTTTTAGAGCTATATTTATATATTTAGAATTCCCCCAAATCTTCAACATTTTTTTTAAAAAAAAATACTGGAATTGATTTTCCCTCTCCCTATTGCTGACACGGAGGGCCCGCCCGATAGGCTTCTTTCTCCACGTGCCCTATCGCCTACACCAACATCACCTACCTTGACACGACGCCACCCATGCCGTTGCTATGCCTACGTCCGCCCATGCGTGCTGCTAGCGTCGCCTAGCTCCGCGCCATCGTGTCATCTTGCCACGGCCGTTGTCACGTGCACGGAAAGAGACATCGTCGCTCTCGGTTTCAACCCCGCGCCTACGGTCTCGCTTCAACTACCACGACTGAGCCCAACTCGTGCCCATGCCCTACCTCGACGTTATGTCCAGAATCACCTCGACGCCCTCTAACTCAACTCACTCCCCTCTCCATCTTCTCCCTTCCCTGAGCTCAAATCAAGCTCAAAGCCGAGCCGAGTGTCGGCCATGGCCGCCACTGCCGCCAAGCCTCACGGCCGCACAGATGATTAATGACCAACTTCTTCATGTCTCTCTTGATCTCCTTGACATCCTCTTTCTATCCCTCATCTTCTTCTTCTCTCCATGCAGCATAATCTCCGGGAACGCGCGCTTTCTTCTTTGCGTCCGGTGACTCTCAGTTTGTGGCCGCCTCTTCCACTCGCCCTTCCCTGATGGACCGTGTCACATCACGTTATAGTCCCCAAAGGTCATTTATCCTCACCCAATTTGATTCTTAATGCTCAGGAGCACCGCGCCACCGTTGTCTTCCTCACGCACAGCCGAAAACCGCTACTGCCGACACCATTTCCTCTCAGGTGAGCTTTGAGCCTATTACTCTCACTAGAGCATCTCCATGTCATCCTCTAGCTTCCCCCACCACTCATTTTCACTCCTTCTCTCCGTAGCGCCGCCGCCACAACGACATCACCGCACCGCCTCGGGTTCCTGTCATTGGACCACCTCGGCACCTCCCTGTCTCCACCGAAAGCTCCGGTGAGCTCTACGTGACCCCCTAATGCTCATGCTCTCTCAAGTTTTGCCCCCTCTCCCACTCGTACGCAATTGCCCCCGTTTCTTACTCACGTCCGGCCACCGCGCGCCTCCGCCGCATTGCCATAGTGCCACCCGAGCCACAACATGACCTTCCCTAGCCTTCTCATCTCGTAGGCAACCCATTTTTGGGGTCGCCGCCGCCTCACCTCCGCTCCTCATGGGCGATGAGCGCAGCCCGAGCCGCCTCCAGATCCTCTATTCTGCTTCCTTGTTGCTCCATGTGTGTGTCTCTCTCTCTGTCACTATCAGTGGGACCCACCTGTAAGGAGTTCAACAACTGCTAGTAAACCTAGTGACTGATAGTAGGGACACACACAAAATTAATTAGCAAAATTGAAAATTCAATTAGTAAGAAGTTTGGTTAAACAACACTTCAAATAAGAAAATTCTTCTCATTGTCCAGAATGTCTGAACAGTTAGGAAATTTGAGGATAATTGGAAATAATAGTAAGCTAATGCCATTTCAAATGCAATGACAAAAAAAAATGAAATTAGGTAGATTTATTTAGCCAATAACATCTAGGCTAAAATAGAAAACTAATTTGAAGACAAGGATTGAAATATGATTATTCAAAATAAACAGTGAACCATCAACTGGATAAACAAAATAATGATTAGGGAACTAATTAATCAAGAGAATACTTCAATTAGGCAAATTCTTAATGAAGTGGATGAACAGTAGGAAAATTGGAATGGGACAGTGGGATAGAGCCATGACAATTGACAAAACAAGTTGATTAGAAAATATAATGATTTATTAACCATTGGCATTTAATATAAAAGAGTAAAAATAATTACGAATCAAGATTTGAAATGTGGTTATCTAAACAATAGTAAACCCTAGGCCTTGGTTACGATGATGTCAATAGTAGCAATAGGTTATGAGGTGGTTAATCAAAATGGGTAAAATGATTAGATATTAATAATCATCAGTATGCACTTAGAATGAATTCATAAGACAATACTCTAAATTGAAAATCAAGTAAAATTGCTAATTTTGCTAGTGTCCTGATAATGGCTATAACTTTTGCACACGAACTCTAAATAAAATTAATTTTTTTTATTCTAAATTCATATAAAATCATGCTCAGTATGAATATACAAAAAATATTTGGATTTTTTGATGTTGATTTTTTTCCATTTGTGATTTATTCTCGGTTCTTTTGAATAAATGCCAAAATTCGAGCGAGTTTAACGACAATCAAACGACCTCACTCTCTAAACAGCCTAAGTAAGGCAAGCAACCCCTTTGACCATGTTGATCATACTATTTTAATTATTGCACTTCATTTTGCAAAAACTATTATACATACGTGTATGTTTTCTTAAAATTATTATATTTGGAGATAACGGTGGTTATTATCTTATTCAATGCACGATCCTCTTTAAAATATTGATATCCTTATTGTTGTAGTCATTAGGGTATGGTTTAGACAATGAATGATGTTAAATTTTCGAATGCGAATATCGCATAAATGCTTAGCCTGGCTTAGTCTTTACTAAAATTGAAAAAATGGATGACGTGTTGAATACGAGTTTGGGAGATTTTGAAATGATGGTCTAGAGGGTTTACCTCTGTTATTTTGTATAGAAATAAAAAATAGAAAACTTTGTTTGTGACGCGAGCGAGTTATGTTATAATATGAGTAGTGTGAGAGGTATATCTCACAAGTAGATAAATGGAGATTCTCGTCCAGGTCAATTAAGTACCAAACACCGGTATATTTGACCTAAGCGTAAACGTACAACCATATGTGTCGGAATGGGACGGCCTTAGGTAATTAAGTCATCGAAAACTAGCCATGCACATTGGTAGCCCGTAGTAGTGCGAGCATGACTGGTGTAGGTAGTTCAAATGAGCTCCCTTCATCACTGTGTCCGGCACAAAGTTTGCCGACACAACAGTGAATGCCTCACTGAGACGGGGGTGTACCCAGGTGAAGTGAGGGTGTTCATTCTCTAGGATAATAAAAGGTTAGAATTAGGTGATGTAAATGCTTCGATGCGTGCTCTAGACTACTTACCAAAGGTTAGTGAGCGGTGGTATCAACAGATGCCGAACAAACTAGAGAATTCATATGCTGTGGGTAAAGTTGTACTCCCATACAGAGTGTAAATCTATTTAAATAGCCGTGCTCGCGGTGATGAGCGTGCTAAGTATAATATTGACGGGTATAGTATTGGTTTTTACAAAAATGGTTCTTTTTGGAAATTGAAGGAATGGTTTTGGTTGTTGATATTTGAGTTGAGTATTATGTCTATGGTTGAGAATAAGATGTTGATCGCAACCGAGGAGGGTTGTGATTTATTATTTATCAAGTAATTACTTGTTGTCCTTTATCTATTTAACAGCTCTTTAAATTTCCGTTGGAAAGTACTACTTATTGACGTTGTAAATAAAATTTGCTTAATGCTGAAAATAACTTGCAGCATAGAGCATCATCCTTTGTTAGCCATGCATATATATAAATTTGTTGTTCAAAGTTAGAGGATGAGGCTATGCCGGACGACGTGTTCTTTGCACCCGATACCAGAGGGTTCGGTGACGGGTCTTTCTAAGACTTGTTTCTTGTCGGTTGTCTGATGGTTTGGATGGACATACCGTTGGACCTTTTTAGTTTATTTACTATACTTCCGCTGTTTCATTCGCTACTTCTGATACTTGTTTTGGTAGGTTTGAATGTATGGATGTGTATGTTATTATTGTGAATGTGTGTATTAGCTACTGAACATGTGACTAATATGTTACACATATAAGTGCTTCGGGTATTGAAAGCCGGGGGTCTGTACCCATGGACCTATTGGAACACTATGATATTATACTTTATGAGTTTGTGTATAAATGATGTATTACTACTATATGTATATATTGTATACAACTTGTTTGGTTGGAGGGAATTGGTGGGAGGGAATAGAAATTTAGGGGTTGAGAGTTATGTAATCTTTTGTTTGGTTGGTGGACATAAAGATTTAGGTGGGATGTGGATAGAGTTTGAGGTTCTTGACTCCTACCATTTGAAATCTATAGTAGGGGTGAGAATTATTGAGTAATAGATCTCAGCCTTTCATCGTAACTTAAATTAAAACATCTAAAAAGTTATTAAAAAACCTCACAGTATCTCATCTTTCTTGCTACAAACTTACTCCTCTGAACTTCCATCCCCCCTACACAATTGTTGCCAAACAGGCAGACAGTGGATTTTCTTGCAAACAATTTAGGGTTCAGCTGTACCTATGGACCTCTTTCCGCTCCGCCACCGGACGTGGCAATTGCGGGTGGTGGGGGTGAAAGAGTGAAGCCAACGGGCAGACTTCGAGTTTAAGATTACCAAATCGCGAATGGCGGCCTCGATGCGGTCGTCGTGGAGTGCGGCACCTGCCGTCTTCGGCGGCACGCGGGATGAAGAAGAGATAGGTCCGGCGGATTCGAGCAGGGCAACGCGCGCCTTGCCGCGGTGGGGAGCTGGGGCTCCGGGTTGCGCGCGGCGGCTAGGTTACGATGGGCCAGACGCCACCTACGCGCAGGCGAGGCTTGTTTGGCCCATGAGAAGAACGGGTTTCGCACCTTAAGCTGTGTGCGTTTAGCCCAAGCGGCACGGCACGCGCGGCATTGCCGCCGCGCGGCTAAACCCTGGCCTGCCTCCCTGCCTCGTCAGCGATAGAGCCGAGCACCCGAGCCCAACCAAACCGATGGCAGCGGCGGCGTTATCCGCGCTCCCGCGCGTCGCGGCCGTCCGCCTCGCGCCGCGTGGCTGGGCCGCCTCCCGCCTCCTCTGCGCAGCGGAGGCCGGCGAGGCCTCGCCGCCATCCCCGGCGCCGCGGAGGCTGGTGCTGTACACGAAGCCCGGGTGCTGCCTCTGCGACGGGCTCAAGGAGAAGCTCCACGCCGCCTTCCTGCTCGCCGGCACGCCCTACAGCCTCGCCTCCCTCGAGCTCCAGGCAAGCAAGCGACCACTTCAAAACTGTTGGTTGCGCCTTTCTCTTTCTCCGTCGGTTCGTCCTGAGATGGATGCTTGAATTGGGTTTCGGACTTCTATCAGGAGAGGGACATCACGACGGATCCGGAGTGGGAGCGGCTCTACCAGTACGAGATACCGGTGCTCGCCAAGGTGCTTCCCGACGGCACTGAGGTATTATTATCTATCGATTTGCTCGACGTTACCATTTACCTTTTTTCTTTTCTTTTTGCTTCTTCGCCACATGCTCTCAACTATTTAATGCAAGGTAGGAAATAACCAAAATGTAATAACATTTAGCTCTAGCAGTATCTCGAATTGACATAAAGATAGATAGTCTGCTCTTAGTGTTAGATCTACTCTAGATCTCTTTTCTTTTGTTCGGATCTGGTTTTGTGTTTCGGGTTTGAGAGAACAGAGAGAGAGAGAGATACCGTCCGATGTAGACGATGACGAGTTGGCCATTGCGGATCGTCCTTGAGATCTGCGCTAGGGCAGCGACGGTTGGTGTAGGGGGGGCGAAGCTTGGCGGCGTGTCGTGTCCCGAGCGAGGCGTGGTTGTCTTGTGGTCGATCAAGGCGGTGGAGGCGGCGGAGACTTCCGCCGCTCATGGCGCCTTTACGATCGACTAGGGTTTTGTGTGTGGAGTTTAGGCGGCACGGTGAACCTTGGTCTCCGTGCCGCCTGCCCCCACCTCATTTTATATGGCGCCGCGACAGGGCCCGCCACCTATTGGTGGCGCGCCGATCGTATGCTGATCAGGGTTGGGCATTTGGTCGTTGGGCCAAATGCCCGAGATCAACTCTAACATTCTCCCCTTGATCTCAATCGTGCTTTATCTTTAATTACTTTTGACTTTACTCATTCCATTACGAATTGGTGCATAGAACGTGTCTCATCGTCACGGTCAATCGCCGATAGATTCAACACTACAATACACCTCCTTGTTCAAATAGTTACTTTAATCTTTTGGGCCATCTTTTAGTCCGAGATTCATAGGCTTTCCTTAAACCCATGCCGCTATATGTTCTCTGAACACGTTGGGTGTAAGCCTTTAGTAAGCGGATCCGCTAACATCTTTATGTACTTATATGCTCAAGACTTATAATTTGATCCCGAACTTTATCTTTCACAACATAGTACTTTATGTCAATGTGTTTGGCAAGACCACTTGACTTATTGTTGTGGGCATACATTATCGCAGTTCATTATCGCAAAGACAACTTAAGTGGTCTATTGATGTCGCCAACCACTTTTAAACCGTATGAACTTCTTTAGCCGCTTCACCGCCCGTAGCCTCATAACATGCTACAAACTCGGATACATTGTGGACGATGTAGTGACGGTTTGCTTTGAGCTTTTCCACGATATAGCTCCTCCAATGAGAGTGAAGACATATCCGGATGTCGACTTTCTATCATCTCCCGCAAAATCGTAATCAGATACCCCACTATATGGAGTAAATCTGATCTTCTCAGATGTCATCATGAGGCCTTTTGTTCCTTGCAAATAACGCAAGACTTTCTTTATCAATTTCAATGTTCTATTCCAGATTGCTCGAATCGCCAAGTAACCCAGAACAAAAGCTAAGTCGTATGCAGCACACTTGAGCATACCGTAAGCTTCCGACACCAAGCATATGGAACCGCTTTCATTTGATCGATCTCATCTCGTTCCTTGGGCATTGAAAATCCCCATATCTGCCGCCTTGACTATAGGTGCGGTGAAGGACTACATTTATGCATCCCAAATTTCTTTAAGACTTTCTCTATGTATGTCTTTTGTGATAGTCCCAATATCCCTTTGTTTCTATCCCTGAATTTCGATCCCTAGAACGAATGAAGCTTCACCAAGATCTTTCATATCAAAGTTTGAAGATAAAACTTCTTTGTCTCCATGAGTGATCGACATCACTATCGCCGAGAATATCATCCACATACGTGATTAGGAAGATAAATTTCCCATCTTTAAACTTTGTATAGACACGCTTGTCTTCTACATTCTCTTTAAAACCAAATTTTCTTATTATCTCACAAACTTCAAGTACCACTTGCCTTGAAGCTTGCTTTAACCCATAAATCGATTTCTTTAGGCAAGATCCCATTCTTTCATTTTCTTCCATGACAAAACCTTTTGGTTGTGCCATGTAAACATTTTCCTCCAAATCCCCATTAAGAAATGCCGCCTTTACATCCATCCGATGTAACTCTAAATCATAATGTGCTACTAATGCCATTATGATTCAAGGAATCTTTACATGAGACCGAGAAAATGTCTCATTGTAATCAATCCCTTCTCTTTGTGTAAATCCTTTTGCCACAAGTCGCGCTTTGTATCTTTCTACATTCCCTTGGGAGTCGAGCTTTGTTTTGTAGACCCATTTACACCCCTCTTGCTTTTGGCTCCTTTAGGAACAATTTCCAAGTCCTGGACTTTATTAGTCTTCATGGACCTCATTTCCTCTTTCATGGCTTCAAGCCATTTTGAGGAATTTTCGCTTCTCATGGCTTCTTCAAATGTGGTGGGATCATCCTCCATTTGAAATTCTTCAGATGATAAATCTGATAATCATCGAGATAGCCGATCTTCTTACTCTTTGAGACCTCCTGGCCTCCACATTTGGTACATCTTCTGCTTGAGGTCATTGCTGTTGCCCCTCATTTGTGGCAATGGGTTCTATAGGATCCTCAAGAACAGTTTCCTCATTTTCATTCAATGTTGCCACAGAGGAACAATAACAGTCCGCACCACAAGATCTTGTACCGCTTGCAAATGCACAAGCAGGTAGTGAGAAGAGTGGCTCTTGAATCATCTGAGCGGGCACATATACCCGCTTCTCTTCAAGATCAATCTCTCGAGCTACCATGCTCCCCTCATCATTTCATCCTCTAAGAAGACAGCGTGTCTCGCTTTCTACAAACTTTGTATATCCGTTCGACAAAGAGAAGCGAAAACCTTTTGACTTTTCGGGTAGCCAATGAAATGGCAACTTATCGCTTTGGGATCTAGCTTCCCAAGGTTTGGGTTAAATACTTTAGCCTCAAAGCAGACTCCCCACACACGTAGGTGGTTTAATGAGGAACTCTTCCTCGTCCACAACTCGCATTTGTTTTGGGCACCGACTTACTAGGCACTCTATTGAGAATATGAATGGCGGTTTTTAACGCCCATCCATAAACTCAATGGGAGTGTGGAGTAGCTCATCATGCTTCGCACCATATCCATCGTGGCACGGCTGCGTCTTTCACTACTCCATTTTGCCGAGGTTCGCCTTGTAGAATATCGGGCTACTATGCCATTTTCCCGTAAGAACCTCGCAAAGGTCCAGAACTTGTCCATATGGGGTATGTCGACCGTAGTACTCCCCCACGTCGATCGAACTATCTTAATCTTTAAATCATGTTGGTTTTCAACTTCACTTTAAATATCTTGAATTTATCCAAGGCTTCATTTCTTTCTTTGATTGGATAAATATATCCATAACGGAGTAATCATCTCGTGAATGTTATGAACGAGTCATAACCATCCACACTTTTCACAGAAAAGGACCACAAATGTCCTGTGTGAACAATTTGTAGAACTCCCGTGCTTCTTTTTGCGCCTTTCTTTATTTTCTTTACATATTTTCCTTTAATGCATTCTCTCGATTGTTCTAAGTCGAGAACTCTAATCGAGGAAGAATTTCATTCTTAACTAGTCTTTCTATTCTCCCTCAAATATGGCCCAAACGACAAAGGCCATAATTTCGACGATTCATTATGAGTTCTCTTCGTTTTACATTTACGTCAGAGACGAGGATTCAATCACTTTCGCACGCGACGCTTCTCATTATCACATACGACATTCACATCATCACACAATGATAACAAATAAAGATCATTTTGTAATATGGCAAGACCAACACATTCTTTATTAAATATTATTTCGCACTTGCCATTTCCAAAATTACAATCATAACCATCTTTATCCAAATTGGAAACACTAATCAAATTCCTCCAGAAAGAGGAACAAAAGAACATCTCTAAGTAAAAGATTGGAGCCATTAGCTAATTCTAATGAAAGATCGCCAACGGCTTCAACTTCGCTTGGACTCCATTTGCGACTTTAATGCATCTTTCGCTTTCTTGCGTAGTCCTCGTCGAACGGAATCCCTGTAAGGAATTAGCAACATGAACAGTTGCTCCTGAGTCAATCCACCAAGTGGATTTCGAATATTGTACATACAAGCATTCATTTATGAATGTAATAATGTTCTCACCTTTCTTTGCCATGATCATCTTTAAGTAATCGTGATGTTCTTCTTGTAGTGTCCTGTCTTCTTCTGCAATGAAGACACCGATCTTTGTCTACAAAGAAATTTATTCGCTGAGGTTGATGGATGATGCTTTTCCCTTGTTTCTTGAGAAGGAGGTACTTTGGAAGTTCTTTTTCTTGTTATCCTTCACATAGTTGATAGATCCACCATGTGAGGTTTTAATTCTTTCCTCCTCTTGAACACACATTGCTATGCATTTTCTAAGTCCCATTTATCTGGTCAGATATTGTAATTGACAACAAAAGTGTCAAACTTTTCTGGCAATGAAGCAAAAATCAAGTGAATAAGGAACTCATCCTTGAGTGCCAAATCCATTGGTTTGAGCTTGGATGCCAAGTTGCTCATCCTCAATATGTGTTCTCTTATCCCACCACCAGAATACCTCTCTGTCACAAAGTCGCTTAATCACCGTGTTGCATATATCTTTGAAGAGCCAAGAACCGACTCTTTATTTTATCAAGGTATTCTGTGACAAGAAACATAGTCATGCGATTGAGCCCACAATTGCGTGCTCAATCAGATTCTTTATCACACCATACATTTCTTGTTGGTCGTGGTCCATTTCTTATGCTCTAGGTCATAAGACATCCGTAAGGGAGCATGATCTCTCTGCCTTTTCTCGCCAAGCAAGATCATCCTCGCTTGACCCTCACCGTGCCGAGGCTCGTTGGTCGTCTTTAGAGCGAGGACCCACCACCTCACCTAAGATAAACGCTAAGTCTATCTTTTTCTTCCACTCTCCATAATTATCTCCTTTGAGAGTGGGTATTTCTCGATACAACTCATCAAGTTGTATCCTCCCAAAATATAGATCAAATGAAGTGAGAACGTAACATTAAAATTATATGCCTCATTTCCAACGTTGGTCAAAAATACGACATACAATTAAATCAATTTTATCTATATACATTAAAACTATATCACCGTTGGGCAGAAATAGAAACAATGCATAAAATCATCAATTAAAATTATAATATCAATTATTATCAACTTTGGTGAAAAATAACAATATCATAATTCACAATAATTTTAAAATTAAATTCTCTCGTTGGTTCAATTTAATTAAAAGAATTATCAATATTTAACTTTTGCAGCGGAAACTGTAATTATTCTAAAATAATCAATTATTCAGAAGCATTGTACAGTACACATTTAATCTCTGGAAATAATAACACGTTGGTGCAAAATTTAACAGAGATTTTAATCAATTTTCTATTGAAATTCACTCAAAAATACTTCGAAAATAAACTAAAACAATTTTCCGGATTATACTTATCAAAACCTATTAAAAACTATTCATTCGCCAAATTGGCCCAAACTTCTCTTTTTTGGCCGCTCGGTCGGCGTCGCAGGCTTTCTTTCGCACGCAGTCGTATCCCGGCCTGGTCGAAAGCGTCGTGCGCATTACGACCTCCGCCACCTTCGCCGATCCGAGCCACTCGTTCCGATCCGACGGCTCAATAGATTTTCGTACGAACAAAACTCAACCTCCGCGGCGTCGCCAAAACCCTAAACACATTCGCTCTCCTCCTCGCCTCTCTCGCTCCCGAAGCCGCGGAAACGAAGAAGAAAAACGGAGAAGCCGAGAGCCCCGCCATCATGTTCTCTCGCCGGCGCGCGCGCTCCCCGAGAGGAGCGTCGCCGTCGAGGTTCTTGGTGGCGCCTTTCACGCTGCCACGGACATGCTCTTGGGAAAACGGTTTTGGAGCGACGAACGGCGACGACGACGACGACGTCAACGAGCTCGGCCGCCTTACCTTCCTTCCTACCTGTAAGATCCGATTTGTCTTAGATCTGGAGTTCTAGGGTTAGGCCGATCTAGGATTTCCGATTTTGCTTTTCTTTTCGGTTTGTTTTTCTTTTGCCGTCCGGATCTGAGCCAATCAAGGCTCTGATACCATTGTTAGATCTACTCTAGATCTCTTTTCTTTTGTTCGGATCTGGTTTTGTGTTTGGGTTTGAGAGAACCGAGAGAGAGAGATACCCTCCGATGTAGACGATGACGAGTTGGCCATTGCGGATCGCCTTGAGATCTGCGCTAGGCGCGACGGTTGGTGTAGGGGCGGCTTGGCGGCGTGTCGTGTCCCGAGCGAGGCGTGGTTGCTCGGTGGTCGATCGCGTCGGTGGAGGCGGCGAGACTTCCGCCGCCTGGCGCCTTTACGATCGACTAGGGTTTTGTGTGTGAGTTTAGGCGCGCACGGTGAACCTTGGTCTCCGTGCCGCCCGCCCCACCTCATTTTATATGGCGTCATGACAGGGCCCGCCACCTATTGGGTGGGCGCCCGATCGTATGCGATCAGGGGTTGGGCATTTGGCCGTTGGGCCAAATGCCCGAGATCAACTCTAACACTTAGTTATATCTATAAGATTGTGATCATTTTCCAGATTGCTTATACACCATCCCGTGTTGTTATCTGATGTGTATTGTTATTCTAGGCTTGATTGTTTGGAACATCATGAAACTACTCTTATTACAGGAAAATCTTCCCAGATTATCTCCCCGTCTAAGTGTGGAGCTCATACAAAAGAAAATATCCACTGCGTTTGATCAGTTAGGAGATTTTGTCACTTAACAAGCTTAATGGATGAGTTTTGCATTAAGAGTTGAAGTTGTAAGACTGCCAATAGATACTATGAATACGATGGTTGGTGTATTTTTTTTTTGTTGATTGTAATCCATGATTTTCAATTTGCTTAATTCATTTTCTTTAAGTTCTTTTCATATAGAGAGACATGAGACGTCCAAATACTTGTTTTTGTTCTCAAGAAGATGTAGTACATGTTAATACTTTATAGTCAGCCATGCCACAAGAAAATACAGATAAGTGAACAAAAATATTACACATAGGCTATCATTGCTGAATTTTCTCTAATAAACAAATGAAAAACCTTGCGTTGTTGGAGATGAGAACCATGTACTGCCTATGAAAATGAATGAGCTGTTTGGGGAAAATTCTCTATCTGGATGGAGAGAACTAAGAACGTATCACGAAGAAGTAGGAACATATAACAGCCAGCCCACCTTTGTAGCGGTAGACCTGCTAATATACATGGACCTTGGGATTGTCCAGCTTTCTTGTATATAACTTCACCATTTTATATTTACACTTGACTGAGGTTTCTTACAATGTTAGTTTAGTCATGGAACCATTTCATCCCAACCTTGATGTAACCGGAAAAATATCATTGAAGGATTACGCTGTAGTATGAGCTGCAAAAGATAGTCTTAACATGCAAATTGTGATCTGCCTGCAGGCATGGTCTTGTACAGTTCAAATTGAAACTTGAAACCTTTTCAACTGTTGACATACCTGTAGAACATTCAATATAGAAACAAGATTCAGACCAGTATCTGAATTCTTTATCCATGTCATGCAGTCTGTTCTACTTTTATTCATTTTCCTAACTTTGAGACAAATGAGTTCTTCATAATTGTAACAGTTCTAAGATAAGGGATGAATTGTATTGGCATATTGCGTATCTTCTTATTAGCAAGATGCATATCAGTCTTATAACAAAGATTGAATGAATTTAAGGACTACCTTGATGAACCCAAAAGCAACTTACTTTACTACGGTTGGGACGCTGGCGCAATGAAGGTTGGTGCTGCCACTGCAATACTGTTTTTCTTGCCCCCAGACGTGTTCCCGCTATGAGACTGTGTTGGTAATCGTGGATACGTTGCCATGGGAGATATCCGCATTAACTTGCGACGTGGAAAGGTTGCATTTAGTTTTATCATCGAATCAGGGCATAAAAAATATTCTTGATGGTTGTAGTCGGCTGTGAACATGGAGGCCTGGATGGGGATGGCGTCGGCATCGGGGACAAATTAGGAGCACGTGACGGAATGAAACCTTGTAGGGGTGGAGACAGCTTTAAATCCTTAATTCTGCCGAAAACCAAGGGGTTTAGGTCTGTGGCATCCCCTTCCCCCCGACCCACCTCCTCTCTTTTCTCTCTCCCATCTCTCTCTCGCGCCGCCCGTCTCTCTCTCTCTTATCTCTTGCTCGCTCGGCCTTACCCCCCCCCACCTCTGCAGTGCCGTCCCCACCTTCTCCTGCCGCGCCGTGAATCCCGCCAGCCGCCCCATGCCCTGTAGCGCCGCCTCGCTCCCGGCCCTTCTCTCTCCGCGTCGCGTCGCGTGAACTCTCGCCGTGAATCCGTCGGCCGCCGCTGTCGCCCATGCATTGGCGACTCAGCGTCTTGCGACCGCTGGTCCGAGCCGTGCGCATCCTCGGTCGGCGCCTCGGCCCGTCGCCCGCTCGCCTCCTCCCCTCTCCACGGGCTATGAGAGGCCAGGCGCCTCCGCCTCTCCCGTCGCTCCTCCTCCTGTAAGTTTCTCCAAGGCCCCCGGGTTCTCCTCTTCTTCCCCTCCGGCTAGAGCCCTTCTGCCGCCGGCCGCCCCTATCGCCGCCCCGGCCAGTCGCCGACGCTTGGGGCACCACGACGACACCCCTGCGCTACCACAACTACTGGCCGAAGCCCCCTGCCTCACCAGGTCGCCGCCGCCGAGCGCCTCCCCGCACCTCCCTCGGCATCCCCTCTGGCACCCCATTTTGGGCATCCTCGCCGTCTCCCTGGCTGGCAATTGCCGCCGGCATCCGTCGCCCGAGTTTCCCCTGCTCTGCTCCCTCTCTATGCCCTCTATCCATCTCAGCTCCTCTCTGCCTCTGTGGCCGAGCCCTCCTAGTGCAGCAACATCAATTTGATCAGCAGCAGTAGCATTTGATTTGTTACCTGTGAATTGCTTCCTAGATGCTTCAGAGATTGCCGTCCACTTTGTCGAAACCTTGTTCATTAGGCCAGTCAAGGAGTGAAGTTAAATTATTGTTTGTGATTGTTTGCATCATCAGTCTTTGATTGTTGATTATTGACCAGGAATTGTTGTTGTCACTGAGTAAGATGGAATTGTTGCCTGTGATTTTTGCTTTATCAGTACCAGTGTTCTTTTGGCAGTGAATGGATTTGTTGATTGCCAGATCTTGATTGTTAGGAGGTAGTATTGATCATCAGTTTGGCCGTGAGTGTAGTATTTTGTAAGTAGCATTTTGATTAATCTGTGTATGATCTGGTAATCAAATATTTGTGTAGTAAGAGGTGTTCTGTCATTTTGAATTGTGTGTGTGTTATGTCATTTTGAAAATATGTCTTTTGAACCCCTGATTAGTAATCTTGCAAATGTGTATTGGTGCTTTAAGTCAATAATTTGTTTGGTCTAGAATTGAAAGCTGTATGATTTATGTGGCAGTAGATTGAGTGCTGGCATTTGGAATTTCTGTCAATTGAGTTGTTGTGTCGTAGAAGTTGCGATCAGTTGTTATCCATCTGTCTCAATTATCATCGTTTGATTCGTAGTGGCTTCCCCAGATTAGAGCAGTAGCAATGAGGTTGCAATCGATCCGTCAATTGAGAATTGATGCAATAAGGATAGTATGTTGTTTTGCTGGTAGTAAATTGATTGTTGATTAATTGTCTGTGATTACTGATCATCAGTATAAGTGTTTTGACAGTAATTTGAATGATTGGTTGAGACCTTGATTGTTAGGGATAGCTTTGATCTTCAGTAGCTATTGTCTATTGGTTTTGTTAATCAATTGTTAGCTGTGGTTAGTGCTTTGTCAGTAGGTCTATGATTATTGGAAATAAATGTATTTGGTGTAAGCTAAGGTATTGAGTTGATTTCTTTATCAATCCATATGGTTTGGCAATGATTGGTAATCTGAAAATTGTGTAGTTGGCAGTAGGTTGTAGTAGTAAGTTGGGTAGCTGGCATTTGAATCATTGTTTATCTGGCAGCTGAAATTGGTATTGAATTGCCATTGGATTGTGTGTTGATCGGGTATTTTAGATTTGGTGTAGAACCTGTAGTTAAGTTGTTTTGTCGCCTGTAGGGGTATAGTCTTGCAGTCTTCCAAATCTGCAGAAGAGCATTCCGGCAAAAACTCATTTGACCGTACCCCCCTTGTATCCTCCCTCTGGGCAGAAATTCTCTGTCATTCCAAACATTCCAGTATCGCCCAATCCCTTCTCTCAAGCTCGCCCTTCGCAATCTTTCCGAAGCTGTTGTGTTTTAATGGTCTTTTGAGTTCGTTGGATTTATTTGGTTTTTTATTATTGTTGTGGCATAATTAGAAATCGAAGTCCAGAAGAATCGATGACTCGAGCAGGATCAAGATCTAAGTAAAGACACCGACCAAGACTTCGAACCCCTGTTCCATCAGGCTTTGAGTAAGATCAAGGCCACGGTAAAATAACCCAGGCGAGTTAACACTTTGATCATGTTGAGCCTACATTTTGTGCAAATTATTTTCCTTTAACTAGCAAATTGCATGCTTTATTTTCCTTAGGCAAATGTATGTTAAATGGTTCTAAGGTAGTTAAATGCTAACTTGATTACTGAATAATTATTATACCTTGTCCTTGATAATTGTATTCCCTGATCCTTGTCACCCTAGTAATTATATGGTAACTTATTAGTTATAGTCTGTACTCAAGTGCCATGCTCACTTGAGTCTTGGGGTGTTAACTACCCCAATGCTTCTTTAAACATGCTTGGGTAGTCACTGGCCATCAGACACGAGAATGATTGGTATGTGGTTTGAGATTTTAAGGATGAAAAATAATACAACCACAAGCATAGGAACTTACAAGATATAGTTCTATTTTAAAACCTTTGTGGATGTGTTGAAAAATGTGCATTGTAAAGTCCTTGGCTCACCTAGCCCCTGATTTGGATTTTCCCTGGGTATCCTTACTCAGCGTTGGTAATAGGTAGGTATGACCACCATCAAATATAAGTATAAAGGTGGAGGTAGCCTCTGCTTTTATTAATTATTGCACAATTAATTTTTTAAAAATACAATTTGGTTAAAATGCTTAGTGATAGGACTTTCTAATATTTGTATTTATAAATGTTGCTTTACGCAAATAAAAGAACCTGAGCCGTCCTTGTTACACCTTGCATGTATATTATTGCATCTGTTGTGTTGGCTCGCGAGCACAGTAGTTGTGCTCATCCTCGCTCTTTCTCCAAACCCTCATAAATAGGAATCCTGGAGTTGTCAACTACAAAGAGGATCCAGAAGTCTGAACACCCATGAATCGTTGAAGCATAGTTTAGTCCTTAGCTGCTCTAGTCTCACCCTAGTCTAGCTGACTCTATCGGTTCTTGTTGTTAGAGATATAGTTAGAGATATATTTGTGTTAGAGTAGGACTCTAGATTTGATTTGGTTTCCTTATCTGTAACATGTATTGTGTATATATACTGGCCAATTGGCCCCTGATAATACAAGTTGCAATTCTAACATGGTATCAGAGCTTTAGGGTTACCTGTTCTAGTCGCTACCGACGGCTTCTCTCTCGCAGTGCAACTTGCAATAACCGTCGGCATCATCTACGCCGCACCGCCGCTCGGCCTAAATCACCGACTCCCGCGGCCTCGCCATCCCGATTCTTGCCTCGCTCTCTTGAGCGATCGCCGCCACCGCCCGCCCATCGAGGAGGCGCAGAGTAGCCGGCGGGACGCGGCCGGCTACGAGAGGAGTCGCCGCCGCCATCTCGGGCCGCCTCGCTCTCTTGACGACGCCGCCCGCCACCGCCACTCCATCCTCTGGTCGGCCTACTCGCCGCCACCGCCGCCGCCATCGAGGAGGCGCAGAGGTAGCCGGAGCGGACCGCAGGAGCTCGAGAGGAGTCGCCGCCGTCGCTCCATACTCGGCCGCCGCCAGCAGAGCCGCCGCCGCCGCTCCATCCGGCCGCCCCGCCGCCGCTCCATCAAAGCGAGCGCGGCCAATGCCAGCGACTCATGATTTCTCTCGTCGGCCTACTCGCCGCCCAAGCCCAAAGAATGATATCATTGGGAACCTAGTCGTTCCCACCCGTTTTCTAAACAGGCCAGGCCAAAGTTAAAGGTCGGGCCGAAGGAAAGAAAAAAAAAGAAAAAAAAAGAAAGAAAGAAAAGAAAAAAAACGTCAATTTGATTGCCGCGCCGTCGAGCGCCGCCTATTAGACCACGTTACCTTGGTCGCCATGCCGCCCGGTAGCGCCTACCAATGGGTACTGTTTCCCTTCCTCGCTGCCCGGTGATCTTCAATGGTGTTAACTACACCGACTTCGTGTCCCACATGCGTGGTCTTCGTCTTTGGGGCGTCCTCTCTGGCGATGTCACCTGCCCGCCATGCCCTACTCCTCCGACGAAGCCTACGTCAGTTGCACTTTCCCGACGGTGACAAAGGCGCTATTGAGGCCTTTGGTCTTGTCGATGAGAAGGCTGCCTCTGTCTATCAAGAGGCTCTGGATTTCTACATGGATCAATTGACTACCTACACTCAGTGGTGCGACGACGCCGGGCTGCTGCTGTCTTCATCGCTAGTGTCCAGTCTCAGTTCTCTTCTGAGATTGTGGGATTTTCTTGGTTTGTCGGATGTGGACTCATCTTCGACGCTATGAACCCTCCGGAGATGCCCTCTACCTATCGATGAGTTCGCCAGAGCACTCTCTTGGCGAGGCGATGCTCTTTGGCGCCTTCTCGCTTAGAGTTCTGCGCATCGGCGTCAATGGACTCTCTTCGCCTTCGCCGCCGCTCGTTCTGTTCGTCTTTGCTGGTATGCGTCTTGACTGGAGTTTCAGCGTGTCTCGAGTTCCTTACTCGCCGCGTCCCGAGTTCGGCGAGGCGTGCCCGGCTACTTACGCCACCTCGTGTCACTCTTCCGAGGCCCTTACCGAGATACGTGCGGAGGAGACTCGTCCAAGTGGTCTTTGATCCGACGCCACTCCCTCCGTACTCGCCGCCGTACACCGCTACACCGACTACTTCACGCTTGAAGACATCGCCTCCTCCAATGATCGCCACGGTGGTGGTGGCCGCCCTCCATCTGGCGGTGGCGTCCTCATTGCTCCTCTTTGCGACAAGGTCGGCCACATTGAGTCCCAATGCTACAAGAAGCAGCGGCATATTTCACGCCGTTCTTCTCCTAGCACTGGCACCGGTACTTCTACATCGACGTCTGCATCGACTACTTCCGCATTTTCTCTGACTGAGCAAGAGATAGCGGACTTCGGCGCTTTGCTTGCCGCTTGTGTTCTTCCTCGACAGTTCTGCGCAGTTCTGCGATCGACTCTTGAGCACGAGAAACCACCTCCTACATCGGTACCTCCCGTGGATCCTTGATTACGGAGCATCCTTCCACATGACTTTCGATTCTTCCACTCTGTCTTTTGTTACACCTCTTGATTCCTCTGTTAGTGTACTTACTGCTGATGGTACCTCTCTTTCTGTCTCTGGTCGAGGATCTCTTAGCAACTCATCTTTTCATGTTCCTTCTGTTGCTTATGTTCCTCGCCTAACTATGCGACTTCTTTCTGCTTGGACACATTCTTGACCTTGGTTATCGGGTCATTCTCGACTCGACTCTTGTTGTGTTCGGGGATCGCCACACGGGAGTTACGGTTGGTTCAGCCCTCGGCGCCTTGACTTCACCTTCCTTCCTTGGTAGCTTCACCTTCCTTCCATTGCCTCTCCGCTTTGCTACTCGCTTGGCTACTCACCTGGCTCTTTCCAGAGTGGCATCACCGTCTTGGTCACTGTGGATCTCGTCATCATCCTTAGTTCGTCGTGGTCTTCGGATCTGCCTCGGTGGCGTATCTTTAGACCGCGGTACGTAAGTTAGGCAAACAGATTGACTTCCTTATCCTCATAGTGAGTCCGTGTCTCGGCGTCCTTTTGATCTTGTTCATTCGATGTTTGGGGTCCCATCCTTCGTTTGAAAGGGGTCATCGATATCTATATCATATTTATAGATGATTTCTCTCGCCACACTTGGATATATTTCATGTCTTCTCGTAGTGAGGCCTTGTCTATCTATAAACAGCTTTTCCACGATGGTTCGCATACGCTTCTCCACTCCTATTCGTGTCTTTCGTCTTGACTCTGTGGGCGAGTACCTCTCTCATCACTGCGCGACTTCCTTCCTTTGCCGAGGCACTCTCCTTCGATTCTCTTGTCACGGTGCTCATGCTCGAATGGTGTTCTTTGGCGCAAGCATCGTCACCTCCTTGAGTCGGCTCGTGCAATCGATGATTGCCGCCTCTATTCCACCTCACTTTTGGGCGGAGGTCGTTTCCACTTGCCACCTATCTCGTCAACATCCAAAGATTCTTACGCTCTTGAGCGCAATCCCTATTGAGCGCCTCTGTGGTCTCCTTCCCGACTACTCGCCTTCGTTCTGCATTTGGTGCGTTTGCTCGTTCTCCTCGCCCCTGAGAACGCATCAAACCGATCGTCGATCCATTGAGTGTGTCTTTACGGGTACAGCTGTCGAGCACAAGGGCTATCGGTCTTTGGGATCTGTTGGTCGACGGATGCGGATTTCTCGGGATGTGACTTTCGGCGAGTCTCGTCCCTTCTACCCACGTCCCGCTCTCCTTCGACTTCCTCTGTGGAGTCTCTGTCTTTTGACCTCTCCGGATACACCTATCTCGTCTCCACATATTTCTCCTGTGGCCTCTCCGCCATTGTCGCCGCTGTTTGCGTCTCCTGCGGCTCCTCGAGCTCCCCGCTACACTCGTCGACCTCGTATTGAGAATCTTCGGTGAGCCCACTTCTCCCGATGTTTCATCTTCTTCGATGCTTCATCTTCCCGATGGGCCGTCTTCTCCTCGCTACGCTCTCCGCGATCGCCGGTCGATTCGGCCCTGCCGCTTTTCCTTTCTTTGGCGCAGCCTACTTGTGAGCTCGCCTCCTCCGGATCTTTGTTACTCATCCCGAGTGGCGGCATGCCATGGCCGAGGAGATTGCGCCTCGAGCGTACTGGTACTTGGGATCTTGTTCCTTTTCCATCTCACTCTCGTCCCATCACATGTAAGTGGGTCTATAAGATTAAGACTCGCTCTGATGGCTCTCTTGAGCGCTATAAGGCGCGTCTTGTTGCTCGTGGCTTCCAGCAGGAGCATGGTCGTGACTCTGACGAGACTTTTGCTCTGTGGCCCACATGACCACCGTCGCGCTCTTCTTTCGGTGGCGTCTGTTCGCCACTGGTCTGTTTCTCAGCTTGATGTCAAGAATGCATTTCTTAATGGTGAGTTGCGTGAGGAGGTCTACATGCATCCGCCACTTGGGTATTCTGTTCCTGAGGGCATGGTCTGTCGCCTTCGTCGTCCTCTATGGCCTTAAGCAAGCCCCTCGTGCCTGGTTTGAGCGCTTCTCCTCTGTGGTCACTACTGCTGGTTTTTCAGCAAGTGATCATGATCCTGCGCTCTTTGTCCACACTTCGTCTCGTGGTCGGACTCTTCTTCTTCTGTATGTTGATGATATGATCATTACCGGAGATGACTCTGAGTACATTGCCTTTGTCAAGGCTCGTCTTAGTGAGCAGTTCCTTATGTCGGATCTTGGTCCTCTTCGTTACTTTCTTGGGATTGAGGTTACTTCCACTCCAGATGGTTTCTTTATGTCCCAAGAGAAGTATATTCAGGATCTTCTTGATCGCGCCTCCCTCACTGATCAGCGTCCTGTTGAGACTCCTATGGAGCTCAATGTTCACCTCCGACCCTCTGATGGCGAGCCTCTTTCTGATCCGACTCGCTATCGCCATCTTGTTGGGAGTCTTGTCTACCTTCTCATTACTCGTCCGGATATCACTTATCCGGTTCACATTACGAGTCGGTTTGTTTCGCTCCCACTCAGTCCACTCTGACCACCTTCTTCGAGTTCTGCGATACCTTCGTGGGACTATCTCTCGCCGTCTCTTCTTTCCACGCTCCAGCTCGTTACAGCTTCAGGCTTATTCGGATGCTACTTGGGCCAGCGATCCCTCTGATCGCCGGTCTATCTCTGCTTACTGTGTTTTTCTTGATGGTTCGCTTATTGCCTGGAAGGCGAAGAAACAGACTGCAGTGTCCCGTTCGAGTGCAGAGGTTGAGTTGCGAGCTATGGCTCTCTTGACAGCAGAGATTACTTGGCTACGGTGGTTACTTGAGGATTTTGGTGTTTCACATTACTACCGACTCCTCTCTTGTCGACAAGATGCAGTGCTATCGGCATTGCGTGACCGTGAAGCATGAGCTCACCAAGCATATTGGTGTTGATGCTTCCTTCATGAGGTCTTGTGTGTGCATGATCAGGTGATTGCTCTTCAGTATGTGCCTTCAGAGCTTTAGATAGCGGATTTCTTCACGAAGGCCCAGACTCGAGCACAGCACGGCTTCTACCTCTCCAAACTCAGTGTTGTTGATCCACCATGAGTTTGAGGGGGGGGGGGTGTTAGAGATATAGTTAGAGATATATTTGTGTTAGAGTAGGACTCTAGATTTGATTTGGTTTCCTTATCTGTAACATGTATTGTGTATATATACTGGCCAATTGGCCCCTGATAATACAAGTTGCAATTCCAACACTTGTGTGCCTCCTATATTGTCCGAGATTTTTTCAGATAATATCGAGCGTGCAGGTTCGCTTGATTACTTGCCTACATGTAAGATGTGCCCTCACCCCCTTTGCTTTTGTTGTTGCTTCCGCTATCTTTTGTAATGTATTCATTTGGTCTGTTCGGCTCTTATTGTAAAAATTGGCCCGAAGCGGTCTATGTAAACTCCGATGTGTAAATTAATGAATGAAATGATTTTACATCATGTAGTTTGATTCAGTAATGTGTATGCGTGAAGTGCTATCTCTTGATCCGGATAATAACATAGTAGTTTCACAGAGAAATTCGGATTGAGAAATTCCGGGTCAGGCAAGGTCAAGCTTCCTTGAATTCGATTCTGTGATTATTTCTGCTATCTTTTTCAGTCTGTAACGTAGTAGATAAATGGTGCGATCATCTGGGGAAAGAGAAACTTGGACTGTAACTGGTGCGGTAACCGTTGAGCCATTCTTATTTGTTAGGCCTATAAATAAGTCCTACACATATTTAATATGTTGTCACTTCATGTCAAGTTCTTTTAGGAAAAAAATATTCAAGGTACTTGATTATAACACATGAGATGAGAGGGGCGGACCTCATGTAGTGCCTGCTCTAATGTACATGCAAGCTCGATCTTCATCTCCTCAATATATTCCCTTATTTGATGAATGCTCATATCAAGTGTGAACTTGAAAATAGGATGTACGTCTACAGTGGAATTATAGAGTGGAAGTGTCACGGTGATAGTGATCCCTCCTGGGAACTCCAGCATCTCTAAGCAAAACACATCTCCAAAAACAGATGTCAGAGATAAATTCAGCTGCTGAACTGTAAGTCCTATCAAGCTGTTTCTCAATCTACTCCTGGATTCTTCATCTATGGAGGTATTTATTGGGTCTGGAAAAATACCAAACTTTACATAAGTGGTATACTTGTGTTTGAATGTGTGCATAGAAACGGAAACCCGCAGAATTGTCAGCCAATATTCAGTATGGCCTGAGTGCTTGACAACTTCTTATTGAAGTGTGGGTAGTACCATACCTTACTATTGGGGACTCCTATTTCGCGATATATCTCTTCTTCTAGCCTTGTGGCATGTGAAGCAAGTTGTGAACGTGGCTTTAGCAAGATGAAGCTAGCCTGAATTTCACCTGGAGTCAATATTTTCTTTTGTCAAAGATGGGGGTAAAGCTTAACTTTGCCATAATTTATCTTTATATTTTCTCAAAACTTCATCTAGCTCTAGCATGAGTAGCTGATTGGTGATCTACCATTTGGCTGAGATCTTTTCTTTTTGGAAACAAGAGATCTTTTGGTTTTAATATCTGGATTCTGGGGATAATGCCCGACTTTGATAAACCGAGTGCGACTATGGAACTTCAATAATATCAACATGGGAGGTTAATCGGAAGGTATATATTTTCTTAACAGAAATCGGAAGGTACAGCGTTAGATAGTTAATCATTGATGAAAGCTGCTTCTGAATGAATTGGTCTTACCAATGAGTGCGCCAGGGTCATCGGGGATGATTCCTGATGCCCGGAGACCAAGTAGCAGGAAGAAGGCCGAGAGGAAGACGCCGACGGCCAGGAGCAGCACGAAAGCGCCCCTAGCGTTGAGAGCCTTGCCGACCGCGGCGCCGTAGCGGCCAAGGGTGGAGCCGTTGCTTGTTGCCGGCGCAGAGCTGGGAACGGCCTGCTCAGCGTCACCGGCCTTGCCCATGGCGGCCAGCGCATCTGGCACGAGTTTCTCTGGGGCTCGTCGGTGTAGAAATCATCAAAACTGACGGCAGGAGCTGCGGCTGCGTTGCGTTCGGGAGCAACTGGAAAGCTGGCGCTGGCTACTATTAATAAGAGGTAATAGGTCACCTTTGAGTTTTAAAAGGGGTTTTTTTTTTGCACTTCATCGTTTAACATTAACTGGAGATGAAAAGAGAGAGCGAGGAAAGAATCAAACACACTATAGTCAATTCGTTCACAGTTTCCTCTTATCTAACTAACATGATTGGAAAGAATCAATCTTTCTACTCGTATTTGTATTGTTCCTAGAACAAGCTTACACTACATGCATGAAAAGAATCGATTTTTCCATCAGTATTACTCGGGAGGGCTTATTACATGGACATGGCGCATGCATTTCAAATTAACTTACCTTCAAATTTATGAAAATTTCAATTTGTGAATTTATGAAAAATAACTTATTTATAATTTGAAACTCATATACTAGTTTTGTACTTTTTTTGCTTGATTGAACAAATTCCCTGTTTATTTCGGCAAGTATTATGTGTAAGATGAGAGCTTAATGTACCATTGGAAAGGGGAATAAATGCAATTAAAATAGCCCGTTTTGAAAGATTTGGCAACCGGCAACTATAGGTAATATTGAGCATGAGGTCAAATTATTCTTAAATCAATCAATGGCTGAGATTTACTAGTCCTCTTACCTCTCAGCGTGTCAAGATGTGTACCACAAAAGAGCTCATTTAGTTTATATTGTGATTTATTTGCACTATTCAATTCAGAAAGGAAAGGACAAATCTGATTTAAGTCATTTAACACTTCAGAATAAGGAATATCTTCTTGCTCTTTCGATCTCGACGTTTTTTCTCCTCTATCATCTTTCATGCCCTTACTTTTCTCGCGTTCTTATATTTTTTGGGCCGTTTCCATGATAGATTGATTGTATTCTGTCAGTGGAGTCGGAAAGCAAGGTCAGTTAAATGAGAGAGAGAGAGAGAGAGAGAGAAAAACAAATCAAGGTTAGAGCAAACATATAAGAAGACGTCATGAGCATGAAGAACAAGATTGAAATGCTTCGTCGTATTTGGCCGGTGTTAGAATAATTAGCACTTTTGTAATTATATAATTTCACAAATAAATAATGACTACAGAAATAACATAAGTACTAATTATGTTCGAAGATGGACTAGGGCGATAAGTAATCTGAACAAAATGACATATAGGTTCGATCGACAAATAAAAGTAAATGCGGAATACTAGATGTTACTGGTGCGAAAAATGTCGAGAGACGAAGAAGAGCACGTCGCGAGCAAGAAGATGATGATGTAGACGATGCAGGGAACAACGAGCAGTCGTGTCCCAAAAACTTGAATCGCCCTCTCCCGTACAGGATCACAAGGAGCGGTTAGTTGCACGACGCTTGGGAGCAATCTCACACAAACATATTTCGCAAAACTGCGAGCTTGAAGACAGGCAGCGTCTTCAGAAGCTGCGCCTGGACACACGGCCGAACCCGGAACAACCGCATCATTCACGCGTACGTCGTGTGGCCTAGCCTGGCGTGGCAAGGCGAGGCGAGGCAAGTGTAACATCCCCAAATCAATTAATGATGGTTAGTGTGCATCTCATTGCAAGGATGACGGTTCCGGAGACCTGCTCTCCCCACCACTGGTGCACGCCGGGCGCAGGGATGGAGTAGCGGTTAGCAACACAACGCTTGGGAACAATCTCACACAGACGTCTTTCACAAAACTGTGAGCTTGAAGACAAGCAGCATCTTCAGATTAAAAAGATAGCAGAAAGAAACCGCTCTTAGATTAGGAAACCACAATTAGATTAAGGCTCATTAATCGTAATTAATTCGCCGTGTAATCAAAGCATTTCTGTATTGTAATTGTTGAGGAACCGTCACTAGCGAGTCTAGTCCGGACGATCACCTCGTAGACAAACGTAGAATCACATCAAATAATGCAATAACAAATAGTAGATTGAACAAACAGAGAGACAAATGTGTAGGGGGTATTCTTCTTTTTTATTCCTTCATCAAGTGATCAACCTTTTACAATGACTAGTATTCCCTATTTATAGGCTAGAGACTCTACTAGGGTTTTAGGTGGGGCACCCATACATGGGCCGGCTGCTAGGCTAAGCCCATGGTTTTCCAACATTCCCCCTTAGGCACCCATCCTCACATGTTCATGTCTCATCAAAACTCCACAAAAACCAGAAGGAAAAATTTAGAGAAAGAGTACATGATACACGTTCTGCCGTGTTGAACGAATTGCCTCGTTAAAAACCTTATCTGAGAAATTTTAGGAAAACTCGTCAAGGGAAAAAGAGTACAATCCACCCTATTTCATTTAATCTCTATGATTTATTCTTTGGGTACTCAATCCTCATGATCAAGTTTCAATAATAAGTTCGTGAAGATTGCCCCCCTGAATTCTGCACTTCTCTAAGTCTCATCATTCCAATTCCACGTATGCACCTTTCAAAGCTAGATGCTAGAAGTGACTTATTGAATAAATATGTGAGATTTTCACATGACTTAGTATGTAGTACTTTAATTTCATCAATCTTTTGTAATTCATGAGAATAGAAGAACTTGTGGTTGATATGCTTTGTGATATGACTCTTCACATAACCCATCTGCACTTGTGCAATACAAGCTGCATTATATTCATAGATAATAGCAGGGTTTGCACGATATTCAATCCACACGACTGCTAGATGTGGTGAATCATCCGCCGAAGCCAAGCACATTCTCGTGAGGTCTCGTACAATGCTATAATTTTTGAGTAGTTCGTCGAAGTTGATACAAGACTTTGCTTAAACGATTTCCATTAAATTGCAGTTCCACCATATAGGAATACATAACATGTTTGTAACTTGGATGTATGTGGGTCCAACAGGTACCCGACATCTGCATGGTCATTCATAGACAGATTTTGGTTCTTTCTGAAGAACAGACCAAGGTTTTTGCTTCTTTGGAGGTATCAGAACATGTCCTTTATTCCATGCCAATGCATTTGGTAGGTTCTGCACTATACCTTACTAATAGGTTCACGGTAAATGCAATGTCTGATCTAGTACGTTTGCTAAGTACATGAGTGCTTCTATTGCACTTAAGTATGGAAATTCTGGTCCCAGGACTCCCCCCTCTTCTCTAGGTCTGTACTAGTCCTTATCTTGCTACAAGGAACATCCGACCATTGGCACTTTCGAAGGATATGCCATTTCAAAATCAAACATTTCTAACATATTATGAGTGTAGGTTGACTGATGCACTAATATCACTTTAGGGGCATGCTCAAGCTGCAAGCCTAGACAATATTTAGTTTTACCCAAATATTTCATTTCGAACTTCGACTCCAAGTAAGAGCTTGCTTCCTTAATTTCTTCTAAGGTTCTAATGATATTCAGATCATCTTCATACATTGAGATTGTACAAAATCTATTATGGGATCATCGTATAAATACACATATACAATCTTCATTGTTAGTGTAGCATTTCTTGCATAGAAAGTCGCTTCAAGCGATTATACCACATACTGCTTGATTGCTTAAGTCCGTACAGTGATTTTCTGAGTTCCATGCTGTACAGATTTCTATTTGCTCTATCTTGGTTCGGGACAGGGATACATTCAGGTACCTTCATATAAATGTCCGAATCCAAATTTTCATAAGGGTATGCAGTTACCACATCCATCAATTTCATTTCTAAATTCAAGTTCACTATCATTGAGATTAAATATCTAAAGGGTGGTCCCGCCCATGATCGGGGAATATGTTTCTTCACAATCATCTCCTAGACGTTGAGTGAAACCTTGTGCAACGATCATTGTTTATTTTCATTTCTCTTTCGAACAAATACTCACTTATGCCCTACGGGGTGCACATGGGGAGGCGTGCGGCTTACATGTCCAAACACCTTTCTTTTATTTAGAAATAATAATTATGTTCCTATTGCCTTCTTCCAATCTTGCCAATTTGATTTTTTTTACATTCAGCGAGCGATGCAGGCTCTGGATCAAGATCGATGATTATAACATTTTTTACAAAATCAATGTCGATATTGGCTGTTGTCTTATTCATAGATTCTCCCGTGGTCACATGGTTTATAGCTGTTTTTTCATAGGGCGATTCTTCTAATGCTTATACTTGCTCACCGCTACTTCCAATTACATGGTAAGTCCCTTTAGTTTTTTAGCTCCGATGTGTGCGCACACATCACTGCTGATGTCTCCCTTCATGGGGATGTTCAAATGCGGTATACATTTTCTGATGGTTCCATACTAGTGTCGTCTCAATGGCTTCCTTCCAGTTACAGAGTCCTCATTATCCTTTTCACCAGCGCCCCGGTTTCGAGAGACCGGAGTTCTCGTCCTTTCTGAGGCCTTAGGACGGAATTAGAATCACCTTCATCGGTATTTCAACCCTCTCTGGTGCATTGTGTGTAGGTTCATGCGACTTGGTCACGCTTTTCAAATAACTAAAGTGGTTAGAAAGTTGATTCGCTAATGTTTGCAAATTAATTAGTTTCTGGACTTCAATTGTCTTCTAGACTTCAATTATCTTCTGAACTTCTCTATTTGGTTCACTAGTGTGTGGGTCATGTGTATGAATTTTAATTATCTTCTGAACTTCAATTATCTTCTAGACTTCTCTATTTCCCAATATTTTTCATCAAAGGGTTGATTTCCTCCCTTTAATGACGGGAAACAATCATCATCAGATATACTATCAGCGAATCGGGTAGCATGCAAATCTTCATTCATGGGGTCCAAATATTTGATTATGGATGTTGTCTCATAACCAACGTATATCCTAGATTTTCGGAGAAGGCCCATTGCAGTTCGCTGCGATGGAGGTATAGGTACATAAACCTTGCACCCAAATCTACGAAGATGAGAAATTTTCGGTGCTGACCCTTGCGCTAGTTGTATATGTGAATGGATGTTATTTGTCGATGGTCTAAAATTGATGAGAGTTGTTGCGTGCGACTCGTGTCCCCAACATGTAGTTGGTAAATTACAATTCGCAAAATCGCTTGTCCATTCTAGCGCGGACATCTTTGCCGCATGAATGCTCAACTTTAATTCTCATTTTCATGCAATAATCATCAAATGCATTCGAAATAAATTCTCGGCGTTGTCCATTATGATGGACTTCACTAGTGAAATTATTCTTAATTTTAATTATCTACGAGATTAGCTTTGCAAAAGCGTAGTTTTTCATAGATAATAAACATACATAAATGGCCCTGACAGGGGCTATATAGGACCGCAAAAGCCTCCCTGGAAATAGTTTAGGAATGCAGGGACTTCACCCTTTACTTTTAGAGTAGAAGGTCCAGTAATTAATTTTCCAGTGGCACATGCGGGGCACACAAAATCTTCCTGATTCGAAAAATTCTTTACATCGATATTATGTCAATATGAATTATTAATTATCTTTCTCATCATCATAAGAACTAGGCGGCATAATCTATCATGCTATAGATAGAAAAGTTTGGAGCTTCTAAATACGGTTTTCAGAGCAGTATAGGATGCAAGTGCCTTAATATTAGTGTAGTATAGCCCAGTTTCATATGAAGAAAGTCATTCTAGTACCCCTTTCCAGTTTCTTCACGCTTTGTAATGAGCAGGTATTCCTTACCATACTCTTCTTCAGTCTCTACGTGAAAACTGTTAGCGCGAATATCCTTGAGAGTTCTAGTCGATTATGGATAAAACAAGACTTCTTTAATGACCAAAGTTGTGCCTATCAGGAGTATAATTATGGCCCTTCCTAAGCCTATTATACAAGTATCGCTGCCCGCGATTGTCATAAGATTACCAACATTCTTGTCAATCGACTGAAAAATTTTATCTCTCTCAAGGGGGTATTCATTGTGCCACTATCCGCTAAGCACACTTCCTCCATGGGACGCCACACATGTTCTGATACTTCAAATACCAGAACATAACTTGTTATTATAAATACGGGAAAATAAGTTTTGCAGGACTCATTATAAGAATTTTAATGATTTGCTCTCCAAGAGCTTGCAACCATTATTCAAAATTCCATCATAATCACAAACAACAAGTGACTGTAAAAAGATCTAACTATAATGCGTGCACTAGATCGAATCAGTAAAGTATGTAGAAACTTCTGTCTAAATCTGCTCCATGGCGATCTTCTTTTCTTGGGCAATTATGGTTGCGGCCGCTAGGATGTCCAAAGGAGGGGTGATGTGGGTTGCTATTGAGCTGTCCACATCCATGAGTGGAATTAATGGGTGTGGATCCTCTGTGCCTATAATGGCGATGTGTGCCTCATGTTGTCCGTTGCCCTTCTTCTTAGACTGGAAAGCATCAATAACGTGTTGCGCCCCATGACCTTACCCTTTTCCCCCTCTCCTTCGTGAGAGGATTCCTCACCTTGTAGCTGCTAGCATTGGCTCCATGGCCAACATTGCTACTAGGCGACTGTGAGATGTAGTTCTTCCTTAGAACATCATCTTGAGTTTTCGCAACTTGCATTATATCAATCAATTTGACATACTTCTTGTAGCCATCTTGACGATAGTTGCGTACGGATTGCATCGCATGATGTGAAAGGTAGAGTTTTATCAATCATCTGCTCATCCGTGATTACCTTAACACAGAGTTAAAGACTGGTACAAATTCTGACCATACTGGGCCAGCTCTTTCGAACTTTTGGTTTCGTGATGCTAGTCATCTACATATCTATGCAAAGAGTTCATAAGATTACTGCTGGTAATTTGCATAAAATAGTTACAAAAATTCTCATAATACTCTCCGAACTCCCAGTTCGTGATCTCATATTTTTCTATGCATTTTTCATTATTTATTGTTATTTTTGGTGATTAAAAGGAATATAAACAATCACAGATAATCAAAATAGTAAATACAATGTATAAATTGCATAGAAATAATAATAACAGAGTTAAGCATGCTTCAAGAGTTCAAAATGATTCTATAAATTTCGAAGGGCTAAACCGTGAATTTTTAGTTCTGAGAAAATTTCTCGCAAATTTCCATTTTTAGAGGGTTTTCTGCAAAATTTGCTTATCCACAAAAAATTCTTTGTAATTTTTAGAATTCCGAGGGCCCTCTTGCAAGATTTTTAGATTTTCATTTCTCCCGATTTTTTTTCTTTTTTTTGCTAGGCCAGTTCTCCCGGTCCATTCTCCGACCCAAAACATAACGAGCAAAAGGGCAGGCGATGTGTAGGGCGTGCGGCTCGACGCGGCGCTCCTCGTGCGGGAGCCAGCGGCGTGGCCGGTGGTCGGAGGCCGGTGCGAGCAACACATGCAGGCGGTCGGGGTGTGCCCGTGAAAGCGACGGAGGCGTGGTCGGCGCGGGCGAGGCGGCCGGGTGGCGCAATGGCGGTCGCGGCCGAGCCTTCTGCGGCGCGCGTGTCGTGCGGCGGCGCTAAGGCCGCCGGCGGCGTGCATGCGCCTTGCGGCCGACGCGCCATGCGGTTTAGCGGCGCGGAGTGCGCAGTCGGTCGGCATGGTGGTGGCCGGAGCCGCTGCGCGGCGTGGCACGGGCCGGGGGGCGGCGGCCGGTGCTACCCACCTTTCCTTTTTTTTTCTTTCTTTGCTTGGCGCGCGCCGTGGTCGTGTGCGCGTTCTAGGTCGGCGACGTGGTGCCATGGTCGACGCGGCTCCAGGCCGGCGTGGCCATGTGCAGGTGGTGGCGTGCTCGTGTGATGGCCGGCGGCTCGGCGGCCTTGCAGGGCCGGGGATGGGTGGTGTGGCTGTACGGAGCTGCGCCCCTTTATTTTTTATTGTCTATCCGATTACTGTTCATTCGATGTATAATCTACAGTGCAATCGTCATCTGCTCTTTCATGCAACTCACCGATCGGGTTAGCCGGCGACTTTAAGTCGGCTCGCGGTAGATTAGAGCGGATTTGCACGTAGAAAAACACTAGAAATCTAAATTTGTAGAATTGAAAGCAATCTAGAAAATACGATTCGATCTACGAGCGTCATGCTACGACGGTTACCTTTTGATCCGAGTAGACTAGACCTAGAGGTAGGCCGGAGTCGATCATGCTGATAACGTGTTGAGGAACCGTCGCTGGCGAGTCCAGATTGAACGATCACCTCGTAGACAAACGTAGAATCACATCAAATAATGCAAGAAAAAAATAGCAAATTGAACATATAGAGAGACAAAGGTGTAGAGAGTATTCTTCTTCTTTATTCCTTCATTAAGCGATCAGCCTTTTACAATGACTAGTACCTCTTATTTATATGATAGAGACTCTGTTAGGGTTTTGGATAGAGCGCTCATACATGGGTCGGCTGCTGGGCCAAAGTGTTTTCATTTCTTTCCATCTTGAAGAGGATTGCATGGCAAAAGAAAGTTGCAAAAGAAAGTCATGCTGAACCCACTACCAACAGAACAACAAGCACCATTCACACGCAAGACATCGCAAGGCAAAGAAAGCCTGGCTCGGCTTGGCCTCGCCGAGCGCAAGATATAGTCATCCTTTCTCTTGCTTTACCAAGACTAGACATGCTTCATCTTATAAAGAGGTGTCTCTGTACCTTGGCTAGCAATATAGGACTAAAGTATCCCCTATACCATCATGCATGAATGGACCAATATGATTTTTCTATAAATTATCGATAAAAGATAGGCCAAAGCCTAATTAATTCCAACAGCCGGTGCTTACAAAGCGGATAATCTGGTTTGTTTACAACTGCTTGCAGTATCACTACTTGATACAGATTCTTAGGAGTTAGGAACACTAAAGAAATTGGCCCTGTCGTAATTTACAGACAGCTCGATGTAGTTTGTAATGGTGATTTAGTACGATGATTCAGGCCATACTATGATGTTAGGACAAGATCAATTCGTTTCCGATTCGTCGTTATCGAAAGCTATGTATCGACAATACCAAAGGCCAATCCGAGGATAACAAGAACCGACGTAGCCAAAAAAAATGCTGCTTAGATATACTAATTTCGCCATTCTTTTAGGATGAATCCTGGCGATCTATGTGCCCAAGACACGCAAATCTTCAAGAAATAGAGATTTCAGGCCAGTCTCCACCATCCCCTATCTCCAACCATAATGCACAACACAGCTAACTTGAATCATAATAAGTTACATACAGTACAAGTTGCTCATCACTAGTGTCAAATGTTCAAACTAAAGATGACAAAAATGTCCTTTTCCAAGGTAAACAGCATTTGAGGCAGAGCGCAACATCAAATGTGTTAATCTAAATCCATCTAAATGAGCTTCTTCTTCCTGAAATACCCTTGAAGGTGCCACAACTGCAAAACTGAAACTGCAATGCAGACACCTAGCGACAAAATACTGAACCAGGCAACCCTGGCATTCGTTTTCTCGCTTACTGTTCGCATCTCCGCTTCCCTGCATGGATTGATCAAAAACAAGCATTAGCCGTACTGCTAATTTAGGGCAAAAGTCAGATGTGTTCCATGTCACGGATCATCATATGTTACTCTTAGTCAAAAAAGAGAGAATGAATTCGGTTGCAACAGGAGATCTTCAAATAAAAGTAAACTAGATCCTCTGCTGGACTGCAGATTGCAAGTTTCATCAACAGTACTGCTCTTTCCTGCTGAGGCGCCTACGATCGAGACTTGATGACCACATAATTGTTTCATTACCACTTCCGTTTACAGTTATTCTAGGTAAACCATCTTCCAATGCCAATAATATGCCAAGTGTTAAAAAGTCTCGAGTACAAGAACTCTAATAACGAGTGATGTTGCCACAGACTGGTGGACAATGTGGAAGAGGAATACACGACTTACCTTGCTTTGAGATATATCATGTTCTGATGAATGGACTCTACTGCCACTTCAAGTTTCCTAAGCTCTAGTTCTACACCCTGCAAGAAGAAAATTCAGATTGCATGTAATTAGAGACAGGAAGCAATGCATTAAATTGGAGTTCAACAAGACTTGGACTGTTCGACAGTTTGGCAATTCATAGTCTCACCTCAATTTTTTCCTTCTTAGCAATAGCATCCCAGTCCTTTGTTGCAATCCCAATCTTCCAATCAAGATTTACAGAAATTCCTGATCCTTTCTCTGCACTGTCTATCCAGAAGCATGCAAGGTAGTTTCCAGTTTCTGAGGTTGTGAATGCGAATTGACCAACTGTAGCATTTCCATTTTGATGTAAGGTGTTCCCATATGGTGAAGTAACCTGCAAAAAAGCATAAGCATTTATAAAACTATAACAAGAAGAGTATAGTGAACAAGCAAATTGCTAAGCTCGACAGGATTGGACTAGCATAATTTTCTCCACTAGTCTACTGCACACTGATACTGCATAAAGTTAAAAATTCGGACTCTGTCCTAGATTGATAATTGAAATCCATGTTGCTCATTTATAAGCTGCAAAACAACCAAAAGCACTGTTCAACACGGAGCAAAGACAAATCCAGGTAAATTTGCCAATTGCAAATAATAAGTATAATTGGAGTAAACAATAGTAAAAAAAAATCTTTGTAAGAAAATTTAACTGCCACTTGCTCACTGAAGTGCTAGTATGATTATATCACATTCTCATCTAGCTGTTTGTAAACGTACTTATTCAGCCTGTCTCCTTGTTTTTGTTTTGCCTTCTCATTTCTTTTGCATCGGTGCAAATGATCATGATCACGGTTTACTTCTTACACGCATGGATTTTTTTTTCTTCACAGAAGTCACTAGAAAAGCAAATTTGGAATCTTGTACGATGAATCATGAATCACCTAGTATGCTGTAATGAGTGACATCCTGGATAGAAACCACCATTACTTAGACAAAAAGAATCGAAGCGGTTTCAGGATCATCACCGAGCATCACTGCGTCATCAACGTGAGTCATATCAATCTAGCCGAAGCAACAGCCAGCTATTCTAGAACCATCACTCTAACATCGTCATATCGCACAATGCAAAACAAGTCTAGATAGACTGATAGAGAACACCAAATTCCCTTGTTTTAGAAGCTGAGTAACAGGTTCCATGAAGAATATATGTTTTGAGGTATCAACATCCATCACAATCCTGTGAATACACGCAAAGAAAAGGCACAAACTTTCTCTTTCCCAAGCACAGTTGCACCAATACCGCACCATCACTCACACTCAACCCGGTTCAGTTAACCCGAGTAATCTGCGCTCTACAGCAGCCCCAGGCCCCAGCAAAACCAAGACCTCTACACCGCCGGTACATTTCACGGACAAATCCTCCGTATAATCAACTTAATTCATCCAAACTGTCGATCCAAAAGAAAGGGGAGAACTCATTGCACGACATAATATGGAGCACGAGACGGATAGAGAGGGGTAAATTACCTTCACGGCGATGGTGGGGTGGGAGGAGGGGTGGGACTCGTACATGAGGGAGTAGTCGGCGAGCACCACCACGTTGGACTGGATCTCCTCCGACACGCACTTGGTCCCCGACTGCGGCAAATCAAGCCACACCGCCTCCGCGCAGAAAGGCGCGACGGCGAACGCCACCGCGAGGGCCAGCGTCGTCGATACCGCCGACGCCGCAGCCATCTCTGCCAATCTCGGCATCTCCGCCTTGCGGGGTCGCGGGGGGGGGGAGGGCTCGCGGAGGGAGTTGGGCTAGTGGGGGAGCGATGGCGTGGGTAGGCGACGGCCAGGGAGCTTAGCCGGGGGCTATTTTGCAATTATTTACTTCTGATGAGGGATGCGCGTGAAGTGGAGTTGTCTTTATTGTGGGATGACTCTATTGCAAGTGGGTCCGGTGCTTACGTGTCCTTGCTTGATATTTGAACTCTTGAAGGTTATTACTAAGGTGCAGTTAGTTGAGTTTAAGGCCATGCGTAGTGTGAGGAAAGAGAGAAGATGGCACCGCTGCCAAAAAACTTTTATGACATTGGTTAAAGTGCTTGCACCGGTTTAAGGCCCATTTGGAATCGTTTTTTCGAAGCCGTTTTCGTCGAAGCCGGAAGCCACATCAATGGGAGAAAGTTGAAAGCTTTTTGCAGCTTCACATCGTATAAAACTTCCCACCTGGCCCAACCCTAACCCTAATCCCCGCTCCCCGCGCCACCGAGCCCCTCGTCTTTCTCCTCGGCTCCTCCCGCGCTCGGCGCTCCCTCTCCCCCTTACTCCCGAGCATGGAAAAAATTTCACGAAATTTCGACTACATGATTCTGACGATATCTAGTGACCGATAAATTCAAACCATCCCCAAAATTTCGGTTTTAGCGAAATTTGTCCAAAAAAATCGATTTTGCTTTAATTTTGTTTGCATTTGATTTTTTAATTTAAAATCCGAAAATTTGATTTGATTTTTTTGAAATTTCTGGTTCTGCGTGCAGAATCGAGTTATCGCTACCCTCCAATTTTTTTTCAACCGGTAGCCTCGTCCCTGCTCCCGAGCCGCGCCGGCGCCCTTCCTCCTCCTTCGAGCCGCTGCCCTCTCCTACCCCGGGTCGTCGTCCTCTCCTCCCGAGCGACCACCCTCTCCTCCTCCTTCTCCTCCCTACACGGCACCACCCCTCCCTCTTCCTCCTGTGCAGCCATTAACTTGTTGTCCAATGTCTTGTATATAATTGACTATCTTGTTTCCTGAATTTGATTATCATTCACTTTCTTAACTACATTGATGCACATGCTGGTGGTGTAAATGACATTGCATTTGCTCATCCAAATAAGCAGCTATGTATAATTTGGTTACTAACAATTGGCACAGTTTGTGATGAGGACATCCCTCCCATGGATACAACCGTGCCTACACACAACTCATCCACAGAAAGTGTTACAAGGACCACTTACTCGAACTCATGCTCGCCAGCTTAATTACCAGGTGAATTCGTTCCTAAGCTTATATATTGCTGAGAATAGACCACTATCTAATGCAAGTGATTTAATTGTGCTTAGGAACATGGGAAAGAACGAAGGAGAGGCATGTGGAAGAGTCATATACATGCATGGAAGGTATAATGGAGGTCACCACATCAGTTTGGGTCCGAGTCAAGCAAGAGTTAGAGTTGGGCTCGTTCTGGATTCAGATTCGGACTACCACGATAGTACTAAGTTAAACGGGCGTAACTTCTTCATACGGACTCCGTTTGGGAAAGCTTATCAAGCCCACTCTCCAACGGATCCAACCTCATCTTCAAATACCATCCGAGCTGGCCACAATCATCTAAACAATCCACGTCTGTTTCTAAGCCTGAGTCAAAAAGGTGCTACACCACCTCCATTTAGGCCCATGGGCCTTGTAACCCTAGGGGCGTGCGTCCACTTCCCTGGCCGCCACCCCTGGTCGTCTCTCCATATAGGAGCCGCCGCCTCCCTTTGCTAGAAGTTGGATTTCGTTGAGTTTAGGTTTAGCCATTGTGCAGATTTTTGTTCTTCAGTTGTCAAGACAGCCTTCGGGATCCCACCTTTGTTTTTCAATACCATCTACACTACAATCTTATTCGCAATATGAGATTGCCTACATCTTATTCTTTCTAGTTCTTCGATTGTTCACAAGGATTGAACTTCGTATTCAGGTTGATCGCGCTTCCAACAAGGTCAATAACATCTAAGAGTTAGTTCAACGATTGCTAAGGCACAAGCGTCGTCGTACGGTTGTAGTCGGATCGCGAGAGTCACCTCCACCAAAATCGATAGTTATCAATCTCATCGAAAGATCGCCAACCTTGCCTGCATCAGTTTGTTCCCTATTCCCTGTTCCTTTTAGCATCCTTGGTACATTGCTAGTGATGAGAACATGACCCCTATGGATACAACCATATTTGATATACTTGTTGTTTCGGTTACAAGAGCTCGTACACGTCACTTAGATTATCAGGTGAGCTCGTTTTTAAGACTACCTTTATATTACATGAACTATATGATATTGCCTAATAAATATGATGTTATTTTCAGGAATAAAAGACAGAGAGTGGTTGATTTGCAAGAGTTCAAGCTGTACCTATTTTGGAATCCAATTTGGCCTCCGGAGATAGCACCGACTTCAAACGTGCATAACTTTTACATACAGAGTCCGTTGGAGGTCCACCAGTACTTGATGGAAAGGTTATCTCGTCATCTTTCCAACGGATCTATCCCGACCTTCAAATTCCTTTTGTGCAGGTTGGAATTGCCGAAACAATCCAGCACGGTTACAGCCCAATAGACCTATAGTAAAAAGGCCATAAATTTTGCAAACGGAGTCCGATTTGGGTGTTCTTGGGCTTGTTGGAAAGCTTATTCCGAGATCTTTACAATGGATCTAGCCTCACCTTCAAATTCGTTTTATAGACTTCAAAATTGTTAAAAGAAGATACTACATCATCTATTTAGGCCAAATTGGGCTTTGTAATCATACTCAACTTGGCCCATATGCTGGCGGCCCACCTAGGGATGTGGTTACTGTTCACATAAATAGTGATATGTGGGTTTAGTCCCACTCTACTATTTCTTTTAGATTTGTGGCTTCCCCTTCCCTGTATAAGGAGGTCGCACCCCTCTAGTTTTCTGGGATTTCGTTGAGTTAAGGTTTAGCCGTTGTACAAACTATTGTTCTTCAGTTTTGTCGAATGACCACCTGTTAAGACATCCTTTGGAATCCCACCTTATCAGATTTTATAAATATTTACAATACATCATATTGTATTTTATCTTGTTCTTGCGTATTCTTCGATTGCATGCAGGAATAGACCTTCGTGGTCAGGTTGATCGTGCTTCCAGCAGGTCAATAGCATCTCGGGGTTGGTTCAACGATTCCTAAGGCACAAGCGTCGTCGTACGGTTGTAGTCGAATCGCGAGAGTCGTCTCCACCAAAATTGATATTTATCAATCTCATCAAAAGATCAGGCACCCCGTCTTCATCAAGTGGTATCAGAGCTACAGTTCATCGGTGAGAGTTTTCAGTTTTCTAGTAGTAGATTCGTTTTTCATACCTAGAGTCTAAAAAATTGTAAAAAAAAAAATTCGCATCTATCATCCATACCGAGCCCTTTGAGCCTTTGCAATTTTTTCTTTTCAGTTTGCTTGTTGAATCTTTGGTTGCATTGTCGTGTCTAGTTGTTGATCTTTATTTCTAGTTATTGTCTAGTTGGTCGTTATCTAGATTGCTTCTTGTGTTTTTCCTTCGCGTCGCTTAACCGTTCTTTTAGGGTTCTTAGTTTTTGCATCTAAATCAGAAAATTCGTGGGTTAGAACTCCTCTAATCTGCACAAAAAGAGAGAGAGAGAACACTTTGCTGTTATTTATGACTTATGGAAAATCCTAGGGTCGGCAAATAGTAGAAGGAGAAAGAGGCAACCGCAAGAACAAAATCCGCGGTAGAGAAAAAAAATACATAAAAAAAGAGAGATAGAAAAAGAAGAGTGTCCATCTTTCAAAAAATTGAAAAGCATTCAAACTCTCGTCAAAACCAGTGAAAATTGGTGGAGTCCTTCTACATATAGCCACAAGCTTGCACAAATTTTTTTAACAAGTTTGGCCCACGGAATCAAAAGATATAGCTGTTTCAAGATTGAACCCGACTCGGTTTCCAGTCCGAGTACGATTCCGTTTCCGATACACCTTCAGTAAAACAGACATAACTTTTGCATATGGTGTCCGTTTTGGACATTCTTATACTCGTTGGAAAGCTAACGACGAGGCGCATCCTTTCCATATAAAACTATAGTCACCTTCCAGGGATCCCAAAATCGGCCATCTTCTGCCCCGAACTTGCGTCGTAACTTTTAGTTTTCTGTTTTTGCCTTTTCTTTCAGTCTTCCCTTCGGAATTTGGGCTTCACCTCAACAGCAAAGTTGTAGATCTCGTCGAAACCTTTAAAATGAGCATATATAATCCATATAAAAAAAATTCTTATTCATCTTTTGGGACTAGCTGTTGTATACTGCTTAAACTAGAGGGTTGTTTACATGGCACGTTATTCTGATTTTGTGCTCTACATCACGTAAACAATCTTGTGCCCTTACAAATAAGTTTGGGTAGTTGGCTAGGGTCTCTCCTAGCACTTAGTGTGAGAATTTCCTTTGCTTACATCAAGTCACATTGATCTTTGCGTGTGCGTTCATACACTTCTCTTGGTAGGCTTCGATTGGCTAGCTCCTTCTAGGCTAGGACCAGCAACATTGACTAGTACTTTGAACATTTATTTAACTTTCATTTGATGAATTGATTGTTGCTAATCCTTGCTACCATACTTGAGCCTTCTCAGCTACACCTCTTCTACACCGTATATGTTGGCCTTCACCTGGCAATCGCTCCATCCAATCTTCAGAGATACGTTAACACCGCTGGTTGCTGATCACCCCTATTCCTTGGTAAGAACTGGTAAGAATTCGATAGAAGGCTTGAGTGTGAGCGACTTTTGAACCACCACATACTAGTAGTTGCTAGGGACATATGCTTACTTTCTACTAACCATGACAGGTTCAAGATCACAAAGTCGGATGTTTTGTGAGGTCAACAACACCATTGACTCATCTCCTGTGCCTGAACGAGGTAAATTTAAGTATGCATTTCCATCCTTTGCTGCTAATTTTGATCCTAATGCCTATGTTGACTGGAAAATAGCATTAGACAAAGAATTTGAATATTATGATTGGTCTGATAGGCAAAAGATTAGAGCTATCACTAGCGTTTTTGTTGAGTATGCACTACTTTGGTGGAAGTCTTTAAATAGACATGAAAAAGTACCTCAAACTTGGAATGCACTAAAGAAACTTTTGAGAGATGAATTCGTTCCTAAATATCATGCTGATTATTTACTAACTAAATTACAACATTTAAATTAAGGTAGTAGAACTTTAAGGGAATACTATCATGAATTGAAAAATCGTTTGTTGCGTTGTGGGTTAGAGGAACATACTGAAGCTACAGGAAATAGATTCTTAAGTGGACTTAATCAAGAAATTCAGGACCTTCTTGTTCATAAAGAATATAATTCTCTCTCCCGTTTATTTATTCTTAGTTGTAAGGTTGAAAGTCAGATTGAGGAGGAATTAAGAATACTTGATGATAGAAATCATGAGAACAAGCATGTGTTTGTGTCTTTTTCTATGACTAACAACTCGCAGGAAGTTGAGAACCATGCCGAAGAGGAGAATGAGCTGATTGAACCATCGACTCCATTGGTTGAGAAGGAAGATGAGGAGATAGATGCACCTATATCATTTGAGGAGAGCCAAAAAGATAAAGATCATGGTGCTATCATCACGCACGATGAGTATGTTTATGAAGAACTACAACTGTCCACTGTTAATGCTTTGTTAGAGCAAAAATTAGTTGAAAACAATTCCGATATGCACGTTGACGAGGATCTAATAATCCTCATTTTATCTTTTATCTGTAATTCTTATTATGGGTAAATATGATGTCACATAATCCCCAGAAGTACCCCTTATTTCTATAAGGGAGAGGCCTAACCTTTGATTGTAAGTTCTTCTACAATCACCCCCATAGTCGTAAGTTCTTCTACGACTACATCATGGTCGTAAGTCCTTCTACGACCATTACATAGTCGTAAGTTATTCTACGACTGCTACCTGATCGTAAGTCCTTCTACGACCAGGAAAACTACGACCACCTTATAATCAAACCTACAGACGGGTAGGTCCAATTGATTAAGGAATCCGAACGGTCTACACGCACTATTATTCCGCGTATTAATGGTGTGTAAATACCCCATTATCTCTGGAAGATAATTGCCAGACGGCGTGAAGAAGTCAAGGCGCCGGTAATTACTACCATCATGCGCCACATTACATTAATTAGGCGCATCTTCCGTAGGACTAAACGGCTACTTCTTCACGACTATATAAGGGCATCAATCGAGAGATAGAAGAAGGCGAACAAGAGCTACCAAGTAGGAACACAAGTGCTATTCTCTCGTAATAGTCTTAGTCTTTACTTGATCATCAAGAATACCATACACACAGATTAGGGTTATTATTCTCTCCTGAGAAGGCCCAACTGCCTAAACATCCCGTGTCAATCCACTCTGCGTGATCTTATCTCTAGGAGACCCCCCGAATCAAACAATCTTTACGTAAGATCGGTTCTAATACACCGGCGGCTGGCGCCGACCGTGGGGATCTTCCGTAATCTCTTGTCAACATACTCTCTTTTCCAATCTCATGCTAGCATGGTAGGAGAATGGAACGAGGAGAACCTGGTTCGACTTGGCGGTCACGCAGACGCCGACATGGATGCCGGTTTAGACTACGAGCCGAGTGATGCATCCGTGATGGTGATGTTCCCTCCTGAGATTATTCTCCAGAAACCATCCCATCAATGGAGTTGAGGAGGATCCTTATCCCCACAACGATCGCCCAACAGAGGAGCCAATTCCTCCAAGGACAAGGGTCAATCCGACTGTAACCGCACCTGTGAGGACTCACGACACAATGAGAGTTTTTCCTCTAAGTGTCCAAGTTCCCTTAAGGCGGTCCGACTGGTGAGACAAGTCCCGAAGCCACCATTCCAGACTCCACCAAAGATCTTGTGATCTTATCTCTCGTGGTAACTCCAGAGATAGTGGGATCAAGCATGCTTTTCCTACAAATCTGACTGCTCTCCGCAGATCTCATTTGCGGACGGAGATGATTATAACCCGGAGTTCCCCTACCTGGAGGGGATTACTCCAAGTCGCCAGATGGTGTCTCTCGAGCACTCCTCAAGCGGGGAGGCCTCAAGCGCAAGTGAGAATCATCAACGGGAGGTCTTCGTCCTTCCCTCAAATCGAGTCAACCTCATGGAGGTCGAAATGAGAACCTCCCGAAGATCACGCTGCGCCTCCTCGTAGTAATGGCAAGGGAACCACCGTGACAGAGAGAACCAACACTGATGAACGCGAGAAAATCCTCGACATTCTCGCACTCCACTGAGAAGGCCTCAAAGATCTGACGGGGAGGATTTTGAGGTCATCCGAAGAAAGAAAATTGCAGCCCGGAAGAACTCGCTGGCGCATTCAATATCGATCCACAGGAGGTACAAGAACTCAGACATCAACGACTTGCTTGAGAATCCCAATCAAGAGCTTGCTCGAACGCCAGATACGATCTCTTTCTTTGAGGAGATTGCGCAAAGGCTTCGAATGTGATGACAAGATCGAAGTACCTCGTCAACAACATTCGTAGTCGTAGTAATGCGACTTCTTCGACTACTATCAATCGAATATTTCTCTGCGTAGGAATCGACACGGTCATAAGTCACATCGATCTCCTATTCGAGAAATACTTTTCAATCGGTGATGATCAAGTAGCCCCGAGGAGGTGATCAATCACTACTCCGGCAAAGAAATTCTAACGGTGGATTACGAGGAGTATTCCTCAAGAATCGAGACCTACAATGTAGCAGTCACTGTTGTCGGGTATCGTCGTATACGATCACTGGCGACATTAACCCTTCTTTCCTACAAAGAAGGCGCTAAGAAGTAATTACCGGATCAGGGCATTTTCGCCGACCTTGAGCGATCATTGGCCACCTCATTTTCGACCGGTGAACATGGAGAAATTTGATGGATCTCAAAATCCCATCGAGTTTCTTCAGATCTATACAACAAATGTCCGAAAGCAAAGCAGGAGGAGGAGAGCACGTAATGGCGAATTACCTTCCAAGCGTGCTCGAAGGATCCGCCGATCGTGGTTATTAAACCAACCACTCGAGTCGATCTACTCTTGGCAACACCTCGTGATCTTCTACAGCAAATTTCCAAGGCACATACAACCGCCGGAAAGGAAGACGACTTGCACCGGATCAAGCGAACAACAACGAGACTTTGCGTCAATTCATCAAACGCTTTAGTCGGGTTCAGTAACTCAATTCCGAAATTTCGACTCCTCGTGATCGGGGCTTTTAAGCAAGGAGTCCGTAGTAGAAGAATAACAGAGGATATTGCTTTAAATCCTCCCAACACCGCTGCCGAGAGCTCTTTGAGATGGCGATCGATATGCAATCGCTTCGAGGCGGTCAGTGGAATAACACTATCGATCGAGAAACACACGCTCTTAGAGAGCCAGGTGAGGTTGGTAAGGACAAAAAAGCAAAAAAGTCCAAGAAGAAAATAAAAAGTCAAAAACCACAAACTAGTGGTTTCAAGGAGGTCTTGGCCGTAAAAGATAGAGAGCCCCAAACCACCAAGTCGAACCATGATCAAGGCAAAGGTAAGCTATACGATCGTAGGAACGACAAACCAAGATGGTGTCCCTTTCATAAAAAGGAAGGACATGACCTCCGCAATTGCCGAGTTTTCCAAAGAAAGCTCGAGGACTACTACAACGGCAAAGCACCGCTCCCTACTCTCGAGCAGGTAGGACATACGAGTGGTCAAAAGTCGTCAGATGATGAGGAGATGCCATTCCAAGATCCGCACCATACCGTTGAGCATATCTATGGAGGATCATCGGCATACGACTCCAAACGACAACTTAAAGCTGCCGGACGAGAGGTAAATTCCATACATACTCCTCTTGTCAATAAATTACCGAAGTGGTCGGAAGTTACCATCTCTTTTGAGAAGGACGACTGCCCGATCACTATGAGTCGATCAGGTCGATTTCCGATTGTGGTCGAACCCACCATCAACAAGCTCCGGGTCAATCGAGTGTTAGTTGATGGTGGTAGTTCTTTAAACATATTATTTACTAAAGCCCCGGGCGAGATGCAAGTACCGGGACAAAGGTAAGGCGATGCGATATTCCTTTCATGGAATCGTGCAGGGTCTTCACCAAACCCATTGGCCAAGTTTCTCTTCCTTTAACATTTGGCTCACCAAGTAATTTCAGGACGGAGAAAGTCTCCTTTGATGTGGTCGATTTCGATACGGCATATAACGCCATACTCGGACGACCAACTTTGGCAAAATTCTTAATGGCTACTCATTATGGGTATCAATGTCTTAAGATGCCAGGTCCCAAAGGAGTGATCACAATTCAATGTGACAAAAGATGGCGTATAGTCTGCGACCGTCGATCCTCGAGATGGTTGGTCAAATACCAACTCGAGATGAAAGTCGACCGACTAGCAAGTCGAAGCCTAAAAGTCGCACCAAAGCCGAACGACCAAGTCAAAGAGGTTCCTCCGACGCAGAGAAACCCTCGAGACTGCTCGCATTGGGAGACTTCCGATCCCAAATAGGAAGACGCCCTCATTACCTTCCTCCGAGCTAACGCAGATGTCTTGGCGTGGCAAGCATCCGACATGCCCGAGTCCCGTGGAGGTGATCGAGCACGAGGCTAGCTTTACGGCCGATAAAGTACCGTAAACAAAAATTACGAGATTTGCCCCGATCGGCGAGATGCTATTAAATCGAATTGGATAAGCTACTTAAGGCGGGCTTTATAAGAGAAGTCAATCACCCAGTGGTTGGCTAACCTGTAATGGTCAAAAGTCAAGCGGCAAATGGCGTATGTCGTGACTTTCTTGATCTTAATAAAGCTTGTCCAAAAGATGATTTCCCTTTACCTCGTATTGATCACCGGTTGATTCTCTGCGGGTTGTGAAATATTAAGTTTTTAGATGCATATTCGGATATCACCAGATCAATATGTGTCTAAGCGATGAAGAAGACCGCATTCATTACTCCATTTGGTACCTTTTGTTATATCAAAATGCCATTTGGTCTAAAGAATGCGGTGCTTCTTTTCAGCGCTTAATGCAATCGACTTTTCATCTCAATTAGGCCGAATTTGGAAGCCTATGTTGATGACCTAGTCGTAAAAAGCATTAAGAGACTTAATCATATCAGCGACCTACAAGAAACATTCGACAACCTCGAAAAGCACCATTTAAAACTTAATCCAGAGAAGTGTGTGTTTGGAATTTCTTGGGAAAATTGCTTGGATTCCTAGTATCCGAGCGAGGAATCAAGCAAATCTGAAAAATAAAGGCCATCCTCGGATCGACCTCCAAACACAAAAAGGAAGTCGAGAAACTCCTTTGGGTGCATGGCGGCTTTAAGTCGTTTCATCGCACGACTAGGAGAAAAGGACTACCTTTCTTTAAACTTCTCGGGAGACATGAAGGTTTTGAGTGGTCGAGCGAGGCAAACATTGCCTTTGAGGATGTCAAGAGGTATCTTTCGAGTGCTCTGCTCGGTTTCTCCAAAGCGGAAGAGACGCTCTTAATTTACCTAGTCGCCACGCCACGCAAAGAAAGCGCGATCTTGGTCGTAGAGCGTGAAAACGCATACACGACCGGTTTACTCGTCGTGAAGTTTTACACGGCCTAAGGAGCGTTACCCTCGTGTTCAAAAACTTCTATATGCCCTCCTCATGTCTTGAGGAAGCTGCGGCATTATTTTCAGCGCACAAAATAGTCGTGTCTGCCCCGAGTTTCCTTTGAGAGCAATCCTCCATAATAAGGAAACAATGGGGCGCATGGCAAAATGGTCGGTCGAACTTGGGAGTTCGACCTCCATTTCGTGTCGACGGCCATAAAATCCCAGATCTTGGCGGACTTTGTCGCCGAATGGACAAATCTGAACTGCTCGGGATCCCGATCTGATTCCCACGACCGATGGATGATGTACTTTGACGGTCACTTACTTTAAGTGGCTCGAAGGTCAGTGGTCTGGTATCTCCTACCGAGAAACCTTAAAGTATGCCATACAATTAAACTTTCGGGCCACTAACAATGTGGCGTAATCGAAGGTTTGCTAGGCGGCATACGAGTGCGAAGCACTCTCGATTAAATCGACTACTCGTGAGAGGAGACTCTCAACTAGTCGTGAATCAAATTGGGAAAGAGTACCAATGCTCTAACTCAACAATGGCTCGGTACTTATCAGAAGTACGTAAGCTAGAAAAACATTTTTTAGGTTTCGAGGTACAATTTATCCCTCGAAAGGATAATTTCCTCGCAGACCAACTTGCTCGGATGGCTTCTTCCCGATCCATAATACCAAAAGGAGTTTTCTTGGAGCAACTCCAAAAACCGTCTCTGGTCGAAGAACCAGAGACACCTCCTCTTGAGATGGCCTCATTAGATTACGAGGATACCTGGATGACTCCCATCTACGAGTATCTTTGCAAGGGTTCCGTACCCGAAGATGATCTTGAGGCAGATCGATTATCCCGAAAAGCCAAAATGTATACTTTGGTTGAAGGAGTCCTCTATAAACGAGGAACCCAAGGGATACTCATGCGATGCATTCCGCAAAACGAAGGAATAACACTCCTTCACGATATACACAAGGCATCTGTGGGACGATGCCTCCTGACTGAACATTGGTTGGTAAAGCCTTTCGACAAGGTTTTTACCGCCTCTGACCTGTCGATGCTATGGAGGTGGTTAAAAAGTGTGTCGATGCAATTCCATGGTAGATGATACACCAACCAACTCAAGCATTACAAACAATACCTCTTTCTTGGCCTTTTGCACTGGGGCTTGACATCCTAGGACCGTTTCCCAAAGCTCCGGAGGTTTGAATTCCTTTTGTGGCTATTGACACGTTCACAAAATGGATCAAGTGAACTCAGAATCGATAACAGCTAAGCGAAGAAAAGGTTCATGATGAGAAGCGTAATTAGTCGATTTGGAGTTAAGTCGGATAATTACGCATAATGGTAAACAATTCAAAGTGCAAAATTTGGTGAATTTTGCGACGAGTTCAGGTACCAAGCTATGTTATGCTTCATTGCACATCCCCAAAGCAATGGGGCGGTCGAACGTGCAAGCGGCCAAATAATGCGAGGAATTAAAACTCGAGTCTTGACCCGACTTGTTAGCGCTCGGGGCTTGGGTACAAGAATTACCCTCCATATTATGGGCAGTTCGTACGACCACCAGTCGAGCAACAGGAGAAACACCATTTTTTCTAGTTTTGGGCCGGCCATGCTTCCTCGGAGCTAAAATTGCGGTCGACACGAGTTGAAACCTTCAACAACTCAGACCAGGAACAACTTCGAGCAGATGACATTAACCTACTCGAAGAGAGGAGAAACCTAGCCTTAATCCGTTCGGCAGTCTACCAACAAGCCCTGCGCAGATACTATAATCGTAAGGTCCAACCTCGCAGCCTTGCTGTAGGTGACTTGGTGTTGAGGCTCTGCCAATCCAAGTCTAATCGGAATAAACTTTCCCCTAAATGGGAAGGTCCTTACGATGGTCGAAGTAACTTCGGCGAGGTCGATCGACTAGCAATGGAAGATGGACAGGTTCTCTCAAACTCTTGGAACATCGACCAGTTACGCAAATTCTATGTGTGACCAGTTTCTCAGGCAATAAAAGTCCAGGTTCTTTCTACCTCTTTTTACCTTATTTTCGAGTAGTGCTTTTTTAATCTTTCGACTATGATATGAAAGCACCCAGTGTTCTTTACACTGGCCGAAAAGCGAGAAACGTCATCTGGACGAAACTTCTCCTCTCTGCATGTGGTTCTGCCCACTAGAAGGAATTTCCAAGCATTGACTCGTTACTCATTTTCTTTGCCAAGACAAAGAGCCCGGGTTCTATCCAGTCGAAATGTTCTCAAAGCCAACTCTCTCAATCTTAGTCTATTTTTTCAGTCAATTCAAAAAATATTCTAAGTAGAGTACACTTTCTTACATTTGTTCGACCACCTTTGATGTACTCGATTTGTTTTAACTGGTCGAAGGAAGAAACACACCTAGTCAAGTCTTTCCTCCTGCATGTGGTCTCCGCCCACTAGAAGGAAACTTCCTAGCGCTCGGTCTCCTACTTTTGCTCTTGGAAAAGACTTATCAAGTCCACCAAAAAGGACGAACGAATTACTAAAGTCCTCTAAGGCGTCTGCTTAACTCAAGTTCTCGTTCTTGGTTCGATTAAACTAGTCGGAAATGAAAACATCACCTAGTCGAAGCCTTTCCTTTCTGCACGTGGTCCTGCCCACTAGAAGGAACTTCCTAGTGTCGAGTCGTTTTTACTCTTTCGACCAGTGCTTGACAACCGTAACAAAAGCTATAAGTTAAATAAACCTCTCTTTGTTTTCAGAAAACCCGTTTCAAACACTATTTATTTAGATTGTCTAAACAATCTAAACAAATAGTCGGGGGCTAGGATAAAGTTATTAATTTGACTTCAATTCTTAGTCTTTCATTCGTCTTTCATTCGTTTATTATCTTTTGAGTTACTAACTACTCGACAAGATGATTTTCAGGAAATAAGGCGGATCATATATTACTCATCAACAAAATTATCTCGCCTTACAAAGTAGTTACAAGATTACTCAAAGGGAGAGCCTAGCTGCATTTCCTCCGCCACCTTTTTGCCAACTGACTGCATTTCCACAATCAGACGACTTGCCTCTGATTCAGGACAATCGAAGTCGGCTTCGATTGGTTTAACATTAAGGCGGGGATCTTGAGCTTTAAGTTTCGCCAAAGCGTAACTTACAAAGACTTCGATCGCCTCCTTATTGATTCAAATTTGATTAGCCTTGAGTGGTCACCATTTCTTGCAATTTTCCGACTTGTTCTCCAATAGTACTTGTGTGAGCAGCTATAGTATCTTCTCGAGGAGTTTTTCCCTCAGAATGTAGCTCACTAAGCACATTGTTCAGGAGAGTGATGCTGCCTTGAAGACTAGTCTTCATCGACTCCATCTCCTGTTGGGTACAAGTCGAAGCCTCGCGAAGCTTTTTGTTCTCGACCACTTGTTCTGAAAAGAATAATACCGGTCAAACAAAAATACTTCTAGAGGAACATAACACAAAGATATTTGTAGATCAAGGTCTTTGCTTGGATTTCAGCCTCAAGGATTCTCAATTGGGCAGCAATTTCTGAACAAGGAATTGACATTCAAAAAGGACAACAGGTAAAGAGTTAATTACCTGTTACTTGAGTTCTCAGAACCTCAAGTTCTTGATCCTTATTCTTGCTAATGCGGGAAAACTCCTGAATGACCAAAGATTTGTCTCCAACTTCAGTCCGGAGTTTCCTCATCTCATTTTCTTTATCTGAAGAAGAAATGAGAGTTAGGTAAAGGTTAAAACTCAAAAACAGTCTTAAGTTCAAGGCACTTCTCGCTTATTTTTTCCGCAATTTCTTAGATCAGAGACAACCTCTCAAGTCTATCCGAGAGGGTTAATACTTCATTCCTTAGCCTCCTCGACTCCTCTTTTTCATAGTCGAGCGAATCGGCTAAGGTCTTTGAATCACTGTTTAACCTACAAAGGACAGAGACGGAGATAAAAATCAGCCGAATGGTTGTGAGTACTTCTACAACCACTGACCTAGTCGTAAGTTTTTCTGCGACTACGAATGGTTGTAAGTCTTTCTATGACCACTATCGGTCGTAAGTAGTCGTAAGTTTTTCTTACGACTAATCCTTTGTCATGAATTTCTTCCATGACTATTCTCGTAAGACATTATACAGTATTTAAGTTGAAAACAACTATGGATGATAAGTGACTTACCACCTCTCTCGCCTCTGTGCGAGTAGCTCTTTCTCCCGTCTTAGCTCTAAAAGTTGTCGATGATACTCACCGACAACGACAATTTGCTCGAGCTTTACGCAAAAGAGAACAGTGAGAAGTGAAGGAAAGCCACATATATAAGTATTCAAGATACTTACATTCATAGTCGTTCTAGCAAAAATCGAATATACAAGGTCCGGGTCTTTGCGGCTTATCTATCCTCGCGACTTTGTCCCACCACACCTTCTCGAGCGCTCGTTGTCAAAAGTATTATCCGTATTGGGAATATCTTTGGGATGGGGACTCGGTCACGAGATTTGTGCGAAGACCCTCGACGGAGGCAGCCCAAAGAAGTCACCACGAAGTTGAAATTTTCTCCTTCCGGTTCTGTGATTTCTCTTTGGGTAGGGAAGGAACGCCTCCTCGATTTCCTTCCCAGGCGGTGCGCAGTCGGTCACCACCTTGACGGAGGCTTCCACATTGCCTCTGTTGTTTCTCGACTTCGATGAGTCGTGGCGGCCACCTCAACGATGAATACCGCTACCTCAAGAGTCGTGTTTCGACTTCAGCAGATGTGGAGACACTCGAGAGTCTCGACTTCATCGGCCACTGGGCCAAGGGTGATGCTTGACCACCTCCGTTGCTACCTCTCCGAGGTCAAGGGATAGCAATGGACTTCTCGTGAAAGCATTCCCGGGTCAAGGAGTCGGATGAAATAAAGAAAAGCAAATCGAGGTTGTGAAAAGAAAAAGGTAAATGTCCTTCTTACACTTCAAGACATTTCACATACCTCGCACTGGTCTTAACCAGAATTTTGGAGCAATCCTCCCAACGGAGGACCTCTTCTTCTCCACGACCACGTCCGGTCGAGGTTCAACATTTGGCTCGCCTCGACCACGTGCAGTCGTCAGAGTTTGAACAGAAACGAGCTCTAGTTTCTCGATCTTACGGATGGACGAGAGGTGTCTCGACCATTCCGAAGCGACCTCGCCCTCGATTGCGAGTTGTCCGATCGAAGATCGTCCTTCATAAAAGACATAAAATCCTTCCAGCTTCTCCTTTCCAGGTTGTTTAATAAAACTAGGAGTGGCACCAATCGCGAAAGATTCCGTGTCATAATAGAAGGGTACCTTAGCCTTGCGAGGTTTGCGCTTGAGAGGTTCAATCGCTTCAACCTCCTCGGCCGGCCAGTGCGGCCTCGGCTTGAGATACAACTACATTGCCGCAGCCTTGTAGAGGGTTTGGTCGAAGACCGAACTCGAACTTGCTCCCCCCTTGTCGGCAGATTTTACAAGTCGACGTCTCTTCGAGGGAGGAGCCGAGTCTTTGTCTTTCGACAACCCAGCGCCAATAGTCATCAGAACGACTTCTTTGTCGTCCTGGCGATTTTCCATGCCTACTTTCTGTAAAGCAAAATAGAAAAGAAGAATCACTAATTAGTCGTAAATTTTTCTCTCGACTAGTACCAAGTCGTAAGTTTTTCTCGACTTTTTATTGATCGTAAGATATTCTACGATCACCATTAGTCGTAAGTATCTTCTACGACTATAAAGTCCTAAAGAAAGAATCAGACTTTTGATTACCTTTAGGCGCTCTATCCTTTCATCTGCGGACAAAGCCGCAATGACTTGAGGAACCGCCCCTCGGAGTGGCGGGGACTTCTCACAGATGAGTCTGACTCTGGAGTCAACCTCAGCCTGTGAAAGATCTGTGTAAACAGATAAAAATATTAGACAAGGTTGGGAAAAACCAAACAGAGAACTAAGTCGACAATTGCTTACCCTCCTCGTAGTCTCTGGTGGGGTCTCCTCTCCCGAGTACCTCCACATAGGAGATGCTCGTTTCTTGAGAGGATCGATTAGGCGTGTGATGAAATCCTTCACCACATGCCATCCGGTCACCCTTCTTCCTTCAAGTCCTTAATGGCTTGGATATAAGGGCTAATCCTACTGATATCTTCGAGGTTGAATCCCATGAAGATTTCTTTCAGCAGACCTTCCCCACGAAAGAAAGGTCGTCTTGAGGTGACCTTCGGTAGAAACCACCTCTTCCTCGGCCCGACCACGAAGACCGGGTAAAGCTCTGAATGTACTCCTTGACTTGAGTCGTGGAGCTTGGACCATACTTCCGCGATTCGGTTTGTCGAGCCATCCCATAATAATATTGGAACAGCTCGAGATCCGCCGGAATCCCAGTGCACGCCTCGCAGATACACGAACACACTCAACATGGTAATGGAATTGGGACCTAAGTTCACCGGTTCCACCCCAAAGTGTTCGAGTACTCTTTAAAGAAAGGGGGGCGGTGTCGAAGGCCGCACTCACAATACGCTTGGAAGACGGGATTTGCCCATTTTCCCCGATGGCCAATGCCGCCCGATAGCCGAATCCACTTCACCGAGCCTTCTGCGATCTTCCCAGATCGACCAAGATCTTGATCTTAGCGCATCCATCTCGATTCCTCCCATTCGAAACTCTCTTGGCCATTTCGCCGTAAGCAAGAAGTTTTTTTGGGTTAGCGGCGGAGAAGATGAAACCTAGTCGAAGACGGAGAAAGCAAGAGCTCGAAGAACAATGGAGTGATTTGGGGAAAAGTAAAATCCAAGTCTACCTCTGGTAAGTTTTTATAACAGACGATCTCCGCCGCCGAAAACCGTCCCGCTATAGGTCTATGATAGATGGTTGTACCGCCGAACCGCTTCATCGGACAAGTCCGAGAGAGCGGTTGCAATTCCCGGATGGTCCGTTCGAGAAAAATTAGGTGCGTATCGTCACCCCAAGCAAAATTACATTCTTGACCAAGTATTTACGGTCGAAGGAAGTATCAATCGGAAAGGCTTTTCTCCGATTCCCTGCTCACGACCACCGACGGTCGTAGGGGTTTTACGACTTTTAAGTTGTAAACAATCTTCACGATTATGATCACTTGGGAACCGTCTCATCAACAGATCTGTAGAGATCGCTTGCAATTCCCAGACGGTGCATTAGAAAGTTATGTTTGTTTTATCATCTCCAAGTAAAATTACTCTCGACCAAGTCTTTACGGTCAAAGGAAGTATCAATCGGAAGGTTTTTCTCCAATCGCCTACTACGACTACTACACAGCTTGTAGGGGTTCTTATGACTTTTGATAGTTGTAAGTAACCTTCTTGACCAAACAAATTCTGGTCAAAGTAGCATTCAAATATCGAAGAGTTCTTCCTTCGACTATTGTTCTCGACATTTTCATGGTCATAAGACCATTTACGAAACCTTCACCAAGTAAGTTACTTTCACTTGAAGCTGGGGGGCTAGATGACGAGGATCTAATAATCCTCATTTTATCTTTTATCTGTAATTCTTATTATGGGTAAATATGATGTCACATAATCCCCAGAAGTATCCCTTATTTCTATAAGGGAGAGGCCTAACCTTTGATTGTAAGTTCTTCTACAATCACCCCCATAGTCGTAAGTTCTTCTACGACTACATCATGGTCGTAAGTCCTTCTACGACCATTACATAGTCGTAAGTTATTCTACGACTGCTACCTGATCGTAAGTCCTTCTACGACCAGGAAAACTACGACCACCTTATAATCAAACCTACAGACGGGTAGGTCCAATTGATTAAGGAATCCGAACGGTCTACACGCACTATTATTCCGCGTATTAATGGTGTGTAAATACCCCATTATCTCTGGAAGATAATTGCCAGACGGCGTGAAGAAGTCAAGGCGCCGGTAATTACTACCATCATGCGCCCGTTACTACATTAATTAGGCGCATCTTCCGTAGGACGAAACGGCTACTTCTTCACGACTATATAAGGGCATCAATCAGAGAGATAGAAGAAGGCGAACAAGAGCCAGTCAAGTAGGAACACAAGTGCTATTCTCTGTAATAGTCTTAGTCTTTTACTTGATCATCAAGAATACCATACACACAGGATTAGGGTTATTATTCTCTCCGGAGAAGGCCTGAACCTGTCTAAACATCCCGTGTCAATCCACTCTGCGTGATCTTATCTCTAGGAGACCCCCCGAATCAAACAATCTTTATGTAAGATCGGTTCTAATACACCGACACACGTGTTTCACGTAGAGAATTCAGACAGCATTGAATTTAGTGCACCTTGTGATAAAATTGTTGATTTACCTGTTGACTTGAGTGCACCATGTGATAATCTTGTTGATTTTCCTGTTGACTTAAGTGCACCACGTGATAACATAATCGAATTACCTACTGTTTTGAGCGATTCATGTGATGAATCAATCACATATAATGATACTGTGGAATTGGTTAGACATAAAGAAGTTTTAACTAGAATTTATCCTACTGATTCTTTATGCTACATTATGTTGGAGCCACCTATGAAATTGTCACATGCTATGGAGAAAGTTTCTGAAATCGCATGTACAATCTCCTTGTCTAGTGCATACACCCCTAGATATAAGTTTAATTTGATTGGAGATTATGGTATAGATAATCAATTTCTTGTATATCGAATATGCATAACTTATGATCACATAGACGAATTGAAGCTTACTGTTTTGAACAACAATTCTTATGTGCCGAATCTTGTTCATTATGAGAGAAAAATAAACTTTAGTGACCATCCAATGCCTATGTGTTCATCTCTTATTGCACCATCTAGTATTGACAATTTGCATCATGATGTTGAAGTATGGAAGAACTTTCAAATCTTTTCACCCTTACTAGATGAATTTGCTAACGCTCAATTGAAATCTGATTATATAGATGAACTTTATTTGATTCCAAAGGTTGTAGATTTGCTAATATGTGCTACCACAGCTAGTTTACAATTTCAAGTATTTCAATTGCATAAATGCTTCACTTACATTTGCAAAACTAGTTGCAATAATTGTTGTGTGAGAAATTTTGTTTTGCTCATTGACATATATGATTATTCTTGGGCTAATAATACAATGAGCTTTTATAAATACCGCTGTTATAAAATATTAATTGTGCAACAACGAAGAGCAGTTAAAACGGATGACATATACATATACCATGCATACACCTTGGCTTCTTTGTTACCCTATTTTCAGCTTATCAAAAGCTGAGGACGGCTTTGTTTTCAAGAAGGGGAGGATGATGAGAACATGACCCCTATGGATACAACTATATTTGCTATACTTGTTGTTTCGGTTACAAGAGCTCGTACGCGTCACTTAGATTATCAGGTGAGCTCGTTTTTAAGAGTACCTTTATATTACATGAACTATATGATATTGCCTAATAAATGTAATGTTATTTTCAGGAATAAAAGACAGAGAGTGGTTGATTTGCAAGAGTTCGAGCTGTACCTATTTTGGAATCTATTTCGGCCTCCGGAGATAGCACCGACTTCAAACATGCATAACTTTCACATACGGAGTCCGTTGGAGGTCCACCAGTACTTGATGGAAAGATTATCTTGTCATCTTTCCAACGGATCTATCTCCACCTTCAAATTCCTTTTGTGCAGGTCAGAATCACGGAAACAATTCAGCACGGTGACAGCCCAACAGGCCCATAGTAAAAAGGTCATAAATTTTGGAAACGGAGTCCGATTCGGGTGTTCTTGGGCTTGTTGGAAAGCTTATTCTGAGAGATTTCGAATGGATCTAGCCTAACCTTCAAATTCTTTCTGTAGACTTCAGAATCGTCAAAAGAAGATGTTATATCACCTATTTAGGCCAAATTAGGCTTTGTAATCATACTCAACTTGGCCCATATGCTGGCGGCCCACCTAGGGGCGTGGTCACTGTTCACATGAACAATAATCCGTGGGTTTAGTCCCACCCCGCTATTTCTTTTAGATTTGTGGCTTCCCCTTCCCTATATAAGGAGGTCGCACCCCTCTAGTTTTCTGGGATTACGTTGAGTTAAGGTTTAGCCCTTGTGCAAACTATTGTTCTTCAGTTGTGTCAAATGACCACCTGTTAAGACATCCTTCGGAATTCCACCTTATCAGATTTCATAAATATTTGCAATACATCAGATTGCATTTTATCTTGTTCTTGTGTGTTCTTCGATTGCATGTAGAATAGACCTTCATGGTCAGGTTGATCGTGCTTCCAGTAGGTCAATAACCTCTCGGAGTTGGTTCAACAATTGCTAAGGCGCAAGCGTCGTCGTACGGTTGTAGTCGGATCACAAGAGTCGCCTCCACCAAAATCGATATTTATCAATCTCAAGAAAGATCGGGCACCCCGTCTTCATCAGCTAGCTTGGTTATAAATTTGGTTACTAACAATTGGCATGGTTTGTTCGCTAGTTTGACCATGCATTTGGTTAGTGATGTGTAGACTTGGCAAGAGCTCCAAGACTTTTTATGAACAAATCTCAAATTATGATTGATTTGGTTGATACTAGCGCCAGGAGATATTGCTTAGTGATGTTGTGGGCTCGAATTAATGCTCGATGATGTATTGATGTCAAATTGAGGTTGAGTACGACAATGGAGTATAATCTGGTCTTGAGCTAACAGATTACTTGTTTTTTATCGAGTCATGCAATTCATGGTTGTTCTGTTCATGTGATTCATTCGGTCCTTAGTAGTTGTCCACTGTGATTTACTGTGTTTCATTCGGTTGCTTCATTTGGCTCATTCTGTTTCACTGTGATTCATTTGGCTACTATCTTTAGTTCACTGTGATGGTTTTTTTGTCACTGTAATATCTTCTTGTCAATTGTCTTTGAATTGTTGATTTGCATGAAGTGAATGATTAGACAAGCAAGCTGTTGTTTTTAACTCAAGGTCAAATTTACCTCAATTGATTGTCATATTCAATTTGTGATTAAAATTTTGACACAAGTGTTGTGAGGGCCTAACATTGCATCTTGTGCAATATGCCTAACTAACACTGTTGATGCCGGTTACAAGCCCGGAAAAAAGTGGTGGGGGTATGAATTATTTATGTAATAATTGTTCGTAATAATTATTTATGTAATAATTGCTTATCTTAATAATTATTTATTTGTATATTTTTTCATTGTAATAAGTGTTTTTTAATAATTATTTGTTGCAATAAATGTTTATTGTGTCACTTGACGTTAAATACGCTAATCGTCGTCAAATGTCGTTAGTTATCGTCACTTGTGGTTAACTACCGTTAGTTGTCGTCAAATATCATTAGTTATAGTCACTTGTCGTTAACTACCATCAGTTGTCGTTAATAATCAACAATTGTCGTTAAATGTTGTTAATTATGTTAAACGATATCAAAAAAGCCATTACTGTCCTCGGGGGGGCATTTCAGATATTTATCATCTCAAAAGCTGCAGCTAGCCTACCTAAAAACTAGACAGCCAAACACCAAACCAAAAAAGCCTGGTCATTTAACCCGCGGTCGTTCAGCCCTGCAGCACAGCAAGAAGCAGCTTTTCAGAAAAGCACAGCTGTTCCAAACACCCCCTAAGTCAATGAAAAAAGGTATGGGCCCATTTGTAAGAGAGAGAGAGAGGAGTGGGACAAAAGATGTGGTATTTAATTTAGTTTACGAGTCCCAATTTGGATAGAGAAGGGCGCTAAACACAGGAGAGAAAATAAAATCTAGCACCAGTGTGACATGGCATTGATATGGCAAATCTAGCACCTGCAACATTGTACATGACCTAAGCCTTAATCTGGACGGTTTATGTTTTTCAAAGGGTGCAATCGTGCAAGGTTGCAACTCGTTATCACAGTCATTTTTATATCTCAACAATTAAAAGATCACGGGAAGAAATACCAAAAAAATCACATATAAACTCAAAATGTATAGGACTTGAACTATGATATTTAACTAGAAGACATGAGTTCCACATTAGTTAGATTTGTCACTATTCGGCAGATTGTCCCTTAGCACTTGGTAGGGTTGTTATATGTAGAGAAAAAGTGTCGATGTAACATCCCAAAATATGGACATATTTTCAAAGGTATGAAAATATGAACTTTTTAAAACTTTTGATGGGTTTTGTTGACATTCGCTTTTCTGGATTTTATTGCAAGACTTTTTCCTAATTAATAAATTTAAGAATCAAACTCTAGAAATACAAAACTCATAAAGAATCTAAAACAAATTGAAATGAAATATTATAATTAAAAATCCAAACTTGGTGTAATCATGCTGTCAATAAAATGGGAAATACTTGAGGCATGTTTTGAAACTTTTCTCAAGTCAAATAATAAAAACAGAAGCTTAAAACATTTTAGGGGAAAATATAGAGCAACCAGCATCCTAGAAAAATTACATAATAATCTAAACTGTGTCAGGAACCTCCCCATAAATTTTAATAATTTTTGGACCTATATTTCGATATCTAAAAAATTCCTAAAGACCCTAGCCTTTTCAGAAAATTTTGGTAACAGAGTTTCCTTCACCTCTCTAGCTGATAGTCCGGCTCCACAGGCAGGCTTCTTCCTCCATGCACCCTTGCGCCTACGCCAGCATTGCCCACCTCGACATGACGCCGCCCATGCCGCTGCTCTGCCATGTCCATGCCGCTGCTCTGCACCCACCCATGCGCGCTGTCGCGTCGCCCAACTCCGAGCCAACGTGTCATCCTGTCACGACCGCAGTCACCCGCGCCCACAGAAAGCGTGCCACTCTCGATTTGAACCCCCATGTCCATGGTCTTGCTCCAACTACCACGACCGAGCTCTCTGCCCATCCCTCTTCTGCCTATAATAGGCCATCACCAAGCTACCCTCGACTCCTCCCCTGCCATTCCTCTCCTCTTCTCTTTCTCCACCAAACACCAAGAGCAAGAGTAGCGCAACCTCTTCTTTGCCCCGCCGGTTACTTTGTCATTGCTCCACCACCTCAAGAAAGCCCTGTTGTCTAAACTGCATCACGATGTGTTCTAGTCCCCCAAAGATTCTTTCCCCTAAGTCAATTGGGAATTTCTGCCACCGAAACTTGCGCCGTCGGCTTCTTCCCAAATTCAGCCTAAAACAGTCGCCACCCTCACCGCCCTTGATTCGGCAAGCCTCCCTCCGATTCCTCTCTTTGTAAGTATCCCCTGACATTCCTAGTCATCCCCCTACCTATCACTCGTGCTCTCCTCCTCCCCATAATCGCCGACGCGATGAACCACCCGTGCCGCCGCTAGCTCCCGTCACTGGCCCACCTTGGCCACTCCCCACCGCCATCGACCACACCGGTGAGACCCCCTTGCTCCCTGCATGCTCAAGCTCTCTCTACTTTTCCCCTATTCCACCCTACGTTGTTGTCACCTTTTCACCCCCACGGCCGACCACCGCGTGCCCTCGCCGCCACAAGGCCGCTGGAGCCACAAAGTCGCCTCCCCTACCTTCCTTATTCCTCTGGCAACCCATTTGGGGGTCACCGCCACTCCCTTGCTAGCGACGAACAACGTCTGAGCTGCCTCCCAGATTCCCCTACTCTGGATTCTCTGTTGCTCTCCGTGTTTGAGCCCCTCTCTCTCACTGAAAAGTAGGTCGCCTATAAGAAGACCAAATGCAATAGCTAGTAGACCTAGTGACTGACAGTAAGGACCCACACAAATTTAGCCAAATTGAAAATTCAGTTAGCAAGAAAGTTTGGGTAGATAATACTTCAAATAAATAAATTTATTCTCAATGTTCAGAATGTCTGAACAGTAAGGAAAATTGAAGATAATTGGAATTAACAGTAAGCAAATAAAATTTCAAGTGCAAGTGGGAAAAAATTATGTTGGGTTAAATAGCCATTAGAGATTGACCTAAAAAGAGCACACTAATATGAAAAACAAGTATTGAGAAGGGTTATTAAAAACTAAACAGTGAACCTCCAACCAACATTTCAATAAACAAAAAAGAAAATGGTTAGTGAACAAATCAATCAAGAGAATACTTCACTTAGATAAATTCTCAATGAAATTGATGGACAAATAGGGAATTGAATAAAGCAATAAGCTAATGGCATTTTAAATGCAAATAGGAAATTATGTTGAATTAGTTAGCCATTAGCAATTAATCACAAGAACTAAACGGGAGGCAAGCCTGGAATATAGTGCCCAAATAACAGTGAGCTAAAGCCATATCAAATGCAAAGGCAAGTTAAGTAGAATTCATATTGAGTTAACTAGCCATTAGCATTTAATCTAAAGGAGTAAAACTAATTAGGGATCAAGATTTGGAACATAGTTATCTAAACAATAGCAGGCCTTATGCCATGGTATTGATGATGTCAATAGTAGCAATAGGTCAATAAGATGGTTAATAAAAATGGGTAAATGATTAGATATTAAAAATCATTAGTATACACTTAGAATAAATTTATAAGATAGTGCTCCAAGTTGAAAATCAAGTAAAATTGCCGATATCGCTAATGTCTTGATAATAGAAGTAGTCTCTAGGCTAAGGTCAGTAGTGATGATGCAAGTAAATAAGAATTCACCATAATAATGACCTGATAGTATAAGAGGGTAGGTTCCACCCAAATTCTGTTAGATTAACCACACCAATAATGCCAAGTGAAACTAGATAATAACTAGTAATGGTATCAACTAAGTTAAACACTATAGGTATGACTAAGTTAGCCATAACTAAATTGATAAAGCGATTCAAAGACACCTAGAACCCACCTAAATAGATGATTATCCAAAAACCTAGCGTCGCATGTTAACTGGGGAAAAACTAGCATAACGTGAAATGATGACAAGTCATAAGACTATTAAATATAAGGTTAGTCTATATAATTACTAGTCAAAGTGAAAATAGAGGTGAACTATAATTGAAGACTAGTTAATGTGGCACTAATGTCTAGGTTAAAATAGAGGTAATCTAGAAATGGTGTTAACCATAAAATCTTATACCGTTATTAAAATGTGGCCATAAACGGTTAAGGTGCCCATGTGACCACCAGACCTCGGGTCGTTAACAATTAACTAGACAAAGGATTGTCCTTCTATCGAGCACATTTTGATTAGGACTTAACTTGAGCCATATACCACATGCCTAATTAAGACTAAGATGAAAGTAGAATCTAAACTATGAATTCTTGCTTTGAAGGTCCCTCCCATTAGATCCTCCAGGTTAAAGTAAAAGTTAACCATAGTGAATCCTATAAATGGCCCTTTGTTAGGAGATTTGAGAATCCATCAACTAGGATGGATATGTGTTAGGTGAGAATTAGTAGTCAATAACACCTAGGCTCTATAAAATAAAGTAAGTAGTTAGCTACTCAACTAAAAATAGTCCTTAGTACCTATTTTAGTTGAAAGTTAACCTAGGGTAACAGGTGCACCTTAGTATGAGCTCGATCACGATAATAACTAGGGAAAAGAACGTATTAACACAATGATGAAACTTAGACGCATAAGAGTCGTTGTCTAAATCATAAGGGTGGTATCTAGATAATACTCATAGGACACACTTAAATCATGGAGTTTCCTTGATAAATAGGAAATATTAACAAATTTTTTTATTAAAATGATTTAGGCTTCCCAGGCAAGTCATGGTAATGTACTATCAATAGAACAGAACCAATTCAACAACAAATTGAATGCAAGTCAATTTCATCTATCATACACCGCTAATCACTTCTAATAAGAGGAACAATTCATGAAATGAGAAGATCCATTTTCAGTTCAAAGGAAATGTGTTTTATCTGATGGGAAGCATAAATTTCAGAAAATACGCTTTTGGTGTCACCTTTACTTATTTTCAGGATTTAACAACCGAAGCAAATCAAAACGTTAATAGCTTTTTTATATAAACTCCTAATCAAATGAATATTTTTTTCTAAATTCATATAAAATCATGCTACGTATGAATATGCAAAAAAAAATATTTAGATTTTCTTACTGTTGAATTTATTTCTCCGTTTGTGTTTTGTTTTCGATTCTTTCGAATAGATGCCGGAATTCGCGAGCAAGATTAGCGACAATCAAGCGATGTCACTCTCTGAACAACTAGAGCAAGGCAAGCACTCCCCCCCCCTTTTATCATGTTGATCCTACTATTTTACTTATTGTATTTTTTTGTAAAAATATATTATGCATGCGTGTATGTTGATATGAAATTGTCATGTTTGGGATAGCGGTAGATGTAAATCCTATTCGATGCATGTTTCTCCTTGAAATGTTGATGCCCTTACTATTGTAGCCATTTGGTTATGGATTAGGCAATATATACTATCAAGTTGGGAGTTTTCGAGCGCGAATATCGCACAAATGTTTAATAGAGCAGTAGTTTTTCCTAAAAAGTTATAAAAGAACAACATGATAAATATGAACTTGGGAATTTTGATAATAAAGTCCAAAAGGATGTACCTCTATTATTTTGTATAAAAATAAAATAAAAAATCTAGTTTTCGACGCGGGCGAGTTATATTATATTCTAAGAAAGTGTGAGAGAGTAATCTCACAAGTAGATAGGGGGAGATTCTCGTCCGGGTCAATTAAGGACCGAATGCCAGTAACTCCAATCTAAGCCTAAGCGTACAACCACATGTGCTGGTATGGGACAACATTAGCTAATTAAGTTATTAAAAACTAGTCTTGCACGTAGGTAGGCCACAGTAGTGCGGACATGACCAGTATATGCATGTTCGAAAGGGCTCCCTTCACTACGGTGTTGGGCACAAAGCTTACCGACACAACTGCGAATGCCTCCCTGAGACGGTGGTGTCCCCGGGTGAAGTGAGGGTATTCATTTGATGGGCTAGTACAAGGGTAGGACTAGATGATGTAAAGGCTTTGATACGTACTCTAGACTGCTTACCTAAGGTAGTGAGCGGTGGTATTGACGGATGCCAAACAAACTAAATAATTTATGTGTTGTGGGTAAAGTTGTGCACCTCTGTGGAGTGTAAATCTATTTAAATAGACGTGCTCGCGGTCATGAGCGTGCTTAGTGCAAACTTAATGGGTATAGTCTTGGTTTTCACAAAAAATGTTTCTTATTGGAAAATGAGTGAGTTGTTTATGATTTATATTTGAGTTGTATGTCATGTTTATGGCTGAAAATAAAATATTGCTCGCAGCTGAGGAAGGTTGTGAGTTGTTGTTATTATTCATTCAATTGCTTACTTACTATCATGTATCTATTTAACTCTCTTTCGTAGTAAAATACTATGTATGGTTATTGCAAATAAAACTGGCTTAAAGCAAAATAACTTGTAGAGTAGAGCATCATCCCTTGTTAGCCTTGTATTTATATAAATTTTGTGATACACTACAAGTCTTGCTGAGTATGCATTTGTAACACCCTGGCTATTCGGAAGCCAAGATGCCACCAAAGGATACAACATATGAACAATTTACGGAATAAGATTCAATATGCATCTATCAAGATATCAATAACAGGATAACGAGGTGAAAGCTGCCAATACATCAGTGGCAAATAATCAAGAAACTAATCATGGAACGACATGACATGAAGTTTAAACATTACTTAATACAGTCCATCTCTCATCAAGGAATATCAAAGTTGAAACCATTAATGAAATTATCAAGTAATGTTCTGTGTGCAACGTGTTGGTCTACTCCCTTCCCAAAATCATCAACATCAGGGTGGATCACCTAAATAACATTGAAAGCAAGGGTGAGTCGAAACTCAGCAAGTACCATATTAGAATAATCAATCAAATAGTGGACAAATCAATTCAATTGAATTATGAACAAATCTTGCATCACATACATGATTGAATGGAATGAATACATGAATGGATGGAATGAAAGAATGCACTGAAGGAATGGACAAATCACAGCTTATACCGGTATAGCGAGTGTAACACCCGTCGGTGTTCACTTAAAATTACTGTATGAAGAACGTTTCATACGGGTGTCCAACGTGGCCCACATTGGAATGGTGGATCACACGTACCCATTCTGGAATTGATGGGTTTTCAAATGCCCATACTGGAATTGATGGGTCTTTCAAATTTCCACTCCCGTGGACGGAAATTAAAGCTTGTATGAATGGAATTAAGCAAGTAATATGAATGTCATCATTTTTTTCTCAATTATCAATTTGAAACATATCAACATCATGAACAAGTGCAAGAACATACACGTATACATCACATTATCATGCATTCAATTGAAAACACCACAAGTTAATATGCGACTTGTGCATCTTGGATTATGAATGTTGAGTAACTTCGTTGATTGAAAACATGAATCATAGAAACATTAGCATGAACACAAACACAAACACATCATTCATCAATGTAAAGGATTCAATGTACTTGCCTTTCGCGTTGCGACGCGCTAGCAAGCAATGAAGGTGTCCCCACACGCGATGCCTCACCGCCTACACAAATGTTCCCGAAATAAGAACAACGTGGAAATACATTGCTACCGGTGTTCTACAATATCTCCTGACTACCCAATATACCGCACAGACCCGAATTGAAAATAAACTATACAGTCAGATTTCAGCCCTTCTGATCAGCGGTACGAGAAAAAGCATATTTAATTATCTGGAATTCGAAATGACACGAAACCAGTGCCCAATGAATCTTAACGCACGACACTACGAAACTCTAGTTGGCGGGGTTCTCTGATTCGGCCAAAACAGAGGACTAAACAGTCACTGAAAACACTGACAGAAATTTGTCCAGATTACAGAACAGTCGTAAAGAAAAGTCTATAACTTTCAGTCTATAAATCCTATGGAGATGATCTTTATTAATCTGAAATCATGGAGAAATTATCTTCAAAAACCTATTTGGGTGGGCTCCCTGAATCTGTCTCTATCTAGAACAAAACTGAAGAGCAACCAACAGTCTCCAGAATTTCTGACAGACAGAGCAGTGTTCGGTTAAAAATTCATAACTCCTAAACCACTGGGTGTAATCTCGTGATCTTGGTGCCAAAAGAAAGCTAACGAAACCAGGAACATATCTCTAGGAGAGGTCAACCCGAGATTCGGCCTATAAAGGGTCTAAACTGGCCGCGCAAGGAGACTGATGCGTTCTGGAATCTCCAGGACAGAACCCGATTTAGATCTAGTCCACCATTAATCAATAAAACCGAATCAAACTACCACTAAAAATATTCGTTACCCTTCAAGATCTGCAGGGAGACGTGGATCCACCTCCCAAGAACCTCCTCCCTTCTCCTCCTTCCCTCTCCAAGAACGGCCACAAGATCGCGGCGAGCGGTCGGCGGCGCCGTTGGAAGGAGACGGCTTCGGGTGGGAGCTTGGGGGCGACACCGGGGATCTCCGCAGCAGGAAGACGCCGTCAAAGAGCAGCTAGAAACACCGGGGAGGTGGGGAATGGGGGTGGCGGCTCTAGGGGAGGAGAGGAAGGAGTGGGGGAGGCGGCTAGGGTTGGGGGCGCCTCCCCTTGGCCGCCCCCTGGGCGCCTCCCCCTCTTGGGCCGCTGGGCGCGACTGCGCCCAGTTGTCGTAAAAATGCGAAAACCCCCCTCTTTTCTTAGAATTTCTATTCCTTTCTTTGCATTTTTCTCCTCCGACTGAATCTGTAATTACCGATCCGTTTCCGGGGTATTACAGCATTGTACTCAATCTTGCTTATATTGTTGTTCAGAGTATGAGGACGAGCCTACGGCAGGCGACGCTTTCTTCGCACCCGGAACTGGAGGGTTCGGTGACGAGTCTATCTAGACTTTGTCTCTTGTCGGTTGCCTGTGGGTTTTGGATGGGTATGCCGTTAGAATTTATTTACTCTCATCACTTTTACTTCCGCTACTACTTTTGTTACTCTGTTGGTACTCATTTTATTTGATCGGTCGGTCAGTGATGTAATAACTTTAATCGCTTAAGTTAAGTATCATTTCGATTTACTTTGTATATGTGAATATATGGATGTGAATGGCAAAGTTGTGATTGTGTGTACTAGTCACTGATCATAGGACTAGTACAGTATACACATAAAGTATTTGGGTATTCAACACCCGGGGGTCCAACAGTCAATGCATTTGATATCTGAACAGAATCCTCGACAAGTCTGGCTGAATAAGAGATGCATACCTCATCACTGGAGAGATACCAAAACTAAGATTCACACGTAACAACATGGACAAATTCAGTGACAACAATGGGGATTTTGGTATTCCAGTTGGGTGACAAAGTGTCGAGCGCTCAAGGATATGCTAGATTTTGGTATTCTCCTGCTCTTTTCTGGAGAATAAAATGGAAACCAATTCATTCCTCTTCAAAGAGATCGTCTAATGTGATATTTAATTTAGTTTACGGGTCCCAACTTGGATAGAGAAGGGGTACTAAACATGGGAGAGAAAAATAAAATCTAGCACTTGTGTGACATGATTTTGACACGACGAATCTCACACGTGCAACATTGTACATAGCCTAAGCCTTAATCTAGGCTGTTCATGTTTTTTAAAGGGTGCAACCATGCAAGGTTGCAGCTCGTTATCACGGTCATTTTTATAGCTCAGCAATTAAAAGATGGCTGGATGAAATAACGAAAAAACCACATAAAAACTCAAAACGTATAGGACTTGAACTGTGATCTTTAACTAGAAGGCATGAGTTCCACATTAGTTAGATTTGCCACTGTTCGGCATATTGTCCCTTAGCACTTGGCAGAGCTGTTATATGTAGAGAAAAAGTGTCGATGCATCTGATATCTGAAAAGAATCCTCAACAAGTTAGGTCCAATAAGAGATGCAAACCTCACCACTGGAAAGATACCAAAACTAAGATTCACACGTAACAACATGCACGGACAAATTCGGTGACAACAGTGGGGATCGATTTTGGTATTCCAGTTGGGTGACAAAGTGTCAGCACTTAAGGATATGCTAGATTTTGGTATTCTAGCTCCTCCTCTTTTCTGGAGAATAAAAAGGAAACCACTTCATTCCTCTTCAAAGAGATCGTCAATATATTCACACACAAACACACATAAAGATACATGAACTTATTTGATTTCTGCTCCGATGATCCGAGGGATAAATATTGCTGGTTGTGACTTGTGATTGATCTGTGCAGATGGGACGTCTGCAACTCGCTTCGATCGCTTTCAGCCATGCGATGAGCATATATATATACCGTATGATGGACGTGGGCTTATGTCGTCGATCGTGCCCAAACTTTGTTCTTTGCAGAGCGCCCATATGTCAAACGAATACTTTAATAAAGTAGCGAATAAGCAACAGGGATTATATTGTTTGCTCGTAGCTAGCTAGGTTCACGTGTTTGATTCTCGTATAGATTGACATAAGAGCCACGAGTTGACAGAAGTTGACTGTTGGAATAGGAGCCGATGCGAGAACTAGCCAGGTCGCATTTCGGGGACATGTTCGAGGACATGTTCTGTTCTCAGAAAGAACTCTTAAGCGTGTGTATCTATATAGCCTGTTAAGGGTTGGTACCACAGGGTAATCTTCTCCGAACGCTACCTACACTTAAGGTGTTATATTGTTGCTCTTCTCAAAATACAATACAAATGGTTGGACAGGCCATGATACGAGGAATTGTCCTACAAAAATTCAGCTGAAAACATAACCTACTTTAGGAGAAACAAAAAAAAAGATAAATTTCAGTGAACAATAACTTTATCTTTTCCTTTTTTTATTATTTTTTGATTTCCTTTTGAGCTGAATTTATCTTCTTCTTTTTTAATTTCTCTAGGTGTAGATCTAATTTAGATTTGAAATTTGGTGGTACGATAGATTGGTTTTGTGTCAACGCTACCAAAGTTTTTTTTCATTATCATTTGCAGCTTGTATTGAAGGAGCTAACATTATAGCACTGTATGAGTAAGTAGCATAAGATATCTTCTCGCGTGTCAAGAACTAGAGATGATCAAATGAGAATAATGTTTTAACCCTGTCGTTAAATCGACCGGTGTCATCAACCATCAGGCTATATATCTAAAGACACCAACATGCAGCGCAGAAAAGCAAAAGGCAGATCATGACATGAATGTATCGATCAGTGCATGACACTCTCTCAAGGACAGCACACATTTGGATTCCATGTCGAAGCAAGCATCAGTTAATTAGCTGATCACAATTAAAGCTAGTTAATCAGTGGAGGCACCAAGAACGCAAAGGGGAGCAAGCAAACGAAGATGGCATATCATCTCGATCAGACGATCACGTTAAGCAAAGGCAGGGCATTCATAGGCACTAGTTAAGTAAATTAATTTCAGCTCTACGTAAGCAGAGCGCATATATTGATTAATTAAGCAAGCACCGCGGACACGCACATCATGGTCTTAGCCATCACATTAGCTAAAAATCTAGCCTCTCACTCTCTCGCAAGAATTTTATGAGAAATTAACAAAAAGAGGAAGAAAAAAAATTCTCATCACATGCTCCATCGATCGACCACACGACCAGAATGAACGTCTATAATAGACGGGCGGGTGGACGTATAGATGTATTCCTTGATCAGTAGTGGCCATTGGCCGCCGGCGTCTCGACGTCGAAGACATGGCCGCCGTTGCCGAGCTCGTGCTTGCCGTGGTCGCTGCCGTTGGGCAGCGAGGTTAAGGGCAGCTCGGTTGCGCCCTTGTTGCTGGCTGCAGTGACGTCGGAGACTTGGTTGATGTGGTCGCTGCTCTTGCCCCAGATGAGCGCGTAGAGGCCTACCACGATTATCACTGCACCAATCACACTGAAAGAAAGAAAAGCTAGTGACTGTTTCCTTAATTAGTACTACTCCTACTTTATTAAACTCTACGTACGTACCAACTAAATTATATGGAATTAATTATGTATGAATTAATGGAGTATACTGTAAAGGTTTACTATACGTGGGTTGTACGTCTTGTACGTACCTTCCGAGAGTGATCTCCTCTTTCAGAACGATGGAGCCCATGGTGGCGGTTATGATCATGCAGAGGGGGTTGAAGGCTGTGACGAACACGGGGCCCCTTTGCATTGACACGAGACCTTGCACGTAGTAAGCAACACCGGAGCACACTATACCCTGCAAATGCATCGATCGTGCGTGCATGCACGTATGGTGTCAGCGACTGACGAACTAACGACGTTGGAAAAGGAATGACCAAGGTACGTAGCTAGAAGCCTAGAAACGAAGAGCTAATGTAATGAACTCACGGAGTAGACGGCGGTGAAGAGGCGGGTGTCGAAGCCGATGAGCCAGGCCTTGGTGTTGCCGCGCTCCGCGACGAGGGCGACGGCGCCGCTCATCAGCGAGCCCGTCAGGCAGATGAGCGTCGTCAGCGACAGCTCCGCGGGGTAGCTCTGCAGCGTGTTGGACTGGAGCACGAAGAAGCCGGACCAGCAGAAGCAGGCGCCCATGACCATGATGGTACCGTTGAGCCAGCCTCCAGTCTGGCCGCCGGCGCCGGCGCCGGCGCCCTCCTGGTGCTGCCCCTTGGTCCACGGGAACTGCACCACGGGGCCGTGGTACAGTATCATCAGCACCGCTCCGGCCAGCGTGCAGACCGCTCCGACGATCTTTGCCTGGCTATGCAGGCTCCTCAACCTCACCTTCTCCATCCTCAGGATGAGGGCCATGACGAAGGTGACGCCGGGGAGGATGTTGATCAGCGCCGACGCGAAGCCGGCGGAGGTCAGGTTGGCCCCCATGTAGTACAGGTTCTGGTCAAGCACAGGTCTGATCGATGCAACATAGCACACACGCGCGTGTCAGTATGCAGCTAGCTAGAGTAGTTGTGTAATCAATTGTCATGTATATATGTACGATTAATCGTACGTACTCAAGTAAGGCGAGCCCCATGATCTTCAGGAAGATTGTGATGGTCATCTTTGGCCTCACTCGCCTGTACATGCATGTCACGTTGGAACAAACATACACATAGTTAATTAGTTCAGGTCAGTACGTCGTGATCTAGGTGCGAAATGAAATGAACAACTGGGCATGCATGCACATATATAGTTTGTACAATACCGATCGATCGATTTAGCTGAATCATCTCACATGCATGCATATATATGCTTTCTCATCTCAAGCACAAAACGATTGCATGCATGTCACGCAACATTGATTAATTAGTACTAGTGCTTCTCGATTTTCAGTCGTCACCAGCTGACATGTGGGGCCCTGGTGATTTCATATAACTGGTAGGTCCTCCACTAATGGCCAATCAGGGCATACTACTAGTGGAGTTCGTCGAAGTGCGTTTACACGCACGTAAACGTACGCATCCATGGTTTGATGGTAACACGGTATAATTATGTACGTATGTGTCATTTTATACTTCTGCTGTACTGCTCTGGGAATCTATAGATTTTGCGGTATATATGTATATATGCTGATTTAAGGCGTGACAAGGAAAGCTGCGAAAGAATATACTCTTCGTTTAGCATGCAGGTACAAAATAGAATTGACAAGCTACTTTTCTGGATTGGCTAGGATCTGCAAGCTAGTGCGGGTTGTGGAGCATATGCGCCATCTAAAAAGGACTAAACTAAATGCCATGTCGACTAGCCCTTTGGATTATCAAGACAACATGAATGAATTGAACATGGTATTTGTTCTGTTGTACTAATGTGTGGCATATGCATGAGCATGACTGACAAGTCGTCACTATTTTACCGTGTCTTGTTTTCTGTTTGTCCAGCCCCGAAATTAATTTTAGCCCTAAATAAAGTGGAATGCTAGTAAGGGCACATCGATCAGAATCATAGTCCTAAGTAAACTGAAACAAACCGAATCATTTTGATCATCCTTTTGTGATAAAAATGAGCGCATGCATGCATCATCATATCAGAATCTCTCCATTAGACGGTGAATCAAGAACAGAGTGGTGCGTGTGTGAGAGAGGAGATCGGCGGTCGAATTAATTACCTCTCGAACCAGAGAGCGAATGGCGCCATGACGGCGGTGGCGACGAGGTTGCGGTACACCACGAGCACGAAGTGGCTCATCCCGCGCTTGAGCGAGGCCACGGACACCACGTACATCCCGGCGAACCCTACCTGAAGCAGGATCATGGCCAGGTACGGCTTCGCATCGTTCAGAACTTTCCCCACACCCATTCTCGACGACGATCTCTTATGCACACTACCTAGCTAGCTTCCTCCCCGGTTAAATAATTCCGAGTCTTTTCTCTCTCACTCTCTCTCTAGTAGCAGTAGTCTTGCTTGTATCTAGCTAGCTCGAGCACTCGACTGCACAAGCTATGGCTGTGAGGAGGGCAATGAGCTCACACCGAGCCATTTATATAGCCGGCCGATCGATCGCCGCTAGCTGTGCTGTGCAAGTGTGCAGTACAGAAAAGTGTAGCTACCGAAGTTAGATTAGTCGTGTCCATCGAGATGCCAAGTGTGGACATTGATGGATCCGAGTCATGCAGGCACCGGGCCGTCTGCCTGTGTACGTTGCGGTGGTAGCTTAGCTGGCAATATGCTCCATTCCTTGTTTAATATTCCACTTCCGGCCGAAGGAGAAGCTAACCCCTCTCTCTCTCTCTCTCTCTCTCGCCCCCCTTGTATGTTACTGTAATTACTTTTTTCTTCTGCTTTTCGCGGAAAGTGCAGGGAGCACGGACTACCTATGGGTTTAGAACCTGGGAAGGTCTATTTATCAGTTGCCATAAAATTTGTTAAATACCAATCACTTTTCAATGGCTTGGATTGCTTCAAGATTCATACAAGAGTATATAATCCTAACCCACAATCCCCACCTCACTCCACTCCTCACCTCATCTCTCTAGTCGCAGCCGCCCAAGCCCTATCTTGCGCGCCGCCTCCACCCTCGCACCGCCTCCCACCGACTCTCCAGTGTTGCCTCTGGCACCGGCAATCCCACCTTTCCAACCCCCGTTGCCTCTTCCTCCTCCTCTGTAGTGAGATACCCCGTTGCTGCCCTCTTCCCCGTCTTCGGCGGCTACCGCAGTCAGATCCGCCACCGCCTCCTAACCACTTCGATCTCGTCGCCCCTGCCAACCTCCACTGCCGCCACCTCGACGCGCTGTCGTTGCCGTCGCCCACCGCCGGTCTACCGCCACCCCGGCTTCCCTCAAAGCCCTGGGGGCACCGGTGAACCCTATCCCTAACATGGAGCCGGCGTCGTCGACGGCCAGAGAAGAAGACCTCGAACATGAATATCCACGTGTGATCCAAAGGTGAATAAATCGACCGAAACTTCCTTGATTTTCATGCCAATGTGGACTAGCAAAACCGTTAGAACTTTAGTCTTTTCAGGTCCAAAGGTGGATAAATAGACCTAAACTTCCTTGATTTTCATGCCAATGTGGACTAGCAAAACCGTTAGAACTTTAGTCTTTTCGGCCACCTGAGGAGAATACTTGCAGCAGGAATGATCAGAGCCGTCCAAGTCATGGTTTGTGGGAGTTAGTTGGACCTAGGCTTTTACTTACCCCTAGCTAGCTAGTGCTCGTGTACCGACGACAACAATCGATATGCACGCATGCATGGTGTCTAGACTAGCTAGGGGGGTATTGTCAATGAGTTAATCAGCTCATAAGATGTGGCATCAATACTAGCTAGGCTGCTAAGCTCAATGTTATTCTCTTCAGGTTCTCCAAAAAAAGCCCTGAACCAATATCTTCTTTCTGCTAATCCAAAAAATATGTAATACGTTAGTGTAACATCCCATTTTTTGGATTGTTCCAAATTTGAATTTGAATTCAATTGTTTAACTCAATTTCCCTCAAAATTCAAAAAATCAACTTTCCAAAACCTCTCTTCGGGGTTCAGCCCAGCCTGGCCCCTGGCCCAACCTGGAGCTGCCCATGCCACCCTTGCCCACGCTGTGCGCGCCGCCACGTCCGACCAGCTCCGCCTCGCCGTGCTACGCACCAATATGCGCTTGCGCGTCCCTGTGCTTCGCTAGTGCGCCCTCGCCCGAGCTAGCGCCGTGCCTAGCCTCTCTCTCCCCCTCTCAATTCGCCTCGCCCGCCTCTGCCACTCCTGCGTCGCGTCGCGCCCACGTGCCCGCGAATCTCGTTGTCGACCATTGGAGCTCGCCTCCCTCTTAACTCCTCTCTCTCGCGCGCCCATCGCACCCGATGGCTCCGCCATCCCCCTCCCCTAGCGCTGCACCTAGCTCCACCCTCGGGCCCCGCGTGGCCATCATGGCGATTCAGTGGCCACCTCCTCCCCCATGGCTATATAAATCCCCACTCACCCCCACCCAGCTCCCAATCGCACCCCCACCACCTCCATTGCTCCGAATAGCCACCCGAGCCCCTTTCTTCTTTCCCTCCGGTCAAATGGCTGCCACCAACGCCACTTGATCATCGTAGCACCTCGGTCCGATTGCCTGCACCAGGAGCTTCGCGTGGACTTCCCGAAGACGACCCAAGCCGTGCCAAGATTCTTCTTCCCCTACATCAAGCTCTCCGCGACGACCACCTCACCACCGCCTCGGGCTCCCACCGTTGTGCTGCCTTGAGCATCCACAAACCACGCCAACATCTCAGGGGAGTTCCCCTTGCCTCGTAGATGCCCCCAGACCTTCCTTTAGCTAGCCTAGCCATCAGCACTGTGGTTGCCATGGTCGCCAGCCATCGTCGTCGCTTTTCGCCAGTGCGCCGCCGCTCCGGTTCACCACCGACAGTGCCATCACCACCTGTAGTTTTGGCTTAATCCCAGCATTCCATTTTTGGCCTTACCGCCGGCCGCCGTGGTCTCCCTTGCTGGCAACGAGCACGGTAACGGCGCGTTCCCTTCGACAGAGGAGATGAGCACTGTAGCAGCGCCATTAAGATAATCACGCGTGATTAGTGGCCTAGTGGTCTCGTTTAGTCTCTGTTAATCAGTCGCTGACGTGTGAGCCCATCAGTTTTTAAATCCTTTTAAAAACATGCTTAAATCAGTAGAGCCACTAACCAGTGGGCCCGCTTACGGCGTGCACAGTAACTAGGTCCCACCTGTCAGCCCCTCAACCATTTTTCTTTTAAGAAATAAATCAAAAAATAATTACAAATCCGTGGGACCCAGCTGTCAATCTTAGTGACCTTTTCAATAGAAAATTAATTCAAAAATTAATTTACTGTTTAGTGGATCCACCTGTCATAGACGGAATGTCTCTCTCCTCGCTCTATTTTGGATTTAATCCAAATTTAAACTTTAGAGAGTCCGTTCTCGCTCGTTCTAGCTTCAAATTTAATGAAATTTATTTCTAAAATTTTATAAATTCATGATCTATCTGTTGATGGTGGTTTTGTTCAATTTGGAGTTTATTTGATTTTTTTCCTTTTGTATTTATTTGCTTCGCTCGTTTATTTGTTCGTTTTCCGGTGCGATTGTCCGAGTAGAGTACGAGGACGCGGGAGAGCCCCAGTTCGAGCAAGCGTAAGAATTCCAAGACCCCCTGCTTTTGAGCCAGGCGAGTCAACATTTGTTCATATTGAACCTAGCTTTGTGCAAATCTATATTTATTTATATTATCAAATTGCATGCTTAATTCATTATGCAAATGTATGTCAAACTTGAAGGTAGATACAGATCGACTTGATACTTTTAGTATTATTACACCATCCTTTGACATTTGAATCACATGAAACCTTGTCGCCCTAGATAATTTATTGGTAACTTTACTAGCTATAGGTCGTACTTAAGCGTCATGCTAGTCTTTCTTAATTGTCAGGGCACTAATTGCCTTAATCATCATCTTTTAATCATGAAACTTGTTTTGGGCAGTCATTGGAGGGAAATGACTAGTATATTTGAGATAACTTAGTTTTATTCTTCTCAAAACCGTAACAACTTGATATTACTACACCTGAGTGGATGATATGATGGTTGGTGCGAATGTAACACGAGAAATTGTGGTATGTGGTATGTACAACCCAAATAACTTTAAGAACTTAATCATGTTATGACCTCCCAATGTAAAACAGTGCAACCACAAGTCTATAATGGTGTTGACTTGGCTAAATAATTTGTATCCACCAGTGCAAGTTGCACCATTGGAGTGACCTATGAGTCATGTCGCTGGTTTTAAGCCGTGATGGGCACGGGTCATGTTGCTGGTGTAACCCGTCGTGTGGTGCAAGAGAGGGTATGTGTGTGGTAGACGTAACCACCCTCAGGTGAAACCTTAGCGGGTGTAACTTATAGTGGGGGATGCATTGTAAAGGCCTTATGATGATCTCCTTGATTCACATATCTAAAGAAACATGTAAAACACAACAAGCTGACTATCTCTTGTTGGTAAAGTATACAGTCTCTGTAGAGTATAAACTGTTCGAACAACTATGCTCGCGGTCAAGGATAGGCATGGAAACTTGCTCGAGTTAGTTCTATTTTACAAAACTTTGTGGGTGGGATGAAAACTCGCTGGGTGGATGTAACCCTGATTTTGGAGAAAAAAAAATTCCTAGGTGGATGTAACTCAGTGTTGCTAGTTAGGTAGACATAACACTAGTAATCAAAATTAAGCATATGGTGGATGGAACCATGTAACAGGTGGATGGACCTGCACCACTATAAATATTGCACACATTCACTCTCTTTAAAATATGGTTTGGTTAAAATACTAAGTCATAGGAGTTTCTAATTATTGTAGTTAAAAATATTACTTTTAGCTAATAAAAGAACCCGAGTCATCCTTGTTAAACCTTGCGTGTATAATTATTATATTTTGTGTGTTGGCTTGCGGAGCACTGTTGTTTGTGCTCACTCTCACTCCCCAAATCCCTCAGAACCTGTGGACCAAGGACACTACGCATACTACGACGTTGCAGGAGCTGATGGCAAAGAAGACGTTGGAGATTAGATTAGGCTCTATTAGTTTAGGTCTCACCCCAATCTGGCTGGCTAAGTCAGTGCTTGTGTGCACCAACGTTATCTAAGTCTTTGGGTAACATCAGTAGCACTCAGTTTACCACAGTCGTTTGCCTGTGGTGAGATGTGTCTTCCTCTTTTGCTTCCGCTACCGCTTTCGTTTTTATGTAATGTATCCATTTGGCCTGATCGGTCTTATTGTAAAGTTGACCCGATGCGGTATACTCTAATGTTTTGTAATTAATGTGTGGTACGGTTTACATCATGTATGAAATAATTCAGTGATGTATCTACGAACACTATATACTGATACAGGAAATAGTGCAGTGGATTAACAGAAGATTCTGGATTGGCTAAATGATATGAAACCTACAGTTAGGACTTGAGAGCTATGGCAATATGATATGAAACATGGACTGATAATAAGTAGGTCAGGACGTATATGTGTGCGTGGAATTCGTAGAACCTGTCCATGATAAGTGACAAAAATTGATTAAAAAACTACACTTATGCTCAACATTGGATGTGTGGCAGGAGAGGATTAGGCCAAATTAATGCCTAAGAAAAACCGGATTTTGGACCTATCGATCTTATTGCACTGAATAGAGTTAACAGCCGATCGAGCTACCACGTCTTAGGTGAGGTAGAAACCGCTAATTAAGCCGCACCTTGTTTCAACAAAGTGCAGCCTATTCAAGGTTAGGGGAAAAAGAACAACAAAGTGCAGCCTATCCAAGGTTAGGGGAAAAACACATCTTTCATAGTCACGCAACTCCGACACTCGGAGGAATGCAAGCATCGTTCATGCACGAGAGGGGCATCCACCTATCATTGCAGAGTGCTGTTTTTCACCTATCATTGGAAAGTGCTGTTTTTCACCTATCATCGGAGAGTGCTGTTTTTCTTTCACAAAAAACGAGCAGGAGAGGGGGCATATCCACGTAATGGAAGCAATCAGGGGCTCGATCTCTCCGGCTAGTGCATGCTGATGTGCCGAGTGCTCCCATGCCGGCATGGTGCGCTCCTGTTAGGATTTGCATCGATCCATGGCCTCGATCGCGCGCCAGCCCCCCACAGAAAACGCTTACCTTTGCTTCTCTCCAACTCCATCCATCCCTTGAAAGTAGCTCGGCTAGTTACCTTGATCAAGATAGATACCTGCGGAGGATGGCCTCCGGTTTGGTAAATACCAATGAGGCATCCACTAGCCACGTGTGTCTGCACGAAAAGCAAGGCGCAAAGAACCCTCTGATCTGCGTCAGACTTCTCCGGTCTTATCTCGCGCTCGCGGCTTCGGTTCGTTCTTTCTGTCTCTGCCTGTCATCCAATTCGATCGCAGGTAGATATATAGGCCTGGCTACTGGCTGACAGGCACAACTCAAGAGGAATTTGTGCACCCATTATAACGTGTACCACATAAACTAAAGGCACCATATCCAGTGGTATACTCATGGGACTGTGTCCTTTCTTCAGGGTTCCAAAACCCGTCAGGAACCGGCCGAGAAACTGGAACATGTACATTAGTGTCTGATGCTCACTCGAAACGCCGGTATCATCATTGTAGATTGATAAAGTGTAGCTACTTGTGTATAAATATTACCAATTTCCAATCACACTAATGTAGATGTATTATATATATATTTTTTTTATTTAACCTTAGATGTCTTCTCTACATGTGTTTCGTATTGTCCACATCTTTGGAAATCAAGCAAAAACAAAACAATATTTTTTTCATACAAATTCTTTTCTTCTTGACGATTGAGCGATAGCTCAGTGGTGCAGACGCGGGGAACATCCCACCCGCCTGGTTTTGATCCGTGCGTTTCGCCTAAATAATTTGGTTACACATGCTGGTGCGAGCACCTATCTTTCAGTGACGCCTTAGGGCTTTCAAATTTCCTTGCATGTGTAGGGGACACACACGCGTGAGACTTGCACATGCTGGTGCGAGCACCCATCTTCGTTTCTATTTTTGTTTCCATTACAAAAAAAAAACTCTTCCTTATTTGCGCTTAAAAAGACGACCGAGTGAGACTTGAGTGGGTCGAGATCCCCTTTTTTGTATTCATGTGTGGTCTATTTAGGCTAAGCCCTATTTTTATTTTAATTTCCTTCTTATCTTTTAAATCCTAAAATACATCCATGATCTCTAATCTTTTGAATTTAAATAGGTTGCCTAATAACATCTTATGGTTGCGATTTTTAATATAAGTTGGGTCCTCCAAATTAATGATCATATTTCTTTTTTGAGAATTTTCAGCATGTGTTTATTTTTCTTATAGCATCTGTTGGTTATAAGCTATCAATCATAACTACGGTCCACCAAACTAAGGTCCGGATATTTTTATTTTAATGAGAATTTATAAGCAATTTATCTTTTTTAGCAGCTGTAAAACATACGTCATCGACTTTAAGTATATAACTAGCAAGGTGGCCCACGCCCTTGTGCGGGCATCATCATTATAGATTTGTAAAGTGTAGTTAATTATGCATAAATATTACTAATTTTTAATCACACTAATGTAGATGTATTTCATACATTTGTTTTCTATTTAACCATAAATATCTTCTCTACATGTGTTTGTATTATCCATATAGCTGGAAATCAAGCAAAAAAAAATTTTCATGTAAAATATTTTCTTCTTCACGGTTGAGAGATAGTTTAGTGGTGCATATGTAGGGGAATGTCCCACCCGCCTGGGTTCGATCCTTGGATCGACCTAGAGCATGTCGTCTAAATAATTTGGGTACACACGCGTGTGCGAGCACCCATCTTTTAGTGAGGCCTTAGGGCTTCCAAATTTACTTGGGTGTGTGTAGTGAGTGTGGTGTGAGTGTGGTGTGCCTCCGCCTTGTACCCTCTTTAAAAAAAATTCTTCTCTTTGTTTTGTTACAAAAACTCTTTCTTATTTGCGCTCAGAAAGACGGTCGTGTGAGACGTACGCGGGTCAAGGTTCCTTTTTTGTGTTCACTTGTGGTTTATTTAAACTAAGCCCTATTTTTAGTTTAATTTCCTTCTTGTCTTTTAATCTTAAAATACATCCATTATCTCTTATATTTTGAGTTTAAACAGGTTGCCTAATAACATCTTATGATTGTGATTTTTAATTATAAGTTGGGTCCACCAAATTAATGGTCATATTTTTATATAGAATTTCTAGGCTATTTATATTTTTTCTTAACAGTTATAAACCACCCATCATCAACTTCTAATATATAATAGATTTAAGCCGTTATAACTTGGGTCCGCGAGATAGATGGCTACATCTTTATGGTTAACACAAAAGTTTCCTCCGAGTGCCTAATCAGTATAGGGTTAATTTTTACAAATATTTTTGGGATTTAGGTTTCAAATTCATTTACAAATGAAATCTCTAATCAGAATTTTTATTTCGAATTTGCATGTTTTGGGTCGTACTTACTGTAGATTTATTTTTTGTTTTAAGCTGGAATTCACGTAAAAATCCATTTTTATTTTATTTTAATTATTATTCCAAAATTTAGTTTTTATGGATTTACTTTTGGTTTTAAGCTGAAATTCGTGTAAAAACCCCATTTCTATTTTAGTTTAATTATTATTCTGAAATTTAGTTTTCAGAGATTTACTTTGGAATTCATATGGAAATCAAACTATTGTTTTATTATGTTTATTCCGAATTTTATTTTAGTTGGAGTGTACTTGACATGAACTCTTTCTTTTAATTTGCTACCTTTTATTTAATTATTATTCTGAATTTTAGTTATTTATGGATGTTACTTTGGAAATTGTATGGAAATCAAATTTCAATTATTTATTTATTTATTATTCCGAATTTCTCTTAGTTTGGATTGTACTTGACTTGGACTCTTTCTTTTAATCTGACCATTATAACTAGTATAGATATAGATAGATTCTTATTTATCTAAGTCAATTATCAAATATAAGCCTTTAAAATTAGGACCCACCAAATTGAGGGCTAGATGTTTTGCTTTTTTGTGAGAATTTCTAGCATATTTATCTTTTTTATTAGCAACTCTAGAAGAATTGTCATGGACTAGTATATATTTCTTCCGTAGAAACATGTACATTAGTGTCTAATAACCAGCTTCCATTCATTAGACTTTGGAAAATTTTAAAATTCAAATAAACATATGTGTGTGTGTGTATGGTACTCCTGGGAGTACGTACTTCCACTTCTCATATACCATTTAAATCGTATGATGATACCTCTTTATCAATTTGAGCATACTCTAATAATGATTATAAGATAACCTAAAGTGAGGTCCATAAAAATTTTAATTAAAGTCCACTTTTTATAGCGAAATATGCGTGTATACTTCTTTTATATAGCAAAAATAAAAAGCTCGGATGAAGAAAAAAAATTAGTCAAATCGTATTGGAGTATCTTATGATCAGTATTTAAGTATATTGAAAGTGATAAAGAAATATAATATATTCATTTAAGTGTTATATTTAAATATTGAAAGTGGGAGTACGTACTCCTAGAAATACGAAACGGACATTATATATATATATATATATATATATATATATATATATATATATATATATATATATATATATATATATATATCCCGGATGTAGTTACTCTCTATTTCGTATCTCACAACGTAGTGAGTATCTTGTGCAACTGAGATTATGTACGTGTAGTATACGAGTATATAAGACCATTTATATTGTATTTATACCTTTTCAGAGGTGGTGTGTGTGTATATATATATAAACTGGATCGGTTTTGATACAGGCTCCGGTTTCTCAAACCCTGAGTAGGACTCTAGAAGCACTTGGCTAGATCACTTGCTTGAAAGACTTAAACAGCGCCGAGAGTCACAATCAAAATCCAGATAGTACGATCCTGATCTGGTAAGATTATCGTGAAAATAAACCCACAAGCGATCTGTGAAACCTAGATCTTCACCTGAACAACCAGGTGTGCCAAAGAGCAAATCTGACTCTCTGCCACATCAGACAATGTTTGATGCAATGATGAGTTTGTCTTTGGCAGCACGACCGCGTATATTTTCCTTTTGGCCCCTGTCAGCGTCGCGTCGCCTGAAAAAGGAAAATGAGAGGGACGTATCTTCGCAGCAGGCTGGCACTAGCAGGCAATCCGGTCGTGGTACATCATACATTCCACAACGCCCATCTGCTCATCTGATTTGGCCATGAACCACACGCACTTCTTCCTCTCAGGTCAATATATGGGGGAAACGAAAAGGAAATATGTACGCCAGTTGGTGCCATGTTGCGCATGCAGTTTGATTCAAAACAACGGGCTGACGAGTGTTCAATTAGTTTATAGGTATTTCAATGGCCAAGTTGCCTCTATGTGCGGTGTTCCCTGTAGAACGACACCACTGCCTCACCAAGTAGTAGCAATATCATGCTATTGCTATCTGTAGCTTCTCCTCCTATGTATGGACATCACTGAATCGAAACAACAGCAACAGCAACAGAAACATATTTCATATTTGTTATGCTCGGAATGATTTCAGCTGCTTCTTATTAAAGTCTTGATCAGCTAATGGGGGTAATGCTAACCTTGTCACATGAGGCTAACAGAGGATCGATTATGGGATATTCAATTAGGACCGATGCTTACATGCAGCAAGCGACGTCATTTGCAGCAATGATTTGCGGTTTTTGAGATGCTCTATGTGTTGGATTGATCTCGGCTAACTGCCGAGACCGAGTCTCACGGGGCCTCAAGCCCACGCGCCCTGATCGGGGGCGACGCTAACCTCTTTTGGTTTCGGTCCCGGCCACCTAGCGCTATACAAAAAGAACGAACCCGGCAAACCTACGTGCGCTTGTGCTAGGCTACCAAGGTTCATACAAAAAACCGATCTTGACGGGTTCTAAAGGTGGACGAAGACCGGACCGACGGCCACTGGACCATCGCCGCAACTTCGACTCCACGCAACTCAGACCGAAGGCCGAAGAACCGCCGTCATCACTACTACCTCTCGGTGACTCAAGCCGAGGCCCCGGCGCTCAGATCCGCGCCGACCCCGACTGTCAGCGACCAACCTTCAGATCCGATGGCTTCATCCGGATCGGGTACGATCTTTTGATTCCGCACTAATGTTTTTTAATTAGGTGTTCTCTTATGAGCTAGGGTTCATGTTTTTAGATTAGATCTAATGCAAACAATGGTATCAGAGCATCCCTAGTTCATACTTGAACCCAATTAAACCTCAGCCCATGTTTACCCGCTCGGATCTAGGTCTTGTTGGCTCGGGTTAGCAATTAGAAGAAGGGGATCAAACCCTAGTCAGAACCCAAAGAACCCCCAAACCCTCAAACTCAGATCGGAGACATTAGAGGCGGCGGAATACTTACGCGTTTTTAGATCTGGAGTTTCCTCCGGTACCGGGCGCCACCGAAGCTCCACTCGACGGCTGCGCGCGCGACCTTGGTCGCACGCACGCGCCGGCGAGGAGAGCTGCGGGGGCGCCGCCTCTTGATGCGCCACCTTACGCCGCCGCCTCCGCTCCGCTTGCTCGCTCTTCTCTGCGCCATCGGCGTCGGAGCAGTCGAAGCCGCTCCTCGCCCGCGCGTCTCACGCCGTCGCTCGAGCGGAATTTACGGGAGAGAACGGGAGAAAAGGTTTTAGGGTTAGGGTTTTCCGCCGTTCGGCCGGTTTTTATACGGCGCGCTTTTCGCTCTCGACCGTTCGATCAGATCCGACGGATCGCGTTACTCCGATCCGGCAAGAGTAATGCGAGCGGTCGATCTCAGTTTTGCCGACGAATCGGACGGCTCACGCGTGTCTCGTTTTTGGGCCGCGTTTTCATGGGCGGACGCGCGCGTTGAATGGGCTGGACGCGGGCCGAGCGCGGTAAGAATGAAGTAGGCCGAGCCCACGGGTGAACAGTGCCTTCTCTTCTTTTACAATTTGATTTTCTGATTAAATCTTTTTGTTTACTGTTTAAATCTAATGTTAATAGCTAAGAGTTTTTTTCCGCATTTTGTAAAGTCCATTTATGATTAAGTTTTATTATTATTATTTATTTTGTGTACTGTTTTAATTATTGATAATTGCTCATGTTTCGGTATAATTTCGGTCTCTATTAAAATTGAACCAACGAGATATTTTAATTAGAGAATTTTATGATTTATTCTGGCATTATGTATACACATGATTACATACTGACCAACGTTGTTTGTAGTCATGTGTCGCCACATTAAATGTTATAGTTCTTTTTATTTACGCTAACGGTGATATAAACTAGAACGTAATTTTGCATGTTATTAATCGGACCAACGTAGGGTTAATTGCATGCAATACTTTTATGTTATTTCTAATTTTTCCTGTATTTTAATGTTCAAAGAATGAATGCTTCAAATGTTGCCGCTACAAATGACAACATTGAGCGACTTACGAGAACAACTTCCCGCTTGGAAAGAAAGAATTTCATTGTCCTTGGAGTATTAGACCTTGATTATGCATTAAGGGTGCCTGCTCCCGTTTCTCCCACCATTGGTGAGGACGATTACGATGAGAAAAAGAAAATATATGATAATAATGCTGAAAAATGGGAGCGGTCTAACCGTCTATCACTAATAATTATGAAGACCTCCATCTCAGTTGGAATCAGGGGAGCAATTCCAGATTCTGAAAATGCTAAGGAGTATCTGGCTTCAGTAGAGGAGAAATTCAAAGGCTCCACTAAGGTTTATGCCAGTACATTAATCCAGAGGCTTCTATCCACTAAGTATGACGGGTCCAGCAGTATAAGAGAGCACATCATGATGATGACTGATATGGCTGGAAAACTCAAGGGCATGGACATGGAAATATCTGATGGTTTCCTAGTCCACTTCATTATGACTTCTCTTCCTTCTGAGTACACTGCTTTTAAGATAAACTATAATACTCAGAAAGATAAATGGAGCATGAGCGATCTTATCGCCATGTGTGTCCAGGAGGAAGAAAGGATTAGGATCGAAAAGAAAGATTTTGTGAATCAAGTTGGCGGTCCTAGCAAAAGGAAGTTCTCAGGGGACTTCAAATCCAAGAAAAGGCTGCACTACTCTCCTAATTCAGATAAATCAGGGCCTAAGGTGCAAAATACACCTAAGCCCAATGTTGCTTCTGCTAAAGCACCAAGTGGGAATGCATGTCACTTCTGCAAGGAGCCAGGACATTTCCAGAAGGATTGTGTTGGTTTCCTAAAGTGGCTCGCCAAGAAGGGTAATGATTCTATAACGTTTGTTGATGAAACCCTTTATACTAATTTTTCCCTTAAATCTTGGTGGATTGACTCAGGTGCAACTGTGCACGTTACCAACTCTTTACAGGGATTCCATACCGTGAGAACACTAAGAAAGGGGGAGCGAAGTCTTAGAGTCGCGGATGGAAAAGAAGCAAAGTGGAATCGCTTGGTTCTGTTTCCTTAGTTTTAGATAGCGGCTTCACACTTCGTCTTAATAATGTAGTTTTTGTTCCTTCCATTAGGAGGAATTTAATTTGATATCTTTATTGGGCGATGATGGATTCAAATGTAATTTTGGTAACAATAAGTGTGTTATCACAATTAATTCAAATAATGTTGGTCTTCTTTGTTAGACAAGACAAGCTTTATATGCTTTCCTTAATGAATCACCGATATCTTTGAATGTGTGTGATACTATGCTTAAAAAGAATAATGAGACTTCTTGGCGTAGCATTGTCGTTTAGGCCACATTTGAAGGGAGAATGGAGCGTCTCATTAAGGAAGAGATTCTCCAACCATTAGATTTCTCGACTCGGACCAACGCATTGATTGCATTAAAGGAAAATACGTAAAGAAAATAAAGAAGGAGCAACTCGCACTCGGGACTATTAGAGTTAATTCACACCGATATTTGTGGTACTTTTCTGTGACATCGATGGATGGTTTTGATTCTTTCATTACATTCACCGATGATTTCTCCGTTATGGCTATATTTTTCCCATTAAGGACCGATCTGAATCACTTGATAAATTTAAGATATTTAAGGTGAAGTTGAAAATCAGCACAACCTAAGAATCAAAGTGGTAAGATCGGACCGTGGGGAGAATATTATGGGAGACATGCCCTTATGGCCAAATTCACGCCCTTTCGCTAAGTTCCTTCAGAAAATGGCATTGTTGCCCAATATTCTACACGGTGAACCTCAAAGAAATGGGGTAGTGAGAGACGCAACCGTACACTTATGGATATGGTACGAGCATGCTTAGCTACTCTAGTTTATCACCGGTTTATGGATGGAGGCACTAAAGACAATGACACATATTCTTAATAGGGTTCCCGATGAAATCGAGTACCTAAGACACCTTATGAATTATGGACCGGAGAAAACCGAGTTTAAAATATTTAAGAGTATGGGGTTGTTGTCTTTGAAGCTAAGATATTTAATCCACATATTAGAAAATTAGACCCTAAGACAAGAAGTTGCCATTTTATAGGGTACCACAAAGATCTAAAGGGTATCGGTTTTATTGTCTGATAGAACAACTAAGTTTGTAGAAACAAGGCATGCTGTGTTCTTAGAAAATAATGATGACCTGGAGCCTAGGAAAATTGATCTTGAAGAGAAGCGGGTTTACGTTCCTTCACCGCTTATCCCAGAGATTTTTATTCCTGCACTTCAGGTGGTTGCACCTCTAGTACCAAATCTGTTGATGCACCCACTTTGAGGTCTCTGAAATTCCTAATGTCATACCTAATGATGAGCCTCGGCGGTCTCCTGCGCCTCAATGACCTCTTGCAATAGTTCTTGAACCTATTAGAAGATCACAAATGGAGAGAAGATCGCCATCCCAAATGATTATGTTGTTTACATGAATGAGGATATTAATGATATAGGGAAGGTAGATGATCCCACCTCCTATAAGGAAGCAATGATGAGTGAACATTGTCCTAAATGGCTTGATGCCATGAAGGATGAACTAAAGTCTATGAGCACTAATGATGTATGGGACTTAGTAGAAATTCTGACGAGTCAAAACAAAGATGGTCATAAATGGGTCTACAAAACCAAGCATGACTCTAAGGGAAATATCGAAGGTTCAAAGCAAGACTCGTAGCAAAAGGCTTCTCACAAAGAGAGGGGATTGATTATAATGACACTTTTCTCTGTCTCAACTAAGGATTCGTTCGAATCGTTATGGCACTTGTAGCTCATTATGATTTAGAGCTACATCGATGGATGTTAAGACGGCATTTCTTAATGGCGATTTGCAAGAAAATGTTTACATGACTCAACCTAAGGTTTTGTCATGGAAGGCAAGGAGCACATGGGATGTCGACTTAAGAAATCTATTTATGGCTTAAAACAAGCATCGAGGCGGGTACCTCAAATTTGATAAAGTTATAAGGAATTTTGGATTTAAGGAAAATGAAGTTGATAATCGCATATATGTTAAGTTCAAGGAGTAAATTCACCATCTTAGTGCTTTATGTGGATGATATCTTATTGGCTAGCAATGATAAGGATATCTTTGTTTGAGACCAAGAGATTTCTCTCATCCAATTTTGATATGAAGGATCTCGGTGATGCCTCTTACGTTCTTGGCATTGAAATTCACCGGGACAGGTCCAAAGGAGTATTAAGTTTATCTCAAAAAGCATACGTTGACAGAGTACTAAAGAGATACAATATGCATAAATGCTCTGGCTCACCTGTTCCTATCATTAAGGGCGATAAGTTTGGGACATTTCAATGTCCAAGGAACCAATATGAAACTGATCAGATGAAGACAGTTCCTTACGCTTCAGCTGTCGGAAGCATTATGTATGCTCAAGTAAGCACACGCCCTGACTTAGCTTTTGTAACCGGAATGCTTGGCAGATATCAGTCAAATCCAGGACCGGACCACTGGAAGGCCGTTAAGAAAGTCTTGCGTTATATGCAAGCTACTAAGCATCTCATGCTCACATATAAGCATACTGATAACCTTGAAGTTGTAGGTTATTGATTCGATTTTATGGGATGTGTTGATACTAAGAAATCCACATCAAAGTTATATCTTCACACTCACCGGAGGAGCTATCTCGTGGAAAAGCTCCAAACAAACCCTTACGGCATCTTCAACGATGCAAGTGAGTTTGTGGCATGTTATGAGGCTCTTGGGCGTTCAGTATGGCTTAAGAACTTTATTCCGGGCCTTAAAGTGGTTGACAGCATTTCTAAGCCACTCACCTTATACTGCGATAACGAACCCGCAGTCTTTTATGCGAGTAACAACAAGTCAAGTGGTGCTGCCAAACACATTGACATTAAGTATCATGTTGTGAAAGATAGAATCCGAGGATCAAACCATTAGTATCAAGCATATTAGTACTAAGTCAATGCTTGCGATCCGCTACCAAAGGCTTACCACCCAATATATTTCGTGATCATGTTGCCGGCATGGGTTTATTGGAAAGCCTCTGATTCTGGATAAAGGACCTTAAAATAAACCAACTCCCATTAAGTATTATGAATATCCATTTTAAAATGTGATAGTATACTATAGGTACTGAGGTTGTATGTCACTTCATTGGTCATGCGACACATTACTTTGGTGCACTGTTTCATTTGAGGATGGACTTATGTTGTTAGCCTTACGATCAAAGGGGAGAATGTTGGATTGATATCGGCTAACTGCCGAGACCGAGTCTCACGGGGCCTCAAGCCCACGCGCCCTGATCGGGGGCGACGCTAACCTCTTTTGGTTTCGGTCCCGGCCACCTAGCGCTATACAAAAAGAACGAACTCGGCAAACCTACGTGCGCTTGTGCTAGGCTACCAAGGTTCATACAAAAAACCGATCTTGACGGGTGCTAAAGGTGGACGAAGACCGGACCGACGGCCACTGGACCATCGCCGCAACTTCGACTCCACGCAACTCAGACCGAAGGCCGAAGAACCGCCGTCATCACTACTACCTCTCGGTGACTCAAGCCGAGGCCCGGCTTCGATCCGCGCCGACCCGTATCGGCGACCAACCTTCAGATCCGATGGCTTCATCCGGATCGGGTACGCTCTTTTGATTCCGCACTAATGTTTTTTAATTAGGTGTTCTCTTATGAGCTAGGGTTCATGTTTTTAGATTAGATCTAATGCAAACACTATGAGCTTAAACTATTGTGTAATATGTACAGTTTGGAGTTCTTGCCCACTTCCATCGATCATGCGATTCTGGAATATTTGCCTTTGCTTTTTTCCTTCAAAAAAAATGTTGCCCTTTGTAGGAAGAAAATCTTACTCTTTTGCTGCATCTTATCCGTTGGCATACTTAATTTTAGCATTCTTCTTGTCCATTAAATCATGACAAGTACATAAAGATCGTAGCATGCTCAGCATAAATTAATTCCTTTTTTATTTCAAAGAATCGATGAAGCAGTGTTAACAATTTGTCAAGGGTCTGTTTGTAACACATGAATTTCACAAGAGTCGGTTCATTTTTTGCAGGAACATCTTACTGTAGGAATTTCCTCACTTCACACTGTAATAGATATTGGAAAATAAGCTAATTACTTAACCCCGGACTCTAGCTCTTTCCGGAGACAAACGTGTAGCTCGGTTCCTCCTGAACCAATTAGGCAACCAACTCCGAGGTTAATGCACTTCGCCAAACATTCTTCAAGAATCAACTGTAATCATACTGCAGATAGCAGTATAAAAACCAACTGGTATTTTCTACCTGTTTGAACATAGTCACGGAGAATCTTATGGAAACTGAACTTGGCATGCGGTTGCAGGAGCTTATCAGCATTGCAGCATCCCACCAAATCCATAATTGAAGCCTAACTAAATTGAATAATCAACACTATTAAATTTATCTGCTAAAGACGTTATTCTACAGTTCTTGATTTGTTCTCTGGTTGCAACTTGCAAGGCTGTGCTACTGCCTACTTCAGATGTCATATTCAGAATTAAGCACATGTTCTGAAGTCGAATTTTATTATTATTAATTAACCCTTTTTTATTTTATTTTAAAGTTAACTAGAACTTTATTTCCAATTCTGATCTCTTGGGTCACGCCACCACCTGTGGCGTGACAAAATAACATTGTCATGCCAGCCCGTATCTAGATAAACTCTTGCCACGCCATCACCGTGGCGTGACAGTGTTGTTTGATCACACCACCACCAGTGGTATGACAAAAAATACTATTTTAACGAACATATCATATGGCGTGATAATGTTGTTTTGTGACCAAATGGGTCAGAATTTGAAATAAAGTTCGCGTGGTTCACTTTAAAATAAAATTTTAAAAGGTTAATAAATAAACAAATAAAGTTCAATGAATTCTCGTTATGTAATGTAGCACATTATTCTTGCTGGAATTATGATCAATGATTCAGTAGTACAAAGCATACATAAAGAATAATTTGCAGGGGAAAGGTCAATTCAGTATTTGCGCAGTAAGCAGATCTTTCCCGGCTGAATTTCTCGTGGGTCAGTAGCTAACTAGTCATTCACATGTCCTGATAAACACAGATTTTGCTACTTCACCTACTGCCCTAAGATTTGGTAATGCCCGTAAACCGTAGAGCCGGAAATGGGATGGTTGCTGTTAACCAAATCAACCATTTCCCAAGACACCAGTCATGTCATGTCATACATGAAGTCTCATTTGTGTGCTTTCTTTTCCATCGTCCAGAAGTCATTTGGCAAAGTAATGGGTCTGTTGACTGGACTAGCCTAGCTGCTTACCATCTCCATAGCGAAGACTTGCATGCTGATCATGTACTACTTACTAGCTAGGGCTTGGAAGTCTTCGGTGAATTCAGACAAGCTTTGCTCCGAGGCGCACATCCACGCTCTACGTGCTTGTAAAAGTGATCACCAACTTATAAAGATCCGATCTTGTAGTGGCCAGGCAATACATTGGTGGACACAAGAAGAACAGGATGTGTCATGGCCAGCTAGGGGTCCACTGAATAGGCTTGCTGACACTGACACCAAGTATTTGTGCTTTAGCAAGTAGGCACAATAATATCTGCTATTTGGTGACCTTTGCCGGGTCAATTAGTCACACATAGATAGGCAACAATATGAGTAGGTCAGTAGGTGCATCGTGCTTGGAATTTATCCGAACGATGGATACTTCGGTGTGTAAATTTCACCTGGCAAGCCGCAAATGTGACAGCTTGAGCATGTATAATTGACTGCATGCTGGGTTAAGTGGCAATTGACACAAGCGATGATTAAAGGAGCGATTTTGGTTAGTAATCGCCAGAAGAGGAGGCTAGGAGCTAAATTTCTTTCGGTAAACACCCATCCCCTGCGGTGAGAGCGGCGGCGGATGCCCCCTCCTGCGCCGTTGCGTCCTCCATCCGACGGCGGCCGTACCACCGCCGCGGTTGGGCTGCGACCTCCGGACGGGTCCCGGCCTGCATAGCTGCATCCGCGGCACGGCAGTGCCTGCGGTGGGTCGGAACGATAACTCAAAACAATACAAGGGCTTTGATGCAAAACATCCCTCCTTGTCTACCGCCATCCTCGATCTGGGACGTGTATTTTCTATCGGACGGTTAGCATCGGGGAGCCCTATTTGGATCGCAGATTTTATTTGCGATCGAGTCCAGGGTGAGCCGTAACGGTAATACGATAGAATGGGATGTCTTAGCTGCAAAAGCTCCCACTGGGTTCGCGGCTTCGCGCGATAGCCTCGATCTGGGCCGTGTATTTTGGATCTTACGAGTGGCTTGGCCCAGCCCATATTATCCTCGCCTCCCTCCTAAATCCTACCACAGCACGGGGGCCCACCGAGTCAGCTAGCCTAGCCACTACGCAAGCCGCCAAAAAATCATGATTTTTTTAAATAATATTATTTTAAAAAATTATAAAAATAAATAGTTATTTTTTAATACAAAATTAGGTTACTGTCGTTATTTGGAATGACGATAGCATCCTAGTTATTGGCAATATGAGGTTCAACAGTCCCTGTCGCTAGTTGAAATTGCGATATGGACCTATCGCCACTCCAAATGACGATAGGACCGTATCACCATTTCAACTGACAACAAGGATATCTGTATTGTTTTTTACTAACTATTTTCAAGCATATATTTTATAGACAAATCACAATAATATTAGAAAACATTCAGCACAATGTTATAACATTTTTTAATCGATAAATCACAATGATATAAGAAAACATTCAGCACAACGTCATAACATCTTTTGTCGACAAATCACACTGATATTACATAACATTCAACACAACATCATAAACATCTTTTATCGACAAATCATAATAACATTATATAACATTCGGCACAACATCGTCACATATTTTGCGAATAAATCACACTAACATTACAAATTATTCACCACAGCGTCATCATGTAGTTTTTCAAAAAATCAAAGTGATATTGCAGGCCATTGGACACCACATATATCAACAGAACGAACATTTCCCATGGCCACAACCTCAACGTCTGGCCTGTGGATCGCCTCGAATGGGGCGGTTGGATGAGGTTCTCACGGCGACGGCCGAACTGCTAATATCTCATTCGTCCTATGGATTTCTCGTAGGGTATTTCTTGAACGTGTGCTCAGACTCCTTGCAAATGGAGCACTTCTCCGTACGACGTCTGACTTCTACTTCGTCCATATCGTTCCTGATGCGTCGTACATGTCCCCGGCCAACTTTCCCCTTTAGCCTATCAATATATGTAGCCTAGATAAGTTACTTCCAAGTCAGATGGTCAGTGAAATGATCAACCACGTTGTAACCATAGGTTTGCATCACATCGTTCTAGTTGAAATAGTCAGAGAGGAAATGATGGGAATGCTGCGCTACCGTCGAATATGCGACCATGATATGTGAGCAGGGTCTATGCAGTAGAATAGATTTGTTGTAAATGTATATGCAACTAGCGCGGCGTAGCGTGCACTCATTGGTGATCCTCTCGCGGTTTATATAAAAAAAATTTATTCATTTTTGTAAAAAATTTAAATAATATTATTTCAAAAACAAATTCAAAAATCGATCGCCTGTTCTTCCGCAGCTCCGCTTTCCGGTCTCCAGTGGCCGCCGCCGCCGCCTCTTGCACTCGCTCCGCACCAACCCCATCGAACCCCAGAGCTCTCGCAGATGGCGACGGTGGCCACAGCATCCGCGACCGCGGCTACCCACTTCACTCGCCTGGTGAGCATAGGCCTCCGGCGTGTTGGCTAAATAATCAAGACTTTGTCAGCAGCCTGACCAAGTCCAGCGCAGGAAGCGCCTGAAGACGTGAAGCTGCTGAAATAACGCTCGGTCAGATCAGGGAGGACGTCAAGATCGCGCATGACCGGATCACATGGATCACGACAGTGCAATGAGAGCGTCGGAGACTAATTAGAGGATTAGTTAGCGATCAGTAAAGCTTTAAATTCATCTGCATCTTTCGCTTTTTCATTCACGAAGTTCGGTTTTCTCAACACAATTGTATTGCCATTTACTATCCATGGTAATGATATTAGCTATTCTCTCGAACTTTTCGCGTTTAGTTTTCCAATCCAGAGACTTGTATTCTCGTATTCTTCCACCTGAGCGAAACACTTGATCGGAGAGTTTGAGTGTTCATTGGGTATTTTCCAACATTTGGTATCAGAGCTTGATTCGTTCTGGAGATCATGGCGGCAAACAAGCCGGTCGTGTGCTCAAAGATCCGATCTTGACTAGGGACAACTACGCATCTTGGTGTATCAAAATGAAGGTCTTCATGCATGCTCAAGGTGTCCGGATGCCGCCGAGACCGCTGGCCGGCATGGCCGTGGAGACCAAGAAGGACAAGATGGCGCTGGCGGCCATCTACCAAGGGATACCCGAGGACGTGTTGCTTGTCATCGCCGAGAAGCAGACGGCGAAAGATGCGTGGAATACGCTCAAGACCATGTACCTGGGAGCTGTCCGGGTGAGGAACGCGAAGGTGCAGACGCTCAAGTCGGAGTTTGATCTACTCGCATGAAGGAGACGGACTCGTCGACGAGTTCGCTATGAAGATTTCCTCAATAACCGCAAGGTGCGAGGCCTCGGTGAGACGATGGAGAGAATTACATCGTCAAGAAGTTCCTTCGGCCGATCTTTGAGAAGTTCTTGCCAATTGTCTCTACAATTGAGCAGTTCGGGGACATTGAGATAATGTCCTTCGAGGAGGCGATCGGGCGGCTCAAAACTCATGAAGAGAAGTTGCACCTGCACCACATGCAAGGTGAGAATGAGCAAGGACGCTTGTTGCTCACTTATGCTGAATGGCAAGCAAGGGCGGGAAAGACGGGAGGCGGGGAGTCTTCTGTTACCCACGACGATGTCGCCCCTAGTGAGAGGGGAGGCCGCGGTGGCTGGGGTGGCCGCCAGGAGGGCGAGGGTCGCGGTTCCAAACCGAAGCGCGACAAGAGTAACATAAGGTGCTTCAACTGCGACGTCTACGGGCACTTCGCATCCGAGTGCCGCAAGCCGAAGCGTAACCATGAGGATCAGGCGAACCTCATGTGTGCACAGGAAGATGAACCAGCTTTATTTTAGTTGAGTCTAGAGTAGAAGGAATGTTAGCATGTTAGCAATTAATTGAGTCTAGACCTAGTTTTTTATTATTTTTGCATGTGTGTATGGTGCAACAGGTGGTGTGCCTGAGATTGTACCAAGTAGTATCGCACGGAGTTATTCTAGGTGCAGGAGAACCGGAGAGTCCGGAGTAGCGGGGAGCCACTTGAACCTGCGGATTGATCCTAGATAACAGGTGCAAGAAATAAGTACCGATGGCGAGCAGCCAGGATGGCCGGATCATTAGTCGTGAGTTACATGTAATTGTAATCAAAGATTTAGCATAGCAAAGTCTAGATTAGGGGGGAGTTTGTTGGCTAAATAATCAAGACTTTGTCAGCAGCCTGACCAAGTCCAGCGCAGGAAGCGCCTGAAGACGTGAAGCTGCTGAAATAACGCTCGGTCAGATCAGGGAGGACGTCAAGATCTGCATGACCGGATCACATGGATCACGACAGGTACAGCAGAGCGTCGGGAGACTAATTAGAGGATTAGTTAGCAGTCCGTAAAGCTTTAAATTCATCTGTACTCTTCTGTTTTTCATTCACGGAAGTTCAGTTTTCTCAACACAATTGTATTGCCATTTACTATCCATGGTAATGATATTAGCTATTCTCTGAACTTTTCGCCGTTTAGTTTTCCAATCCAGAGACTTGTATTCTCGTATTCTTCCACCTGAGCGAAACACTTGATCGGAGAGTTTGAGTGTTCATTGGGTATTTTCCAACACGGCGCAGCCGCCTCCCCACCGTCGTGCGCTTCCAGCGCCGGGGGCTCACCACCACCGCGCTCCTCAGGGCCGCCGAGCTCCGGCCCAAGGAGCAGGGCCAGCCCGAGACACTCGACTACCGCGTCTTCCTCGTCGACGGCGGCGGGCGCAAGGTCTCGCCGTGGCACGACGTGCCGCTGCGCGCCGGCGACGGGGTGTTCCACTTTGTCGTCGAGATCCCCAAGGAGAGCAGCGCCAAGATGGAGGTCGCCACCGACGAGGCCTTCACGCCCATTAAGCAGGACACCAAGAAGGGCAACCTCCGTTATTACCCGTAAGGACTCAGAACCCAGGAAAATTGGATTGGAAATGCCGAAGTTCTTTTTGAGAATATCGCCTTTGATGTTGAAATTGGAGCTGTAACTTGTAAATCGAGGCAATAATAACGGGCCGATTAGTTGGGAATGACTACTCGAGGCTTCATGGACAAGAAGAGAATGCCATAGTTAGCTAAGGCTTGCATTTTTTTTTTTGGAAGTTTTTCACTCCCGTATTAAGGATTAAGAATGGACTAGATTAGAGATCACTAACGATTGGTGCTTCATGTAGTATCCCGAGAAGTTTTGTTTTGTTTTTGGTTCTAGAATAGTAAGTTGAGGAAAATGGTGAGTATGCTATACAGAAAGGGTGGGTGTGGTCAAGATGCAGTTAGTAAAAAAAAGGTTTGCACCTTTTATTTTCAGTGACAAAGTTTGTGATTTTATGGTTTTTATAATTTTAGCGGGAGATTGCACCCTTTTCATTCACGAATTCAGCGCATTCCTGAGTTTAGCTGGTATATTTCAATCGTATAACGGGTGACTAAAATTGATAATTTGGTTCCTTTACTTGAAGGTGGAATTCAGATAATTTTTGTTGGTCTTCTGTCAAATGTTTAGAGTCTTCACTTTTACATCTGAGTTTACGGAAACATTGCTGAGCAGATCCACCTCGGTGTCTGGTTGGCCAGTGTTTGCTGTGGTTTTATGTAAATACGAAGGTTTTTTTTGGGGTTGTGTGTGTGTTTGCATACCTTCTGGTTATTGGGTGATACTTTGCGGAAATAGTTGTTGACAACATCGTCCTGGTAGTTCAATTTGGAAGTGGTTACATGAAGAACAAACACTTCACTTATACTGTTAGTTCATTTAAGTGGTTTTAATGGCACAATGCGAAGTGTTGTGGAATGCTTGTGATTTAGCTGTTCAAATATGTAGTGTGGACATTTGCATGATCTTTACTTGTCAGTTGTCACGGTAGATACTGCGCACAAAGAGTGTAGAGTGGCAATTTGTATTTGCAGTGGCAAAGTTTGCATGGTCTAATGGTGGTGGTTGTTTTTTTATTAAAAGGTAACTTTGTGAAGAATTCTTTTCCGATGTACTGGTAAAATCCTTGAGGGGAGAATGGTAGTTCTTTTCAAGCTAGAAACTCATGCTTTGTGATTTTTTTTTTTGGTGGTAGACTGAGGAAATGATAATGTAGATAGTGTTCTTGTGTCAGTGCGTTTCCCAATTGGCTATTGTGATATGCCCATCTTAAGGAGCAGATCTTGTGAGGATACTATTCGGATTTATATGAAATCAAATTGAGAGTGCTCTTAAAGAATGCCCTCTACAATTGAATGTTGTGCTCACTGCATTTAGCTATCTTGCTTTTGTCACCAAAACCAACTTTGGTACAATATGTAGATTGAATTTATTCAAGTTTGTAGTTGAGTCTTTTAGGTTATTTTCCATGATGAAAGCAATCTTGAGCTGCTTTGTTATGCTTTGAATTGAGTCCTTTTGAAAAGGATGGTATGCATATTTAATTATTTATTGAAATGTTCATTTTTCTTATTGAATTTTAGAGTTGGTATAAAGCTGAAGTGTGAAACTTCCCGCTTGTTAGCAAGGCAATTGAGTTTACACTTTTATTGGTCCTGTTGATAAATTTGTTCATGGCTCTTTCTGACATTATCTGTTATATCAGCTACAACATTAATTGGAATTATGGATTATTTCCCCAAACGTGGGAAGACCCGACTTTCGCAAATACCGAAGTCGAAGGAGCACTTGGAGACAACGATTCTGGTAGTAAACTTTTCTGTTTTGTTATCTTCGATAGACATGGTTTTTATATTAGCTCCAGCCACTCTAAATCAATCTTTCTCATGACTTTCTTTTTCAGTTGATGTTGTTGAGATAGGTGAAAGACGAGCTAATATAGGGATGTTCTTAAGGTGAAACCATTGGCAGCTTTAGCAATGATTGACGAGGGATAGCTTGACTGGAAAATTGTGGCCATTTCTTTCGATGACCCCAAAGCATCTCTTGTGAATGATGTAGATGATGTTGAGAAGCATTTTCCGGTATGACTGCTATCATTGTCCCTTTCTTTTAGTGTTTGTCCTTGTTCTCCTTTGGTATCCATTGCCTATTTCCTTGATGGAAAGTAGGATATTTCCATATAACTGTTGTTATTTTTTGACCTCGGCCAAGTAGTTTGAAAGCAAATCCTTTGCAGCAAACTCACTTTACATTCATGGCATTGAAAAAGCAGATATGGTACTAATGCTATAATATTCAATCCTACTCGTCTCCCACATTGTCGAGACCTGGATTTACATTCAAACCTTATGTGCATACCGAGTTAGTCTCATGATCAGTAGCTAGCTCGCACAGGACAATATCGATGAATATCACATCCATACATACGCATAAATAAAAGAGTACTTAATATTACGCAAACATACATAAATAAGCCTCAGGTCAAATTTTTACACAGTGGGTTGATAGGCCAATGGCTTCAAAAGAGGAAATAGCAACGGAAGGTAAATAAACCAAAAAAATCCTCCATGATTTGTCATATGCAATCGACTGGGGCTACGACCTAGTTCTCGCCGTCATCTTCATTGGCAAAACCGGATGCATAAAAATATCCATACACCCGATCTTCACTCTCGAAGTTTGAATTTACATATTTGAGCAACAATTAGTACAAATGTACTCAGCAAGTCCTAATACCAAATGAAATGTATATAGATGCTTGGCTTGCCAACAGGGACATGGTTATTTTAGCACAAAGTTAGTTTTAACTCAAATATCATAATTATTTTTCAAGCCTATGACCTAGTCATTTTAACTTAAAACCAAAGTGTTGTTTGTATAAACAAGTTTTATCATGTAATAACGTTCCATCCACTTATTACTACACATGAGGTTCCATCCACTTAACTCTAGATACAAGGTTTCATCAACCTACGATTATATCATTGCTACAACCATTTTTTTAAAGTTAACATGTTCTCATCCTATATTTTATCAAAACTAATCAAGTGTGGCCTTCTTTACCACGCCTATGATCATGGGCATGACTATTCGAATAGATTATATACTCTACGAAAGTTGTATAACTTTACCCACAAGATATGATCAACTTATGATGTCTGTTCGACACACTTTCGTATGTCTGTGACTAAGAAGATCGTAACACCATCCAATGGGTTCGATCCTCGGGCGTTAGAACGACATTAAACTTCGAGGAAACCACCGCTGGGGGAGTAGATGTATGCCGACTCAGTACCACCAAAATAAAGGGGCATACGATGCTAGGTAATAAATCAATGAGTGTGTACAAAGAAATACGCCCTCCTACAACCCAAGTCCAACAGAATATGGCAATAGCATCACAACTAGGTAAATTATCCAGCCAGCTCTATCCCATGCAAGACTTGTGGTTGCACGATTACTAGTTTCAGAAATGCGGCACATGATTCGGTCCTTAATCAACTCAGATGAGACAATCCACAACCCATCTCTCGTGCAATTATTGCACCCACCTCATACAATCCACACATATAAGTCTCCACCATTTTATAAAATATTTTTCTGTTTCCATTGGTAGTCCACGTTATCATACTAAGAATCATATCACGTCCCAAGTATTGTAATGACAATGTTTGTGTCATATTCAAATTAACCACTAAGCATAACATTTATCTATTTTTAGTTAACCAAGGACAGTCTTATTATGATAATTAGCCTAGGGTGACAAGGTAGACATAATGTCAACAATCAAGGAGGGGAATTGTAAGTAACAAACATATGGAGTAATTAGGCATCTATAATCGCGAACATATTCAAATTCAACACAAATTCAAATAAATTCAAATGAACTCCAAAAATTATTATTTTGGTACTATTGGAAAGGTTTTGAATTTAGATCCAAGGGTATTCATTTGGATTTAAAACGAGAGAGAACGAGCTCTCCAAAGTTTGACCCGAGAGGAAATTCCAGAAAATCTGGAACTTTTACAGGTGGGGTCCGGTCGGATTTTAATTTATTTTCTTAATTATTTTTACTAAAAAAGTCCTTCGTAGTTGACAGGTGGGGTCCAATCGGATTTTATTTCTTTTCTAATTATTTTTATTAATAAAACCCAGGAGATAGAAACGTGAGACCGTGGTCCACATGGACTTGGTCCATGTGAAGAGTTACAGGGCCAAGGCCCACATGTCGGCGGCTATACAGGGTATTTTAAGTAATGAGGCCCACATGTCATACTCATATATTAATCTAGCTTATAATTAGATTTTCTAACTTTGCGGGCCCACATGGCATACTAATTTACCTACTAAATTAAGCACTAATTAAACCGGAATTAACATAACTCTAATTAAATTACGATGGGTCCACACGTTACGATCACGCAATCGTCTTCTCCGGCCAAAATAGAGGAAAGGGAAGGGAGGCCATGGTCGGCTGGAGTCAAGCTCGACGCCGGCGAGGAAGGCTTCGACGACCATCTGTGACTAGCAAAACAGGATGCAGGGACCACGACGACTCTAACGGAGGTGACGACGCAGCGGGAGATGCATTGAGGCGGTGGTGGTACAGTAGGCAAGGGAAACTACCAAAAGAGGCCAGGAACTACAAATTGAAGAGCGCACTACCATCTACTTGCCAACACGAAGCTGAAGGGGCTCCCATCGCTCCGGAAGAAGCGGTGTGTTGTGCTCTCCACGGTGACCTACAGTGGCGCGGTGCGTTGCTACGAGACAATAGTGCTACGGTCATCTATGTTAGAATAGGTGTTAGAATATGAACTATTTTGTATTTCCTTATATGTCTTTTGTATTGCTTTATTTGTATATGGCATACACCCTTTGTACTCCCTGTATATTGCCCATTGAACTTTATCAATACATACACAATATTCATAGCATGGTATGAGAGCAAAGGTTCTAAACCCTAGCCTACAACCTAACCTTCATCGTTTTTGTTGCCCCCTGCCCCCAGGAGGAGCAATCTCCACCCCCGGGGGCAACCTCGTACTACCTCGTCGTCAAGCAGCAAGCAACAATCGCATCTTCATTGCAGACCGGCGCCCAGATCTCGTGCCCCTGTTCGAGCTGGTCGCTTCACGCTGGAGAAGATTTGTGGCATGAGGAAGACGTCACCTGGAGCTCCTCTGCTCCAGGTCGCCGAGGAAGACAACGCCAGATCCCGCTGCTGGATTCGACATGGGCGTCGTCCCCTTCAACCCTGACGGATGGGGCCCTCATTCGTGCCCGAGATGCGCCTCCGCGCTTCTTCTCGGCTGATGTCGCTTCGGATTTGCGTAGATCGAGACGACGCCGCCCAGATCCACACCGCTCGAGCCACCACCTCCGAGAGCCACTATCACGGGGTCACGCGACGGGCTTGTCAGTGAGCTCGAGGAAGGCATCGCCTGGAGGACGAGCAAGTCATCGTCGACCGACGCCGAATCTGCGTTGCGCCGCATGACACGTCGCCCGGAGCTCGCTGACGCCGCCCCTAAGCCCACGTCGCCTGCTCCTGCAGTGCCATCTGGAAGAGCTCGTCCTCGTCAACGTTGATGTCGCTCGCCATGGCCAAAGGTGTCGTGGCGTGGATCTGGGGGGAGGAGGACGAGACGATAGGGAGAGAGGAAGAGATGGGAACATAGAAGAAGTTTCGCCTCTGGTTTAACCAGATCAGATCTGGCTTGATCTGCTCCAGACTTCGGGCTCTAGCTTCTCCTTTGGGTTTTAGTTGGCTTTAGCTTCTCCTTTGGGTTTTAGTTGGCTTCAGCTTCTCCTTCATTTTCTCTGGCTCCAGCTTCTTGCAGCAGCTTCTTTCGCTGTTAAAGACTAGTGTTGCTAGTTATAGTATCTGCTGCTCCTTTGTGTCGTTTTCTTCCGTTACGTCTATCCAAGTTCGTACTACTCTATCTTTGAGTTCGTCTAAGCCTTACGAATCCATAAATTTATTGTTTGAGTTCGTCTAAGCCTTACGAATCCATAAATTTATTGTCAGTCATAGAAGCATAGGAATTCTCTTTTGCATGGTCGTCGCCGCTCTTCTCTTCGAGCCGCTGCAGATCGTAGAAGTCATTATGATGTCGCCGCTTCTCTCTTAGCTGCCGCCCTAAGCTTCTAAGGCCATCGCACTTCTTCCGCACTGCGCCTCCGTTGCGCTTCTTGTGCACTGCGCCGCCACCGTCTTGGGCTTTGATATGCGCTGCCATGCTTCTATCTATTCCTCTTCAGCTTGATTGACAGCTCTCTCTTATTTTTTGTCGGTTCCATCATCTTCTTCGTCATGTTGTCGCGGTTGACTTTGCTCCCGCCTGCCTCTACTTCCTCAGCTCCTACACCTTGTGTTTTATGGGTTGTCGCACGACCTCAGATGGGAGGAGATCTTTTGATACTCGACATATTTTTCAAGAGTTGCATGCTACGACGACATTATCAAGATTCGGATTTTGGATTTTCTATATTTTATTGTCAACCCTTTCCAAATGCAATGCTATTGCATACGCCTTACATTTGAGGGGGTGTTAGAATAGGAACTCTTTTGTATTTCCTTATCTACCACTTGTATTACCTTATCTGTATATAGCATACACCTCTTGTACTCTATATATATATTTTTCATTGGGCTTCATCAATTCATATACAATATTCATAACAATCTAGATGCGACATTGACTAGCCCACCATGTTTGCAATCAACTGGAACGCGAGGGATCAGAGGGGCTTACCCAGAAATTGAGAGGGGAAGGAGATCAAGTGCGGCGGCAGGGTCTGCACGTGCCCCGGACCGGCGACGGTGACGAAGGACTCTGGCGTCTCTGGTGCACGACAAGGAAGAAGAGAGGGGCATTAGGAAAAGGGGGCCAAGGCGAAAAAGATGGACATGGGTTTCGAGGTCGAAACTCACCAAATCAAGCGGAATGAGGCGACGATGGCGAGGGAAGAGAGGAGGTCGAGACGATCACGATGCACACGAAAATGAAGGCGGAGGCTCACCCAAACGGTTGGAATCAACAACAAAGCCGGTGACCGGAGTTGGAGAAGGTGGCTGGCACCGTGCAGCTTGAGTTCTCCACCCGAGGCAGAAAGGAGGGGAAAAGTTGGGGGAAATGCAGAGGAGGAGTGTCTAAGTAATTTGACCCGCTCGGGCAAGGACTAAATAGAGTGGAGAAGATGAGGGGAGGCGGCGACATGGCAATGGGTTCGTGCACGAGATATCGCGAGCGGCGCACGTGAGCTCGACTTGACTGGACGTGTTCGTGAACTAACAAGATTGCGGTGGGGTGCGCTCGAGGTGGTAAGGCGATGATTGCGCGGTGTTAGCGTTGGGCCGCGTGGTGCGCGTGCCTACAGGCGACAAAGGCGAGAGAGAGTGAGTGAGTGAAGGAAAAGATAAACAGTGTCTCCCTCCACGCTGACAGGTGGGGCCAGGGGCCCGCTCGCCAGTAAGCACGAGAGAAGAGAGGGAGTTGGGTTGGCTGCTATGGCTGTGCCTTGGCTGCTCGTGGGCCGCAAGGGAATAGAGGAGGAGAGAAAAGAGGGGCCAGCGGCTCGGCCGTCTCAGGCCAGGAAGAGAAGAGAGAAAGAAGGGGTCGGGTTGGCGGCTGTGTTTCGACCCAAGGGGAAGAGAGGGAGGGCGATAAGGTTTGCAATTTTATTTGCAATTCAAAATTTGATTTGGGTTTGAATTTGAATTTTGAGGAGGTTTTGCAATAACCAGGTTTAAATATTTTTGGTTTGCACACAAAATATATTTTAAGTTTTTGCAAATTTTGATTCTTGCCAAGGAAATTGTTTTAAATTTTTAATTACAAAGCAAAAGTTTTTAGAATTTTTTTTATATGCAACTAAACGTTTTTTTAACTCATGAAAATCATGCAGATTTAAATTGGAACCAAATTTGGGATGTTACACACATGCTTTCATGTAACAACCACTAGTGCATTTCTGCGAAGCTTTATCCTGCCTTTGGTTTAGTGCATTTCTGTAAAGCTTTATCCTGTCTTTGGTTGTTAGGTTTTCTCTTGAAGATTTGTAAGTTATCATAGTTTTTGCAATTCAGATTAATTCCACAGTTAGCATTAAAAAAGGTTGCATATGCAGTTAATTTTCACCCTCTTTGTTTTACAATTATTTTGACCAACATTTTACTATATCTATTCAGGGAACATTGACTGCTATCAGAGACTGGTTCAGAGACTACAAGATACCAGATGGAAAGCCTGCCAACAGATTTGGTCTTGGCAACAAGCCCACAAGCAAGGTTAGCCTGATCGTAACTTCTTCAGTTATCCTGAAATACAGAGCATATTTTTGCATTATGATGGTACCCTTCATCGTCTCAACTAGGAATATACTCTGAAGATCATATAAGAAACTAACGATTCATGGGAGAAATTGGTGAAAAGGAATATCCCTGCTGGAGAGCTCTCACTAGCCTAATCTTAGGTCCATGAGAAGCCACCGTATTCTTTCGGTTACGTACTTACGCATGCTGTTTTATATGCTATAAGCATGCTTCTTCATCTGCAGAACTTTTTGGGGACTTGTGTGTAACAGGAATAATCTTGTGGAGTGAATAAGGAATTCTGAGCAAGTTTTTCTGAAGGAAAAATGGATGTTCTTAAGCAATGATCTTGTGTGTAACAGCAAGTTTTACTAAATGAATGATTCGTTTAGGAAGTTGGAAATGGTGTGCTGATCAAACATAGTTTCAATATAGTTGTCATTAAGCAAATTATTTTACCACACCATTAAGCAATGGATATTGAAATGTTGGATTCTAACAGTTGAAAATGCAGAGCTAACATAACAGATACAGAAGTAAGCAAACAATTTACAAATAGGTTGAGCATCTAAATCATGTTCACATCTAAATCTAAAGAGAGTGCGTAGCAAAAGAAACACCTATGAACCTAAAGTATTTGATAAGAGTCATTAGACGAAACAATCATGCAGATTGTACAGCTACAACACGTCAATGCAGATTATTAGTAATTAGGGCCTTGTCAATCAGCAACTGAGTACAGAATGGTTTGGTCGGTCTAAATGAAAGGCATTGGATCTATGTAGCTACTAGCTCTGTATACTTTATCGACTTGTACCTGCAGAACGAATGTTGGTTAGTAGCAGTTCTGTTCATGAACAAACTGCAAACAAGGGAAGAATATATTCTGAAAGTACAACAAAGTTTACTCAGATACTTTCTAAGACTCATGTGCCCAACATTGACAACCTAACCAGTAACCAGCGTTGAATTGCTGAACTCAACAAATTTGACTGCCACGGTGTCCTGAAATATCCAACAGAAGCGCATACACAAGACATGTCTTGTAGTTTTACCAATGACAAAAACAACAGTAGTGCTTGTAAATAAGGATTTAAGGCCCACAAACAATGCTTTAAGCTCTAATAACTAGATATATGAGCTTCTGCAATGCCAACCAAAGCTGACCAAATCCTTGATAGACAATGAGGTCGGCAAAAATCAATAATCAGTGTTTTCAAGTAAAGAAAAAACTGAAATTACTGCCCCAAAAGGAGATGGAAATAAGAAGCAACTGTACTACAGATGGCAAACAGTATAAACACTCAAGCTACAAGCCTAAAAAGACACTCCACGCTCACAACTAACCAAAGAATGAGTGTCTATTCAAGTGGTGCTCTCTGCTCAGCAGCTCAGATATTGCAACAAGGCTCATTAGGATGTTCTAAAATTTGCTGCAGACCTGCAGTCACGATATGACTATGACTATGTAGATGTCGCTGAGAAAATTCAAGTGGAGTAGGGAAAACATGGGTTCAGCTGCTCTCAGGAAGATCAAACCCACATTACCCACATACAGATGGAGGATTATGCTACAATGTTGCATAGACTGCGTGAATTCCAGACAACATTGTACTACATAATTGCTTGAGTGAATTTCCGACAACATTGTACCACAATATTGCAAAGATTAAGTGCAGTTCCAACAAAATTGTTTATGCCTTGGCTGTATCAGTAGAGTCCTGCTTGGCTTATCCCAACTTATTGGGTAGCGTTTCGAGTATATCCAAATCTTCTGTCAAGGCTATTATACCCAAGCAGACAACTCTTGAAGACCAGCAAAGGTAGGCCCAAAAAAAAGAGGTATATTCAATAGTTCCTTCAGTCCTTCTTGCTGAAGATCCTTTGAAAGGGAAAATTGGCTTAGTAGCATCACGTTCAGTCGTATTTAAAGGAATGACCTTCCGTTCGTGAGGTAGTGCAAAATAACACTGCGAAGACAAGAAATTATGCCCGTGTCATTTGCTCACGTTGGACTGGTTGTGAGGGGGAGAGAAAAAAGGAAATGACAGTAATGCCCCTCATCATCCATCCCTCCCGTCGAGTTCCCCGAATGCCTCACCATTCGCACTCACCAATTCCTCTCCACCTCTCGAGTCCCCCGCCGCCCTTCTTAATGATCTCCGGCATCCAGGTCGACGTCCGCCACGAGTGCCTTCCTCCGTCTCCGGGTTACTCGCCACTGGCAGTGTCCCCGCGGCACACGTCGTCACCAGACTACACGCCCTCGACGCCTCAATCACGGCGTCGTGCCGCGTCTCCGAAGTACTCGCCCCTGACGCCGCTGCAGCTCCCTTCTTCGCCGTACTACACGCTGAGCACACCCTCGCGATGCCTGCGCAACAGATCTCGGACTACACCCCGAGCATGCCTCCCCGGCGCCCTTCGTCCCCGGACTACACGCCGAGCACGCCATCGCGGTGCCCTGCAGCGTCTTTGGACTACACCCTGAGCACGCCTCCGCGCCGCCCTGCATCTCCGTGGCGCGCGGGCACGCCGCCTCCGTCACCGCAGGAGTCTCGCACGTCTTCACCACCCCGGCGCCATCACCCATACCAGAGGAGCGGCGGCGTTAGGATGTGCGCCCCGATCAGCCGCGGCCGGCGTCAGCGCCTGCCTGCCTTCGTGCCTGGACACGAGTAGACATCTTGTAATAGATCTTGGATATCTATGTACGCATGGGCTAATAAATTTAGTACCCCTGCCTATTTGTTGGAAATCTTATATTATGTTGCATGTAAAGACTTTATTTTGCTGAAGATACGAGATTCTTTTTTTCTTGCGTACTTTCGCTTTCTGGGTTTGCACTTGCTGATGTGTTCTTGAACTGTGATTGGTCTTATACTCAGTGAGGAAAAACCTTATCAACGATCTGAGGAAAGTGCGGGGTTACGAAGCCGAGCTTGATGACCGAAGGGGCATTACTGTCATTTCCTTTTTTCTCTCTCTCGCAACTAGTCCACCGTGAGCAAACAGCATGGTAACTAATGGCAATGTCATTTGGCATAATTTATTGTCTTCGCAGTGTTATTTTGCATTGCCTCACGAACGGAATGTCATTCCTCTAAATGCGGCTGAACGTGATGCTACTGAGCCAATTTTCCCTTGAAAATATTGACGTAAGTGCTTTTGGAGCATGAAATGCCAATATAACTGTCCTGAGCAAGTCTTCCTCATCTGCTATTTCTTCATAATAATGCATGAGCTCTTGAATATGATTATAGACGTAGCTACAATACTAGCACTGAAAATTCCTTACAACTAACTACTAAATAATATTCCTTGCCTCATTTTCCCCACACAACAACTCATATCAGTATATCACTTCAAAAATGCATCCAATCTGAGTCATCAATCTCCTGCCTAATGTTTCTTGGTTGTTTACTTAAAGTAGACAATTCTCCTAAGACTTTTTCTTCTTTTGGTGACAGCAATTGTAAAGCATTGAGCTGGTGCTATGGGAAAATTATAGACTAGCAGAATTCAAATGCATGTATCTGAACCTGACATCTCAATTAGCCGAGGATATAGCTAATAGACCCCACTGTTTCATAAGAAATACATGGCAACATGCTTCATATCATGGTTACACTGATTTGGCAGTTTGAATGACCCAAGGTAGCGGGAGCACACGCTTTCTTAGAGATGTTTTCTGAAAATTCATCCTGCTTTTTTTAGACCACTTAAAAACCTCGGCTTGTGACTAATCAGGGTCAGTTCATTTTATGATTCATCTCAAGGAAAGATTAGCAAAGTTACTCCCTAGGCTTGGTTGTTAATGGTGTCAGCTTACTCAAGATTTTCATGGTATGGTTTATAGCATGTGGTTGTGGTGTATTCGAGGGTTAGATATGTGCAGATTGGGAAGATATGCATAATTCCACAATCCGTCTGATTTAAGGATTATCTTTCTGCTCAAATCCCGCTTTTCACAATACTGTTTCCTCCCCCAAATTATCCCATCCTCGACATAAATCACAGATTAACAGTGCATAAAAACTAAAAACCGAGCCGACTAAAAAAACAAAAAATGAGGAGTTGACAGCCACTTAGAATCTGCATCGTCCATTTCTGGCCTTGCTCAAGGCTGACGCAGAGAATAGATAAACTCAGAATGAGGCTCTGAGCCATGCAGTTCTCTAGGCTTGGTCAACTAAACAGCTGTGTTATCAGACCATACAATTGTGTTATCAATTTCGATAAAATATTCCAATAACTAGCAAGTACACTCATTTCCCAAGTAACTTTGTACAAATTCTACTGTAATTGACCAAACACCAAATTATAGAATGAGCAACAAGTGTAAACTAATTAATTACCCAGCAAGAAGTTAGACTAGTAAAGGAAATACCAAATTCTCCTACAGATCACATGCAACACGACAGACGAAAGTCATACCTGAGCTAAGGCCCGAGGCCCTTGATGGCGTCAATGAGCAAGCCATAGACCTCCTTAGCCAGATCGTGCCGCCGCAGCTGTGTGTGTACCTCTGCATCAAGCTGCCGCCTCCACTTGGCTTCAACCGATCTCCCGTCCTGTGTCCCTAGTAGTGACAACCCCTTCTGCAGGGACACCCCGGACAATGCTCGACCATTCGTCTTCCAGTACCCATCAAGCACCTCGGTCACTACCGGCAGCATGGCTGCTGCGTCTGGGACAGTGCGTCGCTGATTGGCGTCCCCTCATCAGCCTCAGCGTCATCCTCAGCAGGCGGGACGAGGTGGGCGCCCCACACGTTGTTGCAGAGGTCGCGCACGCGGCAGTCGTGCGGGCCCGCAGCCGCGGTCGGCGCCGCGTGAAGGAACTTGCTCTTGAGCCGCTTCAGCTTGTAGTAGACCTTGGCCTGGTTGAGGTGCGGGGAGAGGGAGCCGCTGATGGAGTCAAAGAGCGCGCCCATGTCTGGGAGGCGCGGGACATGACCGGTGCGCGCGCGGAAGGCGGCGGCGCCGGTGAGGAGGGCGACCTCGTCGGTGTCGCTCCAGAGCTTCTGACGGCGCCGCCACCGGGGACGGCGGCGGCGGGCTCGGTCACCGCGACGAGCGCGGCAGAGTCCGTGAACGAGCGGGGCCTGCGCTTGCGCTCGCTCTTGCGGGAGGAGGCGCCAGCGGGGGAGCCCCGGGAGCTAGGGTTGGGTTCCGGGCGGTCGTCGTTCATGCGGGGATTGGGGCGGGACGAGCGCTTCTTCGACCTGGGAGGGGAGGGGGAGGCGGCGGCCGCGCCGGCGTCCATGGCGCTCGGGGACGGCCGCTTGATGGCATCGGCGCGGCGCGGGTGCGGGCTTGGCCGTGCGCTTCGTGGGGTCGTTGGGTTCGACACTTCGGGAGGGTCGGGCTGGGGAAGCCAGGGGGAGCTGGGAGTGATCGATCTGCCACCGTGCTGTCTAGTGCTGTATACTGATGATGCCTGTGGTTTCTCTTTCTGATGTGTCAGTTTAGTTTGGCCGTTTGATCGATTGGCATATATGAGTTGTCAGTGTGTCTTTCTCAAAATCAATCAACAGTGAGTGAATTTGTGCGTTTGAGCTGCATTTGGCTGCTTGTTCTGGGATTGAAACTTGGGAGGGGTATTGCTCTTTCATATGTGCGTTTTGGCATTGGTGGCCAGTGGGCGGCCCAGCCCGGCACGATATGAGCTGATTTGGCTTATCGTAGCTCAACTATTAGATAAGTTGTGTCGTACCAGCGAACAAACTGGGGAGGGGCCAGGCACGGCCCGTCGGCCGTTCGTGTTGTGCCAGGCCAGCACAAACCCGTTTGGCTCAGTGGGTCAAGGCTGGTCCATTTAGCTTGGTAGACCCGAAAAATTCAAAAAAAAAACAGCCCTTGCTCGGCCCGCCCGCCCTCCTCCTCTTCCCCCCGCCGCCTGCCCTCGGTCGCCCTGCCGCGTGCGGCACAGCCACACAGGTGCACACGCACAACAACGGGCCAACGGCAACACCACGTCGGACGCTGCCACCTCCACAGCCTTCGCCTGCCACCACGTCGGCACTGACCTCCACACTGGCCTTCTCCTCCCCCCGCGACTCCACCTCCTCTACCTCCCTTCTCGAGCTTGCCCCGCGGCCCCCGCCGCCTTCTCCTTCCTCCGCACCGGCGACGCCCCACCCTCCTCCTCCCTCTTCTTCCCTCCTCGCCTCCTCCCTTCCCAAGCTAGTCGTGTCGCCTTCCTCCTCCCTTCTTGAGTCGACCTCGCCACCATCTCCTTTCTCCGCGCGGTGTCTCCCCACCCTCCTCCTCCCTCCCCCCTCATCATCGTCGGCCTGGAGGCCTCTCTCGGTCTCTCCGCGATCAGGCTACACGTGCCTGGCACGACCCAACATTGTTCGTGCAGGGTCGGGCCAACCCATCGTGCCAGTGGGGTGGTTCAAGCACGGTACGGGCCTTCATGTCGTGCCAGGCTGACCCATGAACAATGCGGGCCAAGCCGTGCCTAGGTCAGGCCAACAGTTTCGTGCCTCAGGCCGGCCCGACGGGCTAGGCTCATCTGGCCACCTCTACGTTTTGGTGAGGTTTGAGATGTACAACCTAGAGATGCACACTTGGGGATGTGATATACATGATTATGATTTAGCACTCCCCCTTAATGTGTCACTTCCATCTTGCTCAAGATTTTAATAATAAAGATTATGAACAAGAGTAAGAGCACCTTTTATAAGATTTTCATGGAATGCAACCTACACAAGGCATAAGGGGCTAGATACTTCAATGTAAATACTTGTTACCGAGATGGCATTGATTCTTGATATGCAATGATCATCCTCAAGCTTGGCTCTAATTTTGATATATGATGGAATCCACCGTTATATGAACAAGCCAAGCCTCCAACGCCTCTCCAAGTACATATTAAGTATTGAAGCGTATTTTGGTACCCAATACTTGGTTGGGTCCTTGAATGTTAGTCACAATACTTTTGGTCACCCAAATGGCCCTAGCAATAGTCTTAGGTGAACTAACAATTCTAGCAAACACATTGTCATATTTATCCTTCCTAAGCAAATAATGATCATTATAAAGAATTGGCTTAGGAGAGATACATTTGGGACATTGTTTACCAATGTGTCATTTTTTCCAGCAATTGTAGCAAGTTGGGCTTTTGCTTCCCCTATTTGTCTTCTTTTCTTGCTCATTGCCGGTTTGCCTCATTTTTGAATGTCTTGTCTTGACACCCATTTGATTTGGGCACACCAAGGCATAGTAGCTCTTCCCATTGCATCCATGGCACTTGACATATTTCTTCGTATGTCTTGAGTTGTGCCTTGTCTTGCTATTCTCCTTTTCTTGGGAGTGTAGCTAATACCACTCTTATCTTGCAAGCGCCTTTGCTTGCTCAATATATCATCGAGTGGTCTTTCCTTTGAAGCTTCTTTCCAAACCAATTTTTAATTTTGTGACTTGGGCCTTGAGTTTTTATTTTCTCTACGAGGTTAGTATCACAAGACATAGAGGGGATATAAGCATCTAATGTTGAGCAACAAGGCATATCAAGAAAATCATCACATGAGGTGGATATGCTAACCTTAGATGTAATGCAAGAGCTCGGAGCTACATATGGCATATCATCTAGTAAATTGCATGCAATGCCTATATCCACCTCAGACTTATTTAGCTTATTTAGGAGGAGAGTTTCATGTTTATCTTTTAAAACATCATAATTATTTTGAAGTTAGACACACTCTTTCTTCAAAACCTTTAATTTTAATTTCTCCTTTCCTAAATACTCATTAAGCTCCTCTAACATATCCATCAACTCATCATATGTAGGCTCATCATCATCATTTACCTCATTATTACCTTTAGCCATAAAGTAATGAGTTGATGTGGAGGGACTTGTGGACTCATCGTCGTCGGAGTTAGAGATTGAGCATTCTTCTTCCGACATCCACTCTTTTGTGCAATCATCACTAGTGGAGGTGGACATTTCATAATGATCTTGAAGATATGTCCACATTTCATGAGCGCTCTCGAGATTACATACCTCATCGAATACCTCTACACTCAAAGCGCTAAATAAAGCGTTAATTATTTGAGCGTCGAGATGTAAGCACTTTTCTTCCTTAATGGTTGGAGTAAGATGATCCATTGGATGAGAAAAGTCTACATCTACAATCCACCATATTTTTAGGCTCGTGGCCTTAAAATAACATAACATGCGAAATTTCCAATGTGCATAGTTTGTACCATCAAATAGAGGTGCTTCACCTAGGTGCACTATATCACTAGTCGTTATCCTTTACTCTCTAGATGTTTAAGTCTAATAAATGAGAGACCAAGCTCTGATACCACTTGTAAGATCGAGAAGGCCGACTAGAGGGGGGTGAATAGGCGGTATTAAAATCTTCTTTGGCTAAAACTGATTTCTAAAGCGGAAGCTAATAACAATACGGTTTTGCACAAATAAAGCCTAAATCAACTAGTTTTTACTAAGTGCACCAACAACATAATACTATTGATAATGATATCAATCATACAAATACATGTAAGCAATTTAATATAGGGAATGTAAATTGCACAAAGTAAAGCACAAGAACAACAAACTACAATGACACAATGGTGTTTTAACGTGGTGTTCGGAGGCTAGCCGGTCTCCCCTAATCCACGTTGAGGTAAGCACAAATGAATTGGACCGGCTCCACAAATTGTGCACAGATGATCTAGAGTGAGCACAACGAGCTATCAACATATGACTAACTCAGGCTACTAATCAATACCCCTCTTAATAGTACGACAACCTATACTAGCAATCCAGTCTTCCAACCAAACACCAAGACCGCTAAAAGACTAGGAACACATCCTTAGCCCTAGTTAGTCGTACCTTTGCCTTAAGCATCTTCTTGAAGCTTGATGACGCACATCTTTATTTCAAGACTGTGTCCTTGACTTTAATAATCATCAACACATGGTGATCTACTTTACTTTGGGATCTTGACTCGATGCTCATCAACTCATGATGACATCCTTCATCCCGAGTCTTGATATGCATCAACACGTGATAGGTCTTCTCTTGACTTGATGATCAACTCATGATATCATCCAAAATCTTCATCATCCTAGAACATAACCTAATCATCCAACTCATGGAGAATGTTAGTTCCACAATATGTTTATCATTAATTACCACACCATACCATTAACTCATAACGGAGGGACAGGATACTTAAATCCTTCCCTCTTTGGTAATTGATGATAACCACTTCAATTTCACATAATTGAATGTAGATAAATGAGAGAACAAATGAGTATATATGAACTACACAAGTTTTATATACTCAAGGATATGTTTCAAAGTAAAGATCCTTAATGTATATGGAAAATGAAATATGGATCAATACTAATGAGACCACAAAATATAGAGTGAACTCCCCCTAAATGTGTGCATATACGAATGTGTAATAGGAATATAAACACATATTCAAGTTAAACTTATGGTGGAGTTCAACCTATATTTTGGATCCAAGGAATGCAACTATATATAAGAATAAGATATCGAATGCATACCTCCATGATTCTCACCTTTATATCAAAATAAGACTACACACTAGATATAACAATATAAGTGTTAGTCTCACAAATAGATTTGTCATTAATTACTAAAATACTCCATTAACTCATAATGGCAGGTCTAAATCCTTCAACCTCGTCGCTTACCTTCTTCATCTCTTGGGTTCGGTCATATTTCCCGCCACACAGGGCCGAGTACGATTGAGGATCAGCCGTCCTTTACGCCACATACAGGGGGTTATGTGATGCTTTTGCGGCATGACACTGATGTGAAACCTATCCTTGTCGTCTGCAGTCCAGCATGAGTGGATTACATCTTGGACAAAGACGGCACACATCGAGGTCCTGTAGGAGCAACAACCGTACGACATACAGACATACTGTTAGTACATCAAATGGTACGTACCACGGTTGCACACCAGACTCACTCATCCTCCACCAGAGCGTCCGGAGCAGGTGACACACCAGGAGAGACTCTGTCACTCGTTTGATCGACACAGCGCTTCGCGACGTGACAACACCGTAAAACACTTCTAACCTTTGCTCGTTTCATTGATGATAGTTGTGTTGTTTGTTACTGAACCAATGTTGTTTGTCACTCCAGTTCAAGCGATTGCAATAGATCGCACGTGCATCGGAGACCACCATTAGTAGCCCAGAGCGCACCGTACCGGGGCTTTTGAGCACTTTGAAGTACATCTCCGCGGAGTCGAATAATGTAATAAAGAACATGAGTTGCGGTCATTCGAGAGACGACGCCCTACACGTCGCACACCGAGTGGGCCGACCGTGCTCACCTCCTAGGCCAGCACAACCTAGTCAGTCATCTGTGGTGCAGATTGGCTGGAAGATGAGTTATGTACAAATTTATGTCCTGCTTTTTATTACACCTTAGGTTGTGCTAACACCATGTCACCCTCTAACTGCACGTCCATCGAGATGTATCACTTATGCTGTCCGCACCTCGTACTCAGACTGGCGCCCCCTCGGTCATCCCGTTATAAAATCCAGAAGGTACGAGATGTTTAGTTTACGTCTTGAATATTTATTTGGCCTACCTAGGCGTGGATTTCTTGATCCCTTAATCAATGACATGATTGCAGGTCATAACCAGTTTGACATGACTCAACTGGACGACATTAACATTGGACAACTCAGCTGGGCCAGAGTCATCTTAATGATGCACCTCCGCCCACTCAACGGTCTCCGTACCCCCTCATAATCAATATGTGCTATCCGGACTGGTTAACGTATCCCACGAGACATGCTCGATGCAAAACCAGGACACACACACAGACGCAGACGCGGCGAGCAGAGAGTGGCTTAGGTGAGTGAGTCATATTGTATCCCGTGTGTATTTACACTGCATAGATGTTATGTGTTTTTTGTTGTGCTATATTTGTATGCATATTTTATACGTTATGTGCATATTATAGGAGTAGATCCATTCTGGATTAACATAAAATCAAAAAACATCGAGGTTCACATTAAATCATGAAACCCCATACCGGGTGGGAGTCACGAGAGTTTGGACATTTCATGTCGAGTTGCAATCTAAAATTTGAAAAATAAATTTGACAACATTTAGGAATACATTTTGTAATCTGTGAATTAAATGTGGCGCGTGGTTTGGTACACCCAAGATACACGGGCGACCCTTTTGGAATCAGAAAAAAGAAGGATCGAAATTAGTCTTCAATTATCACTATTTAAATTGGACTAAAATAGTTATCAATAATTCATTACGAGTAATTTATTTGCAGTAATTACCCATAACACAAATAATTACGACATATTACATACAAATCATCAATTAAATACGAGTAATTAGATATGAAAAATTAATTAATTAGCAACATATTGATTTTGACTCAATAAATTACTCACGAGTAATTCATTACATCTAAGTAATTATTACTAAATTAATTATGATTAATTAATTAAGACTGATTAACTACACACAAACCTAATTAATCATAATTAATTACATTTATTTAGTTACCACAAATTAACTACGGGTAATTACTTACCAACACAAACCTAATTAATCATAATTAATTACATTTATTTAGTTATCACAAATTAGCTACGAGTAATTACTTACCAACAAATTAATTATGACTATATAAATTCGATAACTACATTTGCACTAATGTAATTACCACTAATAAACTACGACATGAACAATTATGATTTATTAATTACTTTTGATTCATTACCACTAAATTAATTATGACTAGTTAATTTTCACTAAATTAATTATGTCTAACTAATTACCATTAAATTAATTATGACTGATTAATTACGACTAATTTTTACACTAACTAATTCATACTTAAATAATAAATACTAATTAATTACGACTAATTATTGTCCGTGTGCGATGCGGGTGGCAATCCAGGCTAGGGAGGTGTGGACGAGGGAAATGTGACGCAACCAGACGGGGGGGGGGATTGAGTCATGTCCGGGCGACAGGCGAGGGGGCCGGATAGAGCCTTGTCTGGGCAACACGCGGGCGGAGGAGGCTTGTTCGGGTGGGAAGCGTGCAGAGGCGACGTTGTTCGGGCGACACGCGTGCAGAGGAGGTTTGTCCGGGGGGTGGGGCATGCGGAGCTACGCCTTGTTTGATACCGGCGTTTAAACCGACAAGATTGGGTGACAAGCGAGCGAACAAGGCTGTCCGGGGGACAGGTGAGCTGATGCGATGTTGTCCGGGCCGTAGGCGCACGAACAACCTTTTATGGGCCACAAGCGAGCGGAGGTGGATACACGTCGGCACGAGACAAGTCCGGGCGACGGGCGAGCGGAGGAGAATAATGTCGGGCGTGGGAAGCACAGAAATGCACACATGTCGGCTACCGACATAGCCATGGTGTTATTTTTGCAAATACTGCGGTGCATTTGCTATTTCTGTCAAAAGCGTCTCCAACAGTGCTATTTAGGCCAAAAACTCCTCCACCTTGGCCTGTCGAGCTGGCCCGGTGCGACTCGTTAGGCCCGTTCATTTTTAATATCTATATAAATTTATTTTTCATTTTTTTAATGTTTATATGATTTTATTTTCATTTTCAATATTTATATAATTTTATTTTATAGTTTTTTAATTTTATATAGTTCATTTTATAAGTATATAAAAATTTATTTTGATTTTTAAAATTATATATATATATATATATATTAGGATTTGTTTTTACATTTTATAATTTTTCATATCATATGTGCTAAATGGGCGACTTACTACTGCAGTGCACTGACATGTCGTGCTCAGGCAATGATGAGCCCACTCGTCAAGACAACATGATATGATTATCTAGTTGGCCAATTGTGCTGTGCCTAATCGGGCCTGTGATGGATCGGGCCGGACCGTCCATTTGGACACCATTACAACCAAGCATATTCAACGTGCAACTTCCTTGCACTTCCTTCTTTACAAAAGTAACAAAACTGAGTCTAAAAAAGGAAAAAATATTCATTTGACCCCTGAAGTATCGTGTTGCGGACACTTAACCTCTTCACCTAAAAAATTGGCTCTTTGACCCCACACGTTGCAAAACCAGTGCAGTTAACTCCTTGAGCCTGTTTTGCTCGGTAGTATTGCCTACGTGACAAACAATCAACCCTGTTTCGCCACATGGATTACTGTATCAGCATGATAAGGTGGCATAAAAAAACACTTTGCCCCCTCTCTCCTCACTCCCATCCTCTCTCCCCCCCACACCCCAACGATGCCACCCCCTCATCTACCACACTCGCTCTTAGCTCCGCCTTCCTCTCTCTTCATCTTCCCCACGTCCTCTCTTGCTCCCTCACCGGCTTCCTCCCTTGCCTCTATGCTCGCCGACGCCCTCACTCACCTCTAACGGTCACCAATGCATCCCTTGCCGCTCCGCTCACCGCCACCTCTCTCCCTCCTCTCCGACCACCGCTAGATCTGAGCAGGCGGGCCCAGATCCGGCTGGATTTAAGCTATGACCACACGGGCAGTGGATGTGGGCGACGCTCGATAACGACGCTCGATAACGACGCCCAGCAATGGCCCGACCGCCTCCGGGCTCCGGACGCACCCTCGCCTGTCCCTAGGCTGGCTCCGCGCCATGCCCACGACGGCTCCGCGCCGCGCCCGACTCCTCCGCTACCGCCCTTGACCCTCCATGCTATCACCGACCTCCTCCGCATCGCGCCCCTATTACCTCCGGCACACCTGACCCACCCCAGTCAGCTCGCTCACGGCGCCCGACTCCCTCCGCACTCGCCCCAACCCCCTCCGCACTGCACCCCAAGCCGACTCCATGCCGCGCCCCCGAGCCCCTCCGCGTCGTGCCCCGACCCCTCTGCGCCGTCGTGCGCTACAGTTAGCACACCACCCACCATCTCAAGCCGGGTCGTGGCCACCTAGCTACCCACCTCACTAACCTCGTTCCATTTTGCCCATACCCGACCCTCGTCGTCGCTTCTGTGCTGCCGGCGAACTTGCTCTCGAGCTGACATACGATGTAGAGGAGGGTAAGGGAGCGACAAAGAGATTGAGGAACACTGGCATGTGGTCCCCCATAGTGCAATAATTTTTTCTAACTTCCCATAGTGCAATAATTTTTTCTAACTTTTATTTGTTGAGTCATCGCCACGTCACTCGTCACGGTGATAAAACCGCTTTCGAAACCATCTCCGGTGTTAAATGCACTGATTTTATAATAAGTTAAAAAGCTATTTTTTTTAGATGAGAGGGTTAAGTGGCTAGAGCGCAATTCTTAAGGGTCAATAGGACATTTTCCGAGAAAAAAAAGGTGAACCCGTGTCCTGACGCTGAGTCCGTCCTCCTTCCCATCGGATCCGATCACCGATCCCACGCGGAAAAATCGGGCCGGAAAAAATCGAAGAAAGAGAACAGACGCGAAAGGGACACAATACTCGAAACGAAACCCTAACCCTAGCTCCGTCCCGTCCGCCGCCGTCGCTCCTCGCCGGAGGTCTCCCCCGACGTCGCCGTATTCTCCGAGGGCCCTGGCTGCGATGCGCCCCGCTACGGCTGAGGCTTTATGAGCGGCGCCCCCGCCGGGGACATGGCCCGCGCCGAGGGTTCGCCGGAGGGGACGCCCCACGGCGTCGGCGTCGACCTGTACGCGCAAGCCAAGAAGGCCCTGTCCTTGCGCACGCCGTTCGAGGGCGAGGAGGCGGCGTCTAGGGTTCCGACGTTGCCTGCGCGGCTCGTGAACTGGGCAGGGCCAGGCGACGGGCGGAAGAAGCATAAGAAGGCTCAACCTCCGTATGTGGCTGCTGATGAGGATCCACCACAGCCAGCTACAGTGCCCTCTACAAAGGCAGGCGTGTGGGAGCAGTTTGAGGCGTATTTTAGGCCAGTAACGTTGGATGATATTGATATATTAATGCCAAAGTTTCCATTCAGCTACGGTGAGCTCGATTCATGCATCCTCATACCATTTGTGGGCAGTGGTAACGAATTAGTGAACGAAGCCGAGACATTTGACGTGGCCGTGGCTGAAACAAGCTCGTACTTGGGTGTTGGTGGTGAAGAAGTGGTCAGTAACAAAGAGCGTAGTGGGCAGTGTGTGGATTTGATTAGTAACAAAGAGTGGAGCGAGCAAAGCGTTGAGCAGGGCATACATGATGTGGTTGTGCAACAGTTGGTTAGTAACAGAGAGCGCAGTGAGCAGAGCGGAGAGCAGGGCATACGTGAAGTGGTTGTTCAACGGGAAGAGTGGCCATTGGAAGTGGAGCAAGCTGGTAGCAGCGGTGGCATTGTGTCACCAAAATGTGGAGAGGAGGCAGGAACATCACTTAATTGGCTGCTAGGAGCAAAGGAGCGATTTGTGCTCACTTGGAGCGCCCAACAAGAAGAGGAAGCTCTTGGGTGTGGATGCTGGGTTAGAGCAGCTTGTGCTGCTTCCATACGTGGGAGCTGATGCTGGGTCAATATGTGATGTTTGCTGTTTGGGAGAGAGTGGCGTGGTGTCCAATAGGATACTTCATTGCAACAACTGCAAGGTTTCTGTGCACCAGAAGTGTTATGGTTTGCACGTGTTGTGCCAGATGGCCAGTGGTTGTGTGCTTGGTGTAAGTATTTGGAGTCAACAGGGCAGTTATCAAAGAAATATGCGGGCAGCACCCTGTCAATGCCTTGTTTGCTATGCCCAAAGGAGAAAGGGGCTATAAAACCTGTAAAAGGGGAGCCTAATCGAACTGCAGATGGAGGCAGCCTAAAATTTGTGCACTTGTTTTGCAGTCTATGGACACCAGAGGTTCTTGTTGAGGACTTGGAGTCAGTGGAGCCTGTTACTAATATTGGAAGTGTCCTAGAGAATCGGATGAAACTGGTGTGCAACATTTGCAAGGTTAAGCATGGTGCATGCGTTCGATGTAGCCATGGTATGCATTTTTATCCTATGTCTCCATTATGACAATTTGAGCTTGATTGACAGTATATAATTATTAAGGTTATTAGACCATATGTATTGCAGAAAATATTGCTTTAGAACTGCAGCCTAATGTTGTATCATTATTTAGCAACATATAAAATTTCTGTACAGCACAAGTCTACTTCAGTTTTAGAATTAAGCTTTGACTTTTCTGATACCTTTGTAATCTTTGATGCTTAAAAGCTTGTCTTTCTTCAATTTTGCAACTTCCAATTTCACTTCCGAATTATAAGATATCTAACTTTTATCAGTCTTTTCCAACGAAAAATCATGCAATATGTTCACATGTGCCTGATGAGATGATTGTTCAAAATTAGGTGTAGAATGCTGTTCTCAATCAAGTATGGTAATCTGCTCTGCTGTACCAGGCTGAAGCACAAAATGCTTGCTAAAATAGTCGGGCAGTATAGCTCCTTTATGATGATAACTTTCCACAGGAAACACCCCTCTTCTGAATGAAGGACTTCAAGAACCACTCTTAACACTTTGTGGGACACATTGTGACATGTGGTATAATTAGTTGATGCTTTGCTCACATCACAATATTGTGATGACGTTTAATCTGTAAATGTATTTTGCTATATGTGCACTATGGGAATTTTGATATAACTGTATTCTATCATGTAAGACAAAATAGGTCTACACTAGTTAACTATCGAGTTTTAATGTATAATAATCCCAAATGTCCTTCGATGTTTGTGGAAAATATACCATCTCCTTTTTTAATTAAGGACATTTTATCCCATTTAAAATGTCAATTTTCTGTCATTTTTTGTGGAAAATCTATGATGTTTATTTTCTCAACCGAGGACGTTTTATCCACCTTTACATTTGAGTTTTGGGATATGCACACACTTTAATTTAAAGGAATAAGTCCATTTTACCCCCTCTAACTCTTGCCCGAGTTCAGAAATCAACCCTCAACTCCATAACCGGGCCTTTGACACCATCGAGCTCTCAACATGGTTTTGGCTGACATGGCGTCCAGTGTAAGTGTGTGCCGAACTGCTGATGATTCATAAAAAAATACCCTTCACCCATTCTCTCTCTCTTGCCTCTCTGCAACTATGACAATGATATTTTTTATTTTTTTTGTGCTAATTGAGCTTTACTGAATCAACTATATTTGTCCACATGGACACCATGTCAGCGAATCATGTACACGTAGACGCCAAGTCAGCCAAAACCAGCCATTGTGGCCCTAGGGTGGGGGGGGTATTTTGCACCAGTTTTGAGGTTTCAAGGGTGTTATATGCCCGACTTTGGAGTTGAGCGTTGATTGCCGAACTCGAACAAAAGTTGGGACAGCGCCAATGAACTTTGTCTTCTTATATAAGACTGTAGGAATGAACCACTTGTTTTCTCTGAGTTTCGGGTTTGCCTTTTTTCCTGTGTTCAAACACCCTACCGTAGGGATTGTTTTTGGGTTTGCTTTTAGGTGTGTTATACACAAAATCCAAAAATCGGAACCGGGCAAAATCCCGCCCGGCGCCGTTTCTCCGTTACCAAACGGTAACCGGAAACCTCGGAAAAATCCCGGCTGGATTTCGTCAAATGGAGTTTGAATTCGGGATGAAAATGCCGGGATTTTGAATTTGAATTTGAATTTGAAGGATTCCGGCCTGGATTTTGGATTCCAGTCCCCATCAGGAAATCAGGTAACCGCCGGTTACCGGCGGTAGCCGGCTGGGTTTTTGATCCCTATACATGCCTACTGTGCTTGCCATGAATTTTTTTGTTACTTCATCCTGATTTTTTTCGGGCACATAGGTGTAGCACTCTGCACTTGAGTAGACACAGCCATTTAGTGAGCTTTTCCTTGACTTCAATGGTTCCCTGTGATATTTTGTTATGGCCTTGTGTTCTCCTGAATAGGCTAAGTTTTGTATTGATTGACTTGCTTTGCTAAGTGGCCGACTATGTTTCCTGTGATATTTTCTCATGGCCTTAACACAACAGGAATCCTGTTTTGTGTTGATTGACTTCCTTGGCTTTGTGACTGACTATTTGTTCCCTGCGACATTTTGTTAGGCCTTACATAATAGGAATCTTATTTACATCACAAACAGCGAAAACATACAACATGAATAATGTTTTGGTTCTGTATGATGTTGTTGCCCCATTGGTAATTGTGCTTCCATAGTTAGCAGTTCAGTAACTTGGATTTGTCCTTTAGGCTGTGGCAGTGGAACAAATAACGATTGTTACTTGTCAAGTAGTCATTGGTCTTGTGATGGGAATTACATAACTAGGATATTATTACAAGCAGAGTAGGTTATATGCCCGCTAGTTACAGTGCTTCCCGAGGACATTCCTCATGCATTTATCATCCGAGAACTAATTCATGGAGCATTTTGTTGATACCTGAGAGTTAGATGACTTATTTAATCATTCTTGTACTTACACCTTCAACCATTGTTCATTATGTGACTGGGGGAGCCTTTAGATAAATGAATACATCCTGCTATGATGCATTGTTTGTCCTCTAGGAAGTTCTTATCATTTTGATGGGCATCTCTTGAAAGGATAGTGATTCCATACTGCTTTTTAAGTTCTTAACTCGAGAAATGTTCTCTTAAGTACCACAATATCCCAAGCTCTATTGGACAGATTGAGAAAGCGGTAAATTATATCTTCAAAGTTGTTCATATATCTATACTATAATTGAAAACTTGAGACTCATCATCCAGTTCAACGCCTCACCCCGCGCCTCAGCACGGGCATTATTTTACTAGTGATATATTGTGTGACAAAAACATTTCTGTTTTGAGTTATCTTTGACATTTTTAATTTTTCCCCATCAACTTTTGTGCGACTTAAAATTAATACCACCTTTTTATCTTTAACCATGCTAAAGAAACATTAGTACTTGATTACTATCCAATTATCTACAGTTTACCCATATTTCTAGGTTGCTAAGTTCCGTGTGGTTTTCAGGGACATGCCGGACAGCCTTTCATCCTATATGTGCGCGAGAGTCCAAGCATCAAATGGAGATATGGGGAAAATCTGGACATCCTAATGTGAGATCATTTTCTTCAGGTGGTTGCCATTAGCCTTATTTAGGTTGCTGCTGTTAATTTTTCTTGTTTATTCCTTTGTAGGTCGAGCTGAGAGTATTTTGCTCGAAGCATTCTGGAGTTGGATACATCAACTCTGTAGAGAAAAGTAACAATGCATCTGAGCAGAGTCCTATAGAATTGAGGTCAAAACAAGCAAACCTTATCGCTAGAAAGATACCAAAACTAAGATTCACACGCAAGAACAAGGACAAATTCATGAATTATGAAACCAGTAGCTTTAACTCTGATAGCCTTATCAAAGTAGAGACCATGGAGCAAGGTGCTTTGCCCCATACTGTTGGAAGTTCAGTTACCCAAGCAATCCGAAACATGGAAATGGGTACTAATCATCCCTCAATTGGTGGGAATCTTATGAGAAATTCTGGTGATATTTCTGTAGTGCTTAGAAAGGTAATTGCTACTCATTCAAAGTCCAGTTAGGACTCAGGCATTTAATGCTTATCTTGTGTGAAGAAAAAACATTAATGCCTATACTGTATTTGCAGCTAATTGACCAAGGCAAGGTTAGTGTTGGTGATATAGCATCTGAAGTGGGTATTTCTTCGGAATCCTTGGAAGCTGCTCTCGTGGTACTCTGGAAATACCTTATGTCTACTATGTAGTTTATTCACAAGCTATTTTGCTAATCCTCTGATTCTCAGGGTGAAACTACCACTTTTTCCCATGGTTTGAAGTTGAAAATTATCAAGTGGCTTCAAAATTCTGCACATATACCAACTGTTCAAGCAAGGACTCTCAAAGGGAGCTCAGTGGTGGTGCAAGATAACAAACTAGATGGGTTTGAGGGTACATATAGTGTCAATGTGAAGAGTTCATTGGTTCCGGATGATGACAAAGGAGCAGCAGTTGATATGTCGGGTCCTGCTGTGATGAAACCCTCCCCAACAAGATCTAGAGATAATAACAAGATTCTGAAAAATAACAAAGCAACACGTGCAACTGGAGTAACTCCTTTGCAAAATGGAAACAAAAAGATGGTCAAAGAAGGTGCTGATCGTGAGTGTTCCCCTGCTGAAGATTTCACAAAAGAATCTACTAGAAATTTGTTCCCGGTCGGAAGCAAGGAAACTTCAAAGGAAGAGCATGAAAAATTGGTAAGAACAACTATTTTTGAGTATTCTGTAGAGCTTTGTTTGTCTTGCCTCTGAACTGGTGTCAAGCATGAAATACCAGTGCGCGGATGATTTTTTTCTTTCAAATTTCACAAGGTCAAGTGGCTTAGGTGATATATGCACATGCTGTTTGTGGTGAACCACTGATTCGTAGGATTTTAAGGACCTACTTTGTGCAAAATGACAAATATATTATCTGAAATTCAACAATATACAACATTTTTGGTAGATGAGGTTTTTGTTAACATTCACACATTGATTGACCCTTAAATGTATCAAAGACTTCCCACAATTCTGCCCACTTGGTAATACGTGAATGGATCAACCGATCAATGGAATCTTCAGCGCTCTCTCTCTCTCTCTCTCCATTGAGCGTTGGCTTTTATGGCGTCTTCTTAATTGTCATCACAAAGAATTCAACAGAAAAAATAGCTAGCTGATGGCATTTCGTTCTGTCATCATCATCAGTATCTCCCATTTTGCTAAGGTTGTGGCCTCCAAGTTACCTTCTCTGAGGAGATGGTTGTGCTGTCACTATTTTATGGTCTTAAGGAAATAATCTTTCATCATGGATGCAATTTGATTCCCAGCCTTGTGACAGATATCGAACAGCATCTCAAGCAATAAAGAATTTGGTACTTCCATGGAGATACCAAATGAAAATGAAGGTAAAATCTTTTGGTGAACTAATACTTCTGAATTTTTATCTCATTGTTCTTTGCCTCTAGACCCTAGAGAACATTTTCATAGCATGCTGGCTTATCCTTCTGTACTCTTTTGCATTAATCACTGGAAGTTCAGTTTCCTTTTGGTCAATTGTTTGTTTACAAAGCAAATGATTCAAATTGCCATGCAACCCTTTCAACAAGAACCTGCCTGTTAGATGTCCTTATTTAAATTGAAACCCAATCTACAATGCAGCCTGAAAAGAACTTGCGCTGCATTTTCTCTGTAGTGCTGCACCACCTCTTAATGCTCTTTGTACTAGCTTGACTGCTTTTATCATAATGTAGTGGCTGCTAACTTTGTGAATTTTCTTAGCTTACTTGGAATCCTTATTTTGCTTTTAAGAGGCATGTTGATGGTTGCAAATTTGCAACTTGCAAGTGTGTATTTCTCATTCTCTTAATGTGTTGATTTTGAACCACATGAGATATCACTACTCTTAAGTTGTTAACTAGGTTACAAGGTAGGTTCAGTATTATTATTCTCAACAATACTGCAATGGTTGTGACTTGTGCAGTGTTGTTCTACATTTTATATTCGTGGGTATTTAAGGCTATTACCGATGCCTTCTCATTTTTTTTTTCTGTATTGGATTAGACCAATTTTCCCCAGTTGTTGCTCTAATGCATGTGCTATGTGGCAAGTCATTGCCCTTTTTTTCCGTTCCAGGAGAAATAGATATACCATTGCTAACAGTGGCCATTTCCTGAGATATTATCCTTCTATATCATTTATGTATAAGGAATACAAAGTAACATGTAATTTACAATACTTTGATTAGTCCAAATGGAGATGGAAGTGTTCTCTTTGTGTACCACAGTGTGCTTTACTTGGTAAACCAACTCACTCTAAGGCCAGTTTGTGGTTGTTGTGCTGTGCTGTGTAATCTAATTAGTCACGAAAGATTCCCGATTCCAGTAAGATCATGCTGTTATGTCTCCAAAAAATAAGTTTTCAACTAATTATTATATCGAAAAGTAGAAAAATACAAGCGCATTTGAAAAGCCACTGCAATGCCTGGTGAAGCCTTAAGTCCTGGAATTATTTTTTAATCTTCCAATTGAAGTCATTGCTAGTCTTTTCCGAAGATTAAGGTGGCTGTAAAATTTTAAGGTGTAATGATCATATTTGGATTGGTCACCATGATTTCTTTTTGTGGACTCAAATAATCTGATACATAATAAAATAGGTGAAATTGAAGGCAGTATATTTGCTCACCATGCTTTACTTGGTTGGCCAACTCAGTTAAAAACTTAAAATCAATGGGAATGGTTGAATCTGAAATCTTACAGTTGAAGTCATAGCTAGCCTTCTGTAAAAATTAGGCGGCTTGGAAATTTTAGGTCTAAAGCTTTCCCCCCTCCTAGTAATGACGATTTTATTTCTTTTGTGTGTGTTCAAGTGATCTGATACATAAACATGATACAAATTTGTGAAATTATTACTCGAAGTTATAGAAGTTCTTACATTCATCATTAGAAAAAGAAATCTATAATATTTATTTTCTGGACCTATATATGATGGTTATAACCAGGGAAAAGATAACCGGCCGGCCGGGAACGGTAACCGGCCGATTACCGTTCAAACCGGAAAAATTCCGGATGAAAATCGTTTGAATTTGATTAAAAACCAGCCGAATTTCGAAAATTGAAATTTGAATTTGCAAAACCTGAAAAAACCAGCCGGGATTTTTTCCCCCTGGTTATAACTCTTATTCTCGCAAAAAGGATTGCCATATATACATTACAATATTATCTTTTAATAGACATGTTTTATTTAAAAAACTATTGACAGAATTATTCACAAAACTGGTGTTTTTCTAGTTCTTACAATGTGTTATGAATAGGTACATCACTTGGAAGGAAAAGTAATGACTTGACTAAGGTTGAACTTGGCTCGGAATCGGAGGAGGGCTTCTCTTCATTGGATCAGTGTTTTTCTCAGGGTGATAATGCTAAACATGGGTCGAATTCAGTTGAAAACGGAGTCTGCAATCGTTGTGATTGTAATATGGATCATGTTCGCGGACAACCTTGTTTCAAGTAAGATGCAAAAATTCAACTGATTGAACTAGGTTATTATGCCTTTGTTCTTTACCATCTGCTTCATTTAGTCTCAAACCCCCATTTTTTTTGCATGAACCAAGAAGGCTCTCCTGGACGTTGCTGTTAACCCTTGTCTTGCTTCATGCAGCTTTGATGATTCTCATTCTTATATTCATCCATTCATAAAGAAAAAGATGGCTCATCTTTGGGGTCATACTTTCAAGCAGAATAAGCAGGTGCCATGTCATGCTGGTAAATTCTTAATAGTTTCTTCTATTAATTATGTAGCAACGGTTTGCAATTGCTAATAATCATTTTATATGTCATGCTTGAACTGAACCTATTTTCGTTTGTCAAATATACTAGAAGAACCATTATGTTCTTCCGATGAGAAAAGGCCTGTGGATTCCTCAATACAACTTGTGGAAACAACAGAAATTGCTGTGGCAGATCAAGTTTCAAAAGCAAAATCCTTAGGAATCCTTGAGCATTCTGATGATGATGAAGTAGAAGGAGAAATGGTGTACTTACAAACTAGGCTGCTTGGCAATGCTGTTGTTCTGCAACACAGATACGGTAAGATTTTCTCTCTTTATTTATTCTGTGTATCATTTACACTTCTTCCTGTGAGTTTACGGAATAATCAAACCTTGTTGATTCCTTTATTGCTTGTTTTACTTCAATGACCCTCTTGCTTCAAGACTGTCTAATGAATCTGTCCCCATAATGAAGCTCTTGTTTCCTCAGTTTTCTGAATCACTTTACACTTGAATCTTGCAGAAGATTTAATAGTAAAGGTTGTCCAGAATCTTTCTCACGAGTTGGATGCTTTCAGTAAAAGAAAATGGGACTTCATCCTTGTCAATCAGTTTCTTCGTGATGTTAGAGAAGCTAAGAAACGGGAGAAAAGAGAAGAGGCACAAAGAAGCTCAGGCCGTACTAGCTGCAGCTGCAGCTGCTGTTGCAGCCTCCTCTCGTAACTCCACTGTGAGAAAAGATGCAAATGATGATGGAATACCTGCTAATCAAGAGGTTTCTTGCTGTATTTTGATTGGTCAATTTACAAATTAGTATGTGTTGCAGAGGCTATGTATCTTATATCTTCTGCACTTGTAGAGTTCTCCAAAATTTGGTGTTGGATCTTCAAGAGTTGGCCAGGGGACTTCTTCATTGCTACAGACCAATGATTCATCAAAGTTATCCAACAGCAAAGTTTCACGGATACTAACTTCAGCATTTTTCATATGCCAATTATTTCAAAAGAAAACACACTCTACTGTGATGTATGCATGCGAAGTGAAACTCTGTTGAACCGAATATTTGTCTGCTCCAGATGCAAGGTGCTTTGGATTTTGTTGAGTTTTGAAGTATTATATTTCATTGTGATATTAACTTTGATCTGTTCAACAGGCTGCTGTCCACGTAGATTGCTATAGAAATATGGGGAATTGTACTGGCCCTGGAAGTGTGAACTTTGTGAAGATATTTCATCGGAAGCTGCTAGCACTAGCGATCAGTCGGACTGCAATGGCACAAACTTATCCTTGGTACAGTGTGGTCTGTGCCATGGCACATCTGGTGCTTTTAGAAAGACTACTGATGGGCAATGGATTCATGCTTTCTGTGCTGAGGTACTTATCAGTTTGTCGTCTGTTGTTTTCATATGACTTCCTCTTGAGTTTTAATTTTTCTAATATTTCCTTAGTGGTTGTTGGAGACCAAGTACGTGAGAGGACAAAATAGCCCGGTCAATGAAATGGTACTCTTCTTCTCTGTCAAGCATTGCAGTCTTTCCTAGTTTTCATTTTCAGGAATAAATATAACCCCCTTTTTTAGTTCATATAATCAGAAGATGTTGTTTCTCAGTGTTATCATATCATGTTGTATTGTATCAGGAAAGCCTTGTAAAAGACAAAGATACTTGTTGTGTCTGCCTCCGCAGTGTTGGCGTTTGTCTAAAGGTATGCCATCATCTTTGCCTCTTTATCTAATTCAGAGCATGAAGAGGCCAAGCACTTGGAATCTTCATAAGTTCGTCCCTTTCTACCATGCAGTGCAATAGTGGGGACTGCCGATCCACTTTTCATCCTTCTTGTGCTAGACATGCTGGTTTCTACATGAACACAAAAGGGTACGGTAGTATGTTGCAGCACAAAGCATATTGCTGCAAACACAGCATAGAACAGAAAGAGGTAAGTGTAGCATCAGAGCTATTTTGGAGTAATAGATTTTTTTTTTGGTACCTAAGAATAGGGTTGACTATTCTCCTTGTATGCTACAAATAAATCTGTTATTATGATAGGAAGTGAACTTGGTCCCCTGCGGCCCTGCCTCACGTGTATAACAAAGTGACAGCTTAAATTTTGCGTTAAACTTTTGTCATAATGATGAAAAGGGAAGGGGATGGATGAGGATTAGTTTAATTGTACGTCCAATTTGCAGGTTTGGTGGCATATTCTTTGATTTGTAGATACCTATTTTCCTGCCCACATGGACTGAAAGGGGACATATTTACTATGTATGACAATCCTGTGTTTGGTACAGTTATTTTTTGTATCTTATTTTGCTCTTCAAAATACATGCAGGCTGATGCCAAACAATATGGACCTGACGAACTCAAAAGCTTGAAAAGGATGAGGGTTAGTATATCTGATAAATACTTTATTTGTTTTCCTAATTTGATTGGTAAAATACAAAAATTGCTCATTTGCTATACTTGGGTACGTCTTTCCAGCAGAGGTCATTCTTTATTTTATATTGTTTAAATGGTAATAGTCATTTCAACTATGTTATGATAGATGTGTCCAGAGTCCAGACTCCAGAGGATGTGCTTCCTTTTCAGTGAATATTGATTAAATTACTCGAGTCTTGAGAAAATATATTATCATTTTGCAGGTTGAGTTGGAAAAATTGCGCCTCTTGTGTGAGAGGATAATTAAGAGAGAAAAGGTGAAGGTATGTCCTGCTGTTAAGACATTCTACTTCTTGTGTGGTGCCTTGAAAGTTGAACTACATCTTGTAGCTACTTTGATCTAGTTATTTTCTTTCTGAATCACTTTCTATTTCCTTCACAGGAATAGATGAAAGTAGCTTTTTTTAAAAAAAATTGTTTTGTTGTACCCAGAGAAAAAAAAACCCGGCCAGTTACCGCCGGTTACCGGTTGACCGGGAGAAAAAACCCGGCCGATTTCTTTCCGGTTTAGCAAATTCAAATTTCAAAATTTGAATTTCGGCTGGTTTTTAACAAATTGAAGCGAATTTCATCTGAATTCTTTCCGAATTTCCGGTAACCGGGCCGGTAACGGGTACCGTCCACCGGCCGGTATTTGCACCGGTACCGGGTTTTCTATCCCTGGTTGTACCTGTATCTGACAGTTAGCGACCTTATATGTGCATGGTGTTTTTTTTAGATTTACTTCACAATGTTATCCTGTTGTGAAATTAGGGAACAAGATAACCAGCCACCAGTCTTTGAAGTTAATCAAGAGTGTTCGTGCTAATTAGGGAGAGTTAAGGACATGGGTCAATGTGCTGCTCTTTGGCCTTGTGCCACGGGAAGCAGTTACATCATGTCCAGCAGGCACTCCTTTTCCCCCAAGACTGAAATTTTTTAGAAAAAAAAATCTGTTCACACTTGTAAATAACCTTTCAGTTTTTGTTTTTCGTCATTGACTCACTAAAAAATTACTGTTGCCATTATTATCTTTTGTAGACAACAAATTTTCATCTTGAGATATTTCTCTATGCAAACCAATAAATTAATATAATGTATTGTGTATTATGTCAGAGAGAGACAGTTCTGTGTGATCATGACATACTTGCCAAAACAAAGGATACTGTTGTTTTCTCCTACCTTGCACCTGGAGCAAGTTCAGAATCTGCCACTACTTCGGTTAATAACAAATCGTACAGTGGAACCGTGCAAAGATCTGATGATGTCACGGTGGATAGTACTATTTCTGGGAAAAACACCATCAGGTTTTCTCTTAATAACAGAGATGCTGAGAGAAACACAGCTGATAGCTCAAAGACACTGATATCGTTCAAACGGAAGTTGAGTGAGAGGGGATCTCTTGGTGGCAAGCAACTTCCGCAAAGATCAGTAACTGCCTTACAGAAATCAGAAGCTGGAGAAAAGAAGACAAAAGATAAGAAGGTTTGTATTTGCCCTTTTCATGTTTTAACTTCTTTCCTACACCATGCTAATGTGTAAAGCACATGATTTTGCAGCAGAGGGAATCATTTCAAAAGGAGCTTGTTATGACATCTGATCAAGCTTCTACACAGAACCAACGCCTTCCGAAGGGATATGTATATGTCCCCCGTGACTCTCTGTCTAAAGAGAAGCCATGGAATCGAAATACCCAAACCCATGAACCACAAGAGCCTGGTGGATAGGTCAGCAGCTGAGATCAAAATGGTTCATTTTTCTCATGGAAGGCCATGAAACGTTTGTATGCTTTGTCTTGATAACTCAAAAGCACAAGCGTCAAGCGGAGCTGGCCGGTGTTATTGCTGCAAGGATTACAGGCAAGCAATGCTCTTATCGGACTCAAGTTGTAGAATGGTGCAAACCGAATATGAATGAATGAATGGTGTGGGATCGTGCCCAGAAAGCTGGCACCCACTCAGGTCACTCGGATGAACGGCAACATTGGTGGCTTCACCTACCAGGGCTATACAAAGATGCATCTCTCGACTGTATATATAGATGTCTTTTAGAGTGCAGATTTTGTAAAATTGCTTTGTACATTCTTACCTTTGCAGATGCTAGGTTAGCTATGCAGAAGAAAAAAATCACCATTTCTTTATTGTTGTACAAGAAAAAAAGACTTGGGACAACTGCAGGGGTGACGTTCTCTCACAGGAATGGAGAGAAGCATTTGCTAATACCTAACAAGGTCTGATTCATGTTATTTGTAAGGATGGAGACAGTTAAAAGGATGCGTTCAAAAATAATCTGGACCAGCCAGTACTGTTCAGCCGACAGTTACTGGTGATAACCGGTATAGTACAGACTACAGACTGAGACTTTTTTTTTTGTTGGCTGGTAGCGGGTGACTTGTTGAATACCAGTAGTTTTTTTTAGGCAAAAAAGGACTTTTATTAGTTAACGTGGTTTTATGTACAACAGCAAACGGGAAAGTGGACTAGTGAGTTCATAACTTGAGCCAGGTGTGGTAGTCGGCTTTTTAACTTGTATGTTGGATCCAGATATTTTGTTCTGAGACAGGTTTTCCGCTCGCCGTCCGGATTTGTAACTTTGTTTGATCATGTTTGGTGCCGTTGGAAGCCACACCAACAATGTATAACATTTGTTCAGTTTGTAGTCTTCTTTCCATTTGTTGTGCTTGAACCTAAAAGCTCGTGCCTGGTGTATATTTCTAAATGTTGATTGCCTGAAGACTTGAAGGCATCGTGTTGTTTTATCATAAAAATTTCTGCTGTGGCGATTGTTGTTCAAAATTCAAAGTGGCTTGTGGAAGCTCAGAGAGCTGCCGATCTAGCATGGAATGGCTTTCGTCTTATGCTACTCAGTCCAGTACTGCTCTAATTTTACCATGGTTCACATTTAGGGGGTGTTTGGTTGATGGGATTTAATGGCTCCGTTTGGATCCCTGAATTAAATTGGGCCTTTTGGAAATGGAGTATACAATTCAATTTTATTTGTTTGGTTGCCAACGAAATTGATGCATAGAAATGAATTCACAAGCCAATTTCAATTCATGTTTGATTGCCTTTTAACTGGGAAATTCATCCTCATTCTCTTCGCACCCAACAACCATCCTCTCATCCTGTTCATCGTGGCTGCCGCTGCCTCAACATCTGACCTCGCTAAACTTCGGCGATGGCAAGGTGTGAGACCGCTTCTTGGAACCACGTCGGCGCTGGCCATGAGCTCCTCGAGGGTGCCCCGAGACGACAAGGAAGAACAGGAAGAGATCTGTGTTCTGGGTCTGTTGTACTGAAAATTCTGTACATACATTGTAAAGACTACGAAATATGTAAAATAATAATACAAAACAACATTAGCAAACTAATTACCAACCACAAATAGAAACAAAATTTATGCGACAAGTCACAAAGTGCGATTACGCTCTATTTAACCTACATAGCTAAATAAAGCTGTGATTTTTTCGATTAGGCTCTACCTACCCTACTTAGTGCTCCTGGATTTTTATTGTAATTTTAAAATTTGTCATGTTATTTTCCGGTTATAAATTAATTCCCAACATTAACAATATAATTACCGCACATAAATAGGGAGCCAAATAAAAATGCAATTAATTTGATTAGGCTCTACCTACCCAAATTAGTCGCTATGGATTTTCCTTTCAATTTTCAAACGTGTCATGCTATTTTTCTACTTAAAAATAATTTTCGGTAATAACAATATAATTACACAAGACAAATAGGGAGCTAAATAAAGCGATATTATTTATATTACCCTCTACCTACCTCGTACATAGCTTAAAAGATGTACTACATAATTGGACTACATTTATCTAATCTACTAAATTCTATGTCGTTTTTTGTTTGCTAACCGACAATGTTTTGATATAATGTACAAAGTTTGAAAATATGTACTGCAGGTGGTCGATCGAATCCGATGCTCCGCCTATCTCTCCTCCATGACAAACCGGCGAGCTTCACTACCTTTCTTCTCTCCTCTCCTCCTCTCTTTCTGTTTTATTCTGAAATTAAAATGAGTTTGGGCTGATTTTTGGGGTTTTATATTTGGATTCTCGCTGCCGCTTGAATCTGGCGATAGGATTGCTCATTTCTTGTCGCTAGTTCACCGGCGGCGAAGTCTGGATCAGCGATAAAGCGGGTCGAGTACTGCCGCCACTTCAACCAACTACATGATCCTATTTTTGCTATTTTTGGGCCGATTATTTATTTTTGTATTTTTTTTAAAAATATTATTTTAAAAAATCGAAAAAACATGCACTTATCACTCATCACTGCCCGGCCTGCCGCATTGCCACTGTCGCGGTGTCCCTTGTCATATCTCGAGGCACTACTGCGCAGCTCATGGGAGCAGGGATAAAAAACCTGTCGGGAACCGGCGGTTACCGGTAAAAAAAAATACCGGTCGAAATTTTTAAAATTTAAATATGAATTTTTGACTCCATAATGTCCTTTCCTAGTTGGTTTAGGCATTCTTATGCTAGATTATGTATTGAAACATTAGTTTTTAGTATATTTAGTACTATTAAAACATAAATGAAGACTTTTTATGTACAACTTGAAACACTTTCTCATTAATTGGATTGCATGCAGCCATGAGAGAATTGGATTGCATCATTATTTGCTCAGGTTTGGATTGATTATTTAATCCTATACTTTCAAATCATTTAGTGACGCGATATGATTAATAAGAGATACGAAAAAGTATTTGCTAATAGTTTATTCAGCGACATAGATTTCATATGTATGATTACTAGTATCAATATACTAGCATTTGTTTGGCCAGGACTGGCCAACCAAGTTCAACTTTCATATTTTTGCTAAAAATACTAGCTCCTAAGGGTAGCTCATGTAATTAGAAAGCTATCCTTTTAGCAGGTGGAGTCATGAAAGAAGCAAGAAAACAATTAATATACGGCCTTTGGAAAATATAAGATAGTTAAGAATTCAAATGGACCTAATATTTTCAACTAGAGTAAATTGCATTGGAGCTCCTAAACTTATGCGCTTGTCTCACTCAACACCATAAACTTGCGTTGTACTTTGCCGCCCCCCTAAACTTGATCATGTTTGCACCATTGATCAATCAAATATTTATGTAATTTCACAACCATTGCACCAATGCAATTTACTCTTTCAATTGTGTCTGTGCAAGAGCATACTACTCATCCTTTTAAAAAATCATGTATGCATGTGTATTTAGAATATATGTAGCATTTTATTTGGTCTATTGTCATTCTATTAGGCAGCCTTTCAATTCATCAGGGACATACAATAGTTGCTTTGGGAACGTTTGGATCTATACTTAATTTTTCCATTCTAGGAGAGGACAAACTAGCCTAGTTAAGGTCTTGCTTGGAAAATCAAGTTTTTTCTGGGTTTTTTGCCGGTTTTTTCGGATACCGGCCGGTAACCGGTCCGGCAAAAACACATATTCAAAATTTAAAATTTAAATTTATAACAGTTTTTTTTGAAATTTTTAGTAATTTACCGGTACCGGCCGTCGGCCGGGAACTCACAGGGACCGAGATAGGAGCCTCTCCCTTTGGTTGGCGGCACGTACGGTGCTACGGCCCGATCGACCCCAACTTGCTCGGCATCTCGATCTCGGCCACACCTACACGCATGCTGCACAAGCGCAATGCGAAGGCTAGTCGTCGATCGATTTCTTTCGCTCGATCGGGCATCGAATCTCAGCAATCTCGGGGACAAATCAATGAACACTGGTGGCCAATAGCGAGCGGTAGCTTTGGGAAGGAATATTGGCTGCTTCTGCTTCTAGCTGCTAGCTGCTAGCTGCTAGCGCTACCTGCTATGCTATGGATGGTCTCCGTCGCGTGTGGCTCCGTTGCTTTCAGCACTAAAGCGGCCGGGATAACACCGCAGATTTCGATGGCCCGCGCGCGCGTGGCGCCTACCCGGCCCCCATCATCAACATCATTTGCAACCACGCAACTATTTCCGAGCGAAGCGCTGACCTGCCGCCGTGTACTTACAACCTGCAACACACGCGGAGGTCCTGCTCGGAACACACCAACTTGTCCTGTTCGGAATCAGGGAGATTTTCCAGCGAGAATTGTACTACTTCCTACAAGATTTCTGCGTTCCAAATAAGCTCTCCTGATAAATCGTCCATCATGTTGTGCCTACGACTACGAGTCGTCTACTTTGGAACATGCATTCGTTCTGATGATTTAGAGGATGTAATAATCCTACAGGTCTCGTAGGTTCTTGGCTGCGATCGATGATCATGACATGGAGACACAAGATCAACTGTCGTAGGTTGAATTTATGGGCGGATCGACATGGTTGTACGCGATGCTCATTCGATATGGATGGGATGGGAGCCGTGCTCCGGAGGGAAGTAGAAGCCGGTAGCTTTCTTTCGCTCGCAAGCTAGCTAGTTCGATGATCGATCCAGGAGGAGATGGCGAGATGCCCCACGCGCTAGCTTGATATTTTGTTGACCCACTGAATGGAATTCTACCGGCTTTGCATGGAATTACTACTTTACTCGTACGGCACTTGCTTGTGCATGCACTTATCTATCCTATCATTAGTGATTTAGTGTATCTTATTACGGTTGTGAAGTTAATCACGCAAGTTAATTTCCTACCCAAAGTGAGTCGTGTGGTTTCTTGTAGGTTAAGTACTAAAATGACCTGGACTAGGAAACCGATTGGATCTTATTGGTTGCTCTAAAAGCTCGAGCTGTCGTAATCTAAAAAAAAAAAGCTCAAGCAGTTACTAAGACACGAAGTTGATTCCATGTCCTTCCCACTCGCATGGCAGGCTAGCTTGACCACTTTTTATGCGGTGATAGAGCCGAACAAGTACTAATTAAAGTAGGTGTACCAGTCACTTCATAAGAAACTCGAAGTTATCTTACTTTTTTTCTTAAAGCAATTACTAATGGAAGTAACTCGATTAGACCTTTAATTAGTGCATCTATATCAACTTCCATTAGACCTTTAATTAGCGCATCTATACATGGTAATAAACTTGCCTAGCCAAGAAAACCCGGCATCCCTCACCATAATTAAAAGGACTGGATAGATCTATGTGCATGCCACCGAAAATGAAAAGCGCGATGAAAAAAAAACACAGGGGTCTACAGTCTCCTCATCATATCGCACCTTTGCGGTGTCATCAACACGCCGTGGTACGGCAGCCATACAAAGCAGCAATATTCGGTTTGTGATTTGCCCGCCCGACGCGCGCGCCACGCCTGTCCATGCCGGCTCGCGAAAAACACCCAACCGGCACGGCCGGATAGGCCCAAATTCAGCAGACGCCCGACGCGCACCGCGACCACGCACGCACGCCCGGGGCCGCCGTCGTACGGCTTCATCGCACCAAAATCTTTCGCAGTGCTTAAATAAAAGGCAAAATGAGATCATAGCAAATGACTTTTATAATGCTGCAGTAAAAACATAAGAGGTTATAGTAAAAAACGTAATGAGGTTGTAATAAATCTTTGTAGTGCTACAGTAATAAACATAATGATATCGTAGTAAATCGCTTTTTAGTACTGCAGTAAAAGATACAATGAGATTATAGTAAATCTTGGTAGTGTTGCAGTAATAGACAAATAAAGTTGCAATAAATTTTTATGGTGTTGCAAAGAAAGTCGAGGTATTTGCAGTAAAAGACAAAAAGATGTTATAGTAAATCTCTTGTAGTACTGTAGTAAAAAGGGGACATCGGAAGAGAGGGTGGGGTGGTGGATTGAGGGCGCACACGCGGTTCTACGATCGGTTACGTCACGCTTATACGATGCAGTAATTGATTAACTTATATACAATAAATTTGAACTTTCATTGTAGTAATTTTTTTACAACATTTAAACACATACTAATCATGTATCTCTTTTTATTAAGCACATCTTTCCATAGCAAAACGCTTCAAATAGATTGTAAATAAAATAAATGATTTATGAGATATTGTCATTCAAAGTAGAGCACTTAACTCATGCTTCTTCACTTGCCTCTCTGCACTCAGTATAGCAGTAAATCTCTTGTAGTGATGCAGTAAAAAATACATTCTTGTAGTCATGTATACGGTTAATACCTTAACATGTAAATGAAAGAATATACAAATCTCTTGCAGGCCACTGTGTATGTCGTGAACATTTGCATAGGCCAAGGATATGATATGAGAATACCTGATCATCGCCGACATGCGTCATTGGCTATGCCCGCGCCATGTTCTTGGTCACGCTGCCTGCGCCCTAGAAACCGTGATCGTCGTCTGCCGCTTGGCCGTGCTGCCTGCGCTCTAGCCGCCGCGATCGTCGTGCGCCGCACCTCCGTGCAGTTGTAAAGTACTCCCGATGCGGTTTCTGCGCGAGTGCATCGTCCAATTAGCGCACTGTTATTTGGCTTGGACAGGACCCCGCGGAGGACAAGGTATGGCCGGCACACAGGCGAGCGCGTGCGTCCCATCGGAGCGCAGCATCCCGATCAAATCACCCCCGACTGGTCTGCGTGCAATGCGGGAGGACACTGTGTCTGAAGCTACGTTATTTGGATGCCTTGATCGTGAGTACTCCGTATAGTATCCATCCTCAGACAGTCTGACTACTATAGTGTACTGGTACTACCATACTTCTTTGGAAGTTTTTTTACCATACTAGCACGTATAACGCTCGAATTAGTAAAAATAACACTTATTGCATGGTATTTGTAAAATAGCATTCCGCACATACGATCACAACTTAGAACTAACAAGCGAGCGACACACACCCGGTGCCACACGGCCACCGTACGGTGGAGGCTCTCCCGCACGCCCATCGTGCGGCCCACCCTCCCTCCCGCACGGCCACCATATGGTGGCCCCTCCTGCATGGCCACCGTGTGGTGCCTCCCACCAGCTCGCCACGTGCCCTCCCTTCCCATGCACGGCGCACGGCCCTCTCCCACCACGTATCCTCCTCCCCCCTCCCGCACGGCCACCCTGCGGTGGTCCACTGAACCGCTCGAAAAAAATCCCAAAAAATTGGTCCGGTTCTTCGGAGAAAAAAAACCGCAGGTATCGTCCATTTGTCGTTCGAACAAGCCTCCGAATCCAGGCCCCTCCCTTCCTTCCACCGCCCGACCTCCCCTCTAGTAATTTCCATCGGTCGCTGTCGCCACTTTATTTCCCGTCCCGTCGTTGTCACATCGTTGTCTAATGTATGCATGCAAATTTCAATTAGCTCGCACAGGGGAAGGATTCCCTCCTGCAGTGGCTATAAATTAGCGAGCGAGCTAGAGCGATTTCGTTTCACCGTCGCTCGCTCGCTCTCTCTTTGTCGCTCTCCTGCTCTGTCGATTATATTTTTGCGTTTCTGATAGTCTGATTCATTTTGTTCAAGCTGAACTGTTATTGAATTGATTTGTACCATTGTTCTTGTTGTTCTAAAGCTAAATGGTTAGCTATATGTTTGTGGTGTTCAGAAATGTTGAGAAGTTGAGGTCGTGGTTATGACCCTGGGTTTTTCCAGGCTACACCATCATTCGTGGTCTAAGAATAGGGTAGTAGTTATCCTAGTACCATAGTTATGTGATGAGCGTGAGTTTCTTTAGAAAAGTTGTTCTCTTCCTTGAGCTTGATTTAGGCCAATTCTGGGTTCAACAACTTAGTCCGTATTGGGTCAGCTGTGGCTGGTAATCATCGAGAGAAGGCAACGAGGTTCCGTAGGGGACTTAACCATGAGTATCACCATGTCCTGGGGGCAACCAGCTTGCTTAACGTCAACTCCGTGGTCGATCAGGCTAAGGGTATGGAGTCGGAGAGAGAGCGTAAAAGAGAGATGTAGTTTTCTAGTGGGTTTACCCCTTCTGGTGGTTCTGACAGTTGTCAAAAGAGGAGTTTCAGTGGTGGAGGTGGGTCTTCTCAGTGACCTGCTTCCAAGAAGTTTCAGGGAGGCCATCGTTCTCGGTAGTCGGTAGCGATCGGTCGTGAGACAGATCGCCTTCTGCAGTAACAGCTTCATTGCAAGCGCTTGCGTCTGTTCGTGTCGGGGTATGATTTGTTTTAAGTGCGGTGACAGTCAACGTGCTTCTGAGTGCTCTTTCACTGGAGTTTGTCGTCATTGTGGCCTGTCCGTCCATAAGATGTCAATTTGCAAGAAGAATCCAGCGAGTATCATTAGGTGGGAGTCAGCCCCTACATCATCTTCATTCATTACTTCACAAGGTTATGTTCAGACTCTGGTAGCTGCTCCCGTGCCTCAGTACCCTTCAGGGTGGGTTCCTCCTGCAGTGTTCACGATCTGGTCAGCAGAAACATGAGAGATATCTCTAGGCCCCTCGATGTGGTCGGATAAAAAAAGTGCATGATCATGCCACCAGTGTCGAATAATTCGACCACGTGAAGTTATCCGACGCTTGATTGATAAAGTATTAAACAGTCCATGGATGACATAATATCTCACTTAGAGTTCAACCAGATATCATGAGGCAAATGGAGAATACACGAGCAGGTCGTTTAGTTCGATCAGATACAGACTAGTTGTGTCAAGATATGAGCTAGTCGTAGACTGGTCGAATATAATCACTAAGTGGTCGAAACCTGGTCGTAAGGAGTTATGAACCGATCGAGACTAAATATGATATGGTTGTATAGAGATACAAGCTAGTCATTAGTGACAAGGACATGGTCGTAGATCATATTGCATTAAGGTTCGTTTGATATTATTTATGTGTATTCGGGAATCGTTATGTCCTGCTAGGAGCCGCTAACGACTCGTGATCGAAAAAGGTTTCCGATTTACGACTGACTATGCATGAACCTAACGGGTCACACACTTAACGGGTTGGAACAAACGTGTTCAGATAGGATCCATCATAAACTCTATATAAGGAGATGCATGAGGCTATTAGGAAAGACACACGAGATAGACGTAACGTGAGTTGCTCTACCGAAACCCTAGTCGCCATCTTCCTAAGAGACCTACCGTGCGAGTTTGTGCTATTACACCGGCACACGGTGTTCCTTCCCTAGACGTGTGGATACCGTAGAGGCACTACTGCGGTTGCTGTTGCGCTTGAGGATGATCCATGACTTTGGCAAGGAACTCGATTGGTTGACTACGCTGGACGATCGACTTCGACCCCTTCATTGACGCACTCTACGTTGGATCAGACTACTCCAACTCTTCTTCCGCTGCACTGCGTGTCTGGTGGTAACGATCTATGATCTCTTGCTTGAATGATATTCCGGTTTACATGGCAAATTTTTGAATTGTCGGCTAGCGTAGCCTACCCGTATCCCTTCAAGAAGAACAGATGCGGACTCCACGGCCACGCGACGCACTCACGCGAGACGCGATTGGGAGCGATGCGTGCGACAACTAGTGCTTGGTTGCTGGCTTTGATGCGTGTAGGCATGAAGTTGCTATTGGGTTGTGCTAACTGCTTATGTCAACTGGGTCGCACTACTGTGTCACCCATTCGTCCCGGCCCAATCGCGGCTAGTGGGAAAGGAGCGCGAAACTACAAGAGACTAGAGGTTGAGCTGGACCAGGTGCACAACTTTTGGACCGGTGTGCACATGGTATATATAGGCTAATTCTCATAAAATATTTTTTGGACCCGGTGTCTGTGACACCGAGTGGGCCTATTAAGCTCCGCCTGGGTACTGCGTGGAAGTCGTCACAAAGCGCTTTAAAGCAGACGGGTAGATATCTTTTGCACAATGTTGAAGTTCGAGAACGTGTTTTACCCGTATTATAAGCGGAGGAAGAAAATTAAATGGACAAAAGAGTTGAGAGACGAAATATATATTTATTTCTTGGAGTTGTCTATTTGTAAGGTGACTAATTTTTTTAAAACATAAGTCATATTTTTTTATCCATTAGATCAACATCCAATCACATGACACATCAATCTCTACATAAATTCAATAATCACAAAATTGATTTAAACTTTTAAAAATTCAGACGATTTAGAAATAACAAATCCTTTATTCCTATTATATAACTCATCGGCTGTGTAAGGAAAAAAAGGGGAACTGAAATGAACAAAGTCATATTTGTCTTCCTCTTGAATACTAGTGCACGGCAGCGTCTGAGGTGAAACCCGTCAAGAGAGAACGAGATATAGGGAAAACGAATTATACCCAATCACGAATCACTTTTTTGCGGCCATTCTTGACTGTACAAACTACGACGAAGGCTCGTTCCACACTTCCGCTCCAGCCACGTAGCCCACAAAATGTCAGCCGAAGCTTCCTTTCCGTGACAGGTGGCCGTGCATGCGAACCCAAGTCGACCGAAAGGCACAGTGTCTACGACGACGCAGCCAAGCACCGTCTTTCACGGGAAAAGCACGCACAAATAACACATCACTGCCCGGCCTGCCGCACTACCACTGTCGCGGTGTCCCTTATCATATCTCGAGGCTTTTCTAGACGCGAGCTTGACTTCTTTTTTGAGAGATTTGGCGGGGGATTTGGGGCACTACCGCCCAGCTCATGGGAGCCTCTCCTTTGGTTGGCGGCACCTACGATGCTACGACCCGATCGACTCCAACTTGCTCGGCGTCTCGATCTCGGCCACACCCACACGCATGCTGCACAAGCGCACAGGCGCAATGCGAGGGCCAGTCGTCGATCGATTTCTTTCGCTCGATCGGGCATCGAATCTCACCGATCTGTGGGACCAGTGAACAGTGGTGACCAATAGCGAGCGGTAGCTTTGGGAAGGAATATTTGCTGCTTCTGCTGAAAGCTGCTAGCTGCTAGCTGCTAGCGCTACCTGCTGTGCTATGGATGGTGGCTTTCGATCGGGCCGGCTCTCCGTCGCGTGTGGCTCCGTTGCTTTCAGCGTTAAAGCGGCCGGGGGATAACACCGCAGATTTCGATGGCCCGCGCGCGCGTGGCGCCTACCCCCCATCATCAAAATCATTTGCAACCACGCAACTATTTCCGAGCGAAGCGCTGACCTGCCGCCGTGTACTTACAACCTGCAACACACGCGGAGGTCCTGCTCGGAACACACCAACTTGTCATGTTCGGAACCAGGGAGATTTTCCAGCGAGAATTGTACTACTTCCTACAAGATTTCTGCGTTCCAAATAAGCCCTACTCTAAATAAGCTCTCCCGATAAATTGTGGATCATGTTGTGCCTACGAGTCGTCTACTTTTTTGAACATGCATTCTTCTGGTGATTTAGAGGGCGTATAAAAAAAAATACAGGTCTCGTAGGTTCTTTGGCTGCGATCGATGATCATACGGAGACACATGATCAATTGTCGTAGGCTGACTTTATGGGCGGATCGACACGGTTGTACGCGATGCTCATTCGATATGAATGGGACGGGAGCCGTGCTCCGGAGGGAAGTAGAAGCGGCCGGTAGCTTTCTTTCGCTTGCAAGCCAGCTAGTCCGATCCAGGAGGAGGAGATGGCGAGATGCCCCACGCGCTAGCTTGAGATTTTGTTGACCCATTGAATGGAATCGAATCCGGCCCTACCAACCGCTTTCTACCGGCTTTGCATACCCCGTACGGTACTTGCTTGTGCAATCATCAGTGTATCTTATTTCGGTTGTGAAGTTAATCACGCGAGTTAATTTCCTACTCAAAGTGAGTCGTGTGGTTTCTTGTAGGTTAAGTGCTAAAATTACCTGGACAAGGAAACGGATTGGATCTTATTGGTTACTCTAAAAGCTCGAGCAGTCGTAATCTAAAAAAAGCTCAAGCAGTTACTAATACACGAAGTTGACTGTAGGTCCTTCCCACTTACATGGCAGGCTAGCTTGATCACTTTGTATGTGGTGATAGAGCCAAACAAGTACTAATTAAAGTAGGTGTACCAGTCACTTCATAAGAAACTCGAAGTTATCTTACTTTTTTTTTCTTAAAAGGGATTACTAATGGAAGTAACTCGATTAGACCTTTAATTAGTGCATCTATATAAACTTCCATTAGACCTTTAATTAGTGCATCTATATATGATAATAAACTTGCCTAACCAAGAAAGCCCCGGCATCCCTCGCCGGAAAGAAAAGGAGGACTGGATAGATCCATGTGCATGCCCCCACAAACACTACCCCTACCCGCCACCGAAAATGAAAAGCGCGATGAAAAAAAAGGGGGTCTACAGTCTCCTCATCATATCGCACCTTTGCGGTGTCATCAACACGCCGTGATACGGCTACCCCTCACCAGCCATACAAAGCAGCAATATTCGGTTTGGTGATTTGCCCGCCCGACGCGCGCACCACATAGCCATGCCGGCCTGCACGCCTGCCCGTGCCAGCTCGCGAAAAACACCCGACCGGCACGGCCGGATAGGCCCAAATTCAGCAGACCGCCGACGCGCACCACGACCACGCACGCACGCACGCCCGGGCCGCCGCTGTACGGCTCCGCGCTCGCGCTAACGAGCGAGAAAAGCACGCGGCCGTGTGGCCCCCAGCTAGGAAGCGAAGCGCGCACTGAGGACTCGCGGGTGACCGCGACGACCACGCACGCAAGCACGCGTCGATACCACTCGGCTCGGCCGGGGGATTATGCCCTGAGAGGTGCGGTGCGAGTGCGGCTATATTTAGCTTTTTGGGTTTTGGGTGTGCCGTGGCCGTGGGTCGGGTTTTGGCTGTTCGGGCGCACAAACGGCCAGTCTTTTTCCTTGGTTCTTGCTTTCTCTGGGTGTGGGTGGGGGAGCCAGCTGGGTGCGAAAAAGGGATTAAAGTGGTGCGAAAAAGAGAGAGAAAAAAAAGAGAAATGTGTCTAGAATTGTGTACATTGGATTTGAAATGGGGCTGGGTTTGTGGTGGTTTATATATTGAGGTTAGGAGGGATCACCCTCCGTCTGAGCTCCTCGGTGCGTAAGAATAACTTCTCAATTATCGAAGTAATTGTGTATTAATATTCACTCATGAGTGGAAATCTAAACCTTAATTTGGTGTGATCGGAAGTTTTATGAACAAAATTGCGGGTAACTATGGTGGTTTTACAGTAGGTAAGACATGCTAAAATATAGTATAGACTTTCATCATCTTCTAAAGCTGCTCCATGGGCAGGTTCAATTTTTTAGCCAATAATTTAAATAAGGAAAAAGTCAACTTTTCAACATCGAATTGTAAAACCGTTTGATTTGGGATATTTAACTATTGAAACCAGTGTAACCGCTTCCCGACCCATCCATCCTTGGTTTTGGGGTGGCGTGGATGCCGACTTTGAACTCTATCTAGTGGGACCTGCCGAGAGCGAAACAGAGAGGAAGCAGGGGCGACCATGGCAGAGCTTGAAGGAGAGCACACCAGCGGTGATGGGAAGGCAGAGGGGCATGGCGTGTTAGAAAACGAGTTTAGGGGTCCAAGACGAATCCATTAGCGGTGGCGGCGGCCAGAGAGGTGGACGAAGGCGGCGATACGACAACGTTGAGCGATGAGGTAGCTTTGGGGCATTGGAATGGCGTTAGGAGGTCGTTGTGATGCTACGGGAGTGGGTGCGGGAACCATGAGTGGCCACAGCGGTGACATGGTAACAGGAGATGATCAGCTTCACAACTAAGGTTCCCAAAGGCATCTACATTGTACAAAAACTCACTAGTGCTATCGATAGGCGCCGAGGTGGTCGGGAGTGGTGTGGCAGCGATGGACAGCGACGACAGTAGGGAGGTGCAAGACGACAACACCTCTTGGCGAAGCTCAATTCAAATTGAGTGAGGCGGTAGAGTCAGGGGGGGTGAGGGAATGCTAATAATGACCATGTCCATGGTCAAGACTCATCAGAAAGAGGGGGTGATGGTGGCTACAATGGCAACGAAGTTGGGGAAGATGATGGCGGATTTGACGATTTATTGGAGAACATCAGGAATCAAAGTGGGAGTTTTGATCAGTGAGGTATATGGCACATTGTGACGCGGTCAAAAGTTCGAAAGCTCACCAGGAATGGCGACGGCTACGGCGGAGTGTGGCACACGCGCCAGAGCTGAGAACGACGGTGGCATTCCTACCGATTCGGTAAATGAAAAGGATAGGAAAGTAGTGAAATGGAAATGGGGTGGTGAGTAGAGGAAGATGACGCCTGCCCCATCGCTGGAGTTCCATCGTCCAAGCTGGCCATCGCCCTAGCTCCTCGCCCCTCTGTTTTTCTCTCGCCTCGAACCAAGGAGGAAGACGTTGCCGCTTCTGCATGCAAGCGTGCCACCACATCCTCCCACAAGCAACTAAGCAAGTATGCTATCCAAAATGACAACCTACTCATGATGACATGATGTCCACGATTAAGGAAGATAATCATTATGCATATGTTTTTCTCTTTCATAAAACTAGCTAACTAGTTACCTATTTTATCTTCGGCAAAACTAGCAACAAGACTCCTAACTTTTGTGGTATTTCCTCTAGGACACTAGCTTTGGTGTCTTTTATTGAAAGACACTAAACTTTAGTGACGTATTACTATAGGACACTCCGCCTATTAAAATATAATATCCGACTGAGAGAGAAGAGAGAAATAAGGGAAAAGTCTGTTTTCCCTAATCCCTTCTTCTTCCTCCTCCCCTTCTCTCCCTCCTCTTCTGCTGGGCCTCGAGCTCCTCTCGCACGACTACCGTTGATGGTGAGCTCCCGTGCCAGCCAAAAAAATTTCAAAGGGTATGTGGCAAAACCAACTTTTCACCCATCTTCTCTCTCACCTCTCAGCCGGATATTATATTTTAATGGGCAAAATGTCCAACGGCAAAGAGTCACAAAAGTTTAGTGTCTTTCAGCAAATACACAAAAAGAAAACTAGTGTCTTGGAGCAAATGCTACAAAAGTAAGGTGTTATGTAGCCAATTTTTCCTTTATCTAAGGAATAAGTCCATTTGACCCCTCTCAACTATCATGTTTCTCTAAAATTCAAGCCTCAACTACTAAACCGGGTAACTGACACCTCTCAACTATCAATATCGTCTATTTTACCACCTTGAGGTCATTCCACCTCGGTTTTGCTCTGAGGTGGCGCTGACGTTGAAGCTGTCTACTAATGCCGACAACTGGGGCCCACTAGGCTGGAATTTATGATTTAAAATGTTTTGTAACCATGGGACCCACTGGTCAGTGACACGAAAAAATGCCCGTGAGGCCTAGTGATCACATAAACAGAAACCTAGAAGGGAGAGAGACGCACAAAATGGCAGGGAGGACTTGTCGGCAGTGAGGGGTGCTAATAAGAAAACAAGAGGGGGTGATGAGAGGAGGAGATGTGTGGCGCTGTTAGACGAAATAGTGCTCGAGAGCACATTCGCGGTGGTGTGCTGCGAATGATGAGGAGGGAGAATGTGACGAGCTCACCGGAGAAGAAGAGAGGAAAAAGGAAGGGGCGCATGAGCATCCATGGGACATGGGGAGCTAACCAATGCAGAAGATGGAGGGGAAGTGAGGTCGAGGCAGTGGTGGTACGAGGAAGAAGATGGCAATGATAGGCTCGGCATGTAACCCTTGTAATTGAGGGATCGGAAGAGCTCGGGGAATGCTAGGAAGCTAGTGCGCCTCGATTCTCGCAAGAGGCTCACCAATGGCACAAATCAATGCGATGGCACCAGATGGGGAGGACAACGACCAATACAACAAGCTCACTATGGGAATGGAGAAATTAATTGAGGGGAAAAATAAGGAGTGGAAGTGGAACATGAGGTGACGTTGTTGGTTTTTGTCAAGGCTCACAAAATCAGAGAGAAAGGTGAGACATATTGAGGCGGCCAGAGAGAGCAACGTTGCATGCTCAACCTTGTGATTGTGGTGGGGAGGGGAGGAGGAGCAGGAAGAGGAGGTGGCCGATGGAGGTCAACAGTGAGGCCCAATGGATGGCAGCGACGGTGTAGGTGGACTAGGTGAGGCAAGGCATGGACTGAGAGAGAACGAGGAGGAAGAAAACACAGGAGGAAGAAGGGGGGTGACGTGGACCTTGACATGGACGTAATGTTAGTGAAATTGGTACACGTAGATGCCATGCTAGCGAAGCCATAGTTGTTTTGGTCTCAATGAGTAATATAACCGGTTTTGACAATTGTGGGGTGTCGGTTACCTGGTTTTGTAGTTGTAGGTTGAATTTTAGACAAACACGATAGTTAAGGTGTTAAATGGACTTATTCATTTATCTAAACAAGAAGAGTATATGAGATATTCTCTGGTCCATCTCATTTTGATGAACTCAAAGCGGCTATCTAACCGGAAAAAAAACAAGAACATTGTGGCCCTATCTAGATAATCCATCACACCCTGAGCCGTCCCGTCGTTTGGAGCTAGAATGATGTGATTAATTAATTTCCTTACGACAACTTCTCTACTTGAATACGAACCTCAGAATTACTAGCGCAAACAAACATCTCAGCAAAGTGACAGAAAGAATTGCACACCTCCACGGATCATTATTGTGGTTTATACATCACATTCTCAAAGAAATATATGTGGATCAGCATCGTATCGATCGCACGCCATACATTAAATCATGCACCTAAGCACCACATACGAAACAACTGGAAGCAGACGCAAACCTAGTCCCCCATCCCAGAAAGGAACCAAATAGGCCAGGGGATTACTCCAACAGCAACAATCTGATGATGATGATGATGATGATTAGCAAGCTAGATCGAGATCGACCAATCCATCATCCAATGTGCTTATCCCCACCTGCAAATATCTCCATTTCTCGTGAGGCAGCAAACTGTACAGCACAGCCAACATCAACATGTTATTTCCCCACTTGACCGTATCAATTCCACCACACAATTAAGCCACGGCCACTGCCACTCCGCCGGTGGGCCACCGGGAGGACGAGCAAAGGACGACGACTCAGCCGCGAAGAATACCTTCCCCTCTCCGAAGCGATCGATCCCATCACTGAGGGACGCGCAGTACGCCCACGACGCTGACACCCAAAACCCTAATGTTCCTACAGACCGACGTGTCAGTGGCACGCGCGGAAAGCCTTTCTCGTTTAGTTGTTTCAATCCAACACGGAAGCCGCACAGACCAGGCGAGGCCAGCTTCCGTAACAAAGGACGTACGTACACAGGCACTGGCACTAGCAGGCGGCGGCACTAGCTCCAGAGCTTTCTCCCACACGAGCCAAGTCCTATAAAAACCACCACGAGTGCCAAGAAACACCTCGCACCACACCCATAGATCCATTTACTGCTTGCTAATTGGCCTCTAGCACCACACCCAAAGCCGGGCACGCGCAGCAGCAACGGCGGCGAGGAGAGAAGCGAGGAAGTGTGCGTGCCGTTGTTTGGTTGCCATGCAGGGGGAGGAGAAGAAGGGGAAGGTGAAGAAGGGGTGGCTGGCGGTGAGGGTCGGCGTGGAGGGCGACGAGGGCGGGTTCCGGCGATTCGTGATCCCCATCGCCTACCTCTACCACCAGCTGTTCCGGCGGCTGCTGGAGGCGGCCGGGGACATGTACGGCTACGACTCAGAAGGGCCCCTGCGGCTGCCATGCTCCGTCGACGAGTTCCTCCGGCTCCGCGCGCTGGTCGAGCGGGAGACGCAGGCGGCTGGGGGTTCGCCGTCCTCGTCGCACCGCGTGCACGCCGGCCGGCACCAGCATCACTACCCCTTCTCCCCATGCACACGCGCTAAAGTCAGCTCGTGATCGAGCCCAGCTTTCGTGCGTGCATGGCGACCGTGAGCGCGCGGGAGGAGTCGATCTGCCGGACATAAGACGCGTGTCTAGAGATAGGAGAGACAGTAGGTGATTAGTCTGGGATTGCTTACGGTTTTGGTTTCTTCTTTGTTGCTTTTGATTTTTGTAGATGCATATGTATACCAGAATTAACAGATCGATCGATGTATAATTAATAGTTATATTCCACAGTCGACGCAGCTTTTCACGGCCTTATATAGCTTGATTTGTCTCTCTGCCTTTTGCAAACTGAGTAACTGTAACAAGATCAAGCTAGTTTGGATGGAATTAAGGGGTGCTATGGTAAAACAGGTGATCAAGCAAGAATGGGATTGTTATTTGGGAGGTATCAAGCCACCAAATTGCACAGGCATATAGATTTCCTTTCCCTTTTCCCCTCTTGCTCGTGTGCATCAAGTTGAACTAGTACAGTATCCTATATTCCTATTATGGGTTCTTGAATCTTGATTGATTGATGTCTGAAAAAAAGGACTCTTGATTTATCGATTCTTTTTTTAGGATTTTTTTTTTAGAACAGCGGGGAGCTGCTGATATTTCATTAAAGGAGAGGTAACAAAAGATACTACTACAAAAAAGGTAATGACATACGGTTTAAAATCATAATAGACGATTTTTTGAACCATATGACTTTATAGGTCAGTGATACTAGTGGTCATTACTCATTACAGGCGATTTTTGAACCGTCTGTGATAGTTTTTTTGTATTGCAAAAGGAAAATTCGGATTTTGAGTTAAACCAATCAATTTCTGAACAGTAGTTTCCATATATATGCTCTTTCGATAGTTTGCAAGAAGGAAAATTAAAAGATACTCTCTCTCTCGCTCTCCTTCTCTCTCAATCAATGGCTCACTCTTTGACGAGAGCGAGATCAAGTAGAGCGTCCATCTCGAACCGAATCAGCCTCCCTTGTCGACTACAGATGGGATCCTCATTGAGAACGAAATCTGACAGGTTGCAGAGGACGAAATCTGAGTGAGAAGGAAACCGGCCAGGACGGGGATTTGGGGGCAGAACTTCGTGCTCACCTGAGACCAAGATGGGGGGCGGCCAGATCTGGCGGTACTGGTCGAGCCGCAACGCCCGCTCACCGGAGGCGTCGTGAAACAGCAAGCTGCGTTTCCTCCCCGAACCGCATCGGGGAATCTAGGGCGGTCGCCGGAGCTCGGCGTAGGGAGGGCAGAGGGAGAGAGTGATTTAAGACAAGGCGGGGGTGGCTATAATATATAAGGACAACGCCAAAATATTTCGCCTCCAGCCGCAGCGTTCAAAAAATTCACTCTCGCACTTCAATCACGAGCGATTTCAAACAAAAACCGTATGTGATGTAATATCACAGACGGTTCTTGATTAATTAGAACTATCTCTAATACTTCACAGACGGTTTTCGACATAAACTGTCTGTGATTTTACTATGATTTGAAATGCCTTACTCTGTGATTTTACCATGGTAAATCACAGAGTTTTGCATTTTTTCAAGTCATGGTAAAATCAAGGAGATACTTATCACAGATGGTTTTTAATACATACCGTCTGTGATGAGGATGGGAAGTCACAGACGGTTCATGTTGAAAACCGTCTGTGATATTACCTCTTCACAAACGGTTTTAGCACATCCAAGAATACGCACGGTACCTAAACCAAAATTGTATGTGATTGTATTTAATACGGACGGTTTTGGTCAACCGTCTGTGATGAGACGTTCAATATTAACCTTTTTGTAGTAGTGAGATCTATACACAGGATCAGAAAACTAAAGGAGAACAAGACAAGAGGGGAAGAAAATCTTTTTGGAGTATAAGTCTACCGTTTTGTCTTCTACTACCATGGCAAAACGCTATACACAGGCTCGGTAATCAATCAGGGGCAGAGGTATCGGGCGTGCACCTCTGGCAGATGCATTGCTAACTTCCTAGTTCCGCTTAGGATCCAGGCTAGGGAGGGATTCTTCTTTTATGATTTGCCATTGTCCCAATAGACTCGTTCATTTGGTGTTGGAATATCTTTCTATTCCACTGTATCCAAATTTCCTATAGAACAAGACTAATCAAAGAAGTTTGCCCTTTCCTTTTTCTTTTCCGCTTGTTCGGACAGCACCATCTGCGACCACTAATCAATTAGACTTTCATGTGTGCTCCACTGTGCCGGGTTTAGGCTGTTCCGTTGTACCCAGTTGCCATCAAGATCCAGATTCTTTGGGCATAGGTACAACCAGTGAAAGTAGACACCATTGGTCATTGGGCATATGTCGGGCTGCTAGGACATCCGCCGTTGGTAGTCGGTGTTGAATAAGAAGCCATGCAAAGATCTTGGATTTCTGTGGCGCCCATGGCTTCCAGATGAAGCATTCAAACAGTCTTTTGATTGAACCCGTGAACTGGGCCAAGTATGCCGATTTTGCATAGTATTCCCCCCAGGATGTCCATTTCTAGGTTATATCATCCGAAATCTGTGGTGTTAGAACAACCTGGTCTGGCTTTATGAAGATGAATTCCACCATATGTAGTTCTGTTATCTTATTTCTAAGATCAGCAATCTGTTTCCTATTGTTTAACGCTTCACGAACCGTTCTATTCTTCTTAGCCGCTATTCGGTAGAGGCTCGCAATGGCTTAGGGTGTAGCCAGGCATCTTTCCATAAGTTTACCTTGGTTCCATCGCCTAGTGAGATTGTCGTGGAGGCTCAAAATAAGGTATAGCCTACCTCGTCTATTGGCAGCCACATCCCATTCCACTTCTGCCGCCTTTCATTGGTACCATAGCCAGCGGAGTCGCACCACACGACCAAAGAAGTCTAATTGCAGGACATCAGAGCCATCCGAAGGGTTTGGGGCGGCACATTGGTAGTTTTAATTAAGGGTATACATGATCTCGAGTGGGGTTAACCAGTCCTTGTGGAATTTTTGGTATCGCGTTTCTTTCTTCTGGTCGATTCATGTCGTGTTGTTCAGGGTGGGTTCAGTATTGAGTTTGGGAGGTGAAGAGGACAGCACTGATCTGGGGCCTGATCCTCAGTACATCTTTCATGTCTTTCTCTTTCTTGAACTAAGTTGACATTCAACTTTCTTTCTTTATTTCTTGAGGTATATGCAAATTGACATTCAAATCCCTACTACATTTGTAACGTGCAGCTATAGGTAGGGTTTTCGTTACCGGTACATTTTTTTGGGGGTTGATTCTGGCCGAAATTTTCAATTATTTTGATTTTGTCGGATTTTATTTTTTTAAAAAAATGTATTCGAATAAAAATCAAGCAAATTTGATTTTTTTTTTGACAAAATTCGTCTAAACCAATTTGTATTCCTACCGGTCCCTCTGGTAAATCCAAAATCGTGGAATTTCGACCTAGGTTATAGGTGATACTTTAAGCAAAACAAGGCCAAGCATGCTATACACACAGAGCTAGCACACCATATGCACCCCACCATATTAGACGAATGCAGTTTCAGTAGTACCATGCATGTTACCAATCCAGTTGCATGCAGACAGAAGCACAAGATTTCAGTCCATTAATTTGTGTAGTTGAGCTGCTTTTCGGAGTAAACAAACGACCGGATCAGAGTTACTGCTAGCATATTAACAAAACACCCAAAGTGCAGAGCTCACTCAATGAATGGGAGGTCTCCAATCTTCGAACCCCAACTTCCATCTTCTACAGGAGAGAGAGAACCGAGGCCTGGCTCGCCCATTCGTTCCGGGTCGCTTTGCTTTTCACGCTTTAATCTGAGCTTTTTCTTTAACCAAGAGGAGAAAATGGCCGCATTTGGTGCCACTAGCTGGTTCTGGTCCGGGGGATAACGATCTTTCGCTCGGCGGAGCGCGGAGTAATGCAGGGTAAAGCAATCGACAAGAGGTGACAGCACAAGCGGCTTGTTTGGTTGGGTGTGCTGCCGAAGTGGAAATTGGAATTTCGGAGCCCGGCCGGCGTAGCGAGTTGCCATTGGACGGCTCGTCTTAATTTCAGCAATCCAAGTGCATTCCTTAGTACCAAGTGTGCTTTTTTTTTTTTATGAAATCTTTGCCAATGTTTAGTATTAGGGAAAAACAAACTGGACTGAATTGCGCCAAAGATGAGGCCCGGCCGCTTGTCACTGAAAGTTCGATAATTAAGCTAAGGTTACTTAACAAATGTAAGAGGGGAACTCAAGAGTTCGGTAACGCGGGTAACTTACTAGGATATGATACTATATTCCTATATATATGATCTCTCGGGGTTTTTCTTTTAAAAGAAAATTATAAAAATAAATAACTGATCCAAAAAAATTATAAAAATGGGTTTCCGTCGTCGGTTGAACTTACAACAGGCTCCTGTCGCTAGTTCAACTGGCAACTGGCGACAGGTATCCTGTCACCCCCTGTCGCGGTTTAACTTCTTGTGGTTCCAACTCACGTAGTCGAAAGGAGGTTTCGACTTCACGTACTCAGGAGCAGGTTTCAACTACCTGGTTGGAAGGTGGTTCGACTGGTTGGAACATTTCGACTACATGATCGAAGGAGGTTTGACTAGTCGGAAGATTTCGACTACCTGGTCGTTCTGGCGACAGAGAGTTGGACTCGCGATGGGGTGATAGGTATCTCACGCCCAATTCGATCGAAGGATATGAACCTATTTTTATAATTTTTTAGGGTTGTCTATTATTTTTGTAATTTTCTTTTAAAAAATTATTATTATTAAAAAAATTCTGATCTCTCGTATCTACGTTCTGAGTAGTGTTTCTATGCTCTTTTTTAAATCATTACTTTTCATGTATGTGCTTCGACCTAGCCCGGGTTTAGTTCTATAAAAGATACATGTATTAGACAAGATCTTGTCAACAGAAGTTGGGGAAGATTTTGTACAAGAAATCAGTTTTGCTCACAGTACTGCAGCTGCTGATCGAGTACGCAAGTGCTAGCCAGTGCAGACACACACACACACGTCATACTTGATACTTGTACAGCACGAGTACTAACACTGTAGTAGGCTAGCTAGTATAGTAGCTCGTAGCCACCAAACAAATCGAAAATATCTGCCTCTTGTTACATCGTCATGTCAAACTATTAGATCAGACTAGATGTCGAAGCCGACTACTACGGGGCGTACGTATTGGCGTAGGCCTGTTGTTGAACAGTGATCCTTCAAGTTTTAGGTCAACTCAAGAGTTTTTTTTTTCCCTGTTGGCATATTTTCTTAACGAATTAACGAAAATAATTCTTATCATACTGAATTTACAAAAATAGAGTTTCAACCGCATACGATCTGTGCGGTCGAGAGGATACCACACAGTCACCATGTGGTTGCGCTGGATACCGCATAACCACCATGCGGTATCTAGCTCTTCCACATAGCGACTATGTGGTATCCTTTCGACCGCACAGTAATTATACGATAGCCCTTAGCTGGGATAAGACTCTGTTTATGCTAATCCACCACTGACGAGTTTTCTCCATGCCCTGTTTCACGACAAATGATTGATTGAAAAACAAGACGCAAGCTGACGGTACATGCATTTGTCAGTCGATCGGCGAAGCACAATAGTACAGGACGACACTGTGGGTGCGTGTTCTGGCGGTTAAGGACTCGTTGAACAGTGATTCTTTGAAATTTGAGTTCAGCTGAACGAGTTTTCTCCCTGCCCTTTTCATGACAAATGAAATTGATTGAAAAACAGGACTCAAGCTGACGGTACATGCATTTGTCAATAGATCGGTGAAGCACAGTAGTACAGGACGACACTGGGGAATAAGCAATCCTCGTTGATCGAAATTGTTTCAGTGAACCAGAAAAAAATACACAGATTCTAAAGTAAACTGAAAGTTGATCGGACTTGTCTTAACCACAAATGATCAGCAGGAGCACACCTCGTTGCCGTACCATAACATATCTACGTTGTGCTTTTGAAATCACGGTATGTGCCTAGTCATCGTACAGTAATGCTTGTTAACCTACCTTTGTTCTTACCAAATCGCATGTGAATGAAATGAATTCCATGTGCTAAACAATACTGCTAATACTGCAGGCCGTCGTAGCCTGGTAAAGTTTGTTGGCTAGGAAGTGGGGAAAAAAGAAGGCAAAATCGGATATATATACCACCCTAAAAGATGATATTTTGAAAAATACCGCTCCAAAATATTAAATTAAAAAATTGATACTCCAAAACTTGGTTATTTGGATTTTCGTTACTCTTCGACACTTTTGCATTCTCCCTCCCGGCCAACCTCGCCACCGCTTTTGCTGCGAGCCTCGAGCTCCAGTTGCGTACCACACTACTACACGAAGGGTCATCACAGATGGCTCTAAACCGTCATCGTATACGGTTTTTGAATCGTTTGAATTTATATGTCTATGATGATATGAGAGCTATCACGACGGTTCTAAGCAATAATCATCTGTGAAAAAGCTATCATGCTGCATCATTCGTGGTAATTGATTATCATGTACGATTTTTGTTCGTAACCGCATGATAGCTTTTTCATAGACAGCTATTATTTAGAACCGTCTGTGATAGATTTTTCTATTGTAAAAAAAAATCAAATTTCGAGCCAAACCAATCAATTGCTGGACAGTTGGACTCGAGTATCTGCATATGGTTGATTACACAATCTATAATGAAAGAAAACTCAAATTAGACGGCGAACGAACGGTGAAAACAAGTGTTGAAACTTCGGAGACCATTTTGAGGTCCTAAACGACCTTTTTGAGGTTTTTTTACTTTTTTGGATATGCAACTTCCGACGTTGTGTAGAGTGGCTCGTTGGAAAGCTGATGTTAGGAGGAAGAAGAGGGAGAAGAAGAGAGGGCAAAAGTGCTCAAAAGTGGCAAAAAATCCAAAGAGAGCAACAAGTTTCAAATTTCATATTTTTTAGTGTTATTTTTCAAAGTGCCCTCTTTTGGAGTATGTACTACCACTTTTAATATACCACTTAAATGATCATATTATACTTCTTTACCAGTTTCAGTATACTTAAATACTAATTATAAGATACTTTAACGTGACTTGATTGAAAAATTTCCATTGAAGCCTTTTATTTTTTGTTATATACCATTTTTCATATATATAAGAAGTATATACACAAAATTTACTATAAAAAGTGGAGTACTATATATATACATATACCACCTAAAAGAAGTTGGCATACTCCTTTATCACTTTGGTTATACTCATATACTAATTATAAGATAATCCAATGCGAACCACACGAAAAATTTGTAAGAGAGTCCATAGTTTTTAGCATATTTTGTAAATACATTCATATTCGCACTAAAAAGGAGTATGTCTAAAAAATTATACATACCACCTCTAAAAAGGTGTGAATACCACCTAGGTGGTCTTATATACTCGTATACTACATATACATACTCTCGGTTGCACAAAATACTCCCTATGTTGTGAGATACGGAATAGGGAGTAACTACTCCCGCGAGTAGGAAAAAGGCTTCATATATATATATATATATATATATATATATATATATATATATATGAAAAATGGTATTGTACTCCTGGGAGTACGTACTCCCACTTCTCATATACTACTTAAATCGTATGATGATACCTCTTTATCTATTTGAGCATACTCCAATAATGATGATAAGATACCCCAAAGTGAGTTCTATGAAAAAAAAAATCATTAAAGTCCACCTTTTATAGCTAAATTTGTGTATATACTTCTTTTATATATGAAAAAGGGTATATTTCAAAAATAAAGGACTCCAATGAATTTTTTCAATCAAGTCGCATTGGAGTATCTTATAATTGGTATTTAAGTATATTGAAAATGATAAAGATGTATAATATATTTATTTAAATGGTATATTCGAAGCGGAAGTATGTACTTCCGGGAGTACGAAACGGGCATTATATATATATATATATATATATATTCCATTTTGAAGAAAAGTGGGAAACTACTATCATCTTGTTGAGGGATCGCCACCATTAGTCCAGAACCAAATGTGGATAACGACCACGTGCGGCGGCTTCTTAAGGCGATAAAAGCATAAAAGCACTCGCTAAAGCGTGCGTGTCACTCTTTACACGAAGCAAGTGGTGAGAGCTAGCTAGTAACGTCTGATAGCAGCAGTAGCATTATTCTGCAGAAAGCCTTGCACCGTTGGATATTCTTGCGTGTATCTGATTTTTATTCCGATTGGAGGCGTCGATTGATCGTTCTCAGTGCATTTTTCAGCACAGGAGCTTTTGTCCTTTCAATTGGGAGCGGCGCATCCTGGGCGCCCGGGAGTCGACAGCCACTTGTTGCGACCTGAGATGCTTGTAAAAGGCAAAAGAAATATTTGGAGGGAACATCTGAGCAGAAAGAGCAATGGCATTTCACTTCTGACTGACACAGTTATATGGCCCTACTAACTTATCAATTCTGTTACAGTACCGACCGATATAGTTAATATGTATTATTCTGCCATCTAAACTAGAACAGAGCAGCCTTGCATTTCGTACCAACCTCGATACTGGTAAATACCGGCCATACCGGTTCGATATCTGCCAATACCGGCCATACCGGCTTTAATATAGGACAATACTGCTGGTGAGTTAGTATTAGGATCTAATAAGGAGTCGTGCTAGAGTTGGATCTAATCTTGTGTTAAAGTCGGATTCAATGTTTAGACTATAAATAAAGAATGTGGAGATCCTATGGGAGATACACACAATTGTTCCACGAAAGTCTACATAGTATCAGAGTCATCCTCATCCAACACCACTGAACCCTATTCGTAACTCATACCTTAGCCGTCGCCGCCACCGCCGTTGTCCTCGTCGCCTCCACTTCCCGTGAGCCGCCGACGCGTCATCTCGCATGCGAGCCCCCGGGCCGTGCCTGCGCCGCCTTGGGTCGTAACGGGCACTTGATGTGGCTGGGGAAGCATATTTGGTGAATCCGTTGCTCCAGACCCACGGGTCGCCGTCGTCGCTCGGGGTGTAGGCGCTTGGGCTGCGACGAAGCAACGCCGCCATCTCGCCATTGCCTCCACGCCGCCTCGGTTCCCATCTCACCATTGTCGCCACTGCATCGAAGCTGAAGAAGAAAAGCTGAGGAAGAGGAAGTGCCGGTCGAAGAAAGGGCTCGTCTGTAGAAAGCTAGAAAAGAGTGTCGACCAGAGAAGAAAAGAAGAAGAAAAAGAAGTTCTATGTTGAATTTGTTTTTGATGTTATGGCTCTGCGTGATTTGGATAACCGTGAAGGCACTCACCAAGGTTTGCAGAACGTTGATGCGTGAATGGTTGTCATGATCATGGGAGATATGCGTGGCATATATTGGTAGTGATTGGCATTGTTCCAGTTGTTTGAGAAGATGACTCCTAGGGAGATTGAGGCTGCGAGGAAAGAGGATGAAGAAGCCGCAATAGGGCTGTAGAAGAGAGGAGGAAGGTAGTTGTTGAGACTACTTCCCCACTAGTCACTCAATGTGATATGAGAAGTATGTTACAAGACCTCTTAGCAACGTGTATGATAGGTTCGAGGGCTGCTGAAGGGTCATTTGAATTAAAGCTGGAGCTGATGCTAAATGATGTAATATTCAAAGGGAGTAAGAATTATCTAAATTGGTCTAGAAGGACTCAACTGATTCTGAGAACGAAGGGGTGGATCACTACATGCGGGAGATTTGTGCTGATCCTACAGACAAGGCGAACATGGATTGGGGGTGTTGAATACCACCAACTATGTGGTGGTGGTTTGGTTGCTAATTTTGATGTCTCCATCCATCGCTTGGAAGGTGGAGATAATACAGAGTGCACTTGCAATATTGAAGACGCAGAATAACATATACTCTGGGGCTGAAAATGTGATGATGATGGTGGAGGTCCAGGGCAAGGTAGAGACTCTGAAATAGGAGGAGAAGACTGTCAAGGAGTATGCCAGTAAACTGTAGTAGCTGTGGATAGATTTAGATCACTATGATCCACTGCAGTTAACATGTGCTGGTGATATTGAGGTTGGCTGGGTGTGGCTTCAACGCGGACAGATTACAGACTTTCTGAAGGGACTGAACCCAAAGTTTGAAAGTAGAAGGGTTGTCATGTTTCACTTGACAAACTTACCTACTATAAAGGAGGCTATTTCGGCTAGGTGCAGGAGGAGATTCAACTACGAGTAATGGGGGCAACAACCTGGTCAGATCCTCATACGTAATACCAGATGATAGGGAGTGCTACAACTATGAGATCAAAGGACATCTGAGCCATGCTTGTCCTTCTCCACAGTGTGGTGGAGGTCGTGGTGGTCGTGGAGGCCGAGTTGGATATTATCGAGGCCGATGTAGGGATCGTGGTGGTTGTGGAGGTGGAGGTCGAGGAAGGGGCTAAATTGGCCCTAGGGCTAATATGGCCTTGACAGAGGAGATTACGTCTGTTACTGTGACAAGCGAGCAATCTATGCAGTGGAAGAAGTGGCAACATTGAAAGGCATTGGAAACTTTTCATGCTTCCACCTTTTTTGGTAACTTTGCCAACTACGCCCACGTGGGAGAAGGCACTCAGGCACATGCACTTGCATCCACAGATAAGCACTCTCATATTGATTGGATCATAGATTCAGGGGTATCCAAGCATGTCACGGGTTCACTTAGTGCATTTGCATCTTACACCTCATATACTCATTCTAAAACTGTCCAAACAGTTGATAGAACCTTTCAGCTTATCCAGGGAGTAGGATCTGTAGAGTGCACACCATCCTTTGATTTATCCTCCGTTTTGCATGTTCCCTCTTTTCTAGTCAACATTCTTTCAGTTAGAATTCTATCATTGACCAGTTCAAATGCACAGTCACATTTAATGATGATTCATGTTTGTTCCAGAAGAACAGAACTGGGAAGAGGATTGGGCCTGAAATAAGGCATAATGGGTTGTGGTAGATCAGGGTGATGCAGTATTTGCTGTGGTTACAGGAGGAGTTGAGGGAGAAATTTTGTTACATTATTGTTGCTTGGGACATTTGTCATTTAAGAGTTTAAGTCAATTATACACTGATTTGTTCAAAATGGTAGACAAGAGTGAACTTGTGTGTGATGCTTGTTAGTTTGGAAAGCATACACGGTGTACGTATAGTAGTATTGGTCTTCGGAGTTACGAACCTTTGATATTAATTCATTCTGATGTTTGGGGTCCGTGCTCAGTTACTTCTGTGAGTAGTTTTAAGTGATTTATCACATTTATTGATTGTTATACTCGTATAACTTGGATTTATATGATGAAGCACAAGAGCGAGATCATTCGGTGTTTTCAGGACTTCCATAGGTGGTTGCTACTCATTTTGACGCAAATGTTCGAATAGACAATGGAACTGAGTATGTTAACAAGGAGTTTGTGTTATATATCTCAGGGGAGGGGATACTTCATCAAACTACTTGTATAGGAACCACACCTCAGAATGGAGTGGCTGAAAGAAAGAATCAATATTTGTTGGAGGTAGCACATTCACTTATGTTTCAGATGAATGTGTCAAATGGATTGTGGAGCAAGGCAGTGATGATGATAGTGTATCTCATTAATCACATGTCATCTAAAATACTTAGGATGGAGTCTCCAACTGAATTTCTTTTGGGTCAACGGGAGCTCAAGGTGCCTCACAAGGTGTTGGGTGTGTGCTTTGTACGGAATCACAGACCAGCGGTTGGCAAGTTAGATCCGCGAGCATTGAAGTGTATCTTTATAGGCTATTCATCAAGACATAAGGGTTATAGATGTTAGAACCCAGTTGGACGAAGGTTGTTCGTGAGTATGGATGTGACATTCCGGGAGTTTGAGCCATACTACACGAGTGGATGTACTCTTGGTAAGTGTTGGACCGAAACGGCGACTAGAGGGGGGGTGAATAGGAGCACGATCACTTTTTCACCAAGATCGTATTCAACACGATTTTCACTCCAATAGCTATGAAGATCAATATTCAAGCACAGCAGAAGACTTTTATTGAATCCAATTTAAACCCCGGAGTAAAACAACCAAAATCAACCAAAACTCAATTTCCAAGTGTTGGGCGGTCTGACCTCTATGTCAATGGCGGTTTGACCGGTCCATGGGCGGTCTGACCTCCAGCCTAATGAACAGTGAAATCAGCCCGAAAAACGAAGTTGCAAATAGGTCTAACTTTTGATCTACAACTCCAAACTCGATGAAACTTGGAACACACCTCTAGGATGTCAGGAACCTATTCCAATCAAAGATCGTGAAGATTCTTGGCAAAATTTTGACCTTTTTTCGTTTGAGTGAATGATGGTTCAAAACCGAGTCAAAATGAAAACTATATCAAAAAACTTGCTCGTGGGTTAGAGATGATCAAGATGATCCTAGATGAGTTCCCACATATCACAGCAAGCAAGATTGAGGGTAGAAACCAAAATAAAACTTGAGAATCAAAGAAAGCCTGAAAATCACAAAATATAGAGCAAGAACGAAAAGATATTCATCTCAAGAGAACTTGCATAGATTGATTTGTGATTGTTGCTGGTTTACAGCCACTCCATCCAGGAAGACAAAACTCAATACATGAGCACACAATCAATCTCATCTTCAAGAATCCTAACATCTCCACTCCCAAATCTCAAAAAGAAAACTAGGGTTTCAAAATAAGCAAAAAGATCATGGAGGTGCTACAACACCCTCCCATATTTATAGTGGAGGCTAACCTTCTAGAATAGTTTTCTATTGGGCACCCGTTAAGCCCACACACAAACGAGTTTAACTCACACACGCATTTTAAAGCATCGTCTTCATCTTCTCTTGACCTAAACCTCTTCTCCTTGCGTTGTCTTGCACCGCGGTTTAGCCAAAAGCAAATAAGGCGGTATTATAGTGATATTACCAAAATACCCCTTCTCGATCCTTCTCCAAAGACCGAGTCCAATCTTCATGAAGCAGTTCCATGCTTCGCCACGTGTAGGTTGATCAACGGATCTTATCATGTCAGCAAGTCTCTCCCATCCGACTCCCACCAAAACCATCATGACACTTGTACTGACACCGCGTCGCATGATGCAACCCATCGCACTGAACTTCCCGTTCAGTCATCCTTATCCATTTTGCGCAACGCTCGAATCCAATGACTTTACCCGACACCATTGATCGTTCTGAACCTCAGCCCTCAAGCCTAGTCCCGATCATTCTCGTCGTTGACCGTCGTTGATATCCAAGAAATATGCACAACAATAGACCAAGAAATCGATTCCGGGAACAAGTTCTTCGCAACTTGACTCACGTTAGTCAAAATATGCATCATGCAACATATATGCAGTGAAACCCATGAACTTGACTCAACAAAAAAACATCATCGCTACTAGAGCCTACGATACAAGTGAAAACCGGTCAGACCGTCCAGCTAGGGACTTAGCCAATTTTCAGCCCCTGAAAATCGAAACCTCTCTGGAAATTTCAAACGAATTGATCTTTTGACTGTAAACTCTAAAAATTATGAGACCAAGTGTATGAGAATCCCATCTCTTGCCTACACACTCTATTTTTGGCCCAGCTCCAAACTCTAATAATTACAATGGTTGGTCCGACACGCTATGGCCGATCGACCGCCGGGTGGCCGTCGGTCTCGAACGCTAGGGTGGCGGTCGACCGCCACTAGTCGATCGATCACCGCCTCGCGATCAAACCGCCTATGACCTGACAGAACTGATTTTTTTTTCTAAAAACGCATGAATCAACAAAGCTACAACGACATTTCCAATTGTAATATCATCCTAAGATCATGAACATATCCCTATGATATCCACAGTAAGTTTTTAAAGGAGTTCTCTCCTATCACAGAGGTTGACAGTCGAGAGGGTGGGGGAACAAGGAGAGTGATAGTCAACGAGAAGAAGAAATCATTGTGGGGACAATTCTGTGCCCAAGCCTAACGGAATATGTGAGAGATGTGATAGCCTCAAAAGAATTGAAGGTTTATTTGTGACGACACTTTGGAAAACAGGGGAGAAGTAGGTGGACAAACAATTAGCACCTAAGCCACCAGTTGAGCTGGCAGAGGTGCAACCAAAATAGCCACAGCCTGAACAACCGGTCTTGCCAGTTGATCCAGTCCCAAATCCCTGCTCGGGTCTCTCTCCGTCAAGTTCATTGCTTCCCCTTGGGGCGAGTGGTAATGTTCCTTCTAATCACTTCCATCTAGAGTGGCGCGGCGTAGGGAAACTAGAGCTAATGCCGGAAAACCTCCAGTCTGGTATGTCTTTCAGCATGATATTGCAAAATTCATCTCATATTTCCATATCTCACCTGCATATAAAGCATTCATTGCATATCTTTAGACTGTGCATGTTCTAAAGGATTGACAAGCTACCAAGTAAGATTCTAAATGGAAAGATGTCATAAAGGAGGGGCTTAGTGCACTTCAGAAGAACAAGACATGGGATCTTGTTCCAGTTCCAGCAGGAAAAAGGGTAGTAGTATGCAAATGAGTGTTTACGATTAAGCAAAATCCTGAAGGCAAGATAGAGAGATACAAGGCACGGTTGGTTGCAAAAGGTTATATTCAAACATATGAGATAGACTATGATGAGACCTTTGCACCACTGGCGAAGATGAGCACAGAAGAATGTTGACCTCCTGTGCAACTAACTTCGGATAGCCCCTACATCAGTTGGATGAGAAGAATGCTTTTCTATATGGTGATTTACAAGAGGAGGTATACATAGAGATTCCTCCAGGCTTTGAGAACAGACAGACTGATGGGAATGTGTGTAAACTCGATAATCTTTGTATGGTCAAAAGCAGTCTCCAAAGACGTGGTTTGATAGATTCAGGCGTGAAGTCTATAGTATGGGCTATTCTCAATGCAATGGAGATCATATTGTGTTTTATAGACATAGAGGATCACATATCACAATATTGCAGTTTATGTTGATGATATTGTGATTACTGGAGATGATACCGAGGAAATCAAGTCCTTAAAGAAAAGATTGGGAGAGACATTTGAGGTGAAGGGTATAGTTCTCTCCAGTATGTCCTCGATACTTTCTTGGGATTGAAATTGCCCATTCTTTGAAGGGTACAGGTCTCTCCCAGAGGAAGTATGTCATTGATCTACTGGCAGAAACAAGTATGCTTGGGTGTCGCCCTATTGCTTCACTTGTTGATAGGAATCATAAGCTATGTACTGAGTCGGGAGATCCAATTGACAATGAAGCTTATCAAAGGCTTTTTGAGCGTCTAATCTATTTGTGTCATACAAGACTTGATATTTCATATGCAGTGAGTGTGGTTAATCGATATATGCATGATCCCAGAATATGACATATGGATGTTGTCTATCGAAACCTGCGGTATTTGAATAGTATCCCTGGGAAAGGCCTTTGGTTCAGGAAGAATCAACACCTGAATGTGGAAGGGTATTACGATGCTGATTGGGCAAGCGGTGTGGATGACAGGGGGTCTACCTTTGAATATTGCATCTTTGTAGGAGGTAACCTTGTGTCAAGCGGAGCAAGAAGCAGAAGGTTGTGGCTCGGTCTACTGCAGAGGCAGAGTATAGAGTAATGGCGCTGAGTATGAGTGAAATGATATGGATAAAGGGTATATTGTCTGAGCTTCGATTATAGAGGAATAATATTTTGGTGTTGCATTGTGACAATAAATCTATCAACATTGCTAACAATTTGGTACAACATGATCATACCAAGCACGTTGAGATTGATATGTTCTTCATCAAGGAAAAACTCGATGGTAGGATGCTGAAGTTCGGTATGTCAAGACCGGTGAACAGTTGGTTGACTATTTCACTAAAGAGTTATGTCCTAGCGAGGGTTCTACAATATGTAACAAGATGTGTATGATTGATATCTTCGGCACATCTTGAAGAGGAGTGTTGGTGAGTTAGTATTAGTATCTAGTAAGCAGTCGTGTCAGAGTCGGATCTAATTTTGTGTTAAAGTCAGATTCAATGTGTAGACTATAAATAAAGGGTGTGAGGATCCTACGAGAGATACACACAATTATTCCACGAAACTCTATAAATACCGGTCATATCGGACAATACCGACCATACCGGAGGAATTGATAATATTGTCTATTATACTCGTTGAACTATAAGTTATATTTAATCCTACTACTATGTATTTGAAATAATATTATGAGTGAAATTTTGTGTTCATATAATTAAACATATATGTAGTTATAATTATATGTTATTATTTTAAACTTCAGAACGGTACGTCGATATAGGCCGTATGCTGATATAAGCTGGTACTGGAATGTCTTATTTCAAGAGTCAAACCGGTATAACCTCCAAAATGGTATTAACAAATGACAAGCGGCTACTAGTCCCACGGATTCGTTGGTCGGTAGGAATGTGCATTGTATCGTGCATCGGTGCACTTTGGCCATGGAAATAGCCTTGGAAATGTGCAGGCCACAGTGTGATGCACTAGTCACCAGCCAAGTAGTTACATACTTACATGACGAAAATGTGCTCAGCTGAAAGCCTGAAAGTTCCATGTTAAAATTTGCGGGGCTAGGCAGGGGAGATGAAGAATGGTCCCAAAGGTAAGGTCAAAGAGAAGGAAGAAAAGAGAGCAATAAACATCACATGGCTCGAATTGCTTCGTAGATTAGCAATGGGATCCGATTCCACAGAACTCATCATAATGCAATCAGTTGAGCCCACACTGAGGAATTTCTTTTCTGAAGCCGGCGAAGAAGGCCCCAAGAAAAGGAGCATGTCCATATGGCTGCTCTAGAAAGAAAAATGTGATCAAGATGGAGGATAAAATGCACTTAGTGGATAGTCCGTAGAGAACAGCAGACATGTACCTCTTTCCACATCACAGCAGAATCATCGTTCAGTGCAAAGGCTGCAAAGCTATCTCCGGAAGATGCTGCTTAGGTACAACAGCTAAGAGATCCCACGAGATAAAGCCACAGTAATGATGCCCCTAGAAATATGAGGAGCTCCAAAAACATCGCCGTTATGATACTGTCCACTTGCCGGTCTACATGAGGTTTCCAGTTTACAGTTACTACAGAATACAACTAAGAATTCTTCACATGGCGATTCACATCTGCAAGTAGCAAAGTAGGCAAAAAATGAAGCTGGATAGGATTTGACGTGGTTTGTTCATCTGAGGTGCCTCTGAAATTCTTCCAGCAAGACCATTTGCCGGAGAAACTTTGGGGAGTGTGAAGGACCCTCCTTGCACCGATGATGAGCTTGGTGCTGGTATGGCACCACCTGCTTCTGCGGGTGCTGGTGCAGATAACGGAGGAAGATACGTCGAATCATGGTTCACTGTGGTAGGTGGCTCCGTGAGCGGAGGAAATTGATGCGGTCCTGGATGGAATGAACAATCCGTAGACATCAAATTAAAACTGGTTGCCCTAACCAAATGAACGAAATGGGAGAGCATGTAATCATAAACAGAACAGCTGTTGGTGAATTTGCCACTGTGCCAGTATTTCAAGACCTAGCCAGGTGTAACGTTGAGCAATCTGAGCTTTTAAAAAAAATTTAAGCTTAATGTCACTCGTTCAGGAAATATGGTGTCGGCTATGACTTTAACGTCAACTATGCAACACAAATTGTGGTACCAAAGATGCAGATGCTTAATTAAGTGCAGGAACACTTCCTCCTTTGTATAGTTTTGACTGTAAAGATTCTGATGATACAGTTTGCAGGCAGTGACAGATTGATGGAGCACTTACGTTCAAAATGAAAAATGTATGCTTTTCCTAATAGAAAACCTACAACACTAATGGTTCATGCAAGTTCTAGAACAAAGGAATGGAGTGATATTACTGCCTTGGAAGCCAATTATGCAGAGAGAGATTACAGCAACAATAATTACCTGGGCATCTGGGTTGAAGACCTGTGTTTATCCTGCAACGAAAAGTAAGATGTGACAATCTTGATTCTAGAAAGCAGGAACAAAATCAAAGACGTTGGTCAGCATGTTGCTTACGAAGTGGTAATAGTCCCATTAACAAAACCACCATAGCTGCAAGAAGAAACATTGCAGCCTGCACTGGTGGGATGGGTGCTCACATTGCCAAGCATCACATTGCTGTTACGACACTGCATGCTTGGGCATGATCCTGATAATGAAGCTGGTGTGCAATATAAACTGGTGCAGAACAGAGGACAGGGATTATGATCCGAGAATAACTCCAGCAATAATACTGCTTTAAACAGAAAAGGTAAGAGATGAAATTTACTTGAGAATGCCTGGGCCACAACTACACTGCACACAGTTGCCAGCAGTAAGCTCATAGGTCCCATTTGCCACAAGCAATCCATGGTCTGAAGCGGACTTTGGAAATGTAGATACACATGCTATACACAGAAATAAAAAACAACCATCATCAGAAAATTTTAGGCAAATGCTGATGTTTAGAAAAGAATACAAAAATGCTATTCAGCTGTGGCTTCACAGAATTAACAACCGATAAAAGAGCCCATAAAATCAGAGATCCAATATGCTACTTATGCAGTCTTACTGGATACACAATTTTGAAACTCAAAAGACTGAATAAAAAGGAATAACTGAACGGTTCAACATACAGCACAGTGTGCTAGTTATGCTAGCTTACTAAGTAAAACTCAATTTCAAAACCAAAAGCTAAGTTGCTCGATTTAAAAACAAGAAAAACACCTGGATCAATCAAATAGTAAGTAAAACAACCGCCTTCCATTAACATGCTACTACTACTACTATATTAGTTAATTAGTTTTTCAGAACATAACACACTGGCCAGGTCGATTTGACAACCAAAAGAATAGCTGAACAACTACTAAGCTCATGTGCAAAGCTTTAACTCAAAACCATCAATTGCAATGGACCACATCATATATCCAACTATTAACTCCAAACCTGAATGCATGCCTTCCCCCACACTGTGACAGTACCAGAAAGTACCAAATAGAAACTCTGTTGTGTCCAACAATGCCATCATTAAAGAACTCCCCGAGGACCAGACGCACATTGTAGGTCTACGCAGAAAATTGAGCTCATTTTCATACTACATTCCTTTCGAAAACCAAGCACAAACATTGGCGTTTAGGCTACCGTAGATCAGGCAAACAGATGCAGTAAGACGATCTAGTAACCGATATCACCTGTTACTCTATTACTGACAGAGAAACAACTAAGCGTCCTTAGAACATGCGTCTAGTAGAAGAAAAGGGCAGTATGATATTACTTATACCTGGCAATGGGATCGCGAGAATGTCGCCCGGCGCGGCGACGGGGCTCCCCATGGCGTTCACATTCATGATATCCGTGACGGTGGTCTCGTAGCTGGCGGCGATGGCGGGCACGGTGTCCCCGACCTGCACGACGTAGGAGAGGTACACGGCGGGCAGGTTGTTGTCGGAGGAGTTGAAGCAGACGCAGGGCAGCGGTATGACCAGCTGCTGGCCGGCGTCGAGCGGCGCGTCGGGGTCCGCGGAAGCCAGGCCGTTGGCGTTGCGGATCTGGTCGGCCGATGCGAGCCCCGCGAAGACGCCGTCGGCGACGGTGGCGAGCGTGTCGGCGGGGTGCGCGGCGTAGCGGACGGAGACGGACTTGCGGACACCGTCGTCGCAGGTGCAGCGGGTGGGGACGCGGACGAAGAGCCCCATAGGGAGGATGCGGTGGGCCGCCCCCGGGGTCGCGAAGTCGAGCGCGTTGGCCGCGAGCAGCGCCGCCGGGTCGGCGCCGAAGAGCGCGGCCACCTCAGACACCTCCATGTCGGCGTAGAGCGTGTAGCCCAGCAGCGCCGGGCACGAGTCCGACCCCGAGCACGGCTCGATCGTCGTCTTCGCCTCCGCGCCACGCGGCGACACCACCATAGCAAGCATCACGGCCGCCGCCGCCACGAAACTAGACACCTCCCGCATTCCCGAGACGCTTCGGGCCGTGGAAGTGTGGAGTGCGAGCTTGAACTGTGTAGTGTGTAACTCTATGGGAGAGGACTGAGAAGCGTGGTATGTAAGCTGGGCTGAGCAGCAGAGACGGTGGCGTGGGCCGCATGTCAGTGGCGGATTCGAAGGAATGCGTCGGTGCTCGGGTGAGTAATGGCGGGAGGACGAGGACGCGAGGGGTGTTTGCTTTCGGCAGCGCTGGGAATCTGTGCCAAGCTAGCGGAAGAGGGGAAGGTGGCAGAGGCGGAGGTGCGCTCTATGGCTTGTAGCCCTAGAATTTGGCTGGGCCTAGCTGTCTGTGTGTGTGGAGGTGGCGGGTGGGAATTTTTAGCTGAAATAGCGTGTTTGTAAGAAGTGGTACGATACAAATGCAAAAATGGAGTTTTGTCCGATCGGTGACGGGCTGGATGGCTGCTCCAGCCGACACGCCGCACTCGTCCGGCCGGTTACGGGCCAGACGTCCCTCTATAGGCCTTGTTTGGCTCTCCACCGGCTGGACACTCCTGTTCAAGCCTCGTCTGGCGGCGTGTCGGCTGGAACGGCCGTTCGGCCTGTCACTATTTCACTTTTGCAATTGTGGCACGCCGCTTGCTAATTTTGTATTTAAGCAACGCAAATGCACTATTTCAGCCAAAAATTCCGAGATGGGGTTCTTTTTAAAAAAGAGGACGGAACCTCGTAACGATCGGGGATGAGAGAGACTTGAGACACGAGTGAGAGAGGGGAGTAGGAGGTGGTGTCCCGCCGGCCGATGGCACGAGGTGTTCGGCGGTGGTAGCGGTTCGGCAGAGCTAGGCGGAATACAGAGGATGCACCATGCATACATTAGGCTAGATCTTAGCCATTCAATGAAAAGCCAACGGTTCACGTTAAGCACTACGACCATGCTGCGGTGAAATCGATGCTGTATTTTTTTCGCTCACAGCCAAACATCGTCATTTCTGCTACAGAGATAATTTTTTTTTAAATAAAAAAAAGACTGTAGCAACAGAACACTGTTGTTACTGCAGAGGGTCCGCGTCCGAGAGCTGGGCTGCGTGGCGCATGGCAGATTGGCAGCGCCAGGAAAGGACGGCCTTGACTGCCGTGCTGACTGACCGATCACGATCTCTTCTCGGCTCTTGTGGCTCAGTCTGAGTCACAGTGACGGACCGTATCATCCGCAAAACTGTTTGGAGTTGGGCTGCCAAGAAGTTCAATCATGGACCAGCGCGCCCAATCAGGTCGGCTTGAGCATTTTCCCGTGGCACAACTGGGCCATCTAGTCTAACAGAACGGCCTCTCCAGCACCAAAATGCAGCTCTCCACTGCACCTGCCGTTTCGGGCGCGGCAACTGAGGGGGCCGGGCATTTCTCCCGCGGATGCACAAGCTTGCTTGCCGCCGCGGACTCTCGGAGGGAGGCGCGCGGGTTGGCAACTTGGCATACTTCGCCGGCGAGACGTGGGCCGTGCGAGATCTCGAGAGGGTAGCCGAGGGAGGTGTGGGTACGTGGGTAGGCCTGTGCCGAGACTCCTCCCAGCGACCTCTTCCATACGTTACACTCGGCTTACAAAATCTGCGACGTAGGAATAGCACTGCAAAATAGCCTGCAATCTTCAGTAGCAGTCGTCGACCATCACACTAGCGTAATTAGCACGTACATCTCGACGTCTTTTCTTGAATTAAGCATGAAAACCAAAGCCTTGCTCGTGACGATAATACACGCTGTATCATAAAAAAATTTGTGCAAACAAACACCTAATATATTATGATTTATGAGCCTGTAAAGTGTATGTTGCACGTGCTGAGTGTTAACCGTCGGCATCGCCACTTTCCGTTGTTTTCGGTGGTTCGGTGAGTTGAATAACGGTACATGTGAAATACTATCTAACGAGACGACTACTACATCATCACCGGTGACAATGACAATAGACAGTAGTATACCATAACCGATCGCGTCGGCGGGGTGTGCTATACCGCGAGGAGCGTGGCAGGCGCTGGATGGGATCATATCCTACACACGCACATGCGGCGAAAAGACCAGACGCGAGATGCAGGCAGGGATACGAGGACGCGACCCCAAATCATAACACTTTCTCCGTATTCGCACTCGCAGCCGTGGATGACACCAAAGAAAGTGTACGCACGTAGTTGGCTTGGATTCCACAGCAACAGAAGGACGTACGTTCAAGTTGAAGAGATGCTCCGAAGGATTGGAATCCCTGGACGCATCGTGTGTACGTACGTACGTTCGGTTAGTCGACTTCCGATCTCTCTCTCTCTCAGTGTACCCGGGCCGCTACCGTACGGCTCCGCCACGGTAAAAGGCACAATAAAATAGTGCCACAATAAAAGGCACAATAAAATAGTGCCACAATAAATCACTTTTATAATAGTACAGTAAAAAACATATGAAGGTTACGGTCTAAGATATAATAAAATCGTAGTAAATCTTTGTAGTACTAGAGTAATAGTCACAATGAAATCACAGCAAATAGTTCTTGTAGTCTTCGCAGTGAAAACACAAGAAGGTTCTGATAAAGGACGCAATAAGATCACAACAAATCTTTGTAGTGCTGCCGTAATAGCCAGAATGAGATCGCAACAAATTTCTTATGGTGTTGCAGTAAAGCACAAAGGTATTTGCAGTAAGAGGCAAAATGAAGTCATAGTAAATCTCTTGTAGTGTTGCAGTAAAAGAGAGACGTCGGAAGAGAGGGTGGGGTGGTGGACTGAGGGCGCATGCGCGGTTTTACTATCGGTTGCACCACGCTCATACGATGCAGTAATTTATTGGCTTAGGTAGAGTAAATCCGAATTTTTATTGTGTACATTTTTTACAACATTCAAACACGTACTAATAATGTATCTCTTTTTGTTAAGCATATTTTTCAAGCAAACCGCTTCAAACATATTGTAAATAAGATAAATAGTTTAGAAAATATTATTGTTCAAAGTTTACAATTAACTTATGCTTCTCTCTCCACTAGCCTCTCTGCACTCGGCGTGGCAGCAAATATCTTGTAGTGATACAGTAAAAGACACAGCAAGGTTACGTGGGTGTGTGCGCTGTTTTACTATCGGTTGCGTTGGACGCCATGCGTTTTACTGATCGGTTGTCAGCGCGACAAGGGGCGGCTAGAGCGTAGATTAACATATTCTACACTCATGCGTAGAGTAGTGATATTGTATGTGTGTGTGTGTGTGTGCGTGTGCGTGCGCGTGCGTAGCTACTCCCTATTCCGTATATCACAACGTAGCAAATATCTTGCGCAATTGAGAGTATGTATGTGTATTATATGTTATATGAGTATATAAGACCACTTATGTGGCATCTATACATTTTTAGGGGTGATATATATGTATAATTTTTTAGGCATACTCCTTTTTATATGCGAATATGAAGGTATTTGTAAAATATATTAAAAACTACGGACTCTCTTGTAATTTTTTGTGTGCTTCGTATTGGAGTATCTTATAATTAGTATATGAGTATACCTAAAGTGATAAACGAGTATGTCAAGTTCTTTTAGGTGGTACATCAGAGGTGGGAGTAACTACACCCATGAGTAGAAAGTATATATATTAGTTCAATGCACGTGCTTGCAACGAAAAGACATATTAGTCTAATACGTTCGGTTATCGTCATGACGTTCGGCCTGTTGCATGCCTTCGGTTACGTTGCTGCGCTTGGCCGAACTCCGCCCCAATTGGCATCGCGCCTCCGCCACACACTCTGGTCATGCTGCTCGCTCTCTTGACCACACTCTACTAGCCGCCTCGCCCACGCCCTAGCGTACATCCCCTGGCTTGTACTAGTGGGCTGACATGTTCCCAAATTGGTCCTGCAAGCCTCGATACATGCCAAGACACCGCCACCTCCTCGCGCCATCTTTGCCACCGCCCACTAGGTCATAGTCACTATCGCGGGATTGCACATCTTTGTATAGTATAAACTTTTCATTGTCCATATATATTGAATACATTAAAAGCATATGATAGACCAAGAAAAAAATTCTCGATCTCGGTGGCTTGAATTTTTAACCGCCAAAAATTGGGACGATGAGATTTGCGAAATTGGTATGGTTGCACCATTAATTGCATGTATCCATGCATTACAAATGATGAGATCAAATTACAACTTGCATAGCAAGACAACCGTAAACATGCTTATCTTACCTAATCATAGATCAATCACGAAAGTCACGGACATCATGTATATGGTTAATACCTTCACTACTGCAGACGGGCTCTTTGCCGAGTGCTTAGGGCACTCGGCAAAGCCCCTATTGCACTCGGCAAAGGCTTTGCCGAGTGCCGCACTCGGCAAAGAGCCGTCGGCAAAGAACCCGTCGGCAAAGGTTTCTTTGCCGAGTGCCACATATCGGGCACTCGGTAAAACCTTTGCCGAGTGTCACGTCAAGACTCGCAAAAAAACCCGACGTTAACTCGACGGCCTCTTTGCCGAAAGTGCCACCTCGGTAGACTTCGGCAAGAATTTTTCTCTTTTTTTAAAATTCTTTGCCGAGTGCCATACTATTGCACTCGGCAAAGAAATTTTTTTGTTTTTTTTTTAAAACATGTTGCCGAGTGCCATCGCTATGGCACTCGGCAAAGTCGAACTGGTTTCGATTCGGCTTTGCCGAAGTGTCATGATAAGACTCGGCAAAGTGGAAACTGGTTTCGATTCCCGACTTTGCCGAGTGTTATGGCACTAAGACGGCAAAGCCTCTTTGCAGTGTGGCACTCGCAAAGAGGGAAAATGCTATTTTTTTGGTTTTGCTTTCCATCAAGACAAACAAAGAAATCACATATATATCACATACACAAAGACATATTCCATCACATACACATCCATAACCCATCACATACACATCCACCATCCATAATACATCACATACAAATCCATATTCCATCACATACACATCCATAACCCATCACATACACATCCACCATCCATAATACATCACATACAAATCCATTGTCCATAATCCATCACATACATTCGCATCATCCATGACAATATCCATCACAATATATATGTCTCTAGTAGTAGTCCAACATAAGGCTAAGTCTAATACAAGTCCATGCAACATGAAAAGAAACAAATAAGCGGTACCTCATCGCCACCCCCCACCCGTGTGTGAATCGCCACCTTGAGGAGGGCCACACCACTGGCTCGTGAAGAAGGGCCACCTTGAGGAGTCGGGTTCGAACCATGCCATCGTGGTCGCACAAAGGAGAAGCGAATTCATGAGTATCTACAGGAGGGCCGCACAAGCTAAAGGAATAAACAACCATATATACTCACCGAGTCCCTACAGGAGGAGGAGGAGCCACAACTGAGCGGCGCAATGATCGGGCACGACCACACACGCAAGGCCTCAAGGCTCGCCATGAAGTGAACATGTCCTGCAGCCTCTGCTCCTCGGCCGCCCTCTGGGCTTGTACAGCCTCCATCTCCAGCCGGTGGGCCTCCACCTCCAGCCGGTGGGCCTCCCCCTGGGCCGCCTGCTGGGCCTCCAACCTCCGCAAGTCGGCCTGCAACATTCCACCCGCAATGCTTAAACAATGCAAAGGCAAGGTAGATGTGTAAAAGCAATGAACGCATTTAATAAAACAAGATTAACACGAGTTCCGCCATCTGCTGCTGTGAGCTCTGCTGAGAGCGTATGGGGAGGGAGGAGCTCGTGCTCCTTGCTCGAATCTCGGCGAGGGTGGGAACAGAGGCGAGTCGATCAGGCTGCTCGCCATCCAAGACGGCCGCGTCTTTGCTTCTCCTCCTCACCTCATCGGCAGGTCTGTGTCCGTGGGTGGGTGGCCGGATCAAGTCCTCCCATGGCGCTCGCGGCCGCCGAGGTGTACTCGCTAAGCTTCTTGTGGGACGCCGCGTTGGTGTACGCCTCGGGCCGTCCGCCGGTTGTAGGTGACTTCCGGGCGTCGCCTTGCCCTTGTGTGCCGTATGCGTCGCCATGAACTCGTTGCATTCACGGCCTTGTGCGCTGGGGCTCGCGAGGAAAACACAAAGATGATTACAAGTAATGAGAATTGAGTGTTAGAATAAATAAATAAAGATGAAAACACAAAGAAGATTACCCATGTCAGGCGTCGCTACGAGGCTCCGGTTGCCTTGGTGGTGTGGCGCCCACCCATCTCGCAGCGGCGGTCCCGACGGATGTTGTGCTTCTCGCCCACTCCTCCGAGAGCCACTGTCCACAATGGCCTCCCAGAGAGGCGGTGCTGGCGCACTAATCGTGACATTGCCGCATGCCATCAAGTTATTGATATATCGTAAGATGAAATAAAGCCTACCTATTCTTCATGGAAGGAGTCGGATTAATGTTTCGTACTTACCGAGAGGTATCGCTCCTTGGTGAGCGCCCCGGTCCTCGCATCGGCCTTCCTCACCACCGACCAAGGACGCCGGCGCCAGAGTTGATGATGCACCGAGCCGCGTCTCGTGGTACAGTCCGAGAGTCGGGACCTCTGGACCTTGTCCCGCACTCGCGCCGCCGGTCCTCAAACCCTTCGTCGCTTTGAAGAAGTCCTCGCATACGCACATCATGTATCGTTTCATTATTTCAAGAACGACCAATGAATGCGTAGTATTGACCAATTTAGTGCGATGAAGACTCACCTGAACTCGGCCTTGATCCGCGCCAACGGTGCGAACTCATTGTCCTCGGCGGCGTAGAAGTGGTCCCACGTCCAGCGGCGAAGTCACCGAGGCGTAGGTGACCATGCCGGTAGTCTTCGCCAATCGAAGGCCCGTGGTGGCATTGATGTGCCGCCCGTTCCGGACACAACTTCCCAGTTGCTGCAAGAGTCATTAAGAAGAATTGTTAGTCTCCAATTCGATTTTCAACATGTCATATGAAATAGTAGTGAAATAATACTTACTTGTCGCCGCTGGGTCGAATCACCGTCTTGGCGGTGAAGTGGGATCGGCCGCGCCGGGAGCTGCGAGGGCCCGCGCAAGTAGACTCCCGACGAGGTAGAGCCAGAGGCAGTGCAAGTGGAACCCACTGCTGTCGATGTCGCCGCCTCCCCGTGGTCCGACGAGTCAAAGGAAGTGCCACCCCTCCTATGTGCGTGCCCACCGCTTTGGTCGTCCTCGTCCACCGACGGGTGGCGGCCATTGCACCCTCGTCCTCTGACGGCCGCAGGCGGCGCTCCTCGTCCTCCTCGTCGGCTGCTCGGCAAGGGGTCGTCCTCGCGTGGGGTGGTGCGCCCCTCATGTAGAGGGAGTTGACCCCGACGGCCTGCCTCCGCCCGCATTTTGTCGAGTGCCCGCAATTTCAAAGAGTAAACCAATTAGCACAGCTTAAATTACAAGTACTTATAAAGAGATGCAAAATGAACGAAACATAATTGCAATAATAATAATAATAATAATAATATATAGTATTACATGAATTAGAAATATTCTTCACGATCGGCAATTTGGATCATAGGTGTCGCCATCACTATCAATATTGTCGAGTAAATCGGGCTCATCTCCATCGTTCTCATCATTGTCATCGCCTAATCATGTCGCCAAGCATTTGTAAGTCCTTAGCATTTTGCACCTCTTCTCCGTCGTCCTCATCTCCACCGCCCCGATCAATGTCATTGTCTACTTCCATGCCCATCAAAAACATGTCTATGTCAAACCTCCTTCTAGCCCCTCCGGTTGATAAAACTCCGTGTGTTTGGGTCAAAGTTGTAATCCTCATCGTTTGGGACAGGCGGGTTCTACGTCTGGCGATACCAAGCGCACAAGGTACCAACCGATAAGATTGGGGTCTTTTGGCACGCCCATGGGAGATAATAAACTTGCGTGGCTGTTGAGCCACAATATAGACATCCTCTCCTTGATAGACGTAATCCGTCAATTTCGACTTGTCCAATCTCGTGGGCCTTCTCGTGACATTAGGATCGAACCAATGGCATTTGAATACGATCGATTAGGAGCTTTGCGACACTCAAAATTGAGCTCGTATATTTCTTCTACTATGCCGTAGTAGTCGCGCTCATCGGTGCCGGGTGTATCACGAACTCGGCTCGTTTCAATGCTCGCTCCTATCAGAGATTTTTTGAAGACCTCCTCATTGTTCTCCCGATACACGTCCTGCAAGGGAGAGTGTGTATCCGGAGAACAACAGGAGGTGATGCCGAAAATCTGCCTCGACCGGAGCGAACCACGGAAACTAACCTCATCTACGCATCCGCGGCCGTCAAATATCGTGGACAATCAGAAGAGATACGATCCGCAGATATGCAAAGATCTGCATACCTCCGACCGTATCTCTTTCGAACAGAGACGCCTAATCAAGCTACGTGACCATATAAAACATGCATGCAAAGGAGGAGGGGTTATACCTAGGGTGGCGGTGGAGTCCGTGGCCAGCTCCGACCGCTCTTCTCTCGCAAAAAGAAACATAAAGCTGTCAATACAAAATTTGGCAAAGACTCTCCCGCACGGTGAGGTTTCCAAAACCTGCAAGAAAACCAACGGCACGATGGCCGACATGCACATGTGGAACTCTATTAAATAATAAGCACTCATCCCCCCTTAATATATAACAAGGTTCTAACAATGAAGTAATGAAATAATATGATGCATGGTACCATAAAATTTCATACATGTAGCTTGCCTAGTATGCAAGGAGTTGAGTATGAGTCTTGTAAAGACACCGCTTTGTGATGTTCAAGTATCAGTACTATAAGGAGTGAGGTATTGGTACAAACAAGAGTAGAGCATGAGTATGCACATAAAATGGGACATATGTTCTAGATTGTAGACTCTCTGGACTTGACAAAACTATGTTGCAAGAACATGGCATATACAGAAAGCAAAAGGTTCTACATGTAATGACACAAACATAATGCACAATACTATTCATTATTAATACTCATTTGCATTCTTAAGTAGCATCTCCAACCAAGATTCTATCGTGCTCAGTCACGCTCGAGATCCCGTTCTCGAGACCGCCCAAATCCACAGGTTTGGGACTGCTCAGAGCTTGCCTCTGAGTGCGAACCTACATCTATCCCGGATCCACGCGCCCGTGCACGCCGAGATCCGCTCGAGTCCACCCAAATCACATATTTGGGATCGCCAGGTTCATTCCCGAGCACGCCCGAGATTTCGCTCTGGTGCGCCTGAGCTACACGCTCGAGTGCCACGGACCACCGGATTATAGTTCAAGCTCCTATGCAATCTGCTTTGGAGATGAGGTATGTCTATCTGTACCTTTCACTACATTCACGCCAGCTTTATGGATGCATATCGGCATATGTAGTGTGCCAAAATAAATATCGAGATGAGGTAGGTCTTCACCATCCCTTTCACTAAATTTTGCCATCCGGTTCACGCATACCGTGGACCATGTCTAGTAGGGTATTTCGATAACTCAATTGCAAAGAAACCACTTGCATCCTCTCTTATTTAACTGCTTTTGGAGTTATTGTTCAAACCAAAGTGAGTCCTTGTCACACATCTTATCCGCCGCGATTTGATTGTCGATTAATGGTCATTAGGAATTTCATTAAAATTTACCAACTTCGTTATTTCAAGAGTCAAATTTTCCTGGATGGGCCTTTGAGGATCAATCGAATTGCAAGGCAGAACCTAGTGTAGAAGGAAATGAGATTCATACGGTAGAGACTAGGGACAGCTCACCCGCCAAAAGGTTACGGGTGGAGATCTGAGTAATCATCAAAATTGGAGGCTGGAGCACCCGGTGGCGGTTAGCATACAGTACGAAATGCACAAATGCACAGTATACATAGCAGGTAAAAATAACACAAATGCACTACTACAGTACGACTGCATATGTTTCAACAGCTGATAGTACAAAATCACATGATAGAAGTAGAAACAAATATAGACCTTTTTAACAAAGGAAACAGATAACGGTTTGAGAAACTGTCAACTTAAGAGAACTGCAAAAGAATGAACTCAGAAACAAATGGTACTGTCAGCTAATATACAGCATAACTACAGACTGCTCCATAGTTGTGTTTCATTCCAACTAGACAAGTAGGATGCCAAACTCGTATGCAAGAAAACTAATGCAGCCAAACCGCTATACATGTACCTCGGTTGTACAACAATAATGTGGAATGGCACTGGGTTCTATTTTAGTTATTTAAGGAGTGAGGTCTTAGTGGTCGAGGCACTGGGTTCTATTTTAGTTATTTAATTAGTTCCTGCAGTAGATCTGATGGCCTCACCTGTCTATCCAACAAGATCTACTCAAACCACATCATGGCGTTGGAAGGGCACCATCATTTGTTTGTTTTACGTGGTGTGCCTAGCTATCTCTCACCCAAATGAAATCTAATCTGAAGGCAAATTTGTCTGTATGGTATGCAGTCATTACTTGTAGTTGACTGCCATGCTGAAAGTAAATAGTTGCTGCAGTCATCACTCATAGTTGAACCTCACACATGATATTGTTCTACTGCATATCCTTGGCTTGCCAATCCTCGATGGAGACTTCATGGCTAATGGCGTTGATAGAGCAAATGTGTTCAAAAATTGGTCTAGTACCATTGTAGAAGAATAGTATTATACCTTGTTAGTTTGATAGCAAATGTACATGTCCACCAAGTAGAATAGCAAGACAAATGACAAAAGTTCATAAACTGATCGGTGAAAACAGGTTGTTTAGTTGGTGACTTGAGCCATGTGCCTAACAAAAGGTTGCTGAAGGTAGCTGTAATTCTAATGATTTTTGTCAAATCAATCGACTTGATATTGGTTTGTTTGGTTGGTAACCTAAGCCCGATAAAACTTAAAATGGTATTACACTTGATTAAAATGGAGCACCCACGGAGGGAGGAGAGGAGGGGAGGAGAACAAGGGCACGGGGGCGGTGCGGGATGCTCACCGAGCAGGGGCGGGAGTCTTTGAGGCGGCGTCGGGAGCGGAGGCGACGTTAGGGAAGGCGCACGGGCGGTGGTCAGAAGCGGGAAGCCGAGCCGTCAAAGTGAGGAGCAAGGGGGCCACGGGCCGGCTCGATGGCGATCGGATCTAGGCGGAGGTGACCGGATCTGAGCGCGCAAAGGGATCGATCGGGTGGTGGGGAAGCGAGGAAGAGGTCGGGAGGAACAGGCGTGGGAGGAGGCGGCGGGAGAGGAGGCGGCGGCGGCGGGTGGTGGGGAAGCGAGGAAGAGGTCGGGAGGAACGGGGCGGGGAGGAGGAGGCGCGGGAGAGGAGGAGATGCGCGCGCAGTGCGGGTGGCGAGCGGAGACCGGAGATGGAGAGGAGAGAGAGAAGCGGCGTCGGGTGGGGACCGTAGTATACGGAAACACGCGATTGCCGAGTGCCAAATTCGGGCACTCGGCAAAGATCTTCTTGCCGAGCGCCGCTTTCGGCAAAAAGCGTTCGTTGTCGAGTGCCCATTGGGCACTCGGCAAAGTAATTAATTTGCCGAGTGCCAACCTAGGCACTCGGCAAGCGAAATTTTTTTTTTTTTTGCCACCAATTTTTTTGAAGATTTAGTACACTACACAAACAACATGTTTAAATTTGGGACATTTAATTGCCTTTTGGCATATTTCTATAGTTTATTTTGTTTTGTTGAATTTTCCGAGAAAATGTAAGTTTGCCTTTGCAGTGCATCGAATAATGGATTACATTCGTTCAAAAATGTTATCCTTGTTTCTTAGTGTAAATTTAGGCTAAATCCAGAATGTCTCGAAATTTCGATCAACGTGCTCACGGGACACCTTAGCCAACTTGCGTGGGAGTGGTTTTTAATTGTATAAAATGCGAGCGAATTCGAAAATCATGAAACTTGTCGAGTTGTCGCCGTATCGTATGCGTATGCCGTGGAAAAAATTTGAAAAAGTTTCGAGCACGCTGTCACGTACAATGCATTTTGTTCTCCTCACAAACGTAGGAGATCTCCTGGTTTGTGAGGAGATCTCCTGGTTTGTGAGCATCGTGCGTGACGGCGCGCTCAAACTTTTCAAATTTTTTCCACGGCATACGATACGATACGGCGACAACTCGACAAGTTTCATGATTTTCGAATTCGCTCGCATTTTATACAATTAAAAACCACTCCCACGCAAGTTGGCGCGCGCTTCTGTGAGCACGCTTGATCGAAATTTCGAGACATTCCTGGATTTAGCCTAAATTTACACTAAGAAACAAGGATAACATTTTTTGAACGAATGTAATCCATTATTCGATGCACCTGCAGTGCAAACTTACATTTTCTGGAAAAATTCAACAAAACAAAATAAACTATAGAAATATGCCAAAAGGCAATTAAAATGTCCCAAATTTAAACATGTTGTTTGTGGTAGTGTACTAAATCTTCAAAAAAAAATTGGTGGCAAAAAACCAAAAAAAAATCGCTTGTCGAGTGTTTAGGTTGGCACTCGGCAAATTAATTACTTTGCCGAGTGCCAAACAGGGGGCACTCGGCAAAGATGACGCCGCTGGATGCCGTTAGGCCCCTACCAATCTTTGCCGAGTGCCTACCTTTGCCGAGTGCCTGAGTCTTTGCCGAGTGCAGTTATTTGCCGAGTGCCTGGCACTCGGCAAAGGCCTCTTTGCCGAGTGCCATATTTTGCCGAGTGCGGCGCTCGGCAAAGCAGGTCTTTGCCGAGTGCCCGCAAGTTGGCACTCGGCAAAGTGTTTTGCACTCGGCAAATCACTTGTTTCCCGTAGTGCTTAGCATGTAAATGAAAGAATATCCAGATGTTATGCAGACTGCTGTGTATATCATACTCGAAGGACATCTGTATAGGCTAAGGACATAACATGAAAATACCTGATCACTACCAGACACGCGCCGCTGGCTACGCCTGCGCCATGGCCGTGCTGCCTGCGCTGTAGCTGCCGTAATCGTCGTGTGCTGCACGGAGCGATGCGGTTTTAGGGCTTGTTTCTGCGCGAGTGCGCGCGTCTTCCAATTAGCGCACTGTTATTTGGCTTGGACAGGGCGGCACACGGATGGAGACGAGCGCGTGCGTCCCGTCGGAGCGGCAGCATCCCGATCAAATCACCCCGACTGGTCTGCGTGCAATGCGGGGAGGACACTGTGCCTGGTGCTACGTTATTTGGATGCTTTGCTCGTGACTCGTGAGTACTCCATATAGTATATCCATCCTCTCACTACTAGTGTACTAGTACTACCATACTTCCCTTGCTGTCTCCTTTCGTCCTAGATATATATATGTGTAGAATAAAGATAGATATGCATGTAGCAAATAGATTGATTTCGTGTTTACCCGTCAAAATTGATTTAGGATGATCGAGATTTGACAAAAGATATTTTTTTAAAAAAAATTATGTAACATAAAATAGTATTATTATATTTGTAATCGAAAGTACTTTACTAATATTTTATATTTACAACTATTTGCTTTTAGGTAATTTAATTAAAAGGCAACGGTCAAAGCAAAATCAATCAAAGTCAAAATTGACGAGTAAATACGAACCGATTTTACATGTTTAATTGCTTTATGTACAGTATATTTGATCATCAATATATGCTATATATGGAGTACCAACTCCAGCTACCCGGCCATCAACAAAGATTACAAGTGTACTCCTGCCACAAACAGAGTATACTTGCGAAAAACACGCCTATACCACAACTGCAGTAAAATTAATACGAGCCTGTGACAGGTACGTACGTAGCAGCCTAGCTGCTATTATTAATTGCAGTGAAATTAATTAGGCGTTACATTCAGCGACATGACGAGTATGTACACTTTATTCAAACTGCACTATAATCACGGGAACAAGGAAGCCTGACTAGGTCTTGAAATTGCATGATACAAGCCCGGAATACACAGGGATAAAAAATGGATACAAATTATTCGTATTATTTGACTACCCTATTCGATAGGCGTTACATTCAGCGACATGACGAGTATGTACACTTTATTCAACCCGCCCTATAATCACGGGAAGAAGGAAGCATAGCTAGGCCTTGAAATCAGCGATACAAGCACGGCGTACACAAGGATGAAAAAAACGGATACGAAGATGCGAATATAGTATGAATTTTTCCTATTCGAATTATTATTTTATTCTAATTATTCGTATTCGAACTCGATGAAGTAATATGAGTATTTATTGCAGCATGCCTAATTAGTTGGATGGTTTTTTTTCTAGTTTAATGTGAATTTATGTTTCTTTAAGTGAAATAAATAAATTAGAGCGTCACTAATATCTTCACACTACATAAGTTATGAGAATACCCGAATTCGACTGAATTGAGTAGATATTCAATTCGCATTTGTATTCATCGTAACATTCGTATTCGTTATAACATTCGATTTGCATTTCTTATTCCATCCATTTTTACCCTAGTCGTACGGGCGCACGCGCAACCCGAGGAAAAGCTGGGGACAAGCTAGCAGCTACCCATGTGCTGACTGCGTCTTCTACAAGCACTATGTAAACAACTCGAGGTCAAAGCTAGTGAACGTACACAGTTACGCACGCACCGTCTCGTATCTTAGGCCACAGGTGCATACGCACACAGAGACTCACGTACCATTTCGTATTTCTCGATCTACCGGTTCTTTTACCTGGTCAAGCCGTCGCACCAAGGTAAAACGTACAAGCAACATACATACTGCCCAGCAATTGCATGATATACAGTGGCTAATGTGTTGCCGGAGATGATGATATTAAAATGGACATCCATGCATGCACTGCAAACTCGAAGAGATCAAGCGACATTTTAACTCATATTTGCTAAAAAAACTTTTTTTTTTGCAGCGTATAACATAAAGGACCAAGGACGTTATGTCACCGTACGTGTCATCACCACTTTGATAATAATATCAGCTTAATACTTATTGCATGAGAAATGCATGTTTTCCCAAGTAATGACACTAATCATAGTGTTACAGCTGAAAAACAGTTCAGACTATCTTCGATTCGCACTTGTCAGCCTTAAGACTCGCAATTTGGAATGGTTGAAGTGGTACGAAGTTCTCCAAGTAGTAGCCTCACCGTAGGTGTCATTTAGCATCACTTTAACGTATTTGGTTCGTCACTTCTAAATAAGGAGGATTAATAGCAAGTGTGAGTACTTTCGTACTCAGCAAGTCCATTTACAAAATTTGAATGCTTGAATAATAATATAATCATCTATATCATGTACTATATCCTCTAGCATCAACATATCATCCATTTTTCAGGATTTTATTGAAAAAGAAATTTGAGGAAAGAGCATATAGAAATATACTTTTCACCTGTACAGTGGGAAAGAGCCACTGATAGCTCACATAGCCTGCAATCCAGGAGAAGTTCGTGAGCCACATTTTAAAACTCTACGTAGGTTGTACCACTTTACCCACAGCTACCCTGACAGTGATTGTCATTGGTTCTTTCGCATTTACTCTAGTGCGATGCCAGTCAGAGTACCGAGCTCCCCCCTCCCTTTCTATATTATATGTAATATTTAGAAACACATTAGAGAAAGAATTAAAAAGGATTTATATGGGGTTTTCTGCAAAAGGAAGAAAACACGGCCATAAACTTCCTATCCCACGGCGCCGAGGGGGCGATCGCTCTACCTAGCCGCCACCCTCTCCCTACCCGCGTGCCACCTGCCCCTTGCCCTGGGGTGCTGCCGCCCTTGCCTGCTACCACGCTGCGCCACTAGCCCGGCTACTGGTGCTGCTGCTGAGGGGAGAAGAAAGCCAGCAGGAGGAGAGGAGAAGAAGAGAAAAGGAAGGAAAAGAGGAGGTTCTCGTGGATTCACGTGATTCGTCATGATCGTCAAAGGTAAACCTGGTTAATTCTTAAGTTTTTCTATGGATTAGTCGCTATTAAGTTTGTAGATCGTTTTGATTAGGGGAAAGTTAGTTTTCAGTCTGCCCTAGTTCGTCAAGGTTAGACACAGAACCTTGCGGGAGTGATTCGGGTAATTTAGTCTCGATTCAGAGGTCGGTCCAATAAGAGAAAAATTATATAATCTCGTTAGATGTCCAGGAAGGTCTTTATCATTAGAATAGAAGTAGTGAGCGAAAAGATACGACCTCAGGAACGTCGCTGACAAGAATTTGGACGTAGCTGGCAGACATCATGAAGATGAGGCTAGTTTCATATACTAGATGGCAAAATTAAAATATGGTGATAAATTTAGTAATTTAGAAAATTTTGTGTAGTTTCCATAACTGATATCGTTAATATATATTTAAAGTTTTATAATTAAAGATATAAAATAGTGAAGCAGACTGTCCTAACAGATTCTAGGACAGTCTTCGGGGAAAGAAACGGGGTAGAGAACGGTAGAATCAGAGGTTCATCATAATTCTCTCCCCTGACACAAACTGGCAGGGCTTTGCTACATTTCTTCTCACCTCTCCTATTTTTTCAGGAATTAAAATGATATTTTCACCGATATGTTGGGTTTAAATAGCTAGATCCTGGCAACAGGAACCCGCGGTTTCCTATCGTCATTTTAACTGACGACAGAAATACTGTTCACTGCAAATCGTCAGTTGAAATGACGACAAACGGTAAATAGGTGTATGTTGTCGTTTGGAATGACTACGGGAGCTACTTTTGTAAAAAAATCATACTGTTTAATTTTATAATTATATTTTAAATTGTTTTTTTTAATAAAAAAAGTCCGCTCCCGAAAGCCCCTTTCTTCTGATCCTGTTCCTCTCTCCCTTGTTGTCTTTCTCCGTTCACAATGTAGTTAGTCTGCAATCAATGCGTACACACTAAGTAATCTGATTAAGCAATATAATAACCATGTAAGAGAGACAAAAATAACATGCACACATGGTTGTGTACGCTAGCTCATGCACGACCGGGGAAGTGAATGTATGCACACATGCAAGAGCTAGAGCTAGAGCTAGGCTACTGCTATGAGCCTGAGCTAGCTAGTTGGCTCATTTAAGGAGGGCAGAAGGGCCGTGCCAGGGCTCCCCTCTTTTCTCTCCTGTCACACTCAAGAAGGACCTGTCCTGGATGATCAGTAGTGTACTGTTGTTGGAAAAGACATGGGAAAAGAAATTTGTCACCACATGCATGATATCGATGCCTGCAATTATGCGCACACCGTTCCACCTAGCCGCTCGAATGATTGCATAATCATGCATAATGTAAGCTGCTCCTCTCACCTCGTCGCCGAGTAAGCCATGGGAAGAAGATCGAATGAATTGCACTAGCAACCTAATTAGTTAATATCCTTTCGAATCACAATGCACAGTATCAATATGCTGCATATGTTGATCTCCAGACTCCAGAGCACGTACTTACCTCCGTCCTCAGCTAGCCAGGAAGAGGAAGACCGTCCGAAGAGCTGCAAAACAAATGGGCATCGACAGTGTCAAACAGTTGAAGGCTTGAAGCTAAGAGCGAGTGTATGTCTAGCTACTCCCAAGTTAGCTCACCGAGTTATTGCGTCGTCGGCAGTGACACTTGTTGATTTCGAGATTGAATGGACGACAATGCCGCATGGTTAAGGGGATTGAAGCCTGGTCCGAGCTCGCCGACCAACGCCTCCAGGATAATTGAAGGAGAATCGAAGAGATCGATCTCGACCTGGCTGGGGACCTCGAGCCAGACAACAATCCTCTTAACCTAATCCAAGCATGCGCTCGCCATCTCACGCAGTATATATACGCCACACGATTAGATAACCTAGCTAGCTACATATTTGGACGCCATGGATGTACGTATCGGTTTGCAAGGAATGAAGCCTGGTCCGACGCTTCCACCCGCCGGCGACCCACCGGCATGGACGTGAATGCCTCGAGCCAGCCAACATTCCCCACAAACCACCATGGCCAACGAATGAACAAAACGCTCACGAGGAGCTATGAGATATAGGAGCAGAAAAAAATATAGACGAGAGAGAGAGAGACGCCGCAGCAGCAGCAGGATGCTGGAATGGATGGATGTGCATGGTAGAGGAAGAAGGGTCAGGGTTTTGAAGAGGAGAGATCAGGGAAGCGGTGACGAGCGGGGAGGACAGGGAGGCACTAATGGCAATTTAAGGAGACATGCCCCATTTGGCACAGGGGGTGCCCTAATGCCTATTAACTGCACTCCGTCCCCTTACTTTATGTTGCTCGAGCCAGTGGGCAGTTTTCTTTGCTTGCGCTGCTGTGCTGCATCTCTCACTTTCCCGGCTCAGAGGGGGGAAAGGTGGAGTAACAAGTGACTCCAGTGCTTTGAAAGTTTGAATTCCCACAACATGCCTCGTGAAGTGCACCAGGCCACTTGATCTCTTCCTACCTGCAGGTATTGGTTGTGGAAGAATCGTCTTTGACAAGCTTGTAGAGAGCAAAATCTTCCCCTCTCATAATTGTCGCTCCAAAATGTTTGTCGATCTTCTTTATTTTCCAACAAGTGTTATTGATCGTTAAGCTAGTTTAGCCATCACCTGATTTATATAGTAGTATGTATAGTCATGTTTTGCAGTATTACGTGATAAGCAAAGCTCCTATATCACATGATTCTTTGGTGATTCGCATGTATGGAGTATATATGAATTACGACTATGAGTAGACCAAAATAAGACCCAATTCAAATAAGTGGAATTCTATGCTCATTCCCTTCAAATTGGTGGAGTACATTCGAGAATATCCTGTTGATTTGTTTTTCTAAAAAAATGATTTTGAGTCCATTTTGCCCCGTGAAATGCACCAATTCAGTGCAATTAAAGGGCGTGGAATGTCTGTGAAGAGCTTGTAAGAAGAAGGACCTAACTCCGGCAACACCCTCCTCCTCCCTCGACCCCGCCGCCCAACTCCGGCAACGCCGGCGGTGGCGGCCCAAACCCTAGCCGTCGCCTCTATTTTTTTTGTAAATATAATGTTTTGTGATATTTATTTTATTGTTTATTTATTGTATTAATTATTCACTGTAATAATTGTTTTAAATAATTACTTACTGTAACAATTATTTATGTAATAATTATTTATTGTAATAATTATTCATTGTAATAATTGTTTTTAATAATTATATGTTTTAATAAATGTTTATTTTAATAATTGTCATTAAATACGTTAATTGCGGTTTATTGTGTTGATTGTTGTTTATTGCGGTATATTGCTTTGTTTGTGGTATATTGTCATTAATCGTCGTTGAATGTGATCAATTGCAGTAGTCATCGTTCATTGCATCCAATTGTGTTAATCGTCGTTAATTGTAGTCAATTATCATCAATTACGGTTGTTGTCATTAATTGCGGCAATTCTTGTCAATTGTGGTAGTTGCCATCAATTGTCTTAGTCGTCGTTAATAATCGTCAATTGTCGTTAAATATTGTTAATTACATTGAATGACATGAAACAAGCCATTACAGTCCTCGGGAGTATTTCAGACGTTTCCCATCTCAGAAACTGCAGCCAGCCTACCTAAAAGCCAAACACCGAACCTCTTTAGCTCAAATTGCTCAAATCTGAAATTCACCAAAATCGCTTTTCAAAAAAGTGCGGTAGTGCCAAACATGCCCTATAGCTAGCCCACTTTCGTATGAGTTTTATTATTATTTATTATATATTAATAATATTTTAAAGTTAACCCCTCGGTAACTTTATCTCCAATTCTGACTCCTTTGATCACGCCATCACCCGTGACGTGGGCAAATCGTTTTGTCACGCCACAATAGCCGGTGTGGCCAAACCTACCACACAAACCCTCATTCGCGCGTCGTGCCAGCGTGGAGGGATTGAGTGACCGTTATCACGCCGGAACTAATGGTGTGACAAGCCTGCCTTATCACGTCAACTATCGTGGTGTGACAGTGCCTGCATTTATTTGAAGGTGTTCCCAAACAAAAAAAATCTTACGTTTGTTGCATAAGATATGTGGACCATTTGGCCCAAAAGATTATATTTTCATGCACAAGTTGACTCATGGTGTGACAGACACAAACTTCTCGTGGCATGACAAGATTTGCATTTATTTGAAGGTATTCGGATGAAGAAATCTTACATTTGTTGCATAAGATATGTGTACCATTTGGCACGAAAGATGAATTTTTAATGCATAAGTTTACTGTCATGTATATTGTTCTTAGCATTTGATTTTCCATGGATGTTTGTTAAAAAAAACCTGATTTGAGATAGCAAGAATTGAAGGGTGCTTAATGAATGCCCAATCCTAGGCAGTGGATCTTATTTTGAACCTACGATGTTGTTAGTTTGAATGAACAAATGTATAATTAGTCATACTCATCCCATCATATTGCAATGATAGGTGTTGCTCGTCCTCACTCAAAGGTCGAAGAGAATTTAGTATGCACACATTTCGGACCTTTATTTTTATGTTGTCCCACTGACTTGCTACGCCAAGAATTGAATACCAAAAGATAACAAGATTTGAAGTCAGCTTTACAACACAGTTGCGAGTTGAAATAGACTTTATAATAAAGTTAAAAAGTACACGGGGAGCAGAGTTTGGTTACGTGCATAAGGAACGACATCATGCACAATGCAACAAACCAAAAAGCACCTACGATACATATGTGCCTTTTTGAAATAGAAATAAAGTCGATTGGAAAGAAGATCATTAGTTTCGATGGCCCATCGCTCACTTCCTCTTGTCTCTTTGCTACCCACGGTGGCGGCAATGGCCAGTCTCGAAGTTAGCCATGTCATGCGAGACGGGCCAGACGGTTGAATGATGTTAGGATAACACAACGTCGTTCCAAATTAATAATTATGATGCATACCAACATAACTTACCTCTTAGATCTGGAGTGTGCCCGGGCAACGAAAAGCGGTAGTACGACCGACGGTCTCGCTTGCAGGAGCCTTCCTCTTGTCCCTTTGCTGCCCATGACAACAGTGGCTTGTCTCGAAGTCATCCATGTCCTGCGATATGGGCTGGACAGTTGAATGATATTAGGATAATACAACGTCAGGCCAAATTAATAATTATGATGCATATTGAACATAACTTACCTCTTGGATCCGGAGTGTGCCCGGGCGACGTGGAGCGGTAGTACGGACCACAGTCTCACTTGCAGGGGCCTTCCCCGTGTCCGCCACCCGCTTGGCCTTCTCGTACTCATTTGCTTTCTTGGGCTCGTCCAATACCTTTTTAGTTCGGTTAGGGTCGGATACGTAAGGTGTCTAGCGCCGGAAGGTCTCGGCTCGCCGTCGAAAGTTCAACATGTACTTCTACTGGATGAACACTCTACCATATATATCCGAGTTGTCGATCCATTGGAATAAGTTGCACTGCATCTCCCATTGCTATTATGAGTGTGTGTAATCAATGATTTGTGGAATGGAACGTATGATGTGAAAAATCTTTGTGTGTGTAAGATACGCTTACGAGGTGGTGGCTGCACATGTAGTATGCCTGAGCGGACTTCGACAGGTGTGTAGACTAGATGATCTTTGTCAGTTCTTCCCACACACATTGCAGGCATGGGAACTCCGTTGTACCGGTGCATCCTTCATAGATTTATCCGGGTAGGGTTTAGCTTTCTAAACAAGCCACTTGCGCTTCTGCGACATCCTCTTATAGAAGCTCGCCGAGTCGTCCATCTCCTTTCTCTTAGTTGTGTGAATTAAGCTCTAGTTTAGTGCTGGGTTTGGTTGTGTAGCGTTCTCTCCCATATCTCTTCCACCTCTTTTTACAAGGGCATATGGTGTAATGCTCGTGGTGTAGTGATAACACACAAGAAATTGAGGTGTATAGTGTGTTTAATTCTTAAAATGCTAAGTCCAAGTGTGTTGCTTTTTCAGTCTGAAAAGCTGGTGAGGCGGAGTGTTGTCACGTCCTTCTAAAAAGTTTATGTGGTACAATTTGGTCTTTTTTATCTGAAAAGATGGTGTGGCAGAGTGTTGTCATGTCGCTTTCAAAAGTTTGCACAACAGAGTCTGATCTTTTCGATCTGAAAAGCTATCAAGGCAGAGTGCTGTCACGTCGATCTGAAAAGCTGACGACATAGTATGGATATATGCATGTGAGTAGCATGTGCGGCGGAGTATGGTTTTATCTTTATGAGAAATTGGCGTGACAGAACAGTGCTGCCACACCAATGCGTGGGCAACTCTAGAGGCAATGCAAGCCCTCGTGCTAAGTCCTGTTACGCTAGGACTCCTAACATGGCAGTACAATTCTGTCACGCCAAGGGCACTAGTGTGACAGAACAGTGTTGCCACACCAATGTGTGGGCAACTCCAGAGGCTATGCAAGCTGTCTCCCCGCTTCTGGTGTTAAGTCATGTTATGACAGGACTCCTGGCGTGATAGTACCATTTTGTCACACCAAGGGCATTGGCGCGCCAGAACAATACTACCACGCCAATGCGTGGGCAACTCTAGAGGCTATGTAAGTCGGCTCCCCACTTCTGGTGCTAAGTCCTGTCATGCTATGACTCCTAGCGTGATAGTACCATTTTTTCACACCAAGGGCACTGGCTTGACAGAACAATGCTGCCACACCAATGTGTGGGCAACTCCAGAGGCTATGGGAAGGCCCAGGATCATAGTTACATCTTGCAACGTGATGGTCATCTCGCCTAAGAGGAGGTGGAATGTGTGGGTCTCTAGACGTCATCGGTCCATGAGTGTCGTCAATGCAGCGTCGTCCATGCGGGGTAGCCCATTGGTGAAAATTTGCGCCAAGGCTAGGAAACCAGCCTCACGGTTGTGGGTCCGAGGGCGGAGTCGCTGGAGCACCTGCCGGAGAAATAGGCATGCACATGGTCAAAATACTGATAGCATGATTGAAAAGAGAAAATTGCATAGAAAGATCAAAAAGTAGGAAATCTCACCACACCCTCGTCCCCCTATAAGGTGTGCGCGGTGGTTATTATCGTACTCCGAGAGGAGCAACACATACTGTGGGTGTTGCGGCATCCTGCAATAGAATATAGAAATCAGTTAGTGCACATGAACTAAAAAATAGTGGAGAAAAAGCAACTAATTGTCACGCCATAAAGACACATCAATACTCTTTCTGCAATGACAATGGCAGTTACCTCAAGGTGGCAAGACACATGAGCGAAGCCGCCTTACCCTACTGTAAGATCGAGGAGGCCGACTAAAGGGGGGTGAATAGGAGGTTTTAAAAAACTTTTGGCTAAAATCGATTTCTAATGCGAGAAAGTAAGTCAAATCGGTTTTGCACAATTAAGGCCTAGAACAACTAGTCGTACTAAGTGCGCCAACAATATAAGACTATATCGATGATAGCAAAAATACAAAGACATGTAAGCAATTTATTTCTAGGAATGTAAATTCCAGAAAGTAAATCACTAGAGAACAAATCACAATGATACAATGACTTTTTATCGTGGTATTCGGAGACTTGCCAGTCTCCCCTAATCCACGTTGAGGTAAGCCCAAACTAATTGGACCGGCTCCACGAATTAAGCCAAACACCTCAAATCCACTAGTGGTAGCTCTTTCCCACTCCGGGTAGCTGAGCTCCAACCTTCACGCAACGCCGGGCCTCTTCACAATATTCTTTGAAGAGATCATCGGGCACGTCGCCTACAAAACCGTCTAGGATTCGGTAAACTCCAAGGGTAATAAGTCGAAGACTCTCACTTGAACGAATCAATGCAACACATGTACTTAGGGTTTGCTCTCTAAGCTCACTAAGTGCAACACATGCACAAAAGAGTGTAGATGACTTGCTATTTTCTCAAATGAATGAATATGGCACCAGTAACCTTGTTCACAGCCGGCCAAGGTGGGTATTTATAGCCCCCACACAAAAATAAGCTGTTGAAACAAACATGCTGAAAAAATCAGGATTTCTGGTAATATCGTCGTTCAGGACCGGTACTACCGCAGTCGAGAACAACGGTCGACTGTTGTGTATTTAATGTGACTGATATAGATGTTACAAAAAAGTTGCGGTACTACCACCAACTACAAATCGGTATTATCGCACTACGGTAACACCGCTCGGCTATATCGGTATTACCAATTTCCAGGGGATCAAAAACACAAGAAAAACACCCTCTTTGAAAAAGTTGTACCACCAAAGAAATATCGGTAGTACCTACAAACACCTTTATCATATGCCTATGCCTACTTCATCTTCTGCTGCAAGACCTTATCCAGCCACTTATTCCCTCAATCGTTGGTCAGTCCCCTATGCTCCATCAACTTGACCCTGAAGTCCCTCTTCTCTAAACATTCGCACAAGTGTGTGTGTGTTATGTCGTAGTGGCCCTTCATGCATACTGGAATTATAGAGCTAATATGGCCATTATTTTTTATGCGTACTTACAGCAAATAGATTTTAGGAAACCCAAACTGAAAGGTGGTGGTTAGGGTGTTTGACAGTGACACGATGTATTGCAATAGGGACCACCACATTAGTTAGTTGTTACATCAACATAACCACCTATACCAAAGACTCAAAAGACTAAATGAAATGAGCACTAAATGTTACTTACCCAAAACTCATTTTTTACTCGATCTGCAGCAGTCATTCTAGCATCGTCTTCATCGACAAAGTAATCATCGCATGCCAACACAGGGCAAGTATTAAAGGTTCTACCCTGCTCATCCTTGTCCTCTACAACACCTGGGTACTCATGTCTAAGAATAGCTCCAAGTTGCGCTTGATATGTGTAGTCCTTTTGGGGCATATAATTGGCATACTTGAATTGCCTACAATACATGAATTAAGCATGACATTTGTATGTATTGCTGTCCATGTTAATCTTATCAAGAAAAAAACAGAACAACACTTCTTTATGGTCAAGTGCACATGTGTATACTTACTTGTCACCATTAGGTCTCAAGGCAATCTTCCCAGCACGCGAAGGCATCTTCAATTGAGTTCGCGACTTCTTCTTCCTTACCCTTTTTGTAGCAACTCCATTGACTTCACCAGTGGAATGATCACTGCTCCTTTGAGAGCCATTGCCATTGCAGCTAGTGCCACCAGCAATAATCCTTTGTGAGGCATTCACATTGCTGTTGGTACCAGTGATACTGCTCCTTTGGGAGACATTTCCTCTATGCTGCTGACCTCCACGTTGTTTGGAGGAATATGATTCATATCCTGCATAGTTACAATCTGAAATTAGTGTAATTAAAGGATATACAAATCATGAAAACAAGTGTAATTAAAGGATTAGTTGTTAAAACAACATAGAACATCAAAACACTGTCATCGCATGAAACACAGGTACAAATTACACAAGGTATTGTAAAGAAACACTTCAGGGACAACAATACAAAAGTCAGAAGCCATTTCGAGCATAAGTTGCAGGCTGAAGCTCGTCATCTAGATCCTCATGTTCATCTTTATCTTTATCACTTTCTTGCTCATCTTCTTGAGGATTAACATTCCGCCGTTCTAAAAATTCCAAATCTTTTGGATTTGTTATCTCATCTAAGATCAATGGAGGAGTAATTTTGAAGTCATCCCCTAAGTAAATGACAAAGGTGCCTTGCAAACCATCCTCCTGGTAGAACTCCATTTGTTGAGTTGGTCCTTCAGGAGGGTTCAAATCACCATTATTGTTATTTAGAGGAATATGTCATTGTGGAGCTACATGATATGGAACCGACCATTCCAATAGATCCGGCCTGGTCTTACACGGGTATGGCAGGTAATAGAACTGTGTAACCAGACTTGCCATGACAAATATATCAAAATTTGAAAGCTTGGATGTGTGCTTGACCTCTACCAAGCCCAAATTTTCAATACGCCTAACTCCATTAGATGTTGGATCAAACCAACGACAATCAAATAAAACCAGCTCAAGCTGCATGTTACCTTCCCAAGTAACCTTTATAATGTATTCAATAACACCATAGTACTCCAACAAATTGTTGTTCTCATCATAACTAGACACGCAAACACCACTATTGGTTGTAGTCAATCTAAATTTCTCACTTTCATACTCTGATGAACGTAATCTATATGCATTCACATCATAGCATCCATAAGTGGTAACTCTACTGCGAAAACCATAAGACATTTGGTGTAAGGCATTAGGACTGGTAGATGACCTCATGCACTGCAAGTAAGCAATTACTTGTGTTAATTTCAGATTGCTACAAAGTTGATTTTTAGATTTTTGAAGTTCCAGCGTTGAAGATAATTACTTCAGTTTTGAACCAATCGAAAAAATTGGGACCATGATGCACAGGACGGCCCGATTTCCAACCATTTGACCTCAAGTCCCGAAGTTGCTTTTCAGTTGGTTTCATTCTGCTCTTCCATTGTTCTTTAGAAAATTTACAACATGAACAAAGTTAGTTAGAATGATGCAAATATAATTATAGAAAAGTGACTTAGGTTGCATAGCTTAAGCACATACTCGAAGAAACCATCCATCTCCGGTAAGTTTCTCAGTATGTACAAGAAGACAACCTTGTACTCTTCTATTGTGAGATCACGAGAACCCCGAGGACTAATGCATCGACCCGGGTATTGGAATATATCAAGGTCGCGTGAACTTTGAAATGTAGAGGCACCATCATCATACTGAGGTGCCTTGTTTCTAATTGACCGAACTTTCGGGTTAAAATATAGTGATAGAAAATTTGTAGCGTCCTCAACTAGGTAAGCCTCAACAATGGAACCCTCAACTCGAGCCTTATTCCGCACTTTCTTCCTAAGTTTCTGTATGTACCTACAACGACCAGACAATTAATTAGATGTATTGTCGGGCTAGAAAGAAAAAAATAGTGGTCGTACTTAAGGTTACCTCTCATATGGATACATCCAGCGGGCCTGAACAGGGCCTCCTAGTCGAGCCTCATAAGGAAGATGTATGATTAGATGTTGCATAGGATTAAAGAAACCGGGAGGAAATATCTTCTCTAATTTTCATAGAAGCACTGCAATATTTTGTTCTAGTGGGACTATGGCATCCTTGCATATCTCTTTAGCACACAACTGCCTATAGAAAAAACTAAGCTCAGCCAAGTATAGCCATATATTCTCTGGAAGGAACCCATGAAATGCAACTGGGAGCAAGCGTTCCATGAATATATGGAAGTCATGGCTTTTGAGGCCAAAAATCTTCCTTTGCAGCATATTAACATAACGCCTAATATTGGCTGCATATCCATCGGGAAACTTCAAGTCTGGAAACCACATAAGGTAGTGATCTTGTCATTATTATCGATGCAAAATGGAGCCCTAGGCTTGTGCCACTTCCTATTGTCCTTCATTTCCAAATGTAGTGAAGGACGGTGACAAATCTTAGCTAAATTTTGTCTTACCTTAGCATTATCTTTTGTCTTATCGGATATATCGAAGTATGTGTTCCATATAGGTTCAGCTATATTTTTTCATTGTGCATAACATCAATGTTGTGTCGGAGCTTCAATTTATTATGGTATGAAAGTTGCCAAAAGCACCTTTTGTGTGTCCAATTGTGCAATTTTCCAAAGTTTTTTTGTATCAGCTGCAAATTTATCTATTTGGGCTTCGACTTCCTCTCCCGTTAAATGTATAGGTGCCTCCTCAACTACTGTTGTGTTCTTTTGAAATGCATAAGCTCGGGTTCTGAATTCATGGTCCCTAGGTAGAAAGCGTCTATGATAATCAAACCAACAAGCCTTGCGACCATAACGAAGTTGAAATGTGTTGCCTTCACACAAGCATTTTGGACACGCTAATGAACCATGTGTGCTCCAACCAGCAAACATACCATATGTAGAAAAATTATGGACTGACCATAGATATGCTGCCTGCATTGCAAAGTTTTGCTTAGTGAAGCATCACATATTTCTACCCCATCCCACAACTTGATAAGTTCATCAACTAAAGGTTGCATTAGAATATTTAATTTTTTTCCCTGGATACTGAGGACCAGGGATAACAAGGGCAATGAATATGTATTTTGGACTCAAGAGCTTGCTTGGGGGAAGATTTAAGGGAGCCACAAGCACTGGCCAACATGAGTGAGGAGCAGCACCCAAACTAAATAGTGTGAAGCCATCTATTGCTATAGCAAGTTGCACATTTCTAGGATCGCTTGCAAAGCTTGGGAAGTCCTCGTCAAATTGTTGCCAAGCTTCCTCATCACATGGATGCGCCATCTTACCAGATGTGGAGTGACTATGTAACCGCATTAGCTTTGTTGTCTCCTCATGTGCATACAACCTTTGTAGTCTATTTGTAATAGAGAGATATTGCAATACTTTACATGGGACTTTATTCTTGCCTACCTCGTATCGAGAGGTATTACAAAAGTTACACTTGTCTTCATGCTCGTTATCTTTCCAATAAAACATGCAATTATTATAGCATACATCAATTTTTACATATGGCATACTGAGGCCCTCTAAAAGCTTCTTCGAATGGTAAAGTCTTCGGGCAACTTAATTAGACTCTATGGGCAAAAGTTTATGAATTATTTGTAATACATCATCATAGTGTGCAATTGACATATTGTACTGTGACATCATAGCTAGCAAGCGAGAAACATCAGATAGACAAGAATGTGTCGTGTTCTCGTGGACTAGTTCATCAGCACTAGCGACCATCCTATAAAAAGCCCGGGCAAAGGCATTTGGCTCCTCATCAATTGCTGGTGGATGGTCATCGGCTGGTCACCCAACATATTATCCATCTGGTCAGATTCATTAAATTCATCATGCCTAACGACAAGGCTCTCACCATGTGTTGTCCATGTTTGATAATTTGCCTTAAACCCGTATTTACTCAAGTGCAACTCGACAGTGCATCTGTTGTGCCTAAAATAGTTCTGACACATTGCACACGGACACTTAATGGTGTCACCTTCGACTAAACTTGGATTAGAAAATGCATGATCCAAGAATTGTGTGGTGTGATCAATCCATTCATTAGAGGGAGTTTTACCACGCTGCCAGCCAATATACATCTATTCATGGCCTGCTATTAAATAGTTTTGTGTTTAACAACTTGAATATGTTAGTTATGAATATCATAGGATGGTATGCCCAAATTAGAGAATCTGCACATAATTATTAATTTAGCAATCAACACATAACATGGTTTATGATATAACTGTTGGAGATATACCCTAGAGGCAATCATAGAGATGATGATATTTCGTTGTATCCATGATTTAATAAATGTTCCTTGAATATTGCCTTTGTGTTGATTAACAAGTATGTGACTTGTTTGTGAAACTCGTTACTTGTATGGTTATTCTAAAGTTGTCCCTAGTCGGAGTTCATGTGAGGACACACGTGAATGGTGGATTAGCACATGTATCGGTTGATGACTATGTTTCACAAGTCATAGACATGGAGATGTCAAACCAATAATGTGGACACATGTTTAGAACATGGGGCTGGACAGACCCATCATGAGACATAACAATTATACTTATGGTTCTCTCTACACAATGTGTACGCCTTGTCCTTAGACCTAAGATTGTCGCATGTACTTGAGATGTGAATCGACCTACTTAGGGGCTATCAAACGCTACTCAGAATCGGGTAGTTATAAAGGTAGTTTTCGGGTTTGTCATGAAGCATGCTGCGAGGCATGGTCAGTCAAGATGGGATTTGCCCCTCTCTACCTGAGAGAGATATCTCTGGGCCCCTTGAGTGATCGGATCCAGAAATGCATGGCCATGCTACTAAAGGTTAAGAGTTAACCTAGTAAGGGATTCCGGATCACAAGATCGAGAAAGAGTGGTCAGCTTGGAGCTCGACCGAATATCGTGAGGCAAAGGGATTGGCATGTACATAATGTTGTGTTGGTTCGTCCGATATGATCTTTGTGTACGTTTAGGAGTTGGGACGTCTTGCTAGAGACCGCTACCAACTATTGACCAAGTATGTATACTCGTGTCATGTCTAAACATACGCGAACCTAGAGAGTCACACACTTAAGGGGCTGAAGCTTAATTCGGATTAGATCCGAATTAGAGTGGGCATTGAGTCCTAATGGACCTCTATTGGTAGAAGCCCATTGTAAGGACGTCTATAAAAGGAGGGCAAGGGCTCTCAGGTTGGGGTGCAGTTTTTCGGGACCCTCAAACCCTGGCCGCCACCTCTCCCATGCCCTAGTCGCTCGCGCGGATCTAGCAGTCCGGCGTGCGTCGCTTTTCTCCCGTACGTGTGGATACCTTTGAAGGCGCTGCATCTGTAGCGTTTGGACGAACCGCAAGAGGGGAGCTGTACGTGGGACGCCGCGACGAGGACGAGGAAGTAGTACGAATACTCTGCCCCGACGTGCTGCATCAACTTAGTACGACTACTCTGCCTTGACGTGTTGCATCAGTTTCCGCACCTGCGCGTCTAGTGGTAAGACCATGATCTATAACTGTAGTGATCATGGTTTACGGGTAGAATTTTTATTAATTTGCGCTAGTGTAGCCTACCCTTAACCCTTCAATAACTCCTACGTAAGACAAGAACAAATTTGGTCCAACATAACATTGCATTTGCAACAAAAGGATATAATTTTGATTACTCATAGTGCAATATTTATTACTTATTATGCATTATTCGAACAATAGATTTTAGTAAAATCATATAGGTTGGAGCTTACCAATACCACTCAGAGGCAGTGAGACAGGCGCAAAGAGTGTATGGGGGGATTTGATATCATATTCAACTCAAAATTCCCAATTCTTGGTCAAATCCTCATACTCTTTTGTCAGCCTCCTAATAAAGTTCCTGGATGTTATCTGCCACAAAATGAGTGTAAAGTCAATCAATATAACTGCAATTATTGAGGGGCAAAAAGAGAAGAATAGATAACCGCCCCTAGGTTAACAGAAAACACCAAAATCAGTCCCAGCTAATCTCAATTGACAATTGCAAACTATGTCGACTTCCAATTGCCCAACTCCTTTGCAATTTAAATTGATTAATAGACCCTTGCAATCAGACAACCGTTCCTCAAACTCCAAAATCAATCCCGGCTAATCTCACCTGACAATTGCAAACTATGTCAACTTCCAATTGCCCAACTCCTTTGCAATTTAAAGTAATTAATAGATCCTTGCAATCAGACAACCGTTCCTCAAACTCGCAGCATGCTGCAATCAAACTCTTATGCTTAGTCAGTTCTCCGCCGTTACCGCCGATGGTTCCTTGCCGCTGCCGCCTGTGGATAAGCAGAAAAGTAAGTTCATTTGTTCCATTCTTTGCATATGCCCATAAATAAAATTATGCATGTTTACAACAGTGCAACCTGTTCCATTCTATCTCCTTCACAATACTCATGCAACCAGTAACCCGCATCAGAAGCTATTCGAACTCAAATCATAAAAAACCAAAATATGCAGAGAAGGGAAAATAGGAGGGGAAGATAAAAACCCATCGGAGGCGTTGAGGAGGCGAGCTACCGAATGATCGGGTGAGCTAAGCCGAGCAAGGGCGGGTCATGGCGCGACGTCGACCAAGCCCAAGGCTTGGGTGTAGCCCAAAACCGAGGGCCACGCGCGCAGGGGAAACGCTGTAACCGGGGGTTGCAGCAAGGGCTTGGGCCAGGCGCAACCGGGTAGCGGCGGAAGCAGGCGACGCTGGCCGCTGGTGGCCAGAGGGGAGGCGCCATGGAGAGGAGGGAAAGAGAGGGAGAGAGGAGCCGACAGCGGCATCGGAGCCGGATGCGGCACAAGCGGTGGCCGGCGCGGCGTGGAGAGTCCGGAGGAGGTGGCACCTGGCGGCGCCACGGGTGGTGCTTCAACCAGAAGAACTAGGGTGAGGTGGTGGTGCAGGAGAGCTTGGATGGGCCAGGACCGAACTGGTGGTAGGCGCAGGAGGAGGAGGCGGCTGCGCAAGGAACATTATGCATGTTTACAACAGTGCAACATGTTCTCAACAAGCAAAGAACAGCAGCAAGAAGAGAAGAAGAATCCCCACTGATCGCAACCTGCCGCTCTCGAGACGAACTACAGTAGCCTTGAGATGCAGGCACAGCCACCGCAGCAAGAGGGCGAAGGACGGGAAGGCCTGTGGAGGCGGCGGGGGAGATGGTGTGGAGGCAGTAAGGTTGATGGTGTGGAGGCGGCGGGGGAGATGGCGTGGAGGCGGCAGGTCGACCGGAGATGGTGTGGAGGCGGCGGGGGAGATGGCGTGGAGGCGGGGGAGATGGCGCCCGGAGTTGGCGTGAAGGCGCGGCGAATTGGGGTGGAGGGAGTTAGGGATTTGGGAGAGGAGAGGACTGGTACAGGGAAAGAGGTAGCAGGTCATGCGGTGATTATTTTTTTATGTGGCGAGCGCGTGATGCCATTTTCGTTGGGCGTAACAACCATTTTTTTCCCGCGAACAGAATCTTTTCCACGCAGACCAAAACAATTAACCTGGCGGTTGTAACCATCAGTAAAATACTTTATCTTGAGAGTTGTATTAAAACCGTCAGTAAAATTTGAATTTTGTTGAGGGGGTACTATTCCTGTGACCAAAATAGTAAACCTTGACGGTCGGTGTGGGCACGTCAGTAAAATTTGTGGCCGTAAGGTTTTCCCAGTTTTCTAGTAGTGTATTGCTCTAAGGATATATATCATGTTATTACGTACATAGTGGAGGGGAGCAGGGGGCCGCAGGGAGGAGGCCGACGTAGGGGAGGAGGCCAGCACGGGGAGGAGGACGGTGCGGGGAAGAGGATGGCGCGGGAAGGAGGCCGGCAGAGGAAGGACGTCGGCGCGGCGAGGAGGACGGTGCTGGGATGAGGGCGGCTTAGGGGGCCAGCGGGAGGCGAGGATGGGGCTTGTGGGAGGCGCGACGGCGAGAAAGGGATTTCAGGAGGAGTGGAGACGCACGGGAGGAAGAAACGATTTGGGAAAAATGAAGAATTGGGTGGGCGGCGGTACTTAAGTCACCACTGCCGCTCCACGAGAGTTGGCGTGACAAGGCAGGCTTGTCACACCATAACTCCTGACGTGACGATGGCCACCTGAGCCCTCCACGCTAGCTTTGCGCATGGACGAGGACTTGCGTGTTATGTCTAGTCACGCTGAGATAGGTGGCGTGACAGAACAGTTTGCCTACGCCACAGGGGTGACGTGACTAAAACGATCAGAATTAGAAATGAAGTTAGCGATGTGTTAACTTTAAAATATTATTAATTAATTAATTAATTAAATCCTTTTGGATTTACTGCCCTGCATTTGGTTGCCTCAAAAACTGAAGGTCTTCTTCTACATTAACTAATAGCCCAAACTTCAATAATCGTTTCCGTGTTGGAAAGAATGAAGAATAGGTATGGAACTTCGGTGACTTGACGCAAGCAATAAGAATCAAAGTGTCCCTTGATGGCAAGCTAGCTCTAGCTTGCCAGCAAAAGCGCTTGTATTTGCATCACCAAAATGTCAACGCCTTTTCAAAAAGATTTTTCAAGGGATCTTTTGAGTTTTGCCTGCATTATTTGTATCTGCCGAAAACCTGCATGGGTAACGATTCCTATTTCTAGGCTTCTCCAAAATATATAGAGTAAATTACAGAGAGGCGTATAGTTCACACATACGTCTACATGTTCGATCTGAATAATTCAAAATTCAAAAACTAATGTACTCATAAATTTGCCAAATGAAGTGAACTGCTAGCCGGCTAGCTACTGTACCCACCGAACCGACTACTGAGATGTGTGTATATGCATGTGTACCGACTAGTACATGCTCCCAGTCAACCTCACGGGGTTGACCATCCATAGCTATACACAGCGCGTTTGGCCTCCCGCATACGTAGCCCGATAGAGCCTGTGATGATCACCGTCATTGGTTCTGTTTGCTTAGGTTTAAGTTTTTTTGGTTTATAACTTAAAAGTTAATTTTTTTAGTTTAATCAGCTTATAAGTCTTTTAACTTTTAAGTCAAACTTTAGTGTTTGGTAATCTGATTTTTTTTTAATAGGATGTTGGCTTATTGAGTTGTGTATGAAGAGGAGGATGGAAGAGCAAAAAAAAATAGAACGATTTGCATTTATATGCAATGATATTTTGTGCGTAATTTCAACAAACTTTAGTGGCAATCGGTTATTCCATTCCGCAAAAAAAAAAAAACACCTCTTCCTTGGCTTATGAATTTTAGGCTTAAAATGACTTATGCTTTTTATAAGCCAGATAAAAAATACACCCCTTTGTTTAGGTTTAGGCTTTTTTTGTTTTTAAGCCAAACATAAAACCTAAACAAACAGGGCCATTAGCTGTTGATTTGGTCAGTCAGTCCGTCCGCATAGCTATCCCCTCTGGCACGCCACATGAGAGCTATAGCTGCTACATCCTAATTCTAAATATAAGTTATTTTAGGACCCGTCATTTTTTTTTATATTTGACTATTTATATATAAAGAAATACCATGATTGTCAACATGAAATTGATATTATTAGATCTATCATGAAATATACTTTTATAGTTTATAATAATATTTATTTAAAACAATGTATTTATGTATAAATTTATGACCAAAGTGTCACTTTAAAGATCATATCAATATTCAAAACGACTTATATTTCGAATAAGAGGATTAGCTAGCAGCTCTCGTTCCTGATCTGGGCTCTGGCGCCTCTCACCTTTCTGCCTTCTTCATTATGAGTGAGAAATGCGCGTATATGAAGTTATGAACACTCCATGCCATGAGCTGCTGCTTGCTTGAGAGACCATGCATATATGCCGTGTGCGTGCTGCATGCAATGCACGCTTTCTGCCTACTTTTTCTTCTTGTTTTCAACCGCCGCAGCTGGGTCAAAGTATATACATGGAGTGCACTGCATTGTAGATTATTTGTAGCCCTCCGGGCGGTCGCGTGCACCAGCAATCTTGCGTGCACATATATGCTGCGATCATCGATTTCTGCAAGTTTTGAATCAGGTGTAATAATATTTTATGCTATCCATAAAACTTGCTTGATTTTAAACGCACAATGCAAGCATTAATTAATACATAGAGAGCACTTCTTCTAGCTTCTATAGGCGATCGAGAGAGGGTGAAGAACACAAGCACGAACACGAAGATAAAATTGAACTCAATTTAAACGATTTCTCTTCTTTTCTTTCAAGATGAGGACTCCGGAATCTGAATATCTCACATAAACATGTGACGAGTACGTACCGCATGCAGAAACGCAGCCAGCTTGTACAATTACCTTGGCATTTGGGCAGGTGAAACAATAAAAACGAAACAAGACGACAAGGTAAAGATCTAGCTAGGTACGCAGTCCGACTGGGGTCGTCCTTGCCCGGCGGGTTGGGCAACCGCTGCCCCCGCGCGCGAGCAGGCAGGCGATTCCGTGGAGCACGGCCGCGACCGGTGGGCGATCCGAGGACAGCCGCATCCTGGCCGTCCGCCCAGCCCGCCCCGGCGGCCCGATGTGCCGCCCGCGGCGCGCGGCATGCACAGCCCCTGCCGGTGTCGGCGAGGCCGACGGGGGCGCGCACCGCAGCGCTCACTGGCCCGGTTTCCGAGGCACGGCACCGGCCGGACACCCGTTCCTTTGGCATACAGGAGCGGTCCAGTTAAGCCCGTACTGTGCGAGCCTAGCTGTAAAGTCACTGCCGCACTGTGAGTCCCTCGCATAAACAGCGTTTTGTGACGTAGTATTGCAGCAACGGTTGAAAAATACCGTTGTGATTTTACTATACCAAAACATTATTAACTTTTGTGTTGACATGATTTAATCTTTTTGTATTAGTTTCCTTGGAGGGAGAAAAGGATCACCATGTTTTGATCTTTATTTTTTATTTTTTTGTTCTTTCATTGTGCATATTGTTTTTTCTTCCTACCTTTTTTCCTTCAAGGAAAAAAAGATCACCGTGTCCATGTAGCCTTGAAATCAAACGTGTACTGGAAAGAAATTGCTGCCTTCGCACGTTATCTTACGTGTTAGTGCTATTCATTTGTCATGGTAAAATATTGCAGTATCAGAATTTATTGCTGTTTTTGGGGGGTTTTGCTGCAGCTTGAAATACATCAGCGGCTTCTTGCCTTGTGGTCCACGGACTTGGTTTTGAGGGGACACTGGCGCTTCGTCGCTTCGAGGCGTCCCTCGCCTCCTGAGTCAACACACATACGGTCTCCTCGAGATCCGCGAAGTGCGTTTTGGACGGCTAGGATTAGATGACACTTACACGCGACCGGCCTGCCCCCACACGCGGATGCGACGCATGCCCGTTGATAATTCCCGATCGTACGGCCGCTTTTCGCGGTGAACGCGCGCCAAAAAAACAACGGCTTAATTCTTGCGACCTGTGGAGCATAGGCCACTGCATACGTGGCCGCCAGCTGTAACTTCTTTTCACTACATGTGTTTTTCTCGCGGAGTCCCTTTCTTCCTCCAAAATTGAACTCCTGGGCCGTTTCATGTTCTGTGACCGGATGAGTAGGGTTGAAAACGGGTTGGCTATCGTTTTCTTTGGCATCTGAACTCATATTTTTTTCTCCGGGTTCGTGGTCGGATACGGATAAGAATATCGATTTTTCATGATGCGAGCACGAGTCGGATCGGATTCAAATCAGTCACGGATAATTTGACAAACAGTGTACACATAAAGAAGAGATATAACTTCAACGAAAATGTCAAACTATACTATCTGTTATAGAATTACTTTATCCTCCTTGACAACATAAACATAATCAAATGTAAAATCATATTGTATATTAGTCAATGACTAGAAAATCATAGAGGATATTTATGTTTATCGGATATCCTATAAAACAAGGACACAGATCGGATATTGTTCTTCTCATATCCTAAACCATATTCTATTAGATTTTTCGGATACATATACAGATAATATCGGATGTGGATCAGGACTATAAAATAGTACCCCTGAATAGATTTTTTGAGGATATATACAGCGCCGATCAGATAGGAATTATACATTTCATTTTCACCCCTCCGGATGAGTACTCAATGAAACCTGGATATACGCTAACCAGCTCATGCTACATAAGACAAAGGTAACCTTATTCAAGTGGATGGTTGACTAATCTTGCTAAAGGAGTTCCTATCACTTGCTATACTGCACATGCAAAGCTAAAGCTAAAGCTAAGAGAAACTCGTAGCTCGTAATGTCTCCATTTTGCGAGGCTAATGCCTAATGCATGGTACAAGAGCCGAGGGCGAACCTGAAAGGGCCAAAAAAAGGGAGACAGTGTCATGTGCGACGGGCAGGGCGCCCTGGGCGTCGGGTAGTGCATCAATGTGACTGCCGGCAGGGCCCCACGGCCGGGGGTGGTTGATGTGAGGTGTGGCGAGGCAATTATGGGCAAATGATGCCGCGGGTGAACAGGTGTGGGGACGACGCGACGCTGGCTGCTAATCGGTGGCTCAGCCGCTTCCCCGCCGCGCAACGCAACGGCGCCAGGTGCCAGTTTGGCGAGGTCAGGTTGATAGCTCGACATCTTTATTGTCTTGTATGGAACCTATTGTACTTGCTCATGGGGAAGGGCACTGTGCTGGGCTGCTACCAAACTTCAATTCCGAGTAAATGTGATCGACCGAGATAGCTGTACGTACTACCTGTACACCGAGCTGCGTTTGTATGTGTTTTCTTCTGCTGTCACTTTTTTTTTTTTTGCAAAGCTGTGGCTGAATCCACTAATTAACAACACACTCGACGGGGAGGGCCCTCGTTGACGGCGATACGCTTTTCGACGGCGTCCTTTTGCCTTCTTCGGCTGCTCATACGTCGCAGCCTCGAACAGGAGCTTGCCGCGCCGCGCATCTTGAACCGTTGTACGACACCCGCCGCTTCTTCCCCTTGCGGTGCAGGCAATGACACAGACACCCCATCTAGGTCTCCCCCGGCCCCGCGACCTCTAGTCGTCGTCCTCGGCTGCGGTGGCTGGTAGAGCTTGGACTGGCGAGGGAAAGGTACACTGGACTGGAGGAAGAGGACGGCTAAGGCCGTGGGAAGGAAACCGACGTTGCGGTTATTTCGAACAAGTCGTGAGTAGTAGCAGCAGCATTTGTTCCTTTTCTTGTCTTTGGGTCCAGGTCCAGGTCCAGGTCCATAAGTTATAAAGCGAAGTCCCGGCGAAGCCCAATTCACATCTGATTTTACTTGTACTGACTGCGACAGTGTTCCAACTTCCAACTCATGAACCTTCAACTCGGTTTCATGTCAATTTCAACTCGGGATCCGCTTCAAATTCGAATTATAACTTTTCAAATGTAAATCTCAGAAAAAAAAAATGTACTCGAATTCAAAACTTCCTAAATGTCACCTCTGTACCATATCTATGGCCACGTTTCTAAATGTCAGCCATAGTGAGGATAGCTTTGTTTCATGCTCCATAAGACCACATAATCCAAAGTAAATATAGTGCAGCAGGCGAATGCTCGTTAGTGGGCCGTTAACATATCCAAAGGCCCATTTACGTATTAAAAATTTCCTCGGGGAAGGGCGTGACGTGTAGCCCCAGTCCTCAACGCAGCCCGCTCCGGGCGCGACACGAAGGATGCAACCTCACCGCCCTTCTACTACTGCCTCACAAGTAGTGGTGGGCATTGGACCGTGCCGGCACGGCTCGGATCCACTGTACTTCGAATCGTATCGTGCTGCGCCGGTTCGGCTCGGACACCCCATCGTGCCGTGCCGTGTCGGTCCACCTTGCCTCCGATCAAATCTAGGTACGGCCCAAGCCCGCTGTGCTGGGATCGTGTCATGCTGGCTCAAGTTCAGCCCTAATTAACTATAGACGCTTGGGAAGACGACAGCCGTCGTTGTCGCCTAGGAAAACAAAGACACCAGTGCGTCATTTATGCCTGCTCTCCGTCGCCATAGTATCCTCCTCCTCTTGGACGCCGATGAAGAACTCCGCCTACCTTGGTCGCATCGTGCGCTTGCGAAGGGGGTGAGAAGGACGATGATAAGGAGGTGGTTAGAGGAAGGATGGAGGACGGTGGCGCATGGGGAGGGAGAGGGAGGGCAGCGGCACGTCGGGAGGGAGGTGAAGAGGAAGGAGGGCGGCCAGCGGCGCGTGGGGAGGGAGAGGGAGGGCGGCGGCACGTGGGGAGGGAGGTGGAGAGGGAGGGAGGGGACGACCAACGGCGCGTGAGGAGGGAGGCGGTTGGAGCTGGAGGGAGGCGAATTGGTGAATGTGATTAGGAATTGAAAATTTGGGAGCGGAGACTCGGGGCAAAGGGTTATGAATGGGGGCTGGGGGAGGCTGGGAGGGATGTTGAGTCAGACCGGGTGGGAGGAGGGAGTGATTGGTTGGGTCAGAACGATGTGAGGGAGTGATTGAGATAGGCTGATGGATGGATTATGCTATAATGGGAAGGTCGTGTCTATTTCGTACCATGCCGGTCTAAGCATGTCCCAACTGATCGTGCTGTGCTGTACCGCCCAACGGGCCGTATTCTTAGGCCCAGTCTAGTCCGCCGTTCGTGCTGTATCGGCCCGACCCATTACGTATCGTACCGTATCGTGTTTAGACTGTGCCAACTGAGCTTCAAATCGACCTAAAAAAATACAACCAAATACAACCCAAGTCCCAGCTCTACTTCCAAGTCCCAACAATCCCAAGTCAACAAGCAACGGATCATCCAATCCGTGCGGGGAAAAAAATGCAGCCTTCGCACCAATTCCGCTCGCTGCGGAGGCTGAACCGCCGCAATCCCATCCGGTACTCGGCGTACGTGGCGCGGCGGCATCGCTCTCGCCGTCCTCGGGCCAACCCGACGTGGTGGATTCGCTCGAGGAATCCGCTTTGGAGGAAGGGGACGATTTAGGAGCTACCGAGGAGGTGGCCGGAGAAGCGGAGGGAGGTGGAGCCGGGGCTGAATTGGTGGTGGAGGCATCGACTTCGAGCGCGGCCGACCGCCAGCGCGATTGTGATTAAGAGGAGCATCAAGAACTGGAGGAAGCTGGAGCTCGTCGGGGCGGGGTCGATCGGGAGGGTGTACAAGGCGGTGAGCGAGTAAGTTCCACCTGTTGCGATTAACTGCTTGGCTTGCCTATTAACTGTTCGATGCAATGCTTCATTTTACTGCGCTGTCTGTCTATCTGCCTCTGTGAGTAGACTGACAATTTAGCGTTTGGGATGACATTATAGCCATCTGTGTATAAGTTCCTTAGTGCTTCTTTATATTAACTTGTCAGGGATGGGTTCGTCTTTGCTGTCAAAGAAGCATCATTGATTGGTCCAGAAAGCTATGCAAAGCAAAGCGCGGGTCAGCTAGAGCAGGTCGTTTTCCCCCTCTTAGCAGTTAATTGCAGCAGTCCGACAGAGCTGGTCATTTTTATCTCGTAGCATCTAATTCAGTAAAAAAACTAAGGGTAATGCTACAATTCGAGCGTCCGATTTGGACATCTCCCGTGGGACGGTGCACCAGCAACCCATGTGGATCCAACGACTTGCAATACACACAAATGCTTCTCGTTTCAACCGTCCGAACAATCAGATGTTCTCATTCTACCCATAGACAATAGAATGAGCTCACGGCGCATCAAGATGAGGAGGTCACCGGCAACCCACCCCCAAGATCATTCGACCTTCCTCTTAGGTGCTCCTCTCCCCCGACGCTTCCATCCCCTGCACCAATCCTCGCCAGGTCAACTAAGCTCTGCCGTCACCTGTGACTGCGACCTTCGTGAGGTGCTCTAACATCTCAAGCTCGATCCCATCCCCTACGCCCATCCTCCCAGGGGTCAACTGAGCTCCGCTGTCATGGGCGACCGTGGCTTTCGTGAGTGTTGTGGCATCCCAAGCTTTGCCATCAACAACAGCATCCGCTAATGCCACTACAGCTCCACCGCAGGCACGTTGCCGTTAGATCAAGGCCAGCCCCTTTCTCTATTGTTGCATGATCTCCCTCTATTTGTTCTAGCCTTTTTCTTATTTATTGTAGATTTGTTTCGGCTGTTGCGTCTTTGTTACAAAATATTACAACAATTATTTTCGAATGTTGTCACTGTTATTTTCAAATGTTACAGTTTTGTAACATCGTGGGTTTGTTTGATTGGGGTATTTGAACTAGTTTTAAATAGGGGTGACAATGTATCGAATACGAATCGAATAATGGTCTTCCCATATTTGTATTCATATTTTTTAACGAAACAAATTCGAATATACTCAAATACGAATCGAATATTACAGCGAATACGAATCGAATATTATAACGAATGCGAATCGAATACCTACTCAATTCGGTCGAATCCGAATATCCTATGACATAACGAAGTTTAACAAGTTGACACCAGTTTTATAGTAATACGTATGTCCTTTTCCCTATGGTTTATCATGTAATAATTGATCATTGGTTCCATTTGACCACTAACACTAACCAATTATGGAGATATTTTAAATAAATCGGTTGTAAACACGTCGAATTTGTCTAAAAATAGCATGTAAAAAGCTTTATTGGAGGATGTGCCAAAATAAATAAAAAATCAAATGCCAAATTAGAGTCCACCATGACGATGGCCTCATCGAGATAATAAAAACGCATATATAATATGCCCAATTTGGAGATCAAATGAAAAAGATACGTAATAGTTAATTGTTGTTATTGCGCCGAATCCAGGTATTATCTGGATTCGTATTCGATTCAAAACCTATTTTGTATACCATATTCGTATTCGACAAAAAAAACCAGGATAGTATCTGGATTCGTATTACAATTCGAATGCATTTTTGCTTACCACATTCGCTACCATCCGAATACAGATGCCAGATAAACTGGATAATCTGAATCCGTTTGACGCCCTGGTTTTAAAACATATATAAGCTCAGTATTAATGGTTTTATCCATTTTTTTTGCGATGAGATGATGATATCCCCCTCTTTTTTCTGGACACCGCACTGTTATTTGCATTTTATTGCCAAGTCGATCACAATTGTTGCACATTTAGTAATCATTGTTGTGCTCGCTATTATTTTTTTGTTGTGGCCTTTTGTTAGCGTGACGCGCTTATTGCGTGTTTTTTCATCCGGTCAAGATTTGTTGTAACTTAGAAACTAATTATTGCACTTCGGGTTGTTTGTTGCAATCAATCGAACGGTGATATCGATGTCTTAAGTTAGATCTGATGGGTGGGGTGGACGTACGATAGGAACACTCCTGTCGTACGTCCGGGCGCTAGGCCCCGAAAAACTAAGCATAGTTCGGCTTGCAAGTTTTTGTCAGGCCTTTGTGCTTTCTAGGTACGACTATCCTATTTTTGACAGTGATGATGTGTTCCAGCCTTGTTTCTAAATGATTTCTTTCCATGAGGCTATTCCTGATTCAGTGTCAGTCATATCGTTTCAGGAGATCTTGCTTCTAAGCCAATTGGAGCATAAGAACATAGTGCAGTATTTTGGTGCCAAAAAGGTGATTTCACTTGTCAGTTTTTTTTTATCTGTCAGTTGATATTCTGCCTTCACTATATTGCCAATCGCCCCTGCAAAGCGTTGCCTTACTAATACTTGCATTCCACTTTATTTTTGTACGTTTATTTTGTACATATGTAGTTTTGAGATTTGCTCTAAAACAGTATTAGCACAACCATATTTTACCATCAACATGCACTCTTATTCCGTAAATGAAAATTTTTGCCAATGAACTGTAGTGTATTGAGAAGAAGTATTCCACAATTTTTTTCCCGATAGCTGTATCCTCATTTCGTAATAATATTATGTCTGGTTTGGGTTGCTTGCAGGAAGAAACTGTGTTCTGTATTTTCCTCGAATTTGTCAGTGAAGGTTCTTTGGTATCCGTATATGAGAAGCATCAGTTGGAAGAAGCAACAGTCTCCACATATACAAGGCAAATTCTCAATGGATTGACTAATCTGCATCATCATTATGTAATGCATAGGTGATCAGATGTTATTTCCACAATAAACTTCTTGAAGGTTAAATTATACATTTTTTCAAACTGTTTTCAAGGCCTGTAAAATAAAATTAAAAAATCATAGCTTCTTGCTGCTAGCTTGCTTGCTTGTGAATGCACGTGTTTTACAGTTTGTGTATCTTTGTAATAATCATGGTAAACTCTGCACTACTGTCTGTCACGAACTTAGTTCGTAACAGGATAAACACTGTTAGGAAGAAAACCAGACGGTATAGGCTTGGTGGGATGATAAATTAAACTATAGATTGAGATGATAAAACCTTGAGGGAGAGACTAAATTAATTCATATTTATTGCTTGATTGATAATGGATACATACTAGCCCTTTTATAGGGACGATCACCTCTAAGAAATAATCTCTAAGAAAATACATCTCTAACAATCCAATCCAATAATAACTTACCTAACTAATAGATAATATCAAACACCTAATAGATAGATTCATAAACAACAAACCATTCTTAATAATCGCTGGTGGTACTGTTCATTTGTGAACAATATCATGTGAACAGTACCCCCATGACAACTACTCCCCTCCTTTCGCGATAGCTCGCTCTCGAGCTGTGGTGACGGCTATGGCTGAAGCCCTAGGAGACCCCATGTTGACGAGAAGTTGTGATGACTACATGAGTCCTTGGAGATCGTTGCCTCCACGCGAGGTTGCGGTAAGCTCACCGGTTGCTGTGGCAGGCATGGTAGCAACCCTGACAGCGCTGCGGTGGCCACGTCATACTTCGGTAAGGCTGCGACAGGCTCCGTCAGCTTCACGGAAAGACATGGCAGCACTGCTAAAGGTTTTGGCTCGACCGCGGCAGGCTTCGGTGACGCCACGGTAGGTCTCGGTAGGGCTGTGGCTGCCACAGCAGGATACGACAACGCCGCGGCAGGTTCCGATAGCGTCGCTGTGGCTGCTGGAAACAACGCCGCCGCCTTTTATTGCGCCTTCTTCTCCTTCTGATCCGCAATCCTCTTCTCTAAAGTAGCACGCATGTCGAGGAAGATGGCCGCCATCTTCTTGTCGTTGTCATTGAAACTCACAGCTATCTTGTTAGCGTTAGTCTTTATCATGGCCAACGACTCGTGGAAGGTCTGATGATCTGATCTGTCGCCATCACTATGATAGCAGAAGTCGTGGGTTAGGATTGACTGCTCTGATACTAAATGTCACGAATCTTAGTTCATAACAGGGTAAACACCACCAGGAAGAAGGTCGGACGATGTCGGCTCGGTGGCTATCCCTTTTCAACTAAGAGATATTAAATGTGCAAATATTTTGGTTGACCGAAATGGAACAGTGAAGGTTGGAGATTTTGGTATGGCAAGTTCTTTCTTTCTTTCTTTCTTTCTTTATATGCCTCCTTTTGCCTGTCATAATATGAAATTATTATTTTGAGTTTGATTAGTTGAGGATGAGAGTGCTTAACCTATTTAATCTAATGCTAGATAAAAGTCTGGAAGCAGAAAAGATCTTGTACAAGAAGTGTGTATTGGATGGCTCCTGAGGTACTACATCTTTGACTTGAGTAGTTAGAATGAAACTATGAAAGATTGGCTGTGTTTGTACTTTATTGCTAGTTCTTTTACAATTTCCGGACTAACAAAATATATATTGGATTAGCATCTTGCGAATGGCAATGATTTTTTTGTTCAACTGTCTTATATGAGTCTATGTCTCCATGTTGAATGTCTGATGAAATTCAGGTTATACGTGGCAATCCGTATGGGCACTCTGCCGATATTTGGAGCCTTGGGTGCAGTCAGGGATTCAAAAATCGCCGGTTCGATAATCGCCGATTATCGGTTTACTGGTGGGTCCCGGTAGAAGTTCAAACCAGCACTGAAATTTCCAGTTTGGTTGAATTTTGGCCGAATTTGATTGAATTTTACTCGAATTTGATTTTTTAAGTTTAAAATCTGATAAATTCAAAAAAAAAAATATAGAAAAATTCGGCCAAAACCGCCTTACCGCCACCCGGTATTTTTTGAACCTGTATTGAAATCACTGGATGCACTGTCATGGAGATGCTTATCCAAAAACTTCCTTATCCTCATGAGAATTGGGATAGTAAATCCTAGTAAACCTTCGTCATTGTTACCTTAATTGCTTATACATAGTATTGGGTTAGTTTCTTTGTCTATCTGGCAGTCATGGACGCTCCCTCAATCTATTAATTGCTGCAGAAAAAAATGTACACGAATACTACTATTGCAGTTCTGAAAAGAAAACTACCAGTATTGCAGAAATTGCTTTTTGTGCGAAAGCACATGCGCATGCTTTAGTAATTTTTTGCACATGCGTAGAAAACCTCATCACTGATTCAATTCGATCAGGTATCAGTTTTCTACCAAATTGGTCGAGGTCAACTTCCTCCAATTCCAAGCTCCTTATCGCCAGTCGCTCGCGATTTCATACACAAATGCCTCCGGGTAAATCCTGATGGTCGGGCCTCTGCAGATGAATTGCTGAAGCATCCATTCGTGGCTCTGTCAGAACAAGATTAGCATGTTGCTTGGTTGAGATTGCCAGATTCAGAATGAGCACTTGAGCAGTACAAGTACTCATCGTCTCTCTCCTTTTCCTCCCTGGAAGTGCAGATTTACGCTCCCAAAAGCTTGATGACCTGAGTATCTCTGAGAGATCATCAGGCAATGGAAGTGAATGCATGACAAAGCTAACCATTTCATGGCATGTTGACGGCTAATGTTTGCTGCAAAATGTTCGTTTTTCGTTGATCTATCCCCATGGTTTGTACGATTCTCTTGGACACCATTCAGGATTTTTTTTTGCGAGATTATGGTTTTGTTGCATCAGTGTCGGTACATCTCTTCCCTGTAAATGCATCCACAAACACACGTGAGAGTGACGTGACACGTTTGTTTCATCTATAGTCCATTCATTTACTGTTTTTTGTCTTTAACAAAGCATCCATCTTTGACCGTGACATGCTTCTTTGTTTTTTTTAAGACTCCGTTATATGCTTCTGAGTTACCTGCTTTGGCTGACTTTGACTTTCATTTGCTCGTCTTCACAACCATAAACTATGTCCTCTTAGTTTTTTCCCGATAAACCAATTAGTAGTCATAGCTTAAATTGAGGATGTATTTGGTTGATAGAATAGAATTTAATGGGATAAGATGATTTTGTACCATACGGTTTTATTGCTTTATGTGAATGGGATTATTCAAGCATCTAAAGATAATATTTTATAAATTTGTATCACACTATTTATAATAAGATGATTATAGTTAAACAACTAAACACATGGACGATTTTTTTAAATCAATCTAGACATGTACCATTTGGTACGAGCAACAAAATACGTGACAAAACCAATTCACACGACCTGGTAGTCACAGTATAACATCCGTTCCTGCCAAATGGGCATGGCCCGCGTCGACCGTTTGAGGGTGACCGCGACGCTCATCCGGCCGCGCCAACCCGGTCGCCCGCTTGCCCCGCTCAACCGCTCACGAGACGCCATAATAAAAGGGAAGAAACGCGCGCGGCGACTTCCGCCTTTCCCCTCACCTCCTTCTATCCCCAACACAACGGCAGCGAAGCACCGCACCAGGTCAAAGCGCTATGAACACATCGCACTAGCCCAACCCAGTCCCCTCCCCAGAAAAACGACTCAAAACTCACTCACGCGCGGACGCGTTCCGGTAACCTTGCTTCGCTCTGCTCCCCACGCAAGCCCCACCGCCACTGCGCGCCGGAACGGAAGCGGAGCGGAGCCCATGGCGACGCCGCAGCGCCCGCGCCCGCTGCCGCGGCCGCGGCCCCAGCTCGCGCGCATCAACGCCATGAAGAAGTCCTCCTACTCCGCCCAGGCCGGCACCGACGACCTCGCGGCCTACGGCGGCGAGCTCGACGTCGGGGGCGAGTTCGCGTCGCAGACCAGCTTCCGCATCCGCGGCGGCCGCGGCGGCGCGGAGGTCGCCGCCCTCTTCCGCAAGCTCGGTCTCTCCGGCCCCGAGGACTTCACCATCCCACCAGCCGTCTACGCAGCCGCCATGTCCCACCTCCCCAACCCATCCCGCCGCCGCCCGTTACTGGAGGTGTCCCCGGGGGCGGGAGCGGGAGCGGGAGCGGGCGCCGAGGGTTCGTCCTCGTCCCCACCTGAGATTCCAGAGATTTCTGGACGTGACGTCATGGTCGCGACGAGGATGGAGAGAGCCCAGGAGGGGGAGGAAGCTGGGTTGGCCATCAGATTAGTCCAATCAGAAGTTATAGAAGTCTCCGTACCAACCTATGAAGCCTCTGGAGCTGAATCGAGCAGCAGATTGGTCGAATCGGAGATAGTGGAAGCCTCAAGACGAGAGGTTGCTGCTGTGCCGAAGCAGGATAATACAGACGAAGACAAGGAGCATGACGAATCGGTCAAACTGGATAAATCGCGAGAGGAGGGAAACGGGAGGTGGTGGTAGAGGCGACAAGGGAGACTGCCGGTGCCTTGGCTCTGGTTGTTTCAGAGTCCAGTCCAAGTGACATCGAGCATTTGGTTTCTCAGTGTCCAAATAGGCGGTTTAGGAGAACCATCACGTCCTGGCTCAAAGGAGAGCATCTCGGGAGCGGATCGTTTGGGTCAGTGTACGAGGCGATCAGCGAGTAAGTTTCAATGTGCCTACTTCGTGATAATTACATAAGTCGTTTATTTATGTTAGACTGTTAGTGTTTATATGTTTGCATTGCTGATTTGGTAAGATCATGTTGGAACCGGCGATAACACTTTGCGCGAGAGAACAATCACAATAAACACATAAGAGACATGAGAATTTGTTTACGAGGTTCGGTAAAGCCTAAGTGCGCGAGAGAACAATCACAACAAGCATACAAGAGACACGAGAATTTGTTTACGAGGTTCGGCAAAGCCTATGTCCTCAGGAGCCGAATCGCGGCGGCTTTGTCCGTATGAGGAGTTTTTTCTTTTTGATTAGGGTTACCAGAGGTCGGCAATATATATTTATACCCCGATTACATGTTCGACTCAGACTTATAGTCCGTACCGCTGGGGGTTTCGCCCCCGCACCCTCCAGCCCACAATATTTCGTACCTGCGTCTCCCCTATAGTCTATAGAGCTGTGTCCGGAAAGTGTACACTGCGCTCCCACTTTCCAGACACAGCCTCTTCACCTTAGCGAATAAATCTTCACCTTAGCGAATACACCACCTTGAAGAAACACACACAAAATAGAACGCTTTAACACTCCTCGCACATCCGTGGGCTGGGGGTTACCTCCTTACTCAGCAACTTGTGGCTCCTAACAAGTTGAAGCAATGCTCAAACTTGTTGGCTGTGACGGTGATGGGCCTGGTCAACATATCCGCAACATTATCATTAGAGTGCACCTTCATCAAATCAATCTCCCTAGAGTTGATCAACTCCCTGATCCTGTGATACCTTGTATGAATGTGCTTTATTCTGGCATGATACACTTGATTCTTGGCCAAATAAATTGCACTCTGACTATTGCAATGCACCTGGACTCCACCTTGCTCAACATCTAGTTCCTTAACTAATCCTGCAAGCCATAACGCTTCCTATGCAGCTTCAGTCACAGCCATATACTCTGCTTCAATTGTAGACAATGCAATAATAGACTGAATTGGTGACTTCTAACATATAGACCCTCCACCTAGGCTAAAAACATATCCTGTAGTAGACCTCCTATTATCCAAATCACCAGTATAGTCCAAATCTACATATCCAACAACCAAAGGATTACCTTGCTGTCCACAAAAAATAATACCATGACTTGTACCTCTCAAATACCTGAATATCCATTTGACTGCCCCCAGTGTCGCTTTCCTAGTTTTACTATAAACTTGCTAACTTGACTAACAACATGCGCCAAATCAGGCCTTGTACAAACGATAGCATACATTAAACAGCCAACTGCACTAGCATATGGAACTTTTGCCATTTCTTCAAATTCTGTCTGATTCAGGACAAAATTCAGAAGAAAGTTTAAAGTGTTGTGCCAATAGAGTACTTACTGGTTTGGTCTTGCTCATATCAAATTGCTTCAAAACGTTCTCAACATACTCAAAATTTTCTTTGCTGCTTCTAAGTCTTTCATATCAATAGATCATAAGAGGATTATGACAAAGGAAGAATAGCAATATTTTTGGTGTAGGCAGAATAGATGGCTCATAATTGAAGTCATTCCTGGTAGATCGTTGCTGACAAATAACAATGTTCTTGTATGCCAAATAACAATGTCGCCATCTCTTGCATCACACCTATCCTTTTAGGTGCGCTGATGGTTTACTTATGTGTAAATCAAAAGAGGATCAGACATCAGCTTGTTGTTAAGTCAGACTTGTCGGATTGTGGTCTATCATGGCATTTCATGAGAAATTTATGTCCCATCCAAGCTTTCACGAATAAAGTTTCTTTTCATCAGAAACAAAGCATTAGCTTGATATGCCCACTTCATTGTTTGCTGGTTTGGTACTTTGGTGTATGCAGGCTTAAAATGAATGATCAATCTGTCATTTTCTTTTCAGCTCAACTGTTAAGACTTCACAAATCGGTATTATATGTTGCAATTGGTTGGAATATTTAGCATCAAGAATTCCAGACCATGTTGAATGAACCACAGCATTGTTGCTAACTATCTTAATCGAAATAGTTAGACATACTGATGCAACATCTTATGTGACATGCTGTGCACACATTCATGTACTTCAGAGGTGAAATCGTAAAAGCTCATATGCAGCGGCATGCTAAATTGCCCATGCTCTAATTTTACACTTCCTATGGAAAATTTACATTATTTAGGTTGACCTCTAATCGCATAACTCTATTATAAGATTCAGTGGATACCATCGGAACCATTTTATGAAAATGTGACTTCAGTTCTTGAGCATTTGATGTAGATACTAGATAGGCATACCCTCATGTTCCGCAGTAAAATGTTTCACTGACTGATTTGTAACATTGCTTTTACAGTGATGGTTTTTTCTTTGCCGTCAAGGAGGTCTCATTAGTTGACCAAGGAATCAATGCAAAACAACGCATTCTCCAGCTTGAGCATGTGAGTTTTGGGTTATGACATGCTTGAGCAATTATGTTGCTTACCCTGCTTCAAACATTATATTTGTTATTACTCTACCCTGGTTATATGTTATTTTTGAGGAGATACCCTGGTTATATTTAACATCCAAGCAAGCATTGATGTTTCTCAAGTTTTACTGAGAATAGTGGTCAATCATTTGGTTTCAGGAGATATCCTCTTGAGTCGTCTGGAGCATGAGAATATAGTTCAGTATTTTGGAACAGACAAGGTAGTTCTCTCATAACTGATGGCTCTTAAATTCCTTTTCAGAATATAACCATTAACAGCATGCACTTTTTGTTATTTTCTGTTGTTTTTCCTTTGGGAATTGTATAATGAGGTCTGGTCCATGTGGAGATTTCTCGGTTGGATTTCATTTTATGCTGATTTTACATTGCATGCTATCACCGCGTAAACTCCAGTTTTCTGTTATGGGAACAGCTGATTCTCTTTGTTTACGTTAAAATTGGTGGGATGGATGTCTTGCAGGAAGGTGGAAAACTGTATATATTTCTTGAACTTGTTACTCAAGGCTCTTTGGCAGCTTTATATCAAAAATACCGTTTACAAGATTCACAAGTCTCAGCATACACAAGGCAGATTTTGAGTGGTTTGAACTATCTACATCAGCGGAATGTGCTGCACAGGTGAGTTAGTATAATGCTGTATCAAGATAGTCTACTTGAGTTTTTTTTCCCATTGTTAAGTATTTACTCATCTGAATTCTTTCTGGCCTACTGAGCATGTTCTTTGCTTGTGTTACCAGAGATATCAAATGTGCAAATATCCTAGTTGATGCATGTGGATTGGTTAAATTGGCTGATTTTGGACTTGCAAAGGAGGTACCTACTCTATCAAACGCCTGATGAATTATAACTGTACTCCATGTTGTGCTGATTCTTTCTGATCTGCATGTTCCAGATGTCAATTTTGAGCCAGGCAAGATCTAGCAAGGGAACTGTTTACTGGATGGCCCCTGAGGTTAGTCTACGCAGTCGTGCTGTGGTGCTTTTTGTACATCACATTGGTCTTATACTCTTATTCAGAAAAGTGTCTGCAGGTGTAGGTACAATGGCACGCTCTTACATTTGAAAAGGATAAAAAAGGGGCTTTGAACATATTTCGTTTGTCTGATCTAGTGTTTTCATCTTTTTGTCTTTTCTAAACTTGTATTAAATATTTCCTTATGGTCCAAACAATCCAGAATATAAGTAAGTGGTCCAAGTGGAGATCCAATTACAAATATCCAGGGCATTCAACCGTAACTGATGAGTCAAGAGTTTCAAAAAACAAAACAGTGGTTGTAACTGACAATTAAGCATTGTAACTTTGTAGGTACAGCGTTATGGGGCTTCCAACTATTACTTTTGTTTGTCACGAAGTGTTATGGAATAAAATTTGGTCTTGCAAGTTGGAAGCAATATTCGCATAACATATTACTTCTCTCCATATTGTACCAAGTGCGAACATTTTCTGATAGACATGTTCTCATTCAGGTTGTTAAGGCTAAGCCACATGGGCCTCCTGCAGATATTTGGAGTCTTGGCTGCACAGTTTTGGAGATGCTGACAGGCAAAGTTCCATACCCTGATATGGAATGGGTAAGTTTTATCCCACCTTAATTTTCTGGAACATCATCAGCAAGCCTATAACTTGTAAATACTACAAGAAATGTAATTTAAATATGGTGATACAAAGGAGCTGCATACTTAAATAAATAAATAAGTGGCGTTGTTGTTTGCTTACTTTTGTATGTGCAAGTGCTGTACAGCTACTGGATCCAAAAAAGACAGTAACATTGTTTGTAGGACCGTAAAGGCGACTAGGGGAATAGGCGCTTTCTCAAATTCTTCGCCTTAATCAAATTCAACACGAACTTTTCTCCTTTAGCTATGAAAGCTAAGAAGATCAGTACACGCACAGAGGAAGCCTTGTGCTGAATTCGATAACCCCCTTAACCACAAGACACAAATGTGGAGAATTGATCTCATTGGGTGGATGCGGACATCTGGTCGGTCCGACCGGCGCAAAGGCGGTCCGACCGATTGAAATCGGTTCGACCGTGGTTAATCGCGGTCGAATCTTTGGCGGTCGATCACCGTTTATCATCGGTCCAACCGATTTAGTCCAGAGCCGAAATACCAAGCCCAAAACCAAAACGAAATTTGGTCCAACTTTTGATTCAACCAATGAAACTTGATCAAATTTGGAGCACACCTCCCTAAGGATATTAGAGACCTATTTCTAGCGACGATCCTCCAGATCCACTTCGTAGAAACGATCTCTTAAGGTTTTACCAAAGAAGTGCACAAACCCTAGAAATATGAAAAACTTGATCCAACACTTGCTTGTGGGGGATTGATGATCTAGATGATTCTAGGAGTATTCCCACACATCAAAGTAAGGTAAAATCGGTCAAGAGACCAAGCATGAACACCCGGATCAAGGAAGCACCAAAATCAACAAAAGAGGGAAGAACACAAGAGAGACAATCGATCTCTTAAGCAAGCATCACTAGATTGATTGATCCAACACGATGCTTACAAAGCCACTCCCTCAAGGAGGACAAGAGCTCAACAAAGAGCACACACACAACCTTCCTCTCCTCTCTCTCTCCAAACCCTAACCCTAGAAAAAGACTTGGAGAGTCCAAATGAATGCTTGGGGGTTTTACATCTCCCCTTTCTATTTATAGTAGAGGCTAGGGTTTCACACATGGGACCCACACACACATGGGACCCACTCACACACATCTGTTGAAGCAATCGTCTGCTTCACCACGTGTAGGGTGATCAACGGCTCTCAGCACGTCGGCAAGTCTCTCCCGTCCGAATCCCATCGAATCTCCTAGAGACTTACACCGACTTCGCTTTGATCCAACCACCGCACCGAACTACCTGCTCGATCCATCTTGCCCATTCGCACCATGCTTGAGTCACACAACCTCACCCGGCATCCATGATCGTTCTGGACCTCAGCTCTCCAAGCGTAGTCCCGATCCACCTCACCGTTGACGTCGTTGACCTGCAAGCCACCTGCACAGCAATAGACAAACAAATCGTCTCCGGGAACAAGTTCTTCACAACTTGACCCACGTCAGTTCAACAATGCAATATGCAACAATAAAGCATTGAAATCCATACAATAACCACATTCAAAACACATCAATGCCAAAATGGCTAACCTCCAAGTGATCAGCGGTCTGACCGCCCCACACAGCCGGTCCGACCGATTTCAGGCCGGTCGAACTGATTCCATAACGGCGGTCGGACCGCCCGAAATGATTTAGCCAAATTTTCATCTTGAAAATCCGAAACCTTCGGAATTTTCAAATGAATAGAACTTTGTTACCGAGCTCCAAAATTATGTGACCACATCCAGGAGACTCCCCTCACTTGCCTGCACAACCTATTTTTGGCTTAGCTTCAAAATCCACTTTGAACTAAACCCGGTTGGACCGACAAGCACTGCCAGTCGGACCTCCCCACGGGCGGTTTGACCGCCGATGCCACCGGTCAGACCGCCTGTGGTCTGACATACTGAAGCAAAACCGAAAACGCGAGATTTTGCAAACCAACAATGCCATTGCCAATTGACTCATCATCTTAAGATCATGCACATATCCTCACGATATCCACATTGTTCATGTCTGGTTTGAAGTTTTCAGTAGGAAAATCTGAAAGGCATGCATACCAATAGCACATCCGTTTCATTCTATTTGCATCTCGTACTATTTGATCTTCTCATTATCACATGATGCATTTTGTTACCGTCTATGATGCAGTCTTTTCTTCTGATTTGTAGACATATGCTTTGCTTAAAATTGGAAGGGGAATACCACCAGATATTCCCAATACACTATCAGAAGATGCACGTGATTTCGTAATAAGGTGTGTCCAATTAAATCCAAATGATCGGCCATCTGCTGCTCAACTGCTGGAGCACCCTTTTGTGCAGAGAACACTGTAACATAAATGCGTCTGATGTCTCTTGTGTTGCTAACAAATTTGCTTGTACATAAGCTGGTAAGTCTTCCACCCTTCTCTCGTCGAGTTAAGAATTAGAGGTGCTTTGACCCGCCCTGACTCCTCATTCAGTAAAAGATCGAGTTGGTTGCATTTGCAAACATTAATGCATTGTCTCTGTTGCATTTTATAGATTTTAATTTTACCTGTGGAAAGCTGTTGCTGATACTGAGGATGATCCCACAGTCCAGATGTGTTCCTTGATCACTGTCCCATGTTCGTAGTTTGTTGGAGGTCTGAAATTGCTTCCGATGTGGTGAACACATCTAGAAATTCAGTTAAGATGTGACTCAGCAGTATGGGCAAGATATGTTCAGTTAAAGGTACCTTGTTGGCTGATAGAATGTGATTCTTTTGGCGCTTGTAACCCCATACCCATACGACCGTCAGGGTGGAATTCTGGTTAATGAGTCATGTGTTCGAAGAAAAAAAAAGGGAAATGGTTAAAATAAAAAAAATAAAAGGACGATTAGTGCCATCCTTCCGAAGTATGCACACTAAGCCGCAGTGCAGTGTGTTACTCTCTCTCTCTCATGTCTAAATGCCTGTCGCCTCAAGGGTTTATTATTTGACATTTTGGCCAAACGGAAGTCGCAGTCTAGTGTGAAAAGTTGAAAAGGTAGACTCGAATATTTTTGTTGGGAGTGCTCACTGCTCACACCACAGTTCACTTTTCTGACCGTGTCTCCATATCTGTATAGTTCATTTCTGTCGCTGATGTAAACTGGCTGTATTGTCCATGTTGACCGTTTGACGTGGAAAATTAAACTTGTTTATATTCGGAGAACGTCCAGAATTTCAGTGTCTGTTCAATTTAGCTTTTAAATATACTGTTAATTTAGCTGATAAATATACTGTTAACGAAACGCTCGAATTTAGAACTGTTTGGCGTTCCATCCAGTTCCATATTTATGAGATAATAAAATGTGACAAAAGCTATACCAAAAATTGGTTCACGTAGGAGAGTGTGTATTGTTTTGCGTAGGAATGCACGTTTTAGTTTACGGGGAGGGTATTCGCGCTACCTTGAGCTGATAATAACCTCGATGAGGCATGACACATCGAGAGATCCACCCTGGACGACGTATGAGGACCAACCACGGTGAGGCTATCACACATCGGGGAATCCACTCGAACGAGGTTCGTGGGTTAACCTCGGTGAGACGTGACACATCGACGAACCCACCTTGGACTTGTCTGGGGTAGTCACACAGCGAGGTCCTGTCGACACCCACATAGACGCGATGGATGGAAGTACCCTTAGAGCAAGCTAGGCGTATTCGTAACTTCTACCACACATATGCAATATATCGGTACGACTTGTCGTGCTTATTCTCGTTGAGGTCTCCTTTGCATCCTTGGCGGGCGACGCATCCGACCGGAGATGCCACAAGTTTAATGTTTGATCTCGTATCAACAACCGTTGACGTTAGTAACAAGAAGCTACAAGTTTGCAATGCACCTCGACCTCGCCCCACCCTGGACCGGTCCGGCTCACCTCCACCTACCCCGGACCTATTCCGAGTGGGATCCCAATTGGTGGGCCAAGTCTTCGACAGGCCAATCACATGCCAGTGGACCAGGTCCTTTGGGCCAACGCGCAAGCTCGGTGGAACGAGTCCTTCATGGGCCAGCCTGGGCCTATAACCCCCATCAACCTTCTGTCAAAATCCCTAACTCCCCGTTATTCCCTTTTTCTCTCTCTTCCTCGCCAGGCTTCCCCTGTTCGGGCAACACCGTGGTTGGTTTCGCCTTCGTGCACCTTAGTCCTCCCTCGCACACGCGCGGCCACAGAAGGAGCCGCAGACAAGATCTCCGCGTCCGCCGCTGTCGCTGCTGGCTCCTCTACCTTTGATACACCGCCGCTACCCTGCTTTCTTGCGCACACCTCTCAGGACGACTCTACTCTGGCTTGGCATGCCGCCGATGCAACTTCAACGCGGCTCGGGAGGTCCGTCGGCCTCGTGCCCCCGTCTTGGCCTGCCGGCGTCGCGCCTCTACTCGGTCTACGTCCGCGCCCGAGGGGAGTCCCGTGCTCCTGCTGTGCGCGGCACCTTGGGGGAGTCCCGTGCTCCCACTCCATGCCACACTGACCCGTTCAGCGCCCGCGCCTCAGGGGAGTGCCTGTCTTGGGCCACCATCGCGACGCCCTCGCCGCCACCTCGGCCCCACCTGTCAGCCTCACAGCGCCACCTGGTTCTGACCGGAGGTTCGCTTCCCAGGACAAGCCTCGCAAACCCTCCATAATCCAAACTCAAAGTAATACTAGCTTTGTTTCAATTTACCTCTCCACGTCGCGTTCTCTCTCCTCTTCTAGAATTCTAGATCCATTCCCTAGGGTTCGCCACCGTAGCCACGGGAGCCTTGACCCCGCCATGGATCTCGACAGGAACGACGCCTTCCACCGCAGTGAGGCCATCTCCACTGTCCATGCCGTCGACCAGTACTACGGCGACGACGACGACCTCTACAATGATGTCAACATCGGGGGCGACTTCGTCCACTCCTCCAAGCCGCCGCCGCCTCCCAAGTAGCAACATCAACACCCTCCTCAGTTAGCACCATCACCGTAGCTGCAATAGCAACCGCCTTCCCCTTCGCTCCCACCTCCGCTGTTGGAGAAGGTCCACATCCCCGGAGTCTCAGGTGACTCGAGTGCGTGAGCAAAAGACCCGCACTTCAAGGCCAAGTGCATAAGAAAAATACTCACCATCTAGGGCCGAGTGTGTGAGCAAAAGATTCGCTCTCCGTGCCCGAGTGAACAAACAAGCATTCCGAGGTGGGCCCCAACAAGCATCGATGGCATGCCCTCGGCATTGTCCAATTTGGCTTCAACGGCTTTGCCTCGGCCGAACTTCTCTTCGCCTCGATGGTGTCTCCTTGACTAGGGTATTCCCCTAGCTCGACGTATTCACCTCAACGAGCTCGAACATGCCTCGATGGCTTGACCCCGGTATGGTTCAATTCATCCTTGATGTCTTTTCCTTGGTCGAACTTCGCTTCGCCTCGATGGCATATCCTCAACTAGGGCCCCCCTAGCTCGACGGATTCACTTCGGCGAGCCCCAACACATCTCGATGGCTTGACCTCTGCGTGGGCCGATTTAGCCTCAACGGACTTGTCTCGACCAAACTTCGCTTCGTCTCGATGGTGTCTTCTCAACTAGGGGCTCCCCCATAGCTCGACGTATTCACCTCAACGAGCCCTAACACACCTCGATGGCTTGACCTCAGCGTGGTTTAATTATGCCTCGACGACTTTGCCTCGGTCGAACTTCGCTTCGTCTCGATGGCGTCTCTTCGATTCGGGGCTCCCCCTAGCTCCATGTATTCACCTCGATGAGCCCTAACACGCCTTAATGGCTTGACCTTGGCGTGGATCAATACGCCCTCTATAGCTTTGCCTCGACCGAACTTCGCTTCGCATCGATGGTGTCTCCTCGGCTAGGTCTCCCCCTAGCTCGATGGATTCTCCTCGGTGAGCCCCAACACGCGTCGATGGCTTGGCCTTAGCATGGGTCGATTCGGCCTCGATTGACTTTCCTTGGCCGAACTTTGCTTCGCCTCGATGGTGTCTCCTTGACTAGGGGCTCCCCTAGCTCGACAAATTCACTTCAGCGAACTCCAACATGCCTCAATGGCTTGGCCTCGGCCTCGATGGCTTTGCCTTGGCCGAACTTCACTTCGCCTTGATGGTCTCTCCTCGACTAGGGGCTCCCCATCCCTTAGCATGACGGATTCACCTCGGGGAGCTCCAACAGGCCTTGTTGGCTTGACCTCGGAGTGGGTCAATTCGGCCTCGACGGTTTTGCCTCGGTTGAACTTCACTTCGCCTCGATGGCGTCTCCTCGACTAAGGGCTCCCCTAGCTCGACAGATTCACCTCAGCGAGCTTCAACATACCTCGATGGCTTGGCCTTAGTGTGGTTCAACTCGACCTCGACGGCTTTGCCTTGGCCGAACTTTGCTTCGCCTTGATGGCCTCTCCTCGATTAGGGGCTCCCCATCCCCTAGCATAACATATTCACCTCAGCGAGTTCCGACACGCCTCGATGGCTTGGCCTCGACATAGTTCAACTCAGTCTCGATGGTTTTGTCTGGATCGAACTTCATTTCGCCTCGATAGCGTCTCCTCAACTAGGTGTTTCTTTTAGTGAAAAATCTAGACCCGTCATTATGAGTTAATATAGTATTTTGATAATTAATGACAATCGTCATGTGGACTAACATTTTTCATAAGTTGGCGAAACAGGTTGAGTCCAATGATGATGAAGACTTTGGGTAGCATCATGAGTTGATTGTTATCAAGTCAAAATTCAGAATAAAAGATGTCATCATGTGTTGATGAGCATCAAGACAAGATCACGAAGTAAAGAAAGCATCATGCGTTGATGATATTCAAGATAAGATCCTGAAGTGAAAAAGATCATCATGTGTTGATGATATAGTCAAGATTCGGGATGAAGAATATCATCATGTATTGATGGGTATCAAGACAATATCCTGAAGTAAAGAAAATCATCATGTGTTTATGATATTCAAGACAAGATCTCGAAGTAAAGAAGATCATCATGTGTTGATGATATTTAAGTCAATAACTTGGAGTAAAGGAAATCATCATGTGTTGATGATTATCAAGTCGAAACCCGGACTTGGAGTGAAGATATTCGTCATCAAGTGATCACTCCAAAAAGGATGCTCAAGGCAAAGGTATGACTAGCATAGGCTAAGAATGTGTTTCTAGTCTTTTACCAGTCTTGGTGATTGGTGGAAAGACCGGATTTATAGACTAGATACCATACTATAAAGATGGATCATGGCTAGTAGCTTGAGGATTTATTTTGTGCCATCTTGATCAATTAAGACATGCATGCATCTAAATAAGCATCTGAAAAATATCAGTAAAAAAGGTATGACCGCACCTGAGGAGAGGTAGTACCTCAGTGCGGCAGTACCTATTTCTAGTTGGCGATAGTACCTCAGTGCGGTAGGACCGATTTCTAGTTGGCGGTACGTAATTTCTAGAAAGCATGTTTTGAGAGTTTTTTCTCCCCTAGAAATCGATAGTACCGGTTGAGGCGAGCGATACTACCATCGAGAGGTAGTACCGAACCATGTGAGTGTGATAGTACCACACCAGACTGTAACAGCTAGTTCAGAAGGAGAAGTAAAAGCTCAACTTGCTACAATTACTAGAAAAAGAGATATATTGGTAAACAATATGCTATGGGTAACACTCCTAAGCCTATCATTTAAAATGATCATTATTTACTTAGGAAAGATAAAAATGAAAGGGTGAATGCTAGAATGGTTAGTTCACCAAAGATTATTGCTAAGGCCATTTGGGTGCCTAAATATCTTGTGGCTAACATTCAAGGACCCAACCGAGTTTGGGTACCAAAAAGTGCTTAAAATGCTAAATACGTACTTGGAGAGGCTTTCAAGGTTTGGCTCATTCATGAGGGGGTGAATTCCACCATATATTAAATTGGAGCCAAACATGAGGATGATCTTGTCAAATCAATAATCAATGCCATTTTAGTAACAAGTATTTACATTAAAGTATCTAGCCCCTAGCCTTATATAGGATGCATTCATGAAAATCCTTTTTTAAATATGTTATGGCTCTTATTCAAATTATTCATAATTACAGTCTTGAGTAAGATGGAAGTGGCACATTAAGGGGGAGTGCTAAGTCATATACATGTATATTATATCCCTAAGTGTGCCCAAATAAATTAAGTGCTAGTAATGTTTTTTAAAATTGAGTCTTTAAGCCAAAATTCAAAATTTTCATAAATATTAATAACCCTTTGAAAAACGAGTTGAAAAATATATACAAATGCTTTTCAAAGGTTTCTCAAAGGTTTTTATTCATGAAAAAATAATTTCAAGTGAAAATGAGTTTCGAGCAAAAATTATAGATCATAGTATCTTGTTTTTTTACATAAACTAAATTTTTATATAAAAGCTATTCTAAAAATAATTTGAAAACCGTCCCTAAAGAAATATCCTAGAGTTAGCTATTCTAAACATTTTTTGTATTCAAAAGATTTTCAAAAGGCCAACCTAGCAAAAGTTATTTGATTTCGAAACTCAAAATACTATTTTAACCTAAGTGGTCACTTTCTAGTACTTAAGTGAGTCTTGTTATTTGAGCCAAAATTATTCACATAAATAGATCCATAATGGTATTCATGACTCATACTTGTAATTGGATGCCTTAAATTCCTTCATATGCTCAAGTTTGCGCTTTTGGAGAAGTTTCATGAAAACTAGCTCTTTTTGCAAAATCAATAGCTTAATTTATATATTTGATGTTAGATTTTTACTTGGCTATTGATCAAATAGTAAAGCTAATCGTGTCTTCAATAAAAAAAACTCCAATTTAGTTGAAGAGACTCATGATGTACAATTTAATGAAACTAATGGCTTTTAAGAAGAACAATAAACTTTGGATGATGTAGGTAACAAAGAATTAATGCAAGCAATGAAGAACATACAAATAGGCGACATCAAGCCAACTGAAGATTTGAATGACTCGCTATCTTCCAACTAAGTCGAACCTTCTACATCTTTCACGACGAACCAAATTCAAATTGATGAAGTGGATGACAAGAAAGATAAGCAACAACCCGGTTTTGAGGATCCCAAGAATCCAAAATCATGTGTATAAAATCTGAAGGGCGCTTTATGGTTTCAAACAAGCTTCTAGAGCATGGTACGAACGCATTCGAGATTTTCTACCATAAAAAAGATTCAAAATCGAAAAGGTTGACACAACTTTATTTACAAAAATTTTAGACGATGGATTCTTTATATGTCAAATATATGTTGATGATATTATCTTCGAGTCTGTAACCAAAAATTTTGCAAGGAATTTGATGATATGATGTCTAGAGAATTTAAGATGTCCATGATCGGTGAACTTAGCTACTTCATTGGACTTCAAATCAAGCAATTCAAGGATGAGACTTTCGTGAGCCAAACAAAATACGTGTAGGACTTAATCAAAAGGTTTGGCATGGACGACACAAGGCCCATCAAAACTCCCATGGCTACCAACGGTCATCTCGACCTTAATGAGGGAATAAACCCATATATTTAAAATGTTATAGATCAATGATTGGTAGTGCCGGTGATCTAGAACCGATCTTACGTATAATTGTTTGATTCGAGGGGTCTCCTAAGATTGACCACACAGAGAGAATGACACAGGAATTTTTATACAGGTTCGGGCCTTCTACTGCAAGAATTGCAACACTACTCCTGTGTGTATTGTATTGAATATGAGTGTTTACAGTCAAGAGAAAGACTAATGCCTAATGCCTTCTGCTCCTGATCTCTCTGTCTACTATGCTTTCTGATTCCACCATTTATATAGTGCTCGAAGAGGGCGGTGGTTTCTCTAGTCCAAAGGGCGCCTCGACGCTTCAGCTGATGAAGCGGTTACTAGAGATTATGGCTGGAGTAGTAACGTCCCCACGTCGCCAGGTGATTATCATCAGGCCAGAGAGATTAATCATGCAGTTATTGCAGATAATAACAACGTAATTAATTACCAATATCATTAAACATGGTGTAGAAGACTCCCTGATCGACCAGACCTACACGTCTGTAGGCACCATCGACTAGAGACTGGTCGTAGAAGAACTTACGACCAGGTGGTGGTCGTAGTAAAGCTTACGACCACAGACTGGTCGTAGGAGGACTTACGATCAGGGGATAGTCGTAGAAAATCTTACGACTAGGAACTTGTCGTAGATAAACTTACGACCAGGAGATGGTCGTAGAAAAGCTTACAACATTTAAGGGGTACACTTACGAGAAGTGTGAAGATATTGTTATCTATAATAAGAATTATAGATAAATAAATAAAATGAGGATTATTAGATCCTCGTTAGGTAGTTTGCTTTAACTTACCACATCTAGACCTAATATTATGTTTAGTGTTTGCATGCGTGCAAAATTTCAAGTATCACCAAAAGAGTGTCATTTAGTGGCCGTGAAAATAATTCTTTGATATTTAAAGCATTCCTTTAGCATTGGCTTATGGTATCCCAAAGGTACATAATTTGATTTAATTAGATACTCGGATTCCGATTATGCGGGTTGCAAGGTAGATAGAAAAAGCATCTCGGGTTGTTGTCATTTCTTAGAAAGATCATTAGTTTCATGGTCATCCAAGAAACAAAATTCCATAGCCATATCCACCGCCGAAGCCGATTATGTTTCAGCGGGTAGTTGTTGTGCTCAATTGCTTTGGATGAGGCAAGCCTTGATGGATTATAGAATTAAATTCGACAACATGTCTCTTTTGTGTAATAATGATAGTGTCGTGAAGATAGAAAATAACCCGATCCAACACTTAAAAACCAAGCATATAGATATTCGGCACCATTTCATGAGAGATCATGTGAGCAAAGGAGATATAGTTATTAGCCACATACAGACTAGACCTGTTCAAATGGTGAGCCGGGCCGGGCTTGAAAAGCCCGGTCTCAAACGGGCAGGCCCGAGCCAAACCCGACTCTAAAATTGATTTTTTTATTTTAAAAATATTATTTTAATCATTTTTAGAATTAAAAATAATATCTAATTCATTTCTAGAATTTAAAAATCATATTTTCATTTTTTATTACCTTTACCGAGCTTTCGGGTCAAGAATTGAGTCCAAGCCCAACCCAAACAATCGGGCTTGGTGGGGCGTAGAAACCTGCCACCGTGAATGCAGTTCTAATATGGACCGATGATCAATTAGCAGATATCTTCATCAAACCATTAGATGAGAGTCGGTTTTGCAAATTAAGGAATGAGTTAAATGTCATAGATCATTCTAATGTTGCTTGAAACACATGCCTCATGTTATTTGCTCTCATTTGGAGTTTTTGTGAAAACTATTTTAAAATATTTCTCAAAATATTAAATTTGATAAAAAACTATGTTATTTGGGGCTTCTATTATCTATCTCATGCATAATGATCCTGCAAAGTATTTATTTGAGTTTTGTATTAATGATCATTTGCATCCCTGTTCGGTCCCTGATTCTCTTGCATCTTGCTTAGATCTTATTTGCAAGTTATTTCGATTCTCCTGTAGTTTTGTTGTTTTTGAAAAAAATGTAAATGGGAAACACGTTTTGGAGAGTGTTATATAATCTTCATGTATCACACATCTCTATTTTTTTTGTAAACACAATGAAAATCATGCTAGAATACCTTTCAAAATCAACCCAGTTTGGTCAAAAGTCCAAATTTGTGTATTAAAAACCAAAATCCATGAGAAACTAGCTATATCTATTCAAATATGTATTTCAAAGGTGTTTGGTTGGTTAGCACTTAAAAACTTAACTATGAAAGAAAAGTCATTTTTGCCCAAAAATGAGCTTCTAGTATATAGTTCTCGACCAAAACTATATGTTTGTGCAAAGTCTATTCCACAAGAAATTTAATATTGGCTCCAAAAAGAAAATCCTAGATTTGGATATTAACAATCTTTTTTTGTATTCATCAGTTTTCCAAAATACCAACTTAGTAAAAATTATAGCCATTTGAATTTTGCCAAAATTCTTGCTTTGACCCAAAATGAGAAATTCTTATATATTGTGGGTTTAGCTATTTGAGCCGAATTTGTTTGTGTATCTTGGCTTAAAATAGTATTTCTAACCCATACAAAGCCATGAAAATGGAAATTTCCATGAAATTCAAATTTGGATATGTTTTGAGGGTTTGAGCCAAAACAATTCTCTTTATGTTCCTACAAAGCATATTTTGTCTTATCTTTTAAAACAAAATTCCTTTTATAAAAATTCTTTTTGGAAATATTTTAGGAAATTCAATGTTCGTTTCTGGAAATTTTTAAACCATTTGGACTTTATCTGAAAATGATTTGACTTTTCTACACGTGGAAGAAAAATAATGCCTTCAATGCAAAATTCGGTATATCTTTTGAATGAAGACTCATTTTTTCAAAAAATATTTTTGGAAAATATTCCTAGGAGTCTAAAGTTTATTTATGTAAAAGTTCAAAGCATTTAGACTTGATTTGATTTTTTTTTACTTTTTCTTTCTTTGATCAACATGTTGAAAATTCATACTTTTGCATGGTTTTGAGTTGATTTGTTATTTTTGTATCTCTCAATGGTTCATAATTGGAGGAACTTACTATAATAAGATTTGATCCTCCATAGTTAAAATTTGTTGTCAAATTTTCTTAGATTTATGGAAGCTCGTTTGTCCTGTTTTTCACCCCTCTTTCAAAACTCAAGTGGTATGTCAAAATATGAAAACCTGAAACTTTCAGTTTTCTGAATCTTTATGTGTTTTTATATCTTCAAAGTGGTTGAGATTTGGGTGAGACTCTTAAAACCAAACTTGTGAGTATCTGCGTTTACCAGCTCCATGTTTTATCTCGGATTTGTTGGAGCATGTCTATCTCAAGTTTTTATACGCAAAAAAGAGTTTTTCTTTGACTTTGTATATTATCATAAAAATGGATATTGATCTTGCATATTCTCAAATGGTTCAAAATCTGAGCTCAGAATCTTCGTGAAAATGGTTCATAAGAGTATTTAAAACTTATTCATGCGAAAGAATTCTCAAAATACCCTCGTATGCTCATTTTAGCAATTTTGAAGACAATTTAAATAAAAATGAGTTTATTTTGCCAAAATGAGTTTAACATGTTTTAAAATATGTATTCTTGATTCTAAACTCTCCAATCATGCTTCTATTTCAATTTGATAAGATTTGGAGTTGTGTAGAATCCCCCTCACTCAAATTTCTCGAAATCAAAATTTATTGAATTCTTGTGAGGCATAACCAGTGTGACTGTTGTGTATCCCTAGTCTGACCTCTGTTGGTTCTCCGGTCTAACCACCCCTTGAACGCCAATATGACCGACCGTTGTTGTCAGCAACAGTAGATGACCTATTTGTTTATTTCTACTTCTTTTGGCCACCTTGATTTCTTCCTTTGGTCAAGTTATTTATTGATATCTTTACAAGCTACCCTCTAGTGTTTTCCTTGATTACAAATGCAATTTTATTATTCAGGGGACATTCTTTCAAGTGGTAGCTTCTTTTGATCATTTTGACCTCGACAATTACTTTGTCTATCTTATTCCTTGCCGAGCATACTTCTCTGGACCAAGCTCAAGTACTCTCCATGTACGAGTGGATTATCTCTTTTCCTCTTCTCTTTGGATGCTTTCTTTGAGGGTCTTTGCGAGAGAAGTTCAAGCACTTTGCAATTTTAAGTCTTGTTGACACGTGGTATCCACAAGTGATGTTTAATAAATATCTTTCAAGTATGATCTACATATTTTTTTTTTGGGTGCTTTATGTCAAAAGGGGAGAATTTGGTTGTGCAAAATAATAGTCAAAGGGGAGAGTTTGAAGTAATCATGGGTTTTGGATGGATATATTTTAAAGAGATAACAAAGAGGGAGATATTGGTTGGATGGAGAAAGCATTTTTGTGTCAAAGGAGTATAACCTTTATGTAGGGAGAGTTTTTTTTTTCCCTAAAAATGGGGTTTTTTCTTAACAAAAATGAAAAACGTTTTGGGCTTTATTTAAAATGGGAAAACTAATTTGCAATTTGCCAAAAACACTTTATAGATTTTTGTGAATGCATGTTTTTTTTCATAAGCACGAGCTAAATAGTCATATCATTAAATTGTTGCATTCTTTGGATCCAAAATATAGATTGAACTCCATCAAGAGTCAAACATGAATATGTGCATTTATTTTCATTCCATATATTTGTATGTACACATTTAGGAAGAGTTCACTCTATGTTTTGTGATTTCACTAGTATTGATCACATTCTTCCATCCACTTATAATAAGGATCTCTACTTTGAAATGTATCCTTGAGTATATAAAGCTTTTGAAGCTGAAATATATTCATGTTAATTCAATTTCAATTATTTGCAATTGGATTGTCATCAATCACCAAAAGGGGGAGAATTAAGAATTTAGACCCGTCATTATGATTTAATAAAATATTTTGGTAATTAATGATAATCGTCATGCGGACTAACATTTTACATGAGTTCGTGAAACAGGTTGAGTCCCATGATGATGAATACTTTGGGTAGCATCGTGAGTTGATTATTATCAAGTCAAGATTCATGATAAAGGATGTCATCATGTGTTAATGAGCATCAAGACAAGATCGCGAAGTAAAGAAAATCATCATGCATTGATGATATTCAAGACAAGATTCCGAAGTGAAGAAGATCATCATATGTTGATGATATAGTCAAGATTCGGGATGAAGGATGTCATCATGTGTTGATGGGCATGAAGACAATATCCCGAAATAAAGAAAATCATCATGCATTGATGATATTCAAGACAAGATCCCGAAGTAAAGAAGATCATCATGAGTTGATCATATTTAAGTAAATAACTTGGAGTAAAGAAAATTATCATGTGTTGATGATTATCAAGTCAAAACCCGAACTTGGAGTGAAAATATTCGTCATCAAGTGATCACTCCAAAAAGGGTACTCAAGGCAAATTTATGGCTAGCATAGGCTAATAATGTATTCTTAGTCTTTTACCAATCTCGGTGATTGGTAGAAATACCAGATTTATAGGCTAGATGTTGTACTATAAAGAGAAATCATGGTTAGTAGATTGAGAATTTATTTTGAGCCATCTTGATCAAGTAAGACATGCATGTATCTAAATCAACATCTGAAAAATATCAGTAAAAAAGGTACGACTACGCCTGAGGAGAGGTAGCACCTCAGTGCGGTAGTTCCTATTTCTAGTTGGCGGTAGTACCTATTTCTAGTTGGCGGTAGTACCTCAGTACGGTAGAACCAATTTCTAGTTGGCGGTACGTTATTTCTAGAAAGCATGTTTTGAGAGTTTTTTTCTCCCCTTGAAATCGGTAGTACCGGTTGAGCCGAGCAGTACTACCATTGAGAGGTAATACCGTACCATGTGAGTACGGTAGTACCACATCAAAGTGTAACGACTAGTTCTGAAGCGTGTAATGAACCCCATATGACCGTTGAATAGTAGGTGCAGTAGTACCGCGCCTGCTGAATATTTCAGGGATTTGCTTCAAACGACCGAATTTGTGGTTGGGGATATAAATACCCCCTTACCAGCACCAAGCTTAGTGTGCCTAGCCTCATTGAATACCTTAGAGCTTTTGGTGCATTCTCCTCTACTCTTTTGCTCATATTTCACATTTTGAGGTAGTTCAGAGAATTGAAGTGCATTACATCATTAGTTGATCTTTTGACACTTGATAACCTAAGCAAGGGCTGTGGTTTATTACTCTTGGTGTTCGTCAACTCCTAGACGGTGTGGAGGCGTCGTGGTCCGGTGATCTTCTCAAAAAGCATGGGAGAAGGCCCGTCGTGTTGTGAGTAGTTTGGTGCTCGCCATCTTCGGAGTGGAGGAAGAGCAACCCTGAGTGGATCGATGTGTTAGTTCAAGTTGTGAGTCAGTCCAATTCATTTGGGCTTACCTCGGAGGTGTTGGCTTAATCCGTGGAGCTGGTCTAATTCGTTTGGGCTTTCCTCAACGTAGATTAGGGGAGACCGGCAAGTCTCTAAATACCACTGTAAAACATCCTTGTGTCATTGTGGTTTGCTCTCTTGTGATTTACTTTATGCAATTTACATTCCTATAATTAATTTGATTGCATGTCAAACTATGATTGCAAACTTTGACTTTAACTTAGGGTGTTGGTGCACTTAAGGGAAACTAGAATCTTTAGACTTTAATTGTGCAAAACCGAATTGACTTCCGCTTCCACATTAGAAATCGGTTTTAGCCTTAGAGATTCTTAGTAAAGACTATTCACCCCCTCTAGTCGGCATCCTCAATTTTACATCTAGTTCAACAGAGTCACCTCGGTGCGTCGAGTTTAGCGCTAAGGCCGAGTGGACTTAATCTAATCTGGGCTTGTCCTCACCCTTTGGGGTCGAGCAGGCAGACACAAGCGCTCTTGAGCGCTAAGTTTTTCGATGGGAGACGACGACGTTTCGACCTCTCCACAATCACAAGTGCTCTTGAGCCCCGTCTCGAGTGCTAAATCTTTTCGATGAGAGATGGCAACGCTCCAACCTTTCTAACCCGTGGAGCACTCTCGAGCGTTAAGTTTTTTCAATGGGAGACAAGGTAATGACTTATCCCCTCAACGAGAACTAACCAACAAGTTAGAAAAATCCGTTCCTTCCATCGAAGGCCATGCCTCGATTAGTTAAGTACTCCTTGCCTCGCGATCAACACATAGATTAGTCGAGCACCGTGCACTTCAACGCACCACTACTTGTTTCGTCGAGTTGAGATACTCGTATTTCTTCATACGACTTATCGCATCATAGGCCAGGCGTCAATGAGTCAAGTACCTCATGTTCAGGCACACGCCTCCTTATCTCAATGAGTTGAGTACCTTGTGCTTCGGTGTGCACCTCCTCGCGTTGTAAGCCACACCTCAATGAATCCATTACCTCACATTCGTGTGCATATGTCCTCACCTCGAAGGCAACTCCTTGATGAGTCGAGCAATCCTCGCAAGGCCATGCCTCAGGCGAGCCAAGTACCTAGCACTTCAATATACATGTCCTCCTTATCACTCAGTCCCCGGCTCCAGCTACAAGCGCTTCAGTGCACACCTACTCGCACCACGGGAGACCCCACGGTGAGTCATTTAACACATGCTTTGGTGCACGTCTCCTCACTTCGCAGGCAACCCATCAGCCTTGAGTACTTCAGGCCCCAACGCACCCTTCCTCTAGTCGCTAGGTCAGTTCGCCTAGCGATGGACAACACTCCTCAATGGCTTCGTGCTCGAAATGGTACGACTCGGCCTCGATAACACTCTCTTGACCGAACCCATCACATCTCTATTGGAGTCTCCTCGATTAAGTGACCCCTTTGATTGGTGGCTATACCTTGGTGAGCTCCAACACGTCGCCTCAGTACAGTGTGACCAGCCTTGAGTGCATTCCCTCTACCAAACATAGCTTTGCATCGAGCGGTCCTCTCTTCGTAGGTCACACCTTCGTAAGCCAAGCACATGGCACCCCAATGCATGCCACCCCACTTCACGTGCCAAGTCTCGACAAGCAAATAATTCCCTAGCGCATATCCCCTCACCTCAATGGTCAAGCCTCGTCAGGTTGGACCTAGGCATGCGTTGACCTTGCACATCTCGACACATTAACGTACATCGAATGACCGCATCTCAATGTGTCGTCCAACTCAGTGTCTCCCATTGAGCACGTACAAATTGATACGTACATGCCTATTGGCCTCCCATGCTTTAAAGCACCATCGCACCTCGAGCAAGAGGTCCATCCATGCACATCTCGACACGTTCGAAAGCAACGCCACATTCACGAGAGGGCTCCACGCCTTGGACTAACAAGTCAGCCACACTCTTTGCTACGTGTTCACGCGAGTGAACCTTGCACATATCAACATTCTGTTGTTCTTCAAGGGCTAAACCTTAGCCATACCCAAGCGAGTCGAGCTTAGCACTTCAACTCGTACCTTCACACCCGCAAAGGCCATGAGTTAGGAATTCCCCCACTTCACAGGCTACTTCTTTGGGATAGAGTCCTAGCTTCGTGAATCCATGTAACATCGGCATCTAGACAGTTGACGCATGACTCCATTCTTGTTTGTGGCCCCACGCCCTTTCGTGTGTCGGTGAAGTCCCTGACATGACCCGAAATCGGTTTAGCGGAGTAGCAACCCTTCCATGAATACCAAGGCAATCCACCTCGGCGTGTGCACAACCTATCACCTGGAATTCACACGAGGACCATGGTAAATTAACATATTGTCAGAGTGCACCACGGGTCACCAGTGGAATCGTCAACCCGAGGCAGCTCGCCAACCCCTACAAGTCGGTGCGCCAGCCCGGGTGGGCGGTTGATGACCGCCTAGATCGGTGATGGACAACTATTGGGGGAGGGTCCCCGCGCTATCTCGAGTCGACGATAACCTCGCTGAGGCATGACACATCGGGGGATCTACCCCGGACAAGGTCTGAGGACCAACCTCGGTGAGGCGTGACACATTGAGGGATCCACCCCAGATGAGGTTGGTCCCGGTCCAAGAGTCAACCTCTGCGAGGCGTGACACATCGGTAAACCCACCTCGAACTTGGTCCAGGGTAGCCACACAGTGAGGTCCCATTGACACCAGCATAGACGGAAGGTTGTCGATGTCATGTATCTCAGACATGGCGGGACCCACTTGACGCGATGGACGAAAGTACCCTCAGATCAAGCTAAGCCTCAAGGGCAACGATGTAACTTCAGTGATCTCCCCCTCCTCTATATGGGGATGGGGAGGCCATTTGTACCTTCTACTACACATATGCAATATATCAGTATGACCTGTTGTGCTTGATTCTCGTTGAGATCTCCTTTGCATCCTCGGCGATCGGTGCATCCGACCGAGGGTGCCACAAGTTTATTGTCTGATCTTGTATTGGTGACATGTACCATGAAAAGCGTGTATTTAATTATAAAGATTTGCAATGATGTAGGGTGTTCAGCACATAAAAAGGGTGTGGTTCTGATCAAAGATGAAGAAACGAACAGATTCATATGTATTATTGTACATGTTGAACATGTAGGCAACTGGAAATCGAGAGCAACTAGTGCTCGGACGTACAATGGGAAGCTTCCCATCGTACGCTCTGGCGCAACACCTGTAGACAACCTGTGTAACAAATTTAATTCATGTGTGCAACAAAATACAAAAAAACAATGACAAGAAAATTTTTGGGAAAAAAACTATATTCTCACCGAAATCACATGAAACCATCATTATAGAACCTAGTTGTGCTTTTAAAGACTAATTAAAATATTCCAAACAAACAAATTTCGATATTACATCATTGCATCACTTGAAAATAACGGTGGAAACATCCAAAAATAATTACTGCAACATTGTTTTGGGAACAATGACGCAATAATAAGATGGTGAAAGAGCCGCAACAAAAAGTTTACTATTGTGCAACAAAAAATATCTCTTATCGTAATATTTGATACAACAGCATCGCAATAATAAAAATGCTACATGCATCATTTTGAGCCAATTATTGCAACATAATTAGAAAACATCTCCAACAAAACTTACCTAGATGAAAACGGCGCAAAACCATCCCAGTGTCTCACCGCTGGCCTCGTCCACTGGTTCTCGTCTGGGCTTAGATCTGGCCGCCCCAACTCCTTTGGTTCACTAGATGACACTCTTCTTCTCGTCGATCTAGCTAGAGATATATTGAGAGATAGATAGAGAGAGGGAAGGGGGGAGCGAGGAACGTGACTCTAGCAGCAAGCTCGAGCCGTCGGCGAGCCACTGTCGATGGAGTAGGGGAGGATTCGATTGGGATGAAGTGGTTGAGAAGCTTATGGCTGGAAGGTGAGGAATGTGGATAGAAACGGCATACAACGTTGGTCATTCATCAAGAAAACAAGTCGCCTTTACAAATGCTCATAACGCATAATTCCAGTTCTGAGTTCATTCCCTGTCCAAGCAGTCGATTCTGTGTATCTCATAAGTAGGGATGGCAATTGTGCCCGATTACCCGCGTGTCCGCGGGCGAATACCCTAATAGAGGCGGGTATTTGCGTCTTTCTTTGCCCACAGGCATGAAAACGGGCACAATTCTTTACCCATCGGGTAAACGGGTGTAGGCATGGGTAAGCTCCACCTGCACGTGCTTGCCTGGACACCGTAACCTACCCGCATGTGTAAGGAACTATATCAGTTTGTATTTTTATTTTATTTGTTGAACTTGTTGTCTTGTCGAATATGAACATGATATGTGAATTGTGATGAACTTTATTAGTTGTTGAATGTGTGATGCACTATTGATGTGTGAATTATGATGAACTTAATGTATGTATTGCTCGCGGGTAACGAGCATGCCCGCGGGTGATAGATACCCACGGGAGGCGATGCATTATTCGCGGATAAACGGACATACCCGCGGACGACGGGTACCCGCGGGCGACAGACATGGGCAAGGTTTTTCGCCCATCGTCCTTCGTGGGTATACCCGTGGGGGAATTCGGGATCGCAGGTATAGGTATAGGCGAGCACTACTTGTACCCGCTGTGCCCGATTATCATCCCTACTCATAAGCATACCTTGCCATGTCATGCCTGAGCAAGGCAAGCATCTCATGAATCTCATCAGCCTCCAGATGGGCCCGATCCCTGGACGCAAAATCGTGCACATCGCCGTCGACCTCTACGGCGCTATAGCCTGGTCTTTTCCTCACTTCCCGCGCTTTCATCAGGCTCCGAACCTTGCCCGCGCCGTCCCACTTCCTGACGGCCACATAGATGTTCGACAGCAGCACGTCGTTGGAGTCGCCGCCGGGGTCCAGCTCGAGAAGGTACTGCATCAGCTGCTCGGCCATGTCCACGCCCCCGTGCATCCGGCACCCCGCGAGGAGAGCTCCGAGCACAACCTCGTTTGGCCGCATCGGCATCGCCTCCACCACGCGTATTGCCTCGTCCAGGCGGCCGGCCCGGCCGAGCAAGTCGACCACGCACCCGTCGTGCTCCATCCTCGCTGGAATGCCGTACTCTGACCTCATGACATCGTAATACCTCAGCCCCTGTTCGATGAGTCCGCCATGGCTGCAGGCCGTGAGCACGCCGGTGAACGTCACCGCGTCCAGCTTGAACCCCTCCCTCCGCATCGCCTCGAAATGCTCAATCGCGTCCATGCACCGTCCGTTCGCAGCGAGCCCGACGATCATCGAGTTCCAAGAAACCACCGTGCGCTTCCTCATGGAGGCAAACACCTGCCGCGCGAACTCCACCTGCCCGCACCGCGCGTACATGTCGATCAGCGAGTTGGCGACCCGGACATTGCGCTCCAGCCCCTGCCTGACCACGAACCGGTGCGCCCACATCCCAAGCCCGAGCGCGCCGACCTCGGGGCACGCAGAGATGGCAGCTACCAACGTGACGTAGTCCGGCTCAACACCGTCCAGCAGCATGGCGCGGAAGCAGTCGATCGCCTCGTCGTGGCACCCGTTCTTGACGCACCCGTCGATGAGCGCCGTCCAGGATACCTTATCCGGGGCGGGCATTCCGTCGAACACCTCGCACGCGGAGGCGATGACACCATTGCGCATGAGGCCGGAGATCATGGTGTTGTAGGTGACGGCGGACCGGACGGGCATGGAGTCGAACAGCTGGAGGGCGAGGTGGGGTAGGCAGGACGCGAGGTAGAAGAACGAGAGGTAGGTGGAGAGGAGGAGATGGGAGGGGAAGAGCTTGAGCGTGAGGGCGTGGAGGGAGAGCGCGAGGCGGTGGGCGAGCGAGGAGGAGGGGGAGTCGGTGCACGCCAAGAGGACGGTGAGGAGGGTGACGTCGTTGGGGGCGGGGGAGGAGAGCATGGCGAACAGCGCCGCGGCCAGGTCGCCCTGCCGCGTCGGGCGCGCGATGGCGGACGTCCATGAGACGACGTCCCACGGCGGGCGGCCGCGGGGCTTTGGGGTACGGAGGTGGGGGGAGGGTGAGAGAGGGAGGAGCAGCCACTGCCATGACCGGCTTGTGGCTGATAAGTGTTCGCCTCGGCTGGCAAGCCAAACTCTGTAGCGTATCGTTGTTGGCTATTGCAGCTGTCGAAGTGTTCTCTCTCTCTGACTTTTCGCAAATTTTTGGTGATGACACAATGCTAACGTAGTAATTTAAGTCTTTCTTCAGGTTTATAGTAGCGCAGATTAAGTGTTGGGAAAATTGAGATGGGAATCTGCTAGAAAGTATACTACTGTAATTGTATATCGAGAATCATTGAAGACCAGGTAAAACAATGTAGAATTTTTTTATTCAATCTTTTTAATAATATTTTAAAGTTAAACCCGCCTCATCTTTATTTCCAATTATGACGCATAACCAAATCATTCTGTACCGAGATCGGCGTGGCCAAACCTGCCACACGGGCACACCGTACTAGCTTGGAGGTCTTGCGTGGCAATTGTCACGTTAGATCCCATAGCGTGACCAGCACTAACGCTCTTGGCGTCACAGTAGCGACTTAGCTGCAACCCAGCCCGTTCTTCATTTTTCCATGTCTTCTTCGTCTCACTCCCCCTCCCTCCCATGCCCAACCCTAGCTGCTCCATCCTCCCGCCGCCAGCCGTCGCCCAACCTCCGCCCGTCCACCCCCCCCTCCCACGCGGCAAGGTAAGAACCTACCCATTCTTCTCAATGAATTACTTTTTATTTTCATTCAAAAAATAGTAATTTGGAACGACATTGTGTTATCCCTATCCCGTCTCGCAGGACATGGATGACTTCGAGATTGGACAGCGTCCCCGCCGCGGGTAGCAAGGAGACAAGGGGAAGGGAAGGATGGGCCACCGAAGCTAATGATCTATGTTCTAATCGAAATTATTTCAATTCCAAAAAAAAACGCATATGTATCATAGAAATATTTCGATTTGTTACATCGTGCATGATGTCATTTCTCATGCACGTAACCAAGCCATGTGCGCCGTGTAATTTGTAACTTTATTATAAAGTCTATTTCAATTCACAACTGCGTTGTCAAGCCGACTTCAAATCTCGTATACTTTTTGCATTCAATTCTTCGCGTAGTAAGGCAGGCAACAACGTAAAAAAAATAAGTCCATAATGTGTGTTCTGGCAGTAGACACGAAATGGTCTACGACCCCAACGTGACGACGAGCACCACCTATCATTGCAATACGATGAGATGTGCATGCCTAATCATCCATCTATTTATTCAAACTAACAACATCGCAAGTTCGAAATGAAATCTACTGCCTAAGAATTTGCATTCACTTACCACCGCTCAATTCTTGCTATCTCAACTTATGTTTAAAATTTTTGGAGCAACATCCATGCAAAATCAAATGCTAAGATAAAACTACATGAGAGTGAACTTCAGCATTACCATTTTATTTTTCCTGCTAAATAGTCCACATATCTTATGAAACAAATGTAATATTTCATCGTTTTAGAACACCTTTAAATAAAGGTCGGCCCTGTCATGCCAAATTTTGTGGCGTGACAAGGAAAGCTTGTCACGCCATGGGTGCGAGCGTGACGACTGTCACGCCCGCCTTCCACGCTGACAATGTGTGCCCCGGAAGGCTTACGTGGCAGGTTTGATCATGCCGATCTTAGTGGCGTGACAGAACAGTTTGATCACGCCACGAAGAGTGGCATGACCAAAGGGTCAGAATTGGAAATAAAGATGGTGAAGGGTTAACTTTAAAATATTATTAAAAAGGATTAAAAAATCAACAATGTACTCCTAGTTGAACAGGGAGGGGGAGAAAATTATTGCCAAGACACATGCACGAACATGCTACATCGAAACCATATATCTACAAACAGATAGATGCTAATATATGGAAGCACAATAAAGGGAGCAAAAACATATACTACCACATAGCATCTGTTAGGAATATTGTATTATGTATTCAAGAGGGCCCAATGGGCAATACATATAGGGAGCACAAGGGGGTTGCCATATACAGATAAAGAAATACGTAGAGTCCTATTCTAACACCCCCCTCAAACTCATGATGGATCACACACACTGAGTTTGGAGAGAAAATACAAATATTGTGGTTTAGTCTGTGGCTTCGTGAAGAAGTCAACAACCTGAAACACTGATGGCACAAACTGTAAAGCAAGTACTCCCTCCTGCACCTGTGAGTGAGTGTATGAAGCATCCACACCAATGTGCTTGGTGAGCTCATGCTTCACTGGATCTTGGGCAATACTGATAGCACATGTACTGTTAGACAAAAGATTTGTAGGTTTCATCACAGGCACTCCAAAATCTGCAAGTAGTCACCTCAACCAAGTAATATCTGCTGTCATAGCTCTCAACTCAGCCTCTGCACTCGAACGGAAAACTGCAGTCTGCTTCTTAGTTTTCCAAGCAATCGGGGAGGAGCCAAGAAAAACACAGTAAGCAGAAAGAGAACGACGATCAGAAGGATCACTAGCCCAGGTCGCATCGGAGTACACCTGAAGCTGTAGTGAGGTGGAGCTAGGGAAAAACAAACAACGAGAGATAGTCCCACACAAGTAGCGAAGAACACACAGAAGGTGATTGTAGTGAAGACAGGTAGGACGAGCCATGAACTGACTCAAGATATGAACAACATAAGCAATATTAGGGCGAATACTCACAAGATACATCAAACTCCCAACAAGATGACGATATCGAGTAGGATCCTCAAGAAGATCACCATCGATGTACGAAGTCGAGAGATAGCTCCATGGGAGTCTCAAAGATCTGAGTATCAGTCAGACCAAACCGGTTAAGAAGATCCTGGACATACTTCTACTGGAAGAGGTAGTAGCCCTAAGGCATAGAAGAGACCTCAATCCCAAGGAAGTATGTAAGAGAACCAAGATCAGTCATCAAAAACTACTCACTGAGATGCTTCTTCACATATGTGATGAAGGAGGAATCATCACCAGTGATGAGCATGTTATCAACATACAGAAGAAGCAGTGTCCTACCTCAAGATGAGACATGGACAAAAAGAGCAGGATCGTGGGAACTGATAGTGAAACCAATAGCAGCAATCACTAAGGTAAAACACGCAAACCAGACACGAGGAGTCTGTTTGAGGCCACAAAGAGCACGACGAAAACGACAGACATACCCAGCAGGAATAGAATACCCAGGTGGTGGCTGCATGTAGACCTCCTCATTAAGAATACCATTAAGAAAAGCATTTTTAATATCCAGCTGAGAGATAAACCACCTGCGAACAGAAGCAGCTGCAACAAGAGTGCAAACAGTGGTCATATGGGCAACAGGGGCAAAAGTCTCATCGTAGTCACGACCATACTCCTGCTAAAAAACGCGGGCCACAAGGCGAGCCTTGTAGCGCTTGATAGTACCATCATATCAGGTCTTAATCTTGTACACCCACTTGCATGTGATAGGACGAGCATGCACATGTGTCGGTACAATATCACAAGTCTCCGTACGTCGAAGAGCATCAAGCTCCTCTGCCATCGCGAGCTGCCACTCAGAATGAGGAGCAGCATCACGATAAGAACTAAGCTCAGTGACAGAGAGAGCATGAGCTATTGGAGCAAATCCAAGATAATCAGGAGGTCGAAGGGATGTCCGGTCACGAAGGACGTAACGAGGATCATCATTAGGAGGATCAGATGTGGATGTCAGCAAGATACCAGGAGAGGAGACTGGTGAAGAACGAGGACGCCTGGAGTAGTGAATACCAGGGAAACGAGACGATGGTACTGTAGGAACAGGAGGCGGCGTTGCAGGAGACAACACCGGAGGCGGAGGTACAGAAGGAACCACACGAGACAGACCAAGGGAAGACTGTGATAGTGGGGAAGTAGGTGAAGAGTCAGAAAGAGACAACCATGAAATCGACTCAACAGTGAAAGCAGGAGAGGAAGCTGAATCTCGATAGAAGAAAGGTCGAGATTTGTCAAATACAACATCTCGGGAAATCCTGACCCGTCGAGCAGAAGGATCCCAGCTGTGATAACCCTTATGCTCAGAACTATAACCAAGAAACACACACTCAACTAACTGGACCGATAGTTTAGTGCGCTTACGAGGCTGCAGCAGAATAAAATAAGTACAACAAAAAACACGAAGATGAGTGTATTGGGGGCTCGAGAGTAGAGACGCTCTATAGGACTAACACCCTTAAGAACAGTGGAAGACTGCATATTGATGAGATATGCAGCCGTAGAAATAGCCTCAGTCCAGAACTGTGGTGGAACATGAGAGGCAAGAAGAAGAGTGCGGGCAGTCTCAATCAGATGACGATGTTTGCGCTCAGCAACCCTATTTTGAGCATGAGCACCAGGACAAGAAGACTGGTGAAGAGTTCCCTGCTCAGAAAGAAACTATCGAAAAGCGCCAGAATAGTACTCGCCAGCAGAATCACAGCAAAAAGTACGAATGACAGAATCAAACTAAGTACAAACTATCGCTGCAAAGTTACGATAGATCGCAAGAAACTGACCACGATTAGACATAGGAAAAATCCATGTAAAATAGGAATAATCATCAATGAAGATAACATAAAATTTATGCCCGCCTTTAGAGATAATAGGTGCAGGTCCCCATACATTTGAATGAACTAAGTCAAAAGGACGAGAAAACAAGGACTTACTAGAATGATAAGGAAGTTGTAGCTGCTTGCCCAGCTTACAACCCTGACAAAACATGGCCGTGTTAACAGTAACACGTCCAAGAAAACCCTAACGAACTATTGAAGAAAGACATGACCCACACAAGTGACCTAAACGGTGATGCCACTACGCAAAGACACCAGAGGTGGTGGCAGCAGTGGCGGTGGAAGTAGACGTAGAGGTGACAGGAGCAACTGAAGTGGACGGAAGGTTGAGGCGATCAGGATGTAGAGACCACGGCGATCCCTATGGCGTCGACCGGTCCCAATCTGGTTCCTCATCGCCAGCGTCGATGCGGCAAATAGCGGTCTCTGCCTCCTTCTTGGCAGCCTCATCTTCCGCAAGAGGTGCAGAGATAGGCCGGCTGGGAGAAGGCTGAACCGACGACGACGGACAAGGTCGAGCACCAATAACATGTTCCTAGAGGCGGAGACCATCGAGTGTGATCTCCATGAGAGAGGACCACAGAATCTATAGTTCGTCCCTTTAAGCTTTGTTCCCGAGAATGGGATCGCAGCTGCTGGAACAGAAGCCATTGGTAGGCGGCGCTAGACGGTGCGGCGACCAAGGCAACGAAGTCTAACAAGCGGGGCTGGACGACACGGCGGCTAGATCGATGTTTTTTTTAACGGGCGGCTCCTTTTATTCAGCCGGGCCGACTATCACAGCCCACTTGCTCCTCGGGAATTAGGGTTCCCTAAGGGGCGGCGGCCAGAGTTCCCCTAGGCGCCCGCCTAGACGGCCTAGGCGCTAGACGCAGCCCTCCCGCCTAGATCGCCTAGCCGATTTATCCCGCCTAGGCGACCATTAGACGCTAGGCGTTGGTCTGCCGCCCGACTAGCGCCTAGGGGAACACTGGCGGCAGCGGAGGCGGCCCGACGGGCGACGGCGGAGTCGGCAGCACCCTTCTTCTAGCGCCAAAGGCGGGTAACGAGCGGACGGTAGCGACTGCGTCGGGCGAGTGGCAGAGAAGTGGCGGCGTCCGGTCGGCGGAGAGCGACTCGAGCGACATCATCCTCAGCAGCGGCATTCGGTCGACGAAGATGGCTCTTTAGGAGGGCGACTTGCCCTCGTCACAGCCCACTTCCTCCTCGGGAACTAGGGTTTTGTCTGAGAGGCGGCGACGACCCAAGGGCGGCAGTAGGCGACTCCTAGCCGAGCTCCAGCTCAGGAGCACGATTGAGGCGAGCGGCACGAGGCGGTGGCGGCGCGGCTCTTCAGGAGCGATGCTTAGGCCGAACGGTTGCGGCGACGGCCCAGGATGACAGTGGAAGGGAAAGAGCTAGGTTCGAACCTTGCTCAAATACCATGTTAGAAATATTATATTATATATTCAAGAGGGTCCAATGGACAATATATACAGAGAGTACAAAAGAATTACAATATACAGATAATGAAATACATAAAGTCCTATTCTAACAGCATCCACTATACTGTAATGAATTACAGCCCACAACGTAAGACATAAATCAAAGTGCCTTGAGTAATCCCACAGAAGAATCGACACATATACTTGAGCATATAGCAGAACAAATTATTTACAGACCTCGACCAGTGCACACCACTGCTATAAAAATATCCAGATGTACAAACCTCAAGCCCAAATAATGCACATAAATAAAACAAAATGGCCGAAAATTGGCATGAAATTAACACATCGAACTCGTTAACATTACAATTTACAACCTACATGCAAGTGAAAAACTATGCCTAAACAAACAGCTCTAACAATCTGGAATCCGACTGAAGAAAAGAACCGCGGCATAAGCAGACCACCCAAATAAAAATATCAAATAAGGGACGAAGAAAAAGAAGCAGCCAACAGATTCATTGAGGACAATGTCCACACACATCAGAGCCACAAAAAAGAGGCAACTACAATCTACACGATATTTTTTTAACTTTCCGAGGGAAAGAAATTACATAGGCGGAACGAAGCATCTCGCTCTTGATATCTGTTGACATTCTTACTACACTGAAAGCTGTCCCATATGTGTTTCATTTTGGACAACAATGAGTCAAAACTTCATCTTCACAAAACAGGTCCAACCTTGCAAGTGCTTATTGTTCCACCTGACAAACTTCTCAAGGTTCTGCTCTCATGCTGATGACCACATCCAATTTCTCAGGTCTCAATGTTACTTCCAGTGAATCTGGATTTTATAAATTCAACTGCATGTTCCCTCCAGTCTGACAGAGATGCAAACGGCAGTAAACCAGCCAAGCATGGGAGAATCAATGACAGCACGGCGTAAAATATGTATCGGCGAACCCAATATGGCAAACCTACAACCTTGGTTCTGTGACCCACAGAAATAGGACCATAAAGCACGCGATATAAAAGAGATGGACAACTGTTTCCAAGTAAATGGATGCAGCAAATGATCTCCCAGAATACGAGCCAGACATTTCCATCCCCACCCAGTGTGTCAACACAAAACCTTCCAACAAAACCACACAGAACTCCCAATAACATAACATTGAACGTTATTGGCATGTTCGATCCAGTCATTGCAGAACGCTGGAGTATCAACCAAGAGATCAATAGAATCATCAACAAGCCAAATGATATCCTTGTTGTTGCTATTAAATGACATCTGAAAAACAGCAACCCCGAGTTGAAAGCTGACACTGAATTTGGCATCCACCAAGATTTAGACTCCTGCAAACCAAACCAAAAAAAAAAGAGAGATGAGTTTCTTATTAGTCACATATTTGCTAGCAGTTAAGTGTAATGAAAGATAATGGCACATACCCTTGTAACGGCTGCACAAGCTGCAGTAACAGCGGTTATCCGCTGGTACGAATAAATATATGTTCCATATCCGAAACAGACAGACATAAATATTACTGCAGTCAGAAGCATATCTATAAGCCTCCTGAAGAGTTCTGAATGTCTTGTGTCCTCCATTTGAGTCCTAAATTTCTCCTCTTTAAAAGAAGCTTTCTGAAATCCCATTGAAATCTTGATCTTCTCTAACATGTGTGAGTGGGAGCTGAGAGATAACTGAGATTGCTTTAAATGCAATTTTCTCATATTAAGTCCTATTTCAAGTTCCTTGAGCTCATTTGAACGAGCTTGCTCATTCAGAGATCTCTCAAATACATTAAGAATGTGCTGATCTAATTCTGGAGTAGATCTGCTCGAGGAAGGTGAACCAGCTTCTGATTCACACCAGCATGAAGAATAATCTGCTTATCCATAGAATTCAAGAATGTGTTCTGATGGGCGTCATGTATCGGGCCTTTTGAATCATCAGCACTCAATTTGATTTCAGACACAGGATTACCATCTTTGTAAGAACATTGAGGGATATCTTGCTCATAGACAGGTGCCTCATTGATAACATGAAGGGTCCTCAATGTACTGCCAAATGATTTCTCAAAGTTTCTCATGAAACTATCGAACCTGTCGCCATATATCTACAGAAAATTTACGTCAGATATACCAAACCTATTGAAGCAGAGTTGTAAACAAGAAACAGAACCAGTCATACATTTGTTAAGGACTCCTTCACTGCTGAGGTACACATCTGCATCCAGATTTAGTGTTAGTGCATCCATGGTTAATGTGCTAGTATACACTAATAACTTGTCAAAAGATTAAGGACATGGAGTGTGCACATTTGAAAGGAAATCCAGTTGAAATCGTCCTCCAGAACCACCACTTTTATTCAGAACCTGCAACAGGGAAATATGTCTGTCCTTGTTATTCAGAAGTCAGGACTGAGTATAAACTAGTGAATTACCTTCCAAAAAAAGGATTAACCAGTGAACAAGAAGATTACAAATGACAAGCTGAGTCCATGCTTCTGAACACACACACACACACACACACACACACACACACTTGCGGCTGATTACTGGCGTCCCAACTCTCAAGTAATTTCACTTAATTTTTTTTGGTAACGAATCAACTTTAGTTGATTTTAGATGGAACGTACTTCCTCCTAATAAACCATGATAAAGAGCAAACATGCAAGCAAACACTATCAATTAGGATATTGAGATGTTCATATCTATACACATCAACACAAACTAGCATTCCCGATGCTCCAACATTCAAAACCACAAAATTTATGAACAAAAACAAGAACCTTTTGCACTGAACCACGTTAAAAATCTTCAATTGATTGAGCAATACTTCATGTTCGGTAAGAAAACACAGTAACACTCCAATTCTACCTTGCATCCTCCACAAGAAGATATCTTCACAAATTGTGCATTAAATAGACCTTGGCAAATACAATTGGACATTAGCAAACTACATTAAATATCAGAACAATCAAGTGTGATCAGATAGCATCAAAGAAGCACAATCGCCCATTTAACCCTCTGGTGATCCAACCTACCACAATTAAACGACGTGCTCTAAATGGTCATCCAAACAGGGGGCATGTTACTCAAAATTCCATGAAACGCGGTGGTCATTTGAACAAACTGCAACGAAAAGAACGCTCCCCAAACACACACACACACAGAGAACAGCACGAAATCCCCATCGTATCAAACATTTCTGCACATATACCAAAAGAAGCACAATCGCCCATTTAACCCTCTGGTGATCCAACCTACCACAACTAAACGACGTGCTCTAAATGGTCATCCAAACAGGGGGCATGTTACTGCCCCCCACACACACACACACACACAGAGAACAGCACGAAATCCCCATCGTATCAAACATTTCTGCACATATACCAAAAGAAGTACTTCCGAGAAGACAGAGGCACCTTAAGTCCTTAACATCTTCGGTGCCAAAGCACAACAACTATCGCTCGGAACTAATAAGGACTGCATCAAAGCTGCAAATATCCGACTAAATTAAACTATAAATCTAGTCATGTTAGTTATTGTCCTCTTATTGATCGCAAGATCGTTCTAAGTGTAGAGACAACAAAATTAACTCCAAGATAATCTTTCCAACTTCACCATACTAATCCAAGGAACATCCAATCAAGGCAAGAATACGCAAAACCGCAAGCGGAGCGTAAAAATTGAATCCTTTGACCGCCAACCAATCAAGAAACAAGAAAGGGAAACAAGAACCCGACGAAACGCTCACCTGGGCAAGAACCGCCGCGAAGGACATCCCGAGAGGCAGCGCGAGATCCTGCACGCCGTCACCAGCGCCCTTGTTGCCGCCGCCGTCCCCTCCTCCCCGAGCATACAGCCGTCGCCGCCGCCGTCGCCGTAGGTGCACCCCCTTGTGCAGCCGGGAGCGCCGGGAGCCCGAGCCGTACGACGCGGCAGACGACGCCGACGAGGACGCCCCATCGGCCCCGGTGGCCTCCAGCGAGTCAACGGCGATAAGGGCCCCGTCCATATGGAAGGGGGGCCGCAAAGCAGAGAGAGGGGGGGCGGAAGGGTTTAATTGCTGTCCTGCAATTCTACCCTGTACTGTATGGGAGCGTTTTCTTCCCCCAGTGTTTGTTGGTGTGTTCGTTTTCCGGTGGGCTTTCTTAACGTGGGAGGGAGAGATCCACGGAAGGGAAGTCGAGATGGGAACATGAGGCGAAACGGCGTCATAATGAGGCTAAGTTAGCCGTTGAAGCAATCTTGGAAATTCGTAAGGAACTTGTGCGTGTAAACGCTCCTGTTAGCCTTTGGATGTGTTTCTTTCCTTTTTTTGGCCCTTCAGTACAAACTTTGTTTTGAAAGTAATTTTACTTCACACTTCGAAGATGTTTATGAAAGGTATGTATACATGCCAGGTTGTTTCCTCTAATCTATCTTATCCCTATACCGGAGAGAAATGGTGCCTGGGTAGCCTTCCACGTCATCTTTTTTTCGAAAACCCCCTCGTGTGTTGCGAAATTGCGTCCGCTCTGTCTCCACATCGGTCACCATAGGGTCACCCACTCACCCCCCAATTCCCACCGGCGGTCGCCGCCTCCCCCCATCCCATCTCTCTCTCGCCCTCCCCCTTGCCCTCACCCTCATTGTCTCCGCCGTCACCGCCTCCTCCCCTTCCCATCTCGCCCTCGCCCTCGCCACCGCATTGGTGACTTTATCTCCAGTCCTCTCGGCCTACTGAGGCCTCGCCCTCCTTCCCTACCCGATATACGTCGCTCCGGTTCCTTCTTACGCCGCGGCCACCCAGTTCGTCCTCCCCGACCCTGAGGCGGCGATGCAGAGAATCCGCCTCTAACTCCCCTACCACGAGTGCTTGACGACGAGGTACACAGGCTCCTCGGCGACGGCGGCGGCAACGCCTCGGGGTGAGGAGGGCGAGACCTCGGCGGGCAGCGGTGGGCGCGGTGGCACCAGCGGTGTGGCGGCTGGCCAAGTCCATGGCTGTGCCTATGCAGCGGAACCCCCTCAGATCCGAGGCACCACCATCTTCCTCCTCCTCGCGCTCGAGAACCTTAGAGCACCTCCTGGAATCTTCGGGAGGGGGCGCTCTGGCACGATGGGGGTCCTCGGCTGGCTGCCCCCGATGGGTCAGCTCTCCTCCAGTTCAAGGACGTGAGTCTCTCTCTCTCTCTCTCTCTCTCTCTCTCTCTCTTGTTGGATCGGCTCCGTCGAAAACGGGACCTCCACGTTTCTCCACTGGCCCTCACCTACAAACAGTGGCAGACTGGCGGCTTTTCCTGTGCACGACTGCCTCGCCACCGCCCGACATCCCACCCCCTTGCGTCCCGCTGTCAACTTGCTCCAACCCATTGCAAGAACAGGAGGTTCTTGGTTCCTTGCCCATCCGATCCCCTCCGTCGCTAACCTTCTCTGCTATATTTTTGTTGCAACTTTACTTACGGGATGCACATTTCTATCTGTGTTTGATTGATCCAACTATGCTTACATCATTGGATCTATCTACAGTTAGTCCATTTTTCAGCTCTAATCCATCTATAGTTACTCTTTTTTTTCCTAAGTGATGCATAATTGCATATTTAGCTATATTAGTGCCCTGTTTGTTCTTAGATCCAAGTATCAGAACTCAACTAGATACTTAAGGCCTCTGGTACAACCGTTAGATTGCTTCGCTCCCTGTTTATTCTTAGATCCAAGTATCAGAACTCAACTAGATACTTAAGGCCTCTGGTACAACCGTTAGATTGCTTCGCTGTTATTTCTACTAACTGTGGGTGAGCGGTTGTCATCTTCCCACTGTCCAGTGATAGATCTACATGGCGAGAGGAGCCGACGCAGTTGATATCAAGAAAATTACTTCAAGACAACCAGTCAGATGTAAGTCTGTAAGAGATTAACAGGTTGTTTTACTTTTTTGTGCTAATGTTGCAGCTTTCCAGCTCTCTGCTGTGGCACTTTGATATGGATGGAAAACAAAGAAGCATGCTCAGCAATGCTCGAGCATTATGGGATGTACAGAGATTTTATGGCTTGTGAAGAAGAAAAGAGCACCAGTTATGTATTGCCAAATAAAGCTTTAATTGAGATAGGTATTGCTGATGTGATTTCTTTGCATTGTTATGGTGCAAAACCTGATGATTGGCTCGGTTAACTCTTTCATTACTCACCCTTTTGAATTCAAAAGCAAAGAAGATGCCTACAGCTACTGAAGATATAAAAAGAATTGTGAAATCAATATATCCATTTGTTGACGACAATCTTGACCTAATCGTGGGCATCGTCTGGAATGCAACTGAAAATTCTTATGCCTTTGAAAGAACACCTGAGCAACTTAAGAAGGAGCGGCTGGAACAGGTCTTTTAGGCAGAACTCTGTAGATTTTGTTTTTAATTTGTTTGTTGTCAAGGTTGTATGAGAATCACGGAATGCAACTACTTTTGTGCTGAGTATAGCATTGTGCTTAAGAACTTCTTTTGAAAGTAATATCCAAACTCTTGTAGTTAGCAATGAAAAATATGCAGGCCACTAGCGAAGATACTGAAATGACTCCTTTGGATGCTGATAATGATAGGAGTAATTTCCAACTGATCAATCTTTTGTACTTCCTTTATCAATGAATAAGATGTTGAGCAATAATAGCCATCAGTAGGTAAGAAATATATTATAACATATATATATATATATATATATATATTGGTAATAATATTGATGCATTGTGCAGGAAACTGAACAGACCTACGACTTTTGGAGCGTTGGTAGGAAATTCAACATCTGGGAGACAATCATGTATTATTGGAGGGTTTTCAAATGAGCACGTATAGAAACTATTGCTCTGATCAATGGAAATACTAAATTGATCATTTAAAATACCTAATTGTTGTGTATTGATGTATCATTTTCTTTTGGTGTTGTTGAGTTACTGATAGTACATTATTGGTCTTATTGTGAAAAGTGCCGTGGCTCCATTTAGTTTCGGTCGTCAAATTATTAAACTTTGCGCCTATTTTTTTTAAAAGTTTGTTTATATTATAAGTTTTCAAAGGAAACAAGTATTCCCATGTGTCATGGTCATGTCTTTAGATGCTTGTTGATTATTGCATTGTCAACCGCTCAAAACCCGCATCCCTTCCAACTTTACTTTTTTGTTCTGTTTCAATCCCTTCTCAGTAGCTTTACTTTTTTTTGTTCTGTTTCAATCCTTCTCAGACAACTTAAGATAATTCTAAGCCCTGACACTGTTTACCTTCGTTGTTTATGCAGATAGGATGCTTAGCATGATGGGTGAAGGTTGGTGTGCTTCTCCTAATCTACTATAGTTTGTTTTGTTCTCTTGTATTTGTTTGGGATGCTTAGTTTTACTGTGAATACAGTGTATAGAGACATGGTCTCTCACGCCTTTTAGTTGAGCCATTATTAACACAATTACACATAATCCAATATCTGTCATTTCTATTTGTGTTGCAGGGACATTTGGGCAATTGTTGGAATGCTGGGACCTTGAAAACCAAGAAACAGTGGCTATCAAGATTGTTTCCTTTTAGAAATATTGAGAAGATGCTATGACTGGAATTTATGTGCTTCAGGGACTTGGGAAGCATGATTTTACTGGAAGTTGGTAAGTAATCCACCCTCCTCGTTTCAATTCTTGATTCGTTTTGAGTTAATGGGTTTGCATGAATGGTTCTATGCCTGCAGTTGTGTGCAAATACGGAATTGCTTTGACTATTGTAATCATATGTGTATAGTAAGTACATATGCATCAAGAAGATTGTCCTTTTTTGTAACTGTCAAAATATAATCTTGAATCGAATTCCTTTTCAGGTGTTTGAAAAGCTTGGACCAAATTTATATGACTTTCTCTGAAAGAACAACTAACGTCCCTTTCCAATCGACCTTGTTCGGGAGTTTGCCACACAAATATTAGTCTGTTGCATGTGGGTAGTCGATTATTTTATGCAGTTTGTTGGATTAAACAAACTATTGTTATGTTCCCTGTATATGCCAGTAGTTATATGCTTTACCTCTGCTGTTATACACATACATATCAGTATATGAACACATAGTCGAGGAAAAACTATATCTATCACACGGGCGCAGCATCGCGCGCTTGCCCAATTACTAAACTTAACAGCCGGTGGAAAGGCCGCTCGTTGGGGTGGTCTACGTCGGCAGCAAATCAGCGCCCGTTCGATCGGTCTTGCGGTCGTTTTTGTCCGTCCGTGTGTCCGTCGGTTGCTGCGCTGGCTTCGTCGCCAGCAAATCAACGCCCGTCCGATCGGCCTTGCGCTCGTCTGTGTTCGGCCGCATGTCCGCCCGGCTGTGGCACGTCCGTACGCGTCACTCGCTCTTTTCGCTGGCGCTGGCGCTGGCGCTTTCGCTTTCGGTCTCGTGTCGCGTATCCTGGTCTTCCTCATTTCTTGCACTGCTTTTTCCCTGCCGTGCCTCGTGCTCTTGCCCTTGCTTCTCTTCTGCCGCTCTGTGGCAGCTCAAAAATTCTAACCTCGATTGGTTAAGTATTTATTATGTATTTATAAAATGTTAGATATTTTTTAATTTTTTATTGCAAAGTAAATAGGTTACAACTTGATTTTTCAAAATCTAGAAATAAAATTTCTAAAATAAAATAAAATAAAAGTTTATCAAGATTTTGAAAACTTAGTTCAGAGTGGAGCATGAACCCTATGTTGAAAATCCTTTGATTTTGAAGACGAATTTAAACCTAGTAATCCAATACTCCTTTTCCCATTCAAATATGTGAATGTTTGTTTGGGGATTCAAATTATCAATAGTAAAACATCATATGCTTCTAGAATGCTTGAAGTACTTTCAAAAGAATTCTCAAAATTTACTTTGCAAATATACTTTCTTTATCTCAGAAATACAAATTGTCGTTTATTTTGAAAATATAGAATACCCATAGCGGGGAATATTTTAGATGGATTCAAACTTATCTGATTTGATTGTTTGTAACTTTTTTGGAATTTTTGGATGTTATTTGGTGCCTTATTTTATTTACGTACTCTATTTGAATTTGAATTTAAAATATAAACAAATCATATGGCAGTGCCTGGAAATATTTTTTCCTAGGTTCTACCTAAAATTAAAAACGCCCCTCTTGGAGCTCGGCCCACTTTCTCTCCCCTTTGGGCTGGCCCATCTTTCCTCCTGGGCATAGCCCACCCATTCTTGGCCTTCTTCCCCGGCCCACCTCCCTCCCCTTTCACCGTCCGCCCACCCCATCCCATGCCCCCTTCTTCCTCCTCGGCCAAATTCGAGCACGCCTGCAACGCCACATCACCGCACTCGCTCCTTTGACTTGACGCCCTCCCCTGCCTCGTCCAGTCTCATCAACTGGACCACCCCACCTGCTCTGGTCCACAGAAGTCGTCGCGCCGTCCCGTCCCTTCAATCTGCCGCTCCCACCTGCCGCAGAGCTGCGCGCCGCCGCTTGCTCCAAAGGTTCTTCCTTGCCCTAACGCATCCGCGCCGCCGCCGCCGCCCTTCTTGATCGTGACATCGAGACCGCCATCACCACCGACCCATTTCGACCAGCTCTTGATTTCGACCAGCACTTGATTTCGACCAGCCGCTCGGTTCAACCACCCACTCGATTCGACCAGCCTCTGGATTTCGACCAGCCGCTCGGTTCGACCAGCTACTCGTTTCGACCAGTATCTGGATTTCGATCAGAACCACTCGATTCGACCACCATCTCGGTCCGACCAAACCCTCTGGCTAGGTCCGACCAGATCCTCCGGCCAGATCCTTCGACCAGGTCCGACTAGGCCCGCCTGTTAGCCACCTCCTCATCTGATCACCATCTTCTTCGCTGCGCTCATGCCGCCAGCGCTTGCATGCTTCACCGCCGCCGCATAGTCGTCGACCCGACGCGAATCCCGCACCTTTTTCCCTCTGGGCATGTCCGCATTAGATGTCGTCACCTCCCTCAACTGCCAACGCCGCCCATGCCCTAGCTCAACATTACGCCCCGGTCACCTCTCCCACCTTGCCCTGTCGTTCGTGGGCGTCCATGGGCTGAGATCACCCCGTCGCCCTCTCCTCGCTATCCTCCGCCCTCCTGGCTATTTAAGGCCACTCGAAGCTTCCTCCACCTCCTTTCTTCATCTCTTGCCACTCCTCTCCTCTTGTTTTCTTCTTCCACCAAGCCGAGCGCATATAATCTCAAGCCTCCAACTTCCGGCCAGCGTGCCACCTCATCATCGTCGTTGTTACCATACCGCTCCCTCCTCTCTATCTGCGTCATCTTGTGTTCCTGGACGCAAGGAACTTATCCTCTGACCCAATTTGGTTCTGGTTCACAAGGACCACCACAAGTGGGTTTCTTCTTCGTTTCCAACCGAAAGGGGCATTTCCTCCGCCGCGTCATATCCAGTGAGCTCCTCTCCAAATTGCTTCCTCTCCGAGCATCTCAGACTCTTACTGGTGCTTTCCCGACCTTCCTTTGTCTATATTTTTTCTCAGGCAACCTCCTCTGCATTGAAGCGTCGCCGTCGCCTGTTAATGGCACCAAGCTCCTTTCGATCACCTCGGCCACTCCCCACCATCAACAAGAGCACATTGAGTTTCCTGAAGGTCTTTTGAACATTTCCCTCAGTTCTTGTTGAGCTCCTCGCCTTACAGCGTGCTGTCGCCGTGCATGTTGCGCCGCCGCCGTGTTTGGACCTCGTCGTTGCTGAAGATGAAGATCCTTGGTCCCCGCGTTGACCACCTCGCGTCGCATAAAGCCCAGTAGGTCTGATCCGGCTCCAGCTTGCCCTGAAAGATCTCTACGTTGAGCGCTAGTGGCACCAGTGCACGCCTCCTCCGCCTCCGCCCTTCTTCGGCGAGCCTCCGACCACCACAGCCGGCGATACCTCCGTCCACCACAGCCGACGATACCAACATTGAAAGGTAGCTTGTGACCTCTTTGTCCCATTGTCGACGATCAAATCGCCGATCTTATGAATATATAAATGAAAAGAGGAAAAATGTGTGTAACTCCTGGGAGTGGATCTGACTTGCTCTTTATTGCTATGAACTCACGATTACAAACACTGAGAGTATCTAAAAACACAACATTTTGCTATATCTCGCTTGATGTGCTTCTATAGGACTGTTGCTGATGTCTTGTCTCGTGTCTTCCTTGTGTTCTTGTTGTTGTTCGTCGTTCCTTTCCGCCTTCTGTGGTCCTCATTAAGTACTTGATGAAGCGGTGGCAGTTATCTCACGAGGAGACACCCGTTGGGGAGCGATGCGTCTGGTCGGAAAGAGGTGGCAGTTTGACCATTTCACCAACCGCAAGGGTGGTTGGTGAAGGTGTCAACCGCTATGCGGTTAATGATTTAGGAGACGTTAAATTATCAACCGTGATAGTGTTGTATTATGCGGAATATGAAACATGTGGTTCATTCATCACATAGTGAGTGGCGTGGTCGTGACTCGACCCAGACGCCTGTTCATAGCTTTACGAGCACTTACCTGGTCGTGGACTAGGTTTGGAACTTTGTCCGACCAGGGTATTTATTATATAACTTCTGTAGTACCTACGACCAGTTAGGTCGGTGGTCTTAGAAGTTACGACCACGAAGACGTATGGTCTTTATCATATATTAAGATAATATATGAATATTTTAATCCTCAACAACTAGCCCCCGAACTTTTAAATGAATGTTGGTCGTGCGGACACGTTCTCCGATGCAATCATATCGGACACACCTCTCATTAAATGCCGTGGGACTCGAGGCGATCTCAGATTCATTTTTAAAGTTGAGAAACTTTGGAAAAAGGAAAAAGCCTTTGTCGCGCCAGCGAAAAGGTATTTGCCCGTTGGACTTCTCGCAGGGTCGGTTACAGTGAAGTGCCTATAAAATGACCCCGGCTTAGTGCTTTAAACCTTTACGCCTCTATCTCCAAGAAAATCTTCCTTGAGTTCTTCACCCAAAAAAGGAAAGCATTATGTCGGACCTCATCGCAAACTGGTCGATCTCCGATCCGAGTGAGAGAAAATTGAGAGTTTGGAGAGGGTTGGGTTGCTACCCGACAGAGTTTGATCTCTTGAGATCGGCTTTTGGAGAGCACTGCCCAAGCGGCGAGGAGGGAGAAATCCCGGTGTTCCTCGCGTATGTTGAGTGCGGACTCAAGCTTCCAGCACATTCTTTTCTCTCCCAAGTGCTGGAGTTTTATGAGGTTGAGTTGATCAACCTTGCTCCCAACGCCATTGCAAACCTGAGCATCTTCGTCTACCTCTGCGAAGCATACTTGGGGATTCCACCGACGATGGAACTCTTCAAGTATTACTACCGGATGGCGAACACGAAGAAAACGACCAAGACCCACGGAATGTACTCGAGGCTTCATGACGGCAAGGCTGACGAGTACATTCGTATGTACTCGAATTCCTCTTGGTCGTCATGGAAGAAAAGCTGGTTTTACATGAAGGTTACGCGAGAAGACGGCATGTATTACAGCGGTAAGAAGGCGGTCGAGAACTCGCGTTGGCGTTCCTCCTCGAAGAAGGAGGGAAAAGTTGGGAGATGGATTGAGGCCATCCATCTTCTGAGTGTCAGGGGGTTAACATCCTGGCATGTCGTAAGGGACTTTTCCATTAGGAGGATTAGTCCTTTAAAGACCAGGGCACGTTCGATGCTCTGGTTCATCGGTGGCGATGATGCTACCAAGGATTCTGATCCAGGTAATTTTTCAGAAAATCCCGACCAGATTATTTTGCGAGTTGATTATTTTCGCAAAAACTAAGACCTTTCATTTGTATTCGTAGTCTTGTCTTCTGAGGACGTCAGAAATAGGATCAAGATGATCTGTGCTGGCGAACCTGATGACAAGGCTAGCTTTCCCCTAATCCTAGCACTTGCTAGTGTTGAGGAGAGGACTGAAAGACTTAGGGTAAGTGTATTAACTTCTTTTCACCTTTCCGGTTATTTTCGATCAGTTTTAATCCTCTTTATGTGTAGTTGGTCGGACTTAAGATCAACGAGGCTACGGAGACGTGTGAGCCTATTGATTATCCGACCAGTCTTGCGATCGCTGAAGGCAGCGGTCACGCTGAGGTAAGTAACTGAAAGAAATAACTTCTGTAAGATGAAGTATATTCTTCACCTGATTAACTTTGTTTGTTAATCCAGGCGGCAATACCTAGCCCCCGACTATTATATAGTAGAAGATCTTTACTATATAATAGTACTACCTGAGGCCAAGAATATAAATTCAAATCTCAACCATTACTTGTAAGTATGTACTGATCGGTAAAAAACTGATCGTGGTAATACTAGGAAACCTTTATGGTCGGAACCGTGTAGGTTTCGGCTAGTTGTAAATCTGTTTTTAATGATCGAAGTACTTTACTAAGACAACATATGGTCGGAAAAATAAAGAATTCTCCTTGATAAGAGGAAAAAACATAAAAAAACACATGTTAAAAGCAGGAAAGTGGTTTTACTTCTATGCGATGCTTAATACTGGTCGGAATGAACCTAGCTAGGAAATAAAGGTATAAAATATATTTCGCAAGACGTGCTCATGCTCTTAGTCCGACTGACAGCGAGGATCGTAGGAAAAAGACCGTCGCTAGGAAGCTCCTTCCAGTGGGCGGAACCACGTGCGAAAAAGGAGAGACTTCGACTAGGAGGTTTTCCGTGTCCCGACCAGTAGCCAAACAAGAGTAGAACAGAATTTTAAAACATAAACTATACTCTTTATAATCATGAGCATACGAACCGCAGTCGACCAGGATTGAGCAACGTCATATAAATAACATCACTTTCTGCTTTAAATTTAATTATCAAGTTTAAAGGAATTTAAACGAAATGAAATGAAGAAATTAAACAAATAACTTACGCAATTAGTCAATGTTTCATGAATTTGACAAAACCATACCGTCTGACATGGCTAATCGTACTGAGCTTGGTCGGGTAACTTCTACCACAGTGTAAGGACCTTCCCATTTAGGGGAAAGTTTATTGCGCCATGCTTGGCTCTGAATTTTTCTGAGAACCAGATCACCTACAGCTAGGTTGCGAGGTTGCACCTTACGATTGTAATACCTTCGCATGGCTTGTTGGTAGATTGCCGAACGTATCAAAGCTTGGTTTCGTCGTTCTTTAAGAAAATTGATGTCGTCGAGTCGATGTTCTTCCTGATTGCTTGAGTTAAAACAATCAGTGCGAGCAGAGCCAATTTTTAATTCTGGAGGAAGCATAGCTTCGGCCCCATAAATTAAAAAGAAAGGTGTTTCACCGGTCGCACGACTGGTCGTGGTCCGGACAGCCCATAAAACAGAAGAAAGTTCTTGAACCCAAGCCCCTGACCGTTTTATTAAATGGTCGAATACTCGGCGTTTTATCCCCTATATTAGGATACCATTGGCACGCTCGACCGCTCCATTGCTCGTGGATGAGCCATTTGGTTTAAATGGATCTTGGTTCCTAGTTCTTCGCACTTCCCGAAATTGCCGCTGAGAACCGGTACCATTGTCGATGATGATACGATCGGGTACACCAAATCGTAATCACGTTTTTTGTTATGAACCTCTTAGCGGCTTCGCTTGTAACTTTACAACCGCCTGGCTTCAATCCATTTTGTAAACGTGTCAATCATGACGAACAGAATTAAGCCCCGGTGCTCTTGGGAATGGTCCCAGAATGTCTAGTCCCCAGGTTGCAAAAGGCCAAGAAAGAGCGATTGTTTGCAAAGCTTGTGCCGGCTGATGTACTTGTCGGCTATGAAACTGATATTGTACGCACTTCGCCACGAGCTCTTTTGCATCATGAAGGGCAGTTGGCCAGTAGTATCCTTGCCTGAAGGCTTTACCGACCAAGGTTCTGTAGGAATGATGCGCTCCACAGACTCCTTCATGAATTTCGATTAGTAACCTAATGCCAGCCGATTGAGATATGCATCTCATCAACACTACATGAGATCCTCGCTTATACAAGGTACGCTCGATTAGAGTGTATGATTTGGCCTTCGTGTTTGACGATCGGCCTCTACATCATCTTCAGGAATTAGGTCATGCTGAAGATAATTGTAGATCCATGTCATCCAGTCTCTACCTTGATCGTCACCGATCTGTGGAGCATCTAAGTTATCAGAGTCAATAGGATTGACATGATGTAAACTATCGATGTTCTCGGAATGCTCGACTACCGAGGGTGAATCGAGTTGCTCGAGAAAAACTCCCGCGGAGACGGTTGACCTAGTAGAGGCCATCCGTGCTAACCGATCCGCTAGAAAGTTCTTCTTTCTAGGAATATGTTGATCCGAAACCGAAGAAGTGCTTTTCGAATTTCCGTACTTCCGCCAGATAGGAAGACATCTTGGTACTCGAGCATTGATACTCTTTCCCTACTTGATTCGCTACTAGTTGAGAATCGCCTTTCACTAGTAATTTGCGAATCTCGAGCGAACGAGCTGCTCGGAGTCCTGCCAGCAAACCTTCGTACTCCACCACATTGTTTGTAGCGGGAAAGTTAAACTGGACGGCATACTTGATGTGTTCGCGGTAGGGATATCAAGACGACTCCACTTCGATCCTTTAAGCATTAAGGAACCGTCAAAGTACATTGTCCACTCGTCGTGGCGCTCGTACTCGGGTTCTTGCTTAGATTCCGGGTTTGTCCACACGGCAATGAATTCTGCTATCGCCTGAGACTTTATGGCTGTTCGTGAGATGAAATGGAGGTCGAACGTCCCTAGTTCCACCGCCCATTTTGCTATTCGTCCCGACGATTCCCTATTTCAAGGACTTGACCTAAGGGATATCCGTAGGCACGACCACTTTGTGGGCTCAAAGTAATGTCTTAGTTTCCTTGAAGCTATAAGGATCGTAAAGCAATTTTTGTACTGTGGGTATCTTTCCTTTGGCCCATGTAAGACTTCGCCACGTAATACATCGTCATTTGGGCGTTTTCACGTTCACGACCAAGACATCACGACTTGTGGCGTTGCGACCAAGTAAATCATCATGTTTCCGGTCTTGGAGAAACTAAGACCGGGGTGCTCGTAAGGTACTCTTTGAGCTTTTCAAAGGCATCATTTGCTTCTGTCGTCCACTCGAAACTTCCATGTTTACGAAGGAGTTTGAAGAAAGGTAGTCCTTTTTCCCCTAATCTGGCTATGAAACGACTCACGCCATACATACTGTAGGTTAGCTTCTGGACTTCCTTCTTCGTGGTCGGGGGGCGCATCTGATGGATGGCCGATATCTTCGTCGGGTTTGCTTCGATACCTCTAGCCGAAACTAGGAAACCAAGCAATTTTCCAGCGGAAACCCCGAACACACATTTCTCTGGATTCAACTTGAGGTTATGTCTTCCCAAGTTATTGAAAGTTTCTTTAAGGTCAAGCATATGGTCGCCGGAGTTGACACTTTTCACTACCAAGTCATCAACGTAGGCTTCCAAATTTCGACCTATTTGTGGGTCAAGGTTTTCTCATTAATCTTTGAAAAGTTGCACTAGCGTTTTGAGACCAAAGGGCATCTTTACATAACAATGAAGTGCCAAATGGAGTGATGAAGGAAGTTTTCTTCATCTTCTTTACTCATACTAATCTGGTGGTACCCCGAGTAGGCATCTAAAAAACTTAATAACTCGCACCCGGAGGTAGAGTCTACAAGTTGATCAATGCGAGGAAGGGGAAAATCATCCTTCGGACAAGCTTTATTAAGATCTGTGAAGTCTATACACATCCTCCATTTCCCATTACTCTTCATAACCATTACAGGATTAGCGAGCCATTGAGGGTGATGTACTTCACGAATGAATCCAGCCTTTAAGAGCTTGTCAATTTCAGACTGGATGGCGTCCTTCCGGTCGGGTGCGAAACGTCTGAGCTTCTGCTTGACCGGATTTTTGTTAGGCTGGAGCGCTAGCCTGTGCTCGATCACCTCCCTGGGGACTCCGGGCATGTCGGACGCTTGCCATGCGAATACATCCGTATTTGCTCGAAGGAAGGAGACGAGCGACTCTTCCTATTTAGGATCGAGTCCTGCTCCGATCAGTACCTTTGGAAAGGATCCACCATCATTGCCTGACATGGCGTTTCTTGAAGGAACACCTTCGTCGAGTGGAACCTCTTTGGTCTGGTCGGACGGTTTGGGTGTTATCTTGGGTCTGGAGTGCTTGACCTGCACAGATGATGAGTCAGAAATTCTGGTCAGCAGCTCATCGACTAGTTCTAAAGACCTTCGATCACATGCGTATGCCATTTTACGATCTCCACGAACCATGATCACACCTTTTGGTCCTGGCATTTTCAAACTTTGATACCCGTAGTGCGTGGCTATCAAGAATTTTGCTAATGCCGGACGACCAAGAATTCCATTATATGCGGTTTCGAAATCAACCACGTCAAATGAAATCTTTTCCGTTCGGAAGTTATCAGGGCTTCCGAACGTAACCGGTAAGGATACTTGTCCTATCGGTTTGACGGTAGAACCAGGAACTATACCATGAAAGGCATATTTCACCGGTTTTACCTTTGTTCTAGGAACCTGCATGTCTTCTAAAGCTCTCGAAAATAAAATATTTAAAGAACTACCACCGTCTATTAAAACTCGATTGACTTTGCAATTATTAATAGTAGGCTCTACGATAATAGGGAACCTACCCTCGAGTTGATGAGACGAGGCGCCTTCTTTGTCAAGGAGATTACGGTGATCCGACCACCTTGATGGTTTGGTGATGATCGAAGGTTAGATAGGTTGACCTCTCGCTCCATGGCTTTCAGATGACGGTGCGAGTCGTATGAAGAAGAACCTCCAACGATCATGTTGACCGTGCGTTGAGGCTCCTGGTACTCCATCTCTTCGTCGCCATCCTTGTCCTTTTTGGAACTTGTTTCCCCCAACTCCTGAATTGCGGGAAGCGGGCCTTTACCTGCATAGTAATCCTCCAACTTCTTTTGCCAAACACGACAGGTGCGCAAGTCATGCCCTACCTGTTGGTGAAGTGGACACCACTTCTTACCTTTATTATGGCTATCGGTCGGAACTTTGGCTTTGCCCCGACCGTTATAGTCCTTCTTACCCTTGAACGGTTTATCCGAACCGCTAGGACTTCCTCGTGCCCATTTTAGGTGCTTCTTCTTCTTGGAAACCTTCTTGGGATTCTTTTCTGACTTCTCAAGGCTAGGTTGAGGGATTTTATCTTTTCGATCAATGGCTTCATTCCATTCAACCGCCTCACTAGCGGCCGCATATTTATCAGCCATGTCAAAAAGTTCGGCGGTTGTTCGTGGAGGATTCATAGCGATATCCTCCGTAAACCGCCGATTCCTTAGACTCGCTTGAATGCTCGAATTACGAAGATTCGCAATCTCGGAATAGAATTTCAACTGCTAAACCTTTTGATGTCTTGACGAGAGTTTCCTTTGGTTCTGCCGCCGAGTTCGATGGAGATCATCCTCCTTTCGATGCGATCGTGACGTGCCTCGGAAATTCACAATCAATAGATCGCAGAGCTGTTCCCAAGTATAAATAGATCCGACCGGTTGGTTAAGCAACCAAGACCGGGCAGATCCTTCCAGAACCGTGGGCAAATAATTAGCCATCACGTTTTCATCACCACCAGCAGCTCTGATGGCAGTGGTATATATCTAGAGAAACTCTAATGGATTTTGAGATCCATCGAATTTATCCATGTTGGCAGGTCGAAACCTATTAGGCCAACGTACAGCTTGGAGCCCTGCAGAAAAGGCTCGACAACCTGTGACTGATTCATAGCGCCTTCTTGGAAAAGGTGCGGTTATGATCGATGGGAGATCGGTTTCTTCGATTTGAACGCCGAGGCTCCGCTGTCCCGATCCGGCCGCAGACGTTATCATGACGTCTTTGACCATTAGCATGGTTCGGATGATGACGAGAGATCATCCGGGCCAGCGTGTGCTCTCTAGGCTAGGGAAGAGGTCGTTGTTTGAAACAACCTTCTTCCTTCATGACCTCTTGGTCGAAATCGCCGAGGAGGTCTAGCTACCGGTGGGTAACCATGCTGCCCTCTACTGAGGGAGGAGCGCTGAGATGAAGTCACCGTTAGACTTTGTGACATCCTTTGCCCCCTGCACGCTTCCGTGCGCTGCACAGTTCGTTGAAGAATTTCCGATACCTACTCCACCAATTGGGTAAAGCCCGGAGCTTCGGCCAGAACAGGGTCAGTATTATTAAGAATATCTTGAATACGACACAAGTTCTGAACCGTTACCGAAGGTCTCAGAGGATTCATCGAAGATGTTGGCGTTCGGAGACCCGAAGTTCCTCTGGACCTTTGGCCTAACTCCGTCAGGCCTATCATCCTTGGTGGGGCTGCACCACGCGTATTAACTGATGGACGTCCATCAGCTCTGTTGCCTCTGGTAGGTGGTGCTTGATTGCCCACGCCATCTCCATCAGCAGGTGGTGGCGAGGCGTGTGCGAGGCGTACGGCATCACGATCAGTATTTCCGATCGCGTTGACCTCATGCTTCCAGCAATGATCCTCTGAGGAGCTTCCACTGTAACTAGTGGAGAACTTCTCAGTGCTTCTACCAGAGACTCCCATGACGGAGACCGGTCGGAGATGAGAACCTCCTGAGGTCTTCGTGGCGGGCTCAGTCTGATTCGACGAGTTGCCGATCGAATACTGAGTTTTATCATCCCCACTCGGCCCATTACCGGTGAGGGTCTCATCGACACCGTTACCAGGTGTCGGTTGGTCCCTGGAATTTCCAGAGGCCGTTGGTGAATACACATCGACCATGATTGTGTCAAGGGTATATTGACCCTCGGGTTGTAAATGAGGTGTTGTCACCTTTTCACGCGGTCGGAAACCGGGCTTGGAAAAATATTCGGACGTTCCGAACTGGTCGGAACGACCTGTCCCTCAGAGAGCGCCTCTTGGCGCAACGGTGTATCTTCATCCATCCGCTCAAGTTCGCTGTCGTCAGCGACTTGCGAACCATCGGAGGAGGATGAAGATTCCCCATGTTGCATGGCCTGGATGCAAGCTTCCATGTCAAGGTTGGAGTAGTCATCCAGGTCGAACCAGTTCTCCTCATCCCATGTTCCTGCCATACTTGCAATTACGAATATGAAGAAAACGGATGAGTTGAGCAAAGAACCTCTTCGAAGTTTTGCACTATCTCGCTTTACACTGACGGCGCCAATGTCGACGATCAAATCGCCGATCTTATGAATATATAAATGAAAAGAGGAAAAATGTGCGTAACTCCTGGGAGTGGATCTGACTTGCTCTTTATTGCTATGAACTCACGATTACAAACACTGAGAGTATCTAAAAACACAACACTTTGCTATATCTCGCTTGATGTGCTTCTATAGGACTGTTGCTGATGTCTTATCTCGTGTCTTCCTTGTGTTCTTGTTGTTGTTCGTCGTTCCTTTCCGCCTTCTGTGGTCCTCATTAAGTACTTGATGAAGCGGTGGCAGTTATCTCACGAGGAGACACCCGTTGGGGAGCGATGCGTCTGGTTGGAAAGAGTGGCAGTTTGACCATTTCACCAACCGCAAGGGTGGTTGGTGAAGGTGTCAACCGCTATGCGGTTAATGATTTAGGAGACGTTAAATTATCAACCGTGATAGTGTTGTATTATGCGGAATATGAAACACGTGGTTCATTCATCACATAGTGAGTGGCGTGGTCGTGACTCGACCCAGACGCCTGTTCATAGCTTTACGAGCACTTACCTGGTCGTGGACTAGGTTTGGAACTTTGTCCGACCAGGGTATTTATTATATAACTTCTATAGTACCTACGACCAGTTAGGTCGGTGGTCTTAGAAGTTACGACCACGAAGACGTATGGTCTTTATCATATATTAAGATAATATATGAATATTTTAATCCTCAACACCCATTTTACTACTCCCCGGGTTCCTTCCGACCACATCGTGCTGCCAAACCTCCTTCTGACCACGTCGTGCGGCCAAACCTCCTTTTCAACCAGGCGTACGGCCATGGCTACGACTAGGTCGACGACCAGGTAGTCACGTAGTCGAAACCCTTTCGACCACGTAGTCGAAACTCTTTCTGATCAGGTAGTCGAAACCTCCTCCCGACCACCTGTAGTCGAAATCCCCTTCCGACCAGTTAGTCGAAACCTCCTTCCACCACCTGTAGTCAAAACCTCATTTCGACCAGGTAGTCAAAACCTCCTTCCGACCACATGTAGTCGAAACTTTCTCCCAACCACCTGTAGTCAAAACCCCATTTCGACTAGGTAGTCGATACCTCCTCCCAACCACCTGTCACTAGCCTAAGTTAATATTCCCACTGATGATTAGTGCTCAGTGGATGGTATATGGTCTATTTATGTTTATTCGGTATCATGCTTAGCAATGCTTAGCTTCTGGTAGATTGGGTGGTTGTCGACTTTGTTGATGACCTTGATCACATAATTTTTTTATTATGTTACATCCAGCACCCTGTGTTATTATATTTGAGAAACTAAAAATAAAAATAAAATGATTTGGACTCGGGCAAATGGTTGTTGGTGTGGTTATTGGGTCTGTGACTCGTGCCCGAGTCAACAAGGATCGAATTACTTGTGTCACTTATTCAAGCACTATTGCGTGCATCCACATGAGGGCATATAGGAACCCTCTTGACTTAGTACTTTGAGATGTGTTAATTAATGAGTCGCCAATGGTAGGTGTAGGAGAAAAATATTCTATTGTTCTGTTATTATTGGGCATGTGCGGGGAGGGTTCCGGTTAGGTTCCCTCTCCCGAGGGGCATCGGTAGTAGTCTAAGGTTTTACCCCGAAGGGTAGTTGATCGAAGCTTTACCGATGCTCTAACACAACGTATGGGTTTCCCGTGGGAGCCCAGGGCAGGCAGTTCACAAAGGGCTAACCCCCATATGTGCGACTCTTCATTAATTCCTTCTATTGGAAAGCGTCTCGTCGGATTTAGCTCTGCCGGCATACTTTCAGAAGTGTGCTTAATCCGGTGGCAAAAGGAGCGGTCTGACGTGTGGGTAAAGTTGTACACCCCTGTAGGGTTAAATCTACTCGAGTAGCCACGTTCTTGGTTATGCAATGCTTGGTTAGGTCGTGCAAGAATTAGACTAAATATTTTTTAGAATTTAAACTTAAAACTTGATGGGTGGTATTGAGAATGGTTTCTCATGTTATGTTTGTGTGCTGCAATGGCAGCCACCTGTAGATGTTCTGTATTCTAAACTCGAACTCGCATCAAAGGAAATACAGGAGACCTAGCTCAGAGTGAGCTCAAAATAGCTATTGGTAAAGTGGTACAAGCCTACGCAGTGCTATACAAAATCATGAATTTATACCAGTCTCCTGGATTGGAGTCTACAGGAACCGCTAAGGGTCTTTCCCCTCTTGAGTGACTAGTAGTCTTTTTAGTATTAAAATCTACCACGTAAAGTTTTAATGAGTTATTTATTTTTAGAAAAAGATATGAATTAGAAAATATGATAACAAACAGAGATAAGTCATTAATTGTATATTTTGCTATTAATGTTTGCTGAGTACATTAGTACTCGACCATGCTATTATTCTCATTTGTTAGATCCTAGTCTGATCAGGAATTGCCCTGAGTGGGACGAAGGACACGCAGGTACCGAAGAGATCGCAGGAGGCGAGGGCGTGGACTACGAGGACTAGGTGAGACAGGCAACTTGTTCGGAGATTTGGACGATTAGGCGTTAGGTGAAGCAGAGCAGACGAACGAGGGGACTTAGTCCCATTTTGCAATTATAAATTACTATTTGTAATAAAGACCATAGCCTTGTGTGTCAACTGCTGTAATAAAGATGTATAATTTCTATCTTATTGTTCTGTTACGCTAACTTTGGTAAAGTTTACTATTTGTCGGAGCGGTGTCCTACCTAGCAGACAAATAGTAATTCGTATACCAAAATGTGATTAGCCGTGGTAATAACACAGGATGCCACAATAAAGCTCCAGCAATTGATTCCTCAAGGTATTTATATTTAAATCCAGCATCTTCTGTTTGGCGCTACCATTTCACTCTTTTTATCACTAACTTTTAGCTATCACCGAGTCTCCAGCTAAATATTATTCAATACAGTACAAAAAAATATTCCTCTACCGCAAACTATTCGCAAAGCTTTATTTCCTGATCATGCATTTGCGAAACAAGCCATGGACACTGAGGTACACTTACGAACTTTACACCAAAAAAAAAAAAACAGTTCTAAACATACGTTACATCAAACAACATCATTTCAGTACTTATACTGTTATACAGCACCTAAGATTCGTATCATCCTTATCCAAACAAAGAAAGGCTTTTTTTTACATGGCTGAATACATATATTTGCTACGCCTTTGTGATCTCTTGGAACAATTTAGCTTTCGTACTGTCGTTTTTCATCGTGCGGCCAAACCTACATTTAATACAACAAGGTACCAACACCTACATTTCGTAAAAAAAAAAAAACACATCCTTAAAAACAGATAAATGTAGAACTGCCCCATACATATGTACCTAATTCATTTTTACTTCCTTCGTAAACTTTCCTATAACATCTTACGCATATACATTTACAGTTGTTTCTCAATCCGCTCTCTAACAAATAGTGGCACACCCCTCCTGCCCAGAACAGCACCTTGAAGAGTCGCAGCCTAAACACTCTCCCATACCAGCTGATAATCCTCCGCTGACTCTTTCATCTGAAAGGTATGTTCTCCTACCACATTATATCACATACGATTCCGTCTATTCCATTACCTAATTCATCTTATTTCATGCAACATAATATTAAATCTTAATTTACTACACAGCCCTGCATCACCGCCTCATTCTACGTCTAATCCACCTACTAAAAGAAAGAGGTCGCCCACAGCTGTTAGGTAATCTTTCGTCTAAAGTATTAGTTTTCTTATATAGATCATCGAGTTCTAGTTTGATTCTGATTTCTAGTTCTATTTCGTTTGTGCGGTTGAGTCTTGGTGCTATATAAGTAAGATATTGTATTCTAATATGAGATAACTTGAGAAGAAAAGAAGAAAAATGTGCTAGTTGTGCTGCACTGAAAATTTTTCTTTGTTCGTATTCGAGAGTTTTTGCCATGAATTTGTTTGTCTTCGATTTGGGGTCAACAATTGGTATCAGAGCTCTAGGTTTGAAACCCTAGCTGCTGCTCCAGGAGGGGTGATCTCGACTCCCGGAGTGGCATGTACAGCGTGACGACGTCCCAGGGCGCGTGGCAACCGGCTGTGACATGGCGGATGCGTAGCGTTCAACGGCAAAGCGCACGGCCGGGCGCGACGGCTCGATACGGTGAGACCGATGCACTGTACGGTGCATACGACTCTATGACGAGGAGGAGCCTGAGTTTTTGATTTGTGCCCAAGATCATGTCGCGTTCTCCAGGGAGTGGTGTCACCGGTGACGAGGCAATGTCAACGCTTTTCCTACTGGCCAAAAAGGAGACGATCAAAGCTGCGTGGAAGACGTTGAAGACGATGCATCTTGGTGCCGATTATCGAAAGGTGAAGGCGAGGGATGTTAAGAAGATGTGTTCGTCGTCCTAAGTCGAGTCTGTATGTTACTCAAGTTGAAGTTATGACCAACTTAAAATTCGAGTACGAATTGGGGCGCAAGTCGTAGTTGAGACTGACTGCCTCAACGAGTAATAGTTCAAGACGTGTTCGAGTTGTGTCACCGTTTTCGGGCGATTGTGTGAGCCAAGTTGAAGTTGAGTCCAACTGGCAGCCGAGTACACATAATAAGTAAGTACACAAAGATTAGGGAGTGATTGTTAGGTAATATTTTGTCTAAAGTATTAGTTTCCTTATATAGATCATCGAGTCCTAGTTGGATTCTGATTCCTAGTCCTATTTCGTTTGTGTTGCTGAGTATTGGTGCTATATAAACAAGGATATTGTACTCTAATATGATATAACTTAAGAAGAAAAGAAGAAAAAAAAATACTAATTGTACCGTATTAAGAAAAAAATTGTTCGTATCCGAGAGTTTTTACCGTGAGTTTGTTTATCTTTGATTTGGGTCAACAGCTTACCGTCCTGCTGCGCTATTTCTTCCTTAGCAAACTCTCTTATCTGTTCCGTTCCTGTAGACGTATTCACCAACAGATGAGACAATCGATGCTTGCACAGCAGCAGGGAACACTTTTTCTATATATACATCGTTAGTACTATCCGCTACCACTGTATAGTACCTTAGTCCTTTCGCTGCCCCTTTTGACGATTTAGAAACTTTTATGTACGTGTTCTCAGCTCAGCTACAATCGCTAATAGTACCACCTCATCAGTAAGCATGGTTTCAAACCTTTGCTATGCCTTCCAGTTGCATATGTAATCCAGTATGTAATCACCAGCCGTCCTTTTAGACCATCTTTTGCTATATACAGAACTTTGCCTTTTATGGTAATGCTTCCCAGCCATCTAACATTTTGCAGACCACCGCTTCTCTTCACTATATTTCAAGCCATGTCATCTTTGTTACGTGCTAAAGCCTATGCCAACATGCTATAAGTAAAAAAAAAAAAAAAAAAGCTTCGTCATTCGCGACGATGTTCTGTTCTTCGAAGACGATGTATGTTCTTCGAAAACTCAAAACATGCGAAACATACGACAGCAAACCATCCACGCCGAACGTTGCGGGTTAGCTTCTAGTCATAATAGTATCGGTGAAGTTTAACGGATCATTTGAAATTCCGAACAGATTAAGGTTAAGGCTCTGTTTGCGGAGTGGTAGCTTTTCTGAAAAACTGTTTTGACTTTCTTAGTTGAAAAAGTTGCTTTTGTCTTTCTGAGCTGAAAATCAGTTGTAGATGATGGTGGTAACTTTTCCTGAAATATCATTTGGCGGTCTTGATTTTTATTAGACTAGCTGACTGCTTTAGCTGTGAAAGAAGGATTAAATATCTTACATACCATTGAAGGTTTTGAAGGTATGTTTTTGTACTGATTTAGCGTAAATATTATTATTATTTTTTGTTCTTTTGCGGAAATTTTTATTAAACGACTTAATTTTACTAAGTTACGAACAAGTGATAAACATTTTTGCAACATAAAAAATCATGTATTTATTTGCTTGCATTCTTGTAGTTCATGTTGAGATCATCTTCATGTTCATTTTTCAGATTTGTAACACACCAACACACAAATTGTACCATTTAGGATCCAACAAAAAAATGTGTGATTAGCCAAACATGAACACACAAAAAGTGTGATTAACCAAATTGTAACGACTTAGCATGTTGCACCATCCAAAATCGCATGTAGATATTTATGTATTTCAATTATTATTTTTACAGTGAATTGATGTATAACAAGAATCTATGTTCATAAATCAACTAAATCTGAAATTTAGCTCGCAATTCCATAATTTTCATACTCACACAATACATTTGGCTCACATAATTTTACAATTTTCATGCTCACACAATACATTTGGTTCCTGTACAAATTCAGCAACATGGTCGTAATCTCAACACACAACATTTTAGCGCAAGAAGCACATGCATATGCAGTGTATTTGCTAAATGAACAATATTTGAATAACAAGATGCTGCTACGCAAGAAGCACGTGCAGCCAGTTCATCGCCTCACTGCAGACTCCATGCGTACATGCATTGGTTTAGCTACAACTACAAGAACAAGAAACATATGCAAGATCATATGTGCATAAGAAAATGCACAAGACACTGGAAAAAAAAAGAGAAATATAGCAAACTTTTGGAAGTTACATCGATCCCTAATCTTGCCAATTTAGAATGCTCAATCTACACTAGATATGTGAAGAAATTCTTTTGTCAGTCAATGTGTCTTGAATTCATTCTCCTTTAGCATACAGACTATATATACTAGAATTTGCATTATGTCGATTCATCTCGATAATTATCCATAAGAAAATACTAGCATAACAACTGTCATACACTGTACTAGCATAACACCATGTCTTACTAATTCTTTGGGCAAAATTGGTTCCATTCATGCTGTCTTTGAAGAGCTATATACACACACGGATCCATCAGACTATCACGACTACACAATTACACTGCATGTATATGCTACAACATCCGACAGTGAAGAACAATACTCAAAGTTATCAGTTCAACAATGTCAGTAATTCATTCATGTTGCATCTTGCCTGAAAAATAAGAAAGGCACGTTGTTATGATAATGTAGGCTCTCTACCCAAAATGCATCAGCACTTTTTTTCTCTCTGGGAGGTAGCAGCAGTCTAGCAGTAGAAATTTTGGACACCTTAGTACAGATAAAGAAGTTGGAGCCAAGTACAACCGGTTGAGCTAAGTACAAAAAAATTCAGATCCAACTAATGACATCCTCATGAATATACCAAATTTATAAATCTTGAGACCTAGACCCTAGAACAGCTAGTAGTACCAATCACATTCCCTGGGGCTCAAAAGTCATATCTGAGCCAACACTACCATGGATATGTACAAGAGGATGGGGAGGTGCTTACCTTCGGGCGGAGGGCAAAGGGCGGGCGGGCGGCAACTATCAGGGCGTCTGGACGGCGGCGCCTCGGGTCGGCATCAAGATGAATGAGAGACAGCGGGGAGGGAGCTCCGACCGGCAGGGAGCATGATTCGGCTGGCGAAGGGGTCGATTTGGCCTACAAGGAGGACTTCTGCCATGTAGCTCCAGGGTTCCGCATCGCGTGCTCCACCAACTGGGGGAGCGAATGGGCATGGGTGGAGAGGGATCGAACGGGAGAGGGCCTTTTAACCAGTGGCATTTGAAAGTTAATTTTTTTGAAGTTTTAGTTTCAAACAGATCTACCCCTTCCACAATAAACCAGTAAAATTGGTCGGAAGGTGCTTCGGCTTTGAGATGTGCTTCAGTTGTGGCTTAAGGGGTAAGCGGTAGCAAAGCTGGCCTGTTTGGAGGGTTTCTAGCTTTTCTAAAGTCGAAGCCGGCTTCAGGGCCTGTTTGGCATGATTGTAGTTTTTCTAAAAAGCAGCTTCCAATTGGATTAAAGGGTTGAATGGAGCATGGTTGAACGGCTAGACTGAATAGATTTGGTGTTTGACTATTTGTCTTTTAGGTAGACTGGAGCTTCTGAGTTGAAAAATGTCTAAAATACCCCTGAGATAAATGATGGCTTGTTTGATGCCGTTTAACAACAACTGACGGCAATTAACGATAACAATGACAATTAACGATAACTAACGACAATTGACGACAATTAACGATAATTGACAATAATAATGACAATTAACGATAGTTGGGAAACAACTAACGATAGTTAACGACACATTACGACAACTACCGCAATTAACACTATGGACGATAATTAATGCAATGGACGATAATTAACGCAATTGACGACAATTAACGCAATTGATGATAACTACCGCAATTAATGACAACAATAGACTACAATTAACACATTTCACCTCAATTAACGATAATTAACGTAATAGAGTGCAATTAACGATAATTATTACAAAAAATATTGTAAAAAATAATTATTACATAAACGATTAATTTACGACAAAATAAAAAAAAAATGGGGCCAACGGCTAGGGTTTGGGCCATTTGTAGCGCTGCGATGAAGCGGCGTTGAGTCTGGGGATGAGGAGGAGGAGAGCGCCGGGCTTGGGAGGAGTGGCGGCTGCTTGAGGGGATGAAGAGGGAGGTGTGGTTTTGCGGGAAGTGTAGGGGTAACGGCGCACGGGGAGGGGGAGGAGGAGGAGGAGAGGCTGTAATATCCCAATTCACATTAGAAAGTTCAATAGAACTAGAGAGTGAATTAGTTGATTTAATGTGGAAATTCAGAATTTTTGAGGGATTTTTGGGCTTCGGGCCTCCAGCCCACGGTGTTTTGGCCTAGGTGGGCTTGCCATAAAAGCGTCCTTGAGGGGCAGCCGAACCCTAGCCCCACCCCATCCTCCTGCAAGCCCTCATCATTTTCCTCGCGCCCTCCTCTCGCGCGCCTCCGCCCCGCCTTCCTAGCGCCAAGAAAGATAGTTCTCTCAGACTAGATAACTTGTCGATCTTTTGTATGGGTACGTGATGGATTCAACAGTAGAGAAAAAGGAAGAGAAGCAAGGGAAGGAGGAAGAGAAAGGAGGAAGGGGAAGAAAAGAGAGAAAATCTCATGGGAAAAATTGTGGTTTGGCTTCACGTCTCTATGGGTAATGATCTAGAACCTTTAGAAGCGTCTGTGGTTAATCGCTTTTCATTTTTGTAGATCGTTTCGTTTTCGGGAAGGTAGAGGAACTTTCTGTCCAGATTCGGCCAGATGAGGGCAAAGCGTTGTGAGGGTGATTTGGGATATCTAGACTCTGAATTAGAATTCGGTCTAGTTAGATAAAAGATAGAATTTTTTGTTAGCTTTCTTTAGAGTACTGGATTACAAATTTTGGTTTGGTAGAATGTAAGTTATAATTTTTGTAAACTATATGTCTGATGAGTTCATCGGATTATGGCAACGTGCATAAACTTGTAGATTAAAAATACAAGATGAATTATTTTGGAATTTTGATCTGCATAAAAAAAAGATAATGTCTTAAGGATTCGAGAGAGTATAAGATCATTATTTTTGGAGTTGTAGATCATAGGTTATGATTTTAGAAAGATAGCTGTCTTGTTTTGGACAGAACAATGCAGGGAGGAAAAACATGGTTGTTTTAGGTTTCGATTAAGAGTGGTGTTAATTATTTCTTTGTAATGTTGTACCACTCTTGGATTGTTTTTTTTAATATATTTTATGAATGCTCGGGTGGTGGTGTGAATCAGGGGGTAAGGCCCTCTACTCATCATCCTTTGTCACACGGTTGAGGCAAGTGCAAGTAGTCGGTAACAAATATGAAAAAATATTCATGACTTACTAATGTCTTATGTATATGAATGTTTATTCATGTTTTTGCTGTTGAATATGCTATGTGCTTATGTTTATTAAATAAAGAGCTAAATATTATTGGATGACAACAATCATTTGCATCATTTTATTGATCCTTGAGACTTGGTCTATGTGGTAGCCAAGAAATGATAATATTTGAGGTCACCGTCATGTTTTAGACGGGCATGAGTAGAAGGCACAGGCTTGAGTATGCATCGACGAATGCATACTCCGCATTACCGGTAATTGTAAGAAGAAAAGAGAAGTGTATTTGTGACATTTGCATCGTGTGAAAGTAAAGATGAAAAATTATGAGACACATGTGAATGGTTGTATGAGATCCATATTTATGTTCAAAATATGTTCATAAGCTTTTGTTTACCGTATTTATTGTACTTTGCTGAGTCGAGGACTCACACTTGTTGCTTATGTTTTTTTAGGTACTTCATGTGAAGGCGGTATGCATGGGAATAGGATAGAAATTTGGAGCACTACAAATTGATATTCACCATATCTAATAAATTAGTACTTCTAGTTTTAATTGGATAACCTTTACTAGTGAATTGGTTTTACGGTTGTGTTCACCCTTCGAAGTGAAGTTGTTTATAGTCATGTTTTAAGGTTCGTAATGTTTATAGTTATGTTTTAAGGTTCGTAATATGGTTATCATGCTCGTATACATGTTAGATGATTTGAATTCCTTAAATGTTGAATGTTTCAAAGAAAATGCTGCCAAAATTTAGAGAGAAAAATTTATAGTTTAATTTATGTTCTGCTGGTTTAGTAGCATTCTAGGCTCTTGTTGGACTAGGGTGTTACAGAAGCGGCAACGCTGGCGATGGAGGAAGAGGGGGCGGCGCGGGAGGAGGAGGGGCATTGATTCCACAAGGGAGGAAGAGGGAGAGGCAATGTCGTGCGGGAGGGAAGTGGGATGGGCTTGGAGGCTCAACGGTGCGGAGCGCAGGATTAGGATTAGGGTTAGGGTTTGGGTTGGGAGGGGGTTTATGTGATGGTAAAAGCGGGTAAATAGATGTGAAGTTGAGAGGTAAATACGAAACGGGCCCGCAGGAAGCCGCGGGAAGTTGCCCCACGGCGTCTTCCGGCTTTAGAAAAAACCGATGGGAAAAGCCACTCATTTAGAACAGCTTTCAGCTTCTCCAAGCAAAAAAACTGAAGTTGAATCTGTTCAAAACAGGCCCAAAAGCTCCCTAGATGGGGGCTAACTAAACTTTGGTAAAACAAAACAGAACATCTAGAAAAACAAAAGTTTTGGAGAAGTTGGCCGGAATTGAAGGTCGTTCTGTAACCAACAAAAAGAGGGGGGGGGTATTCTTGTTTGGGTCGGCTGACCTAACTTTGGGCCTTGTACTGGCATTCGGTCTATAATGGCTAGCTGGCTGGGTCGAGCCCACTATATCTACTCCCGGAACAAAACTTGTTGACAGGCCCCATCTCCATAGGTAGTATAAGGCCCATAACATCGCCGAACCGCCACAATGAAAACGCTGCCCTGGTGGGACTAGGAAGTAGGAACTCGAAATGCCACTCCCACCGCCCACCTCATCCACGCCTCGTTTCCCTGGTGATCTGCACGCTACCTTCTCAGTCGGCACTCAGCACCGTCGTTCCGCTCCAACCCCACGCGAGCCCTTTGGCCGCTCCGTCCCCCGCCGTCTTAGGCGTTGCCGCGCGCGCTCCATCACGCGCAGGGGCGGGCCCATCTATAGGGCAAGACTGGGCGACCCTTCCCCCTTCGGCCAGCGTGCGATGCCGCGGTGCGGTGGAATGGTAGGCGGCCAGCGGCAAACGGGGCTTGGCACCATGCCAAAGGCCCAGCCAAGACCTGCCGCCCAAGCCCATCGGTCACTTAGCCCACGCCATCCTTCTTCTCCCATCGCCTACACCAGCCAAAGCCAGTCCCTCTTCGGCTCTTCCCATTCCCGGATTACCCAATCTCCGGTTCCCACAAATTCTAACCTGGGCGACGAAGGTGGCACACGGGCGGACGATGCCAAGGCGAAGGGCCGAAGGCGACACGTGGGCGGGCGAGGCACGACGGTAAGGCCAAGGCCACGCGCGGGCCTGATAGAAAAAAAAAAACACACACACACATATATATATATATATACACACACACACACAATTTTAGCCTCACACGCGACAGCTATCCCAGAGCCGGCCTGGTATATATATGTTGACATATCTTCATCTGATGGCAGGCCATACATGCATGCTTCGATCTGATATGCTATCATACGATGATCTCTCTCTAGGATCCATAAAAAGAACTCGGTTTCAGCAACTCGCGCTGATTGGTCCGATGCGTCATTAGGTCCACGGCTCTCTCGCAAACACCATATTATATAGTAGTACTAATTAGTAAAATGGAGTGCACGCAAGAGGTGGTTATCCTATCTATGCAAGCCCTGTCACGTCTAGCAACAGTCACTGAACCGTGGGCCCTCTCCACGTGCGTGCGTGCGTGTGTTGCATCGTGCGTACATCGCAATTCTTTAAGCCTCGACCTGGGACGGGGTTCATAGGCTAAACAAGGGTCAAACGCACCCTATGACCCTATCCCGATCCGACTCACCAAAGCCTGCCTCGATCGGATCGAACCGGTTTACCTTGCGCGTATATTGACCAAAGATAACTGGTACCGGTATCACAATTTTAATAATGGTCCGTAAAGCCGATTTGGTCGAAATTCGAAAATTTTAGCTGAAATTTTTTAATTAAATTTTGAATTAAAAAATAGGTCGAAAATATCGGCTGAACTTTTTAAAAAGAAATTTCGGTATAAATTTCTTCTATATTTGATAAAATTAATACAAATCAAAAAATTTGGAACCGATTTAAAATTTTACCGGGACACAGTAGAAACGATTTTCACATGATATCGATGCATGCATCCATGCTCGCCAACCGAGTCCTAATCCACTCACGGACCGTTTGCACAAACCAAATTACCAGATCCAAATCTGCACTCAAACCCATGGCTAACCAACGTCATAAATGGATCACACAAGCACCACCACTTGCTACTAAACTTTTACTGTACCAGAGACCTTTTGGTAACTGGTTTTACTCTTAAATCTTACTGCTCCTACTAATTAAGCACCAGTTGGTGTTGGTGTTGGTGTTGGTGTTAGAATCTGGAAACGTGTGACTAGTAGTAGTCTAGTGTTACCTCGAAGGAAAGAAGGAAAGAAAATTAAGGATCAGGTCAAGCATGCCGTCGTTGGGGGAAAGTCTACAGGACTGGTGAAAAATATCAAGCACGTACGGGTCTATCATGGAACGATCAAACTACTGGACAAGATGTCGAAAGATTCCACCTCTGACTAGAAAATTTTCACCCAATGTTCGCCGTAAAAAATACTACGTAGCATAGCTGCTAGCTAGTACTCCTCTTGCGTACGCATACGGAACTAGTGACACACGCGGGCGAAACAATCCAAATTAACACGTACGTACGCCAGGAAAACAAATGGCACAGATTAATACACGATTACAACTAAGTCGATTTAGAATTCAATTAATTGCCATGGCCACATCCACGTGAAACGACCGTGTGGAAAACTCGAAGATGCATGCCACGCGGCCGACACACTCAGCTCTCTAGTCCAATGAGCACCGGTCGTCGCCGGCCGTTCAGGCCGAAATAAACGACGCCGGCTAAGACGTTACAGGGAATTAAGACAATGCAAAACACACTAGAAATCCAAGAGAAAAAAATTATTATTTTCAAAAAAATTCCAAGAAAATTACGCCTACCCACTCTTACTTGCGTGTATCTTCTGGTTGAATTATTATTGTTGATTAATTCTAGTAGTAACATTATCCATGCATGCCCGATCCCGAAGCCGGCCATGTCGATTTCGTACGGGGCTCCTCCTCTCCCGACTAGCTGCTGCTTTTTCTAACAAAAAAATGTTACTTATGCACAACTCAAGTCAGAGATGTTATAGTAAGCTAGCTTGCTCGATCTCATCCAAATTAGCTGTGAGATTGTATGTATGTAATGCATCATATTGATTAAATTGTGTTGCTGGTGCTAATAAGAATCTTGAGATCTGGAGTACAAGTCCAACGTCCACAATTAATGTACAGCTTATATTAGCCAGTTTTTTTGTTCCAATAACCAGTTGACATCAATCATCATGAGGAATCACAAGTAAGATATTATGCAATACAAGATAGTTGAGCATAAAATAATATAGAAATATGGTTACTGAAATTCTGTGGCCCAAGCAAGTTGAGTCGAGATATTATGTGGTGTGGCAACTAGGGCGGCCTTTAGTTTCCATTGTATGTGCCAATTGGTTGTGAGCTAGATGTAGAAGGCACTGAAATGGATGTTTTCTTACAGGATGCAGACGATGGCATGCCGTGAGTCAACACATTGCAGAGGTCCGAGTTAAGACATCGAAGCATATAAATATGAAAGTTGTGAATCACAATTCCTTAGAAAACAAAATCGTCACGCCTTGTGTTGTTTCTAAACCATCTTTGGGTTTTGCTAGGTATTCATAGAGCAACCCCAATCACAGTCATTTCTATTTGAGAAGTCGTGCGTGAATAATATTACATATTTCATCAAACAAATATTGCATGTTTCTTTTCTTTTGTTCCTATGATGAAATCTGTACAGCTATCTTCTCCCTCAAAATTAACACTATATGAACAACTAGGATACTAAATTATAGTCTCTTACGATAAGTCAATAGTTCAATAGCCAGCTCTCATATATACTGTACATTTAACGGCATTGCAAGGTTGACATGTAGAAGCATGAAAATAAATGGACTGTCTAGCTAGCCCACATTTTAATTTGTCCTTTTGGTAATGGTGGAAATTAAGGTGGGTGATGATAGCAACGTCAGACCTGAAGAAATTCCAAAGAGTTGACCTGAGCTCCATACAATACTAATCCCTTAGCGTTAGAAGCGCTCCTCTCATCACATATTCACATGACCGATCGAGCCACCACTTGACTTGGGTATCCTTGTCATTTGGATCACACCACCGTACACTGCACACCCTCCAAATTAATCCATCTCCATTGATCATTCGCCTTGACTTGTAAAAACCGCGCGTTGTCCTCATCACTGACATGTGTGTCCTGCCCCATAGTTAAATATTGGTATGTGTATGCAGCCATGTATACTGTATACATGTGCCAAGGCTATTTGCTGAATAGGAAATGGCACGAGATAATAGGATTAAGAGAGGAGTCTCCCTCCCCTCCTCATTACCCCCCTTTAATACGTCTTAGACACCCAGACATTGACTTAGATGCCTTGGGAGAAGCGGCATTAGGATTTAAGACCGTTCCTCCTTTTAACTGTAGCAGATGAGACAAAGGTACACGAGATAACTAGAAAGAGGCCAGAAGCATGTCATCAAAGAAGAAGAGGGCGGTGATAGATCTCTCCCTGGAGGTAGAGAGGAGGGAGGAGGAGGATGGCAGCGGTGGCAACGGCGATCGTCGAGCCAAGGATGGCGCGGCGGCCGAGAAAGACGGGCAAGTCAAGCAAGGAGAAGCAACCAAAGAGGAAACTAACGAGCTGGAGAAGGTAGTTGAAGTGGTTGTGGACCAACAAGGAGGGACGGATCCAAGGAGGAGACCAGATATAGGACTCAACAAGGCAAGATGATGGAGGAGGACAAGCAATTAGAAGACGACGATGGCAGCAGCGACGATGAGGAGAGTGACAGAGCTGAAACTCGTGCAGAAGACAAGCACATGGTAGAGGCAGTCGGCGACGGCGACCATAACCACACCACCATGGTGCAAGACGAGGTACGGACATACTTCGTAAGGATATTATACTAGACGGCTAGTGATGTGATGCAAGTAGCTAGATGTAGATTTTGTTCGTCTTGCTTCCCCTTGCACATGACGTGCGTGTATCTTCAGTTGAGCGCGATGCAGGAGGAGATGGAGAAGATGAAGGAGGAGAACCGGATGCTCCGGCGAGACGTCGACCGGACCGTGCGCGACTACTACGAGCTGCAGATGAAGCTAGCCGCCTACCAGCAGCAACCGGCAGATGAACCTAAGGTAATTGCTAAGCTAATTAATCAGGCTTATTCAGCTAGGCCAATATCCAAAAAGTCTACCCCATGTTCTAGCTAGCGCTCGTCTCTCGTGCATGCTTTTAATTATTCTTCCACGTGACACGCCATAATTACCATATCAAATAAGTCACGCCTTGCTATACGAATTCGTGATTCGTTTTCTGTTTAGGAGCCCGAGGTGTTCCTCTCCCTCGGCGCCACGGCCACCGGTGGCAGCTTCCCGGAGCCGGAGAGCAAGGAGCAAGCGGCGCGGCGGCGTTCAGTGGAAAGAGATGACACGGACGACGGCAAGGAGGATCTAGGGCTGTCCCTGAGCTTGGGGGCGTACGAAGAGGAGAAGCTGGAAAAAAGGCACGACGTCATTGACGGCGCGGCGGCCATCAGCGACAAGGCGAGGGGCTACGCGCTGCTGGAGAGCAGCAAGCTTGGCCCACCGGCCGGCGAGCTTGCGGCGGCCGGGATCGCGAGCCAGAGCGTCAACCCGGCCAACCGCAAAACTAGGGTTTCCGTGCGCGTCCGGTGCCAAGGCCCCACCGTAAGCCACAGTTCATCTCACCAAGTTGTTCTTGTTGCTGCAAAAATTCGTGCATTCATGCATCTTAGCTATTTGATGTTGTTAACCGGTCCAGATGAACGATGGGTGCCAATGGAGGAAGTACGGACAGAAGGTCGCGAAGGGCAACCCGTGCCCGAGAGCTTACTACCGGTGCACCGTCGCGCCGGGCTGTCCGGTGCGGAAGCAGGTGACTAAATTTACTCATTTTTTGTTGCACCACCGGTTGCTTCAAGTTAGCATCAGATACTCAGGTTACATGAACAGTACTACTCGAGGCTCTCGAGCTCGATGACCTCGATCATGTCATGTGTATGCATGGTTGATTGATTTATATATGGCGCGCGCGTGCAGGTGCAGAGATGCCTCGAGGACATGTCCATCCTGGTGACGACTTACGAGGGCACGCACAACCACCCGCTCCCCGTCGGCGCCACCGCCATGGCGTCCACCACCTCCGCCGCAGCCACTTTCATGCTGCTCTCCAGCACCAGCTCCTCGTCCTCCATTTCCGACGCCGGCGGCATCTCAACCGCGCCGTCCTATCTCAGCCCCTACCTGATCAACTCCAGCTCCCACCACTCCTCTGCCTCGCCTTTTCTAAGCTCGCCGCTAATGCCCGGAGCCACGGGCGGCGGCGGCACGCAACATGTCAACCTGTTTGGGCATTCGTCTGTTCTAACTCAGCAAGCGTCAAACCTCAAGTACCCGTGGCCTCCGAACCCTTCGCACGGTGGTGGTGGGTTGGGAGGTGACAAGAGGCCGTTTTGGAGCACCGCGGGCGACGACAGGCCGACGTCATTGCCCGACAACGTCGGCACGGTGGTGTCGGACCCAAATAAGTTCTCTGCGGCGATTGCCGCAGCGATCAACAACTTCATGGGAAAGGACGGGCAGGTGATGGGAGGCAAGGATGGCGAGAGTAGCAGCAAAAGTAGTGCAAAGTGGGAGATGGTTGAATCACTTCCACCGCATGATCAGTAGAGACAAAAGTTAATTGTGACAAAATTAAAGGGGTATTTGGTTAGAATTGTTGTGTGTAAACAAATCAAGCTAGGGGGCAAACACACATTGGAGAATTTTTTGGGCCTAATTTGGTTTTTTTTTCAGATTTGGAACAAATTGCAACTGTTGTTAACCGTAAATTACAATATGTGTTCACTATCTTGGCTGTATTTTACGTTCATTCAACTAGTGCGTGCAAAGATACCAAGGCGTGCAATGTATATTCGGACTCAATATCAGTTGGGAGTGTCTAAAATTAGTGTCTTTCAAAATGATCCCTCCGTTTGACAACATAAACACATTTTTCTTAGGAATAGTCAATTCACACTATAAGTCCATTCATGTAATCATGAATCTAGTTATTGTGATTTTCTCCATGTTTGCCCTTATATATATATATTTAATTTCGTTCTTTCGCTTGTTGAGTTGTTTTCTCTGTTATTAGTGTAGCTCTCTTGAGTGTTTCGGTTCGCCGCCACTTTATGGCCGGCGTGCTTTTCATGTATTTGCTACTTCGCCTCTTGCTTTAATGAATGTCGATCGGAGCTCCTGCCCCGGTTTCAAAAAAGAAGAAGAAAAGAAACTGAGAAATCCCAGCTAGTTTTTTTACTCAATTTTACATATTCATAGTCTATGCATGGTTGGGTGGAATTATACTCCATCCATTCTTTCTTACTTTCGTTTTGAACATCAACAGATTCTCCCATATACACATACCAGTTCATATGAGAGAGAACGGGTCATCTAACGTTTTGCCGAGAGGGGAAATCAGAAGAAAAAAAAGAGAGATAAAGTGTTGAGCTTGGGTTTTTATTCGGTTTTATATTTTCCTTTATAAAGGAATTTCTCAGGAAAATGCTCATATGGCTGATAGGTGGGGTCCTCAGGTTATAATTTTATTAATTTCATACCGGACTGATAGGTAGGGTCACGGTATCAGTGAGACAAACCTTTAAACCAGGTTAAATCAGAAATCTAATTAACTTAATGAGTTGGCCCCACATGTCAGTGACTAATTATATCTAACTATTGTCATTAGCTCTAATAAACAGTACTCTTGTGGGGCCCACTAGTCAATGAGAGGGAACACACATAGAAAACAGAGGAGGCAGCGATGCTTGGTTTGGTGAGATCGCCGGCGGTGAGGGAGGGGCGAAGGTGCATGAGCAATCGACAAAATGGTATGGTGATGTCATGGGGAGTTGAACGGTGACAGCGTTGGTGCTCGAGGCTCACCGTAGCATTTCTGATAGAGAGGAACAGATGTGGTGGTGTTGAGCTACTGTGATGGGCATGACTCTGGAGCGAAAGAAACTAGGAATGGAGCAAGCACTTAGCTTCAGAAGGTTATGGCGATGCAAGAGCGGTGGGCTCGGGAACCAATGGTCGTCGAAGTGGCACCAGCGACAAAGAAATATGGCGGCGACGATGCGATCCAAGGTAGGGTGCAACATTGAGTGGCGCAAAATAATCCTAGGACTATAGGGAGATGGCCAGTGAGCTTAATGACATCAAAGGGGCACAGTGGTGGCTAGGCAATGAGCGGCGGTGGCGGTGGAGATGAGGCACTCGGTGGTGGACCGTCTTAGCAACGAGTAGCTATAAAGGAGTTGCCCAATAGAATCATGGGATCATTTGAGATGGTCTAGTTGTGAAGAATCAGGATGGAGTGTGATATCCTTCTTAGTTATCAAGAATTAGAAATTAATAAATTGGAAATTAATAGTTAAAAATTCAAAATTTAGAGAGTTGGAGAGGGTAGTGGGCTGTGGGCCCATAGACCTTGTGGAGAAGTGAACCATGTTGTCCCACGGCCCAAGAGTAGATTGCCTAGCCAAGCCCAAAGGGGGAGCCGATCGGCCTTAAGAAGAGCAGGGGTGGCAGCCCCAACCCTAGCCACCTCATCCCCTATGTTGCACCTCTGTCCAACTGTAACATCCCAAAAATTCCAGTTTTAGGAAAGTACAATGAAAATAAGTGGGATAATAATTGTTAGCATGTTTTTGAATGGAAAAATATTTTGGAATGATTTTTGGACTTTTGCATAAATCAAATAGAGAAACTTCATGCAAACATAAACTTGTAAGAATTTTCAAGAAAATCACAGAATATATAAAATCCTAAAAAATTACAAAGAAACTATAATGTGTCAGGAACGTCTGTAAAAATGTCCATAATTTTGGAGCCATTTTGGTAAGTTTTAAAATTCACCAAGTTCTCAGCCTTTTCTGGAAAAAAAAATCTGAATCCTATTTGAATTTCCCGCCGAGCCCACTTATGAGGTGGTGTATTCCACCTCACACACGCACGCGCTTCACCTGCTCCACCGCCGCCACTTTAACACGATCGCACCCACGCTTTACACCCCAACCGCCTTATCGCCTCCTCCACCGCCATGCTAGTCACTGTTGACATGCCATTATCCCACGCGGACGACAAGACAGAAGCTCAGTGAGAGAAAATCGCTCACGACACCATTCATGGTCATTTTTAAGCTCCTCACTGCATCACGAGTTCCTCAGCTCACCATTCTCGCCTCCCGTAAAGAATCAGAGCATCTCGTGCATTGCTTCGCCGGGAATTGGAGTGTTGTTCTCGACGCCCGTGAGCGTGCCTCCGCAGCTCTGCCACTCTAGTGAGCTTCCTTGCCCATGACGTTTGTGTTATTTTGATCATCTTGCATCACTCATCCCTCTCCTTTGCTCAATGCAGCCTCGAGAGACCCGTAGCTTGATTGCTTCTCTGTCCCTGATTCCTGTGTGCACCCGATCTGAGCTACTACGTTCCCGCCACTCTAAAAGGTTTGAACCTCTCTCGAGTGCATCGTCATGTGTTCCGACACCCCTTCATCTAATCCCCTCACTCAACACGGGCAAACTCGCAGTGAAACTGGGCATCTCCTTCATCTACGGCCCCCGTCGCCATTTTCATTCTTCCTCGAAGCCCAGTGAGTACCGGTCAAATTCCATGTGTCCACACCATCCCTAGGATGTCGGTGAACTAATCGACGCTCCTTGTAGCACCTACGTCACTGTGGTGAGCTGTCACCGTGAGCCTCCTCTGCACCACCACTATTCAACATCAACACGCTTCTTCGTCCATCCCTCAACACCATCGAGGACCTTGGTGAGCTTCTAGTAGTACCCTAAAGCTATTGCGTGTATCAGATCAGTGGATTAGCTAGCATAGCATAGAGTTCCTCGTAGCCGCTCATTGCGCCGCCGTGGGAGATGGTCACTCTGCCACTCCGGTGACCATTGGCCCTATGCCACTGCTTGTAGCATCGTTGTCACCCCTAGAGCCAAGGCGCACCATCTTTCGCCACCGATATGCTCCATTTGCGAAAACCATTTTGGACCCGAGGCACTCCGCCACTTCTCGTCGGCATAGCACCGCCTCCACCAACACCTGGTGGGATCTGCGTCAAGCAAGGAACCCATTTTGCCCATCCCACTAGCCTCTCCGTGCCTGCCTCACCGACGACGAACTGGCCAAGGCACTCGGCCATGCACACAGATCTGTTGCTCTTCTCTCTCTCCCCCTGCAAGTAGGCCCAGGTGATTAGAAGATGTTTAGCGCTAATTAACATAGCTTAAAAAGTATTGAGTTTATGACAAGTGGGACTGGTAGAAAAGTTAATAGAAATCTAATTTAAAATGTAATTAGAATATGTTTCACTAACATGAGGGACCACACAGTATTCTCGGTTTTAAAACATGTTTTAGAATCAGAGAGACTAACATGTGGACCCCAGTCGTTAAATAATTAAAATTAAAATAGGTTTACCCATTTAGTTAATAAATAATGAGTCTATGGCATGTGAGACTGCCTCTATTTTATAAATAAAATCAAGAAAACAAAAAAAAAATGGAGTCACTGACAAGTAGGCTCCACATGTAAGTTAATAAGATTCAGAAAAAATGAGACAAATCGCTTTCAGTTAGAGAAAAATACGCTTTCTGTATTGGAAAGCGTAAAACTCAGTAGAACTAAGAGGAAAATACATTTTTGTTGTTGGAAAGCATAAACCTCGGAGAATACGCTTTCAATGTCACCCTGTTATTAATATCTAGAATTTCAAAACCGAAGCAAATTGAAATGTCAATAACTTTTGCATATGAACTCCAAATCAAATGAATCTTTTATTTATAAATTAATGTAAAATCATGCTCTATCTGAATATGCAAAAATATTTGGATTTTTTTTGTCATTGAAATAATCTTTCTATATTTAGTTTGCTTCTGCCTCTTTTGATTAGACGTCGATTGTTCGAGCGAAATTTACAACGATCTTCCATCCTCTTATTTAGAGAAATCAAAGCAAGGCAAGTGCCCCCCCCCCCTTTGACCATGTTTATCCTATTATTTCAATTATTGTATTTCTTTTTGTAAAATCTATTATGCATGCGTGTATGTTCGCTTAAAAATTGCTATATTTGGGAATAACTATAGTTATATTTCTATTCAATGCATGATCCTCCTTGAAATATTGGTATACCTATGGTTGTAGAAAATATGCTATAGTTTAGGCAATAGATGGTGTTGATTTCGGTATTTCGAGTGCGAATATTGCACAATTGCTTAGCCGGGCTCTGGGTTTACTAAAAATTTAAAAATGGACGAAATGTTGAGCGTGAATTTTGGGAGATTTTGAAATGATGGTCTAGAGGGTTTTACCTCTGTTAGTTTGTATAAAAATACAAATAAACAACTTAGTTTGTGACGCAGGTGAGTTGTATTGTAATCTGATGAGTGTGAGAGGTGTATCTCACAAGTAGATAGGGGGAGATCCTCACGCCGGGTCAATTAAGGACCGAACACCGGTATATCTGACCTAAGCATAAGCGTACAACCACATGTGCTGGTATGGGACGGTCTTAGCTAATTAAGTCATCAAAAACTAGCCTTGCACGTTGGTATACCGTGGTAGTGTGAGCATGACCAGTGTAGGCATGTTTGAAGGGCTCCCTTCACTGAGGCATTGGGAACAAAGCCTTCTGACATAACGGTAAATGTCTCACTAATACGGGGGTGTACCCGGTTGAAGTGAGGGTGTTCATTCGCCAGGCTAGTGCAAGGATAAGACTAGGTGATGTAAAGGCTTCAATGCATGCTCTAGGCTACTTAACAAAGGATAGTGAGTGGTGGTATTGACGGATGCCAAACAAACTAGAAAATTCGTGCATTGTGGGTAAATTTATACACCTCTCCAGAGTGTAAATCTATTTAAATAGCCGTACTCACGGTGATGAGTGTGCTAAGTGTAGTATTGCCGAGTATAGTCTTGGTTTTTGCCAAAACAGTTCTTGTTGGAAAATGAGGGAATTATTTTGTTGTGTTATTTGAGTTGAGTGTCCTGTCTATATCTGAAAATAATATGTTGATCGCAGCCAAAGAGGGTTGCGACTTGTTATTTATTCAAGTACTTACTTGTTGTTCAATATCTATTCAACTTCTCTTTAAATTCATGTTGCAAAGTACTATGTATTGATATTGCAAATAAAACTTACTTAATGCTGAAAATAACTTGTAGCATAGAGCCTCATCTCTTGTTAGCCATACATATATATATAAATTTTGTGATACACTACAAGTCTTGCTAAGTACGCAATATACTGAATCTTGCTTAAATTGTTGTTCAGAGTTAGAGGATGAGCCTATGTCGGACGACACGTTCTTGGCACCCTGTACTGGAGGGTTCTGTGATGGGTCTTTCTAGGACTTGTTTCTTGTCGGTTCACTGAGTGTTTGGATGTTCATACCGCTAGAATTTCAGACTCTATACATATTATGCTTCCGCTATTTAATTCGTTACTTCTGATACTCGTTTTACTTGGCCGACCAGCTGTGTATCATACTTTGTAATGTAATTGTTTAAGTTAAGTATCATATTTGTTCCATGTTGTATGTATATTGTGTATGGACGTGTATGCCAAAGTTGTGGATGTGTTTACTAGCCACTGATCATAGGACTAGTACGGTACACACACGAGGGCTTTGAGTATTCAAAGCCTGGGGTCCGACACCAGCCCTGTGCAGCTGCCCCTGCCTCCCTGCTGGCTGCCGTCCCATGCCGGCCACTGCCCCTCCTAGTCGAGCCGCCCACTGCCATGTGTGCCTCCCCTGCCCTAGGTTGCTGCTGTCGTCTCAAGCAAGTGGGAGGGGGAAAAGGGCAGCAAGGACCAGCAAGAGGAAAGGACAATGAAAGGGAGGATGGAAGAGAAGGGAAATAGAGAAAGAAAAGTGAGGGTTTGTGCTCCATCGTGATCGTCGTCATTTATGTTTGTGGATAACAATCTGATAGTCTCTATATTGATCCTTGATTAATGCTTATTATTGTTGTATATTGGTTTGGTTGCGAGAGATAGGTGTTTTGTTATGCCCTAGTTCGTTAAACTGTACCGCAGAATCTTGTGAGGGGATTTTGGGATATCTCTATCATGAATCATGATTTATCCTAGTTATAAAGGTGTTGATTATTTTCTTAGCTTTCTAGGAAGCCCTAGATCACTAAATTTGGATAAGTGAGTAAAAATATATGGCCTCGAATATCTGTTGTCCGTAAATCATTGTCAATAGCAAAGAATGATAAATAGGTTAATTACATACATTAGATGAAATAATTTAATTGTGGTTGTAACTATAATAAGATATATAATTCATAGTATATTACATAAATATTAGGGTATGTTATTTATCATGATGTGGAAAAATAGATATAAAAATGTGAAGTTGCATATTCTGATAATTTCTAGTTTAACCTCGGGATTGGAAACGGGAACCTAAATGGCAAATCCAAAGGATTTGCACAACTAGAATATCGTGGATAATTTCATGTAGTTTTCATAAAATATGTAGTTTACTATATTTGGATTTCAGAGATGAAAATTATAGCTGGTAGGTTGTCCGATGAAGTTGAGTTAAGACGTCGATTTTGCATGTATGTGCGATAGTATTTTGTTTGATGTTTTAGTGCTGTTGTGGCATATTTTTAGTGTGTCATTGATTGTTTATTTAGGGAGTGTTGCCTCAAGTACAGTGTCACACTTGCATCGCTCGGTTTCTAGAGGCTAAAAGGTAAGTGTTTGGTAGAGCAGTGGCCTCAAGTACAGTATCACACTTTACCATTGAATTAATATGATATTTATTTATGATCTCTATTGCTTATTTAGATGCCGTGGTGCTATGATTATATTGATTCAAGGAGGACATGACATGAAATGATGATGAGTTAGTGAGATTTTGACATTATGACGCAATTACCATAGAGATGACATGGTAATGTTAATAGTGGATTATGAACAATGACATCATTTGCTTGCATATGAGCCAGGGCGGTTAGTACTGCCATATTTATGGCTAGTCCGGCATGCTTTATGATAAAGTCCTACAGAGGTAGGAACCCTACCCTAAAGAAGATGGGGGAGCGTGTCATCAATGAATGAACACTCCGCTATACTAGTATCAGCTGAAAGAGTTGCATCATTGGCATTGTGTAATACCCTGGCTATTCGGAAGTCAAGATGCTACCTAAAGATACAACATACCATCAAATTGCGGAATAAGGTTCAATATGCCTCTAATCAGACAACAATATCATGGTAATGAGGTGAAAATAACCAATTCATCAATGATGAATAATCAAGGAACTAGTCATGGAACGACATGACATGAAGTCTAAACATTACTTATTACAGTTCATCTCTCATCAAAGATTAACATAGTTGAATCCATTAATGAAAATATAATGTAATGAACTGTGTGGAACGTGCTGGTCTACTCCCTCTCATTAACATTATCATCAATAAGGTTCACCTAAATAAACACAAAAAAACAAGGGTGAGTCGAAACTCAGCAAGTACAATAAACAATTGAACATGCCAGGTTATGAACAAGTCACTCACATTACGAATTAAGAATTAATCTCTGAAAACTTATGTATATGAATGGAATGAATGGGTGCATTGAAAGGAATGGACTAACACATGCTCATACGCAGATAGCGAGTGAGACACCCATCGGTGTTCACTTAATCCCGTGACTTAACAAAGTCCGGGACCAAATTATCAGATGAAGAACGTTTCACACGGTGTCCAAACGCCCACATTGGAATGGTGGGTCTTACATGCCCATACTGGAGTTGATGGGTCTTTACTAATCCACTCTCGTGGAATGCATATGAACAACACATGAATTGAATGAACATATGCAATGAATTTTATCACTTTCTTCCTGATGGATTATCAAATAGGAACGGAATGTACATCATGGAATATGAACATGGATCATCAACTCATCGGCACAACAACCAACACCGAGCGTTCCACAGAAATCAATATATCTTAATGTAATACCTCATATATCCAGCTAGGTTGTATCGTTTCGATTGTCTGGGAATGTTATTCGAAAACGAGATTTAAAACTTTCCGGAACCGAATCGGTAAAAAGAAAGAAGTCGGAGGGAGTAAAAGAATCAGTTTTAGTCGAATTTTCTAATCACGAGGGGTAATTGTTATTTCGTCAACTCTGGCTGTCCGCGACCAGAGGCCCAAGAGGGGCTGGCCGGCCCATGAAGAGGCCGGCCAAAAAGGGGGGGCGCCACTCCCCCCCCAAAACCCTAGCCGCCACTCATTCTCTCCCCCCCCCCCCTTGGCCGCCACCTTCCCTCCCCAAGGCCGGCCTCCTTGCTGCTCCTTGGTGCCTCCTCGCAGTGGTGGTGCCATCTCCGGTGATCCCCGTCGCTCCTCCTCAAGATCCCTCCGCCAACTCCGCTCCTCACGACGCCGACGGCCGCTCGTCGCCTCCCCTGGCCGCCCTAAGAGAGGGAAGAGGGGGGAAGGGAGGAAAGCCCGTGTGCAGCGGATCATCGTCGTCCTACTGGTCTACAAGGGTAATTAGACCTCCGATTCGTTGTTTGATTCCGTTAGAGTTGAGAATCCGATTGGATTTGTAGTTTCGTTTTAATTCTGTCAGTAGATTGATTCTGTCCAGTACGTTGTACCTCAGTTTTGGGTGTCTTAGAGGCCGAATTGGACATCTGTGTCTTCTGGAGAATTGTTTCTGGTTTCATTATATTTCTTTTGGCACCTGGATCATGAATTTTCACCCAGTAGTTTAAAAGTTATGACTGTTTTACCACGTACTGCTCTGTCTGACAGAAATGCTAGGTATAGTCGGTTGCACCTAGGTTTTGATCTAGTTAGAGTCAGAATCAGGTCGGCCACCCGACTAGGTTCATGAAGATAATTTCACCATGTTTCCAGGCTGATAAATATCACTTTATTTGGATCAGTGGTTTAAAAGTTAGAGCCTTTTCTTTAGGGCTGTTCTGAATTCTGGGCAGACTGCGGTTATAGTTTTTCATTGGATGGTTAGACCTCTGTTTTGGCCGAATTAGAGTTTACCATCAACTAGAGTTTAGTAGCCAGTTACGTTAAGAGAAGTTGAGCACTAGTTTCAGGTCTTTTGGACTTACGGTTATTTATTGGTGAATTTTCTAGTAAAACTGCCAGTTTAGGGGTATTTGGAATGTTTGGGCGAATGGATCAAATTGAACCTTTTGTTTGGTTGGTTTGGTTAGAGATTGTGGGAGGGCACGTATAGAAATGTCTTGCTCGTTTGTCCTCATTTTGATTATTTTATATTGTAGGCTGTGAAGCGGTGAGTGGAGGGGTATCTCAGTTACCTCCCAACCCGTCGCAGCGCGGCAGGCAAGTATTTGTATGCTAATATTGAAACAATATGTGATGTATGTGTACATGATTACTTGTTTTCATGTGTAGTTGAATGCCATGTGTATTTCTTTCCATTAATGCTTGATGTTCAAACTTACCATGAGATCACATCATGTCATGCATGAATGCATAATGACCACGGAAGTGGAGTTCTTGTGTAAGACCCATCAATTCCAGTATGGGCATCAGAAATCCCATCAATTCCAGAATGGGTACGTGTGTCCACCATTCCAATGTGGGCCACGTTGGACAGCCGTATGAAACGTTCTTCATACGGAAACTTTTAGTGAACACCGACGGGTGCTTCACTCGCTATACCGGTATATGCTGCAATATGTCCACTTCCTTCATTGCATCATTTCATTTCATCCATTCATAAGAATTGTTTCGAATAAATGTTCAATCTGTGATAATGTATATGGTTCATTAGGTGTGATTGTTACTTTCAAGTACTTGCTGAGTCTTTGGCTCATTCTTGCTTTGTTGTTTTATTTAGGTAAATGACAAGGAAGATCGGTTTCATGGAGGGTAGATCAACACGATGCACTCACTATCATAATTCAAAACATTCGAGAACTTACTTTTGTCTTCTATTTATAACTTGTGTTGAATTATAATAAGCCAACTTGGCCGTATTTACCATATCTCCCTGAAATGTTTATTTCCAATCCGTTGATTAAACTGTTGATGATTTCATGTTCACGTTTATCCTTGTGGTATGCCAATTCTAGAAATACTTATTGTGGTGAATTTCCTAAAGATTAGTGATTGTAGGTGACATCTTGACTTCCTTATAGTCAGGGTGTTACACTTAACACATTGGAATTGCATGTAATGGAATATGAATATTGATTAACATCTTTGATTAAAAACATGGATCATAGAAATATTAGCATGAACACAGACACACATCATTCATCAATGTAAAGAATTTCAATGTACTTGCCTTTCGCGTTGCGACGTGTTAGCAAGCAACGAAGGTGTTCCCACACGCGATGCCTCGCCGCCTACACAAGTATGATCCCGAAATAAGAATAACGTGACATGGCTTAGGTACGGGAGACCCACAATATTCCTCCCACTAACCAACACAAACCACGAATATAAACGGACAATACTCATTTCAACCATCTGCTCAACCAACTGGACAGCAGTACAAATAAAATCATAAATAATTATCTGGGACTCGAAACGATCTGGAACTAGTGCCCAATGAAAATTAACGCATAACGCTACAAAACTCTAGTTGACGGGGTTCTTTGATTCGGCAAAAAACAGTTGGCTAAACAAATAGCTGAAAACAACCGATGACATCTGTCTAGAATTCGTAATGCAGCGAAAAGAAAATGATGTAACTTTCATTATACTGATCCAATGGAGGTGATCTTTATCAACTCAGAAATATTATTTAAAGGGCTATAATAACCTAGCTGGTGGAAGTTCTTAATCTGATTCTAACTAGATCAAAACCGAGGAACAAACCGACAGTCCCCAGATCTCAGACAGACATAACAGTGCACGGATAAAATTCCATAACTTTTGATTGCCAACTCTAAAAATTGTGTTCTTTGTCAACTTTGAAAGATTACTGAATTATCTACAATATTCATTTGGGCTTGCCTTTCTGATTCGCCCTTTAAATAATTCATAATGGCCAGACAAGAAAACTGCCAAATCCCGTTAGCTCTCCTGAACAGTCGCACAAAAATAGTCATATCTCCTAAACCGTAACTCCAAATCAGATGATCTTGGTGCCTAAAGAAAGCTAAGACCAAGAGCTACAACTTTCTAAGAGGTGGACAGATCAGAAAACATATAGAACTTACCCAAATCTGATGAACAAATCTGGCGCTGGGGGAAGTAGAAGGTGACGCACGGCAGGGAGGAGGGTGGCGGCTCCAAGTTTGGGAAAGGGGGAAGGGGGAAGGGAGTTTAGGGTTTTTGGGAGAAGGTCATCCCCCCTTTGGCCAGCCTCCTCTTGGACCACATGGGTCGTGGCCCAATGCCCAGGTTGTTAGGAATTCGCGGAAACCCCCTTGAGATCACTGAAAATTGTAATTCCTGTTTAACTCTTTCTCCCGAATACTCTCCTATTCGTCCGAATAAATTTTGGGGTATTACACATTGCATACATGAGTACCTGAGAATGATATTGATAAGATTTGAGTACATGAGAATGATATTGATGAGATTTGAGAACATGAAAAATGAGAACGATATTGATGATATTTGAACATGCTTACATTAATGATGATGATTTAAATATTTAATGAGTTGTTTATCATTCTATTTTGTACTTGCTGAGTTTATCGTTCTATTTTGTACTTGCTGAGTCGTGGACTCACTCTTGCTTTGTTGTTCCTTTGAGGTAAACGTTGATGGCGACATGCATGTGATGGAGTAGCACACGAACCTCACATGCATTTATCACATATATTCTATCTATTAGTTTGCTTTATATCATCTAGAGACATGCTTTATATCATCTACATATTATATCTATTAGTTTGCTTTGTATCATGATTGGAGTTGATTATTTTGGAGTTGATTATTTTGGAGTTGCTAGTTGGAACTTGGGTTGATTTAATATTAGTTCAATTCAGTTTGATCTACTATTTGCTTAGTTATTGGTTGGATTCTTAATTGCTTTACTCGTAGTGGATTACTAATTGTTGTTAGTGTATCTCACGCGACCCACTGAGGGGATTTTATTCCATGCATGATTGTCGTAATTTATTGTTAAATATTATTTAAGTTGGTAGGAGCTAGAGTAGTTTAGGTGACATTATGGGCTCAGTGTTGGGCTGGGGTGTTACACATAGCTCACCGGAGATGACAACAATGGCGAGGGCGACGGTGGAAGCGAGAGATGAGGAAGATGATGGTGTCACGGTGATGCACTGCACGAGGTGCTAAATCGACTTAGGGATCTTCATATACGAGGGAAATGATGTGACATGACATGGGTGTCGAGGCAAAAACTCACCAGACGGAGCTCGATCGTGGGCAGCTTGAGACGGTGCTTAGCAGAGCGTGTTTGCCAGCGCCAGGAACGAGCTTTGCGTTCCGGCCGAATGAAAGCACTACTGAGGGAGCTACTATATAGGAAGATGTAAGGCAAAGTGGGGTGAGAAGAAATGTGTGCTCGGTGTGGGCTAGTTATAATCGAATCGGAGGGGCACAATGTTGGACCGAAAAGGCCACTAGAGGGGGGTGAATAGGAGCACACTCACTTTTTCACAAATAATGGATTCAACACAAATTTCACTCCAGTAGCTATGGAAGCTATGAAGATCAGTATATCAGTACAGCGGAAGACTAATATTGAATCCAATAAAAACCCCTAAGCAATACTACAAAAGATCAAACACAAGATAACAAATCTCAGTGCACTGCTGGTCGAACCGCTGGCTCAAGGGTGGTTGGACCGATGTCCTGCCGGTCTAACCAGTGATGTTGGCCGGTCTGACCGCTGGCCTCCAGAATAGATCAACAGCCCGATGACGAAGTTGTAAATAGATGAAACTTTTGATCTACAACTTCAAACTTGATGAAACTTGGAACACACCTTCTCTATGATATCAGGAAGCTATTCCAATCAAAGATTATGATAATTCTTAGAGGAATAAAGATCATTTTCCGTTTGATTGAAGAAGTGTTCAAAATTTGGTCAAAACGAAAACTTAATTAAAGATCTTGCTCGTGGGTGATTGATGATCAAGATGATCCTATATAGGTTCTCACACGTCACAGCAAGCTAGATCACGTGAAGAATTCAATCAAAAACTCGCTGATCAAAGAAAGGCTCAAAATCATCAAATATAGAGAAAGAACGCAATGAGACAAAACAATGATCAAACTTTCCTTTGATTGATATGATATAGGCTTACAACCTCTCCATCAATGGAGGACAATGCTCAATCTAAGAGCATGAAAATCACATCAAACTATCAAGAACCCTAGGCTCCACAAAAACTCTCCCTAAAAAAATTAGAGTTTACAAAAATTGCAAAAGAGACGAAGAAGTGGTGCAGCCACCACCCTCTCCTATTTATAGTGGAGGCTTAGACCTTCTAGAAGTTTGACTCAATTGGGCTCCCGTAAAGGCCCAAAACAAACGGGTCACATACGCACATATTTTAATACGCCGTCTTTAACACCTCTTGACCTAACTAGCTACACCTAGCGCCATCTTGCGCCTCGGATTAGCCAATAGGTCACCCTTATCTATCTTGCACCACGCTTGAGTACATTGACTCACCCGATCGCCGATCGCTCGACCTCACTCTCCAAGCCTAGTCCCGATCATCCTCGTCGTTGACCGTCGTTGACCACCAAGCAACTTGCACAACAATAGACAAGTAAACCAAATTTAGGAATAAGTTCTTCACAACATGACCCATGTTAGTCAAAACATGCATCATGCAACATATATGCCCTGAAACTCATGACTTTGACCTAACAACCGAATATCGCCGCCACAACAAGCGATTTAACCAAGTGAAAACGGTCGACCGCCCCTAGGGCGGTCGACCACCACCCTAGCTCTGGCCGATCGCCACCGACTTAGCCATCTTTCCTCTCTGGAAAACCGAAACCTACTGAAAATTTTAAACCAATAGAACTTTTGACTAGAGACTCCAAAAATTATGGGACCAAGTGCAATAGAATCTCCTCTCTTGCCTACACCCTTTATTTTTGGCCCAGCTCAATCTATCATTTTCTGACATTGCCGATCCGACCGCCGCTAGGGCCGGTCAGACCGGCTGAGACCTGACAGTCCTGAAACTTTGCCAAAAACACGTGAAACGACAAACCGTTAACGCCATTTCTAATTGTCACATCATCCTAAGATCTGGAGTATATCCCCATGATATCCACACACGACAACTGTGCGGAGCGGGTGGGGGAAGGGCTCCAACACACAGGTGGATGAGGGGCAACATGGGCTTGGATGAGGGTGCAATTCAGGAGAGGGTAAGAAGGCCGGGAGAGGCGAGAGCTTGGGGAAGGAAAAGGGGGCATGCGGGTGCGGCAATGGGATTAGGGGGAAACGACAACACCGGCTTGGCGAGGAAAAGAAGGGGGAAGAGAGGAAGAAGGGGTGTGGCATGCTTCGGAGAGGAAAAGAGGGGCATTGTGAGGTGGGGCGCGCGGGAAAAGGCGGGTGCATCGAGCTGCTACAGTGACACCATGGCATCATGCGAGAGGAGGGTGACGATACGAGGAAGACGACCGAGATGACAAATTAGCCCTCAGGGTCGGCGACCGCGAGCGAGAGGGTGTCAGGGTGAAAGGGACTAATAGGTGGGCCCAGTGGCCCACATGTCGGGTTAAGTGGAAGCGTATACCTCAAAAATACGCTTTTACATGAGGGAGACATCGAAATAAAAACGGCTTTGGCGAGGACCGTGTTGGGCTGGGATTTGGGTTGAGAGCACAGGCGGGCTGGGTCGTGGCTATTATTTCGGCTCAGAACGCTTTCGGGAATTTAAAATTGATTTTTTATATTAGAAAAGTCAATAAATATATTTTGAGAGTTTAAAAATAGAAAATAAACTCCAAACAATCCAAGGAAATTCACAGTGGTACTTTAGAATATTAAAAATCCAAATACAATATTTTTAGACTTTGAAATTGTTTTAACAAACCTGTAAAAATATTTTTTTGGCTCGGAATAAAAGGGAAAAGAATTTTAGAATTCTAGATAATTTAGAAAATATCACAAAAATTCAAAAAATACTAACATAAATGTTTTTAGTTAGAGGATAGAATTTGAGGTTGTTACAAAAGTATATTGTAAAAGTAGGAGTAATAATCTTTTTTTCTTTGAGAACATGTTGAAATTGGTTAATATCATGGAATTTTGTTGTTTTATATTCAGATTTAGCATCAAGAGGTTACACGATCAATGGAATTTAATAAGCCAGACAACATGGACGTCACACCAGTTGGACTGGCCACTGATTGGCTTCAAAATAATAACCTCGAATTGGGTTTTGTCAAACCTCACATATGTCATGTACAACACTTGATTCTTTCCAATGGATAGTAGATACAAGTTCCTCGCAAAAAGTAGTAGATACAAGTTAATATCAATTAAGAGATCATAGAAAATCTGTAAGTTTTTGTACCGTATATGTATATTATCATCTCATGAGAGCAGGAGCCTTGTTAGTAATGACATGGTGCTACAATGATGTGCATTATGCTACTAGTTTATGAGTTTTTGTTGTATAGGGCACTGTTGGTGTCTGTTTTAGCAAAAATGGTCATTCCTGCTGTGTAATGTTATTTTTGGCACCTTTGCCATTCCTCGTAGCTCGGATACCGTGCTCACCCGCCACTTCTCCTCGTCAGGCACCTCGCCCGGACAAATTGCGTCAGGCGCTCTCTGCTCTGACAAAGACTGCTCAGGTGCCTCACGCCACCATGTCGCCTCGCCGCACTTCGTCCCTGCATAACACCATTTGTGCGCCTAAGCCCGTAAGTCTCTCGCTGTGGTTCAAAGGGCTCGAATTCTTTTGTTCGTTGTTTGGTGCCCCGAAGGTCTCCGGTCGTATGTCCACATGGCCGATAGACCTGCGCCTGCCTCGCCTTTTCTCCCTTCCGGTTGCTTTCAGCGCCGAAAGCGCTCCCCCGTCCCATCCATCACGTCGTTGGCTCCGTCTACATGCATGGCTCGTCTGCGCGAAAGCCTTTGCATGCCTATAAAAACCCATGCGCCACTCTCTCTCGCTCTCATTCCTGAATTCATTCTCGTTCTCGCGCACGTCGCTGAGAACAAAGAGAATTGAACCAAAACTTTGCTCAAATTACGTTGTGAAGTAAATAGTGTTTAGAGGAGTAGTTCAGATTACGACCATATAAGTACCGTGAAGTCGACATACCGGTAAAATTATTTCCTATGCTTTAGTTGTAATTATTTCAACTGTAGTTAATTAGTTGTAATTTTTTAGTCACAGTTAGTTAGTGGTAATTTACTCGTAGTTTGTAAATTGTAATTAAAATAGTGGTAATTAAGCAGTCATGATTAAATACTTGCAGTTAATTAGTCATAATTATTTAGTGCAAATCAAGTATTAATTAATTAGTCATTATTAATATATTATAATTTAATTTTGCATAGTTTATTAGTGGTAATTACATTAGTGCAAATTAAGTGGTCGAATTTACGTGGCCATAATTAATTTATTGGTAAGTAATGACTCGTAGTTAACTAGTGGTAATTAAATAAATGTAATAAATTCCAAATAATTAATGACACGTAGTTAATCAGTCTTAATAATTAATCGTAATTAATTATGTGGGAATTACTTGGATGTAATCAATTACTCATAAGTAATTTGTTGATAAGTAATCAATTTGTTGATAATTAATTAATTATTCATATTCAATTACTCGCATTTAATTGCTTACTTGTATCCAATCTACAGTGCAAATCTGCTCTAATCAACCGCGAGCCGACTTGAAGTCGCCGGCACAATATCGATCGGTAGATTGCATGAAAGATTGGATGTCGATTGATCCATAGATTAGAAATTGCAAATCCTTTCTAACCTACTGCGAGCCGACTTGAAGTCGCCGACCAAGCCGATCGGTGGTTGTAGGAAAGAACAGATGTTGATTGCACTACAAAGTAATTCCATGAACAATATTTTTTGGATGAACAGTACTTTGCATCATATGAACAGTAACAAAAAATTTTGTCGACGCCCCGTATGGCCTGGAGCCGGCATCGCCACGCACGGTTTCCTCCACTACCACCAGCCCGCAGCTAGAGCCTCCACCGCCTAGAGCCGCTGCACGACCACGATGAAGGAAGCAATGAAAAAAAGAGGGGAGCCAAGAACCGCATGGCGTCGCCTGGCCGATCGCCCACGCTTGAGCATCGCGCCACAGCGCTTGAAGTGCCGAGCAACCTTGAGCGCCGCGGCCCCACCTCGGCCGCCCAAACGTCGCTTACCTCGCCGCCATGGTCGGCTTGAAGCCACCGACCGCCTAAAACACTGCCGCCGAGTCGCGCCATGGCCACGGCCGCCGCCCGCCATAGCGGCGCCGCCCATGCGACCTCATACCACCAAGACTGGGCCGCTAGCACTGGCAGCCATCGCCACAGACGCACGCCACTTAGAAAAAGGAGCTAGCAAAGCTCCTTTTTGGGCAAGGCAGGCAGCCACCAAGGATTGGGCTGAGTCGGCCCAATTAAAAGGAAAGAAAAAATGAGAAAAGAAAACGGAAAAACCCCAAATTTTGCAAAAAGGGCCCTCATAATTTCATAATTCTAAAAATTATGAGAGTTTTTTCGCTAATAAGGAAATTTTGAAGAAAATCGCTCGGTGTTTCTGAAAATTACACGAAAATTATTCTCAGAACTGAAATTTTGCGCTTTAACCACTAAAAATTACGAAATTCACCAAAAATTCATTTCCCAATAGAAAAGGGCCTCATGAATTCAATTTTTGAACCAATTTTTGCATTTGAAGCATGTTTAACTTTGTTATTGTTATTTCTATGCAAATTTATTATCGTATTTACTATTTTTATTATTTGTGGTTGTTTATATTGCTTTTAATCTCTAAAAATAGCAGTAAATCACGAAAATACATAGAAAAATATGGGAACATTTTGAGAATTTTTGTAATTATTTTTTTTCAAATTACCAATAGTAATATTATGAAATCTTTGCATGAATATGCAGATGACTGGCATTGTGAACCGGGAGTTCGAAGAGCTGGCCTGGCATAGCCACAATTACCTGACTTGGGCATCAGATGTCGAAATTGTACTTGGAGCCAAGAAGCTCTGTGCTGCCATTGGACTTGGCATCTTGAAGGACGCCACTCCAACTGCTGGGGAGAATGATCAAGCACTTTATTTTCTCGGACACCATCTCTACCTAATTCTCAAGAATGAGTATATGATAGAAAAGAACGCACTAACTTTATGGACAGCACTGAAGAAACGGTTCGATGTGCTGAAGTACACCATTCTTCATCGGGCAGAGTAAGAATGGAACCGACTACATTTTGCTGACTACAAGACCGTGGGGGGGTAAAATTCTGCATTGCATAGAATTTGGACAGTCTTCAACTCTGTGGTAAGGTAACCACAGATGAGTAGAAGATCAAAAAAACTCTCTCTACCTTTCACCCAAATGCGGTGCAATCCACACGCAACTATCGTGAGGACGTCTACAAGGAGTATGTCGAACTGATTTATACCATGCAAGTTGCGGAAGCTCAAGATGACGTTCTCATAAAGAACTACATATCACAGCCGCCTAGTAGCAAAGTTGGTCATAAAGTCAATACAAGCAGCTATAAAGTGAGCAAGCCTCACTCAAAAGAAAGAGTCAAGAAAAGTAAGATCATGGGTCATAAAACCAAGCAGAATGCTCAAGACAAGAAGGGCGAACAAAAGAAGCGCGATGAGAAGCCCTATGGTCAGCAGGACCAAAGTTGCTACAAATGTGGCACTTAGGAACATTGGTCACGTGATTGCCGTGAGCCGCAGCACATGATTGATGCTTTCAAATCTAAGAAGGGTAAATGACAGCATGAGGCACACCTCGCCATTGCAGGCACAAAGGATCCACAATCATGGGTTGCACTCATGGATGTGGACAGCTTAGTAGCAGCCCCCATCACACCTTCTTTGGACATCACAGCGGCAGCAGCTGTTGTTGCTAAAGAAGAGAAGTTGGACATGGAGCGGATTCAGGCACCAGTTTCTTCATACTTCGCTAATTCAATCTAGTGTACGCATTGCACTTAGATTTGTTAGTTATTTGTAGTTTATGGTTGTAATAGAACATTGAATTTTGAATAATGGTCGTAAGCTCTAGGAGAGCAAAGCGATAAATTCTTATGATGAGTCCTGTAAGATTTTTTCTCGTATTAATAATAGCAAGTTGTGTTCTGTTTTGACGTATTTTACTTATGTGTGTGGATTGCTTCCTACCCCATATTAATAAATATTTTATATATCAGAACGTGTGTGGCACGCTATGGAGGAAGTGTGATTAGCAGATAGCGTCACAACGAATACCATATTGAGAGAGACAAAAAAAATTCAGTCGATCAGCAAGAATGCTGGTAGTCTTACGACAATCATAGGTAGCGATAAATGTATAATAGGCTCAGGAAGGGTCACAATTATACTCTTGATGGGCACAACATTGGTCATTGAAGAAGCCTTGTTGTACCCAGAATCGACTATGACTCTCTTAAGCTTTAAAGATATTCGTGCTAACGATCTCTATGTGGAGACTGAAGAAGAGTATGGTAAGGAATATCTGCTCATTACAAAGCGCGAAGAAAATAGGAAAGGGTATTAGAACGACTTCCTCCAGATGAATCTGGGCTATACTACACTCACATTAAGGCACCTGCAGCCTATACTGTCCTAAAAACCACTTTTAAAAGCTATGAACTTTTCTATCTCTGGCATGATAGATTAGGCCACTTCGGTCTTAGAATGATGAAAAATATAATTACTAATTCTCAGATCAGCAATGTCAATGTAAAGAATTTTCTGAATCAGGAAGATTTTGTGTGCCCCACATGTGCCACCAGGAAACTAATTACTAGACCCTCTACTCTAAAAGTAAAGGACCGCATCCAGGGAGACATTTGTGGTCCTATACAACCCCTGTCAGAGCCATTTAGGTACTTTATGGTGCTCATCGATGCTTCCTCAAAATGATCACATGTATGCTTATTATCTACGAGAAACCATACTTTTACAAAGCTGATCTCGTAGATAATCAAAATTAAGAATAATTTCCATGATCATCATGTGAAGTCCATCAGAATGGACAACACCAGAGAATTTACTTCAAAATCATTTGATGATTATTGTATAGCAATGAGAATTACTGTTGAGCATTCCGTGCCACATGTCCACACCCAGAATGGACTAGCAGATGCATTAATTAAAGGAATTAAATTTATTGTCCGGCCGCTCTTGCAGAATTGTAATTTACCAGCTACATGTTGGTGACACACAGTCCTACAAGTAGCAACTCTCATCAATTTTCGACCGTCCGCATATAACATACATTCACCTATGCAACCAGCGCAAGGGTCAGCATCGAAAATCTCTCATCTATGAAGGATTGATTGCAAGGTTTATGTACATATACCACCACCGCAACGAACTGCAACGGCCCCTCTCAGAAAGTCTGTGATATACGTTGGTTATGAGACAGTATCCATAATCAGGTATCTCGACCCCATGACTAGATATTTGCATACAACCCGCTTCACTGACAGCATATTTGTTGAGGATACTTTCTCGTCTTTAGGGGGAGGAAATCAACCACTTGATGAAAAATATTTGGAAATGATGTGGCAAGCCACGGAAATCCATGCACATGACCCACGCACTAGTGAAGCAAATAGAGAAATCCAGAAGATAATTGATTTGTAAGAATTAGCGAATCAACTGCCTGACCACTTTAGTGATTTGAAGAGCGTGACCAAGTCGCATGTGGCTGCACGCAATGCGCTGGAGAGTGTTGAAATACCAAAGAAAATTGAAGGTATCCCAAATCTCATCCAGAGGCCTCAGAATAAAAGGACGAGAGCTCCGACCCCTCGAATCCCAAGTAACCGGGGACGCCTGGCTAAAAAGGATAAGAATGACTTGACACAGCCGATCACTGAAGTTCCCCATAATCAGAAGGGGGGCTTGTTGAGACCTGGCACTAGTATAGAACCTTCAGTAAAAGTCATACCGAATTTGAATATTTCCACAGAGGAAAATATCAGCATGGATGTGTGCGCACACATCGGAGCTGAAAAACTAAAGGGACTTGCTCCCACAGTTGAAAGCAGCGGTGAGAAAGTAGAAGCATTAGAAGTATTGCACCATAAAGAAATAGCTACAAATTATGTGACCACGGGAAAATATATGAATAGAACAACAGCCAATATCGATATTTATTTTGCAAAAAAAATTATCACAATCATCGATCTTGATCGAGAGCCTGCATCGCTTGCTGAATGTAAGAAAAGATCAGATTGAGAAGATTGGAAGAAGGTAATAAAAGCAGAGTTATTATCTCTAAATAAAATAGAGATGTTTGGGCGTATAAGCCGCACGCCTAACCATGTGCACCCCGTAGGGTATAAGTGAGTATTTGTTCGAAAGAGAAATGAAAACAATAAAGTTGTAAGACAGAAAGCAAGGCTGGTTGCACAAGATTTCACTCAACGACCAGGAGTCGATTATGAACAAACTTATTCCCCGGTCATGGGCGGAACTACCTATAGATATTTAATCTCAATGGCAGTAAACTTGAATTTAGAAATGAAATTGATCGATGCAGTAACTGCATACCTTTATTGGAACTTGGATTCGGACATTTATATGAAGGTACCTAAAGGTATCCCTGTCCCGAACCAAGACATAGATAATAGAAATTTGTACAGTGTGCAACTCAAAAAGTCACTGTATGGACCGAAGCAATCAGTCAGAATGTAGTATAATCACTTGAGAAACTTTCTCTGCAAGAAAGGCTACACGAACAATGATGATTGTCCCTGTATTTTTATACGGTGATCCCATGATAGATTTTGTATAATCTCAGTATATGTAGATGATCTGAATATCCTCGGGATCCTGGAAGATATTAAGAAAGCAAGCTCTTACCTGGAGTCAGAGTTCGAAATGAAAGACTTGGGTAAAATCAAATATTGCCTAGGCTTGCAGCTTGAGCATACTCGTGAAGGGATTTTAGTACATCGGTCAACCTGCACTCAGAAAGTGTTAGAACGGTTTGGCTTTGAAAAGGCATATTCTTCTAAAGTACCGATGGTCGGGAGATCCTTGCAGCAGGACAAGGACCCATACAGACCTAAAGAACAGTGGGGAAGTCCTGCGACCGGAATTCCCGTACTTGAGTGCAATAGGAGCACTCATGTATTTAGCAAACTGTACTAGATCAGACATTGCATTTGTCATGAACCTACTAGTAAGGTATAGTGCAGAACCTATCAAAAGGCATTGGCAGGGAATAAAGGACATCTTCTGATACCTCCAAGGAAGTAAAGATCTTGGCATGTTCTATAGAAAGAACCAAGACCTAACTATGACTGACTATGTAGATGCTGGGTACCTGTCAGACCCGCATACAGCTAAGTCACAAACAGACTATATATTCTTATGTGGTGGAACTACAATTTTATAGAAATCGTCTGAGCAAAGTCTTGTATCTACTTCGACGAACCACTCAAAAATCATAGCACTGTACGAGGCCTCACGGGAATGTTCTTGGCTTCGGCGGATGATTCACCACATCCAGCTGTCATGTGGATTGAATACCGCACAAACCCCTACTATTATCTATGAAGATAATGCAGCTTGTGTTGCACAAGTGCATATGGGTTATGTGAAGAGTCCTCTCACTAAGCATATCAACCCTAAGTTCTTCTATGCTCATGAATTGCAAAAGATGGACAAAATTAAAGTAATGCATACTAAGTCAAGTGAAAATCGTGCAGATTTATTCAATAAGTCACTTCCAGTGTCTAGCTTTGAAAGATGCATACGTGAAATTGGAATGATGAGACTCAGAGAAGTGCAGAATTTAGGGGGGGAATCTTCACGAACTCTTTATTAAAGTTTGATCACATAAATCAAGTACCCAAAGAATAAATTCTAGAGATTAAATGAAATTGGGTGAATTGTACTCTTTTTTCCTTGACGAGTTTTCCTGAAGTTTCTCGGCTAAAGTTTTTAATGAGGCAATTCGTGCAGCACAGCAGAACATGTATCATGTACTCTTTCTCCAAAAAATTTTCCACTGAGTTTTTATGGAGTTTTGATGAGACATAAATATAACGAATGAATGCTCAAGGGGGAGTGTTAAGAAACTAGGCCCAGGCTGGGAGTCTTGGCCCAAGGTGGGCTCCTCATCCATCAGTAGCCTATATAAAGGAGGGGGGGCCCAACTATTGTACTACAGTTTTGAGAAGGTCCCTCATATCTCTGCGCTCAATCTATTATTTTGTTCTTGTGTTCTTGCATTGTTCTAACGATTCTGAGTTTGTCTACGAGGTAATCGCTCGGACTGAACTCGCCAGCGATGGTTCCTCAACAGTTTTGATGCCAGCCATTGCAAATCCCGTGCGTGCGTGCCGCGCTTTTAGGTCCATCTGAAAAACACGAGTCCAATCCAACCCTATCCCCAACCGGATTTGATCCAAACCCATTATAAATTATCTCTTTCTTCCTCCGGCTGTTTACAAGAATCTTCCAGCCCAATCTCCATTCTCCACCAAAAAGTGTGCAGTTGCCAAATCGGCTATGGTTATTATTTTCTCTCTCGTTACTTGTGTGTTCTTTTAAGGACATATTCAATAGTTAGAGATAATCTTGTCAATAACATATGATATATTATTTTTAGAAACAACATCTCCAATAGATAGTCTCTAGCACACTCTCCAACATTTAAATTTTATAATTTTTCTTTGAAACGGGTCTACATGTCAACTAAAGTAGATTAATGTAATGTCTTATTTCGCGTACACGACTGTCTCTTCAAGAAGAGACGACCTGTGCTCTCTCTCTCCTGTGCCGAATGCACAGCCTTCTTCTCCCCCATCAACCACCTCTACATCTCCTGGCACTTCTCCTGTGACCTCCTCAGCCTCCCATTCCTCTCCTACTCCTCTTCCCTCGCGTGTCGTGCCCGTTACTCGCCCATCAAACGAGCACCACATGCAAATACGAGCCAAAGCTGGTTTTAGCATCCCCATTCAGCGTCTAAACCTCCTGGTCTCTTCTCCAATATCTCCTCTACGTACATCTCCTCGTGCGGCACTCCTGGATCCATACTGGTCTCATGCCATGCGCGAGGAATATGATGCTCTCATCCAAAACAATACACGGCGTCTTGTTCCCAAGCCCGTTGGTGCAAATGTTGTCACCGGTAAGTGGGTTTTTAGCCATAAGTTTCATTCCGACGGCTCTCTTGCACGTTACAAAGCACATTGGGTCGTTCGCGGCTACTCCCAATAGCCCAGCATTGATTTCGATGAGACATTTAGTCCCGTTGTTAAACCCAGCACTATGCGTGTAGTTTTGAGTCTTGTCGTCTCCTCTTCTTGCCCTTTCATCAACTCGACGTCAAAAAATGATTTTATTCACGGATCTCTTCAAGAAACTGTGTATTGCCAACAACCTCTTTGTTTCGCACATCCATCACGACTGGACTTTGTTTGTCTTCTTAAAAAATCCTTGTACGGCCTTAAACAAGTGCCTCACACTTGGTTCACTCGCTTTGCATCTTTCATTCAAACCGTTGGGTTCACTACTTCCAAATCTGACTCGTCGTTGTTTATCTCCAAGTCTAGTGCTCACACGGCATATCTCTTGCTCTATGTGGACGATATTGTTCTCACAGCTTCTTCCGATGCCTTTCTTCACCACACCATCTCCACTCTCCAAGCTAAATTCTCTATGACCGACCTAGGTTCTCTCCACCATTTTTTGGGCATCTCGATCACTCAATCTCCCTCAGGACTGTTCCTGTCTCAAAAATAGTACGCCCTCGATCGTCTTGCCAAGGCCGGTATGACTGATTGCAATCCAAGCCGTACTCCTGCTGAATCAGGTCCCAAACTCTCTTTTGATGACCAGCCTCTTTCTAATCCAACCTTCTATAGGAGCCTCACTAATGCTCTTCAATACTTAACGATTACACGTCCGGACATTGCATTTGCGGTTCAGCAAGCATGCCTATTCATGCATGACCCAAGGGAACCTCACTTGCATCATGTCAAGCGTGTACTTCGTTACATCAAAGGTACCATTGGCTTCAGACTATCTATCAACTCTTCCCAGCCGACATATATCACCGCGTACTCATACGCCGATTGGGAGGGTTGCCCCGACACACGTTGATCCACGTCCGGCTACTGCATTTTCTTAGGTGCAACCTCATCCCCTGGTCCTCGAAGCGACAGCTCACCGTCTCTCGTTAAAGGGCCGAGGATGAGTACAGAGCCGTTGTGCATGTCGTCGCCGAGACATGTTGTTTGCGTCAGCTCATGGACGAGCTCCACCGGCCAATAGAACAAGCTACCATTGTCTATTGTGACAACGTGTCAGCCGTGTACTCCTCCACGAATCCTGTTCAACATCGCCGGACAAAACATATCGAGATCGATATTCACTTTGTTCGTGAGAAAGTGGCACTAGGTCAAGTGAGAGTTCTTCATGTTCCGACAAATTCTCAGTTCGCGGATATTTTTACCAAGGGGCTATCGTCTGCACTTTTCGGCGAGTTTGATCCGGCCTCAAAGATCGCCGACGACTTCTACCGTGGATCGCGGAGGGTGTTAAACAGCATGCACGTCTCCATTCCCATGCACTACGTGCCGCAGTCTTCGACTAGCTTCAACAGCACCACAACTTATTCCTCAACTGTTGATCCTCTCTTTTCGCTAGCTTCTGTTGCTTGTATTCTCTAGTATGTACATACTCTCTCGTATGTACTTATATATATTGAACAATCAATAGAATACAAGTGTGCTGCAATATCCATTTAGCACTCTCTCCTCCACGTAGGATTTTGTTAACGGGACATAGGTAAGAGACGACAATAAAAACATTATTAGATATGTACATCTACAGTGGACCATAGAACAGTGCAATATTTTGCTACGGCACTACCAGATCGCTACCTTTGAATATTTTGTACACGTTGAAGAATCATATCAAATAATCTTATCTTTCATCTCATTAAAGTTTTTTTTTCCCTGAAAATATAGCCCAATCCAAATGTCATCAACATTCACACCTGGAGGCTTTTCATTATATTATCTGAGCTCCATAACACTTCAGCGATTAACACTATTTGTTGTTATATATGTTTTCTATATATGTATAATAGCAAGTGAAACTACTTCATTTGCTGTCCGCACGAAGGAACCTATCCATTTAACACGCGTAAAACCACCAAAATTAGCCGGACCTGCGGTAAAACAATGGAAGAATATTCTTTGGGAACATGCTACAGTTGAACGGAGCACACATGTACGGTAAACGCAGCACGTCCCGTAAAAGACACCCCCGACTCCGGCGGTTCCGTATCACAGCGGCGCCACTCCCGGGCGAGCGGACCACTGCGAGGACGCGGTCCACGGACCGCACCGCGACCCGCGTCGGATCCGACCGAAGAACTCCCGTCCGTCCGTGAAGGCGGTCCATGGACCAGGCCCACGCACCTGGAACCCGAGCGAGCCGTAATTGCAACGCGAACTCGCACCGATACACCATAGACGTGGCCCCACCCATCTCCCCAAATCTTTGCGTTCATTTCCCAACTCCCCTTTTTAACCTTTTTTGCGCCACTTTTATTTTCTTCAAGCGACGAGGAAATTGCCTTAACTTGCGTCCTTGTCTTCTCTCTCTGTCTCTCGGCTGCTCTCGTCGTCTCCAACTCCGTCGCGACCTCGCGCTCGCCGCCGGAACCCGAACACCACTCCCGCCTCGGCCTAGGTACAGCCCTCCTTCCCGATTGGGGCGTCTCTGATTTGGTCTGTTGGTTGGGTTGATTTAGTGGTTTGGTTTGCCAAGGATAGTGGCCTCTTGGTCCTGAAATGATGGGAAAGGTGCTTCCTTTGGGGGTGATTTGGCTCCGGATGGGAGAAAAATGGCTTATTTTGTTGTGTGTGTGTGTGGGGTTGTAGTTTCGGTGGTGATTTGAGTGTTCTCTGGTTGGTTATGGCTGAAAGGCCGCACCTTGTTCCGAAATTTGGGGAGTTTTAAGTGGTGATTCGAGAGTCCGCTCAAAAAAAAAATGTTCAGGGTAGAGATCTCATATGGGTTGACCAAAATTGATCCTATCTGTGTGAAATTTTCCTTTCCAGTGAGGATTTAGATGCTTGTGATTTTTAAAAAAAATTGGGTCGTTGACCTAAAATGGAGATAGCTAAGCAAAACAGACCCCCTTTTTTCTCCAATTTTGAGTCAATGAAGCAGGGAGAGTAGTGCTCGGTATTATTCTTTTGCGTGTAGACTGGAACGATGTGCAACAATGGCGTAGAAAAATACTCTTTCCATGAATCTTTTGTGCTTCTGTCGATGCAATTTTATTGTGTCTCGTAATTTTTGTAGGAAATGATCGACCTATTTTTTAAAAAGCACTGTACATGCGCTTTTGTCTTGAAATGAGTAGTTAGGAACCTTGAGTGAAGCAATAAGCTCCATTTTCCAGATTTGTTCTTGTATCAATTGCTAGTGTCATAAACTTTGTAAATTCAGGATTCTGACAGGCAATCCATCTAAACCACAAGCGTTCGCCATCTAAGGTAGTTGTTCTTTGCCTGAAGTGCAGGGAGAGAGATGCTGATTAGTTATTAGTGCATTGTTGAGTGGATAAGGTCCTTTTAGATGGAGGGGGAAAATGCATCCTTTTGCTACTAATGTTAGCTTGAGAATGGTGGATTTTTGACCAAGTTGTGGCAAAGGAGGATCCTTTGCCAACCTCCATCCATGTGTTCGCAATCTGTATTGATCATGGACGGAGGACCAGGAGCAAGTAAAATTTAAAGAAGCTACCTTTTTTAAGGAAAAAGAAGCTACCTTTGCTTCAAATTCTTTTCTTGCGCTGGTAACTTAGCATGTTCTTAAAGGATGGAATCCTTGGCCCAAGTGCAGTATCAAATGATTCTCTTCAATTTAAAAGTTATATGTTGTTCCTTGATTTTTCCCTTCTAATCTGGTAGATCTGAGAGGAGCCCTGAGATGCTCCATGTGAGCCGCTAGTTTTCCCTTTAGCTCTTATCTGGCTCTTAGGTGTGACTTTTTTTATGGGGAATGCAGATCACATCTAATGTGTTCCATTGATTTTATTATTTAATGCTTGTGGTTGTTCCAACTCCTTGTTTCTTTATCTGCCTACCCAACTGTGGTTGGATCCCAGGAAGTCTATTTGTGACTTCTGCTGCCTTGGTTGCTTGTTAGCCATTGTTGTGGATCTGAAGTTTGATAACTTGTTTGAGAAGAAGGAAAGCTGCTGCAAGGGTAAAGCTGCAATTGGGTGGTAATGTTTGCTCTTGAGTTTTTCTTATATCATTGCAATTCTGGAGGAGGGTCGTTTTTTTCATTGTTAGAAGAGTATCATTTGATGGAAACGGACTAGTTCTGCACTTTGCAGCTTGGTTGTATAGACTTGTAACCTAAATTAAGTATTTTTTCTTGTTTATATATTGGTAAACTGTTGCTGCACTTTCATTAGTAATATACTTTTATTATGAAGACAGTAATTGTGTAGATGCCTCTTTATTCCTTGTGTGATTGTGTCACAATTCACAATCTTCTACATTATTTCTGTGGAGTCAGATCTTTCGTATTTTCTGTCTTTTGGGATATCATGAGTGTTACATATTAAGGAATCTGTGGCTCATCCCTACCATGGTCTATCCATATTTTGGTTAGACCTTCATTGTGCTGTCTGAATGGTTTGGCAGTGCGTGATCCCAATACCTAATGAAATTGCCACCTGTGGATCCAGTCCACTTGTGATTTGTGTTTCAGCCACCCCCTCTACAGTACTCTTTATTCATTACCCTTTTTGTCTGTTGCTTCTTTTTTGTCAAACTGAGGATGTGTGTAGGTTTGAATCGGGAACTCTGACATGGTCGAGGTAGATTGGCACTATTGGTTCTCAATTCGCATCCATGCGGTTTAATCGTCTTTCACATAGTCCTCGGCCCATTCTTGACAGCAAGTATGCTAGATAAGTTGATTATTCAATTTCCTTTTCATATTACTTCAATTGCCGCTATACCACAAGAACTGGAAGGGGCTTTTTTGTTTGTTTCGTGTTTCCAGTATCCCTGCTAACCTGTGACATCCTTTTGGTTAGAGCAATCCTTCTGTTGTCATAAGTTCACTGTTCTGTGCAAATCATTTAATTATGTCTTTCTAGACAGGTTTCCAAGGAAATGGCAAGAAATGCAAGGGCAAGGAGGCATGTGGCTCGTCAGCTCAGGTCCACCCCGTATCCTATTCCTTCATACCGCTGGAAGGCGATGAAAGAATCCAACAGAAAGAAAATACTGCCAGCTGTGCAGAAGATGGACTGGGAAGATGCCAACTGCTCTGTGTGCATGGAATACCCACATAATGCTGTTCTTCTCCTTTGTTCATCTCATGACAAGGGTTGTCGCCCTTACATGTGTGGAACTAGCTACCGCCACTCGAATTGCCTTGATCAGTTCAAGAAGGCCTACACTAAGGGGGCGTTGCTTGAGGAACTGCCCACTAATACTGTTGGCACTAGCTTGGACTCGGCACCATTGACTGCAGGTGAAAAAACCGAGTCCATTGACCTTGCATGCCCGTTGTGTCGTGGCAAAGTGAAGGGCTGGACTGTGGTAGAACCAGCTCGGTTATCTCAATGGAAAAGGAGAACATGCATGCAGGATGGTTGCTCGTTTGTGGGGACCTACAAGGAACTCCGCAAGCATGTGAAGTCGGAGCACCCTCTTTCAAAGCCAAGGGAAGTGGATCCTGTCCTTGAACAGAAGTGGAGATTACTCGAGATCGAAAGAGAGAGGCAAGATGCACTCAGTACAATTACTGCAACAATGGAGAGGGCTATTGTTCTAGGTGATTATGTGCTAGACTTGGAGGATGGAGTGGACTTGGAGGATGTAGAAAGTGATGATGAAGATAATGATAATGGCCGTGGGACGGATAACACTCGAAGAATGCTTTTATTTTTAATGCGTCAAGTTGCTCAGCATCATCGGAACCAAAGGCTTCAGAGTGCAAACGCTGCGTCTGGCAATGCTGAGGAAGATTATGCGGTCGGCAGTGGTGCCAATGAAACCACACCTTACCCTTACCACCTGGAAGGCGATGATGAGGATGATACAGTTATGGTTGGAGGGAGAAGCACTGGTATGTTGAGACCAGAGAGGCGGCGTCGCCACCGCCGTAGGAACCGTGGAAGATTGTTCTTAGGTGCTAATTGAGATGGCAGAGGGCTTTACCACCAGAGGAGTACATGCACAACAGATTCTCTGGTGCCTAGCATTCATCAATTTCAACCTCAATTTACCTGTTCATGATCATGTACCAAGTAGTTGTATTAACCTCAGCTCATTGTTTTGCATCAATGCATGTCAACTCACATTCTTTGTTGAAAAGGAAATTGCCGCATCCATCACGTGCGGTTTGTGTAGGTGTTTATTCTGTGCAATTATTCACTTTATGATGGTTCTGCGGGAAAAGAATTCAGAGTTCAGACATTCAGTTGTTCGGTGGTGTTTAGTTCAGTTGAGAATAGGGCATTTACAAGCTGAGAACAGTGCAGCACTTGTGACAGCTAGAAACTTAGAACATATAACGGAATGAGCTTATGTTACAACAAAAATACAACCAATGGCCTTCGCACAGTTTCACACCTCAACATAAATACTAACTGATTTTCCGTAACATAACATTACAATTTATGTTTAGAATTAGAATTTGCAGCACATGTATAAAATAATCATTTACTTGTATACACTTGTGAGGACAGCTCTGAATCTCGTCGCCATGGATGCCTTTCCACAGTAGGTCCTCCAGTAAAACCGCGGGTCTGAGGCATCTGCCAATCTGTATGGTCTTACCAGTTCTGCATTCGCTGCTCAAGCATGAACTGCGACAACACAAACATTCATTAGCGCATCTGAACTGGTGCGATACCATGCTACTTCCGTTAACGCCATGCACCATGGTATCAATGGCTCAATGCCCAGAACTAAGGTACGGCAGTCATACATGATCTCCCATTTGAGCACGGACCATTACTTCTTCCTGATGATAGTGGGCACACCATAGCAAACAGGAGACGCGCCAATCATAAGCGGAAGCCTGCAAGCACGCCTGGCTTCACTTAAATATGAAGCTATTCGTTTGTGCCCACAAGTGCAGCACTTGCTACTGTCATTTATCTGTTGCGACTTCTTCCCTCGTGCGCTTCTTCGTCTTGCCCTACCATTATCCTTCGCAGCAATGGTCATGGACTCAAATTCTTGTGCTAGCTGGCAGCATTTAGAGCAATTTTTGGCAGTTGCGAAATTCTCTTGCAACCATGAATTGAGCAAAGCTTTACTAAACCGATCAATATCCTTATCTGAAACATCCCAGAGATTTGCAATGACAGCAGGAGAACCAGCAAATAAATAAGACAAAGGGGCCCCGTGAGGAACATAACCCCCTTTGCAATGGAGTGTTCCACTACTGCAACCCATGAGAAGAGCAGCTGCACAATTGTCTAACTTCTCAATTTCCTTCCGGGAGACATACTGAGTTCCTGAAGCATTTTTCCAGACTAGTTAGTACACAAGTTATTTTAATTCAACTATTCAACTGCTTTCTGTTAAGAGTGGTGGCCATTCCCTCTCTCTTGGCCCATGTGACCCATGTAGCCCAAAAGACCCATATAACAATGTCTATATATACCTCTCAATTAATTAATAAACTATACAGTTGTGAATAGCAAAATCACTCTCCTACATTTCTAACATGGTATCGAAACACAATTCATCCAAACCCTAACTCTATTTTCCTCTCTCCTCAAACCACCGTCGTTTGCTTTCTCCTCTGCTCGGGCCGGTAGGCCCTGAGCCACCAACTTCGCTCCAGATCCAAATGCGACGATCGCTCTCCCGTCGCACCGCCAAAGCTCCCTTGCATCGTCACGCCGCCTCACCTCGCACAATCACTTGCTTGCGCCGACTTCGCCTTGGATCTGATGCCTCACCCCGCGGGATCGCTCACCCGTTGCGCCGCCAAAGCTCCCCTACCTAGTCACGCCTCTCCTCAAGTGTTGCGGACGTCGGAGCTCCTCTACCTCGTCGCGCCTTCTCCGAATTTGCATCGCATCGAGGTCGCCGCCTCTCTAGATTTGCGTCGTTGGTGCCGCCGAAGCTCCCCTAACTCAGCGCGCGTCCCCTCAAGTGTCGTCACCACCGCCAAAGCTCCTCTGCCTCATCGCGCCTTCTCCAGATCTGCGTCGCCTGGAGGTCGCCGCCTCTGGATCTGCGCTTCGTCGCCTAGAGCTCGTCTGTGCTGCTTCATGGTTGTCGTCGTCCCTCTATGTTGCAGCTCCAGCAAGCTCCACGCCTCCTGCTTGGAGCTTCGACGTTGGTGCAGTACTCATTTTATTGGTATCAATACTGCTCCTGTGATGTTCTACTCTACTACTCCTGTGATGTTCTACTCTGCTGCAATACTACTCTAATGTTCTACTCTGTTGCTTAGTACTGCTCTGTTGATGTTCGTGCTTGGCATCGCTATTGTGATGTTCATGTTGCCGTTGATGCTCACAGTGCTTAGTAATGTTGTTGACTGGTCCTTCAAGATGGCAAAATCTGACTCAATGTTTAGAGGTAGTTCATCTCTCGTGTTCACGAACATCAAGCTAGATTGATTGAATTACCGAGCATGGGCCTTCTCACTGAAGAATACTCTTAAGGGTTACAATTTGGACCCCCATTTGACTGACGATCCTCCTAATCCGAAGAAAGTCGATGTTGAGGCGGTTAAGGCTTGACAGAAAGAGAATGATCGTGTCATGACTGGCATTGTTCTGAGTGTTGATGTTTCTTTGAGAATAAGTCTTGAGTATCATACTTCAGCCAAGCAGATGCAGACATACTTTGACAAGAGATATGTTCAGTCTAGTGTTCTTCGCTTTACATTACTCAAGAACCTTCATAGTATTCAGTAGCAGCAGCCAGCAGGATCAATCAGTAGAGGAGTATTACAATGCTTTCACTCATATCACTGGCCCTCTAGAGTCTGACAACAAAGGCTGCTCCTGCTTGCTAGTCATGTGTTACCAAAGATGAGTGTACTCAGCAAACACTCATGTATCATTTTGTGATAGGGCTTCGAACAAAGTTTGAGCCTGTTCGTATTCAATTACTCAACTATCCCACTCCACCGACCTTGACTGAGATGCTCACTAGTTTAATTGCAGAGGAAACTCGTCTTCATTCGCTTATGCCTATCTCAGGATCCTCACGAGGTCTCACAGCGGTCTGAATCTATTGGAGAGTATCTTTCATCAGCTTTTCATCAGTTACTTTCTTATGAGGGTACTCTTCCTCAGCTCTCATGTCCTCTTCCTCGGTTCTCATGTCCTGGTGCTGGTTGTAAGCTAGGGAAACAGCTACAATTTCTATATTCTAGTAGTACCTCTCAGTCCTCTTGTCCTTTTGATTTGGTGCGTTCAGATGTATGGGGTCCATCTCCTTTTGCTTCAAAAGGTGGTCATAGTTATTATGTCATATTTGTTGATGATCACTCTCGATATACTTGGATCTATTTCTATTTATCAGTCTTTTGCTAAAATGGTTCATACACAGTTTTCTTCTTCCATTCATGTTTTCTGTTTTGAGTCTATTGGAGAGTATCTTTCATCAGCTTTTCATCAGTTACTTTCTTATGAGGGTACTCTTCCTCAGCTCTTATGTCCTCTTCATCGGTTCTCGTGTCCTGATGCTCATGCTTAGAATAGTGTTGCTGAGCGCAAACACCATCACATCATTGAGACTGCTCGTACTCTTCTCATCTCCTTTGTTCCCTCTCACTTCTGGATGGAAGCAGCCTCATGCTAGCTTTATCTCATCAACCGTCAACTCTCTTCCAAGCTTCAAGGCAAGTGTCTCAGTGAGATCCTGTATAGAGTACCTTCTCGCTATGCTCATCTATGTGTCTTTGATTGTGTTTGCTATGTCACTCTGGCACCTCGTGAGCGCACAAAGCTAAGCGCTCAATCGGTTGAGTGTGTCTTTCTGGGTTATAGTCCTGAGGGCTATCGTTGCTATTATCCCTCAGCACGTTGCATCCGCATCTCTGATGATGTGACCATTGATGAGGGTCGACCCTTCTTTTATCATCCTTCAACACATCTCACTTCTTCCACAGATTCCATCACTTTTTTGCATCTACCTCATTCCTTCACCAGACTTATCTTCTCTAGATACACCTTCTCCACCAATTTCACTTTCTAGTGTCTCGTCCACCAGCTCCACCAGTTTCTGACACTTCCACTTTTCCCTATACTATAGTCGTCAACAGATAGTTCCTTCTGACCCTCAGTCCTCTCCTCCACTTGACCGACCAGTACCACCAACTCTAACGATCGTTCTACTACATCATAGTATGCTCTACGTGATCATTCTCTTATTCAGGCACCAGAGATATGGGGTTTTTCTCATACAGGGGCAGTAGATAAGCCGAGTACCTATCAAGGGGCTACCAGTATACCTGAGTAGCAGTTGACTATGACAGAGGAGCTCGCAGCATTAGAGAGTACAGACACTTAGGATCTTATTCCGCTACCATCTGGAGCTATTTCTATAACTTGCAAGTAGGTGTACAAAGTAAAGATCAAGTCAGATGGTTCAGTAAAGCGATACAAGGCTTGTCTTGTTGCAAGAGGTTTTCAATAAGCTTATAGTCGAGATTATAATGAGACTTTTGCTTCAGTTGCTCATATGACCACAGTCCATACTCTTACTAATGTTGCAGCGGTACGCACATAGACTATATCTCAGATGGATGTAAGTAATGTTTTTCTTCGTGGTGATCTACATCAGGAGGTCTATATGCAGCCACCCACAGGTGTTGAGGCTCCTACAGGCTATGCTTGTTGCCTTAGGAGTGCTCTATATGGTCTCAAGCAGACTCCTCGTGCTTGGTTTGAACGTTTCGATTCTATTATTCGAGTTATTGGTTTCACTCCAAGTGGGAATGACCCTGCCTTGTTTATTCACAATTCTCAGCGGGGTCGTACTTTGCTTCTGCTATATGTAGATGATATGCTGATCACAGGAGACATGGATTATCTGGCTTTTGCGAAAAGGAAATTGAGTGGACAGTTTATTATGTCCGATTTGGTACTATTGAGCTATTTTATGGGAATTAAGGCTCATTCTGATAGTAATGGCTACTAACTCTCTTGTGGATTTCATGGGGATATGTTCCAGATCTTAGGATGATGTGACAATTGGCAATGGCGTTTACGGTTTGTCGTTTCACGCTGCCGACAAAGTGTCGCTTCTCGACAGGCGGTCCGACCGGTCCTGCACTGCGGTCCGACCGGTCCCAAATCGGTCGGACCGGCCATGCTAAGTCGGACGGTGATGACCAAAGTGGTCAAAATGAGTCGGGCCAAAAATAGGTGTTGTAGGCAAGTGGGGATCCCAATGCACTTGGTCTCATGATTTTGGAGTCTCCAAGTGAAAAGTTCTATTGGTTTAAAGTTTCCGGAAGGTTTGATTTTGGGAGCTTGAATTTCGCTAAGTCCCATAGGCGGTCCGATCGCTCACAGTGGAGCGGTCCGACCGCCATGGGCGGTCCGACCGGCCACCCGAGCGGCCGACCGAGATCGACTTGAACGTCGGCCAACTTCGTGGCGATGTTGTTTTGTTAGGTCAAAGTCATTGGTTTCATGGCATATGATTTGCATGATGCATGTTTTGACTAACATGGGTCAAGTTGTGAAGAACTTGTTCCCGAATACGTGTTTTCTTGTCCGTGGTTGTGCAGTTGCTTGGTGGTCAACGACGGTCAACGGCGAGGAGGATCGGACTAGACTTGGAGAGTTGAGGTCCGTAACGATCGACGATGCCGGGCGAGGTTAATGACTCAAGCGTGACACAAGATGGACAAGGGTGACCTATTAGCGAATCCATGGCGCATGGTGAAGCGGTTTAGGTCAAAAGGTTAAAGACGGCGCTTTGGCGTGCGTGTGTGACCCGCTTGTTAGTGGGCCTTAACGGAGCCCAATGGAGTCAAACCCTAGAGTCTAGGCCTCCACTATAAATAGGGAGGTGGTGGTCGCACCATTAAGCTCTCTCTTTCGCTCTTTTGTTGCAAAACCCTAATCGCTTAGTGAGTTAAGGTGGAGGCTAGGGCTCTTTATGGTTTGAGGAGAATTTCGTGATCTTGGATTGACCATCGATCCATGATGGCGTGGGTGTAATCCAATGACGATCACGTTCTTAATCAATGCAAGGTTTGCTTGAGATAAGTCTCTTTTCGCTCTTGCTTTCAATTTCGTGATTTTAGGGCTTTCTTTGATCCACGAGTTTTTGATTGATTCTTTCACGTGGATTAGCTTGTCGTGGTGTGTGGGAACCCATCTAGAATCAATTTGATCATCAATCACCCACGAGCAAGCGATTGGATCTAGTTTTCACTTTTGCCCGGTTTGCACCCTTCTTCAATCGATCGTAAAAGATATTTGTTCGCCCAAGAATTATCATAATTGTTGATTGGAATAGGTCCTTAATATCATAGAGAAGGTGTGTGCAAAGTTTCGTGAAGTTTGGAGTTGAGAATCAAAAGTTAGACCTAATTGCAACTTCGTCATCGGGTCGTTTTTATCGCTCGAGCTCACGGCCGGACCGCCCCACACCGTAGGTCGACCGATTTTGGTGCCTCGTCGGATCGCCAGATAATAATGGGTCGACCGCCACCTCTGTTAAGATTTGATTCTTCTTGATTTTTGTCGCATTGCTTAGGGGTTTAATTGGATTCAATACTAGTCTTCCATTGATCGATATATTGATCTTCATAGCTTCATCATAGCTATTGGAGTGAAATTGTGTTGAATTCATATTTTGTGAAAAGTGAGCGTGCTCTATTCACCCCCTCTAGTCGCTTTTACGGTCCAACAAGTGGTATCGAGCCCTGCTAGTTCACTCTTGATCTTAACCTGTCCACCGAACTTTGGCGATGGATAGATTCACTACAAAACCGCATATGTTCAATGGACAAGACTATGCTTATTGGAAGAATCGATGCGAGTATTCCTTGAGAGCGAGGACAAGCTTTGTGGGACGTTGTTCGATCCCCGCCATTATTCCCGGTTGAAACTCCCGCTTCGTGGTTCTTTGGCTAACAACAACAAGGCCAAGAATCTTTTATATGGTGCGCTTGGTAGACAAGAATATGATAGGATTTGCAATTTTATGATCACAGCACGCGAGATTTGGAACACTCTCGAAACATATCATGAGGGTTCGTCTCAAATTAAGAAAGCGCCAAACAATCTATAAGCGTGATTATAACAAATTTGAGATGCGTCCCGAGAGAGCATCGATGACATTTTCAATGCTTTAATAAAGTGATTAATCAAATGAAAGTCGTTGATATTGAATATTCTCAATCTGAAAATGCCACCCACCTCTTGGCCGCAATCAACACCAAGGAGTGGGAGATGAAGGCTACCGCTATAGAAGAGAATGTTGATCTTTCAAGTCTTACTTTAGAATTGCTTTATAGTAAACTCAAGACTCATGAAATTAAAAGAGTTGATCATCCCAAGAAAGATAATTTAGCTTTGGTAGCGCATCCTCTCAAAAGGCTTTTGATGACTCTTTTGAATCTTCTTCCGGATTTTCATTTGCTTGTTTATCCGCTATTCATGAAGAGGAGCTTGAGAATATCCACGAGGTTGAGTTAGCCCTTTTAGCTAAAAAATTCACACTGGCTTACAATAATGTGAGAAATAAAAAGAGAGGTGGTCCTTACATTTGCTATGAGTGTGGAGAGCTTTACCACATCCGCCAATTGCCCCAAGCTAAAAGGTAAGGGTAAGCACAGGAGGAGAAGACACTTGGAAGAAGCCTCATGAGAACAACTCGAGTATGATGTCATCAAGCTCATAAAGGCCGCCACCGGGTCCTTGCCGCTTTGGAGAGCAATCCGTTAGTGATGTGGACTCCGGAGCGAAGAGGAAAAGAAAGGGAAGGCCAAGGACTTTATCGGCATGTGCTTCATGGTCGACACCGATGACATTGATAATGATGAGGTATCTTTTTCTTATGATGAGCTTTCGCTAAATATAATTCTATAGTTGAGCAAGTGCTTAGTCAAGATGAAGCGCTAGAATTTGTCATGACTAAAAATAAGAAACTAGAGTCAAAAATTGGTAAATCAAACTAGAACTTGCAAATGTTAAGATTCTTGAACTCGATGAATGTTTATCTTGTCATGCTATGCATTCGTAAATTACCAATTTACAATCGCTCATAATATTGCTTTACAACAACTTGAAAATGCTAGAACCGAGCTAATTGAAATTAAATCGCTTCCTTGTGAAAATGCTTAGAGTCTAGCAAGTTGATTGCTTCGATGTGATTGATTCTAGCCCTTGCACTTCATGCTTAGAAAAGAACGTGAAATCAAAGATATCTTAGAAGTCGCTAGAGTCAAATATGCTAAGCTTAAGGACAATATTGAAAATACTACTTGTGCTTCTTGTTCGCTTCTTAAGCTTGAAATTGCTTTATATAAGGAGAAATCTATGGATAAAACTTGTGATGTTTGTGTTAACTTGAGAAAAGAAAATGCTTACCTTCATGATACATTAGAGAAATTTTCTAAAGGTAAGAAACAATTAAACATGATTCTTGACAAGTCTAAAACTCCTTATAAGAAGCAAGGTTTAGGATTCAATTCTTTTCAAGACAATTCAAACCCAAAAGTCATTCAAGTCTTGGAAAAGGTTTAATTGAATTCAAAACCCAACCTCGCAAAACATCTTTTAAATCAGAGGTTTTGCCCAACCTTGTATTAATTCAAATGGTGCTTCTTCTAGTGGTACCAAGTACCATTGCACTTATTGCAAAAAGGTGGGCATTTGATTGAATTCTCACATGAGGTTGAAAATGATAGAAACAATCTTGATAGAATTTCATTCAAGCAACCTAGAGCTATTATGAGACATGGTAACACCGAAAGGAATAAACCGGATTAGGATTTTTCTCACATGCTAATCATTATGTTTCTACATATTCTAATTCTCATTTTCTTCAGTCACGGCTCGATCACGCGGTCACCGGCTCGACCGATTTGGTCGCGGCTCGACCACAAAGACAACGCTTCGGCCGACCGCCGATGCTTTAATTCCCATGTTAACTTAAACATTGCTCATAATGTAATTTTAGATGAAATCAAGGATAACACTTCGCTTAGCATACTACTCGCAGACGCGTGTGTCTCAAAGATCGGGTTCCCAAGTCTTGTTTAACTAACCCCAGATCGAGACACATCGCTCTTCCGCGCTTTGATTTTTCGTGATTACCGCGAAAGAGGAAGGGCACGTGCTTTGCCGACTCGATTGTTCACATCATATTGCCGAGACTCAAGATGGTTCACCTCCTTCACGCGGCCGACGGTCTCAAGCATCTCCGAGAACTTCCCATCGCCAGCCGTTAAGCTCTTATTCGTACTTACACTCTACTCTTTTGTATGGCATTTGATATTCTGTTCTTTATCCTTGTCCATTCGGGGTTTTTCTTATCCTAATTGTGCGGGTCATGGCTAGATAGGAAGAGTACCTCAGCGCTTGTCACCCACTAGATTCTTCTCTTGTATCTTGTTTTTATCCCCACCAAATCTTTAGACCCAACTAGGTTTGCCACCTTGAGAAGCGAGTTAGGGTTATTTATCCTTATGGGTTGGTTTGAGGGAGTTGATCTTTCCGATCTTTCCTTGTTCTTTTGATCTTTTATTGTTCTTTTTCTGAACTTAGTGATCTTTTTGAACTTTTTAAGTTTTTAGGCTTTTTATTTGCATCTCATTGTATCATATTACATACATATGAAAACTCCAACAAGTGGTTACAACAAATGGTATAAAAAAAAATGCATTGTAATTTAAGTTTTTCTGCTCATCTTTTAAAATTGATGGAGCTTTGCCTATTACCCTTTGGAGCTTTTGTATTTCAATTCTTGCTCAATGTCATGTCTAGTTCTTTGACTTGCTAGAATTATCATGCTTTTACATGTATAGCTAAGTCTTTGCCATATGAGTTAGAACCTTTTAAACAACTCAAATTAAGAAATTGCAATTTGTGGATGTTTTAGCGAGTTGTGTAATTAGTGCTCCTCTTGTGACATTGGCCCTGTCAGAATTGCTTTGTTAGCTCTTTGATCTAAAATTGACCATTACTTGAGCTTTTGTGTTCTTGAGATTCTAAAAATGCTCTTGTGAAAAATGAAAATCAAGATTGTCTTATGCTTAAATTGTGCCAAACTATTCTTACGAGACTGCTTGTCAAATGACATGAACTTGGAGATAGTTTGATGAACCAGACGATCTCATGGGGACTGCTTGTCAGAAATGACATGAACCTCAAGATTTGTCGCCTTAGAAGCTTAGAAAGAGTTTGTGGATGGCTCCTAGTCCGTGATCTTCTTTACTAAGATATACCTTTAATCAACTTTTGGTCAAGCTTAGGATGAGTTTGTGGATGGCTCCTAGTCCAGATCTTGTCACTAAGTTAGATCATTAGTCAACCTCAATATTCAATGCAAATGAGAAAATGTTGACAAATGGGCGCTATAAAATATTGAGCAAAATGATTCAATACGGACTTGATTGACTCTTAATGTGGTCTTTGTTAGACTTTTGATCTCACTTTGACATTTTGACATGGCCAATTTCACTTTAGGATCCTCGTTGATGAACTTGTCAATTTGAAGCGTTGCTTAAATTGATCAAATCTCATCGCTTTACTTTTGAGCCTTTGTGCTTAGCTTTGATATATATGTCTTACCATGATCTTGCTAGCTACACAGCTTGATATGTCGTTTGTGCAATATTAGAGATACTAGCTTGTTCTTTTGGGTAATCTCCAAAGCTTCTTGTAATCAAAATTGAAAATTCAAAAAATGAAGCCACCCATTGCACTTCATGCATACTCTGCTTATGCTTCTTTTATTTCTCTTCTTTATTTAACATCTATTGGTTATCTCTGATGAGAGGAAGGCGTGATTCCTTGATGAATCCATTGTCAAAGGGGGAGAAGATGTGTTAATTAATGAGAAGATATTTCTTTGGGAGAAGATGTGTTATATTTCTTTGCTATGTTTATTTGGAGAAGATGTGTTAATGAGAAGATATTTCTTTGTTGGGGGAGAAGATTAAACAAAGGGGGAGTAACTGAAAAGTTAAAAGTTTTTGAAAATCGAGGATCATAGTGAGGGGGAGTTCTTGAGTTGCATTCTTATTGTTTTATTGAATATTCTGAACTTGAATTGCATTCTTTTATCCTCACAATGATCATAGGTCAATTGAAAAATTGTTCTTTCATATGGACCTCATGTGAGAATTTTGACCCTTTTCTGGAAATCAAAGTTTTTATGCTTTCTTTTGTCTTGTCTCACATGCCTATACTATTCTGATGCCAGCTTGGTCATTTTCATTGCTTTTTCTTGCTTATGGACCAAATTGTGCCTTTGTGCGAAAACTGCGAGTAAACTCGTTTTCAAACATCTTACTTACATTTTCTGGATAATTGCCAATGTGTTCATCAAGGGAGATTGTGGATTTCATGGGGATATGTTCCGATCTTAGGATGATGTGACAATTGGCAATGGCGCTTACGGTTTGTCGTTTCACGCGCCGACAAAGTGTCGCTTATCGATGTGGGCGGTCCGACGGTCCCTGCACGGCGGTCCATCGGTCCCAAATCTACGGGACCGGCCATGTAAGGCTGATCGGACCGGTGATGACCAAAGTGGTCAAAATGAGTCGGGCCAAAAATAGGTGTTGTAGGCAAGTGAGGATCCCAATGCACTTGGTCTCATGATTTTGGAGTCTCCAAAGAAAAGTTCTATTGGTTTAAAGTTTCCGTAAGGTTTCGGATTTTGGGAGCTTGAATTTCTGGCTTGTCTCATAGCGGTCCGACCGCTCACGTGGAGCCGTCCGACCGCCATGGGCGGTCCGACCGGCCACCGAGCGGCCGACCGAGATCGACTTGAACGCCGGCCAACTTCGTGGCGATGTTGTTTTGTTAGGTCAAAGTCATTGGTTTCATGGCATATGATTTGCATGATGCATGTTTTGACTAACATGGGTCAAGTTGTGAAGAACTTGTTCCGAATACGTGTTTTCTTGTCTGTGGTTGTGCAGTTGCTTGGTGGTCAACGACGGTCAACGGCGAGGAGGATCGGACTAGACTTGGAGAGTTGAGGTCCGAACGATCGACGATGTCAGCGAGGTTAATGACTCAAGCGTGACACAAGATGGACAAGGGTGACCTATTGGCGAATCTATGGCGCATGGTAAGCGGTTTAGGTCAAAAGGTTAAAGACAGCGCTTTGCGGCGTGCAGTGTGACCCGCTTGTTAGTGGGCCTTAACGGAGCCCAATGGAGTCAAACCCTAGGAGTCTAGGCCTCCACTATAAATAGGGGAGGTGGTGGTCGCACCATTGCTCTCTCTTTCGCTTCTTTTGTTGCAAAACCCTAATCGCTTAGTGAGTTAAGGTGGAGGCTAGGGCTCTTTATGGTTTGAGGAGAATTTCGTGATCTTGGATTGACCATCGATCCATGATGGCGTGGGTGTAATCCAATGACGATCACGTTCTTAATCAATGCAAGGTTTGCTTGAGATAAGTCTCTTTTCGCTCTTGCTTTCAATTTCGTGATTTTAGGGCTTTCTTTGATCCACGAGTTTTGATTGATTCTTTCACGTGGATTAGCTTGTCATGTGTGTGGAACCCATCTAGAATCAATTTGATCATCAATCACCCACGAGCAAGCGATTGGATCTAGTTTTCACTTTTGCCCGCTTTGCACCCTTCTTCAATCAGATCGTAAAAGATATTTGTTCGCCCAAGAATTATCATAATTGTTGATTGGAATAGGTCCTTAATATCATAGAGAAGGTGTGTGCAAAGTTTCGTGAAGTTTGGAGTTGAGAATCAAAAGTTAGACCTAATTGCAACTTCGCATCTGGCCGTTTTTATCGCTCGAGCTCACGGCCGGACCGCCCCACACCGTAGGTCGACCGATTTTGGTGCCGGTCGACCGCCAGATATCAATGGGCCGACCGCCACCTCTGTTAAGATTTGATTCTTGCGATTTTTGTCGCATTGCTTAGGGTTTAATTGGATTCAATACTAGTCTTCCATTTGATCGATATATTGATCTTCATAGCTTCATCATAGCTATTGGAGTGAAATTGTGTTGAATTCATATTTTGTGAAAAAGTGAGCGTGCTCCTATTCACCCCCTCTAGTCGCCTTTACGGTCCAACACCGCATCGCTACGTTCAGGATCTGCTTGCTCGCTCTGGTATGACTGATACACGCAATGCTGTCACACCCATGGAGCTCCACCTACAGCTTCGACCTACAGACGGTGTACTACTAACAGATCCTTCTCGTTATTGTTAGCTCGTTGGGAGTCTTGTTTATCTCATTGTCACCAAACCAGACACTGCTCATGATATTCATGTGCTTTGCCAGTTTGTTAGTACTCCCACCTCTATCCATTATGGTCATATTCTCCATGTGCTAAGATACTTGAGGAACTATAGTCATGTTCTTCATGTGCTGAGATACTTGAGGAGAACTGCATCCAGACGTTTGTTCTATGCCAGTTCGAGTCAGCCTCAGCTCTATGCTTACTCTAACTCCACTTGGGCGAGTGATCCTGCTGATCGTCGATCTATCAATAGCTACTGTATCTCTCTTGGTACTTCGCTCATTGCCTGGAAGTCCAAGAAACAGACTGCAGTGATACGCTATAGTGCAAAGGCTGAGCTTCGAGCTCTTGCCGCTACCACCTCAGCGACTATTTGGTTTCGATGGCTTTTGATTGATCTCGATGTCCATTGTGACAATCCTACACCTCTTTTGTGACAATACAAGTGTCATTCAGATTGCTAGTAATCCAATCAAACATGAGCTGACAAAGCACATTGGTGTTGATGCATCCTTCACACGATCTCATTGTCAGCAGTTGACCATCGCCCTCAAGTTGCAAATTTCTTCACCAAAACTCAAACTAGAGAACAGCATCAGCTTCATCTACTCAAAACACAATGCATCAAATCCTCCTAATCCACCTTGAGTTTGAAAAGAGGTGTTAAGAGCGATGTACATTCTCTACATCCCCCCCTCCCCCTCTCTCTCTCTCTCGGCCCATGTGACCCATGAGGCCTATGTAAAAATGTTTGTATATACCTCTCAATTAATGAATAAGTTGTACAGTTGTGAATAGCAAAATCGCTCTCCTACATTTCTAACACTTTCTATGTTAGTACAACATGCACCCAAACAGTACCCAGTAAAAAAAAGAATCTGAACAGTAATAACTGGTGTTAGTTCATATTACTTAACAGTAAAAGAATAAGCAACTGGCCATCAATGCCAACAAACGGTTGAAAACATTCATTGGCACTAGCACCACAAGCAGTAGTTCCTACTTCCTACTGGAACATGACACTTTTTTTCATGGGAAACAGTAGGGGAGGACCTTGCTGGGAATAAATATATTAAATAATAGGAACTAAAGTACAAGGAGAGCAAACAAAAATAGGCCTTGTACAAACCAACTAAGCAATCCAGCTAGACAAAGCCACCACCATAGGTGAAGAAGCTCTCGCTTTAAGTAAAGTCAGATAGGAGCCTTTTCCATCTACGTTTGTTTGGAGGAATTATCTTGAACATCCAGTTATTTCTCTGAAGCCAAATGTTCCAGCATGCTAGAGTTATCAATTACACATGCCACCATGCTAGTACAAGTGACAAGTTGAACTCATAATACCATCTGGTGAACCTCAGAGTGGTGGAAGCTTTCATTAAAAGTTGGGCTAGGGGCATTTTGTCTAAAAACACTTTCTAGAGGCGGTTCTGCCAGTAGTAGATAGATTAGTAATAGAGTAAAAAACCTTAGCTGTGGTGCATCACCGTCACAACAAACAGGAACAAAAATCCAAGTCCAAACTTCACATGCCTGGGACCAAGGTTGAAAAAGTCGGCAGTAACCATCCGGTAGCACTGTAGCCATCGGTATTGATATGTTACGTTGACCTATTTTTGATTGATTAAGCTAGTACCCATTCATATATGTTTTTGATGTTAGAAATTCAAGAAATCTCAAAGAAAATTGAGATAAAACCGAGGGAAAATTTTGAATTTGAATTTATTAATAGTAATTACGAGAGGTAACCGGCCAAATTCAAATTTTAAGTTAAATTTGCTAATTTTAAAACATCCAGTAGAAAACCGGTTGCCACTGGTAACCAGTACCAGCCAGGGTCCGATAATTTTTCCCATAACCAGTTTTTGAATCCTTGCCTGGGCTGCAAACAAACGTCCAACAAAATGACAAAAATATAATCTTTATATACACAGGGCATACCGCTTCCATGTCCAAAGTAGAGAAAAAGATCATGATTCCTCAAGGCCAAGACCAGCTCTTCAGCTGTTGGAACACCCCCAGCCTTTCCCTGCATACCATCATTCACAATTATATGCTGGTGCATTGTAGAAGCATCCCAAATTATTATACATTAACATGATAACACAAAAAACCGAAACAAGCTTGCAACAGTCTTGGGGTTCATAGCCCATTGTGACTCAGACAGACGGTAAAGCTTTACAGCAAATTGCCATCATCTATATGTAATATGTTATCATCAATTCCAAGCATAAGTAATGACAAACCTACTATACTGTCATGGGTCAGGGTTACTGTTTACATGCATGAACAGTATCATCAGTACTGTAGCACCAGGATTAGGAAGGGACTACCTTCCTCAATAAGAATCTCTATTTACTTAAATAGTTAATTAGTTTCCTTGTACAGGGATTAGGTAATTGGAAAGGTTATCTATTAGTTAGAAATGTCATCTATTAGTTATGAAGGTCATTATTTAGATTGATTTTATCCATAATTGTTAGAAGAGCCCTCTATATAGAGAGGTCTATTGTAATTGCTGGCATTAAGCAATGAGAATACAATAGTCTAAGTCTCAATCCCCTTCATCTCCCCAATCTATAGTCTTCTCTTTCCCCTAGCAACCGACGCTACCCGGCTATCCTCCCAGTGACGTTTACCCATATGATCTAAGGATCATAACAACTTGGTATCAGAACCAACACCATGGTTTCTACTATCGAGAATTTCAAGGCCATGAGGGCCACCCTCAACGAGATGAGTACCGACGTAGACGACACGAAAGCCATCCTAGCAGACATAGCGGCTATGGTGGTCAAACTGATGGAAAATGAGAAGAATGCACGGGCAGCAGCTACTGCGTGATCTACGCCACCGTAGGCGTCTCTGATTTCGTCGGTGACTTCCGCATCGTCGACTTCGCTGCCCGTAGTTGCACCAACGGTGCCCTCGCCAAGGAAGAAGGTTGTTACCCAACGACTGTCTTCTCGACACACCCGGCCGACATCGTGCCTTCGTAGGTGCGGGGTGTGGCAGGTGTCAAGACCACAACAACGTTGCGCTGCTGCCCCGCGCAGCTTGTCCATGCCACCGACGCCTCCTGCAACGTTAAGACACGCTAAGGGACCATAGTCCTCCCTGCTATCTATTAGAGCGTTGCAGACTATCTTCCATGCAAGTTCTGCCGGCGCCACAACCTCTCGTCAACATAAGGTCTCCTAAGGCTTCAGCCATGGCCACCACCACAGCTCGAGGACGAGCTGTCGCGAAAGAAGGGGAATAGTTTCATGGGCTAGGTTACTGTTCATGTGTGTGAACAGTAAGTACCATGGTGCTATAGCACAGGATTAGGAAGAGACTATCTTCCCCAATAAGAATATCTATTTACTTAAATAGTTGATTAGTTTCCTTGTATAGGGATTAGGTAATTAAAAAGATTATCTATTAGTTAGGAAGATCGTCTATTAGAGGATCATCATTTAGATTGATTTTATCCATAATTGTTAGAAGGGTCCTCTATATAAAGAGGCCTATTGTAATTGTTGGCATTAAGTAATTTGAATACAATAGTCTAAATCTCAATCCTTTTCATCGCCCCAATCTATAGTCTTTCTTCTCTCTCTCTTAACAACCGACACCACCCAGTTATCCTCCCGGTAATGTTTACCCCTATGATCTAAGGATCATAACATATACACTGAGCTGGAGGCTACACCTAAAGCTACCAACAAACCAGATTTCTAACTGTTTGATTTCTAGTGTAAAGAAAACAGTAAAGGTAACCACTTCTGTGTGCCAAACACATATTTACTTGCGTGGGAAATGTAGCAGAGTTCATACGTTAACCATTTCTGAATTTTCCTCTGGCAAATTTCACCAGTAAGAAAAGGTAGTTTGAGCAAGGAGCACAGTTTTCTCATCATTGCTACTAGTTGATAAATTATTGTTACCTTCCACTCGTAGTTTTTGAACAACTGATCAAATTCTTCTTGTGTGCTGCTCAAGTCACCACTAGGATTCAACAAATAGAATGTATTGAAAGGGTCAATAACAGGAAAAGGAGGGGCTATAACACTGGCATCTTTGTAATGATTATTGCTTCTAGTCAATGCAAGAAAGACGCTTCCCATTGATGGCATACGATAAATTTCTTGATTCCTTAGTACAGGCAGGTTCTCCCAAGGAAGCATCTGCATTTAATCATTTTAAGTAGAAGATATCAATGAAGATATATGACTGGAATATGCATCATAGAAAGACTGCGATAGATATAATATTGCTTGACAAACAATACAATAAAGCTGATAGTGCAACATTTATTTTTTATTTAACAAAGGATGCAGTAACTTAAAGCACAGCCAGTGCAGAGCTGTTGCCAAGCAGCACAGATGCTACATACATGCTAAGATGACTTATCAAATTTACCTATGAAAGATCTAGCCATTAAACCGTCTACTTTTCTCCCAATATTTAGTTATTTACCACAAAAGTAAATTGAATTGGACCAAGGCAGGCTAGATACAAATGATATTCATTATATTTATTTAATTGAACTGGACCAAGGCAGGCTAGATACAAATGATATTTATTATATTTATTCCTACCCACAAACTAAACAGTCAAGCCAAACATTCATCAAAACTTACAATGAGGGCTCAAAACCTCAACAAAATATCAAGCACGTTGGCATTTTTAATCACAAAGGGAAATTAGTTCACAATAAGGCTATCTTGTTGCTCACCTGCACATTGATATCCAGAACAAAAATGACTGGATCTCTATCAGCTGGCTCAGCCAGCACATTCACTATATTTTTTTTAATCAAACATTTTAGGGTCTCCAGAGCTTCAGCGTCAATTTGGCAAGAAGAAAAGGCTCTGAGTCTATCTTTGCCACAGCACCCTCCCCTGCCAAAGTAACCTTTATACGATATAAGTTGAGAAACACATTCTTGCACTTCATCCACTGATGCGACACCACCAATGATGGCCTTGATAAGAGCTGGATTTAGTTCAAATTTGAATTCTAATTCCAGACAATTGGTCAGATTTGTCCAGGCTGCCTCCATGTGTTTGTCAGTTAATTGGAGGCCCAAGAGAAGGCATTTCCAGGGCCCTAGCCATGACTCTTCCATGTTTCTGTTCAAAAAGATGAAAAGACATCAGAACAAAGAAATATTAAAACATAATACATTTTGATACCAGAATTTCAACAATATGTTAAGCAAGACATTTAGAGTGCTGTGGAATTAATTTACAGTTTTACACTAACAATCTAACATAAGCAATCTTACCTTAGTATCTTATCAAGGTGGTTGTTGAGCTTCATTCTACGTGACCACCACCTTATATTATTTGCTTGTTCATCATTTAGAGTGAGGGCTGCACTAGAGAGGGATACAAAGTTCTCCTCAAGTAGCTTCTTAAAAGTTGGAGCCACATAGTCTATAATAGTGCAGCCCCAAGGGCACTGCCAATTTTTATCTGAGGCTCTCATTGGATTACCCAGTTCTGTTACAGAAGAATCTTCATGCTGCATTTCTGTCAAGCAACAACAACATGAAAAGAGTAAGTATAATAGACCCAGGGCCAGGATTAACTTATCATACTGTATGCAATCACAATATGAAATCAACATACCTTCCAAAATAGCATCCACTGGCAGAAGCATTGTAATAGGTTTGCTTGTTGAATCAAACCTTGAAAGCAGCATCCAAGCAGGAAAAAAGGAAGGGAGGAGAAGAGTTTCCCCAAGAACATTCACAAAATCACCTCCAAGCATACTAATGCACACAATTGGTACATCAGGAAGTTTATGGAAGAATTCTGTTATATGTTTTTCAAGATGTTCTATGTCTGCTGATGAAAACCTGACATAGAAATTTAAGTTTCAGTATACATCTACAAATGTCATGAAAAACAAAATAAAAGAGAGGTTTATTTAATTTACTATTTCAAATTTTGAACCTGAAAACTTTGAAACTCCCTCATCTGTGTCATTTCTGAAATCTGCTAGGGGACCCTGAAAATGCAATGTAAAAAAATTGAATTACAGTACTATTTATATCTGGTTGTTAATTTGTTATGGTACAAACCTTGGAAACCCTTTTTCTAGGCAAAGCTTGTAAGCTAGCAAGGTAATGGCAATTGAGATAAGTTCCCACAGAATTTTGATGAAAGTAAGCAGCCCAATGATTCAAAGAGAGAGATCCCTTGGAATACAAAGGTAATTGAGTGGTAGAATCTATCGTTGAAAGTAAGAATATACATGTAAGTAGCCTGCAAACCTGCACCAGGGGAGTTGGATTTCAACACAGGAACCAACACCAGTTAAGCAAGTATATAATTGAAGACAAAAGGAAACAATAGTCTGAGTTCAGCAGCAACTCAAGAAACAATAAACAAAGATATACACTGGGCATTTAAAAAATTTCTATCACGAGAGCACATGACTAAAGGACATTACAGACCTCCTGAAAAAGTGAGGGGCTCTCTCTGGATAGCACAAAAGCTTTCAGCAACCAGGGGACAACATCAGACATTTGTACAGTAGACAAGCTGCAACAGACATCCCTGCAGATAGTGATGAAATGAAGACAGCTAAGGCAAGTGTTGTGAAGTGCTACTATCAGAATGTTGCATATGTAACTGACACGATAACGAGTTGATGAAATAACCTTGACTGTTCTGAGAGGAATCCCTTTAGCAAAAAGAAACTCATACTACATAGTATTTCTGCACGCTCTAAGGAATGAAAATCACCAGTATTCTCATCCATGATTAGTCCAATTAAATGAGGCCCATAAGTTCTATAACACCCCTGAGGAAGGGATCTGAAGTACAACAATGATATGCACTGCCAATAGAGATTATGAACTTCATGGCCTCCATGCTTTCCACCATGAGCTCCCAAGGCTCTTGCTGCAAAAGGCAACGCTCCAGAACTGAACAACTATATGGATGAATTAGGTAGAAACTCAGTAATAACCAACACGTAGCTCAATCATGGAAATTCAGTCAAACTTTTATGTAAAAGGATCACATGTGACATCACAATCACATGACTCAACACATCTCCCAGTATCACAAGGTCCCCACTTGATGGCCGCAATAGGACTGTAGCCTCTTAGAACACATATGTAGATTAAGTTTGTATTTACATTGCTTTGGAGCTGAAAGAGGATAACCCACCTCATAAACTGCAGTCATGTTGTCCTACAAAGAACAAGCTTAACAGGCACTCATAAAGGGCCAGTTACTTCCCCTATTAAACTAGCTGAACCCATGTGCAATTGTATGGCCTACTGAGCAAAAAATTTCCAGCAAATAGATATCTATTGCAGTTCTCTAATTTAGAAATTATCCAATACCATACTAACTTGGTGTTGCACCAAGTCCTAGGAGCAGTATCATTCACCAATAAAGTTAGTATAAAATCAGTTTCATGAACCCTAAGACAATTTAGAAATCCCTTTGCAAGTCTTTTATAATGGAAGAATCCACTTACATCTTACTCAAAAGAAACGATAGGGCAAATGTATAAATGCAAAATATATCTAAACACAAAGTAGCCAACTTTAGTTGAGAACTTAAGATCATCCACCTAATGAATAAACATGTTTTTGTGAGTTTCAAGAAAGTTTAGCCTCTGTAGCTGTGAAGCCCTCATTACCTCAAGTATGTAACAGATTGATTTAGCGCATAAAAAAGAACATTAAAAAAACTACCTGTTTTTAACAGAAGTGACACAAGGTGGCGTCGGCGAATGTATTCCCATCTGAATTGCAAAATGTTCTGAATGCACCCGGAGTTGAGTGAATTATCAATAAGGCAATTCCAACACCCGAACATATTGCATATGTCATTTCTGTTGCAGTCAATGCCATCACTACAACAATTTGTGTTTCCATGAACCAAAGCATCTATGGACAATTCATCACTCCGAGATATGCCATTTTTACAATTTAGTTCAGTTAAAGCCTTTTCACCTTTCACCTGTTCAGTTCGCTTACTAACGCGGGTCCTAGTCTTTGCATGAGCTTCCACATCCTGTTCTTTAGCTAAATGTGAAGAATTTCTCGATGTCCTTTTAACTTTAACATCCAATGGTGGACCACCTTCAGCATTCTTCAAGTTTTGCCTTTGAGATTTTAATGCAGCAAGCTCGTTGCAGTGGTCACTGGATGCCTGACACAACAATAAACAAACAGAACATGGAGGCAACACTCCATCCTTTGCTGCTAAGGATTCTTTCCCGTGATTACAAACTTCACACTTGGTTTCTGCAACACAACCTTTGCTGCACGCGATACAACTAGTTTTAAGTTTATCATATGACCCAACAGGAAATTCCAACCCAGTGCTGTTCAATTTCTCCATGGCAGATTGGTACTTGCCTAAAGCATTAGATAAATTGCCTGGCGACTGTTTCTGAAAGTCTTTCTCAAAGAAACTCCAAAACAGGTCTCCGGCTTGAACGTCAACTGATATATCCAGAGTTAACTTGCACAGCTTGCATGAAATGAATGTATCATTTTCTGCAAGAAGATCCCTAGCACATTTAAGCTCGCTCTCTGCGGGATCCCATTGCTGTCTCTTATGGTATAATTGACCTAAACACAACCCAGTAACATGAGACAGATGGAAAGAAAAACAATGAAAGCAATATATAGAACATCGCTAGATATATATACCTAACACTGATGTAAAAGCAATACCAAAAACTGGTAATCCTTGGAAATATGATATCTCTTTTCCTGTCCGTAACAGAACTTCTGCTTCAGCACCATTACCAATCAATTCATGCATCGTAGCAACCTGAGTACATCACATTGTGAGCATCATGCGTAAAGTTAAGAATACCAGCAGCCTACTTGAGGCCAGGGTATTGCACTACCAAAATGATTGTGCTACAGCCAAAATGCCGGATTGGTATACCACACTAGCAATCACTCATCAGTAGGTTGGCCCATGTCACTACGTGATAGATGGGGCCCACATTCAAGTGGCTACAGTGGTATACTAGCATACCAATTACCACTGTTACTTTTCCAATCATTTTACTGGTATTGAAATTGCCTTATGCCGCACTATTACCGTACCTGTAAAATGCTTTCAAGATAGCATCGAAGCACATTCCATGGAGTAAGAAAAGGATCTTTCGGGCTGGTTGATCTGGTGGAATCCGGCCAAATTTCAGCTATTGTTGAACCCCATGCTTCAAGTGAAACAAAGCCTTGCCCACCAGAACATTGATGTTCCCCGCTTACAAACTTGCCCAAATTAAATTTGAACTTCTTTTTTAGGAGCTTCTTGCGTAATTGGAGGGCTTCTTTTCCATATGAAATGGCCTGCAAAAACAAAAACAATACAATGTTCTAGTTACAGAGAATCCAAAATATTGACCAACTCCACAACCTAGCAATGATTCATAAGCACAGAAGTTGTTACACCAAGGCTCGTGTTTCACAGGATTAAATATATAAAGGTAAATTGGAGATAGGGATAAATTACCTGGAAAAGTAGTCCTCTTAACACAAATCTTTCTGACAAATCATAGTATAGGTAGCCAGCTAGAAAGGTTGACTGATCATTCAAAGCACCCTGCAAAACAAACAATACAAAATGGATAAGAGAAAAACTAAATGACCAGAACTACTACATTAGTACAATGCAAATAACGGGACTTACTTCAGAAACAAGAGATGATGCAGCTTTATCAACCTCATCAACACTGGCATCAAAACCAAACTGCCTTCCAAAGGAATGCTCACATGATTGAGAAATAAAGAAGTCAATAGGCCACAACCTCTGGAGAAACATATAAAGAGAAGGATGGTCTCCTTTGAAACAGTTTCTCCAAAATTCTGTATTGTGGCAATCAACACCAAGATGCTGTGCCACATTAGAAATAAATTGCTGGTCAATTGGGAGATGACAGCATGCATGATTAAGGCGCCCATTGGTAAATAACAAGGAAAATAACTTCTCGAGGGGTAAGTTTTCTTGCTTCCATATCAATATCATAACCTTGCATAACTCAAACTGAAGCTCAAAGCAGCCCTGGTATGGCAGAGTAAATATACATAAATATTTTGCTGAAGGCACAGCAATCGAACCTCATCCAACCTATTAAGTTCAAAAATCTATCGTGACCTTACCTTCATGGACAACAAATCAACCAGAGAACAAAGGAGTGGTACAAGAGTTTCTGATGGCTGTTGAAAGGCCATACCAGGAGAAGAATGGTCAAAAGTTCCAATCTTTGACCACAAGCCAAGTGCACTGCGAGCATTATCAAAGATTACCTATTCCAAACAACAACAATGATAATAGCCATAATCAGACAAAGCAAATATCACGTGTTACAGATTTTTTTTACTTAATATACAAGTGACTATCCCAGCATTGCGTATGTACATATTAAAAGCAGCTAGGATCTGAAGTGGTTACCTTGCCACCAAGATTAGCTTCCTGGGCACAATGTGCGTGCAAGCAGTATGCAATAGCCAATTGATGGGCCACATTTCCATTGCCTCGAGACGAATCCAGTGAAATGTCTCGCTGATTTGACGAAGAAAAATGGATCTTAGATCTCCCTTGCTGTCTAAATAAGAAAAAGGGACAGTTGACACAAACTCACCAGTAAAGATATGGCTTCAGACAAAGACTCAAGGCAGTTGCTTATATTCTGCACTCCACATGCACGAAGTACACATGCCTTTCTAACAAGGACCCTTGATCTCTCCGAATAATATTCTTTTGAACAGTATATTTCATTCAAGAGAATATCTATGATCCGCTTTTGCATTTTTGTGCAGAACATGGTGCCCCGAGATTCCATTAATCCATACGCTAATAATTCCTGCAAAAATCAATGTTTGCCCAAAGCATTTGGCATCAGAAATAGACCACTACAGATACATTGACCATTGTTAATCCAACATAAGATACCTGCTCTAAGATTAATCCTATCAACTTCATTGGCAAGGGAGATGGGTAGCCCACAAGACAGTGATAGAGAAGCAGATCACTATCCACACTTTGATCGTCCTTAAAATCTTTATGTGTTATCTATAATTTAAGAAACAAATTAAATGAAATCACATCAAGAAAGCATTGAAATCAAATGAATTTTTTCAACTCAGTACCTTGACCCACAACTTGATCAGTACCAAAGAACTGTTGAAAAATTCAGATATGTCACCACCAACCAACAGTTCAGACAAGCTCTTCGCAACAACATCACGTATCATTTTTGCACCACATCTATGAAGAACGTCGACCATCTTTGCAATCCTTGCAAATGCATCCGCAATTATATCCTTCAACGTATCGTCCGGTAGACTCTCAACAATCTTGTGCCCTTCCGTTGTTGCTGGTAGTCTACGGTAACAAAGTCTGGCGTGTGCCCATGTCGTTTGACAGCATAGCTCTAACGCCTTTGGTGCCTGAAGCAGTGACAATGGTATTCAACTTCGTAGTTAAGAGTATGTTCAAGTAAACAGATCAGCATCTCAGAAGGGTACCTCTTTAAAATGTCCAAGATTATAAAGCATCACACCAATGTTAGCAAGTGAAGTGATCAGAAATTTGAGCTCCTCAAGCATTACCCATGTGCTTGAAATGGCACAATTGATGGAAGACAGGCTCTTCTGGACTATGAAAGCAAAATGCATTAATAGGTAATAAGGATGGTATAAAAAAATAGTAACAGCAATTTTCCACAAATGGCATTGAGATAGGAGAATCCACAGACAGGTATACTCATAACTATTTCTGCAAGCAATAAAATGATAACTCTCAACATTAATACAAACAACAGGCTGAAACAAGGTATTCTGTAGTTGCTCAAGCCACAATACCAGTCGTAAATTGTATATCCATCGAAATTAATCAGATATTCAGATTCAACATAAATATAAGAAAGCGACTAGTGTACCTGGATAGCTTCATTGGTAACAAAGGAAACTTTAATTGCTGACACTAGGGCTTTCAGTAAGGTTCGACGTTGTTCATGCAGTCTCTCCTTGTCTCCTTCAGACATTTTTGTACAGCTGTTACAGCACAAACAACAGCTTGCAAAATCAGGAATCATTTTTTGTTCGAATAACTGTACCAACCGCAGGAAACATTGTTTTGCCAATACTTGTGGTCTTAGCATCTTACGGACCTACCTATAAGCAACGAGGCTGGAATCAATGAACTGATGCAACGCTGTCAAGACATAGGTCAGGTTTCCAGAATAGTGGAGTGCTATTCCTTCAGAGAAGTTCTTCCAAACCGCATCCACATGCTGCAATAGTATCTTGCAAACAAACTCCAACGAATCCAAGTATGCCGCAAAAGATATATGCTCATGTGACTGAGAATAACTGTGTTTCTTATTGGAATGTCCAGGCTGCATTAATGAACTTGAATCTTTCCCCAAACTATCAAGTGAAATGGATCTGCCATTGGCAAAACAAAAGAATCGTGCCAGTGAGTCAAGTGCATTGTTTAATGTTCGTAGATACTTTTCGTTGTTGAGAAAATCCGCAGATATACGGGGTTGCTCTTCACTTTTAGTTTGTTGAGCGCTAAAGTATAATCCAGTAGCATAAAGAAGAAGCACTGAGGCAGTGGGAGAGGAAACCTATACATTACAAGCAATTAAATTTATCAAAAACAATACTGGCACTGGTATGGTATGCATTAACATTGAGCAATGCTAAAAAAACAGTACAGCATGTACCTCCGAGAAATAACCACCTTGTTTATAAAGTAGCTCTGAAGCACCAACATATACATCCCTATTTGAAGAAAGAAAGCTCCGAGAAAAATATGCTACAAATTCGAGAAAGTCATTTATAACTTTTGGTAAGTTTGCCTGAAAAAAGTTACATGATGTTACAACAGGTAATAATGTCTTGATGGTAAAAGGCTCATTGGCTCATTATTTTCACAGGATGGAACAGCAGACAGTTTGAAGTTGTTGGACACAACACAATATACAAGGCCAGAATGCACCGCAAATCTGCTATGTGTGACATAATTATATTTCTTCATGATGACTTATCTCATCAGAATCACAAACAGGTATAGTGCTTATAGAAGATATAAGAACAGAGTGAATCAAGATTACTTAAACAGCACCTACTGGTATGGGGTTCCTAGCACAAAGTATTACCATTAAAAATAGGAACCACAAGATCATAGTAAAATCTTGATGCTATGAGTCGAGCATAAATACATTTTGAACAAGGTCATGTCATCTGTCAAGAAAAAGTGTAATACAGCGTATAAAGATAGATAGAAAATAGTGCTTGGTAAGATAGATTAACAAGTTGCAGCTATTGACAAGGCCTTATTCAAATTTGAATATATTATATAATAAAAGCTCATGACAGTCGTTTTACATCTGCTAAGAAAATATATATATATTCTAGAAATTCACACCCCAAAAAAAAACATCTGACCGCTGATTAGGTGGACCATGATTAAAGTTGAACCATAGCGGCCACTGAATGTTATTAAAAAGAAATTTTCTAGAAATTTTCACAAAAAAAGCAAAACATCTGGCCCTTAATCTAGCGGCCATTATTTAAAGAGATATATTACCTTGTAATTTAAAACTAAAAGAGTAGATATTCTTTACTCAATCTGTTAGATATGGCCCACCAGAAGCGCAGCAGAAAATCTATTACGGCCCAAAAAAAGGAACTCTACTAAATTCTACTCGTGCATGCATGAGCCTCAATGGGCATGCTTTTGGTTAGCTAAAGTATTTCTATTTATCTTTTTCCTCTCTAGAGTAAAAAAAAAAATATAAATTAATCAGAAATATATATACCTGAATTGTTATTGTTTTGCAACAAAAGTTTTCTCACTGTTCAAAAATATATGATGTTTTGGACATGCATGACATGCAATATGTCCCCTGGCCCTACCTACTCATTTCTAGAAAGAGCAGTGGTGGTGGAAAAAGATTGTGTAACACATGCATTTACATTGGTCGCCCCGATGTTTAATCAAAGAGGAGCAGAAAACATTATAAAATTGGATGATTCAAAAAAAATGCATAAAATACAAATAGAGCATAATCACATACATATTATACTACCACAAACATAGGACACCAACCCTTAAACAGTCAAAAGCCATCGATTTTGCATGTGAATTTTAAATTATTACTTTTGCCTAGCACTTTAAGGCCCTATTTGGAACATGGGAATTTTTTCTTGGTTGTTGCGTGAACTGAAACATTTTTTCCTTTTAAAAGTCCTGTGTTCTAAACATGACCTAAACATACTGTATAGATGATGCCCACGCAACTTGCATAGCCCTTTTATGCTAGTTTAAAGAAAAATTCCACCATGTGCATACATCTCCGAAAACTGCAAAATCCCACTTATATTTTAAATTTTGAAAATTTATGGCCTATGCTTCTAGCTTCGTGCAAACTACCACTTCTGTTATTAGTTTTGGCTTTGCCACATGTACTTTTAGCTTTTGCAATTTACCACTTCACTGTTAAACTTAGTGCAAGTTAACATATGTGCTTCTCAATTTACTAAAATTCAACGCATTTCATCTGGATAAAATTGCTCACTATCAACGCATACCTTACACAAATTTGTTATATTCTGTGCAAATGAACAATTTCTTAAGCAACAGGTGATAATTCAATATAAATTCAAAAACACGTGTAATATTTGCAATAACAAAAAAAGAAGTGTGAGTGGTGAATTGACCAAAAAAATGTGCAGTTGGGAATCTGTAATTTCAATCTGTCAGGAAAGTACAAAAGGCTCCAGTGCAATTTTCTCGATGATATTTTATTATTGTACCGTATCCAGCTTTCTTTGGTTTTTTCATATGTAACCTGTATCGGCTGTACCACAAGTTTCTGTTTATTCTTCACTTCAAGAAGCTTTGGTGAAAGATGGAAATCATTCGTATAGGAACACCTAACAATAAACAAGTTCCTAAGGTCCATCCAAGGATACCCTTTAAAATATTATCAGCAAACTACATCGTAGAGAAGTTTCCAGCTGATTTCCAGTTGCAGAAAAACAAAGGAATCATGATATTACCTTTACACATACAACAGACTCAATAACAGTCTTTAACATGTCAAGCAAAAGTTGTGTGCTTCCTCCCCAACTCAAATCTACAGAAGAACAAATCTTGCGAGCAATCTGCAAACAGGAAAAAAAAACAGTAACATCATTAACAACCCAGTGTAATTTAGTTATATTTGGAGAACTCCAAAAGTCAATCAAAATAAATCAAATGCCTAATGACACATACTGCCGGCAAACGTTCAATAGTTTGCGCCTTCGTACACTCCCCTAACGTCGCAACACAGAAGCCACGCACAAGGTTGGCATTGAAAAATGAAGACTCAGCAGCCAGGAAACTGGCACACCGGCTCAGTGCATTCACAAGCAACGTGAGATACTTCCTGCTGACATCCTCAGCCAGAATCCTACACACAGAGAGAACCTCATAAACCCGCTCGGTATCTACCTTATTTAATAAAACTGAATACAAAGTTTGCAGAGCACACAAGCTCACCGAAGCCATGGCTGGAGCTGCTCGACAAGGCTGAGAACCCGTTCGTATGGGACAGCTTCCTTCACCTTACCCTTGCTGGCACAATTAGCAAGGCATACGGTGAGCTCAACAGCGAGAGTGGTGACTTCAGGGTCAGCACCAGCCTCCCCAGAGATGCCAGGGTCGGGAAGGAGGGAAGCAACGCTTGCAGCACCACGGCGAGACTTTGTGGTTGTGGGTGGTGAGAGCGCGGAGCGGAGGGCGTCGAGAGTGGCAGCGGCCTCCGCCTCGGCGCGCGCGTAGTGGCCGCGCGACTCGAGGCAGCACACGAAGCGGCCGTGATGAAGCAGCACGGAGTAGGGCTTCCCCGCGAGGCACGTTGAGATGACCGCGAGGCAGTCGAGGAGGAGGCCGTAGATCTCGAGCAGCTCGCCGGGGCACCCGGCGTCGCCTGAGATAGGGTTCGGGCGGAGGAGCGGCGGGAGGAGCTGGAGCGCGCGGCATAGGAACGGGAGAAACCGCTTGGCGAGCGGGCGGACGTCGGCCGCATCGGGAGGCGGCGGTGTCTGCTTGTTCTGCTTCGTCGTCCTCTTCGGCGGCGGTTTGCGGTTAAGGTTTGGGGTGGGCAGGTGGGGGGAGAAGGGCTGAAGGTAGGCGACGAAGCGGGAGTGGAGGCCGGCGTCGGAGGACCGGGACGAGAGGGCGACGAGGAGGTCGGAGGCGGCGGTTTCCATTGCCGTGTGTGGGTGTGCGGAGCGGCGCCGCTTGGGGAAATTTTATGGCCGTGTTTGGGGATTTTGGGGGTGGGAATGGGCGGAAAGGGGAGGGTTTTCTCCTTTTCGGAGAAGCGGCCGCTCCTGTGCGCGCTGCAGACTGGGGAGTGCTCGATCGGATCGGGTTGTGGTTGGACGTTGGAGGAGGCGTGCGGTGGAAGATTGAGATTGGGGCCTAGAGGTGGGTTGAGGGGGGGGGATATATATATAGAGAGAGAGAGAGGGGAAACCATAAAACTTTTGTTCGGATATGGGTATGGCCCGCCTAACTCCTCAGAACTTTTTGGATCTACTCCTCTGAAAAGTTGGAGTAGTCTGAGGAGGTGTTTGGTTAGAAATGTAACTCTCACTCCATGAATGAGAATGATCTATGTAAGATGACGAGAGTACCCTTGGAGTTGTTGTAATTTCTAGTTTGAATGAGAAAGACGTGTAATTTTATCCAAGTAGTAAGGAGTGTGTCAAATACTTTACGTGTATTTTTATCGATTTATTCTCGCTCATGTGGTATTTTCATCAGAGCATCCGTACTTGCCTACTTTGTACTCGTACGTGATTGTATATGAGAAAATCCATAAACTCAAACATACGAAGGAAATAACAAAGGTTCTAATTCGATGAGTATCATAACAAAATGTCATAACAAAGACTAACATATGTATTCGATATAAAATAAATGAGATCTCACATTATCTTTGCTAACTGATTTTCATACCATACCAAGTCACCAAGAAGTAGCTATGCCAGTAGCAAACTCATCCCGAAACGGAGGCGGAGGAAGGAGGCGAGCCACAGAGGGGAAGGGTGGGGCGAGCAACAGAGGCGGAGGGAGGAGGCGAGCCGAAGGGGAAGGGGTGGAGGGAGGGAAGCGAGCCATGGAGGAGGAAGGGGGGGGCGCAATGGATCAAGGAGGGAGGGAGGCGAGCCGCAGAGGCATCTGGGAAGGGGGGGGCGGGCAGCCATGAGCCAGAGGAGGCGAGGCGGGGGAGGAGGCGGGGCGGGGAGGAAGGGGTGGGGCGGGCAGCGGCAGCGTCGTGTGCGACGAGGAAACAGGGGTGGGGAGGGGGAAGCAGTGGAGGAGTTGGGGGGGAGACGGGCGGTCTTAGCGAACCGATAAGGAAGGTGAGGGGGTGAGGGGGGCTGTGAATTCGGGATGGGTATAGTTCAGTGGCAATTTGTGGGTAAATATTTGTAACTTTTATAGGTATTTTATTATACTAGTCCACAACTTCCCACTTGGAGCAAGGGTTTGTCTGCTCCTACAATTTGCACTAGAGGGCTGCTCCACTCCAAGCTACTCCAACTCCAATGGTTTTGTGGAGTTAGCCCGTTTGGCACAGCTCCACCTACTCCAACTAAGAAGCTGGGAGTTGAAGCCATACAAAACAGGCCCTAAGGAAGTTAGAATGGTAACTCCAACTACATGAATGAGAATGATCTATGTAAAAAGACGAGAGTACCCTTGGATTCGTGACGTGTATTTTTATCATATTTAGGCCCTGTTTGGTATGGCTCTGCTCCAAGTTTTTGCAACTCCAACTCCAGCTTCACTCTTGGATCTACTCCCCTGAGAAGTTGGAGTAGTCTGAGGAGGTGTTTGGTTAGAAAGGTAACTCCCACTCCATTAATGAGAATGATCTTTGTAAGATGACGAGAGTACCCTTGGAGTTGCTGTAATTTCTGGTTTGGGTGAGAAAGACGTGTAATTTTATCCAAGTAGTAAGGAGTGTGTCAAATACTTTACGTGTATTTTTATCGTATTTATTAATGTTCATGTGGTATTTTTTTACTGTAGCATCCGTACTTGCCTACTTGTACTCGTACGTGATTGTATATGAGAAAATCCATAAACTCAAACATACGAAGGAAATAACAAAGGTTCTAATTCGATGAGTATCATAACAAAAGGTCATAACAAAGACTAACATATGTATTCGATAAAAAATAAATGAGATCTCACATTATCTTTACTAACTGACTTTCATACCATACCAAGTCACCAAGAAGTAGCTATGCCAGTAGCAAGCTCATCCCGAAATGTATCCATATACCTATCATTCGATTATGATGTTGACCCATTCAAAGCATGTTGAGAAATTGCATATTTTTTTGTATATAGAAGGAATGGTAGGGACATAGTTAGAACCTTGGTCGCACCTACGGAAATGCCAATCCCCGCTACCATGCTCACGTATGAAGTTGTGAAGTGTCATGGTAGCCGCAACAATCATCTTTTGCTTGGTCATTGGATAGCTTGCCATCTTGAGTAGAATTGGTCATTTCATCTTCCATACACCAAATGTTCGCTCAACTATGTTACGCACCGAGGAGTGTACCCTATTGAACTTTTCCTTGGTAGTAGTTGGTTCAACACCTCTGTGGAACTCGAGAACATGATACCTTTCGCCCTTGTATGGGGCTAGGTATCACGGTCAATTAGGATAGCCAGCATCAACAAGGTAATACTTACCTGAATCAAAAGTAATATAAAGTTAATGACACAACATGTTTTAGGAAGAAGTAATTTATTCAAGAGCAAATAGAGTTACCCAATGAAGGATGTGGGAGACATCTCGGTCTACTCTCGATGCGTGATATATCACACTAGTGTCATGCATAGCCCCTGGTTGACCAATGGATGCATAAGTGAAACGCATATCAAAGTCCACAACTGTCATCACATTCTGAGAGCGATTTCTGGACCTTCCAATGTATCTCACTTGTTGTTCTAGTGGAAGAGTTGCACGTATATGAGTCACATCAAGAGCACCTATGCAATCCTTAAAATGTGGCCAAGCCCTTCGATTATCTCTAATCCTATTATGGACGATGGAGAAGTTTGGATCTTTTGATTTCACGTAATCTACAGACATTGCAACCACACATTCTAACACTTCTTGAAACTTCCTACTAATGGTCTCGCCCGAGTGCTTGAACCGGTTTTGTGTTTTCCTATTGGATTCACTTCCACCGTATACCCATAAGAAGATTGCAGGTGCCTCTAATGTACTCATATTCTTTGTAGGTTTAAGCTTATACCTACTCACCAACAAATCATGTAGGTCAAAAAAAATTATTTGGTTCATACGAAGCATCCTATGAGTCTCCCCCGGAGTAGCCAATGTCTCCTTCAACCAACCCATCCCACTGAGGCGTGAAGTTCGCACTTCCGCCTTATCCATATAGGTTGAATAGTACTCCGCAACAATGGATGCCCCGGCCAGAGAAATAACATCCATATCATGCTTTGCTCGTATGACCTTCTCTCTAGCTTTGTTCTCTTCATCACTATCACTTTCGTAATACGACATCGGTACATTTTATAACAATCGTGAGAATGCAAACTACAATATAGACAATGACAAAAAAGAAGCTAATACGACAACATAAGGTTCTCAAACATAAAAAGGAAGGTAACATAAGAAGCAAGCTAACATAGAGTTCATACAATATCCAAACATAGGGCTATCGGTCTTACATAGATAGAATATGGTTCTCAAACATAAGAAGGAAGCTAACATAAAAGTTCATATAATATCACAACATGCCATAATCAATTCTCATACTTCTTCTTATACTTCCTCTTAAGCCACTCAAAACGAGCTTGTGGGGTGTGCAAAGTTTTGAACATTTGCCTTTGCTCCCTCTTCAAAAATAACTCAGTGGCAATGAAGTGCTCATCACTACCTAGAGAGGTACCGCATTCTTCCACCCGGTTCATCACAACATCTATGGAGTAAGGGTCATCTTTTATTGCAAATGACTCCAATGTTGATTGAGATTTCTCAGCCATGTTAGCTATCTTTATGATTTGGTCTTGCATGACTTGAGCTGAGCTTGACTTAGGTTTTTTGCTCGTCCCAATAGGTGCACTTGCTATTCTCTTGCCTTTGCCATTCGAGGGGGGCTCGTCCTCATGATCGGTCTCATCCATATCCTCAATGTCATCCTCTGCATCAAGATCGACAGTTTGAGTTTTCTCAACTTGTGTTTGAGGCAATATACCCATTGCCGGAGAGCAATGATCAGCACCATCATTGATGATATCTTCAAACATCTGCCTTAGAAGGCCATCATTTTGCACACCTTTTTTGTGAAACTTTATTGCCCTTGGAATTTCCTATGAAAAAATGGGACACCGATTAGTATAAATAAAAAGTATGTGCTGCCAAAGTAAAAAATATATATGAAATAACACTTACTATGTTAACTTTCTTCCACCATAGAAGGGGTTGAGAAATTGTGCCTTTCGCATTGTCCCAGCCAGAACCGGTCTCCCTTATGGTGAGTTTTTATCCAAATGGCGTAACCAGATTTCAACTTATCACATTTATTATTGAATTGTGTCTTATTGTAATCGAGGTCCGTTATATTCTTAAACCCCTTAGCTACCTCGGCATATCCTACAGTGTTCAAGTGGGTGTTTGACCGGTTCACAATCCTAACTTGTTCCGCAAACAACTCACACACTACCATAAGGTGTTCATCATTCCACTCGGCGGAACCTGCCATCTGCATGTTGTAACATTCCTTCTTGCATCAATATAAACTAACCAAGCACATAAAATGGTTCATGTATAACCATTTCAAACAAGCTACTGACTTCAGTAGCAAATGATATTCATCATCTTCACATATGAAAAGAAAAAAGCATCTACACATATGAAAAATATTCCATAGCAAAATCACTTCCACTGTTGGCAGCTATTATAATTTCAAACAAGCTGCTGACTTCAGTAGCAAATTATAATCATTTCAAACAAGCTACTGACTTCAGTAGAAAATGATATTCAACATCTTCACATATGAAGGAAAAAAACAGCTACACATCTAGGCATCTATATTTCCGGATGCATGTAATATAACCTTCTTATGATTGAAATTCTGTTATCAGTCATGCATCTTCAAGTCTCAGTAGCATGTGTGTGATTGTGATTTCATCCATCCAGACTTCGGTAGCATACAAAGTACATCCATCCAGACTTCAGTAGCAAACAAAATAATGTGATCGGCAATTCTGTTACCAGTCATGCATCTTCAAGTCTGAACATTTCAACAACAATCTACACATGCATCTTCAAATCTACACATTTCAACAACAATCACATTGCAGCACATAGATGTGACTTACCTTGAAGATGCCGAGGAAGGAAGAGTCGCCGGGGAGGAAGAGCCACCGTCGGAGTCGCGGAGGCGTCGGGAGGGGTGGGGGCGGAGCCGCGGAGGCATCTGGGAAGGGTGGGGCGGAGCAAAGGAGGAAACAGGGAAGGGGGGGAGGGAGGCGAGCCACGGAGGGGGAAGGGGAGGGAGGCGAGCCGCGAGGCGTCGGGAAGAGGCGGGGGTGGAGCCATGGTGGCTTGGGAAGAGGTGGGAGAGGAGCAGCGGAGGAAATAGGGATGGGGAGGGGGAGCAGCGGAGGTGGAGGCAGAGGGAGGGAGGCGATCCGCGGAGGCGTCATGGAAAGAGGTGGGGGCAGAGTCGCGGACGAAATAGGGGTGGGGAGGGGGGAGCAGCGGAGGGGTCGGGAGGGAGGCGGAGGCGGAGGGAGGAAGACGGAGGCGTAGGCGGAGGGAGGGAGGCGAGTCGCGACACGAAGGGGCGAGGCGCAGCAGAGGAGGAAAGGTCGACGCCACTCCGAACGGTTGGGGGTGAGGGGGCTGAGAGTTCGGGATGGGTGTAGTTGAGTGGCAATTTGTGGGTAAATATTTGTAACTTCTATAGGTATTTTGTTACACTGGTTTACAGCTCCCCACTTGGAGCAAGGTTCTGTCTGCTCCTACAAATTGCACTAGAGGGCTGCTCCACTCCAGGTTACTCCAACTCCAATGCAGGAACGTAAAGGCGACTAGGGGGGTGAATAGGCGCTTTCTCAAATTTCTCGCCTTAATCAAATTCAACACGAACTTTACTCCTTTAGCTATGAAAGCTAAGAAGATCAGTAAACGCACAGAGGAAGCCTTGTACTGAATTCGATAACCCCCTTAACCACACGACACAAATGTGGAGAGATGATCTCAGATGATCGGTCTCGAGTCATCGCCGGTCGACCGGCCGAGATCAAGGTCGGACCGACGGCTTGACGAGCTGGTTTGACCGCTACTAATCGCAAGGCTCGGACCGTTAGAAATCGGTTCGACCGCCACTATCGAAGCGATCGAAGCGCGCGGTTCATCACAGATAAAAATCGGTCCGACCGATTTAGTCCAGAACCGAAACTCAAGCCCAAACCCAAAACGAAATTTGGTCCAACTTTTGATTTAACCAAAGAAACTTGACCAAATTTGGAGCACACCTCCCTAAGGATATTAGAGACCTATTTCTAGCAACGATCCTCCAGATCCACTTCGTAGAATCGATCTCTCAAGGTTTTAACAAAGAAGTGCACAAACCCTAGAAATATGAAAATCTTAATTCAAGACTTGCTTGTGGGGGTTGATGGTCTAGATGATTCTAGGAGTATTCCCACACATCAAAGCAAGATAAAATCGGTCAAGAGACAAAGCATAAACACTTGAAACAAGGAAGCACCAAATTCATCAAAAGAGAGAAGAACACAAAGGAGACAATTGATCTCTCAAGCAAGCATCACAAGATTGATTGATCTCACAAGATGCTTACAAAGCCACTCCCTCAAGGAGGACAAGAGCTCACACAAGGAGCACACACACAATCTCTCCAACCCTAGCTTCTCCTCTCCTCTCCTCTTCAAACCCTAGAAAAAGGTGGAGGGGTCCAAATGAGTGCTTCAAGGGGTTTTACATCTCCCCCCTTTCTATTTATAGGAGAGGCTAGGTTTTCACATTTGGGACCACACACACATGGGACCCACTCACACACATCTGTTGAAGCAATCGCCTGTTTCACCACGTGTAGGTTGATCAGCGGCTCATCACGCCGCCAAGTCTCTCCCGTCCAATCCCATCTAATCTCCTAGAGACTTGCACCGATTTCCGCACCGCCTGATCCAACCAGCTGCAACGAACTACCCGTTCGATCCATCTTGCCCATTATGCACCATGCTTGAGTCACACGACCTCACCCAACATCCATGATCGTTCTGGACCTCAGCTCTCCAAGCGTAGTCCCGATCCACCTTACCGCTGACGTCGTTGACCTGCAAGCCACCTGCACAGCAATAGACAAATAAATCGTCTCTGGGAACAAGTTCTTCACAACTTGACCCACGTTAGTTCCACAATGCAATATGCAACAATAAAGCATTGACATCCATACAATAAACACATTCAAATCACAACAATGCCAAGAAGACTCACCTTCAAGTGATCGGGATGTCCCGACCGCCTTACACAACGGCCCGACCGATTTCAGGCCGGTCCGACCGATTCCATAACGGCGGTCGGACCGCCCGAAAAGACTTAGCCAAAATTCCATCTCGAAAATCCGAAACCTTCTGGAATTTTCAACTCAATAGAACTTTTGACTGGGAGCTCCAAAAATGATGTGACCACATCTAGGAGACTCCCCTCACTTGCCTACACATCCTATTTTTGGATCAGCTCCAAAATCCACTTTTAGGCATACCCGGTCGGACCGGAGCACACGGCCGGTCGGACCTCTTCCATGGGCGGTCTGACAGACCTGAAGCAAAACCGAAAACGCGAGATTTTGCAAACCAACAAAGCCATTGCCAATTGACTCATCGTTCTGAGATCGTGCACATATCCTCACGATATCCACATCCAACAATTTTGTGGAGTTAGTCCGTTTGACTCAACTCCACCTATTCCAACTACGAAGTTGGGAGTTGGAGCCATACCAAACATGACCTAAACTGCAAGATGCAAGACGAGGCAGGACTTGTCAAGGTTGTAACCCATCTTCTCCAGGCCCGGCCGCACCGTGCACTCGACCATCGCCGGCTGCCCGCACACGAGCGCGAAGGCTCATTGTCGCTTCTACGGCAGTGCTCCCCGAGCACCGCCGTCGACCCTCCCCATGACGTTCTCCCGCCCGCCCTCCGGCCGCGCCACCTTGCTCACCACGCACCACACCTTGAGCCGCCGCCGCGCGCGCCGCCACCGGCCGATCTCCTCCACAGAGCATGTCATTCTTCGGGCGGTTTGCGACACCAGTGCATCTCCGTGTCGCCGCCGGAATGTCCTCGAGCACGACTTGGATCACTTGGTACACCGGCGTGGTCCCCGCCCCGCCGCCACCATGGCGATCCGGCGAGAATCGGGCGCCGCTCACCATGAAGGTGCCGCGCCGGCGATTCTCGATCGCCTCTACGGGCCCTTGATGTCAATGGTCGCGCCGAGCGCAGGAGTCCGTGTAACGCGACATGAGCCCGCCGTTGGGGTACTTGGGGTCCTCGCCCTGAAGTATATCTTGATCAGAGCTCCACGTAGCCGACCTCCTCGACGGAGCTCGTCGGCGTGTACGCCAAGCGCATGCGAGCTTGCCGTCGATCGATGCACACACATACACGTGCTTGCCGACCGGCATCCGAAGCTCGTTCGGCGACGCAGCGCCGAACCGAACAGCGACGTTATAAGACAGACTCTTCTTGTCCACGAGCCGACATTTCACCTTCTCCCGCGGGTTGGAGAGCGCGACGGTTGACACCGGCATGGGCGCCGGTGGATGGGTCTCGACGATGGCCTTGAGGTTGGCATTGCTGCTCTGCGGCGAGTAGTCACTTCCCGTGACCATGAGCTCACTGATGCGGTACATCTCAAGTAGACCGCGCGCCTTGTCGGAGTGGATGGCGTCGAACTCCTCGGTGCAGTCGATTTCGGCGTTAACGAGGATGCTGTCCGCGCCGCCGGGGTGGTCCTTGAGGAAGCACGCGCGATCGTAGACGTGGCCGCACGATGATCCCTGACAAGGTGTACGCGTGGAGTCCGTGTTCATGAACGGCGTGGACGTATCGGGTAGAACTTCTTGTGCTTGAATTGCCTTAATTTGTTCCTGCCGTGGTTTCTGACAATGGTGTGCAGGAGAATATTTGTCACCACAACAAAAGCACAACCCATTGGTCCTCCTATACTCTTTTAGTTGCTTGGCTTTCCATAGTTCCCTTTCTCAAATTTTGCTATCTGACTGACATCGCCCCCTTTATAGTTTCCTTCAGTTTTTCCAGAATTTATTGTATGACCAATACTTCTACTCTGATGCATGTATTTCTTGGTCCTTTCCATCACTCCTTCTTGCACACAAGCAAAAGTTGTTGCCATTGTTACTATAGTTGGCATCTGAATTTCTACTACAGCTCTCAATTCCTCCTTCAGTCCCAAAATGAATCTGATAACCAACATCAATCCTCCAAGGCTGTGATCATAAAGCCTGATCTGATACACCAGAGCATCAAATCCTCTTTTGTAGTCCACCACAGTACTGGTTTGTTTTAGTAGTAGCAGTTCTATGATCCGATCTCTTTGCGTATTTCCCTCGAATTTTGATACCACGGCTTCCCCGAATTGCTCCCAATCATGACACCCTTGAGCTACCTTGTAAGCTTGGTACCAATGCGCCGCACTATCAGTCATGCACATAGTTTCCGCCGCTACTTTAAATCCTTCTGGGATTAGGTACAATGCAAAAAAATGTTTGGCACTTATCAATCCAAATCCAGTTCCATCAAATTTGGGGAAATCCATTTTAGGCATCCAATTTCGCCTCCCCTGATCCCGGTGTCCTCTGATAGTCTCCTGTACCTCTGAGATTACTGGTGTAACGGGAGGGAATTGTACCTATGGTGGATTCAGAGCTGGAGGTATGATTGGTATCGTCGCCCTTTGACTTGCGGATTCTCCAGGTCTCATCCCAACTATTCCTGCTTCATCTCTGGTTGGAATCACCAGTCGAGGGGGTGGTGCTATCTTGAGCGTCTTCGCCACCATTACTTGTTCCTGTTGTACTTTATCGATTGAATCCATTGCTATAGTCACCTTCAACTGAATCTCATTGATTCTCGTTCCTTCCTGGTCCAGACATTGGGCTACCGTCGCCATGTGGGAGCTCATATCTTCTCGCATCATGTTCATCTTAGTTTTCCACAACTCAACCAACCGTGCCTCCATCCCTTCCATCGCCGTCACGACTTGACGGACTTGGACACTTTGCTTTGCTAGAGCCGTGGTGTTCCTTCTCTAAGCCGACAGAACATCATGTTAGGAATTATAGCAACCGCCTAAGCAATCGCTAACCCTCCTTCGGAATTTTACCAGTCAAGACCGCGATGATCCAGGAACAAACCAACGGATCAAACTAGCTCTGATACCATCTGTCGTGGCCTCGTCGCCAGTGGGGTGCCGAGGTCAAGGTTAGACAATCTCCACCACCATTGTGTTCATAAGAAGGAAAAGCAGAAGGATGAGGAAGGGAAAAGTTGTGCTACAGTTTCTATTTCTTTTTCGACAATTCAAGAAAGTGAGCAGCGTTCAATACTTATACTTCCATACATGGGCCAGGCCCAACATCGATTACTACTGGAGAGCTAACAAGCCTAATACAATAACGTTCGAAATCACTACTGCCTCCTCCTCACACAGCTATGTCTTCAGTCCTGACACTCGGCCCATTTTTTTTCCTGAACGAAAGCATTACGTACTTATGTTGAACGTGAAGAAAAAAAAACACGATTCCACTATCCCAGTGTAAAACAAAAGCACAGTTACACAACGTGATATGTGACCTTGGCAGAGTAAACATTCCATACAGGCGTTTGGTACAACGCATGCACAGCACCAGAAAACACACTGGTTTCAGGTTTAAACGGCGTAACGACATGAAGAACCAATAGGCTGTTTCAGGTTTAAACGGCGTAACGACATGAAGAACCAATAGGCTGCATATGCTGGCAAACTTTGATCGCTACAACTAACAAATGAAATACCTTCTGCTGTTTGCCTCGTCCTTAAGACCACTGAGTTGAATAAGAGAAAGCACTTCAGGAAGCCACGCGATATAATTGTTACAAAAAATATTTACAAACCGACAAATTACTTGAAGCAGCAGCAGTCTAAACTTTAAAAGCCCCTTGGAAACCACACAACTCAGTGATTGATCCATCCTTCTTATCAAGTCGAAAGAAGTGTTATCAACCAATGCAAGTACATCAAATCGCTGAATTCAGCTCAGTAGGGTGTGCGTCTTCCCAGTCTAATATAAACATCGTCGTGTAGAAAACAAGCAGGAGTTTTTATTTAAGGTTCATTTCTCATGTTACATATGTAATCAAGTTGACTGCTTAACACCTGTACAACATAGTCCTGACTATGCACATTCCGAGCCCTTGAAATCCTACGTCAGAATCACCTTCAAAACTTTGCGCCCTACACTGGAGATCAATAATGCCTCCACTCCCACTTTGGGAATATAATGGCACGAAAAGGAAACAACTGTATTCATAAAATATACACGCTAGCTATGAATCTCATGAAAGCCCTTGATCACGTCAAGGAGCAAGTACAAGAACTTTAATGGTCCCCTGACTGTTAGCAGTTAACATGGTAGGGCTATCGCTCTTCCAGCAGACAGCGCTAATGAAATAAGATCCGGGATCATCATCGGCATCATCCAGGTCGGAGGATACGAATCTGTGGCTGGCAGCAGGTTTTGAGATAGCCTGCAATTGGTGCGGAGGTGTTTGAAGTTAGACTGAAAGAAAGATTCATAGAAGATCTATGTGCTCGGTTAAGCAGCATCGCAGCATACGATGCAAGTGACATGGGAACAAGAGTAGGCCAAAAGCTTGCAATTACCTTGTGGTAAACAACAACCTCATTTGTTTCACTCCCGCAAGCAATATACTCGTTATTCACAGACAAACCAACGAAGTTCTTCTCATTCTTGTGCCCTCTGAATGTCCTTACCTGAAAAACACCATCATTTAACCAAAAGGCTAACAATGATTTATTTTCTATCACCATTTTCTTTCAAGCCTAGCACCAAGTATAGCTGAACCAAGCCAGACTGTAGATTAAGCTAAGAAAGAGACTAAGGTGAAAGCACATACTATGATCCAAAATCACTTCACATATCAGTGAACTTAAAATTAGGGTCAATGAAGTAATGATCACACCAAGCCTATTGCAAATATAAAAAGAAAAATACCCTCACATCACAAGAAAAGTCAACTTGTGAAGTTTATATTTGGTTTATAATTGTCACTGTTAATTTTTTAGCATTATTTATAGGATAACAAGTTCTGTCATCTGAAACTTCTTATTCTAACGCAAACAAGACAAGAGAAGCACAGAAGCATATTGATTTTGACCCACGGGGTTTGGAAAAACTTTACAACACTATATAGCTTCTTTCCCTATGTTATAGAAGTGCAAGAGGCAAGAATATCAGTATGATAATGAAAGAATGAACTCAATGAGACATACCGGGCAATTTTCCTTCACATCCCATAATCGCAATGTGCTATCAGTTGACGCAGATGCAAGCTCATTGTTAGATAAGAACTTCACATACGAAACAGTTTTCTTGTGCCCACCAAAAACATGGACAGGTGCACTTGGATTTCGTAAATCAAAATAATGAATATGGTGATCAGCAGACCCAACCTGAAATATTGTAACATATGTTTAGTAAACAAAACATTTATTTGATATGAGCCAAGAAAATGGAAGCAACATACTGCAACATAGTAGCTCGATCCAGGATTATATTTAACAGAGCAAATATTTGCCTTCATATCAATATTGATGGCGCTTGCTTCTTGCTTTGTGCACCACACTTTGACCTAGCATAATACACAGCAGCAGATTCCATTAGCTAGTACAAAAGCACTAAAAAAAGGCAATGCAGATGTACAATACAATATTTAGAGGGTTCCATCTATGCATTAATGAGACTGGGATGCCCCATCAAGGTAGACAAATGTACAATTTTCAAGAAAAAGATGAAGAACTAAATAAACAAAATCATAGTAACGCCCATCCAGACAGGTCACATTAGATTGCTACATCTTTAAGTTATCTTTGCTGTACTATGAGAATTAACACCAAGCTTTCTTCCTTTTGGGAATAGCAAAAGTAATTGCACCATTTCAATTCTCGAATACCTTGCAATCGTCACTCGCAGATACTAGCATTGAGGGCTCTGTACAAGAAAAATCAACACTCCATGCTCTTTTCTCATGCTCTTCATACTCCATGACGCTCTAGCAAGAAGCAATACACATGCGACAAATTTAAGTTTGAAATATGACATAACTTTGCAACATGACATATGGAACAGAGCAAGGATACCTGGCGGGTTTGAACATCCCAAACAGTTACTATACCCTCATAATCACTGCTTGCTATAACATTTTTTGAGTACTTGTTCCAGCTAAGGCAGCTGAGTTTAGATCTAGTAGCCATTTCAACAACTGGACAATGCACATCTGATGGCTCATTAACAACCTAAGAAATAAGATAAGTCAAACTGGCACAAATTCAAATTACATATAGCTATGGGCTTATGGCCAACATAAGTGCCCGGAAAAAGTAAACTTACTGTTGAAAATTCGAATACTTTAATGCGCTTCGAGACTCCAGCAGTAGCGAATAGTTCATCATCACGATCAAACTCGATACTGCACTTAAGGAATATCAGTTCACAATTTTCATGTAAAGTAGGTCACTGGAAAACTACTGGAAAACATACGGGACTACGGGTAGACATCGAAATGAATGTGCCGAATTATACACCCTCAAACCAGACACAGACTAAAAAGAGTCATATTTTGTCCCTAGTTATACATTGTAAATATTAGCAATCAAATCCTCAGTAAATTTGTTTGCTAATGAAGCACTCTTAAAGCTCGATCAATAGAAGCAGTACAGACCTTCCCCCTCTATCCTCTGCCCTAATATTGGCTAGAGGGGTTCTGCTGCGAGCCTATGACAACACCCTACTTGCCGATAACATGTGAAAGCACAGGAAATAAACTGTGCTCAGATCAATCTACATAGTGGAAGGTGCATATTTTTCAAACCACTCACCTTGATACAATGTTTGCAGAATGAAACAGATCTCCATGTCTAAGTTCCGCAATTACGCGTAAGCGACTGGAGCGTACATGACAGAGAACAAAAGGTATAATAAGCTTAATAAATATCATAAACAGAACTATGAGCATACTGTGCTACTAAGATCAAATAATCAGCAGACCTATATCGAGTGAATGTTGTTAGCACAGACTGGAAATCCTCAAGACCTGCGTGATAACCTTCTCTATTTATCGTAACTAAGTCTCTTTCATCCTGCCTGCGTGACTGTGCTCCAGTACGCCGCCTATGAAGATAGTACTCTCGAAGCTCGTTAAACTGCAATATTCCTCATAGCATTAGATAACAACAGATGGCACAGGATTAGCACCCATCATTTCATCTAACATCAAAATAAGGAGAAGATTATGCCGCTAGTCTATGTTGTCAATATACCTTCTTGCAATATGGAACCTACTCAGCATGTGTAATGGGGAAAATAATGCCTAGAAGAATACAAATTGCATAAAGGAAGAAACAAACCTGTGCTTGAGCTCGCCTCTTCCGAGCAATAACATTACCGGACTGTATAGGGGAATTAGGAGGGTCTGAGCAAGTGAGAGCATCTCTCCTTTGAAATCCTTGATGGCTTACTTGAGCTTTCAAATCAAGCTTCTTATTCTGTAACCCCCCTGGACATGATGCACTAAGTGGTGCCCGAGAGATAGGGAGAAAGAGACTGCTAGGTTTGTCCATAGGCGAGGGCCACATCTTTGATGCAGCAGGATCATCCAAAAGCATACGCAGCTTCATGGAGTACCTTTCTTTTGTTCGATATAATTCTAACCTATGTCTCTCCACAGCACTTATATCTTCTTTGATGTACTGTAGGTCAGTTTGAATCTGTGTAAAAAGAGGCCAACCTATTAATAAGAATAAACTTCAAGAAAAAAAGAGGCACAAAAAAACTGTGAGTTTTTTTTGTGCGTAGCGAGATAGAGAAACTTTGTGTAACAATTTTTTTTAGTAGCATGCTATGAAGGGACCAGAAAATGAACACTTAGGTAAATTATCAGGACAAACCTCGTTCAACTCTTCCAGCTTTTGCTTTCTAAGGCAATGCAAGAAGACTAACAGTATTTGCATATTTGTCTCCGATTCTTGTTGTTCCATTTGCCGCTTCTTCTCAGCAATCAAAGTCATAAGGCTATCTAGCTCTTTAATCGCCATATCATTTCCCTATAAAAAAGAGGAGTTAAACTCCAAAACATGCCATTGATAGGTCATCAAAAACTAAGGGCAATACACATCATGAAAATAAATACATGTACTAAGGGCAATGGTGATAAAAAAAAGTCACATATGATGCTCCTGTGGAGAATTTTAAAATTAACCAACTTATATAATTGTTAGTAATTGATAACAGAGAACCAGCAAGGCATATTGGTAGGAAATTTGCGATTACAATACTAGATTCTCATTCACAAAGATGCCAATTTTAGTGGAAATATATCTGAACATATTCTTGTAACAGTGTGGAAGAAGATAGAGAGCATGCAGCCTTAAGGGCAATAGAGCAATGCATGGCAGGTGCAATATTATCTGATAACTCCCCATCTCCCCCTTGATAGATACCTAGATATGGGTTGGTGGTTATCTAGATTTGATAGTGAATGCAGGAGCAAAGCAGTTCAGATACTTAGATAGGCATAGTAGTTACTTAGATTGGACAGTGGATGCAGGAAGTAAGCCTGTTCAACATAGAAAATAGCTGCAACCTAAAGAGATACAACTAAGTTGCATAAACGGTACCACCATTCCAGTAAATATCTGTGCTAAGAACAATGTATATAACCTCACACAACAAGGAACATTGAACAGGCTGAATTTTACAACTATGTTTTGGGAGCTGCCAAAAGATAGTACACTTGCAAAGCAACAAATGTGGAGTGACTGACCTGTTGCAACACATATCGAAATTGATCAATCGGCGATGCCGTTTTTGCAATTTGGCGAGCCGACATTTTCTTCAAGACCTATGTAGGCATAAATGCAATATAAGAAACTTAGCAAGTCCTTTCTGCAATGCCAGTTTCAAGTAACCAATAAGCACAAACTGAGCTAACTGCTTGCTTCCAGTAAGTTCCATAGTAAATGTGCACATAAGAGAACCACATTACATTACAAAAAATAACACAATCCATATTATAACATAACTATAGAAGCATGTAGGAATGGGAAAATTACACACCAGGCATGGACAACCAGAAGTGATGCCTAAGTATTTTACAAATACTACTAACTCTGAACAAAGCTAAACATACGGCAGTGCAGTGTATTGTATTGTGCAATTAACTAGTTAACCAGGACATTTGCCTGATATCTACAGAAGTTACCACAAACTAATACTATTGAATACGCAATCATAGCACAAGCGGTTGATACTGTTGAATAAATCGAAACATAGCAAAAACCTTGTAACTTACATAAGAGGACGGAACAACTCGAACCAAATTGCACACATTCGTTGAAATCAGCTCTACTCGCCTCATAGTCAAATCAAAGCAAAATCAAAGTAAAATCGCAGTACTAGCACCGTACCGTCAAATGACATTTTAATTTAAAAAACCCTAACATTTCGAAATTAGACGAGAAATCCTACTGTTTTGCCATACCGAGACCTCACCACGCAACCCAATCGGTCGCGAGAACATCGCTGCCAGGCCAATCGATAGCACATGGAGTCGAGGACTGGAAGCCTCGGGAGAGTAAAGGGAAGGGAAGCAAGCAAGGAACCTTGTCGAGGAGGAGGTTTGGGTAGAGCTGCGCCTTCGTGAGGTAGTTGCCGCAGCAGGGGCAGTCGCTCTTGTGGCTGAGGTGCGTGACGATGCACATATAGCAGAAGCTGTGGCTGCAGGTGGTGAGGAAGGCGTCCTTGATGACCGCCATGCAGATCGGGCAGAGG